>CM057341.1:136755693-139155693 GCA_030015575.1 Agapanthus africanus
CGGTTAGATCATATATATATGATGTAATATATGGATGATTGAGATCTATAATTATAACGAAAACATTGTTTTAATCTTTACTGGTCATATATGTATTGCGTAATTTTGGATGATTGTATTTCATAAGAGGTTAATGGAGGAAAGAGGCCCTAGGAGGGAATTTCCTCCTATGGCGTGGAAAAAATACATCCTCCCTCATTTTTTCCGATGATCGGCACCCACAATCTTCATCGTTATCATCTAAGACGTGGATACACCAAATTTCATGTGATTCTACAACTTTTTCACCGTTAATTTAGTGGGTTCAAAATTAACAGTTTACCGACAATAGAACTTTTTACATTGCTAAATCAACGGTGAAATGGTTGTAGAATCACATGAAATTTGGTGTACCCACATCTTATATGATAACGATGAAGATGGTGGGTGCCGATTGGCGGAAAAAATGACGGAGGGTGTATCGACGCCATAGGAGAAAATTACATCATATGGCATCTTTCCTCCATTATTCTCATTTGATAAACTGGACTTGTGAGCAATAAGATTGATAGGTGAAAAGGCTTACTATTTTGTGCCACTATAATACATTTGTTTGTATTCAATGACATATTTAAATTACTATTGTTTCATCATTTAGATCTTCTAAAAATAAATTAGGTTATTCAAGCGTTGATAAAAATGACAAAATTACGAAAATCTAAGATTTTAGAGCAACCGAGCAATAATTTAAGCCAAAATAACTGTCTTATGGAAAATATATGTAATGCAAAATAATTTAGAGCGGGCTACTTTTGTCATTAACCTATAATTGCGTGTTGCGCGCCAATCACGTGGAAGCACCGACCGCGACCGAATCCCAATGTTACCTCACGTGCTGAAAGGCCGCTTCATTATCGCGCGATATTTTCACTACCCTCGATATTTCCACCATTAGATTCTAATCGCACGGTTCGTACTGAAGGTCAAATACCACGATAAAATCGGTAATAAAACGATGGGGCCAAATTTTTGTAGGCCTTAAAAGGTATTGGATAAGGCCTTGTCTGGTGCTGATGTGGCGTAGCTTTTTAGGATATTAATTTTTAAATTTAATTTTAGTGGGCAACTTGACCCTTTTCCTTATATCCACAATTAATTATGTTTGTTATTCAAAAGGGTTAATAGCTGAATAATACTGCTCACATGTTTTGCATTTATATATCTTATTGGGTTTTTTCGCTGTACTTATATATTCTTAAATACAAACCATTAATATTTTGCTTCTTTCGGTTGATCATCAAATCCATCATTATTTTAAAAAAAGTCCATACGATATATACTTTAAAGTATCAAAGTGCCGCTAAAAAACAATAAGATATATAGGTACAAAATGGATGAAACATTCATGTATTATTTTATTTAGCGATTAACCCAAAAATTCAAAATATCAAAAGGCTTATGACCAATTGGGTTTGGCACGTGTATGGTGGCCCAAATTTGGGGAAAGTGTATAAAATTTGGTCTTTTCTGCTTGCTTTTAGAATGTGAAAATGCCCCTTGCAAGCAATGGTAGCTTCCAACTTGTGCAGTCTTTGTCCAACAACTGTCAAATTCTTTATTTTTTTCCCTTTATTTTTTCTTTTTCTTTTTCTTTTTCTTTTTTTCCATTTTTTATATTTTGAACAGAGCTAAAGTAAGAGAAGAAGGGGAAAAAAATCTCTTTTGTGGGCTTTTATATTTGACACCTTAAGTATATAAAGTAATAAAAAAAGGAAGAAAAAGAGAAGACTTTTCAGAGAGAGAGCGGGGGAGGGCATGCCGAGGGAAAAGCCAAATTGGGGAAAACCCGACTAAGATTCAGATATGGAGAAAAACGATCTAGAGTTTTTTCGAACTTAGGACATAAATGATTCACATGTATCTGGTATCATATTTAATAATAACAAACATGGGTTAATTAATAAAGAAATGTTGCATAACAATTTAAGTAGTTTAATTTGCCAATATTTTTATCTCTACTATTTTAACACAAAAAGGAAGGTGGTCATATTTTCTTTCATATCATGTTATGTGGCAACACTTACGGTCCTAATATTCATAAAGATAACAATTAATATTGTTTCTAATTGTTAAAATATTAAAAAAATCTACAAAATTAAGAGCCTTATACGTAGCTATCCGTTCAAGTAATTTTGCTCATGATGTTTGACATATGCATGTGTATTGCACATCCAAAAAAATACTACTGATATTGATGTTCATAGGATCCATAGCAATGGCTTTTGGGCATGTGCCTTGAAACCCATGACCTTCTTTAAGCAAAGGCCTTAAATTGTTGCCTAATTTTCTTTGAGTTTATATTTAGCAAGAAAAGAAATTTGTCGGATGTTTTAGTCATGACGATCCAAAATGCGGTTCCCATGAGTCATGTGTGATATTCACACTTCTATAATTGTAGCGAAAGTATGAAGATGAGATGTTAACAATCATATTATCTGATTGTTAAGATTAAATCTTAATAATCATTTATATATATATATATATGTGTGTGTGTGTGTGTGAACTTCCCGGATCGTGACACGCGGCAGATGCCGTGTCCCGATGTACATGGAGAGAGGACAAGGACCACTGTAACACCCGAGCCCAATAATACTATTTCTGTTACCAGGTTGAGTGTTAGACATTGCTCATTTCAATTATCTTGTTTGTTTGGTGCTTATTGCTAAATTTTAACCGGCTAAGTTATTTTCGCCTATAACAAATTTTAACACCTAAAATAAAATTAAAAATATCCATGTTGGCCTACTCGTCGCCACTTAGTCGCGTGGTAGCGTCTGCGCGCCGAGATTTCATCCCGTTCGGCGAAACGGGCAAGTTTGGACGGCTACGCGCGCGTGCAAGTGTCCGACTTGGAGGCATGCATTTTAGTCATAAAACATCTCATTTTAAAATTTGGAACTCGCTTAAAATCCTATAATTTGAATTTGAAATATTTGGGCGCAACCCGGGCGCGATTTGAAAATGTTTCATTTAGCGCCAAAATACCCATTTAATTAAATAATCGAAACCCTTATATATAAATATATTTCTGTTACTTTTAACGTTTAAATCTTTTTTTAAAATCTTTATTCTAATTTCTTTTCGCTTGGCAGCCAATCACGAGGGGGCTTTACCCTCGTGGGCCCCACCAACCCACTCTCTCTCTCTCCGCCTCTCAATCTCTCTCTATCTCTCTCTCTCTCCCTCCTAAAATCTCTCTCTCTCTCTCCTCCTTTAAATCCTCTCTCTCTCTCTAACCCTTATATTCCCTTCGTCCCCATCGCAGAAACCACCACGAGAAACCCTCGAACCCCAACCCTAGCCTTGCCCTAGCCGCCGCAGCTTCGCCGTCGACCTCCCCTCGACCTCGCCACCATCATCCTCGCCTCCACAGTCTCGACCGCACCCCCTTCCTCCTCTCCTCCCTCCTTCCAGAGCCTGCAGCAACGCCACCAGCCACCTGCACGCTGTGCTGCCATCGCCGCCGCCCCCCATCGCCGACGACGTCGACTTTCCTCCCTTCACCCTCGTCCCGACCTCTTCACCGTCTTCCTCCTTCCCTCGCCGGCGTTGCAGCTGCACCCGAGCCTAACCCTAACACCAACCCTAGTTCGCCGGAAAAGCCCCGTCGACCATCGTCGTCGTTGCCAGAGTCACCGCGGACCACCTCCTCTTTCCCACGATCCAGACCAGGCCAGGACCTCCTCTACTCATCGCACCATCCCTTTCCAGCGACCCCAGCAACTTTCAGCCTAGGCTGCCGCCGTCGCTGCCTCGCCGGCGCCCCATCGCCGTCGAACCCGTCACGGTTGCCACCTTTGCCATCCCTGTAAGCATCTCTTTACTTTCTCCATTCATGTTAACCCCTCGCTGGTCGTTCGTGTCCATGTGTCGTATTTTGCTAATTCGTCGCTGTTTTGATATTTCGCCGGATTCCGGCCGTGCCGACGACTTGACCCGACTCTCCAGCGAAGTACTCCAGTCCGTGTGGTCCCGCTGTTCGCTGTTTGGACTCGATCCGTGGCCCGTGCATCCGTCGCGTGTTTTCCGCCGACGTTGCGTTCGTGTTTTCCGGTTTGCGAAACCGTCGAGGCAAGATTTCTTGCTACATGCTACATTAAACTAATTAAGTGTTTGACTCATAAAACTCGCAATATTAACTAAGTATAGTTACATGTCTCATTGGACGAAATATGATATACATCATAATACTGCCACCTAAATCGTATTTTGCCACCATAACCTTAATAACAACTACCTGTTAATCATTTTGTTATTTAAAGGTCGATAGCCGTACACATATATCTTCATTAATTTTCTGTTATTAATATTGCGCTACCCTGTGATTAGTGCACCCCACGGGTGCTCGAACCTGTTAATATAATACAACTGCACCATATTCATGCACCATTGTAATTAAATGAACTGTTATTGTTATTTACTTTATTTCCTGCTGTTGTTCCTTATTCGACTTTATACCTGTTGTGAGCACACCCTCGATTGCGTCACATATTGGCCCGACCTTGATACACATGACATACATACATACCGATGCACCGGACATGGTACCCTTTACCTACTAACTCGACCTGTTGTACCATGGCCTGACCTGTTACCCGATCTCATGCCTAATGCCAACAAACCTGACTTGGGGTCCTCATGGACCATTCCTGTTGTCTATCCAGACAAACCTGACCTGTTACCTGATCCCGAGTTGGCATTAGTCCTTGATTACTGAATACCGGACCTGACATACATAACTTGGGGGTATGGGGAAATCAAAGGTGAAACCGACTTGTAACTCAACAGTTCGATACCTGTTCTGATCAGTCTTACGGGCTTGGCCAATGCTGACATCACTCGCCCATCCTGCTACTTATTACTGCCTAGCGGCACGTCTCGGATTCAGCCCCGAGAATCTTGACCGTGGTCCCGGGCACGCACGGGATACTATTGAGTTACATCGACGAGTCATCAATTGATTTCAAAGACTTTAGAGTAGAAACCTGATAGGACAGTTTAGTTACCGCTGCATATTACCCTGCACTGTTATTTCATAGTACTGCTTATTTCATGTTCATCCCTGCATTGCTTATTACCATGTTCATATTATATTATTGGTTGACATGACGCGCTGACGTCTGGGTTTTGCATGGCCCAGATTCCTTACCACTGTCGACGACTGAGCAGGAGTACTTCAGCCAGCAGGCTGATCTGTGAGTTCCATAGTGCTTAGTTTATTTATTTCATTTCATTTCCTGATGTGAGCCCGCATTATGGGACGTACTATTTATTTATTGTATTGGATCATTTGCTTCCGCACTTATTGTTCATTGACTCTTGTTATTATGGATTTGGACATGTGTTAGATTAGTTTATTTATCTTGTTCTTGATATCTCTACAGCCGTAATGTGACTGTGGATGGATACTTCCTACCCACAGATAGCATGGTTGGCTATGTCACGTGCCCAATCTTGCGTACTCTGGGAAGCGGGGCGTGACATGGTTCTTTTGGTATCAGAGCCATAGGTTAGTTGGGTTGATTCTTTTGTAGTTGGGTATTGTACCCGATACACGAATCAGAATACCCGTGATTAGGAAACATGTCCTACCACCTTGACCGTTTTACCATTCTTGAATCACATTCTTCCTGATTATATCTTGTACGGCGTGCAAACTTACTTTGCATTGTCAACTCGAAAACCTAATTTCTTGTTATCTCTAGGACTTAGGCGACTTGGGTGGAGTTAAGTAATTGCGGCTATGATACCGCGGCATAGCTACAATGTGGTACTCTATTTAAGTATCTTGGAGTTCTAGCCTTGATTTATATATTGAATCTATCATCATGCTAATGTTGGTTGTTTTGATTTCAGGACTATGGCAGATAAGAATTTCAAGACGTATCAGAGGCGCGTGGATGAAGCCGCCATGTTAGGAGTGATACGTGGGATGTTGGAGAATCAGAAGAGGTAAACTGAGCTGATCCAGCAGCAAGCAGATTCATTTCAGGAGGGTATGCAGGCCATTCGGCAGTCTGTAAACACCGCTGTAGCGAAGCCAGTTGACCGAGTAGAGACCGTGGCAGATTTCAGACGTTTGGGTCCTACTACTTTCACTGGTCTGGAGGAGCCGTTGCCAGCCGAGCAGTGGCTAGTGGACACGGAGAATTTACTGATTGCGGCACAGATCCCAGAAGACAAGAGAGTTGATGTAGTGCGCATTCAGCTGGTGGATTACGCCCGAGAGTGGTGGCTTGTGGAGGAGACCCGCTTGCCTAAGCCAATCAGTTGGGCGGATTTCTCTAAAAGTTTCCTGGAGAAGTTCTTCCCGCGGACTGCACGGGAGGAAATGGAAGAGAAATTTATTGGGCTGAGACAAAATGGAGCACCTGTGGACGTACATGCAGCGGAATGGACGAGACTCAGCCGCTTCGCTGGACCCTTGGTCGCCAACGAGGCAGACAGGGCGCGAAGGTTTTTGCGCAGTTTGGATGTGGACATCCAGAGGCAGATCGTCTCCCTGGGTTTAACCACTTTCTCGCAGGTTCTTACGGCAGCCAGAGAGCAGCAGAATTTATCAGGATTGAAAGGGAACCTCCAGCATACAGCAGTTGCGGCCAGGAAGCCCGCATTTGTACCTAACCGAGATCATGGGCGCAGAGGTATTCCAGTGGACCGTCGAGGTGTAGCACCCATGAAGAAGCTTGTGATCGTTGATCGAAGGAAGAGCGTGATTTGTGACTACTGCCGTTTACCTGGGCACGTGCAGAAGGATTGTCGAAGGAGACTGGGACTTTGTCTGGTTTGTGGAGCGGCCGATCACGCAGTTGGTGCCTGTCCGTCGAAGCTTCGCACGAGAGATGATATACAGAAGCCTCCCCAGAGACCATTACAAGGGCAGAAACAGCTGACTCAAGGACACAATCAGGCTCGAGCTTTCACGTTGACAGCTGAGGAAGCTAAGGCATCAGGAGAAGTGGTTTCAGGTACTTTACTCGTTCATGGTTTTCCCGCATTGGCATTATTTGATTCCGGAGCATCCCACTGTTTTATGTCATCCAAATTTATAACTACACATCGATCACCTGCACGACCCTGTCTAGTTTTTGGGACATACACACTGGGAATGGGAAAATCATAGCCAGTAAGGAGTGTAGAGATTGTACAGTTGTTGTGTGCGGACGGGAGCTTTTTGCAGATTTCTTGGTGATAGATACGGGCAGCTATGAGGTTGTCTTGGGAATGGATTTTCTTGGCACTTTCCACGCCCACATTGACTGTAGGGCAAGGAAGGTAATTTTCCAGATTCCCGGACACCCTGAGTTCACCTTCACTGGGGGAAGCAGTTCTGTCGGGCCAGTCGAGTTCAGGGCTAGGCCGACACGCAGTGTTCTTGCAGCAATGGAAGTTGATAGTAATGAAGAGCCGGCAGTTGTTCGCGACTTTATGGATGTATTTGCAGATATATCGGGCTTACCGCCGAAGCGAGACGTGGAGTTCGCGATTGACCTTATTCCTGGTGCAGCGCCAGTATCGAAATCTTATTATCCAATGGCACCAGTGGAATTGGAAGAAGTTAAGAAACAAGTTGATGAATTACTTGAGAAGGGTTGGATTCGAAGCAGCAACTAGCCTTGGGGAGCTCCAGTTCTTTTAGTAAAGAAGAAGGATGGCACGAGAAGGATGTGCATTGATTATCGAGAATTGAACCGGGTGACTATTAAGAACAAGTACCCAATCCCTCGCATTGGAGAACTTTTTGAGCAGCTTAGTGGCGCAAGGGTATTCTCGAAACTGGATTTGCGATCCGGATATCATCAGGTCCGAGAGAAAACAGAAGACATTTGCAAGACGGCGTTTCGAACTCGATATGGACATTTCGAGTATCTGGTGATGCCCTTCGGAGTGACGAATGTGCCGGCAATATTCATGGATTTGATGAACAAAATCTTTTCACCATTTTTGGACCAGTTTATTGTGGTATTCATTGACGATATTCTGGTATACTCGAAGAGTCCGGAGGAACATGCTGAGCATTTAAAGATCGCACTGCAGACGCTGAGACAGGAAAAATTGTATGCGAAGATGAGTACGTGCGAATTTTGGCTGGAAGAAGTGAAATTTCTGGGACATGTCGTGTCGGGCGATGGAATCGCCGTCGATCCCGAGAAGATTGCAGCGGTTCGAGATTGGCCTATTCCAAGAAATGTGGCTGAGATAAGAAGTTTCCTTGGTTTGGCCGGATACTACAGGAGATTTGTGGAGAACTTCGCTCGTTTGGCAGAGCCGTTGACCAAGCTCACGCGCAAGGAGGTACCGTTTGTTTGGACGGATGGATGTGCATTGGCCTTTGAGACGTTGAAGCAGAAGTTGATAACCGCCCCTATCCTAACCGTACCGGATAATTCAGGAGGACTGGTGATTCACAGCGACGCATCTGGAAAAGGATTGGGATGTGTTTTGATGCAGAATGGGAAGGTCGTAGCTTACGCATCGAGACAACTGAAGACTCATGAGAAGAATTACCCGACTCATGACTTGGAGCTTGCGGCCGTGATCTTCGCCTTGAAGATTTGGAGACACTACCTTTTGGGCGAGAGAGTCGAAGTCTTTACAGATCATAAGAGTTTGAAGTATGTGTTCACTCAGAAGGAGTTGAACATGAGGCAACGCAGATGGTTGGAGCTGATGGCCGACTACGACCTTGATCTTAAGTACCATCCGGGAAAGGTTAACGTCGTGCCGGATGCGCTTAGTCGGTTACCAGCGATTCAGGTATTGACCGCACAGAGGGAGATCATTGCGGATTTTCGGAGATTTGACTTGGAGGTCGTGCTACCACATGCTACGGGACAGTTGATGCAGTTGCAAGTACAGTCGTCCTTAGTTGAGAAGATTAAAGCGGCACAAACGCAGGATCCTAGACTGCAAAAGTTTCGAGAGCAGGTTGAAGCCGGACTACGAACCGATTTACTGATCCATGAAGATGGTTCGTTGAGGTATGGTAGCCGTGTGTGTGTGCCAAAAGGAGATGTGCGTGAAGAGCTTATGAAGGAGGCACACAGTTCAGCTTACTCTGTACATCCAGGAGGGACAAAGATGTACCGAGATATTCGACAGCACTTCTGGTGGGAAGGTATGAAACGGGAGATTGCTCGCTTCGTGGCTAAGTGCTTGGTGTGCCAGCAAGTCAAGGCTGAACACCAAAGGGTTGCTGGTTTGTTACAACCACTTCCGATTCCTCAGTGGAAGTGGGAACATATCACCATGGATTTCGTGACGGCTTTACCGCGGAGTCTAAAGGGCAACAATGCAGTATGGGTGATTGTCGATCGGTTGACCAAGGCAGCTCACTTTATTCCTTTTCGGGTTGGTCAATCGACAGAGACTTTGGCGGAGCGGTACATGCAGGAGATTGTAAGATTGCATGGAGTACCGGTGAGCATCGTGTCCGATCGGGACACTCGGTTCTTGTCACACTTCTGGAGGAGTTTACAAGAAAGTTTGGGGACTCGATTGAAGTTTAGCACAGCTTATCATCCTCAAACTGATGGACAATCGGAGAGAACGATCCAGACTCTTGAAGATATGTTGAGAGCTTGCATGTTGGACTTCAAAGGTTCTTGGGAGGATCACCTACACTTGGTGGAGTTTTCGTACAACAATAGCTTCCAAGCGACTATTCAGATGGCTCCGTTTGAAGCGTTGTATGGTCGTAAGTGCCGTTCACCTGTTTGTTGGGATGATGTTGGTGAACGAAGGTTACTAGGACCAGATTTGGTGGTACAGACAGTCGAGAAGGTGAATACCATCAGGAAGCATATGAAGGCAGCTCAAGACAGACAGAAAAGTTGGGCTGACACGTCAAGAAGACCTCTAGAGTTCGCCGTGGGTGATTTGGTATTCTTGAAAATATCACCGACTAGAGGGGTGATTCGCTTTGGGAGTCGGGGAAAGCTTAGTCCTCGATTCGTTGGACCCTTCGAGATATTGGAGCGTGTTGGAGAGGTAGCGTACCGTTTGGCGTTACCACAGTCATTGGCAGGAGTGCACGATGTGTTTCATGTATCTCAACTACGGAGGTATGTTCGCGATGAAACTCACGTCTTGGATCATTCGGAGTTGACTGTACGGGAGGACCTAACTTTTGAGGAGCGACCAGTTGAAATCAAGGATCGAAGAGAAAAGGTTCTTAAGAACAAGATTATCCCCCTTGTGCTAGTTTCTTGGGGTAATCGATCGCACGGAGAATCCACTTGGGAGCGAGAAGACGAGATCCGGCAGAAGTTTCCTCACCTTTTTCGGTAGTTAGCTATCTTGTATTCTTG
This sequence comes from Agapanthus africanus, assembly GCA_030015575.1. Lineage (NCBI taxonomy): Eukaryota > Viridiplantae > Streptophyta > Magnoliopsida > Asparagales > Amaryllidaceae > Agapanthus > Agapanthus africanus. The sequence goes on from CM057341.1 coordinate 136,766,043, forward strand.
GAATTTCGAGGACGAAATTCTTTTTGTAGTTGGGTATGATGTAACACCCGAGCCCAATAATACTATTTCTGTTACTGGTTGAGTGTTAGACATTGCTCATTTCAATTATCTTGTTTGTTTGCTGCTTGTTGCTAAATTTTAACCGGCTAAGTCATTTTCGCCTATAACAAATTTTAACACCTAAAATGAAATTAAAAATATCCATGTTGGCCTACTCGTCGCCACTAGTCGCGTGGTAGCGTCCGCACGCCGAGATTTCATCCCGTTCGGCGAAACGGGCAAATTTGGACGGCTACGCGCGCGTGCAAGTGTCCGACTTGGGGGCATGCATTTTAGTCATAAAACATCTCATTTTAAAATTTGGAACTCGCTTAAAATCCTATAATTTGAATTTGAAATATTTGGACGCAACCCGGACGCGATTTGAAAATGTTTCATTTAGCGCCAAAATGCCCATTTAATTAAATAATCGAAACCCTTATATATAAATATATTTCTGTTACTTTTAACGTTTAAATCTTTTTTTAAAATCTTTATTCTAATTTCTTTTTCGCTTGGCAGCCAATCACGAGGGGGCTTTACCCTCGTGGGCCCCACCAACCCACTCTCTCTCTCTCTCCGCCTCTCAATCTCTCTCTATCTCTCCCTCCTAAAATCTCTCTCTCTCTCCTCCTTTAAATCCTCTCTCTCTCTCTAATCCTTATATTCCCTTCGTCCCCATCGCAGAAACCACCACGAGAAACCCTCGAACCCCAACCCTAGCCTTGCCCTAGCCGCCGCAGCTTCGCCGTCGACCTCCCCGCGACCTCGCCACCATCATCCTCGCCTCCACAGCCTCGACCGCACCCCTTCCTCCTCTCCTCCCTCCTTCCAGAGCCTGCAGCAACGCCACCGCCACCTGCACGCTATGCTGCCGTCGCCGCCGCCCCCCATCGCCGACGACGTCGACTTTCCTCCCTTCACCCTCGTCCCGACCTCTTCACTGTCTTCCTCCTTCCCTCGCCGGCGTTGCAGCTGCACCCGAGCCTAACCCTAACACCAACCCTAGTTCGCCGGAAAAGCCCCGTCGACCATCGTCGTCGTTGCCAGAGTCACCGCCGACCACCTCCTCTTTCCCCACGATCCAGACCAGGCCAGGACCTCCTCTACTCATCGCACCATCCCTTTCCAGCGACCCTAGCAACTTTCAGCCTAGGCTGCCGCCGGCGCTGCCTCGCCGGCGCCCCATCGCCGTCGAACCCGTCACGGTTGCCCCTTTGCCATCCCTGTAAGCATCTCTTTACTTTCTCCATTCGTGTTAACCCCTCGCTGGTCGTTCGTGTCCATGTGTCGTATTTTGCTAATTCGTCGCTGTTTTGATATTTCGCCGGATTCCGGCCGTGCCGACGACTTGACCCGACTCTCCAGCGAAGTACTCCAGTCCGTATGGTCCCGCTGTTCGCTGTTTGGACTCGATCCGTGGCCCGTGCATCCGTCGCGTGTTTTTCGCCGACGTTGCGTTCGTGTTTTCCGGTTTGCGAAACCGTCGAGGCAAGATTTCTTGCTACATGCTACATTAAACTAATTAAGTGTTTGACTCATAAAACTTGCAATATTAACTAAGTATAGTTACATGTCTCATTGGACGAAATATGATATACATCATAATACTGCCACCTAAATTGTATTTTGCCACCATAACCTTAATAACAACTACCTGTTAATCATTTTGTTATTTAAATGTCAATAGCCGTACACATATATCTTCATTAATTTTCTGTTATTAATATTGCGCTACCCTGTGATTAGTGCACCCCACGGGTGCTCGAACCTGTTAATATAATACAACTGCACCATATTCATGCACCATTGTAATTAAATGAACTGTTATTGTTATTTACTTTATTTCCTGCTGTTGTTCCTTATTCAACTTTATACCTGTTGTGAGCACACCCTCGATTGCGTCACATATTGGCCCGACCTTGATACACATGACATACATACATACCGATGCACCGGACATGGTACCCTTTACCTACTAACTCGACCTGTTGTACCATGGCCTGACCTGTTACCCGATCTCATGCCTAATGCCAAAAAACCTGACTTGGGGTCCTCATGGACCATTCCTGTTGTCTATCCAGACAAACCTGACCTGTTACCTGATCCCGAGTTGGCATTAGTCCTTGATTACTGAATACCGGACCTGACATACATAACTTGGGGGTATGGGGAAATCAAAGGTGAAACCGACTTGTAACTCAACAGTTCGATACCTGTTCTGATCAGTCTTACGGGCTTGGCCAGCCCCGGAGTGATGATGCTGACATCACTCGCCCATCCTGCTACTTATTACTGCCTAGCGGCACGTCTCGGATTCAGCCCCGAGAATCTTGACCGTGGTCCCGGGCACGCACGGGATACTATTAAGTTACATCGACGAGTCATCAATTGATTTCAAAGACTTTAGAGTAGAAACTTGATAGGACAGTTTAGTTACCACTGCACATTACCCTGCACTGTTATTTCATAGTACTGCTTATTTCATGTTCATCCCTGCATTGCTTATTACCATGTTCATATTATATTATTGGTTGACATGACGCGCTGACGTCTGGGTTTTGCATGGTCCAGATTCCTTACCACTGTCGACGACTGAGCAGGAGTACTTCAGCCAGCAGGCTGATCTGTGAGTTCCATAGTGCTTAGTTTATTTATTTCATTTCATTTCCTGATGTGAGCCCGCATTATGGGACGTACTATTTATTTATTGTATTGGATCATTTGCTTCCGCACTTATTGTTCATTGACTCTTGTTATTATGGATTTGGACATGTGTTAGATTAGTTTATTTATCTTGTTCTTGATATCTCTACAGCCGTAATGTGACTGTGGATGGATACTTCCTACCCACAGGTAGCATGGTTGGCTATGTCACGTGCCCAATCTTACGTACTCTGGGAAGCGGGGCGTGACAACCACACATTCACTACTACAATATGGGGTTGCCCCTACGGTTACTGGAATCTGTAGGGGCACTTTTTATTGCCCCTACGGATTAATCCGTAGATCCCCATGGTTGTCCCTATAGTGCCTTACGTTTTAATTTAAAAATATTAAATCGTAATTTGTTGTTTGGCCCTACGGAGCCGCAAACAAATGATCTACGGTTAAGTCCGTAGGGGCATATATATGGGTTATTAATATAAAAAAAAAAGCACAGAAAAGCCCTCGCCGTTCCCAAAAATTCTCTCTCTCACTCTCCCCGTGCGCCTCTCGTCGCCACCTCTCCCGCGCCTCGTCGCCACCGCCCTCGATCGTTCCCAAAACTTCCTCATCGACTTCCTCGTCGCCACCGCCCTCGATCGTTCCCAAAACTTCCTCGTCGACTTTCTCGTCGCCACCGCCCGCGACTCGTCGTCGACCACCGGTCTCCTCCATCGTCTCCTCCATCGCCCGCTACAGGTTAGTAAATCTCAATTTTTTACTTCTAATAATGCTTTTATTTATAATTTTGATGATGTTAAGGCTAGGGTTCAGGGTGAGGGTTAGGGTTAGGCATCGGGGTTCGGTTTAGGGTAAGGTTAGGGTTAGGGTTCGGTTGGGGTTGGGGTTAGGGTTAGGGTTAGGGTAGGGTTAGGGTTCGATTGGGGTTGGGGTTCAGGTTAGGGTTCATTAGTTGGGGTTGAGGTTAGGGTTAGGGTTCGGTTGGGGTTGGGGTTAGGGTTAGGGTAGGGTTAGGGTTCGATTGGGGTTGGGGTTCAGGTTAGGGTTCATTAGTTGGGGTTGAGGTTAGGGTTAGGGTTAGGGTAATTAGAGTTAGGGTTAGGGTTAGGGTTCAGGATATGGTTTGGGTTAGGGTTAGGGTTAGGATTTGGTTCAGGTTTAGGGTTAGATGCTAGGGTTAATTTGGGTTAATTTGGGTTAATTATTGATAATTGAAAGGGTTAGGGTGTTGATTAGAGCTAATTAGGTTAATTTGGATAAATTGGGTTAAGTTTGGGTTGATTAGGATTAATTAGGTTAATTTGGGTAAATTGGGTTAAGTTTGGGTTAATTAGTGATAATTTGAAAGGATTAGGGTGTTGATTAGAGTTAATTTGGTTAATTTGGGTAAATTGGGTTAAGTTTGGGTTGCTTAGGGTTAATTAGGTTAATTTGGGTAAATTGGATTAAGTTTGGGTTAATTAGGGATAATTTGTGTTAGGGTAACGATTATGGTTAATTGTGGTTAATTAGGTTAATTTGGGTTATTTAGGGTTAGGGTTTAGGGTGCACTAGTTCATTCAGTAGGATACTCGATGATAACGTAAACGTACAACTTTACCGTAAACGCAAGAAAAATTTACCCTAAACTTGAAATTTCGAACCCTTAATAACGAAATGTAAACGTAAAACTTATTCATGTTAAATGTTCAAGTTAAAACCAATATATGATACTCGATGATAATATGAAACTTTCATATTCTCATCGATACTCATATATGAAACTCAAAGCGCCACTTAGTCCCCGTCTATCAGTTAACATACGTTCGATATTCGTCGTGACATAGAACTATACGAAGGTTGTCAAATATCGGACGGTATAGCTCGGTACTAACAACCGTCGTGTAGTCTATGTGACAAGAAAATTCAATCGTATGATAACCGATAGATTTGTCCCGTGTGGACAAGTTAGAAATGTATAAAGCAAACACCTACATTCACTTGTGTTTTCATCCGTTTCGAGTTATTTCGTCGGTACTTTTCCGCTGGTTCTCCGTGTACAAAGATAGATTAGATGTTCATTTCAACGTTGTTTCACAGCTTTGATTTTATTATCTATTCTATTACAGTATACTCGGAGAACAGCGGGGAGGTACTGCCGAAATTTACTCGAAACGGTTGAAAGTACAAGCGAATGGGTGTCTGCTATATACATTCTTAATGGGATAGAAGCCTTACCCCCGACAGCCGAAACACACACATACAACACGAATACACAACAAACGCACACACAGCACATACACACTAACAACCCTACACTTAAGCGAAATTATAAATTGAAACACACATATATAGAATACAACTCATACATGGGTATCCTCAAATCTAACTTTGATTATTGATAATTTATTCTTTTCAATGACAAACGCACACACAAAGCATATACACGGATTTTCTCCTTTGGCAGTAACCATCACGTTCTTAGATTTCTCAATATAGTCATCATAACCTACAATTTATATATTATACAGTCTAACATGGCCCATGAGTACATCAGAGTTAAGGACTGGATGTATTTGGATTGGCAACAACATATGCAATCTAAGTTTGTCGCAGGAGTTGCTGCTTTTATTGAATTTGCGCGCGCACATAATAAAATCGTGATAGAGAAGATTCTCTGCCCGTGCGATAGATGTGGGAATAAGTACTGGCAGAAGGTAGAATTTGCAGAGCTTCATATCGTTAAACATGGTTTTACTAGACTTTATACAACTTGGTTATATTACGGAGAAGGAGAAGAACACAGTAATGCGGCGGAAGAAGAAGGAGAAGACGGTAATGCGGCAGAAGAAGAAGACGGTAATTTCTTTTCAGGAGAAGAAATGGAGGATATGGTAGAGGCTGCCCTAGGTGAATCTATTCGTACCGAAGATGACATTCCTTCCGGTCAAGGACCGCGTGCGGATAAGTATGAAAATTTCATGAATGATGCTAGAAAACCAATCTATGAGAATGCAAAGTATTCCACCCTCTCATCGTTCGTCCAACTTTTCCATATTAAGTGCCTAAATGGATGGAGCAACAAGCCATTCACAATGCTTCTTTCGTTCTTGAAAGATTCTATGTCCCCGGGAAATAACGTGCCCGACAGCTGGTACGGAGCCCAGAAGATGATGTCTGATTTGGGTCTGAAGTGTGAGAAAATTCAAGCATGTCCTAAAAATTGCGTGTTGTACCGGAAAGAGAATTCAGATTTGAAAGAGTGTCCAACATGCGGAGAGACCAGGTATAAGCCGAAAGATTCTGATAAGAAGCCCGATATACCTGTCAAGTTAGCACGATATTTTCCCATAACACAGAGGCTGCAGAGGCTATTCAGGTGCAAGAAAACAACCGAGGCAATGATTTAGCATCACCGTGCTCCTCCAAGTGAAGATGGAAAAATGAGTCATCCAAGGGATTCACCGGCATGGAAGGATTTCGATAGGAGGCACGCAATATTCAGTAGCGATCCTCGCAATGTCAGACTCGGACTTGCTAGTGATGGGTTCTGCCCATTCAACTATATGGCTGGAAGCCACAGCACATGGCCCGTTGTAATGATAGTTTATAATCTGTCGGCTTGGTTGGCTATGGACCAATCATACTTTATGATACCTCTTCTTATCGACGGACCAAACTCACCGAGAAACAATATCGACGTCTATCTCCGACCTCTGATCGAGGAGTTAAAATCTTTATTCATTGATGGTGCAGAGACTTACGATGCATACACAAATACAACCTTCATACTGCGTGCGGCTTTAATGTGGACAATTAATGACTTTCCTGCGTATGGAATGCTATCAGGTTGGTTCGTATATGGTCACAAAGCATGTCCTTATTGCCATCAACATACAACATCGAAATTCTTGAATTTTAGCAGGAAGCTTTGTTATTGCGGCCATTGACGTTTCCTGCCTCTAGACCACCCCTACAGGTTAGACGTTGTTCACTTTAATGGTCATCAGGAGCTTCTTGGACCTCCAGCCCCATTGTTCGGAGAGGACGTGACTGCTCAGTGGGATGGTTACAATAATGTGACCTTCGGGATGGATCCGACAAAACAGGTCAAACCACCATTCTGGAACAAGTTAAGCATTTTCTTCGAGCTTCCGTACTGGTCAAAAAATTTAGTGCGTCATTATCTGGACGTCATGCACATAGAGAAGGGAGTATCCGAGCACATACTCAACTTGCTTCTTTGTAAAGATGGGAAATCGAAAGACAATCTCAATACTCGGATGGATCTACAGGACTGGGAAATTAGAAGTGAATTGCATCCTAAACCGATAGCGGGTAAACCAGGAAAGTTTTTACTTCCCAATGCCGCGTATCATATGTCACAACCGGAGAAGAAAATATTCCTGCAGGTGTTGCATGATTTGAAAGTTCCCACAGGTTTCTCAGGATCATTCAGCAAGAAGATAAAAATTGTGAAAGGCAAGATCGATGGGTTGAAAAGTCATGATCACCATATTATTATGAAGCACCTTCTCCCATTAGCCCTCAGGACTTCTCTTCCCGAATCGGTTGGTCTAGTAATCAATGACCTATGTTGTTTTTTCAGAGAATTATGCGCTAAAACACTGGATGTTGTGACGCTGGAGAAACTAGAAAATTCTATTTCGTTGATACTTTGAAAGTTTGAGCGTATTTTCCCACCATCATTCTTCGATATCATAATACACCTGACAGTTCATCTTGCAACTGAGGCTAAGTTAGCCGGACCGGTATAATATCGATGGATGTATCCCGTCGAGAGGTATGTGGAAATTTTCGTTTCGCGCAATTTGTAAAATTATTATTGTCCTGTATGTCCGTATTTATTTATTTAACATATTTTTCTTTAGGTACCTCTACACTCTTAAAAAGTATATACGCAATAGAAATCGACCAGAGGGTTCTATCATGCAAAGTTATCTTCTAGATGAAGCAACCACATTTTGTTCCCGCTATCTGGACGAGAACATTGAGACGGGACTTAACCGGCCTCGAAGAATTCAGTACGGGCCATATGATAAAGCCGATTATAAGAGGGTAGACACTATGTTTATCAACAAGATATACCGGTTTATCCTCCCCAATAGCGCATGTCTTGAAAAAATTAGAGAGTAAGCTTTTTTGGATTAATTGTTATATTTGTGTTTATATGTGTATGAAATGATATAATATTAATGTCATAATTTATTGTCGAGAACAGAATTCATTTTAACGAGGTACGTGAGGGGCATCCTGATTGGAACGATGAATGATTGGAAAAATATCATCATGATAATTTTTGTGATTGGGTTGCAGATCATGTAAGTTATTCGAATAACATGTTATTGCTATCGGTTTTAATCTAAACTTATATCGTTATGTATTTTTCGTAAAATTTGTTTTGTTAGATCCATGATCCGAACTTGTCTGCATCATTAGAGAGTGATTCAAGATGTTTAGCTCAGTTTCCTAGTATGGAGGTTGCATATTATAAAGGATTCGGTGTCCTTGGATACAAATTCGAAGTTAAGGACATGGAAATATTTAGAACCACTCAGAATAGTGGGATTGCGACGGTAGGATCAGATGGTGTGATTTATTATGGATACTTAAATTGTATACTTGGCATCCAATATCCCGGACGATCAGAACCGTTTTATATATTTCAGTGTACTTGGTACAATACACGAACCGATACAGATAAGTGGAGAAGCAATCTCGGGACTTGGAAAGATGAATATGGATTGACCAGTGTGAACACACTTCGATTTTACGATCAGGAAGATCCGTTTATCTTTCCGAACCAAGCGTTCCAAGTATACTACTCACATTGTTTGAAGCATCCGGGATGGAGTGTCGTATGCCGTTGGAAACCCAGGGATGTTTGCGATGTCCCAGAATTCGAGGACAGCGATGAGGATGAAGAAGAGAGAAGACTTAGAGTGCTCCGACCGTCTGTTTCGAAAGACGGGTTGTCTTCGGCTGATCATGAAGTTACGTGGGTTAGAAATGATATCGGTGATGAAATCCAAGTAGATATGTCTAATGCGTCCACGAAAAGAAAAAGGTTATCAGTAATGTTATATTATTACTTCACATTTTACGATCTATACATATATAGCATGCATATGTAATGATTGTCTAATGCGTCCACGAACCGTTTTATCTAGATTTGATGACGATGACGGGAGCAACGAGGGGCGGCAGGAGCTCCAGCCGCGGCACCGGCAGAGGCAGAGCGGTTCTGCCGCCCGGAGAGCTGCGTAGGGAGCTTTAGAGGGCCGGTCTTGCACCCCGATCGGAGACCCCTTCGGATGCCTCCTTCCATGTGGACTTTGCTACACCTCTAGGTATATTGCACGCATATTCATTTTGAATGTAATATTATAGATATACATGCATATTCATGTCAAAATTACTTATATAGTCAATGTTTGATTGTCTAGCTGTTGGTGCGTCCACATCAGCGACAGAGGCCACTCCCGCTCCTCCAGGTATGTTTATATATCATATAGTGCATGCATATTGATTTAGAATGCTATATCATAAATATACATACATTCTTTTTGCTTTTACGTACTTACATCTCGGGCTGTAGGTGGCGCCTCCACATCTCGGGCAGAGCCCACCACCGCACCTGCGGGTATATTTATATATCCTATAATGTAAACATGTTGATTTAGAATGTTATATTATTGATATACATATTCTTTTTGCAATACTTATATAGTCTATGTTTGATTGTCTAATTATAGGTGGTGCATCCACGTCTGGTGCAGGGGCCACTCCCGTCAGTTCCATACCCTCCGCTCAGTCTGCAGGTTTGTATGAATAAATATAAAATATTTATTCATTTTACATATCCTTTAAGAATAAGCATAAACTTCATTTAATTTTATCGATGTTTATTTTCTAGTTGGAGATGTGTCCATGTCCGGGTCACCGGCTGTTCCTCATCGGAGGAACTATCGTCCCGCTCGTGCTGTTGCCCGGGCCCAAGCTCGTGCTTCTGTCGCCGGAGGTATATATCACACTTCAATTTTCGTTAAACCTTGATTTCTTAATACCACTTTTGTCTTAATATTGATTGTCTTGATATTTCTTGTAGACGCAGGGCATCCCCATCCTGAGCGGGGGACTCGAGGCCCGAATCAGCCCCACAGGCTGAGGCCCGACAGAGCTAGAGGGGAGGCAGCATTCCCCCTCTTCTTTACCCCTGATTATCGCTATACCGACGATTATTCCGAGAGGTTCGGCCGGCATATGGGGGATGAGAGCCGCCTCGTGAAGAAGTATCCACTTCACGTTGAGTGGGGCGACCAGCATCGGCGCTCATTCGCTCTCTTCTGGGATCAGGCTCGGGTATTAATATATATTTTCATTTGATTTATCCAATATATTTATTATTAACACTTGCAATTTAATAACATTGTTTTTTTTTGTATTTGCAATTGGATTAAGATTTTCATCCTGTACCCGACCCTGATCATCCTGAGAGTGTAACACCCGAGCCCAATACTATTATTTTCAGTTACTGTTTGAGCAGAATGTGGTACTCATTTCATTTGTCTTGCTTGTTTGTGGCTTACTGTAAAATTTTACCCGGTAAAGTCATTTCTGCATATAACAAATTTTAGCATCTAAAATAAAATTGAAAATATTCATCTTGGCCTACTTGACACCCCTAGCCTCGTGGTAGCGTCCGTGCATTGTGTTCTCGTCCCGTTCAGTGAAACGGGCGAGTTTGGACGGCTACGCCCACGTACATGTGTCCGTTTTGGGGGTATGCTTTTTAATCATAAAACACTTAATTTTAAAATTTGGATCCCGCTTAAAATCCTATTATTTCAATTTCAAATTTTTGGACTCGACCCGGGCGCGATTTGAAAATGTTTTATTTGGCACCAAAATCCCAAATTTTAATATTATTAAAACCATCGCATATATTTTTCTAACTAACCTGATATCTTACTGTTCATTACCTATCTTTTAAATCTTTAAATTAACCTATATATATATCCTACTGTTCCTTAAAATGTTTTGAATCTTTAATTAATATTTATCCCTAACTAACGATTCCCCTTTAGCCAATCGCGTTCCTTTTAATTCCGTGGGCCCCCACCTGCAGCTCTCTCTCTCTCATATATTCTCTCGTACTTCTCTTTATCATTCTTTCTCTTCTTGCTTCATGTCTCGTTTCTCATTTTTTTTAGCTGTTCTTTTGTTGCCGGAATTCCGTCGTGCCGGTGACGCTTCTCGACGTTCCAGCGAGATACCCAGACCCGTGTGGTTCCTTTGTTCGTCGTTTGAGTTCATTCCGTGAACCGTGCGTTTGTCGCAAGTTTTCCCCGCCGACGGTTAACGTTCCGTTTTCCCGATTTGCGACCCATCGAGGCAAGTTAATCTTGCTACATGCTATATAATTCATTTTATACCTATTTAAATAAATACCATACCTATAGTTTAAATCTAGTGCCCCATGTTTAATTTTATAACGTTTCGATGTTCCGTTTACATCCGTTTATATCATAGTAAATCTAGATCATGAAAACTTATCTTGTGACATACTAGATTACATTATACTGCATCCATATCAATTAAAATATACATCGTCGTAATATTTCTTATTATTATCTTTAATTAGTTTATAATCTGCATTTTATGATATTATATATTTAAAATATTATAGTTTACACATGAAACGTCGTTGAAAAAGCGGATACGACAAATCTGAAATTTACTGTACACCTTACCGTATAAAATTCATTATAAATCATAGAAAAATCATTAGTATACATTCTTTAGTTCGTTACGAAGCTAACTCAGAATAATATAACTCTATGAAATATTTACTTGCAAAATAAATTCTTTAAATAACGTAAAATGCAAATGAAAATGTCTCCAAACTGCTGTCCAGGGAAATTCCAGCAGCAAACTTTCAATTTCGAATGTTCATAACTTTTTGTAGGGACAACCTGAGATGCTTATACTTATAAAACTGAAAACCTTATTGAATTATCTTTGTTTTGGTATAAGACACGTCCCTTTTGGAGAACGTTTGTTATTTTTAACCTATTTTACAAATTATGGTGACGCTGAATTTCTGAACGGAACTTTCTTGTGCATGTTTAATCAATACCACTTTTATAGTTATTAATCGCTTTAAATATGCTATCCATATTAATATTATTATATCAATATTTATATCACATATTGCTTAGTTGTACATCCCACATTACCATTTTATAGTTTTATAACTTTTCGGATACTCGTTTGCATCCATCGCATTTAAGATACATATAATTGCATCCATAGATCACATTACTACATAATAATGTGATATTAACACTCCATGTTTAATAAATTGCATCCTAATTAATATTGGAACTATAAATATGTAACCCTAATCGATAACTGTGCATCCATATCCTTGAAATTATATCTATTTGCATATCATATTACATGTTCCAGTTTATTGTTCTGATAGTACTCATGCTTGTTTATTTATACGCATGCTTATGCTAGTTTGATTATGAGCACCCACATGACATCTTGTTCTTCCTGACATGACCTGTTACACTTCCTACTTGACATGACATGGTACCGTACACTCTTGACATGACATGACACCTTTATACATTACCTGGCTTGACCTGATGTACCATGGCTTTACCTGTTACCTGATCTTGTGTCTAATGCCAACAAACATAACATGTAGTCCTCATGGACCGTTCCTGTTGTCTATCCAGACAAACCTGCTTTTACCTGATCCTGTGTTGGCATTAGTTCTTGATTACTGAATACCTGACTCGACATACATAACTTGGGGGTATGGGGAAATCAAAGGTGAAACCGACTTGTAACTCAACAGTTCGATACCTGTTCTGATCAGTCTTACGGGCTAGGCCAGCCCCGGAATGATGATGCTGACATCACTCGCCCATCTTGCTACCTGTTACTGCCTAGCGGCACGTCTCGGATTCAGCCCCGAGGATCTTGACCGTGGTCCCGGGCACGCACGGGATACTATTGAGTTATATCGATGATTCATCAATTGATTTCAAAGACTTTAGAATAGAAAACCTGATAGAACAGTTTAGTTTACCCACTGCACGCTACCCTATACTGGTATGATTCATATTATTGTTATTCTTGTTGTATTCATGTTTATATTACATTGCCTGCTACACTATTCATATTATATTACTTGATGACATGACGCGCTAACGTCTGGGTTTTGCATGGCCCAGATTCTGTACCGTCGTCGCAGTCCGAGCAGGAGTACTTCAGCCAGCAGGCTGAGCTGTGAGTTCAGTAGTAGTTAGTTTTATTTCCTGCATTTACTTCCAGATGTGAGCCCGCATTATGGGACATACATTTCAGTTATTTGTATTGGATCATTTGCTTCCGCATTTATTTATTATTGACTCCTGTTATCTTGGATTATGGACATGTTTAGATAGTTTTATTTTGTTCTTGATATCTCTACAGCCGTAATGTGACTGTGGATGGATACTTTCTACCCACAGGTAGCATGGTTGGCTATGTTACGTGCCCATTTTAGCGTACTCTGGGAAGTGGGGCGTGACAAAGAGGGTGCTCGATTTTCACGCTCTGTACCATGGCCTGATGAAGAACATGCAATCAAAGGTCCAATACAATACGAACGAGCTGAAGATCGACTGTTATTCCCTGTGGATGGTGACCCCCGAGGCAGAGAGAGCGGCTCTCCTACATACTCCGGCCTTTGCGAGAGTCGACGTAGATACATGACCTCTCTTGTGCCAATATTTCAACTCTCAGCGCAAACAGGTTTGTATTTTAAATGTAATTCATTGTTTAGTATATAATTTATCTTTTTGTGTTCCTTAATTAGAAAACTAAATCTGAATGTGTTGTGCAGAAACAGACGGATCAAAATAAAGAGAATAGGAAGTCGGCGAAAAGGGGTCGCCCCACTTATACAGGTGGCTCGAGGAATATTACTCGTGCCATGGAGGCATAGATAAATTACAATAGATCTACTGTGTATAATGTAATATTAAGAGTTATTTTATAATATATGTAATTTTTTTGCGAATTGCAGAGATCTCAGACCCTGGTGCAGGGTGGTACACCGAGCGTGCTGACCGTGTATCTTGCCGTCCACGGCACCTCGATAGATCCCGCCACGGACGAACTTCGATACCCCGACACCGCTACCCAGGAGTATTGCGTAAGTGTTAATATTTATTCAACCCCTATTTGAAATTTTTGTTTTGAAAAATTCAAATTTAAATGATATACTTATATTTTACTGGTTGATGTGGGTGTAGGAGCGGGTGGTTGAGCAGGAGGAGGCATCGAGGATCGATTTTACAGGACAGAACGATCCGATACTGCTGACCCCAGTCCTAGACGCCGCACACGGAGGGCACTACGGAGGTTGGGAGAGAGGCCGGGGACTGGGTCCTAACAGGGCATATATGAGGTTGGACTCCACTCCGGCTGTTACTTCCTCTATCTCCCGTGAGCTACGTCTAGAGCAAGTTCTTGCCGCCTTGAACGCCACCGTCCAGGAGTTGAAGGAGATGATGGTATGTATACTACTTAATAGTAAAATATTATATCATATTATAGATAGCAACATATCCAATATTTGTACGTAGCCTGAGCTTATTTGGTTGTAGACTTAGCTTTGATTAATCATACATACATAGAACTGTCTAATTAAAATAAACTACAGTTTTCCAAACTAGATATCCAAACGAGGCCTAAGTCCCTAAGTATTCATGGATTGGGGTTTCGCAATAACCTGATAATGATACGAATTCGACTAATACACAGTTCTTACTAGTTTATTACACACAAAACTGAACAGACGCGACAGGGTACTTCGGCTGAGGCTCCACATGCATCTCCTTTGGCTGCGGCTCCACATGCATCTCCTTCGGCTGCGGCTCCGCAAGCCACTACCTCGGCTGCGGTTGCGCAGACCACTCCTACAACTCCACAGCCCGCTCAGACTCCCGCACAGTCCGCATTGGTCGAGTTGTTGACTCGGGGTTTATCCGAGGAGCAGGCGCGCCAGATTACGGCGATTAGGTGGAGCTGGACCGAGCTAGGGTAGCTTTTTGATTTTTATATTTTAAGCATGTATATACTTATATGATACATATTGTATATATTTTGGACGATATTGGTTGTGTTTGCGTGTTCACGATGATTTAGATTTATATAGTATTCTGTTTGTTGATTTCTTTTATATATTATACATGTTCGTGTTGATTATCGTACTGCGGTATTTGGTTATATGATGTATATATTATTGTGAACAGGGTGAGAAAAAAACAGATAGCCCTCTTTTAAAAAATAAACCTGATAATTTATCCCTACAGATTAATCCGTAGGGACAACAGTTGCACCTACATATTTACCCGTAGGAACAAACTTTGCTCCTACATATTTATCCGTAGGGACAAAACATCAGGATACCTGATATTTTGTCCCTATGGACTCAGTAACAGGTGTTAGACGTGCCCCTACAGATTAATGCGTAGGGGCATAAGGATGGACCTACGGAGATATAAATCTGGTCGTACGAATTACACCGTAGGGGCATGTATTTAGCCCTACGGAGTAATACGTAGGGGCAAATATTTTATTTTATAAACCGATTAATTGAATAAATATTTTGTCCCTACGGCTTACTCTGTAGGCACATACTTACCTACTCAGTAATCCGTAGGGGCAATTATTTATCCGTAGGGGCATGTTCAGGGATAAAACTTGCACCTGCGGCCATTTCACCTACGGTGTAATTTCGTGCCCCTACGAATATATCCGTAGGGGCGGTGGTTTGCCCTTACGGATAAAGCCATAGGGGCAACCCTTTATTGTAGTAATGATTGGAGATGTCCCCCGAGCTATCGTCCCGCTGCCTGGACCCGACCTTCGAGGATTCCCTGAAGAGTCCTGTGGTCGGTGGGTAAACGACCATTGGCTCGCCTCTGATCCCTCCTACACGCTGAGCTTCCTCAGCCCTCCCAGCTCGCCTCCGAGCTATCACAAAACCGAGCTTCCTCGGTCTCCCGCTCGCCTCTGAGCCTCCCGCTAAGCTAAGCTTCCTCGGTTCCATTGAGCGACCCAGAACGCAGATCACAGGCGTCTCCGCCACGGTTCCGAAAATCTCGCCAGACGCGAGATATCCACCGCCCCACGATCCAGCGTTCCACGTCGTCGCATCCCCCATTAACGAGCGTATCTCCTCATTAATGGGGGATCCCGCCATTCTTGCAGGCGCAACGCCAGGGGCATAACGGCCGGCGAGAATCTCGCGCCCGCTATCCCACGGCTGCCGCTATATAAACCCCTCTCTCAGATGACTCAGGTAAGGCAATTCTTATCCAATAGGCCGTTACTCTGCCCAAATACCTCGACTAACTTGATCGTCGGAGGGTCCACGGTGGTACAACCATCCCGGGACTTCTTTGCAGGTAGCTCGGCTTCACATCAAACCAAACCCGTTGAGATCCACACGCCTCGGGAGACAACCCTCAAACCCAATCTCAACCGTCCATTGACGCTCGCAATAGACCGTCAGAAGACAACATCTGAAGGAGATCCAGAGCTCCATCAGTTGGCGCCGTCTGTGGGAAATGAAAATTCCACTCATCGAAAGTTGATCTTCCGATCTCGAGATGATGGCAAGTAATCATCGCGACGATCGCAGCACTAGCCGCCGTCCTCCCCACAATGGAGGCGCGGACGGATCCTCTCCTGCCCCTAACACCGTTCATGTCCTGTCTGCACGGATCGACAGGCTCGCGTCCATCGTGGATGCCCTTGTCCATGTCCAAACAGCTGGACAAGGCCCCCATGTCGCCGTTCCCCCACCTCGGGACCGTGACCTCCGCAAAGGGGGAGATGACACTGCCCACGCTGGCACGACATAACAGCGTCTCACTATTTCCGGGGACCAACAATCCCCGTGGCGACCAATTCAATGACCCGCTGAGCACCTCGCAGCTCCGCCCCGAGGCCTCATGAAAGAGCACCCCACCCCGAGGCCCATCGCGCTCCTGTCCCTTCCGAGGAGGTGTCGGTCAGCTCGCCTGCTCCCAGGCATAGCCGACACCCTTGTTTACCCCAATCAGAGCAAAGCTCTGTTCAAATTCCAAGGCGGGAGATGAAGCAACGCTTCATCTTCCCCCAATCAGAGCAAAGCCTTACTTTGAAAATTTAAACTTTAATAAATGAAGCAACGCTTCAGATCCCGTGCGCTGCGCGCAATGCGCCACATGTCAAGCGCCGATACGTCAGCGCAGCGCCCAAGAAGGCGTGCCCAATCAGAGCAAAGCTCTATTTTAATGAAGCAACGCTTCAGCTGCGCAAGCACTGCGCTGCGCGACACGTGTCAGTGCAGATGCGCTAGCGCAGTTGCGCTGCGCTTTGCGCTGCGCGACACGTGTCAGCGCAGTTGCGCTGCGCTTTGCGCTGCGCTGTGCGCTGCGCGACACGTGTCGCGCGCTGGGGCATCTGCGCCAAACAGAATTAAATTTCTAAGAAATCTTTTCTGTTCTTGTTAAAACAAGAAGATTTTCTTCTGCAAAGCAGAAGCCCTTGGATCAAAGATCCAACGGTGGCGAAAATTCCTCAAATCACTCAGAGAAGGATCTCTTTAACTAATTTTTGGGCACTATAAAAAGGACCCTAGGCCTCAATTCAAAGGGGAGGAACATTTTTTTTAAAAAAAAAGTCAAGAGCTTCAAACAGAGAAAACTCTGAGAAAACTTCAAGAAAAAAGGTAAACAACCTTCATGAAATAGAAGAAATTTCTTCTAATAGATCATTAATCTAAAAACAAGATCAATGATCTTCACATAATAAACAGTACTTTGCACTTCTTATGAACCTCTGGTTCTTTAAATAAGAAAACAATAAAAAGAAAAATAGTGCTTTGCACTTTTATGAACCTCTGGTTCTTCAAACAAAAGAAAAATAGTGCTTTGCACTTTTATGAACCCGTGGTTCTTCAAACAAAAAAGAAAAATTTATTTTTCTTTGACCTAATTTAAATCAAGAAATTAAATAGTGCTTTGCACTTCTGTTCTTGAATCTAAAAGATTCTTAGTGCTCTGCACTTACAAACTGCGCTGTTGCGCTCTTAAGAGAGCGCCACGTGTCAGCTATAGGACCACTTGCGCTACGCGCTCTTGAAATAGAGCTTTGCTCTCTGAAATTGGCGCAACTTACCAGAGCGCGCCACGTGTCAGCAGCGCAACAGCGCAGCGCACTAGTGCAGCGCACTGCGCTATTGCGCTTACGCTCACCAGAGCGCGACACGTGTCACCACCATATGAGTTTGCGCTCATTACTTAGCGCAAAGCGCCTGATAAGCCACGTGGGGCACTGTCAGAGTATTTAATGTTCTGCATTATTAAAGAAAAGGGACAGAGCCCAAATCAAAAGCCTAGCAGGCCAGAATAGAATGCAGTGCATTATTAAATATGGACAAAGCCCTAGCACAGGCCTAATAGGCCAAAGATCAAGAAAAATGTTGAATATTCTCAACTGGACTTAACCCAATTTTGGCCGTAAGTCCTTAAATTAAATTGACTGAGCAAGATTGCTCTCTTAAATTAATTTACTACCGATTCGAGGGTACATCTCCGAACTCCTCTGACATCTATCGTTGTAATCCTTCAACGACGTCAGAGAGGCGACGGGTCCCAACGACCACACATGAATATGGACTGCGGGGTCCTTAAACTCGTGGACCGAAACGTCCTTAAACTAATATCGGACCGAGACGTCCCTAAACTAATGTTGGACCGAGACGTCCTTAAACTAATATCGGACCACCACGTCCCTAAACTGGAATATGGAACCCCACGTCCCTAAACTGGAATATGGACCACCACATCCCTAAACTGGCGATGGACCACCACGTCCCTAAACTGGAATATGGACCACCACGTCCCTAAACTGGCAATAGACCACCACGTCCCTAAACTGGAATATGGACCACCACGTCCCTAAACTGGCAATGTACCACGTCCCTAAACTGGAGTATGGACCACCACGTCCCTAAACTGGAACAATAGAGCCTCCAAAATGCTCTTTTACCGGATCTAAACGATCCCGTTTAAGTCGATCTTAGCCCCAAACACGGCTAACGTATCCTTAAACATTCAAGTGGACTACAAAATTCCAAATCAACTCTGGTTCGAGGGTACATCTCCGAGCTCCTCTGACACCTGTCGTTGTAATCCTTCAGCGACGTCAGAGAGGTGATGAGTCCTGACGGCCATATATTAAATGAATCACTACGTTAAGTTGATCTTAGTCTAAAACAGGACTAACGTATCCTTAACGAACGTTTAAGTCGATCTTAGCCGCAACGCGACTAATGCATCCTTAAACTAAAAACACCAAACCCAAATCTAAGTAAATACGGATTTGGACTAATCCACGTCCTACGGGCGACGGCATTACTCAGTCTCCGTATACAATCCACGGGCAACCACAAACAAAACAAACACACACGACACGAAGTGAAATTCTGGAAAAGGAGAAAGTTGTTACCGCAATGCGGTGGCGTAATTAACTGCAGGGGCTTGCGCCTGCAGGGAAGAGCGTCCCCACAATCAAAAACCCCTCAAGCGAGGGGGAATCTGACGAAGTCTGCTACATCGGCCGCATCCGTCTAAACCTCCGATACACGGTGCCATAAATCAACTTGGCATCTTCGGAGAGGTGGACGGATAAAACCAAATAGCATCTGCCCCGAACCCCAGCGTCAGGACATCGCGGTCCTGTGCGCCACCTTTCGGAGGGGAACAGATTCTGGCACGCCCGGTGGGACCTTTTCCTCTTTCCACTCCACACTTCGTGTGTCGTGTTCGCGAGCAAGTCGCGATTTGCTGTGGTTGCCTGTGGATTCAAGGTACTAAGATTCGGTGTCTTGCTCCGTGCAGAAAAAAGAAGATCGATGGCTTCGAACTGCACCGCCTGCAGCTGCAACTCTCGCTCCGTCATTGCTGAAGGAGTGACTTATGGGCCCCAAGCGGCTTCCCTTTTCGAAATGCCGGTGGAGCAGGTGGCTGAAGCCACCACTGGACTATTTTTTGGGACCATACTCCCACCAATGAGCTTCAATGCCCCAACGACGGTGCACGAAGCCTCAAAGAAGTCAGTACTTGATCGACTTACCATTGCCGCGACCCCTCTCAATGGGTCGCCCAGCTCCACTGCTTCAGGTTTTAATGGATTAGGCCAGAGCTCCATCGGGCCCATGAAGAAGCCTGCCATACCAGAAGGCGTTATCCCGAAGCGGATAGCCATCCCAGCTCCCGTTCTTGGCGAAGTCACCAAGGTTGCTTCCCATGTTCGGAAGTCCGCTTCTGACAGGTTGGCCGTCCCCGTTCAACGGACGTCGATCTTTAAAAAGTTGGAGCCAGGATATTCTGACCAACACAGGGGGCATGAGGAGGTCACCCCTATAGCTGAAACAACTCCATCAGCACGACATGCCCGACGTCACTACTGGTGCCGAGTGAGGAAGGCTGGGGGCAACTCCCCCTCTGGACTTACTCCTCCAACTCTAATGGTGGGGATCGATACTGCTGTTCCAACCAGGAACAGCTTTGAGTTGCTGAACTCGGTGCGCAGAAACTCTCCTACTGCGGTGCTAAAGCGAACTTATTCATCTGTGAAGAATACTTCGGAGAAGAAGCTAGAGCAGCCCCCTCAACGGCTGTCCTCTAAAATTCACAAAGTCTGGCGACAGGTCCAAGAGTCGGTGATCGATCAAGACTGCCTCCGACGACAGAAAAAGATGAAGGTTCGGCAGGGAAAGGATTACTCTGTCAAACCACAAAAAGCAAAAGCTACTTGGGTGCCCACTACAACGGCTCCCTTAACTCCAATCACTCAAAAAAGGAGGCCGCAAAAAGCCCCTGAGTCTTCGGCAAATCGCAAAGACACCGAACACAAACGCCCCAAGTCTGGGGGCATGGTGGTGTACACTGTTTACATGGCTTCTGGAAAGGAGGAAAGCCGCACTTCTACGGGCCACCGACCGCTCACCCGATCCGTGACGAAAGCCCAGGAGCAACAACAAAAGCTTCAGGAAATGATGACTACAATGGCTGCACTCACTGGGCCAAAAGAAAGCTCTGAAACGTTCTCGGATGAGCGTCAAGAACAAGAAACTGACGCTGAGTTTCTTCGCCGGATATTAGAGAAAAAGGATAAAGAGGCTGCGGAACAAGCAGCCAGCATAAAGAAAATGGCCCTCCTCTTCCAAGATATGGTAAGGATGATGTTACAGCCGGACCCTCCTGCTGAAGATCCTCCGATCGTCCTTGAAGACGACAGGGGAGAAACGTCAAATCCTCTACCGGCTCTGTCAACAGCCAAGGAGGAGGCAATCTCCAAAGCTGATTTGGACGAATATATAGCTCAGCAGATCCGGGTTCATCAGGTGAATGAAGCGGCTGGGCAAATTGCTAGAACCGGACGACCGTATCCGAGCTGGTACGACCAAATCAGTTACCCGCCGGGATATACGATCCCTAAATTCCACGTATATAAAGGGACAGGGAATCCGCATCAGCATGTTGCTCAATTCAGGGCCTTATGCGGCAATACTGGAGGCGATGACAAATTGTTGCTACGTCAATTCGTCAGCAACTTAGCAGAAACAGCCTTTGAATGGTATTCGGAGCTACCTAACGACTCTGTCAAAACATTTGCGGAGATGGAGCTACTGTTCACACAAAGATTCGCGAGTGCTAGTGAACGCACCCCGATAACAGCACTAATAAATACCAGAATAAGGCCAGGCGAAACATGGGTCCAATACGCAACACGATGGCGAAACCTATGGTCGAAATGCGAACAACGCATAGAAGAGGCACCTGCGGTAGGCATGTTTGTGGGCACTCTCGATCCGCAAGCGGCCATCTCCCAGTTCATGATGTTTTTCAAGCCGACCACATTCCAGGCCTTGATTGACAAGCTGGCCCAAATGGACCAGATGGGCCATAGGCCTTCTTCTTCAAAGACAGAGCCTTGGAATGAAAAGGGCAAAGGGAAGGCAACCTTCGTTGCCAATACTCAACAACGGTCGAACAACTCAAAGCCGGTCGTTCGCCAAAACAACATGCACCCACGCCCATCCCTCGAAGTGAGGCTGGGACGTCCTTACTCGTTTCCGCAGAATAAAACGAGAAGACTGTTTGAGCTGGCAGTGCGCAACAGACTTATTAATCTGCCGAGTCCAAAGCGTCTGTCGTAGCCAGGCGATCTTAATAATCCCAATTATTGCCCTTACCACCAAACGGTAAGTCACCCGATTGAGGATTGTTTCGTCTTTAAGGGATGGATCGAGGATCAGTACCTACAAGGCAAGTTCGCGCTGTCGGAAAACTGGAAGGTAAACCCACCACAGCCGCACTCTCCAAAGAAGACGGACACGTCGGGGGCAACTTGTTCTTTCATCGAGGATGAAAACGATGGAGAAAACTCATCAGATGAATCCAAAGACTACGTTGCGACTTGTCATGTGATTTCTCATTCACTGATGGATGATGAGGAGGCTCCTTAAGCTGAGAAATCAATGGCGAACCCTGAGCCGGAGATTCTACAGCCATCAGACTAGTTGATCGATGTCTTCCTAAATGAAATTCGTCTGAAAGCAAAAGCCAATCAAGAGCGTGAAATGGCCATACTGGAAAAAGCCAAGGCATTCCCGTCAAATCAAAAGCCATCCACTGCGGATAAAAACAAATTCAAGACGAGGAAAAGGTTCGCCAAAGCTTTATCAGTAGGAATGAAGCTACCGCCCTCTCAAGAAAATACTTTCGCTGAGGTAGAGATGCACCCTAACTTCTGTTTATATCATCAGAAGATCATACATCCTACCGAAGACTGCGAATCCTTTAACTGTTGGTGGCAAGGGTATGTCGCTCAAAAGCAACACTTCGACAGGACAAAGTGTGAAGCTTGTGGACATCGGAAAAATGCGATATATGAGCGCAAAGGAGCCGCCGACGACTGTCATATAGCCGACTTCAAGGGATCGCAAATTATCACCTTTGGAAGCGACTCTGATGAAGAAGCTACCCCCAACCCTTCTCTCGAGGAATCTAGTTCAAAAATAAAGGAATTGAGGAGCTGCGAGAACGTTCAGCCGTGCAATCGCACGCTACTCGGGAAAAATCTCAGCTCCGCAAACAACGGAGCGAACAAAAAGGATAAAAGGAAAGGAAAAAAGGCCCTCGTCGCCAACGCTCAACAACAATCAGGTGACCCTAGACCGGTTGCTTGCCAAAGCAACAAGCGGCAACCCCTCCAGGAAAAGTTGAAACGTCCTTACTCGTTTCCGCAAGATAAAACAAGGGGACTGTTCGAGCTGGCAGTATGCGACAGACTCATCAATCTGCCGGGTCCAAAACGTCCGTTGCGGCCAGGCGATGTTAATAATCCTAATTATTGCCCTTACCACCAAACAGTAGGTCACCTGATCGAGGACTGCTACGTCTTCAAAAACTGGGTTGAAGACCAATACCAACAGGGCAAGCTTGCGCTGTCTGAGAACTGGAAGGTGAGTCCGCCACAACCGCACGCTCCGAAGAAGATGGATACGCCGGGGGCATCATGTTCATTCATAGAGAAGGACTCATAGACCGAAAAGTCAATAAACTAGATATTCGCCTCAAATACGGCGACGGCGGACCGAGATGTCCTTAAACTAATGATGGACCGTAATGTCCTGAAACTTGCAAATGACCGAAATGCCTTTAAACTACTACCGCAGCATTCTTAGGCTGACAAAATATATATATATATATATATATATAAAGAATAAAAAAAAAGAAATAAAAAAAAGTAAAAAATGGTATATCCATAAGCAAAACGGGCACGGATGAAAACCCGAAAGGGCTCCGTGAGTAAAAACAGCAGGACTACCGGCGAGTGTTCGTGAAAACCCGAAAGGGCGCGACCTTGTAAATAAAAAAAAAAGACGGTATGTCCATAAGCGAAACGGGCACGGATGAAAACCCGAAAGGGCTCCGTGAGTAAAAACAGCAGGGCTACCGGCGAGTGTTCGTGAAAACCCGAAAGGGCACAACCACGTTAAAAGACACTTATAAGGTCCCCTCGACCTTGTAAGGAGAAACCACCCGCGTGAGATCCTTACGACTCACAAAGTGAGCAGCACACTTAGGGATCCCTATGATTCCTAAGGAGGAACTACACTTGCGAGATCCTCATGACTCGTAAGGAGAACTCTCTTATGGGACCCTCACGGCTCATAAGATTTGAAAGTCTTAAGTTACAGAGACCTAAACCTGTGCTTAAGCAACCCCCACAACTTTCGTTATGGCCCTACAAGTGGTCCAATACTGGCTCTTGTATACAATCCACGGGCGTGAATAAACATTTCCCTAACAAAGTCTCATCCGTGACTAGGGATATGCTCGTACAGCAAACAACACCTGTAAGTCCTCTCGATTTACAAGGAGAAAACCCTCCTGTAGGATCCTTACGACTTACAGAGAAACAAAATACTTAGGAACCCTCACGATTCCTAAGGAGAAAATACACCTACAAGATCCTCACGACTTGTAGGGAGAAATACCTTTGTGAGACCCTTACGGCTCATGAAGTCAAAAGCCTTAGCCGACAAGACCTTAACCCTGGTCGCTGAGCCACCTTTGTTTGACATCGACAAAGGCAGGTGATGATTCGCTCCTGGCCATATCCCAGTGGTAGCGATGCTGATGCCCAAAACGGTATCAAATTCTAAGTCCTTTTACGGCAAATGATGATTCGCTCCTGGCAATATTCCGGTCCCAGCGATGCTGATGCTAAGATTGGTATCAGATCCCAAATCCCACACTCGCGATAAAAAAAAATCAGCGAGCCAAAAATGCATATGAAATAGCCGAAATGATAGGGCAACTTGCAATAAAAAGCAGCAAGTAAAAATGTATGCATGCAAAATAGCCGAAATGATTGGGCAACTCGCAATAAAAAGCAGCGAGTGAAAACAAAATAAACAGCCGAAATGATTGGGCACCGCGAAAAATAGCCGAAATGATTGGGCAATCGCGACCTTCGCGATATAAAAGCTGAAATGATAGAGCATCGCGGAAATAAAATAATAAAAAAAAAATGAATGAAACTTCGGCCCTACAGGTTAGATCACATCGATTCTTGTATACAATCCAGGGGCGCAGATAAAGAGGGAACCATACCTTCCCAACAGGCTCCATCAGAAAGCGAAGCCAAATCTCAACGGTTCATAGACAACCTAAAGACAATCTCGACATTTGTCGCAATATTACAGACACGATGTCAACAAATGAAGCAAACGAAGATCCCGAGCTTCAGGGTCTCGACGTCAACATCGACAACTTAGATATCACCAACGGTGTTTCTCCTCACTCCAACTAGATACAGACATGACGTCAACAACCGACATTAGAATCGCAACGAAACGGAACCACGACAAAGTCTCTAGTTCCAAATCTCAATGGCCACATCTGCAGCCTGGAGACCAACAACGGTGTGCCTCCTCATTCCAGCAGGACATAGATATTACACCATCAAGCGGAGCGATGGCAAAATCCCAGCTTCACCTCAGCATTCGTCTCGATACAGTAGACGCAATGTCAACAACAGCGTTCCTCCGCAGTCCAGCTGGAGGCAGATGCAACATCAACAAAAGACCTCACGGTCGAAACAAAGCGGAGTAACGGCAAAATCCCAACTCCACCTTAGCATTCGTCTCGTTACAGCAGACGCAATGTCAACAATGGCGTTCCTTCGCAGTCCAGCAGGGTGTACATGCAAAGTTAACAAAAGACCCCATAGTCGAAACCAAGCGAAGTGACGGCAAAATCCCAGCTCCACCTCAGCATTCGTCTCAATACACCAGACGCAGTGTGAGCAAATGAAGCGAAGGCCAAATTCCTAGCTTCAAGGTCTTAACGGCAAGTCATATAAGGCCTGAAAGACCACCGGAGATCATCTCGCACAGAGTGGTCACCACCTTGACGTTCGTCTCGATACAGCAGACAATCTAATTAAGGAAGCAAAGCAAGATCTTTCTGAGACTTTCGCGCAAGAACAGAGATCGAAAACTCGGGAGCTGAAGCGACGGTTTTGTGTCCGGAAGTAGTAAAACATCTCCCCTGTCCGGTGAGCCCGGGGAGTCAACCCCAGCATTCTTCCTCCAGCAGGGATTCGGACGTGACAAAGCAAACGAAGCGAAGGCCACATTCCTCGCTTCAACGTCTTTACGGTAATTCACATAAAACCGGAAAGACAATCGGAGATCATCTCGCACCAGCACAGAGTGGTCACCACCTTGACGTTCGTCTCGATACAGCAGACGAAATGTTAACCCCAGCGTTCGTCCTCCAACAGGATTTGGACACGCCAAAGCAAACGAAGCGAAGGCCACATTCCTAGCTTCGACGTCTTGACGGTAACTCATATAAAACCGGAAAGACAATCGGAGATCATCTCGCACCAGCACAGAATAGTCACCACATCGACGTCCGTTTCAATACAGCAGATGGGATGTCACCCCAATGTTCGTCTCGACACAGCATACGCAACGTCATTAAACGAATGGAGCCACGGCAAAATCCCTAGTTCCAAATCTCGACGGTTCACCAGCAACCTAGAGACAACCTCGACGTCCGTCTTGATACAGTAGACGAGATGTCACCCCAATGTTCATCTCGACACAGCAGGCGCAACGTCATTAAACGAATGGAGCCACGGCAAAATCCCTAGTTCCAAACCTCGGCGGTTCACCAGAAACCTAGAGACAACCTCGACGTCTGTCTCGATACAGCAGACGAGATGTCACCCCAACATTCGTCTCGACACAGCAGGCGCAACGTCATCAAACAAACGGAGCCACGGCAAAATCCCTAGTTCCCACCGCAACATTCGTCTCGATATAGCAGACGCAATGCCAGCAAACGAAGCAAAGGCCAAATTCCTAGCTTCAGGGTCTTGACGGCAACTCATATAAAGCCCGAAAGACTATCGGAGATCATCCCCACACCAGCGCGGAGTGGTTATGACTCATCGGGGCTCACCAAAATAAGCCTAACCTCAAGTAAAAAGCGACATGGCAAATTCCTAACGCTTGCTCTTCCGACGGTCAAACTGCCAAGGAGGATTGCTTGAAGACGTCTTGTCCAGCCCCCGAAGGGATCAGAGACACGGCAGTCGCAGGGCTACTCGAACAGCACGATTGCCTATCGAGGACTATATCAGCTTATGCGACGGTACGATGGCCAAAACCCTAAGTACCACCAACCTTAACGGGCTTCTGTCGTAAAGAGCAGAGGTTAAATGCGACGTTAAGATGTTCTTGCGAGAAACGCTCGATTCGTCTCGACTTGCGGAAAAAATTGTTGAGGCGGCTCGACTCGTGAGATAAAGCCTTAGGCAGTGGGCATAAAAGAAGCCTGTTTCCTAAGCACTGGGACCCTGCAAGTTGGCCCAAAACGGTCTCTTGCATACCATCCACGGGTCTCACTCTCCAACATCGAACTTCGACAAGGAGGGAAACAACCGCTTACAAGTCCTCTCGACTCGTAAGAGGGAAAAATTCTCTTGTAGGATCCTTACGACTTACAAGAGAAAACCACACTTAGGAATCCTCACGATTCCTAAGGAGAAAAACCCACCTACGAGATCCTCTCGATCCGTAGGGAGAAAAGTCTCTATGAGACCCTCACGGCTCATAGAGTTGAAAAGTCTTAGGCAGCAGATCTGAACCTGCGGCCTAAGCCCTCTCTATCTCGTGAAGAAATCAAGAAGCTTACTCTATTACCTGCTAATTGTGACGACATGCTGAGAAAGAGGAAAAGCAACAGAAAGAGTATCCGATTTACATTTGATCAAGCGTTCGAGACACATTCATTCATGCATAAGCAAAAGACTCAGAACAAAAGATAAGACAGGCTAGGAAAAACAAAAATCTTCATTAATATTGCCAGAAGTTCTTACAATCATAAAAGCAATAAACGAAAAACATTATTACAAGGGAATAACCTCGGACCCAGGACATGGATTGAGGAATTCAAAAGCGAGCCTATCTATGACTTTCCAGGCCCCGCGGACCATTCTAGTGTGCTTTCTTTCGCGAGCACAAGCGTCAGGGTCCCCCCTGATGTCTTCCACCCTCCGATAAGCGGCTAGTATGGCAGACTGTTGAAAGACCTCGTGTAAGAGATCGATGAGACTGTCTCGCCGTATCTTTGAGATAAAGTTCAACGGGTACACCGAGTGCACCTTATCCTCAGCGGCATCCAGCGTCCTAAGCGGCACACCGGAACAGAACAGGGGAAGCGCTTCCCAGATGGCTCCTACGATAAGCTTACGAAGGGAGGAACGCCGGGGGAGCAGGGGGCCGTTGTATGCATCGAAGCGGCTCATGATTTCAGCACACTCCGCGTTTGTGAACTCTCGATTTTGAGAGCGGCCAAGTCGGCGGATGTCCCCGTAAGAGATGATCTCATTAAGAGCATACATATGGGCGTCCATTGTTCCTGTAAAAGAAGAGCGACAACAATCAGCAACCCTTAAAAGTTATGCTATATAATTTAAAAGGAGCAAAGCTCCATTAATGAATCAAGAAATTATAAATGAAAATCTTTCAGAGAGCAAAGCTCTATTAATAGAACCCTAACAGGGTTATCCTTAATCCTCTTTAGACCCCATTAGAGCAAAGCTCTGCTAAGTGAAACCCTAAATGGGAGTTCTTTAGATCAGGGATCTATTGAGAGCAAGGCTCTGTCAATGAAAATTAATCTAATTTAATTTAATTCAAACTAAAATTTTCACCTAAAAGTTTTAAGAGTCTAACTTTTGAAGTTCTTGAAAATAAAGAGCATGGCTCTGAGTTCTGAAAGTAAAATTTTGGAGATGATAATCATCTGTTGAGGACCAAAGGTCCTATTTATAGGCACCAAGTGCCCTTTCAACTTCCAAAAGCTGCCGCGACGGTTGGGATTCTGCCACCGTTACGCTTGCGTTTGGAGGCCACGTAAGCGCAACGGTGGGGGGCATTTGTTTAACCCAATCAGAGCAAAGCTCTGTTCAAATTCCAAGGCGGGAGATGAAGCAACGCTTCATCTTCCCCCAATCAGAGCAAAGCCTTGCTTTGAAAATTTAAACTTTAATAAATGAAGCAACGCTTCAGATCCCGTGCGCTGCGCGCAATGCGCCACATGTCAAGCGCTGATACGTCAGCGCAGCGCCCAAGAAGGCGCGCCCAATCAGAGCAAAGCTCTATTTTAATGAAGCCGCTTCAGCTGCGCAAGCACTGCGCTGCGCGACACGTGTCAGCGCAGATGCGCTAGCGCAGTTGCGCTGCGCTGTGCGCTGCGCGATACGTGTCAGCGCAGATGCGCTGCTCTGTGCGCTGCGCGACACGTGTCGCGCGCTGGGGCATCTGCGCCAAACAGAATTAAATTTCTAAGAAATCTTTTCTGTTCTTGTTAAAACAAGAAGATTTTCTTCTGCAAAGCAGAAGCTCTTGGATCAAAGATCCAACGGTGGCGAAAATTCCCCAAATCACTCAGAGAAGGATCTCTTTAACAAATTTAACTAATTTTTAGGCACTATAAAAAAGACCCTAGGCCTCAATTCAAAGGGGAGGAACATTTTTTTAAAAAAAAAAGTCAAGAGCTTCAAACAGAGAGAATTCTGAGAAAACTTCAAGAAAAAAGGTAAAAAACCTTCATGAAATAGAAGAAATTTCTTCTAATAGATCATTAATCTAAAAACAAGATCAATGATCTTCACATAATGAACAGTGCTTTGCACTTCTTATGAACCTCTGGTTCTTTAAATAAGAAAACAATAAAATAAAAAATAGTGCTTTGCACTTTTATGAACCTCTGGTTCTTCAAACAAAAGAAAAATAGTGCTTTGCACTTTTATGAACATCTGGTTCTTCAAACAAAAGAAAAATAGTGCTTTGCACTTTTATGAACCCCTGGTTCTTCAAACAAAAAAGAAAAATTTATTTTTCTTTGACCTAATTTAAATCAAGAAATTAAATAGTGCTTTCCACTTCTGTTCTTGAATCTAAAAGATTCTTAGTGCTCTGCACTTACAAACTGCGCTGTTGCACTCTTAAGAGAGCGCCACGTGTCAGCTATAGGACCACTTGCGCTACGCGCTCTTGAAATAGAGCTTTGCTCTCTGAAATTGGCGCAACTTACCAGAGAGCGCCACGTGTCAGCAGCGCAACAGCGCAGCGCACTAGCGCAGCGCACTGCGCTATTGCGCTTGCGCTCACCAGAGCGCGACACGTGTCACCACCATATGAGTTTACGCTCATTACTTAGCGCAAAGCGCCTGATAAGTCACGTGGGGCACTGTCAGAGTATTTAATGTTCTGCATTATTAAAGAAAAGGGACAGAGCCCAAATCAAAAGCCTAGCAGGCCAGAATAGAATGCAGTGCATTATTAAATATGAGCAAAGCCCTAGCACAGGCCTAATAGGCCAAAGATCAAGAAAAATGTTGAATATTCTCAACTGGACTTAACCCAATTTTGGCCGTAAGTCCTTAAATTAAATTGACTGAGCAAGATTGCTCTCTTAAATCAATTTACTACCGGTTCGAGGGTACATCTCCGAACTCCTCTGACATCTATCGTTGTAATCCTTCAACGACGTCAGAGAGACGACGGGTCCCAACGACCACACATGAATATGGACTGCGGGGTCCTTAAACTCGTGGACCGAAACGTCCTTAAATTAATATCGGACCGAGACGTCCCTAAACTAATGTTGGACCGAAACGTCCTTAAACTAATATCGGACCACCACGTCCCTAAACTGGAATATGGACCCCCACGTCCCTAAACTGGAATATGGACCACCACATCCCTAAACAGGCGATGGACCACCACATCCCTAAACTGGAATATGGACCACCACGTCCCTAAACTGGCAATAGACCACCACGTCCCTAAACTGGAGTATGGACCACCACGTCCCTAAACTGGAACAATAGAGCCTCCAAAATGCTCTTTTACCGGATCTAAACGATCCCGTTTAAGTCGATCTTAGCCCCAAACACAGCTAACGTATCCTTAAACATTCAAGTGGACTACAAAATTCCAAATCAACTCTGGTTCGAGGGTACATCTCCGAGCTCCTCTGACACCTGTCGTTGTAATCTTTCAACGACGTCAGAGAGGTGACGAGTCCTGACGGCCATATATTAAATGAATCACTACGTTAAGTTGATCTTAGTCTAAAACAGGACTAACGTATTCTTAACGAACGTTTAAGTCGATCTTAGCCGCAACGCGACTAATGCATCCTTAAACTAAAAACACCAAACCCAAATCTAAGTAAATACGGATTTGGACTAATCCACGTCCTACGGGCGACGGCATTACTCAGTCTCCGTATACAATCCACGGGCAACCACAAACAAAACAAACACACACGACACGAAGTGAAATTCTGGAGAAGGAGAAAGTTGTTACCGCAATGCGGTGGCGTAATTAACTGCAGGGGCTTGCGCCTGTAGGGAAGAGCGTCCTCACAATCAAAAACCCCTCAAGCGAGGGGGAATCTGACGAAGTCTGCTACATTGGCCGCATCCGTCTAAACCTCCGATACACGGTGCCATAAATCAACTTGGCATCTTCGGAGAGGTGGACGGATAAAACCAAATAGCATCTGCCCCGAACCCCAGCGTCAGGACATCGCGGTCCTGTGCGCCGCCTTTCGGAGGGGAACAACCCTCTCCCTCAACAGGGTCGTGCAGACGGCACTCATCAGGGTGGCTCGAGGAAGACCTCGCCAGGGGACCTGAGGAACCTCATAGAGTGGAACCGGAACCGCGGCCAGGCGCAGGCCGCCAGCGGGAGAGGCCATAGCTCCGAGTACACAGAATCCTTGGGGTACCACGACCGTCTCGATGCCCTCAAAAAGAAAATCAAGGGTACACATCGGGAGAGTCGTCCTTCAAGCGAGGGGGCCAGGTATGCCGCCGACTCGCTTACGAAGCCCTTCACTGAAGAACTGCTCGTTGTCCACATCTCCTCTAGAAACAAGCCTCTAAAGGTGGCCCTCTTCGACGGAAAATCCGACCCGAAAGACCACCTAGACACGTTCAAGGCGGGGATGAGCTTCCAGGACAACTCCGACGCCGCCCAATTCTGAGCTTTCCCTGCCACTCTCATCCGCGCCGGACGAGATTGGTTCCGAGGACTCACGCCACGCTCCATCTCTACCTACGATGAGCTGGCCGCCCAGTTCCTTGGGCATTTCGTCGGGAACAGACGGCAGAAGCGGACCGTCGATTACCTATTCACTATAAAGAGCGGGGACAAGGAATCCTTCAAAGGATACGTCACCCGCTTCTACAACGCTTTTCTTGAGGTCCCAGAGCACCGGGACGAGACTGTCATCACGGCCTTTAGGTCGGGTCTTAGGCACAAGGAGTGGCTCCGCTCCTTTGCATTAGCGCAACCTAAGACCATGGCCGAGGTAAAAGCCTGGACCGAGCGAGAAATCCAGCTCGAGTCTGAGGTAAATGCGAACCTACCCCGGAGCGACCAGGCCGATCAAAAGAAGAGGGGTAGAGAAGAGAAGAAGAAGATTGACCTGCCAAAGCCATACTCCCCGAAGTTCCAGGAGTATACCCCGCTCGACATCTCCCAGACAGAGCTATTGGAAGAGGCAAAGGGAGAGCGATTTTTCAAACTCCCTCCGATCACCAATAGAGCGGCCAAACGGGCACGAGGTCCTTATTGCGCCTTTCACGGGTCGCAGGGACACCCCACCGAGAATTGCAAGCAGCTCCGCGACTACATCGAGGAGTTGATTCGCTCGGGGCACCTGACAAAGTACTTACGGGAAAAGCGACAAGCAGACCGGGGGCAAGCGAACCATCCCCCTCTCGGTGAATTGACGATCGGCCAAATCATGGTCGTATCAACGGGAAGTACGCCTAGAGCCGGCGAGATTCGACGCCTCCTGCCGGTCGAGGGGACTAACAGCCAGCCCCGGAAGAAGAGCAAAGCCGCCGAGCCTATCACCTTCACCGACGAGGACCTCTTCGAGATATTCTTACCTCACAATGACCCCCTGGTGATTACAGCACGGGCCCACCGCTACGAGGTTCAAAGGATACTGGTCGACTCGGGGATCCTTTTCTACGACTGCTTTTTACGTATGGGGCTCGGCCCGTCGGACCTGAGACCGACCACCCACATTCTGTTGGGGTTTACTAACCACTCCATCCCAGCAGAAGGAGTGGTCACCCTCCTACTTAACATCGGGGAGGGAGGCCGTACGCGAACCGTACCAGTGGAGTTTGTTAGGGTCAAAATTTGCATCCCGGTTGACCGAGTCAAAGTCAAGGTCAACCCCAAGCCAGGCGGGCCCAAGCCCAGGTCAAGCGGGCCCATGCCCAAGTCGAGCCCGCGGCCAGCCTCCCCATGCCAACAATAAAATCATGTAATAAATAATTTTTATGTAATTTTTTATGCATGAATGGGCATAAAGCCAAAATTTTGTAAAGCCCATGGATTATGTGCAAAAAGAAATGGCACATGAGCCATGGGATGGGCAAAATGCCATTTTATAAAGCCCAATGAGCTATATGTAAATATGTAAGCCTATATAAGGCAACATGATGAAAATATCTAATACGCTTTTCATTCCCCCAAAAAACTAGGGTTCTTTGTGCCTCATGCTCCTTCATCAAGATTCTAAACCTTCTTCCCCTTTTTCAATTAAATCAAGAGTTTTACTCTTTTTTTTCCAAAACTAAATAGTTTTTCACCACAAAACCCACAAAGGGGAACTTAGATCTTCCATCAGATCTTAAAAATAAGAGATTTTTAAAATCTCATACTTCTTGTTCTTCAAGACCCAGCCAACAGAGGAGGAAGGAGGAGACCCGTCTCCAAAAATCCCATCTTGGGAAGATTCAGAGCCAAAGGGAGAAACAAAGCAGCCCCCTTTGATCATTTCTAAATATTTTAGGAGTTTAACTCCACAAATCGGGAGCACGGCTCCCAGTGCAGGAACCAAAGTCCCCTTTCTGTTTGACGCCCACCGTCCAGCGCCCAGCGCCCACGTGCCGAGCACGTGGTGCGCCCAGCGCCCAGAGCGCTACCGCCCACGTGCCGAGCACATGGTGCGCCCAGCGCCCAGAGCGCTCGCGCCCAGCGCCTGCGTGCCATGCACGCGAGGCGCTGGCCCCTACGCATCTTTTGGATGCCCTTTCCTTTTTTTTTATATATGTATATATGTATATATATATATGTATATATACATATACACACACATACTCTACAACACTCATCAGAATTATGCTCCGATCCCTGGAATCATGCTCCGCTTTTCCGAATTATGCTCCGTTCCCCTAGAATTATGCTCCGCTCATCGGAATTATGCTTCGATCCCTGGAATCATGCTCCGCTCTTCGGAAATATGCTCTGACCCCTTCAGGAATGATGCTCTAACCCCGGAATTATACTCCAGCCCTCGGAATTATGCTCCGACACTTCGGAATGATACTCCGACTCTGGAATTATGCTCCGCAAATCGGAATGATGCTCCAATCCCCTGGAATCATGCTCCCCGAGGGATGCTCCGCCCCCGGAATGATGTTCCACCTCGAAGTCCAACTTCAAGATCCATCAATTTCATGCACACAACTCATGCATGCGGTGTGCATTTATTGATGGGGGGCACTTTGTTAGGGTCAAAATTTGCATCCCGGTTGACCAATTCAAAGTCAAGGTCAACCCCAAGCCAGGTGGGCCCAAGCCCAGATCAAGTGGGCTCATGCCCGAGTCGAGCTCGAACATGAAGCGGCCGGCCTCCCCTATGCAAATAAAAAATCATGTAATAAATAATTTTTATGTAATTTTTATGCATGAATGGGCATAAAGCCAAATTTTTGTAAAGCCCATGGCTTATGTGCAAAAAGAAATGGCACATGAGCCATGGGATGGGCAAAATGCCATTTTGTAAAGCCCAAGGGGCTATATATAAATGTGTAAGCCTATATAAGGCAACATAATGATGAATAAGACACATGTGCCTCTTTCTCCTTCCTTAAGGTACTAAAACATTTTTCTTTCCTTTGAATTAAATCAAGAGTTTTACTTTTCCTTTTCAAAAACTAAATAGTTTTTCACCACAAAACCTACAAAGGGGAGGTTGGATCTTCTATCAGATCTTAAAAAGGAGAGATTTTTAAAATCTAACCCCTCTTGTTATCCAAAAGCCGAACAACAGAGGAAGAAGAAGGAGACCCATCTCCAAAAATCCCACATTGGGAAGATCCAGAGCTCAAGGGAGAAACCCTTTTTCATCATCTCCAAAAAATATCTTAGGAGTTTAACTCCACTCTAAATTCTCTTTCGGGAGTTTAAATCCTATTTCTGGGGCTAAAAGCCCCTTTTTCTGGTCGGAGCCCGAGCGCCTACCGCCCAAGCGCTCAAGCGCCCAGTGCCCACGTGCCGGGCACGTGATGCGCTGCTAGCGCTCAAGCGCCCAGCGCTCCCGTGCCGGGCACGTGATGCGCTAGCGCCTCAGCGCACAGCGCTCAAGCGCACAGCGCTCAAGCGCCCTGCGCTCGCGTTCTAGGCACGTGAAGCGCTGGCCCCATGCGTCCTTTGGGCGCTTTTCCCCTTATACACACACACACATACACACACACTCTACAACACTGTCCCCTGTTAGAAAAAAATTTCTAACGGGGCGCTGCCCCGCACCCCGCAAGGGGGCTGCTAGCCCCTTTGACCCCTAACCCGCTATCCGGGTAGCGGGACCTCCGTAAAAACTCCGCGGGGACCCCGATATATCCAAAACCCCTTCAAAACACAACACTGCACATTGATTCCGCATGACCTGTTTGACCCATTAATCGGAGGTTCTCTCGCTCCAAAGGCCAGGGGTAATTAACGGTAGCTTAGTCCGCGGCTGCCGGAGATTCGGATCCCCACAATCAATAAACCCCGGCCTACCCTAGGCAGGGGGAATCTGTAATGCGCCTGACAAGCGCGCGCACATTCCCATCTCAATGGGGTGACTAAAAACACCCTACACTTCATGGATGCTTTCTCTGGCTACAACCAGATCCGAATGAACCCTGCAGATGAAGAGCTCACCGCATTCACAACGGACCAGGGGTGTCACGCCCCGCTTCTCAGAGTACGCTAAGATGGGCACGTGACATAGCCAACCATGCTACCTGTGGATAGGAAAAATCCCTCCACAGTCACATTACGGCTGTAGAGATATCAAGAACAGGAAAATAAACTAAACTATCTAGTACATGTCCATGAGCCAGAATAAATGAGTCAAGAAATAATATAATATGCGGAAGCAAAAGATCAAATAAACAGCTGGAAAGTAAGACTGGATACCAACAGGGTCCTCACCGCTTGGTATAGCAGCGGGAGTACTCCTGATCGGTCTGCAACAAAGGTAGAGGATCTGGGCCATGCAAAACCAAGACGTCAGTGCGTCATAATATCAAGCAATACTATAAACAGGGGTAGCAATACATGCAGGTATGAGTTTAAATAATAACGCAGGCATAACAGTGATATAAGTAAGGACAGTGGGGTAATGTGTAGTGAGTAATCTAACTGGTCTATTGGGTTAACTACTCTCAATCTTTGAAATCAATTTGATGAATCATCGATGTAACTCAATAGTATCCCGTGCGTGCCCGGGATCACGGTAAAGATTCTCGGGCTGAAACCGAGACATGCCGCTAGGCACTAAAAGGAAAAGGGTAACGATGAATGATGTCCACAGCATCATCCCAAGGCTGGCCTAGCCTCTAAAAGATAGTGGGTAACGATGGATGATGTCAGCAGCATCATCCCAAGGCTGGCCCAGACTCTAAAACTGATCAGTAAAGGTAGCGAACTGTCGAGTTACGAGTCAGGTTTCATCATTGATTTCCCCATACCCCCAAGTTATATGTGTTCAAGTCAGGTATTAAATAATCTGGAGGTAATGCCAACACAGGATTAGGCAGGTACAGGTTTGTCTGGATAGACAACAGGAAATGTCCGTAGGGACAACAGGTCAGGTTTGTTGGCATTAGTAACAAGATTAGGTAACAGGTAAAGCAATGGTACATCAGGTCAAGTCAGGTAGTACATAGGTATCATGTCATGTCAAGAGTTGCACGGTACCATGTCGTGTTAAGTAGTAGGTGTAACAAGTCATGTCAGGGGTGCACAAAATGTCAAGTGGGTGCTCATAATCAACTGACATAAGCATGGGTAAACAAAACAAGCATGGGGTACTAATGGAACAATAAAATGGAACATTGTAATGGGATATGCAATCAGGTACAGATTAAGGCATATAGATGCACAGTTATGATTAGGGTTAAAGTTAAAGTTCCAATACTAATTAAACTGCAATGTATCAAATGTGGAATGTTAATATTGTAATACTACATATTCAAGTGATCTATGGATGCAATATTATGTATACTAAACGATATGGATGCAAACAGGTGTTTGAACGGTTATTAACTATTTAAAAGGGTATTATGGGCTATGTAAATAATTATTAAGTGATTTAAACACGGATGTGGGTACTATGTATAATAACTCAAAATGCAACACGGTATATTCCAAGTTATGAATCTAAAATGATAAAATGGACATCGAATGTTAAATTGTAATATAGGGCACTAGATTCAAACTTCATGATTAATATGTATCTAAATGAATATGAAATAATATAAAATCGCACGTTGCAAGTTTTACTTGGGGTCGTCCACAGAGTCGCCCGGATCAGCGGCAGCGAGCACGGCTCCGGCGACGGTCGGAAACCGAGAATGTAGAAAGAGAAGAAGAAGTTGTAAGAGAAGAAGAAGAAGGAGGAGGAGAAGAGAGGAAGGGGCTGGTGCTCTGGGGTTGGTGTTCGGGGACAGAGGAGGTGGCAAGGGAGTCGTCGATGACGATGAGCCGTCGACGGCGAGGTTCCGGCGAAGGCTAGGGTTAAGGCTTCGGGTATGCAGGTTCTTGAGGGGCTATCGGGAAGTTTGCAGGGGCTCAGGAGAGAGAAGGGAAGAGGTGAGGAGACGAGGGCGAGGTGGTGGTGATGCAGGGATGGTCGCCGGGGTGATCGGAGCTCCGTCGAGAATCGACGACAAGGCAGCGGTTTTGCTTGGGGTCGTGCAGGGTTGTTGGGGTGAGATTGGTGAGCTCGGGAAGAAGAGAGGAGAGAGGTGAGGAGAGGGTGGCCGCGAGGGGTGAGGCGACGACGATGTGGTCGCCGGCGAGGAGGGTGCAGCGAGGATGGGTCGCGGGCTCTTGGGTCGTGGGGTTCTCTTCGGGAAAGGTTGCAGGGGAGAGAGAGAGATGAGCGGGGAGAGAGAAAGTGAGGTCGAGGAGATGGGGCGACGACGACGTGGTCGCCGGCGGTGAGACGAGGCGTGGGTGCAACGGCTGCGGAGACAGGCGGGTTAGGGTTCGTGGGTTTAAAAAGAAAGAAGAAGGAATAAATAAATAAAGAGAGAGAGAGAGAGTTAATATGAGAGAGAGAGAGGAGAGAGAAGAGATCGAGAGGGGAGAGAGAGACGCGTGAATAGTAAGGAGAGAGAAAGTTGTTTGTATTCGGGGAGAGAGAAAGGAATATGGGAGGGGAGAGAGAGAGGTAACGAAAGGAGAGAGAAAGAGAAAGAAAAAGAAAGGGAGAGAGAAAGATAGCTGGACTGTTAAGATTTTAGGATTATATTAGAAAAATATAAATATATATATCATCAGAGAGAGAGAGAGTTGTGATTAGTTTAATTAAAAATAAATATAATATATATATAAAATTCTGTCTGTTAGTATATATAAGGATAAAATAATATATTTTAGTTAAAATATATTAATAATTTATAAATATATAAAGAATATAATATTAGTCCATTTTGAGATTTTGGCAAATACAAATTTACTCCAAAACACGCCCGGGTCGGGTCTAAAATTTCATATTTAAAATATGAAAAATATATGCTACTTCCAAATTTCAAAATGAATGCCCAGTTAAAGAAAATGCATACCCCCAATAACGGATGCACGTACGTGCGCGTAGCCATCCAAACACGTCAGTTTCACTGAACGGGACGAGAACAAGATGTGCGGATACTACCACGGGGTTAGGGGTAACATGCAGGTTATGAAATGCAATTTTAAATTATTTTCTGTGACCTAAAATGTTATATGATAAAAAATGCGATACTAGATAAAATACCAGTATGTACTAATCATGAGATACACGTGTCCATGCAACAAGTCACGGTAATCTATAAATAAGAATCAAGAAGGTTCAAGTAAGCGGGTCGGGTCAAATGCAATGTAAAGTGTAAAATATCATTCGCACCCATAATACGTTAAAGAAAGAGTATCACGCATAAAGAAATACAAGAACTGAAATTGGTATAAATGAACTCAGGTGTTACATTATACCCAACTACAAAAAGAATTTCTTCCTCGAAATTCCAAGAACAAGAAAAGATAAACAATCAAGAAACTATAAGAATAGATGGGAAAACTTCTGTCGGACTTCATCTTCTCGTTCCCAAGTTGACTCTCCATGTGAGCGATTACCCCAAGAAACAAGTACAAGAGGGATAACCTCGTTCTTAAGACCCTTTTCCCTTCGATCCACAATCGACATCGGTCGTTCCTCAAAAGTAAAATCATCAAGTACGGTTAGCTCCGATTGATTCAACACATGTGTTTCATCTCGAACATACCTACGGAGTTAAGGTACGTAAAACACGTCATGAACATTCTCCAAAAATTGTGGTAACTCCAATCGGTACGCCACTTCTCCAACACGCTCCAACATCTCAAAAGGTCCAACGAATCGAGGACTAAGCTTTCCTCGACTTCTGAAACGAATCACCCCTCTAGTCGGTGATATCTTCAAGAATACCAAATCACCAACGGCGAACTCTAGAGGTCTTCTCGATGTATCTGTCCAACTCTTTTGTCGGTCTTGTGCTGCTTTCATATGATTCCGGATAGTATTAACCTTCTCAACTGTCTGCACAACCAAATCCGGTCCCAACAATCTTCGTTCACCGACATCGTCCCAACAAACAGGTGAACGACACTTGCGACCATATAAAGATTCGAATGGAGCCATCTGAATAGTCGCCTGGAAACCGTTGTCGTACGAAACTCCACCAAGTGTAGCTGATCCTCCCATGAACTCTTGAAGTCTAACATGCAGGCTCTCAACATGTCTTCAGGAGTTTGGATCGTTCTCTCCGACTGGCCATCGGTCTGAGGATGATAAGCTGTGCTAAATTTCAATCGAGTCCCCAAACCTTCCTGTAAGCTCTTCCAGAAGTGCAATAAGAAATGAGTGTCACGGACGGACACGATGCTCACCGGTACTCCACGCAATCTTACAATCTCCTGCACGCACCGTTCTGCCAAAGCTTCTGTTTATTGACCAACTCCAAATGGTATGAAATGAGCTGCTTTGGTCAAACGATCAACGGTCCCCAAACTGCATTGTTGCCCTTTGGACTCCGCGGTAAAGCCGTCATGAAATCCATGGTTATATGTTCTCACTTCCACTGAGGAATCGGAAGTGGTTGCAATAAACCAGCAAGCCGTTGATGTTCAGCCTTAACTTGCTGACACACCAAGAACTTTGCTACAAAGCGGGCAATCTCCCGTTTCATGCCTTCCCACCAGAAATGATGTCGTATATCTCGGTACATCTTCGTGCCTCCTGGATGTACGGAATATGATGAACTGTGCGCCTCCTTCATAAGTTCTTGCGAATGTATCCTTTTGGCACACACAAACGGCTACCATAACGCAACGAACCATCTTCATGAATCTACAAGTCCGTTCGAAGCCCAGCTTCAACCTGTTTTCGAAACCTTTGCAATCTTGGGTCCTTCGACTGCGCTGCTTTAATACTCTCGATCAATGACGACCGTACTTGCAGCTGCATCAACTATCCCGAAGAATGCGGTAGCACAACTTCCAAATCGAATCTCCGAAAGTCTTCAATAAGTTCCTTCTGTGCAGTCAACATCCGAATTGCTGGCAACCGACTAAGCGCATCCGGCACAACACTAACTTTCCCCGGATGGTATTCAAGATCAAGATCGCAGTCAGCCATCGGCTCCAACCATCTATGCTGCCTCATATTAAGCTCTTTCTGTGTGAACATGTACTTTAGGCTTTTGTGATCGGTGTATACTTCGACCTTTTCGCCCAATACGTAGTGTCTCCAAATCTTCAAAACGAAAATCACAGCTGCTAGCTCCAAATCATGAGTTGGGTAATTTTTCTCATGGGTCTTCAACTGTCTCGATGAGTAGGCTATAACCTTCCCATGCTGCATCAAAACTCATCCCAATCCTTTCCCAGACGCGTCGC
Organism: Agapanthus africanus; assembly: GCA_030015575.1. NCBI lineage: Eukaryota > Viridiplantae > Streptophyta > Magnoliopsida > Asparagales > Amaryllidaceae > Agapanthus > Agapanthus africanus. Next base: position 136,807,186 of record CM057341.1, read on the forward strand.
TGTGAATCACCAATCCTCCGGAACTGTCTGGTACGGTCAAAATAAGAGCGGTTATCAACGTTTGCTTCAGCGCCTCAAAAGCTGACGCACACTTATCCGTCCACACAAATGGTACTTCCTTTCCGCGTAAACTTGGTCAAAAGCTCCGCTAGACGAGCAAAGTTCTTCACGAACCTTCCGTAATACCCGGCAAGTCCAAGAAAGCTCCTGATTCCTGCAACATTCTTCGGAATCGGCCAATCTCGAACTGCTGCAATCTTTTCGGGATCAACGGCGATTCCATCTCCTGACACGACATGCCCCAAAAACTTCACTTCTTCCAGCCCAAAACTCGCACTTGCTCATCTTTGCATACAATCTTTCTTGTCTCAATGTCTGCAGTGCAATCTTCAAGTGTTCTACTTGCTCTTCTTTGCTCCTTGTGTAAATCCCCGTTACTATCTTAATAAAAGTTTTCCTATTTTCTAAATCTTAGAGATTTCCTTTCTTGTTCCTCGTATATTTTTTGTAGAAAGGTGGTAGCTTGAATTCCAATATTTATAATTTCCCTAACCCTAAAAGTCAAAACCCAGAATTAAAACCAATTTGGAAAACCAAAACTAAAACAAATGAAATCAAATTTAAATTAACCTTTAAATTTCTTAAACCCCAGCCCATTCCCAAAAATCCCCATTTTTCCCTGCCGGCCCATAGAAATTTCCCAATCAAAATTTAAAACAAATAAAACAAACAGCCAGCCCGGCCCGTTCTAACCTCAGCCCACAAAATTTTTAAAAAGAAATTATTTTAAAAACCAAGCCCGGCCCACTCCCTTCAGCCCTCTTCCTCAGCGACCCGACCCGACCCGCTACTGTTCACCTTTCTCCTCCAATGGCTCCTTCCTCAATTCCCGCTCGCGATCCGCGCTTCTCGCCTCCGATCGTGCCCACGCCTCCGCTCTTGCGACGTTACACCGCGACTTCAACCCTTATTCATTTCCTCACACCCTCACCTCTCTCTTCTCTTTCATTCTCAAAAACTGCCTCACTTCTCTCCATTCACAAAAACCCACCGAGCACCCATTGTCCCTCACTCCACCGCCGGCGACAACCCTCGACAACCCCTCGGCGACCCCTCGCTCACTCCTCCTCCACCAACATAACTCCTCTACAACTCCACCATCCGTCAACCAACCCCCTGCACACCAACCCCTGCACTGAGCTCGGCCACCTTGCACCCTCGACGCCGGCGAACTCCCCACCACATCGCCGACCATCCTACGCCCTCCTCGTCATCAGCATCATCACCCACACCCCTACACCTACACAACCGAGTCTCTCTCTCTCCCTCCAAAACTGCCAACCCTAAACCACTATCCCTGCGCTGCGAGCTCACTGTTGCCATCGCCGGAGCGACGCCGCCGACCGTCGTCGACCCCAGTGCACTCGCAGAGGACCACTGAGCACCCCTCAACCTCCAGCGACCGTGCAACGACTCCGGGCAACTCCGACACCAATTCCGCATCGCGAGCCAAACTCGCGCGAATCGCTTCACGACGTACATCGCGCGTTCGTGACACCGCTGCTGCCGTGCGACCCCGAGACGTTTCCAGGCAAGTGTTTTACTTGCTACATGCTAATATAATTGTGATACAAACTTAAATCATATAGTTTATAATTTACCGATTCCCGATATATTTTGCGACCTATGTGTTCGATGCTAGACCCCAATGAAAATAATTGTTTAATTTGACGGAAATGGATGTTTTCTGTTGGCCCTTATAATGACGGATATCGTGTATAAATCTCACTGGAAAATACGATTGTTAGTGACTAAAATTGATACCCCCAAATATGCCGATAAAACTAGAATTTTTCCGTATCTGAAAACGATTAAAATCACTGTAAATTACGTACATACTGGAATGATGCGTTTGAGGGATTAAATCGAAGCCGACTCAACGAACTTTAACTCTATATAAACTTCTAATGATTTCTGTTATGTAACTGCGATGATATTTAGATCGGAGTGCGACTCTGGACTGCAGTCCAGAGCGACTCTGATTACTGTGTACTGTCCCAAAATGTGTGTCACTGTGTTTCCTGAATTCGTATGTTACGGAACTCTGCAGTGGATTATAGATGGATCTATTAGCTAAACAAAACAAGTGGTTTCTTTCCGTTTTATTGCCGTTTGATATTTAAATTGAAAATAAAAGGGCAGAACGTACAACTGTCCAGAACAGATTCAGAAGTGACACACTGATCTTAAACTGTGTATAACTTTCGGCGTACAGACGCGATTGAGGATCCGTCTGTTGCGTTGAATACTCTATTGAAAACCCTAGATTTTATTCATCTGTAGTATCACTAAATTCTGAACCCAACTGGGTGCAATTCGTGTCGCGAAACGGACGTTCAGTTCTGAAACTGAATTTCCAGCCGCGAGCGCTTAAAATGAAACAGCTGTATCTTGAATACCGGAAACCCGATTGGACTGAAACTAATTTTGATGAATTACTGACTGAGTGTTCTATTTATCGTATTTGTATCATTTCATTGAATTCTAAACATATGAATTTATACAATTTTTGTAAGTTAATGACATGTATATGGATTCATAACATACTTAGCTTCTTGATGGCATACATACATATATCATACCCCATCTGCCATATACTTAGTGTTAGCGCGTGTTAGAGTCAGTGGACATTGTATTATCGTGCGTGATTGATGTTGGTTTAGGAGTGACGAGTACACCAATGGAAAGTGAATATTCGTGACAGTGATTGATACAGTGAACAGTGATAAAACCGTGCCATTGGTATACTTGTACACGACTAAATCAAGATCATAAGTAGTGTAACCTGGGGATAAAGGGGAAATCGAAGTGGAAAGAGAATCGTATTTAGCGGGACCGTGTTTTAGAGGATGATCATTCGAGCAGCGATATATATAGTAGGTAGGATCTAGCGATCCGGCTGGCAGGGTTATGTCACGGGCATGTGGGCCGTTGTCTCGGGTATGTACGAGACTCCTGTTAAACATGATCCTCCTTCCACTATACGATTTCAAACATAATCTAGAGACCGATGGGGACACAGAGCATATTCTGCATCATATAGTGACATAGTTATTACTCGCATTGTACTTTCACTAGTATTACCTCTTTTACCTGTTTCATCTCATCATATAATATTGTTATTGTGTCGCTCTGACGACCTGAGTATGTATGCTCAGATTTCGTGGAAGAACCAGCGCAGGAGACAGATCTACCTTTCGAGCTCACGGAGATATAGTTTGGTGTACTTTCTTCCTTTACTGCTTTCCATAAAAGTGATCGTGAGATTGAACTTGGTTAGTAATTGTTCTTGTTATTTGTAATTTGTGAACAATGGATTTTAATGTAATAAATTAGTGATGTGATTCCTTTACTACTGTGCTTTATTTACTGATTACCATGTAATGCTAGAAGCCGAAGTGTGACTACGGCGGGATGATTCCTTGACCGTAGGAGCATGGCTGGCCTAGTCATCCCTCGTTTTCCGTATTTTGGGAAGCGGGGCGTGACACCTTGAGTAGACCAGAATATCATCGATGAACACCACTATAAACTGGTCCAAGAACGGTGAAAATATTCGGTTCATCAAGTCCATAAGTATTGCCGGTGCATTCATTACTCCGAAAGGCATCACTAAATACTCGTAATGTCCATATCGAGTTCGGAATGTTGTCTTGCAAATATCCTCTGACTTAACTCGGACCTGATGATATCCGGATCGCAAATCCAGCTTCAAGAATACCCCCACGCCACCAAGCTGCTCGAACAATTCGCCAATGTGAGAGATCGGGTACATGTTCTTAATAGTTACCCAGTTTAATTCTCGATAATCGATGCACATCCTCCTCGTGCCATCTTTCTTCTTGATTAGAAGAACTGGAGCTCCCCAAGGCGGGATACTGCTGCGAATCCAACCCTTCTCAAGTAATTCAGCAACCTGCTTCTTGACTTTTTCCAACTCCACTGGTGCCATTGGATAATACGCCTTTGAGATTGGCGCTGCATCAAGAATAAGATCAATCACGAATTCCATATCTCGTTTTACAGTAAACTCGAGATGTCCTCGAACAAATCCATAAACTCTCGAAATATAGCCGACGCTTCTTCCTTATCCACTTCCATCGACGAAAGAACATTATTTGTCGGCCTAGCCCTAAACTCGACTGGCCCGACAGAACCGCTTCCTCCAGCAAAACAAACTCTGGATGTCCGGGAATCTAGAAAATCACTTCCTTTGTCCTACAATCAAGATGAGCATGGAAAGTGCCGAGAAAATCCATTCCCAAGACAACAACAAACAAAGGGATGCACCAGAATTGAATAATTCTAATGCGGGAAAGACATGAACAAGTAGGATGCTTGAAACGATTTCATCTGAAGCCAAACACTGAAGAAGATAAGCACGGTAAACAGGATTCAAGCTTGTGATAAAACATGAACTGGAAAGCAAGAGAAACAAGGCAATTATAACGACCATGGAACAAGGAAGTGAATCAAGACCAGGACTCCAAGTTACTTAAATAGAATACCGCATTGTAACCATGCTGCAGTTCATGGGTACAATTACATAACTCCACTCAAGTCACCCAAATCCTAGTATCAGAATCAAGAAACAGGGAGAAACAATAGTGAACCAAAAAGGTTTCAAGCCGAGATGCAAAGTTGTTTGCATATCGTCAAGACGAAGGATAAAAGAAAGATGTGATTCAAGAATCACGATAACAAGGTGGCAGGACATGTTCCTAATCACGAGTATTCTGATTCGTGTATTGGGTCCAATACCCAACTACAAAAAGAATCAAACTCGATTAACCTATATCCTATGGCTCTGATACCAAACAAACCATGCCACGCCCCGCTTCCCAGAGTACGCTAAGATGGGCACGTGACATAGCCAACCATGCTACCTGTGGATAGGAAAAATCCCTCCACAGTCACATTACGGCTGTAGAGATATCAAGAACAGGAAAGTAAACTAAACTATCTAGTACATGTCCATGAGCCAGAATAAATGAGTCAAGAAATAATAAAATATATGGAAGCAAAAGATCAAATAAACACCTGGAAAGTAAGACTGGATACCAACATGGTCCTCACCGCTCGGTATAGCAGCGGGAGTATTCCTGATCGGTCTACAACAAAGGTAGAGGATCTGGGCCATGCAAAACCTAGACGTCAGTGCGTCATAATATCAAGCAATACTATAAACATGGGTAGCAATACATGCAGGTATGAGTTTAAATAATAACGCAGGCATAACAGTGATATAAGTAAGGACAGCGGGGTAATGTGTAGTGAGTAATCTAAACTGGTCTATTGGGTTAACTACTCTCAATCTTTGAAATCAATTTGATGAATCATCGATGTAACTCAATAATATCCCGTGCGTGCCCGGGATCACGGTGATGATTCTCGGGCTGAAACCGAGACATGCTGCTAGGCACTAAAAGGAAAAGGGTAACGATGAATGATGTCCACAGCATCATCCCAAGGCTGGCCTAGCCTCTAAAAGATAGTGGGTAACGATGGATGATGTCAGCAGCGGCATCCCAAGGCTGGCCCAGCCTCTAAAACTGATCAGTAAAGGTAGCGAACTGTCGAGTTACGAGTCAGGTTTCATCATTGATTTCCACATACTCCCAAGTTATATATGTTCAAGTCAGGTATTAAATAATCTGGAGCTAATGCCAACACAGGATCAGGCAGGTACATGTTTGCCTGGATAGACAACAGGAAATGTCCGTAGGGACAACAGGTCAGGTTTGTTGGCATTAGTAACAAGATTAGGTAACAGGTAAAGCAATGGTACATCAGGTCAAGTCAGGTAGTACATAGGCATCATGTCATGTCAAGAGTTGCACGGTACCATGTCGTGTTAAGTAGTAGGTGTAACAAGTCATGTCAGGGGTGCACAAAATGTCAAGTGGGTGCTCATAATCAACTGACATAAGCATGGGTAAACAAAACAAGTATGGGGTACTAATGGAACAATAAAATAGAACATTGTGATGGGATATGCAACCAGGTACAGATTAAGGCATATAGATGCACAGTTCTGATTAGGGTTAAAGTTAAAGTTCCAATACTAATTAAACTGCAATGTATCAAATGTGGAATGTTAATATTGTAATACTACATATTCAAGTGATCTATGGATGTAATATTATGTATACTAAACGATATGGATGCAAACAGGTGTTTGAACGGTTATTAACTATTTAAAAGGGTATTATGGGCTATGTAAATAATTATTAAGTGATTTAAACACGGATGTGGGTACTATGTATAATAACTCAAAATGCAACACGGTATGTTCCAAGTTATGAATCTAAAATGATAAAATGGATATCGAATGTTAAATTGTAATATAGGGCACTAGATTCAAACTTCATGATTAATATGCATCTAAATGAATATGAAATAATATAAAATCGCATGTAGCAAGTTTTACTTGCCTTGATCGGATCACGATACGGGATGCGCACGCAGCGTCTAATGTCGGCAAATGTTGCAACATCCACACGCGCACACGGGAAGGTCCAGGCACATCAAGAAGTTAACCACGCAAGTAGGGGACGTCCACAGAGTCTCCCGGATCAGCGGCGGCGAGCACGGCTCCGGCGACGGTCGGAAACCGAGAATGTAGAAAGAGAAGTAGAAGTTGTAGGAGAAGGAGAAGAAGAAGGAGAAGAGAGGAAGGGGCTGGTGCTCTGGGGTTGGTGTTCGGGGACAGAGGAGGTGGAAAGGGAGTCTTCGATGACAATGAGCCGTCGACGGCGAGGTTCCGGCGAAGGCTAGGGTTAAGGCTTCGGGTGTGCAGGTTCTTGAGGGGCTGTCGGGGTGTTTGCAGGGGCTCGGGAGAGAGAAGGGAAGCGGTGAGGAGACGAGAGCGAGGTGGTGGTGATGCAAGGACGGTCGCCGGGGTGATCGGAGCTCCGTAGAGAATCGACGACAAGGCAGAGGTTTTGCTTGGGGTCGTGCATGGTTGTTGGGGTGAGATTGGTGAGCTCGGGAAGAAGAGAGGAGAGAGGTGAGGAGAGAGTGGCCGCGAGGGGTGAGGCGACAACGACGTGGTCGCCGACGAGGAAGGTGCAGCGAGGATGGGTCGCGGGCTCTTGGGTCATGGGGTTCTCATCGGGAAAGGTTGCAGGGGAGAGAGAGAGATGAGCGGGGAGAGAGAAAGTGAGGTCGAGGAGATGGGGCGACGACGACGTGGTCGCCGGCGGTGAGACAAGGCATGGGTGCGACGGCTGCGGAGGCAGGCGGGTTAGGGTTCGTGGGTTTAAAAAGAAAGAAGAAGGAATAAATAAATAAAGAGAGAGAGAGAGTTAATATGAGAGAGATAGAGGAGAGAGAGAAGAGATCGAGAGGAGAGAGAGACGCGTGAATAGTAAGGAGAGAGAAAGTTGTTTGTATTCGGGGAGGAGAGAGAGAGAGGTAACAAAAGGAGAGAGAGAAAGAGAAAGAAAAAGAAAGGGAGAGAGACAGATAGCTGGACTGTTAAGATTTTAGGATTATATTAGAAAAATATAAATATATATATAATCAGCGAGAGAGAGAGAGAGTTGTGATTAGTTTAATTAAAAATAAATAATATATATATATAATTCTGTCTGTTAGTATATATAAGGATAAAATAATATATTTTAGTTAAAATATATTAATAGTTTATAAATATATAAAGAATATAATATTAGTCTGTTTTGAGAATTTGGTAAATACAAACTTACTCCAAAACACATCCGGGTCGGGTCTAAAAATTCAGATTTAAAATATGAAAAATATATGCGACTTCCAAATTTCAAAATGAATGCCCGGTTAAAGAAAATGCATACCCCCAAGAACAGATGCACGTACGTGCGTGTTGCCATCCAAACACGTCCGTTTCACTGAACGGGACGAGAACAAGATGTGCGGATGCTACCACGGGGTTAGGGGTAACATGCAGGTTATGAAATGCAATTTTAAATTATTTTATGTGACCTAAAATGTTATATGATAAAAGATGCGATACTAGATAAAATACCAGTATGTACTAATCATGAGATGCACGTGTCCATGCAACAAGTCACGGTAATCTATAAATAAGAATCAAACAGGTTCAAGCAAGCTGATCGGGTCGAATGCAATGTAAAGTGTAAAATACCATTCGCACCCATAATACGTTAAAGCAAGAGTATCACGAATAAAGAAATACAATAACTGAAATTGGTATAAATGAACTCGGGTGTTACAGGGGGGTATACTACTATAGAGTGATGCCCTTCAGCCTAAAAAACGCCGGGGCTACATACCTACGCTTGTTCAACGGGATGTTCAAAACACAGATCGGAAGAAACATGGAGGTTTACGTCGACGACATGCTCGTTAAATCGACCTCGTCAGATGAGCACGCCAAAGATTGGCGAGACTTTCGACATCCTCCGCAAATACAAAATGAAGCCGAATCCCGCCAAGTGCGCGTTCGGTGTCACTAGTAGAAAGTTTCTCGGATTCATGGTTACCCACCGAGGAATCGAGGCTAACCTGGAGAAAATCAGCGCCATCCTCAATATGGCCGCGCCGAAGACTAACGTCGAAATCATGTGGCTCACTGGGAGGGTAGTCGCTCTGAGTCGATTCATGTCAAGGTCCGGAGAAAAGTGCCTCCTATTCTTCAAAGCCCTGAGAAAGATCCCAATGTTCGAATTGTCGGAGGAATGTCAAAGTTACTGAGGTCTGACATATACCACCCCTAGACTTCATATGCGACCTATCAGACGAAGAGACCGGACTGTACGGTAAGTGTTGCTTGCAGGCTCGTTGGGGTTGTGATGAGTTCGCTCGTCGGCCACTTTTTCTTCATGTACCTGGGTAGCCGTTATGCACAGCTAGTGTCGCTGACGTGCTTGTGGTTAAACCCACTGCCAGCGTACTGTCGAGTCTTTAGAGTCCCGCACAGAGGGTTCTCTCGTTCAGGCGAAAGATGTAGAGGCCGTAAGTTGTTACGGCAGCCGTAAGGTGATGCTGCAGGTTTTCGATTATGTTCGTGTAATAGTTACAGGAATAATAATCGGAACGATAATACTTGTAGGCTTTGGTTTAAGCCGGATACCGGTATTATATTATTGGATTATTGGTATTCGTATTTTTCGGAATTCGGATACGGGTATACGGTATACGGGATACGGTATACGGAGGAGGGGTATTCTTGTAATTGTTACAAGAATACCTTCTAGAAGATGCCGCCTCATAATACATTATTTATTTTATGAAAATGAGTAAATGAGGTAGAAATTAAGAAAGTCTAAGCATGGTTGTAAGAATGGCTTGTATTGTATTTTATTGTTTTGGAGTTACTATTGAAGTATGGTACTATTTTTATAATGCATGCTTCAATTATTTCATTTGTGTCATATCCTTCATCATGCTTGATTTTCTTCTCATTATGAAAAACACTTTCTCTCTCCTTCTTCTCTCATCCTTCTTCTTCCTTACTTTAACGCTCACATGAGATGTGAATCAAAAGCAAAGGATCAAAGATAATCCAATACACTAATCTCTGCATCATCATAGTGACCATTTTTAGCAAACTTGATCTCTAGGTTTAACTCTTGTGAAGAGTTTGTAGCTTGCATGATAGCTCTCGCGTGGATCATCTAGGTCTTGAGGTGGCCGGAGATCGAGGACATCGGCAATATCCAAAGGAGCTAAGGAGTTCATCAGAAAGAGAAGGCAAGGAGCAAAGGAGTTGCACCAAAGAGAAGACCCGAAGGACCGTATCATCAAGCTATAATCCCTAACATAGTAGATAAGATCTCTAGTTAGGGTTTTCTAGTTATGGTTTAGACAAGATCCAAGGAAAAGTGCGTGTTGTATGCAAAAAAAAATTTTGTTTACCTCTTCCGCCGCCTCACAAGAGTTGTGGGACCATGCAACATGCACCAACATGGTATCAGAGCCTAACTAAACCATAATTAGATTGTTAGCCAAAAGTTAGAACTTCGATCGATGCATTTTTTCCCGAAAAACATGTTTTCTGCCCTTGCTGCTGTCAATTTTTTAAAGTGTTGAAAAAATCATTTCAGTGGCCTTAAAAATACATGCAGGGTTTTCTAAGAACACTGTAGAAAAACGAGACGCTAACTCGCCAGGAACGCCGCGGATCCGCGGCCAAACTCAGTGTTTGGCCACGGATCCGCGGCCGAGTCGTGGCCGAGTTGACTCGTTTTTCAGCCGTTTTCTTAGATGAAGGAAATAGTGTTTATTGGACATCTGGAATTTTCACAAATTTGTTTGTGCACTGGAAGATGACAAGTGTTGTCATGGTTTAATATTCTCGATCGAAATTCTAAAGTGCTTGGCTAATCGGGTTTTCAGTTTTTTCTTATGTGTGTTTGAAACGTCGACTAATTGCTATAAGTCGATTAGTCGAGGTTGCACACTTCTGTAATGATATCATGAGATAGTATGTGTATATGAATAGTGATGAATGGCCGGGAGGATGTGAGAAGAGCGTTTTTCTTTTCTTTCATTCAATGTAATTTGTAAAAGCAATGTAATATTATTTTGTGGGGCACATCCGGGATGAGGTTGTAGCCACCGTTGTATAATTTTTTTTTACTGTTTTTGCTCCTAGGATAGACCCAAGATGGGGTGCGCAAACTACCGGGTTTTCGAAGTGCGGAGTGGCCTGCTCACTTTGTTGAGGGAGGTTGCTCCACTTCGGGAATTTGGCGGGTAGTTTTCCGCACTCGTAGGGGTTTAGGGTGGGGTTTTGGCTATTCATCACGACCGTGGAACCCGTCTTTTATTAAGGCTTGAATGAAATGCGGAATTCCTAGTATATCCAATGTATTCATCTGTGATCTGTAATGGCTATATTTATATATGAGATATATAATAAACGTTGCTTATGTTTTGCACCCGCGCTAGTCCAGCCCCCGCTATGTCGTTAGTTAAGTAACATAACGGTGTATGACGGGACCCCGTGGCGAATGCGGATGGTATAAGCGTACGTTCTATTTTCGTTTCTTTTCTGTGATGTTTAGGAAACGTAAATGATGGGACAACATTAATGTGATTAATGTCAAGAAAAAGAAACCTAAAGATATTGTAGAATCAAATTTTCAAAAAAGGGTAGCTCTAGTTTTTGCTTTGCATAGCGGTATTCCTTGTAGAATATCCAGCACCTTATTCGATAAGGAAAGAGCCGAGATCCCTTCACCGGGAGTGACCTCTTTAGCAAAACTAGCAAATGCTACAAATCATTCGGTTTAGTTTTTGATTGCTTCTATAGTTCTTGCTTTGCATAGCGGTATTCCTTGTAGAATATCCAGCGCCTTATTCGATAAGGAAAGAGCCGAGATCCCTTCACCGGGAGTGACCTCTTTAGCGAAACTAGAAAAGCCTCAAAAACACTCCATTTCAAAATCACTAGTTTCTACAACGATATCAAGTTCATTACGCTCATGGTTTTTCTGAAAAACCTGCGTAGCCCTCCGTCATTTCAGATAGGTACTATTTAGTATTCGTGCAACGTTTGTTGGCTTTCGTCAAGGCGTAGTGTGCGGTAGCTAATTAGTGCTTATCTGCTAAAGCATGAGATGCGATTGATTATAAAGTTCAAGACTGTGTGAATCGAATAAAACGAATAAGTTTCTTTGTGTCGGTATTTAGAAAATGAATAAAATTCACAATCAAAGAATTATATTTGACCGCAATCAACTACGGTGTCGGATGTAGATTGTAAGTGAGTGCGGATCGTCCACAGGGATTGTGCGATTCGTTTCTATGTTTGATTTGTTTGAATTGAAAAGTTAATCGAAAATAAAAGAAAACATGATTCAAGATTTTATCGATTGATTCAAGTGTCACTAGTTTAATCAAGAATCAAGAAAATGATAAACAATCGAGAATCGGGTTTCGATGATACTTCCAACCAAATATCAAGAATCTAAATGAGGCTCACAGGAATCGATCAGATCTATAGACGTGATGTAATCTCAAGATATCGTGTTCTTGTCCTTCGAAGAATTGATACTAGATCGATGATGATCGACGAGAGTTAGGGTTTTCTCGTGAAACTGGGTTTCATCATTTAACCCTTGTTCTTTCGTCGATATCATTCATATTCTAGCCTCTAGCAATTTCAAGAAACGATCGTAACTCCCCAATTTCGAGCGATAACAATCAAGAAAGCATCGCAACGAAATTAGGTCGTCGATTCTTGAACTTGCTAGGGTTTACAAAACTCGTAGGACTCAAGAATCGATTTAAGATATGTTACATCATCATTCTATTGATCGTCTCGACTCCTCGACGAGCGGAGTATTACTCAAACATCACAACAAGAACTACAACTATAAATTGAGATCGAATCATGATGCAAGAATTTAAAGAAAACAAGATAAAAGAATTTCACCTTTTATTTATATCAACAATTTCATTACAGTCGCTCAAGAACTACAAGAGGAAGAACTAGATTGTCGATTTGGCTTCGCTTTTCTCCATGAGTCGTGGATCGGCTTGGACCACTTGCTCTGTTGAAGATCGCTTCGCTCCTAAAAGGTTGAAGGGCTTCTTGCTTGATTTGGTACTCGGGATCTTGGCTTTTGATTGGAATTAGGGTTAGGGTTTCACACAAGTCTTGTCACTAGACTTGTGGAAGAAGAAGATGAAGAAAGAGGTAAGAGATTTAATGGCTCTAGATTGATACTAGATTGGCTCAATATATGGATCCAAGTATATTCTCCCCTAACCCTAGGTCTAGGCTTCTATTTATAGACTTCCCATAACCTAGGTCTAGGTTTGAAATTACAATTCCCTCCAAAAGTTTGTTGAGGAGCTTCTAGAAATAGTTTGTTAGGAGCTAGCTTAGGCTTTAAGCTAGGATTAATTAAGCTTAGAAACCCTAGTTTGCTGATCTGGCAGAAGCTTCGAGATTCTTCTGGAACTTGAAGTGTCTTTCTGATGTGTAGGAGCTGAAGGAGGAATTTTGCCCTAAAAATGAGGAGCTGAATCCTTGGACCCACCGCGGAACCGCGGCTCAAGCCGGCTACGGCCGCGGTTCCGCGGCCATGTAGGCTCCTTGGGGCTTGGGCTCTTTGCAGTGGTCTTAGGTTGACACTTGGGCCTTTCTTTGATATGTTGATTTTTATATTTCCTTCTGAATTGCTACCTGATCTGAAATCATTGAGTTGGCGTAATGTTTGATCAGCACCATGTAAATTTTTGGCCTTTCTTCTGGATTTTCCTGCAAATTCTTGAGACAAGTGTTGCACAATATAGGGATAATGCGATGCCATGAAATGCAGTCAATTTCCTTTATAGTACCGGTTTTAGAGTCTAACACATGCAATCTGATATTTAACGGCTGATTTGCTAATATGTGAAATATGAATACCGTACACTTCTAAATGAGTGCAGATGATAGGGAAATTTCTGGTTAAAAGATGCAGTATTTTCGACTGATCAAGATACGATTGGGTTAGGGTAGTCGTACGGCTTTGTTGGCTTTCGTCAAGGGTCGTGCGGGTGGGTTTAAGTCAATCGATAAATGTATGGGTTGAACTTGACTAGCGGACTATAGTTTTTTGGCATTCGTCAAGGTCATAGGACGCTAGGGGTAAAATATTATTGGGAATTTCAAGTGTTGAAATTTGCAATGAGATTGCATACCTTCTATGAGATAGTTGGATTCCGATACCCACTGCGAGTAAGAGTTACTCCTAGGAGAGTTTTACACATTACAATTAGCCAATCGAGTAGGTGTCTAGAAAGGTGTTAACGGGGTTACGCCCCTGGGAAAACGAGTATTACTTTAATTAGATCTGTGCAAAAGCACGGGGAACCTCCCTCAAAGTACCAACACTGGCCTGGCTGAAAGATTGGCGAACTTGTAAGATGTAATTAATCCCGGCAAATCTTACCTTTTACGGTTTGAAGGAAGATTTGATAAAAACAGTGTGAGACGTCCTGATTAGATAAGATAATAACCAAATCTAATCTAGCAAAGAGTGAACGCTAACGCCTTTCCTTCCATCTTTCTCCAGGCAGCAACCAATATCACGCCTTAATCAAAATAATAATATGGATGTATTGACCGAACCCGCTTGTTATACTGAGCACGGGAACGTTGGTCCCGCTCCAACTTATAAGTGTTATAGGTCCGAGCAGGGGATAGGAACATATCCGGATTCCCACGCCACCCAAACAAAGAATAAGCATGTTGATGCATCTTCTTCGGGTATGTTAGTTACAGAGAACTGTTTCTCAGTACACTCTACGTCCTGGGTATTAGATACCGGATCGGGATCCCACATATGCAATATGTTGCATGGGCTAAAGAAAGGTAGAGAACTAGGAAAAGGTGATCATTCCCTAAAAGTAGGGAATTGTGCAAATGTTGCAGCCAAAGCAATTGGTGAATATCACCTTGTATTACCACCAGAGAATACATTGATCCTGAACGACTGTTACTACGTACCCTCTATGATATGCAATTTAATATCAATCTCTTTATTAGATAAAGAAGGATATAACTTTGTAGTAGAGAATAATGTTATGAACATTTACCTAAATCAAGTGTTGATTGGGTTTGGTGCGTTATGTAACGGATTGTACGTTCTAAATCAAAACACGGTTCTTAACGTACAAAACACACACAAGAGGAAGAGTTCAGAAATGAACGAATCCTTCTTGTGGTATTATAGACTAGGTCATATCAATGTGACACGACTAGCTAAGTTGCATAAAGATAGATATTTGAATCCGTTCGAATTTTCGTCTTATGACACTTGTCAGTCATGTCTCAAAGGCAAAATGACCAAAACTCCATTTAGTGGACACGGAGAAAGAGTTATGGAACTCTTGGGACTGATACATAGTGATGTATGCGGTCCCATGTCTACACATGCCAGGAATAGTTCCTCGTACTTCATTACATTCACTGACGATCTCTCAAGATACGGACATATGTTCCTGTTGAAACACAAGTCTGAAGCTTTTGAGAAATTCAAGGAATATAAATCCGAAGTCGAGAACCAAACGGGTAGAAGTATTAAAATCCTTCGATCAGATCGGGGAGGAGAATACTTGAGCACAGAATTCCTTGAATATCTAAAAGAGAATGGGATTCTCTCTCAGCTTACTCCTCCATATACACCACAGCACAACGGTGTATCGGAGAGGAGGAATCACACCCTATTAAATATGGTGCGCTCTATGATGAGCATCGCTGAGTTACCTATTTCCTTTTGGGGGTATGCGCTTGAGACAGCCATACATCTATTGAATATGGTTCTTACCAAATTAGTGCCTACCACTCCATATGAGATATGGAAGGGGAAGAGACCACATCTTAACTATGTAAAGATATGGGGTTGTCCGGCCTATGTTAAAAGGCACAATCCGGACAAGCTCGAGGAAAGGTCTGTTCTGTGCAAGTTTGTAGGATATCCCAAAAATTCACAAGGGTATATCTTCTACCACACCGAAGAACAAAAGGTATTTGTTTCTCGGCATGCCACCTTTTTAGAAAAGGAATTTCTTGCAAAAGAAATTAGTGGCAAGGAGGTAGAACTGTAAGAAGTTCCAGCTACACAAACTGCAACAGAAGATTTGGTGGAGCCAGAGGATTCAGTAGTTCCCGACGAACCCCAGCCTCTCCGCCGTTCTAGTAGGGTTCCACATCCACCTGAGAGATACTACGGTTTTCTCGTTGATGGTGGGAGCGAGGATTGCATCATGGAAGATGATGACCCAACTAGCTTCGAGCAGGCCATCACGAGTGGGGACTCTGTGAAATGGCTGGATGCGATGAGATCTGAGATGGAATCCATGTACACCAACAAAGTATGGACTTTGGAAGTTTCTCCTGAAGGGGTAAAACCCATTAGGAGCAAATGGATCTTTAAGAAGAAACTTGGTGTAGATGGAAAAGTTAAGACTTTCAAAGCTAGACTTGTTGCAAAAGGTTTTCGTCAACGACCAGGTGTAGATTATGATGAAACCTTTTCTCCAGTAGCTATGCTTAAGTCCATCCGGATCCTACTTTCCATCGCTGAATACCATGACTACGAAATCTGGCAAATGGATGTCAAGACCGCCTTTCTAAATGGTGATTTAGAAGAGAGCGTATACATGACTCAGCCGGAGGGCTTCGTAGAAAGTGGGAGCAGTGGAAAGGTATGCAAGCTGCTTAAATCCATCTACGGGTTAAAGCAAGCATCGCGGAGTTGGAACATCTGTTTTGATGAGGTAGTCAAAGAGTTTGACTTCATCAAAAATATAGATGAACCTTGTATATACAAGAATGTTGCAGAGAGTAAGGTCGTCTTTCTCGTATTGTACGTGGATGACATACTCTTGATAGGAAATGATGTTCCTATGCTGCACTCGGTCAAGCTTTTCTTATCACAGAGATTCTCAATGAAAGATCTAGGTGATGCCTCCTACATCTTAGGGATTAAGATCTATAGAGATAGATCTAAACGAATACTGGGATTGTCCCAATCTAGGTACATAGATACCGTACTAAAGAGGTTTAGTATGGAAGAGTCCAAGCGTGGGAATGTACCCGCGATCTCTGGACTCACTCTCTCCAAAGAGATGTCTCCCAAGACTGATTTGGAGAGAACTCGCATGCAAGGGATACCCTATGCTTCGGCGGTAGGCTCTATCATGTATGCAATGTTATGTACCAGACCCGATGTAGCGTACTCACTAAGTGTAGTGAGTAGGTATCAAGTAGATCCAGGAGAGAATCACTGGATAGCTGTAAAGAACATTCTCAAGTACTTGAGAAGGACTATGGAGATGTTCTTGGTATACGGTAACGGTGAACTCCAAGTGGAGTCCTTTACCGACTCGAGCTTCCAAAGTGATAAGGACGACAGTAAGTCGGTCTCGGGTTTTGTCTTTACCCTTAACGGAGGAGCGGTGTGTTGGAAGAGTTCCAAGCAAGACACCGTTGCAGACTCGACGATGGAGGCTGAATACATCGCTGCCAACGATGCTGCCAAAGAAGCTGTCTGAATGAAGAAGTTCATTGCTGAGCTTGGTGTGGTTCCATCTATTGAGCATCCAATACCTGTGTATTGTGATAACAATGGAGCGGTGGCTTTAGCCAAGGAACCCCGGTCCCATCAGAAATCCAGACATATTCTGAGGAGGTATCACCTGATCCGGGAGATAGTAGATCGCCGGGAGATCGAGGTCAGGAGAGTTGACACGAAGGACAACGTAGCGGATCCACTCACGAAGGCCCTCCCTCAGACGCAATTTGAGAGACTTTTTGGGATGTTGGGTATGAGATACTACAACACATGGCCTTAGTGCAAGTGGGAGATTGTTAGTTATGTGTATGTCCTAGAGGCCATTATTGTACATATGATGTATATTATAGTGGATACTTGGATATGTATATACCGAGAAGACTTTCTTGCTCGACATGATGGTATGCTATCTGGTTACCTTTATCTCAACATGTAGACTTGTATTGTGATACTGTCGTGCTCTCACGTGTTGATAAAGTCCTTAGGATATGTACTTGACTACCAGAACTATGATGTAGATCATACTAGTGGGGCCATGGTAGTTCACAAGTACATCCTTCAATTGTTCCTAGTCGAGGGAATATCGAGACAGGGCATTGATATTCCAGAGTAGACTAGCGTATACGCTTCTTGACCCATATGATGGGTGATGGATGATCCCACATCCATTACTGTTTGACATCAAAGATGGTATGCGGGTGCTCAGTGGAAATTGGGTACACTGAATAGGACTCACTGATGACTTCTATGTGGTAGTATACCTATCGTCAGATAGCAGTCCTCTGGCGACACTGGTACAGATTAGTCTGTAGACCCGAGATCGTCATAGAGTCTTATGCGACTCCCACTGTGCTTTGATTTCCTTCCTACCACGCTCAAGAGGAGTCGTGCAAACATGTGGATTTTGGGTACAGTCCCGAGTCGTATGGAGGCAATGAGCGATAGGAGGGGTTTCGTCTCTCCCGGTATTGGGGGTTGATGTTGCGCTATGCTCGATTGGCAATAACTGGAAGTCCCTGGCCAGGGCTGATATGGAGATCTACTGATAAGTGTTATCAATAGTTTCTCGACCTGTTATGAGCCTCAAATCAGCACGACTTATAAAGTTACTGGGGTCTGATATATACCACCCCTAGACTTCATATGCGGCATATCAGACTAAGAGACCGGACTGTACGGTAAGTGTTGCTTGCAGGCTCGTTGGGGTTGTGATAAGTTCGCTCGTCGGCCACTTTTTCGTCATGTACCTGGGTAGCCGTTACGCACAGCTAGTGTCGCTGACGTGCTTGTGGTTAAACCCACTGCCAGCGTACTGTCGAGTCTTTAGAGTCCCACACAGAGGGTTCCCTTATTCAGGCGAAAGATGTAGAGGCCGTAAGTTGTTACGGCAGCCGTAAGGTGTTGCAGCAGGGTTTCGATTATGTTCGTGTAATAGTTACAGGAATAATAATCGGAACGATAATACTGGTAGGCTTTGGTTTAAGCCGGATACCGGTATTATATTATTGGATTATTGGTATTCGTATTTTTCGGAATTCGAATACGGGTATACGGTATACGGGATACGGTATACGGAGGAGGGGTATTCTTGTAATTATTACAAGAATACCTTCTAGAAGATGCCACCTCATAATACATTATTTATTTTATGAAAATGAATAAATGAGGTGGAAATTAAGAAAGTCTAAGCATGGTTGTAAGAATGGCTTGTATTGTATTTTATTGTTTTGGAGTTACTATTGAAGCGTGGTGCTATTTTTATAATGCATGCTTCAATTATTTCATTTGTGCCATATCCTTCATCATGCTTGATTTTCTTCTCATTATGAAAAACACTTTCTCTCTCCTTCTTATCTCATCCTTCTTCTTCCTTACTTTAACACTCACATGAGATGTGAATCAAAAGCAAAGGATCAAAGATAATCCAATACACTAATCTCTGCATCATCCTAGTGACCATTTTTAGCAAACTTGATCTCTAGGTTTAACTCTTGTGAAGAGTTTGTAGCTTGCATGATAGCTCTCGCGTGGATCATCTAGGTCTTGAGGTGGCCGGAGATCGAGGACATCGGCAATATCTAAAGGAGCTAAGGAGTTCATCAGAAAGAGAAGGCAAGGAGCAAAGGAGTTGCACCAAAGAGAAGACCCGAAGGACCGTATCATCAAGGTATAATCCCTAACATAGTAGATAAGATCTCTAGTTAGGGTTTTCTAGTTAGGGTTTAGACAAGATCCAAGGAAAAGTGCGTGTTGTATGCAAAGAAAATTTTTGTTTACCGCTTCCGCCACCTCACAAGAGTTGTGGGAGCATGCAACATGCACCAACAGAGCTATCACTGTATCTAGCGGTTTCCGATCAGGCAGCAGGCTCGGTGCTCATCCGAGAAGTCGAAGGAGTCCAGAAGTCGGTCTACTGCGTAACCCACGTCTTTAAGGACGCGGAAAGAAGGTATCCGGCCATAGAAAAGATTGTCTTGGCGCTTGTCGTGGCCTCAAGGAAACCACGGCACTACTTCCAGGCACACACCATCCTCGTTCTCACCGAGCGTCCTTTATGGGCTATTCTCGCCTCCCCCGAGTCTTCTGGTAGGTTTGGGGAAGCGGAGGTGGGCGTTATCTCAATTCGATATCAAATACCGCCCAAGGCAGGCTATCAAGGCACAAGTCCTGGCCGATTTTATTGTTGAATGCACTATCCCCAACAAGGAGGCAGTGTCAGTGATGGCCCCCGGATCTCAACCTTCGATCGAAGAGAGGCCCGACTCCGTCCTCAATTGGGTCCTTTACATCGATGGGTCATCAACCGAGGATGGCTGTAGTGCCGGCCTCATCATTCAAGGCTCGAATGAGGCATAGATTGAGTATTCTTTGAAGATCGGGTTCAAAGCCTCAAACAACGCCGCGAAGTACGAGGCCTTGCTAGCTGGACTGCGAATCGTCTCCGGAGTCGAGCTGAAGACGATCCGAATCCGCAGTGACTCCGCCCTGGTCGTAGAGCATGTGACTGGCCGTTTCGAGGCACGGGAGCCTCTGATGGTGAAATATTTAGCCGAGGTAAGAAGACTGCGAAAAGATTTCGACGAAGTTCAAGTAGAGCAAATCCCCCGACACCTAAACGCCCAGGCCGATGCTTTGAGCAAGTTAGCTTCTTCCTATACGGCTAACAACAAGAGAAATATCCTCTTCGAGGTCTTGCCACGCCCCAGCGTGGAAGACAGAGCGACAGCACTTCAAGTTTACGCTGCCCCAGAAGAAGACCGGGATTGGAGAAAGCCCCTCATAGAATTCCTGAAGGAGGGTACGCTCCCAGAAGATAGAGGAGAAGCACGCCGCCTCTGAGCCAAAGCCCACCATTTCTTTTGGCACAGTGGAAACCTCTACAAGAAATCCTTCACTCAACCTCTGCTTCGGTGCATCGACCCCCACGAGGCCGACTATGTCCCCGTGAGGTCTACGAAGGGGTCGGCTGAGCGCATCAAGGGGCCCGCACCTTAGTCCAGAAGACGCTACTCCAAGGATACTATTGGCCGACAATCCATCAGGACGCTCAGAAGCTCGTCAGAAGGTGCAAGAGCTGCCAACTCCATGGCAGCATACCCTGTCTTCCGGCTACCGAGCTAACAGCCCTGACCTCCCCATAGCCGTTTGCCCGGTTGAGAATGGATATGATAGGCCAACTCCCTACTGGTACGGACGGGCACAAATACATCCTTATCGTGGTGGACTACTTTACGAAGTGGATCGAAGTCGTCCCCATCAGAAAACTGGACGCCACCACGACCATCAAGTTCCTGCAGAACAACATAATATTCCTGTAACAACTCCAATTTTTGTGTACATAAATTTGATTAAAAGCTAATTTATACTTGGGGTATTTACATTTCCTGCGAGTACTATAAGTATTTGATTTGCTTTTTAATAGCAAGAAGGAGCTTGTAGCTCATTGGTAAAACTTTGCACTGCTGAACCAAAGCACCAGAGTTCAAATCCCATCAGCCACGTTATTATTTTTTAATTAGTTTTCTTTTAATATTTTTAGAAGCCCAAGAGTCTACACGTGCTTAACCCGTAAACCCAAAGGTCACACTAAAAACAAATGAGTCTAGGGGGTAGACCAAGCGGCGATGGACACGTGGCGACGAGTCGAGGCCTGACTCGGCCGGCGGGAGGCCTGGATCGGCCGGGTTGAAAAGGCCAAAATCTGATTTTTCTTCTTCTCTTCTGTGACTCTTGGTCTCCCCTTAACCCCTGTCATGTTTAAAATCCCTGCACATTAACAGAGACAATTAAAACCAATTTAAATCGTTTTTAAAACATATTTTTAATGCATTTTCTTTTATCAAACCCTAACCCTAATCTTTTCCTATAAATACCACTCCATCTCACACACCCCTCACTCACAAACTCTGTCCAAACTCTCAAAAAAAAATTCGAGAACTTTTGTGTACAAGCGGAGTTAGCGAAGGGCGAAGCTCCGACGGACTTCCGACGACGACCTTAGGAGCTCCCAGCGACGAAACGACGCACCGGCACCTCCTACCACTCCCTTTTCCTCTTCTCTAATCTTAAATCTAGTAAGTTTCTCCTCCTTCTTATCTTTTATATTCTGAAAACTCGTAATTCTAAAACCCGACGGAAGCGGAGTTAATCCAACTTCCGATTCGGTTTTCTTTAAAAGTTCCACTTTTCTTAAACACAACAATACCAAACTCTCACAACATGACTATTAATCATTAACAAAACATATTGAACAAGTTCTATTTCAAAAGAATGTATATTGTAATTTTTATCGCATTTTTTCAGAAAAATACCATGTAGTTTAGTTTCGACATTAAATATCATAATTCCTTGCTATACCTTTAGATAGTTCACGAGGTAATGACCTACCTCCTCACAACACTCATATGTAACATAGCACGATGATCTTTGGAAACATGGTTTTGGAAAAATACGGTTTTACACAAAACTACCTCAAACTTATAAAAACCTTTTTCTACGAGATTATGTATTTTAAACAAATCTTTGCAAAGCGCCGCCACAACCCATTTGGGGAACCCGTTTGGGATGGTGAAGATTATCGCACATCCTTGGACTTAATAGTGCGAGATGCAGAGCTCCGCAAGGAGCATTCGGTCTCGAAAGATTTAAAATACAATTTTCTTTAAAAAATGTGATTTCTATTATAAATAAAACTTATATTTTTAATAAATAAATATATATGTAATTAATATCAAAATATCTATTTTTAGTATTATAATATTCCACATTTCCAAATTTCAAGAAAAACAACTCATTTACAAGAAAATACCATACAATTCCATACAAGTTCAATATTACAAATAAATACCATATATTATGAAAAATAGGTTTTATTCACTAGAAATGTCACAATGATAAAATATACATCTATGAAAACTCTAAACACGATAATTAAATACTTGAGGCATATTTTGAAAATTATACAAATTATTTTTACATAAACCCCCCTCAAGTTATATAAATTATCTTAAGGACCCTAGTAAACATAGGTTTAAGCGGGACCAGTCTTTTGAGACTCAGGGAGACGGAGATATAGGTGCTTGCCTATTTAAGGTAGACAACTTAACAAACGGTGTTATCAACATGGTAATCGTCTTTGAAAAAGACACAAATCATGCCGTCCTTGTGCAGCGGTTACCGATAATACCAAAACTTAATTTAGGATTCAATTTCTTTTCTAATTGTCTGACTCAGACTGAGTCTCGTTATAAATAATCTGACTTGAATATGATTCAAGTACAAACTACAATTCAATATGAATCCATGAATCTATATAATCAATCTGTTCAATCTCTTCAATCTGTATTGACTGAACCGAACTATGGATATACATCCATCTACATGATTCTCCAGTTACATCCATTTACTCATATCATGGTTTCGGCAAGTCATCCATTTATATAATCTATATTACAAGACAATACAATACAAATAATACAATTAAGACATCGCGGGGTTTATAAGGGGTAGATTGGTACGGAAGGTGTTAGAAGTGGCACGAGACTGCAACCATTAAGACACCTAACATGTATTCCATTGCCGTTGTACCGTGGCTGAACGGTTCCTTATACTTTCCGTCCACATTAGTCTCTAGTCTACTGAGACTTCTCTCGTATACACTGGCCTCTTCTGTACCAAGCTGCAAACAACAGCGTTAACACTAAATACAACATTATAACAATATAATACCACTTTAAAAATTACACACACTCTCTCTCTGTTTATTCTACTTCTCCCTTATCTTGGGACTTACCAAGCGATTTGTTCTCTGACGACATTCTTTTTCTTCTTCTTTGAATGTCGTCAGGTGATTCACTGGAGATCGATCCCACCAGCGAGTATTTGGACCAGCTAGCTTACGACCCAGAGCTTTAGATTCTTGTACACATTTACATTCTGTATTTTCCATTTCTGTTATGCCACTGTTTAGGCATTGCTTTCCATTCCATGTATTTACTTTTCAGATGCAATGTACAAAAGAATGTTAATAAATAAAGTTGTTGTTCATTACATTTGTCTCTTGTGTATATTTCTTTTATATTGTTTAGATACGCTCAGCGTGTTTACTTTAGAGTAAATACGTAGCGGTCCCGTCGCATCCTCTTCCCGTACACTGGGAAGCGGGGCGTGACAATTCCGGTTCGGAATCCCGAGGTGTATCGTTACCGACCATGGGACGAATTTCGAAAACGACAAAGTTAAAGGATTCTGCAGCGAATACCATATACTGATGAAGTTTGCCGCGGTCGCGCATCCCCAATGCAACGGGCAGGCCGAGGTCTCTAACCGAGACGTCATTCGAGGTCTTCGAACTCGCCTGGAAGGATGGCAGCGCAGTTGGGTCGACGAATTACCCCGGGTTTTATGGGCCTTACGCACATCGAAGAAGACCCCCACTGGAGAGACCCCCTTCAGCCTCTGCTACGGCACCGAGGCGATGGTCCCAGCAGAGATCGGGCTGCCCAGTTACATGGTCGAGCACATCGACGACGAAGCAAACACCTCGGCCCTCCGGACTAATTTGGACATCTTGTTAGAGAAGCGGGACCGGGCACAGATCAAAACTGCCGCTTATCAACAGCAAACTGCCCGCTACTATAACACACGAGTCAAGCATCGCGCCTTCAAGACCAAAGATTTGGTCTTAAGGCGGAACGAGTTCATTGAGCACGGAAAGTTGCACAAGTTTTCTCCGAAATGGGACGGCCTATTCTTCGTCTCCGAAGTATTGCCCGGCGGGGCCTATCGCTTGTAAGACGCGGCGGGTCGCAAATTTCCACGGCCTTACAACGCCAAGAAGCTCAAGTTGTACCTTTGAAAATTGTATCTATGAATATATGTTTCTTCTTTGCCAAAGCGATGTACATTTTTCTAAGTCTTTTGAATTAGAAGAAACTCCTCATATGTGTTTCCCTCTTCCTCGGTTCAAAGGCCACAGATTTCGTTTCGTAAAAATACTCAAACGCACCCAGAAGACAAAAAAGAAATAATAGTACGTTGCAAAAAGAGAACTTTATTTATCAAAGGTATTGTGGGCTCCTTAGCCTTACATGAAAATTAAAATTACAATAGAGGGGGTACGGGGTCGAGAAAGCACTGCTCGTGGTACTCCGTGGAGATCTCCGCCAGCCGAGCCCTGGCCTCTTCAGCCCGCTCCCGCCGATGTTGCCCACGTACCCGGGACGCCACGGAAGCACCGCCCCCCCATCCACCAGGCAGGGGCCCACGATCTGCCTCTTTTGGAAACACTCCAAAATAAGGGCCACTGATCGGTCATACCTGTTCTTCGAAATGAGGCCGATGACATAGAGCGTACACATCTTGTCGAGCGCCTCATCCAGCAGTTCCTCGAAGAGGGAGTTGTACAGCCCCGGGGACCTCCTCCAAATTGCATACATCAGCAATTGGAGGAGGGACGACCGACGAGGAAGTAGATGGCCGAAATGGTCCTCGATGCACTGGACCACACCCCGGTACGTCTCCTCGGAGAGGGACGGGATGTACAAGTAGACGACATCGGAAGTAACGATCTCTTCGATCGTGTAGATGCGCCCGGCCAACTCAGAAAAGCTATGCTGAAAGAAACCCATCTCCTTATCTATTTATAGCCTAAACAGAATCCTCAAGGGCCCAAATTTGCGTGCGCGTGGGCGCGAATCCTGGGATTTTCTCAACTCTTCCAATACCGAACCGCCAATACGGGATGCCCGCCACGTGGCGGGCATCCCGTATTTCTCGGCCAACCGAAGTTGGAACGATGCGGATCTTGGAATGCCTCGCCTCACCTATGCGTTTCTCCCACGTGTCGCCCGCGACGGCCACCCTTCCAGATTTTCACACGTCGAGGGAGGTCGGGCGACGCCTCGCAAAACCGAGCAGCTTTCCTGCTCGGTCAATCCATGGCTGGTAGTTTACTACTGCTCGGTCAATCCATGGCTGGTAGTTTACTACTGCTCGGTCCATCCTTAGTGGGTAACTTCTTACCCATCTACGCTAAGGATCAAAGCTCTCCTCAAGAGGCCACCGAGCAGCTTCCCTGCTCGGTCAATCCAGGGCTGGTAGTTTACTACCCACCGACGCCAAGGATTGAAATCCCCCATCAAGAGGCCGACGAGCAGCTCCACTGCTCGGTCAATACTTAGCGGGCAACTTTGTAACGCCCCACGCCCCAGTACAGATGGTATTGTCCACTCTGGCCGAAACCGCATGGTTTTTCCCTTTAGAGCGAACCGGACCCGACCAGGGGCCACTTCCCAGAAGTTGGAACGACGCGGATCTTGGAATGCCTTGCCTCACCTATGCGTTTCTCCCACGTGTCGCCCGCGATGGCCACCCTTCCAGATTTTCACACGTCGAGGGAGGTCGGGCGACGCCTCGCAAAAACGAAGTTGTACCGAAGTTGGAACGACGCGGATCTTGGAATGCCTCGCCTCACCTATGTGTTTCTCCCACGTGTCGCTCACGACGGCCACCCTTCCAGATTTTCACACGTCGAGGGAGGTCACCCATCCCAAGACTTCCCTGGCCCGAGCACGCTTAACTACGGAGTTCTCAAGCTCATGTAGTTTCGGTTCACTTAAAAGGCGCCTCTGTAATTGAGGGGGTATCATTATATTTATAATGCAGTCTGGTCCTCTTTCGGAACGTGTTCCGAAGATTCCTCATTGTTCTACAGTGGGTCCCACGGATTCTAGAGGTGGCCCCTACAGATTCAAGAGGTGGCCCCCGCCCTCTTGGTATAACAATTGGCGTGGCACTTTGTTCTGTATGGCACTTTGCTCCGTGAACAAGAACCGGGTCCTGACATTCTCCCCACCTTTGAACAATGGTTCGTCCTCGAACCACAGACCTACTCCTGAGGGACCTGCATAGGCCACCATAAATGTAACGCCCCACGCCCAGTACAGATGGTATTGTCCGCTCTGGACAAAACCGCACGGTTTTTCCCTTTAGAGCGAACCGGACCCGACCACGGGCCACTTCCCAGTAGGTCACCCATCCCAAGACTTCCCTGGCCCGAGCACGCTTTAACTACGGAGTTCTCAAGCTCATGTAGTTCCGGTTCACTTAAAAGGCGTCTCTGTAATTGAGGGTGGTATCATTATATTTATAATGCAGTCTGGTCCTCTTTCGGAATGTGTTCCGAAGATTCCCCATTGTTCTACAGTGGGTCCCACGGACTCTAGAGGTGGCCCCCACAGATTCAAGAGGTGGCCCCCGCCCTCTTGGTATGATAATTGGCGTGGCACTTTGTTCTGTGTGGCACTTTGCTCCGTGAACAAGAACCGGGTCCCGACAAACTTCCTACCCATCTGTACTAAGGATCAGAAGCTCTCAACCTCGGCAAACGTCGACCTATCCAAGCTAGGCTCTTGTCTAACTCATTCTAAGATAAGTGGTCACCGGTCCAACTCAAAGGAATGGGCAAATCTATGCCTTTCTACTCGAAAGAGCCAACCGACGTGCCTTAAGTGAGCGATCGCCACTTCGGCTTCGGGGCCATAAGGACACCGGCCTTACACCGGCCTTTGTACACTTGACAAATAATTGGATTTCACTCGACGCGCGATCGCCAACTAAAGGACCGGTCACCGACCCGCAGTCTGACTCATCAGGCAAGGAAAACGCTAACTGGCTCACACAAGAAAACGTTGTCATGCAAAAATTTGCAAAACGACTTTATTCACAACTTGGGAGTCTTTACAAAGGTATTATAGGCTCCTCAGCCTTACAAAATTGCCCGAAGGCTTACAAGATTCCAAAACAAAAAAGAAAAGAAGGCAGAAAAGCTCAGGCCTCGGGACCGGGGAGGACATCGATTTACTCCGCGCCAGCATCGGTAGACGGGGTGGTGGCTTTAGGGTCAGCGCCCCCACCAGGAGCTTCGGCGCTGGGAGCCGGGGTGATCGCCTTATCCCCAACACTCCCATCGGGAACCTCTCTCCCGGCGGCATCCCCCTGCGTCTCATCCTCGAGGGGGTACTCGATCCGGAGCCTGCCATCAGGGAAATACGGCATCAACGCCTTGACGGCATCAAGAGCCTGATGCCAGACGAGGGCCGAGGAGTCGTCAAGGTCGGTGTAGAATTGATCCGACGTCTTGTAACTCTCCACCGCCTTTGCGGCCCGGAGGTCGGCGTGCTTCATCCCTTCCTTCACCGTCTAGTTTTCCCTCTTAAGGGTGTCCCGCGTCTTCTTCAGAGTGGCGTTGAGCACCCTGGCCTCCTCCAACTTAGCCTCGATGACCTTGTTGGACTCCTTCAATTTTCGGATGGACTCCCTGCAGTTGGAGTTCACCCATTCGTCGGCAGCCACCCGATATTCGTGGGCGGCGATCCTTTCCCTCGCCTGACGCAGCTCCCGGCTCAGGCCCTCTTCCCGCGAGGAAGACTCGCCCACTATCTGCATCGCCGGGGAAATTTCCCCGTGGTCCATGTTGGCGATGAGGGCGCAGTGCTGGAGGACATGAGGGAAACAAAAGGAGAGGTTAAAAAGTATCCGATCTGACAAACAAAAGATGCTTAATGAAAACCCAAACGGAAGGCGGATACTGACATATACAGCCTCCTGAGCTATGGCGGAGACTTGGGCCTTGAGGGTCCCCCGGGGGATTTTGCCCCCGGCCGACCGTTCCATCTCCGAGAGCAAGCTATCGGCGACAGAAAGCCCCGATGGCACCTCGAAGCAAACATCCCCCTCATGCACAAAGATCGGGGAAGACGGAGATCGGGATACCGTCCTTTTGTGCCGCTTGAGAGGGACCTCGGGGGGGTCGGCCTCATCCACCGCCTCCAAAACCCGGGGCTCCGGCTCCCGAGCATGTTTACGGCTCTCCCCGCGGCTGGTCTGCAGAGCCCGGGGCGTGGTAGAACGCCTAGCCGATGCAGCCGCCGACGAGGCCGGGCTCGGAGCGGGGCATGACGAGCCGGCGCCTCCGGCATTCCTCCCCTTCTTCTTGGCCATGGAAGCCAAGAATTTATACCGGTCCATCGGTTCTGCAAAAAAGGAAACATACACCCAGCTCGGTTCGTCCTTACGGATGCCGGGATGATTTTTATAGCAAAAGGAGGAAAGGAGAAGGGTCAGGCTGAAGGGGATTTTTTTGAGTCTCAACCGGACCAGGAACCCGAGGAGAATCCTCCACGAGTTCGGAGCTAGTTGAAAACAATGCAGCATCCCGCTCACCTTGGGGGAGAAGGGCAAATGCATTCCAGCCCAAAAGGCATCCAGGTACAAGGCGATCTCCTTGCCCTACACCTGGTCCGCCCTCTCTCTCTCCCTAGCAAAGCGAAGCGAATAGCTAGGGGAAATGTGGAAGCGATCCCGGATTGTGGTGAGCTCGTCCACATTCCGCAGGAGGGAGGGGCGTCGCGAGCATTCCTAATACGCGCTTTGGGGACCGTCCCCGTCGCATGACCACGGGATGCACGGGTAACCCTAACTCCGTGGGGGGAATCCGACCCGGATGGGGCAGAGAAAGAAGCAGCGGAAATGTAATACCCAGCCCCTTTTGTACCAAAATCTGTATTATGTTACCCTAGAATTCTATTTATTCTTATTTATAATTTTATTTATTTATAAATTTATTTCTTGTAAACCCCTTTTATTTTTCCCATTTAATTCTTCCTTTAAAAACCCCAGCCCATTTTCTTTATTTATTCTACTAAATTTTTGCCGGCCCTTTAGAATTTCCCTCGGCCCATTCTCTTTAAAGAAGCCAAATTTTCTTTTATCCTAAACCCAAGCCCATCTCCTTTTCTTAATAATTCTTTTGAATTAATTCCCAATTTCCCGGCCCAACTTTCCCGGCCCGTTCCTTTTTCCCATTTGAATCTGTTTTTTTTTTGTACTGGCCCAGCCCGTTTCACCTACCCGACCCGGCCCGCTACCCAATCCTTCTTCCTCCAACGGCTACACTCCCGTTTTTCCCGCTCCGCTGTTCCCCGATCCACCATCGTCGCCGCCCATCGCGCCAACGCTCGCGAACGTTACTCGCGACGCGCGCCTCTCTCCCTCCTCTCATAATTCTCTCCCCCACATCCTCTCTCTCTCCTTCCCTTCCCGTTCCTCACTCGACCCACACTCACAGCCACCATCGCCGTCGTCGGTCCCTTCCGCATCACCCTCAACTCCGACCACCACCTCCTTGATCTCGACGCCACCATCAACGTCGTCATCCTCACCTCCCTCACCTCCACCCTCGATCACCAGCACCCTGAGCTCCTACTCCTCACACAAACCCACTCCTCTCTCCCCACGCACCCGAGCTCGACCACCGCCTGCCGTCGACGCCGGTGAGTTTCTCGCCTCATCGTCGTCGCCCCTGAACTCTCTCATCATCATCGTCGTCGTTGTCGTCGTCTCTCTGCTCTCTCTCTGCTTTCTCTCTCTCTCTGTTACTTTCTCTCTCTCCCTCTCTCTCTTCCCCTCCCTCTATCTGTCTCTGTTTCCCTCTCTCTAACTTCCTCTCTCTCTCTCTCTCTAACTTCCACTCTTTCTCTCTCAATCTCTCTTTCTCTCCCTGTCTCTCTCTCAAATCTCTGTTTCCCCCCCTCTCTCTCTCTCTAACTCTCTCTCTCTCCATTTCTCTAAATCTTTCTCTGTTCTCAAAATTTCTCTCTCTCTCTCGCAGATCAAAACCAAAAATAACTCGGGCGGTAATGAAAACGATTGCACGGAGAGTAACCGGAGTGAATACGATTGTCCGATTCCAGTAGGCCGAACTGTGCTGCGCCGTGCCGCGCGCGTGACGCCACTGCTGCCGTGAAACTCCGAGACAATTCCAGGCAAGTACTTTTACTTGCTACATGCTATATATTCAAGTTACAAATTTAAATTACGTAGATCGCAAAATTACAATTTCTGATCGATTAGGCGTCATACCTGTTCGATGTGTGTTCTCAATGAGAATACTTATCAAATTTGACGGAACTGGATGATTTACATTGGCCCTTGTAGGGATGGATAACTTGGGCAAATTTCGCTGGAAAATATGACCGTTAACGACTAAAACAACTACCCCCAAGTCTACCCGTAAAACTAAAATTTTCTTGTACCTGAAAACCGTTAAAATCACCATAAATTGTATACACACTGGAATGACGCGCTCGAGGGCTTAAATCGAAGACGACTCGACGAAATATAATCCTATACAAGTTTCTATTAGTTTCTGTACTTAAATGGTGACAAGTTTTGGATCGGAGTGCGACTCTGGACTGCAGTCCAGAGCTACTCCAGTTGTTGTTTACTGTCCCGTAATGAACACCACCCTGTTTCCTTAACTCGTAGATTGCGAAACTCCACTGTTTATTATAGGTAAATCTATTAGATAGACAGCACGATTGGTTTCATTCTGTTTCGTTATCGTTTGATATTTAATCTGTAATTAAATAGATCGGGACGTATAGCAGTCCCAACAGAATCAGAATTGACATACTAATGTTAAACAGTGTATAACTCCTGACATCCAGATGCGATTGAAGATCCGTCTATTGCGTTGAAAACCTTACTGAAAACCCTAGATTTCATCCAACTGTAGCGTCGCTAAAATCTGATCCCAACTGGGATTAAAATGCGTTGCGAAACGGACTTCTGATTCTGAAACCGGATTTCCAGTCATGAACGCTTAAAATGAAATGGCTATAATTAGTGATCCTGGAACCTGATTGGCACGAAACTAAATTCGATGGATAAATAACCGAACATACTAATTATTACCTGTTCACTGTTTCACTAAATTGTAACCGTATGATTTATGATAAATTATGCAAATGATAGATTAATAATTCAGGACATCCTAAACATGCTTTATATACTGTTTACGCATCATATCATACACATGTCATTGCATTGATAACGTGGTGATAACGTGCATTTACCCAGTGTTAGGTTTTAGTGATGATTGTGGCAAGTACGTTAGTGTTCGTGTATCAATGAATAAGTGAAAGTGATACGTACTTGTATACAATCAGTGAACCTTATTATTATGTTGCATTGTCGACGTCTGTGGGACACGTGTACGTGTGACTATAAGTGGTATGGGACACTTATGGAAGCTTTTGCACGGGTGTCATAGATAAGGCACCAGACACTGCCATTTATCTTCGATATTAGTCGGGACGTGCTTGATGGAGGTCCTGCCTCCAGTTCTCGCGCAGACTTGTCACCGACCGATTGGTATTTAGGGTTATGGTTAGCGTTTGATGTAGACCACGGGGTGTGGGGTAGTTTAAGTGTGAGTTCAACAGAATCTCGGGAGTCCCATGCCGGCTTATATATTTAGGGAGATATATGGAGATTTACAGGGTATGTGATTATTACCGTGATATACATGTTGGGCCCGTGGTCCCTTGCCCTTGGGTTCTGCCCTTGGGTTCTACCCTTGGATGGAGGACACTCGCGAGTGGTTGACTCTCACACTTAGACTGACGATAGGCTTAGTGACCTGTACAGTGAGACTTAGAGACTGATAGGGATACTGGCATTGATATATCTTACTTACTGTGTTGACATACGTGGCATATCGTTCTACTGCTTTTACTGTTCCGCTGCATTGATTACTGCATGTTAATACCCATACTAACCAGCCCATACTCCTTTTCCTATTTCTGGCTACACAGTAGCTACAAGCCTCCACAGGTTGACCTAGGAAGATTCGAAAAGAGAAGAGCCAAGTGTCCAGACCGAGGAAAAAGGAGTTGCCATTGATCTACTGTTATATATCTATTATCACTGTTAGAATTGTCACATGATTTTATATATATTATATTGCTATTGTGTCGCTCTGACGACCTGAGTATGCATGCTCAGTGTGAGGAGAAGATTTAGCCTGGACCAGGACTAGCGCACATTACGGACATCTTGTTTAGCTATCCAGAGTTATATCTTTTGTTTCCCATCAGGTCAGTTCATTTTACTGTTTTGTTCCAGTTACTGCATTTCTCATTACCTGCGCATCATTTACTGTTTACCATGAAAAACTAGAAGCCGAAGTGTGACTACGGCAGGACATTTTCTTGACCGTAGGAGCATGGCTGGCCTTGTCTACCCTTCGTATTCCGTATTTTGGGAAGCGGGGCGTGACAGGAAGACTCCCTAGACTCTACCCTAATTATGTAACATTTCAGAAAAATAAAATATTATTTTTGGGAATTTTTATAATTAAAATAATAAAATATTGAATATTTTAATAAGGCGGTATAATTAAATACCGATAAATTGGGAAAAAATTAGAAAATTATAGAAATTACTGAAATGATGGTGTTTTATATGATTTAAGCGAATTATGAATTTTTATGATTATTTATATTCACTTTTAGTGCTAATCGCGATTAAAAATCGCTAATCGTGTATTAAACCGTATTTGTGCACATGACATGCACCATGTCATTTTTATACTTGTTACATTTTATCATGGCTTTTCTTCTTGTTGTATATCATGGTTGTTGACTTTAGAAAAAGAAAAAAAAAGTGAAAAAGAGACACAATGATTGCAAGGGATGGGCATGAGAGAGGGGGTGAGGGGTCAAACCATAGGCATGGCTCATTCTTTCTCTCTTCATCTCTTCACCATTTATTCTCCCTCTTCATCCATGGCAAAACCCCATCTCCCTCCACCTTTAAACCCTCAAAACACCCCTAAGACAAACCCAAAACCCCATCTCATTTTCATTAAAAATGTTCACTAGCTCAAGGGAAGCACATTGGACCAAGAAAAATCGAATTTTGAGGACTTTGGGCAACTCAAGAAAATTCTTGAGTTGCCAAATGAGGTATTTCCTTCACCCTTACCATAGTTTTCCATTCACTTTAGCACCTATGTTTTTTTGGAACCGATATATCGATGTTTAGTGAACTTAGAAATTTCTAGTTAGGGTTAGGATTTTGAATTGAGTTGTAAAGTGAAATTGAGGCTAGTAGTGACCTTAAACCTCTGTTAGTGATATCATATTGGGCTAGAACCTGAGACTTAACCCCGGAATACGAACTTAGAAACCCGATATCGGAAAAACTGTGAAATTTGGATGGTAATTGGAAATCTGCTAACACTCGGGGACCTGAAAAATTATTTAGCAAGGACAGTGATGCATGCAGGCAACCTGGGACCCCCCACTGAAACCCTAGCCCCTACCTCCCCAACCTGGCCGCAGATTTAACCCAGATGGCCACAAATTGCGGCCTGGGTCCCACCATTTTGGTTCGTGCTTGTTCTGTAGGTCCATCTCCAGTAAACTAGACCCTTAGCATATGCAAAATTGTCTAATTTGACCTAGGGTAAAATCTGGGACCATTTTCAATAGTTGTTGTTTTGATTCGGGGTTTCGTTTCTCGTATTTTGAATTCTGGATTTTTGGAATTTGGTTTTAACTCGATGATCTGACGTTTGTACGACGATATCGAGGGTCATTTGATGATTTTGAAGGCATGGTCCATAGGTTCTAACCTATAAGCCTTAGCGTGTCATTTTGGTTTTCCGATGTGATTTTAATACGCATTTGTGATTGTGTTATATGTGTAGGTACCCCACGTGATGTCGAGACGTTGAAAATGAAGATGGCGACATCGACATCGGCACACAAGAAGCAAGGTGAGTAGATCTATATCTATAGGGAGAAGTCGGGTGGATGGCGTTTAGCACCCCCGCAAAGTCTTAAGAAATGATATGATATGTTATAGATATGCTTTTATATGATATAGAGAGATTGAACACTTAGCAAAGGGAGTTTTAGGTGATCATGGGTTTAGTGTTAGCGAGAATTTGATGAAATGACTCTAGTCGATTTTCTTAGTCCCGAAACCCTAGAATAAAGGTTTGCATACACGCATATACACATACTAGCTTACATTGATATCCTTGTGCGTATTGGGATATATTGATATTGGAATATTCATATGCTTTGATGACGAGAATGTTATATGATACTTGGGGATAAGTCGATACGATCGGGCATGATGCCGTGAGATATTTAATATGAGACCGAGATATGTTATGATGTTATAGCGGATCGTTGGACGACGATACCATATATATATGATAGTTGGCATGTGATCGAGATATGAGATAAGATATGTTAAGGTATTTACAATAGATCGCATTGGGCGATGTATACTTCTATATGATGATATGTGTCGATGACATCGGATTGTATGAGGCTGTAGATCAGTAGTCAGATCATGATTATATTGATGATATTAGTATTGTACTAGACCTAGATCGGTACCCATGTTCACGATTGGTGATGATGATGATACCTGATGAATAATGACATAAAATGTGATAATTGACCCGTACCCAGATTTGGGGATGCCGTACGATGGATTTACTGTACGAGATATATTTATGATGTTAGATCCGCCCTCTTGACTCGAGAATGTCATATGATATATATTGTATCGTACATGATACTATTGAGGAGAGATCACCGACTACCAGATATATACATATCAACTCAGATTTAGGTGGATTTCCTTACCCTTTGACTGGGCTCGAGTCATACTTGTTTTCAAAAGTGGAGAATTATGAGTATTTTAAATACCTGATTTGTATTACTCGTATATTGGGTAGGTATGTTTCAGTGTTGCTGTTACTATATCTTTTTCTATACATTTCATGATGTTTCATCGTATTGCATGCTTGTGCATAAGTTATCAGTAATTATCATGAAACCCTGCTGTTAGGACACCAGCACCATTACCGATGATGCGTATGCTCCACATACACTTGCTTGCCGGCTCACACACATCTTCATCGGTAATTGACATGTCACGAGCACTTTAGAGAATATTACTCATGGATATATCTTGTTAACTGATAGTTCGACATAGTATTAGCGTACCCATGCTAGTTTAGATCTTGCAGTTATTACTTGCTAGTGCATGCATATTATTATTCACTGTTATACAGTATTATGGAGTTTTATGCCGATATTCACTGTTTACTTGCTATTGATGATTGGATTTCGGATTTTCATGAGATTTTTTGGATTTGGGAGAAAACCGCAAAAATATATATAAACTTCTCTTTCTCTCTCTTTAAAATAAAAGTGTGGTTTTCTCGTGATGCATGAGTCGTCCACCATGATGTTTTCTCGGTTATGAGATGGATTTCGAGACCCGATTCGAGGAGTAGGATGAACCGTCTGCGGGTACATGGTGGACCCGGTAAGGTACCCCGGGGCAAGAAGATCGAG
The DNA here is from genome assembly GCA_030015575.1 of Agapanthus africanus. NCBI lineage: Eukaryota > Viridiplantae > Streptophyta > Magnoliopsida > Asparagales > Amaryllidaceae > Agapanthus > Agapanthus africanus. The sequence continues at coordinate 136,842,989 of CM057341.1, forward strand.
GTGTAGACGATGAGCCCGGCAGGGGCAGACTGCCTACCGGTGATTTTACCTGACGCGTCGGATATCTGGAGGATACCGTTCATGGTCGTGTGATTGATGCTAGGGGCCGATCAGGACTGACGGAGCCCTAGATAGTGAGATTTGAGACACTGAGATTTTGAGATATTGAGATTTGTTGATACAGGCCAGTCCGTATAGCCGGAGTCTGAGGTATTGAGATACTGAGATTTATGTTTTGTGTCGATGCTGGACACTGTTTTATCTGTCGATTTCATTGATGATACACGATTTATATACATACAGAAATCTCATAAAATAAAGAAAACAGTTGTCTCATTCATGATGTATTCTGTTTCATTTGTAATGCATTCATACATCATATATCTGATATGTTGCTATCTGAGGTACTGACTCGGGCATGTAGTATTACATTTTTACATAGATGGACCAGGATTTTATTTGAGGATATTACTTGATATGACCTAGGATGGCGTTATGCATGCGATTTCTACTCGTAGATGTTTTCTACTCACGAGTTGGCAACTCACCCCCGTTGTGCCACATTTTCTTGCAGGTTTTGCCGCACAGGTTTCGTTGCGGTTTTGCTGGCACACTGTCCCTTCCGGGTGATTGCTTTGGCAGGTGGGTTCTTTTGCATCAGGACCACCATTGTATATTTGTTATTTCAGTTGTATCTAGTTAAAACTCCATCAACCAGACTTGTATTATTTGTTAGAGATAGATGACCAGTGTATATTCTTTCGACCTTAGAGTCGCGCTTGTATTATTATGGTTTCATCTGGTTTTCTTGATGATGTTGGATGTTTATCCTGAGTTGAACCTCGCCTTTCGGCGTTGTATATTATATTGCATTGTGTGGTTTTGTCCGCCGGTTGGCGAAGAGCTAGCTCCCGCTTGGGGATGCCTTTATTCATTATATATGTTTTCTCAGGGTTGTACCCGTTTGGAGTCAGTTTTTACAAAGGAAACTCTGCCGAAATTTTTAGAAAAAGACTTGATATTTTAACAATGCATATTTCGGCTTATGTTATTAAACTTCTTTCTTTTAAAATTGGTTTTTCCTTCACTCTACTACTTTATTTGGTTTGGATTTCTGGGTTTTGGCTTACTTAGATTACGTATGCCTTGAGACGTTTCGTAATTTAAGTGCCGGTCATGTTCTGTACTTTTCGGGGCGTGACAAATTATCTCAACAGACTCCCCAGAGAAAGACATCTAACCTGAGTCAAAGAAGGAGTCCTCCAAGGAAAGGGCGCGAGAGATCCGACCTAAAGGAAAGAGCGCCGAGCTAACTCTCGCAGCGATGGAGAAATGATAGCAAGGTGTGGACCCTGGGGGAATCTCACCTCTATTTATAGCATATCGACAAACACATCCAACAGCTTTGATCGTTTCCCGCCAAAAAAACGCTTCGCATTCGACGGCCATCGACGTTCCACGTGCCGCACGATCATTGAACGCGCCCCTTCAAACGCAGAGGACAGCTGCGACCCGTCACGTCAACCAACCGCCGTCGGACACGTGGCATGGCGCCTCAACGAACGTACGATCGAATCGGCGCTCCCTCCTTAATGCACGATTTCCTCTCTGGTCCGCTGACGTCATCCAAGGATACGCCTAATCACCTCGGAAAGCCGTGCCGACGAGGTCTTCAACTAAGAACTGAGCCCGGGTGACCGACCGGACCACTCTTGTCCCGACCCATGAATAGGTCGGCACGAGAGTGGGGGGCTAATGATGATACTCGTAGGTAGGAACTCCCCGGATTGTGACACGCGGCAGATGCCGTGTCCCAATGCACATGGAGAGAGGGCGAGGACCGCACATTGGAGGCGTCCCCCGAGCTATCGTCCCGCTGCCTGGACCCGACCTTCGAGGATTTCCTGCAGAGTCATGTGGTCGGTGGGTAAACGACCATTGGCTCACTTCTGAGCCCTCTTACACGCTGAACTTTCTCAGCCCTCCCAGCTTGCCTCCGAGCTATCACAGAACCGAGTTTCCTCGGCCGCCCGCCTCCGAGCCTCCTGCCGAGCCAAGCTTCCTCGGTTCCATTGAGCAACCCAGAACGCAGATCACAGGAGTCTCCGCCACGGCTCCGCGAATCTCGCCAGACGCGAGATATCCGCCGCCTCACGATCCCGCGTTCCACGCCGCCGCATCCCCCATTAACGAGCATATCTCGTCATTAATGGGGGATCCTGCCATTCTCGTAGGTGCAACGCCAGACGCGTAACGGCCGGCGTGAATCTCGCGCCCGCTATCCCACGGCTGCTGCTATATAAACCCCTCTCTCAGACTCAGGTAAGGCAATTCTTATCCAATAGACCGTTACTCTGTCCAAATATCTCGACTAACTTGATCGTCGGAGGGTCCACGGTGGTACAACCACCCCGAGACTTCTTTGCAGGTAGCTCGGCTTCACATCAAACCAAACCCATTGAGATCCACACGTCTCGGGAGACAACCCTCAAACCCAATCTCAACCGTCCATCGACGCTCGCAACAGACCGTCGGAAGACAACATCTGAAGAAGCTCCAGAGCTCCATCAATATATCATTTCTATTCAAAAAACGATCATTTTATCAACAAAATTAAAATATAGCTGAAACAGACAATAATTTGCCATGCACTCTGTCTCCTTCAAAAAAATTCCCTCCTTTTTCTGAAAGGATTTTAATGCAAGCATTGCAAATATTGAAGGAAACCAAACATCTTGCTTGGCTTAAAAACTACTTTAGTCAAGAAATTCAGATATATGATGGAGCCGGTACAAAACGACTTCTTTGAAGTGCTTAATTCAAAATTTGAATGCAAATCTAGAGTCTCTAAGATCGTCACCTTAAGTTGAAAACCTGAATTTTTTTCATTTTTCAGGTTATATGGACAATGAGTCAGGCACTCATGAGCCCAGCTTTTTTCCAAAAGAAAAGGTCTGATATATGTTGAGAACTGCTACACCATTCTATATGCGGTGCTTGGTCAAGACTGAAGCTTTTATTTAACTATATAATGGTTAATTGTTTTCACTGTTGGATTATTCATGTTAAATTTGTTACATTCGTCGATAGAAATCAATTAGTCTCGGGAAGAAGCCATGGCTCTTAATAAATAGAAATAAATCTTGATAATTCCGAAATCCTTGGTCTTATAGTCCGGTTAAATAAAAAGTTCATAGCTTTGTTCAAATACTGGTTGAAAAATGCGAACTAAAACACAATGAGAAATATTTTTTCCTGAAATGAAAAATAATTAGGTTTGAATTATTAGTATCATTGTCATTAAAGAAAAAAGTTCATATATTATAATCACTCTTGATATTATAATCACTCTTGCATTATGTCAGTTTTAAAACGATGACATCTTCTATCCTAAAATAACTCAGCATGCTGCAAAATAAAGTGATAACAGGTTCCAAAGAGCCGCTCGTTGAAGAATTGGTTCCAGGTATTGCTGGTTTCCTAAATTTGGTATCAAAAACAATCTGACAACGATTTAAAGTTTGAAGTTCAGAAAAAGAAAGCAAAAGAACTTTCGCTAAACTTCAAATATGATGATTTAGAAATAAAGAAGTATGAAAAAATATCTTTTCTCTCAGAAAAAAAACAGTCGGTACAACGGATGCGATGCACAAGACAAGAGGATGAATAAGATGGGAATCAGGGACAAGTTTGAAGGATCTATGATCCCATTTCTTTCACCCATATGACTACATGCTACATATGACCCATACATAGATAAAACAAACTTTTCCAAGGATTCAGAGTACTGATAAGAAAAGGATTCACAGCCAGCTCCTTAGAAATCTCGCCTTACACTATTTTTTTCTTTGACTATAAAAGGTCTTGATATTTTTATTATTTTGTTTGTTGATTGTTACAGACAGGGAGGACAATGATACAGATGGAAAGAAACTGTAAGGAGGTACAAAGTCAAGAAAACAAGAATGCTTATTGTTCAACTTCCAGCTAAGGAATTCAATAAAATTCTCATAAAAAATTTCTGACATAAGAAATCATTCAGGATAACAAACGATCAAGTTTTACAACCAGATTCTTATCCACCCAATCCTTTACAATCATATTGACATGGAATAACTGTTGTAGAAGCAACGGATCGAATCAATCGGCAGCTGCTAAAACAACTAAATATATATATTTTTTAAAATAAGGAAATTGCAAGCTTTGAAGGAAAAATGTGATGCCTGAACTAAATATGTACTGCATATTTTGTTTCCTCGGTTCATACTCAGCAAAGTTAGCAACTCTCCGAACTTGTCTGCAAATGACATATAGATACAATCCAACGTATATCCTACAACATTTATAAAAGAACGTTTCAGCAAAAAGGTTGTCTATTGTGTACATTGTTTATGAGTCCCTTTTTTTCCCGATGAAGCCTCCTCACACGACGCTGAAAGCTGACTGCAATGTAGAAGAGAAATGGGAAGCAATAGTCTGGGTAGCAAATTGCTGGACCTGTTTCTTGGCATCTGCACCACACAGTAAATATTGTCATATGCCCGTTGCAATCTAAATAAGGAAAAACATTTAGTCAAGTGTGTCAGATATGCCAAATGTCTAATTCACACGAAACCGGACTGTATAAGAGAAATACAATATCTATGAATTTCCTATGGCAACATAAACGAAAACCATCCGCACGCTAATACCGTGTCTGTGCACACGTGCATGTGTGTGTGGATGATGAAGCAAGAAGGGTAAGGGTAACATGGATTTAGACAAATATTGAGGCAATAAAAGAAGGATATGGCAGTCAGGGATGGAGCCAGGATTCCAAGCCTGCAAGGGCGAGTTAAAGTTCAAGAAAATGCCCACTTAACTAAGTAATTACGTCACTAAAAGTTATGCAAAATTCCCTTTGGGCCTCATGCAGGCCTGGGTGAAGGCACTGCAAAAAGCGGCCTGCATTGTCACTGCAGCCCAAATTGCTCAATAGATAAACGGTTTGTACAATATATCTTGAGTTATACGATCAATGAAATATGCGTCAATTCTATTCATATTTGTTAATCCAATATAACATCGATATTTAACTGTATGTCGATAACAACATGCTAATGCACATCTTTATGAGAAACATAGAAGAAGATGATTAGACTAATCAGGTAAAAGATTATTATGACTTTTGATTTCAAGATATGAATGCAATCAGATAAATTTTACTTTCCAAGGATATATGTATAGTTTGGTACAGAAAAAAAAATAAAATCTATGATTGTTTCAAAACTATAAGATGTGGATAGGATAGGATTTGATTTATAAAGATTTTCAAAGCAGTTGCAACTAAATCGTAATGCTCGACTGCTAAGCAAAGGTTGTAATTGTGTAATATTTAATATCATCAATAAAAAACTTATATTGTAATGTAATGTTAACCAGGAGAAAAAGAATTCATGTAGTTGAACGCAAATGTTTGGGATAAAGGCTTTCATGGTGTTGATGTAGATACTGGTGTGGTGGTAGTTAGAATCCATGGAATTGCAGTTCAAATCTTGTTTTGTAGTCTATTGGAATTGAGAAGCTACCATTGAACCTCTGTCGCTGTCTGAATGAATGAGGCTCATAAATGCATGATATGATGCTTTACTAGTTCCAAATGTGTGTGCTGATATGTCGCTACTGAGTTAAATTATTACCACCACTCGATTCTAAGAATCAATATCCACGGGTTTTTGACTTTTGAATGAAAATTCCAACTCCACATTTTTAGCATAAAAATAAGAATCAGGGTTCTGGGTTTAGAACTCTCTCTCTCTCCCCCTCCCTTCCCTCCCTCCCTCCCCCCCTCTCTCCCCCTCCCTCACTCCCTCAAACTAACTGATAATATATATTTTTTCATCTAAAAACTGATGATAGACATATAATCACAAATCTAATATGCAACTATATCACGTTTAACCAGATTTCAAAAGTTCACGCACCAATTTATATAAGTGTGATATGAAGACAATGTATTTAGCATACAGGGAATGCACAGACAAAATGTTCAACCACATATGGATTTATTGAATATTGAATACCGGCAAAAGTGAACAAATCTGTTTGTTATCCAAGATCATTAAGATGAAGAAATCCATATTTCATACTATCAACCAAAAAAGATTAGTTGGATGCTCCAGATATCATGTGTGTCAGTGTACAGAGTCCAAATAGCAGAACCACTAGCAATAATTTACCACAAAAACTGAATATCAACAAGGCATCGTGTAAAATGTGCAATAAAATAGCAGTACCATGCATATGCCCAAATTATAGAACCTGTGTCAGATTACAGAGAAAGGTGAAAACGACACGTACCTTTTTGGCATTTAGTAAAGCCAACGATGTTTGCAATGCTAAGGGTCAAGCAAACTCCAACCACTAAAAGATAATCAGCTTGGAACCTTACGAGTGAAAATATCCCAAGGAAAATCCATGCAACAGCCTGCATAGTAAGAATACCAGGAAACAGGTTCAACGTAACTAGATGTCAACATTCTGTAGAAAACGACAATAACTTTTGAAAAGCCTTTGATAGAAGTTCAAGAGCTGTATCATGTAAAGGACTAGTGTTGTGGCTTGTGAGTTGTACCCATTTTGATTTTGAACTTCGTCTGCTTACGGCCTTGGCCTTCTTGTTTGCTTAAAATTTTCCTTTCATAAAAGCCATTCGCCTTGATTGCATAAAAGTAGAGGGTTTTTTATATGTTGATCCTTAGGGTATTTAATTAAGTGGGATCAGGCCGCCAAGGTATGCGTGGGCTGGTTTCCTTTTATGTTTGATTAAGTTAAAAAAATGTTTTTTGAAGCCTCTCCCTAGAGAGGTAATACTATTCATTACGGAATAAATGACGCAAAAACAAATCCCAGAACATGGTCAAGAGAAGAAAGAAAAGTGGAAAAGAAAAGAAAGCTAGTCACAGAAGTAATTGAGGAAAGAAATATATCCTGTGGAAATCATTTGTGGGGTTGGCTTCTTTTTCCCAACAAGTCTGAACTATAATTAACATGTGCCTTCTTTTTCCCGAAATGTCTGAACAATTAACATGTATTCTTAGTTTCCCACACTTTGTAATCCATGGATATGGGATCCGAATTAAGATAAGAGGAGTTTTGAATGATCTTATCAGAAGAGCAAATTCCTTTCCAAATTATCTAGCAAGGCATGATTGTTTTATTGAACCAATTAATTCATCAACAAATGTAAAGGAAGAAAAGCCAGGTGAATTAGCCTGCATAATGTCTCTAACCATGGCAACAGCGCGTAAAATTTATGACAAGAAATGAATGTGTTTGTAAGATGTTGGAGATAGCTTTTATTGAGGGTAAAATGAGAGAGAACTGAATAAGATGGTTTGGACATAGAGACCAATAAATGTGCAAGTTTGGAGAAGGGACAGAATTGTACCTAATAGTGCAACAAGGACTAGAGGTGGACCTAACCGAGTATGGATTGGGGTTCAAAAAAGGTGGTTAGTTCTCAGTGTAATCAACTAATCGAGGAGATGGTCTTATGAGAGGAGGAAATGGAAGAAAAAGATGTATGTAATTGACCCCAAAAAAATTAGGATAAAGGCTTGTTGCTTATAGTGGATACATGATGATGTTCCATTAGCCTATAGTTAATCATCCGGGCATATCTAGCATAAGAGGTGAAAACAATCGGCTTTATCTTTTTATATTTCGAACGAAAATTGAATATATCGTTTTATAATGATATGAGTAAGATTGTAAACAAAAGCCAAACAATTAAATGCGCGTAGTGTCAAAGTCTAGCAAGATTTGGCGGAGCACTAGATATGCTTTCTTGAGCTCATGGCATGAATTTACATAAGCAACAAGATGAGAATTGGAGAACCTATTTTAAATTGTGAGGAAAAGCATCGGGCCATTTCCCTGAATACCCCACAGCTAAACTTTCTAGCTGTAGGGAAAAAAGTTAACAAGAGCCATCACTTTCTTCTACTTTTTCATTCCTTCCAAGCTTCCAAAATATATTTATCTCTCATGTTGACATCAAAGTTTACTGACTTAGGACATCTTTATATTTGTAATGGTCATATAGTTTGTCCAATAAATTATCTCCGAAAGATTCAAACCTTCTGTAAGATAGATAATCTAGATCTGGTACTTTGATTTGCTTCTAAAATTGATTCACAGTTTCCACCAAACATAGAGCTCAAAGTTTATATTGTTCAGTTCATTCTGTCTATCTTTAGCTTGATTTAGTGCTTTAGGACATCAGCCTGCATGCTAACAGGGATCACCAAACCTACGCATCATTGAATAATACTTGTCATAGTTTATGCAGTACACTTGCCTCAATTTGAATGGATGGATGAGTTCACGCAGAAATATATGAAATACCATTAATAAGAGGCTTAATTCCAAAAAAAACTGCCAAAGTTTTCGCCAAAGTTACGAGAAACTACCAGATTCTCTCAAAATTATGAAAAACTACCATGCTTTTGAAAGTTTTGTGGCAGTTACTTGCAATTATTGCTGACGTGGCACCTTATCTATGGTAGTTTCAAATAGTTTTTGAAGGTTTTGTGGTAGTTTCATGTAGTTTTTGAAAGCTTTGTGGTAGTTTCTTGAGTATTTAACGAGATTTCGGTATTTTCTTGTAAAGTGTTTAGTGGTTTTTTGGAATCAAGCCTTGATAAAAATCGAAAACAGATATATAATTAACCAATAGGCTAACCTCATGGACTATTCACACTACAACCATACTCTCTAAATTTCAATATCTGCTGTCGCACACCTAATTGGTTTTGGTAACTAGATACATGATAACCAATGGAGAAGACCCAAAATTTATTTTAATAACAAATACATCATTACGTTCTACCCAAAATTTATTTTAACAACAAAAGTATCTTCCCTAGCTACTTACCGTGAGATATATCGTCCACCAAAAGAGCCACGAATCCTTCTTGTTCATCCGAGCAAGCGACTTACCAAGAGAAAGAATTAAGAACATAAGAAAACAAAGATTTATATATATATATATATATATATAACAAAGAGGGCTAGACATAAAAAAAAAAACTCTTGGTCAAGGCATTCAAACTTCCACACACTCTCTCCTTGCTCATTAATCTCGTTCCACCACCTCAGCCCAACCAGTATCCGTCCGCTAACATTCTTAACAACCCAGAAATCAAGTGCAGCAAGAAAGACCGTAACCACAAAGATTATCACAAAGCTGTCAAAGAAGATAGCAGATAGGATATAAAATGCCAACGCTGCAGCCTGTCAATTTAACACACATTGCAAAAATGAGGCTCGGTAAAGATAGAAAAATAGGGAAACAAAGCAAATTAAGCTAGAGGATTACCTTGAACAGGACATGAAAGAAACAAGTCTTTGGATTTGCATAGTTCTCAACTGGAGGCTGCATCTATTTAAAAGAAGAAGAAGGTATTTTGAGATTAGAATTTTGAGGGAAATTAGAATACAGATGTTTTGAATATTCGAACCATTAGATCTATGAATCGCCAGCTAAGGATCCAATAAATTGCAGAAAATGCAGCAGCAGAATTAAACAAAATCCAAGAATCTTACGAGAACCCTAGCAGTTACAGCAAATGATACATGATGAGCGTTGGCATTGAATCTACTGAAATTATTCAATAATTTGCAAAATAAACAACGCAAATCGAACAAAATATATAGTAGATGAAAACCCTAAGCAGATGCAGATTTCGATCGAGTTTTCGAAGATACCTGGATCCGATCCATAATGAGACGAAGGCAGCTTGGATCTCAACTCTAAAGATTTTTTATGGTTTCTTAATCTCGATTCAAGATTTATTACGAGCCTCTCCGCTTTGAGAATGCGAGATTTGTCCCGATAACTTTATTTCGAGCGAGGTTTGTGAATAATGGGGCTGGGTTACGGATTTATTGACGAAAATGCCATGGCTGGTTCGTTTCGGTTTTGCTACTTCCGGTTTAAATTGTGAACCAAAGCACCAACTACCTCAATTTTCTCTGCAGGTTTGCCCTCTTCTTTTAATTGATTAGCAGCTGTCAAAATTTTAATTTGGTATTGTTTTCCATAAACATATTGTTTTAAAATGAGTTTCGAGTTGATCAAACATGACAGGCTAGCTCAGGTAGCAGTTAAGCATGAAATGGCTGTACATTGACCGTAATATGTCTTTCAAGTACATTATTAACATCGAATAAAAGCACAATGCATGATAAATTCTCGGCGATAGATTGAATAATTTCGACCTACTTAAAGAATCAGATAATTTTCTTATACATTAGAAAAGTTGATATCAAGAAATTGGCAAAGAAGCAATCTGCAACATGCATGGTAAAAAAACTTCTTATGGGTTCAACCGATGCTGACGCGACCTGGATCGCGTCAAGATATTACCTTCCGTTGATCTGCTGATGGCGGCGATGGATGGCTGAGATTGGATCTGGAGGCTGGCTCCTGAAGCGTGTGGATCTCAATGGGTTTGAGGTTGGTTGTCGCCGAGCTACCTGCAAGGAAGTCCTGAGGTGGTTGTACCACCGAGGACCCTCCGACGATCAAGTTAGAGAGGAAATCCGAGTAGAGTAACGGCTTGGTGGAGTAAAAGTGGCTTACTTGAATCGTCTGAACAAGGGGTTTAAATAGCGGTGGCAGCAGGCAGGGCATGCGCAAGAATCACGCCGGCCGTTACGCTCCCGACGTCACGCCCACGTGATGAGCGGGATCTCCCATTAATGGCGAGACAGGCTCGTTAATGGGGGATCGTGATGGCGTGGAACGTGGGATGTGGCCGGCGGAAATCTCGCGCATGACGAGACTCACGGGATGACGGTTACGCCTGTGAACGGTGCCGTTGGTCGGTCGATGAGACTGAGGAAGATAACCTCGGCGGGAGAGCTCGCGGACGAGCGGGAGAGCCGAGATATCTTGGTTCTGCGGTAGCGCGGAGACGAGCTGTGAGGTCGAGGAGGCCGATTGTGCTGGGGGCTCAGAAGCAAGCCAGCTTTGTTATAAGACGGGTATAAGAGTGGTCTGGTCGGCCACTGTAGGCCTTTTCTTGCATGCTCTGGGACGCGTCATCTGCCACGTGTCAGGATCTGGGAGATAACCTGTCACGCCCCGCTTCCCAGAGTACGCAAGATTGGGCACGTGACATAGCCAACCATGCTACCTGTGGGTAGGAAGTATCCATCCATAGTCACATTACGGCTGTAGAGATATCAAGAACAAGATAAAACTATCTAACACATGTCCACGATCTAGAATAACAAGAGTCAATGATAAATAAATGCGGAAGCAAATGATCCAATACAATAATAGAAAAGTATATCCCATAATGCGGGCTCACATCTGGAAATAAAAATGCAGGAAATAAAACTGACCACTACAGAACTCACAACTCAGCCTGCTGGCTGAAGTACTCCTGCTCGGATAGCGACAGTGGTAAAGAATCTGGGCCATGCAAAACCCAGACGTCAGTGCGTCATGTCAACCAATAATATAATGTGAACAGTGTAATAGGCAATACAGAAATAAACATGAATGAAGCAATAGTATGAACAAGCAGTGCAGGGTAGTGTGCAGTGAGTAACTAAACTGTTTTATCGGGTTTTCTATTCTAAAGTCTTTGAAATCAATTCGAGTAATCCTCCATGTAACTCAAAGGATATGTCCCGTTACCCCCCGGGACCACGGATCAGGAAGATGGGAACCAATAGTGGTTCTGTCCCGTTGCCCCCCGGGACCACGGATCAGGAAAATGTAAGAGTCACGAATGGCTCTGTCCCGTTACCCTCCGGGACCACGGATCAAGTAATACCCTTTTAAGTTACACTTTAGATTACCCTTTTGATTTCCCCATACCCCCAAGTTATATGTGTCAGGTCAGGTATCCAGTAGTCAAGAACTAATGCCAACACAAGTTCAGGTAACAGTAGGTTTGTCTGGATAGACAACAAGATTGGTCCATGAGGACTCCATGTCAGGTTTGTTGGCATTAGTCATGAGATCAGGTGACAGGTCAGGTCATGGTACATCAGGTCAAGTCAATAGTAAAAGGTACCATGTCAGGTGCATCAGTATATATCATGTGTAGCAAAGTCAGGTCAAGATGTAACAATATCGTGGGTGTGCTCACAACAGATATGAAATCGAACAGGGGATTAACAGCAGGAAATAAGCAATAAATTAAACAACAGTAAGCAGTTCATTCAATCACAATAGCGCATTAATATAGTGCAGCCGTTTTATCATATTAACAGGTTTTTGAGCACCCTTCGCGGTGCAAGAGATTAACTGACGGTGCAATACCGTTACATCAATATCCGAATGTAATAGAACTACATGTGTAAAGGCTATCATCCTTTAACAGTAAAATGTGATTAACGGTTAAACTTCGTTATTAGGGTTAAAGTGGCAAACTGTAATTTTAGGTTAACTGTAATATGATATATGTCATATTGTAACTAAATGAGAAAATAACTATACCGAGTTAAATTTTGCAGGTTTAATGAGTCAAAACATATATAATTGTATAGTATAGCATGTAGCAAGTGATACTTGCCTCGACGGGTCGCGAACCGGGAAAAACGGAACGTATCGTAGGCGGGGAAACACGCGACGGACGCACGGTTCACGGATTGAACCCAAACAACGAACAATGGGACCACGCGGATCGGGGTACCTCGCTGGAACGTCGGATCAAGTCGTCGGTAAGGCCGGATTCCGGCGAGATGCAAAACAGCCACAACAAGTTTAGAAACCCTATGTACAGTCGAGGATAAACTAGAGGGGAAAAGGGAAGGAGGAAGATGAAGGAAGGCTTACTGGGATAGCAGAGGTCGCGACGGCGACGGGGTCGACGGCGGTGGGTCGCCGACGAGGATGTTGCAGGCGGTAGGCTAGGGTTGCGGGGATGTAACAGGGAAGGAGAGTGGAGGTATAGAGGAGGTGGTCGGGGCTGGTGCGCAGGTGAAGAGGAGGTGCCTACGGTGGCGCAGGTGACGACGACGCCGACGATGTTTCCGGCCAACCAGAGAAGGCACGGGGGTCGCTGTGGGGTCCCTGTTGCGGCGCCGAGCACACGGGAGAAGGAAGAAGATATTGAGGTTGGGGAGAGGAGGCGGAGGCGAGAGCGACGGTGGCGTTGGCGCCGGCGTCGGGGCTGCGGCGGCGACGGTGAAGGCGGTGGCTAGGGTTCTCGCGTGGGTTTTCTTCTGCTCGTGGTTAAAGAAGGAGAGGAGAGGAAGATTAATTATATATAGGAGAGAGAGAGGGAGTTAGAGAGAGAGAGAAAGAGAGAGTTACGTGAGAGATAGAGAGAGAGAGAGTTACGTGAGAGAAATTGGAGGGGGCCCACGGGGTTAAAACCCTCGTGATTGGCTGGGGCGTGGAAAAATTTTTTTTAAAAGATTTCTCAGATTTATACTAACCGTAGGATTTTATAATATATATAGTTTCGATTATATTATTAACTTGGGATTTTGGCGCTAAATGAAACATTTTCAAATCGCGCCCGGGTTGGATCCAAAAATTCGAAATTCAAATAATAGGATTTTAAACGGGTTCCAAATTTTAAAATGAAATGTTTTATGATTAAAAAGCATGCCCCCAAGTCGGACATCTGCACGCACGCGTAGTCGTCCAAACTCGCCCGTTTCACCGAACGGGATGAGAACTCGACGCACGGACGCTACCACGCGGCTAGGGGTAACGAGTAGGCCAAGATAGATATTTTTAATTTTGTTTTAGGTGCTAAAATTTGTTATATGCAGAAATGACTTAGCCAGTTAAAATTTTACAGTAAGACCCAAACAAGCAAGATAAATGAAATGGGTAATATCTAACACTCAACCAGTAACAGAAATAGTAGTATTGGGCTCGGGTGTTACATTATACCCAACTACAAAAGAATTTCGTCCTCGAAATTCCAAGAATACAGGATAGAAAACTACAGGAAAAGGTGAGGAAACTTCTGTCGGATCTCGTCTTCTCGCTCCCACGTGGATTCTCCATGCGATCGATTACCCCAAGAAACTAGCACAAGGGGAATAACCTTGTTCTTAAGAACATTTTCCCTTCGATCCATGATTTCAACCGGTCGCTCCTCAAAAGTTAGGTCTTCCCGTACGGTTAACTCCGAATGATCCAAAACGTGTGTCTCATCTCGAACATACCTTCGTAGTTGAGATACATAAAACACATCGTGCACACCTGCTAAGGACTGCGGTAACGCCAAACGGTACGCTACCTCTCCAACGCGCTCCAATATCTCGAAGGGTCCAACGAATCGAGGACTAAGCTTCCCTCGACTCCCAAAACGAATCACCCCTCTAGTCGGTGATATTTTCAAGAATACCAAATCACCCACGGCGAACTCTAGAGGTTTTCTTGACGTGTTAGCCCAACTTTTCTGTCTGTCTTGAGCTGCCTTCATATGCTTCCTGATTGTATTCACCTTCTCGACTGTCTGTACCACCAAATCTGGTCCCAGTAATCTTCGTTCACCAACATCATCCCAACGAACGGGTGAACGACACTTACGACCATACAAAGCTTCAAACGGAGCCATCTGGATAGTTGCTTGGAAACTATTATTGTAAGAAAACTCCACCAAGTGTAGGTGATCCTCCCATGAACCCTTGAAGTCCAACATGCATGCTCTCAACATGTCTTCAAGAGTTTGGATCGTTCTCTCCGACTGACCATCAGTTTGAGGATGATAAGCTGTGCTAAACTTCAATCGAGTCCCCAAACTTTCCTGTAAGCTCCTCCAGAAGTGTGATAAGAACCGAGTGTCCCGATCGGACACGATGCTCACCGGTACGCCATGCAATCTTACAATCTCCTGCATGTACCGTTCTGCCAAGGTCTCCATTGATTGACCAACCCGGAAAGGTATAAAGTGAGCCGCCTTGGTCAACCGATCGACAATCACCCATACCGCATTGTTGCCCTTTGGACTCCGCGGTAAAGCCGTCACGAAATCCATGGTTATATGTTCCCACTTCCACTGAGGAATCGGAAGTGGTTGCAACAAACCAGCAACCCTTTGGTGTTCAGCCTTGACTTGCTGACATACCAAGCACTTAGCCACGAAGCGAGCAATCTCCCATTTCATGCCTTCCCACCAGAAATGCTGTCGAATATCACGGTACATCTTTGTACCTCCTGGATGTACAGAGTAAGCTGAACTGTGTGCCTCCCTCAAGAGCTCTTCACGAACATCTCCCTTCGGCACACACAAACGGCTACCATACCTTAACGAACCATCTTCGTGGACCCGTAAATCTGTTCGTAGTTCGGCTTCAACCTGTTCTCGAAACTTCTTCAGTCTAGGATCCTGCGATTGTGCCGCTTTAACCTTCTCAACCAAGGACGACTGTACTTGCAACTGCATCAACTGTCCCGTAGAATGTGGTAGCACAACCTCCAAGTCAAATCTTCGAAAATCCGCAATGATCTCCCTCTGCGTAGTTAACACCAGAATCGCTGGTAACCGACTAAGCGCGTCCGGCACAACGTTAACCTTTCCCGGATGGTACTTAAGATCAAGGTCGTAGTCGGCCATCAGCTCCAACCATCTACGCTGCCTCATGTTCAACTCCTTCTGGGTGAACACATACTTCAAACTCTTGTGATCTGTAAAAACTTCGACCCTTTCACCCAAAAGGTAGTGCCTCCAAATCTTCAAAGCGAAGATCACCGCCGCAAGCTCCAAGTCATGAGTCGGATAATTCTTCTCATGGGTCTTTAATTGTCTCGATGCGTACGCTACAACCTTCCCATTCTGCATCAAAACACACCCTAATCCCTTTCCAGATGCGTCACTGTGAATCACCAGTCCTCCGGAATTGTCTGGTACGGTCAGGATAGGGGCGGTTATCAACTTCTGCTTCAACGTCTCGAAAGCCAACGCACATTTATCCGTCCATACAAAAGGTACTTTCTTACGCGTAAGCTTGGTCAACGGTTCTGCCAAACGAGCGAAGTTCTCCACAAATCTCCTGTAGTATCCGGCTAAACCAAGGAAACTTCTTATCTCAGCCACATTTCTTAGAATAGGCCAATCTCGAACTGCTGCAATCTTTTCGGGATCGACGGCGATTCTGTCGCCCGACACAACATGCCCCAGAAACTTCACTTCTTCCAGCCAAAATTCGCACTTACTCATCTTCGCATACAATTTCTCCCGTCTCAATGTCTGCAGTGCGATCTTCAAATGCTCAACATGCTCCTCCGAACTCTTCGAGTAAACCAAAATATCGTCAATGAATACCACAATAAACTGGTCCAAGAATGGTGAAAAGATTCGGTTCATCAAGTCCATAAATACTGCCGGCGCATTCGTTACTCCAAAGGGCATCACTAGATACTCGTAGTGTCCATACCGAGTTCGAAACGCCGCCTTGCAAATATCTTCTGCTTTCACTCGGACCTGATGATATCCAGATCGCAAATCCAGTTTCGAGAATACCCTCGCGCCACTAAGTTGCTCAAAAAGTTCTCCAATGCGAGAGATCGGGTACTTGTTCTTAATAGTTACCCGGTTTAATTCTCGATAATCGAAGCACATCCTTCTCGTGCCATCCTTCTTCTTTACTAGAAGAACTGGAGCTCCCCAAGGCGAGTTGCTGCTTCGAATCCAACCCTTCTCAAGCAATTCAGCGACTTGCTTCTTAACTTCTTCCAATTCCACTGGTGCCATTGGATAATATGCTTTAGATACTGGTGCTGCACCATGAATAAGGTCAATCGCGAACTCCACGTCTCGCTTCGGCGGCAAGCCCGATATATCTTCAAATACGTCCATAAAATCACGAACAACCGCCGGCTCTTCATTATTATCAACTTCCATAGCTGCAAGAACACTGTTTGTCGGCCTAGCCCTAAACTCGACTGGCCTGATAGAACTGCTCCCTCCAGTGAATGTAAACTCAGGATGTCCGGGAATCTGGAAAATTACTTTCCTTGCCCTACAGTCAATGTGGGCGTGGAAAGTGCCAAGAAAATCCATTCCCAAGACAACTTCATAGCTGCCCGTATCTATTACCAAGAAATCTGCAAAGAGTTCCCGTCCGCACACAACAACTGTACAATCTTTACATTCCCTACTGGATATAATTTTCCCATTCCCAGTGTGTATGTCCCAAAAACTAGACAAGGCCGTGCAGGCAATCGAGTGTGTAGTTATAAAGTTGGATGACATAAAACAATAGGACGCACCAGAATCAAATAATGCCATTGCGGGAAAACCAAGAACGAGTAAAGTACCTGAAACCACTTCTCCTGATGCTTTAGCTTCCTCAGCTGTCAAGGTGAAAGCTCGAGCCTGATTAGGTCCTTGAGTCAGCTGTTTCTGCTCTTGGAACGGTCTCTGCGGAGGCTTCTGTAAATCATCCCTCGTACGAAGCTTCGATGGACAGGCACCAACTGCGTGATCAGCCGCTCCACAAACCAAACAAAGTCCCAGCTTCCTTCGACAATCCTTCTGCATGTGCCCAGGTAAACGGCAGTAGTCACAAATCACGCTCTTCCTTCGATCAACAACCACCGGCTTCTTCATGGGTGCTACACCACGACGATCCACCGGAATACCTTTGCGACCATGAGCTCTGTTAGGTACAAATGCGGGCTTCCTTGCCGCAACTGTTGTCTGCTGCAATCTCCCTTTCATCCCAGATAAACTCTACTGTTCCCGAGCTGCCGTAAGAACCTGTGAGAAAGTGGTCAAACCCAGGGAGACAATCTGCCTCTGGATGTCCACATCCAAGCTGCGCATGAACCTCCGTGCCCTGTCTGCATCGTTGGCAACTAAAGGTCTAGCGAATCTGCTGAGTCTCGTCCATTCCGCTGCATGCACATCCACGGGTGCTCCATTCTGCCTCAGCCCAATAAACTTCTCTTCCATTTCCTCCCGTGCAGTCCGCGGGAAGAATTTCTCCAGGAAACTCTTAGAAAAATCCGCCCATTTGATCGGTTTGGACAAGCGGGTCTCCTCCACAAGCCACCACTCTCGGGTGTAATCCACTAGCTGAATGCGCACCACATCAACTTTTTTGTCCTCTGGGATCTGTGCCGCAATCAGCAAATTCTCCGTGTCAACTAGCCACTGCTCGGCTGGCAACGGCTCCTCCAAACCAGTGAATGTAGTCGGACCCAAACGTCTGAAATCTGCCACGGTCCCTACCCGGTCAACTGGTTTAGCTCCAGCGTTGTTTACAGACTGCCGAATGGCCTGCAAACCCTCCTGAAACGAATCTGCTTGCTGCTGGATCAGCTCAGTATGCCTCTTCTGATTCTCCAGCATTCCTCGTATTACTCCCAACATGGCAGCTTCGTCCACGCGCCTCTGGTACGTCTTGAAATTCTTATCCGCCATATTCCTGAAATCAAAACACCCAACATTAGCATGATGATAGATTCAATATATAAATCAAGGCTAGAACTCCAAGATACTTAAATATAGTACCGTATTGTAACTATGCCGCGGTATCATAGCCACAATTACTTAACTCTACCCAAGTCGCCTAAGTCCTAGAGATAACAAGAAATCAGGTTTTCGAGTCGACATGCAAAGTAAGCTTGCACGTCGATATAATCAGGAAGAATGTGATTCAAGAATGGTAAAACGGTCAAGGTGGTAGGACATGTTTCCTAAGCACGGGTATTCTGATTCGTGTATTGGGTACAATACCGAACTACAAAAGAATCAACCCAACTAACCCATGTCTCTGATACCAAAAGAATCATGTCACGCCCCGCTTCCCAGAGTACGCAAGATTGGGCACGTGACATAGCCAACCATGCTACCTGTGGGTAGGAAGTATCCATCCATAGTCACATTACGGCTGTAGAGATATCAAGAACAAGATAAAACTATCTAACACATGTCCACGATCTAGAATAACAAGAGTCAATGATAAATAAATGCGGAAGCAAATGATCCAATACAATAATAGAAAAGTATGTCCCATAATGCGGGCTCACATCTGGAAATAAAAATGCAGGAAATAAAACTGACCACTACAGAACTCACAACTCAGCCTGCTGGCTGAAGTACTCCTGCTCGGATAGCGACAGTGGTAAAGAATCTGGGCCATGCAAAACCCAGACGTCAGTGCGTCATGTCAACCAATAATATAATGTGAACAGTGTAATAGGCAATACAGAAATAAACATGAATGAAGCAATAGTATGAACGCAGTGCAGGGTAGTGTGCAGTGAGTAACTAAACTGTTTTATCGGGTTTTCTATTCTAAAGTCTTTGAAATCAATTCGAGTAATCCTCCATGTAACTCAAAGGATATGTCCCGTTACCCCCCGGGACAACGGATCAGGAAGATGGGAACCAATAGTGGTTCTGTCCCGTTGCCCCCCGGGACCACGGATCAGGAAAATGTAAGAGTCACGAATGGCTCTGTCCCGTTACCCCCCGGGACCATGGATCAAGTAATACCCTTTTAAGTTACACTTTAGATTACCCTTTTGATTTTCCCATACCCCCAAGTTATATGTGTCAGGTCAGGTATTCAGTAGTCAAGAACTAATGCCAACACAAGTTCAGGTAACAGTAGGTTTGTCTGGATAGACAACAAGATTGGTCCATGAGGACTCCATGTCAGGTTTGTTGGCATTAGGCATGAGATCAGGTGACAGGTCAGGTCATGGTACATCAGGTCAAGTCAATAGTATAAGGTACCATGTCAGGTGCATCAGTATATATCATGTGTAGCAAAGTCAGGTCAAGATGTAACAATATCGTGGGTGTGCTCACAACAGATATGAAATCGAACAGGGGATTAACAGCAGGAAATAAGCAATAAATTAAACAACAGTGAGCAGTTCATTCAATCACAATAGCGCATTAATATAGTGCAGCCGTTTTATCATATTAACAGGTTTTTGAGCACCCTTCGCGGTGCAAGAGATTAACTGACGGTGCAATACCGTTACATCAATATCCGAATGTAATAGAACTACATGTGTAAAGGCTATCATCCTTTAACAGTAAAATATGATTAACGGTTAAACTTCGTTATTAGGGTTAAAGTGGAAAACTGTAATTTTAGGTTAACTGTAATATGATATATGTCATATTGTAACTAAATGAGAAAATAACTATACCGAGTTAAGTTTTGCAGGTTTAATGAGTCAAAACATATATAATTGTATAGTATAGCATGTAGCAAGTGATACTTGCCTCGACGGGTCGCGAACCGGGAAAAACGGAACGTATCGTAGGCGGGGAAACACGCGACGGACGCACGGTTCACGGATTGAACCCAAACAACGAACAATGGGACCACACGGATCGAGGTACCTCGCTGGAACGTCGGATCAAGTCGTCGGTACGGCCGGATTCCGGCGAGATGCAAAACAGCCACAACAAGTTTAGAAACCCTATATACAGTCGAGGATAAACTAGAGGGGAAAAGGGAAGGAGGAAGATGAAGGAAGGCTTACTGGGATAGCAGAGGTCGCGACGGCGACGGGGTCGACGGCGGTGGGTCGCCGGCGAGGATGTTGCAGGCGGTAGGCTAGGGTTGCGGGGATGTAACAGGGAAGGAGAGTGGAGGTATAGAGGGGGTGGTCGGGCCTGGTGCGCAGGTGAAGAGGAGGTGCCTACGGTGGCACAGGTGACGACGACGAGGGTCGCTGACGATGTTTCCGGCCAACCAGAGAAGGCACGGGGGTCACTGTGAGGTCCCTGTTGCGGCGCCGAGCACACGGGAGAAGGAAGAAGATATTGAGGTTGGGGAGAGGAGGCGAAGGCGAGGGCAATGGTGGCGTTGGCGCCGGCGTCGGGGCTGCGGCGGCGACGGTGAAGGCGGCGGCTAGGGTTCTCGCGTGGGTTTTCTTCTGCTCGTGGTTAAAGAAGGAGAGGAGAGGAAGATTAATTATATATAGGAGAGAGAGAGGGAGTTAGAGAGAGAGAGAGAGAGAGAGAAATTAGAGAGAGAGTTACGTGAGAGATGGAGAGAGAAAGAGAGAGAAATTGGAGGGGGCCCACGGGGTTAAAACCCTCGTGATTGGCTGGGGCGTGGAAAAAGAAATTTTAAAAGATTTCTCAGATTTATACTAACAGTAGGATTTTATAATATATATAGTTTCGATTATATTATTAACTTGGGATTTTGGCGCTAAATGAAACATTTCCAAATCGCGCCCGGGTTGGGTCCAAAAATTCGAAATTCAAATAATAGGATTTTAAGCGGGTTCCAAATTTTAAAATGAAATGTTTTATGATTAAAAAGCATGCCCCCAAGTCGGACATCTGCACGCGCGCGTAGTCGTCCAAACTCGTCCGTTTCACCGAACGGGATGAGAACTCGACGCACGGACGCTACCACGCGGCTAGGGGTAACGATTAGGCCAAGATAGATATTTTTAATTTTGTTTTAGGTGCTAAAATTTGTTATATGCAGAAATGACTTAGCCAGTTAAAATTTTACAGTAAGACCCAAACAAGCAAGATAAATGAAATGGGTAATATCTAACACTCAACCAGTAACAGAAATAGTAGTATTGGGCTCGGGTGTTACATAACCGATATTGAGCATCATCATTAGCCCCCCACTCTTGTCCCGACCAGCTGATGAGTCGGGTCGAGAGTGGTCTTCCGGATAACCCGAAGTGAGCTCCTTTTCGAAGATATCGTCGGGCGTGTCCCGGGGCAATCCATTGTATTTTCTGGATGATGCCCTGACGAATCAGGGCGAGATCTTTTGCCTTAAAGAGGGTGCGCCAGATCGTGCGTACTTTCGCTGAAGCGACAGCCCACGTGTCGGGCGACGGTTGGCTAATGTGACGGGCCGCAGACTTCTGGCGTCTGTTGGGATCCGGCTAATGTGCATGCAGCAGGTGGAGCGATCGTGGCCGTTGAATGCGAAGAGTTGTTTTTTTGCGGGAGCCGACCGTCTCCTTTGGATGAGGAGGCCGGTGGCTATAAATAGAGGTGGGTCCTCTTCAGGGCCCATCTCTCTTCATATCTTCCCCGTCCTTGAAATCGTAGGCTCGGCGCTCTGCTCTTTAAGTCGGATCTCTGCACTCCTGAGGACTTCTCCATCAGGTTAGATGTCTTCCTCTGAGAAGTATGTAGATGTCGTCGGGGCAGATTCTAGGGATTCCTCCACCGAGTCAGAGTCTCCTCAGGAAGTTAGGGTCAGATCTTCTTCCCGGGGTCGTGTGTCAGGGGCGGATCCCCGAGCGGAGGTGGCGGACGCCCCGGGCGTGCCTTCCTTGGTGAGGCACGAGAACGAGCTTGCCACCGCTTAGGCTCGTTTCCATATCCCTTCCGGCTATACCCTACGTTTGGCCGAGGAAAGAGAGAGGGCAGATCAGGTACGGGGTAAAGAGATTGCCATGTACCTGGAATCCTTTTGGGCCGGAATGTGCCTGCCTTTCTCTCCCGAGATTGTTAGAGCGCTAAATTACTTCGGGCTGGCCCGGGCCAGCTAGTGCCAAACTCATGGAGGATTCTTCTTGGGTTCCCGGTCCGTTTGAAGTTGCAGATGATCCCTTTCGGTCTGTCCATCCTTGCCTCCTCTCTTATTTACAAAGGTCACCCCAGCACTCGCTCGGGCGACCCGAGATGGGTTTACCTCTCCTTTAGGAAACGACGGGGGAGTTCAGCCGGGTCGGGAGTCGTCGCCTTGCCTTCTTCCATCCACGATTGGAAGAAGAAGTTTTTCTTTGTTGGGCCGCCTGAAGGTGAGAATTGGCACGTGCCCACCCAGTGGTCTAGGGATAGGTGCTGGCGGGGGAGCCCGTCCAACGACCCTGACGCGTTGAGAGTGGCGGAGTGGGAGCCCATCCCCCGGGCTGACGTGCTGCTTTCCGAGCAGATCCTTAGTTGGGCCGAGCTCAGCCCTGCCCGGTTCGTCGGTAAGTTAGGAGCTCGTAGGCGTTCTGTTAGGCTTGCTTCTATTTTTATTTTTGTTTATGTTGCTAACTTCATTGTATCTTGCCTTGTGCAGAACCCATGGACTTGAGCTACCTCCGAGCGGCCATGCGCAAGCCGAAGTAGGGGTCAAAGGCTGGAGGGGCCAGCTCTCCTCGTCAAACGTCGATCCCGGCTCCCCCAGCAGTCGTTCCACCCCAGCGCTCGAGCGCGGATCATGCCCCGGGGCCCAGCAAGGCGCCGAGCTGAAAGCGGATTCGGGGGCAGGAAGCCCCGGCTTCGGAGGCAGAGATCAGTCCTCCGCCGCCGGCCCTCAAGAGGTTCCCCCGCGCAGTCCCACGGATGCCGGCCTCCCCGATCTTGGTGGACGAGGGGGCTCCGCTTTGAGGTGCCCTCGGGGCTCTCCGTTGCTGACAGCGTGTTGTCCAACATGGAGAGGTCGGCCGAGGGCAAGGTCCCTGGGGGGACTCTGAAGGCGCAGATGGCGTCCATCGCCCAAGAGGCAGTGCAGGTTAGTGCTCGTACCTCACTTGATTTTTCACTCAGCGTCTCGCCGTTCGCGAGACTTGGCGCCCCTCTTTCTTTCTGACCCCCCTCTGATCCCTACAGGTCCTCTAGCACGTCGCTCTCGTCGTCCGGATGGAGGAGAATGAAATAGCCCAGGCGATGCGAGCCGCAGGCGAGCTCTCCTCGCTGGTGGAGAGCTCAAAGCGGGAGCTGGAGGCGGCGATGGCGAGGGTCGCTGCCTTTGAGAGCGAGGTGGAGGCCAGGAAGCAGGAGGTTGCAGCAGCGAAGCAGGAGGTGGCGTCCAGGAAGCAGGAGGTTGCCAGGTTCCGCGAGGCCGCCCAGATCGCCGAGAGCAAGCTTCAGGACTCCAAGCTGCTCGTCGGCGCCATGAAGAAATCAGCGAGTACTCTCTGGAAGGAGCTGGAGGCGGCGGTAGAGGCGGCGAAGCGAACCGACCTCAGAGCGACGAGGGTGGTGGAGAACTTCCAGAAGTCGGAACATTTTTATACCGTCCTAGCCTTGGCCACCACTGCCATCTGGCATGAGGCCCTCGACACCGTCAATGCTCGGATGCCGGAGTTTGCTGACGAAGAGCACCGAGCCGAATATCCTCGCGAGGATGATGGGCAGGGGGACAACCCCTGTGGTGATGCCGTGGAGGAGCTTCTCGGCGAGGGCGACGCCGAGGTCGATGTGACGGGTGATAAGCCCTCGGACGCCGCCCGAGACGTGGTAGGCGTTGAGTTTCTTGGGGTTGCGCCTAGCCCTGAGGCCTGAAGCCTCTTGTCTTCTTGTTTCTTCTCTTTTTTGTTGCATCGGGAATTCTGTAGGCCTCCGGGCATTTTGTAAGGATGGGGAGCCCACAATACCCTTGTAAAGACTTTGATTTTGTGAATAAAGACTTTTTGCAGTAGTGTTTGTGGTCGTATTTTCCTTTGTCGGTAAACATTTGTATTTGCACAGCACTGCCTTTGTGTTGTGTCAGTTCTTCGTCTAGCGATTGTTCCTGCCAAAATTTTGGCTCACAGCCTGCTTTCTTATAAAATAATAATAATAATAATAAAATAAAAAATGAAGGGAAAAACTCCACATGCAAAGAATGTAACAAATGCCTCAAAGCCAAGAGTTAAAACATTGTGAAGCAACGCTTCAAATGCAGCGCTAAGTGCGATGCGCCCTAAACAGCGCGCCACGTGCAAAGCACGTGTGCGCTATCGCTAGGTGCGCTGCGCTCCAAGCAGCGCACCACATGTCAAGCATGGGTGCGCTAGCGCAAAGTGCGCTGCGCTCTAAGCAGCGCACCACGTGCAAAGCACGGGTGCGCCAGCGCTGGAATTAAAAAATTCCCCATCCTTAGATCAAAAGATCTAATAATGATAAATCATTAATTAATCAGAATTAAAATTCTATTATGGAAAGATTTTCTCAATCTTGTTAAAAACAAGAAGATTGCCTTCTGTAAAAAAGGAGCCCTAGGATTAAAGAACCAACGGTGAGGAAACATCCCCAAATCAATCAGAGAAAGATCTCTTTAACCGATTTAACAAATCAATTTGCCCTATGTAAAGGCCCCAAGGCTTCAAGTCTGAGATAGAGAAATCTTCCTACAAACTTTGAGAAAACTCAAAAGAAAGAGAGCAAGCTCTTGAAAAAAGATCATTTCTTCAAGGTAAAAAGAATGATTCTTGAACAAAGAGATGAAATCATCTCATTAAAACAGAAGAATTATCTTCTTAAAAGATCATAGATCTACAAAAGACCAAGGTCTTTTATAAAAAGAGATCAAAAGATCTCATCATAAAAACAAAAGAAATATTTACTTCATTCACAGATCATCGATCTACAAAGGCAGCGCCTTTTTATAAATAAGAACTTTTGTTCTTGAATCTTGAGGCAAAGCCTCCTTTAAGAAGAACACAAACTTGTTCATAGATCATAAATTTGATCAAATGCGCTTCGCGCTATTAAAAAGTGCCTTGCACTCTTGAACTGCGCTTTTGCGCTCCTTGGACCGGCGCTCAGCGCCAAAACGTGCCACGTGTCAACCACACATGGAACTTGCGCTTTGCGCTTCTGAAAATAGCGCACTGCGCTCATGAGCTGGCGCTCAGCGCCAAGGACGCCACGTGTCACTCATGTGTGCGCCACTAAACTAGCGCTCAGCGCTCATAATTTAGCGCTCAACGCTCATAAACTGGCGCAATGCGCCCATCATCTGGCGCTTAGTGCCAAGCGCGACACGTGTCCTTTTCGTGTGCGCTACTTGGCAGAAGCACAATGCGCTCTTTAATTGGCGCAAAACGCCTGGCGCGCCACGTGGCGCGCTGTCAGAACACACATTGTTCTGATGAATGCTATGCATTCAATACAAGACAAAAAAAATGTCAGGATCTAATGCTCAGCATTATTAAAAGGGTCAAGCCCAAATAAAGGCTCAACAACCCAGAACAATAAAATATTAAACATTTATTGGACTTAGCCCAATATTGGCCATAAGTCCTCAACTTATGTTAACTGAGCCCACCTACTCATGAATATTCAACAGATCTTAGTCCCAAATTGGACTACAAATCTTTCAACCAACTCACACCGGTTCGAGGATACATCTCTTTACTCCTCTGATATTTGTCTTTGTAATCCTTCAACGTCTTCAGAGAGGTGACGGGTCCCGACAACCATACATTTCATAGACTATGACGTCTTTAAACTGGACTGTGGGGTCTTTAAGCTCATGGACTACGATGTCCTTAACCTGGACTGTAGGGTCCTTAAGCCCATGTCCTTAACCTGGACCATGGGGTCCTTAAACTCATGGACTACGATGTCATTAACCTGGACTGTGGGGTCCTTAAGCCTATGGACTACGATGTCCTTAACCTGGACTGTGGGGTCCTTAAGCCTATGGACTACGATGTCCTTAACCTGGACTGTGGGGTCCTTAAGCCCATGGATTATGATGTCCTTAACCTGGACTGCGGGGTCCTTAAGCCCATGAACTATGATGTCCTTAACCTGGACCACCATGTCCTTAAACTGGTAATGGACCACCATATCCTTAAACCGGTAATCGACCGCAATGTCTCTAAACTAAACAATAGAGTCCAAATGCTCTCTTGTTAGATTTAAATGATCCCGTTAAGTAGATCTTAGTCTAGAAATTAGACTAACGTATCCTTAACAAACGTTTAAGTTGATCTTAGTCTCAAACGAGACTAACACATCCTTAAACCAAACCCCCAAACCCAAATCTAAGAAGATACGGATTTGGACTAATCCACGCCCTACGGGCGACAACATACATTAGTCTCCGTATACAATCCACGGGCAACCACAAACAAAACAAACACCCACGACACGAAGTGACCAACTGGAGAAGGAGAAAGTTGTTACCGCGATGCAGTAGCGTAATTAACTGCAGGGACTTGCTCCTGCAGGGAAGAGCGTCCCCACAATCAAAACCCCCTCAAACGAGGGGGAATCTGACGAAGTCTGCTACATCGGCCGTATCTGTTTAAACCTTCGATACATGGTGCCATAAATCAACTTGGCATATTCGGAGAGGTGGACGGATAGCACCAAATAGTATCTGTCCCCAGATTCAGACAAGATGGTCGTCTTCCCGGTTTTCGGCGGTAAACAGCGATTACGCGTCGAGTTGAATATGTTCACTTGCCAAGTTTATAAAGACCGGCGGGAAGACGGTATCTTCCTATCCCCGAAGTCGAGGTGGAGATTGCACAGACGTAGATGCCTCTTGGTGAGGTCATGTTCCTTAGTGCGGGATGGGCCGTGCAAGGCCTGCCAAGGATGGACCGAGCAGGGTAGCTGCCCGGTGCCTCTAAACGAGGGCTTTGATCCCTGGCGTTGTAAGGGCCATACAAGGTCTGCCAGGGATGGACTGAGCAGTGAAGCTGCTCAGTTGCCTCTTGGCGAGGGCTTTGGTCCCTGGTGTGTTGGGGTAGGGAGCTACAAGTCAGGGATAACCGAAAAAGGGCGGGCCCGGTTGTCTCATGCGAGGGCTTTTGATCCTTAAGGATGGGCCGGGCAGGGTTGCTGCCCGATGACTCTTAGTAAGGGCTTTGATCCCTGGTGTGTTGGGGTAGGGAGCTACCAGCCAGGGATAACCGAGAAAGGTCGGGCCCGGCTGCCTCTTGTGAGGGCTTTTGATCCTTAGCGCGGGAGGGGCCGTAAGTGGCCTACTAAGGATAGGCCGAGTAGGGTTACTGCCCGGTGCCTCTTGGCAAGGGCTTTTGATCCTTAAGGATGGCCGAGCGGTGTTGCTGCCCGGTGCCTCTTGGTGAGGGCTTCGATCCCTGGTGTGTTGGGGTAGAGAGCTACCAGCAAGGGATAGCCGAGCAGGGTAGCTGTTGGGCTATCTCTTGTTGAGGGCTTAGATCCCTGGCGTTGTGGGGCAGGGAAGGTACCAGCCAGGGATAGCCGAGCAGGGTAGCTGTTGGGCCGCCTCTTGTTGAGGGCTTCGATCCCTGGTGTTGTAACAACTCCAATTTTTGTATACATAAATTTGATTTAAATTTAAAGTATACTTGAAGTATTTAATATTGCTGTTATCACTTTAAATATTTATTTCCCACAATAATTACAAGAAGGAGCTTGTAGCTCATTGGTAATACCTTGCACTGCTGAACCAAGCCACCAGAGTTCAAATCCCATGCCCCATATTATTTTTAGATTATTTTTCTTTTAAAATTCTTGGAAGCCCAACAGTCCACAGGCCATAACTCCCAAAAGTTGAACTGAACCCTAAAATGTAAAAGTACCAGGAGCTACGTCTGAAGACCCCCCACCCATAGACCATCGGACTCGGCCGGGACCGGCCGACTCGGGCCGGCGTCGCCGGACGGCCGAGTCCCCAAAACGAAAAACGTGGCGTTTCGTCTTCTCAACTCTCTTGCATACACCATTTTAATAGATCAGTTTCCGAGTGTTAATTACGTCCTATTTACTACAAATTTTAATGTTTTTCTTTAATTTTTACAATTTTTTTAAAAATAAAAACCTTTCACCTACCCTACCCTAGCCTACCCTATAAATAGACCCCCCTACCCTCTACCCTCTCATCCCAAAACACTAGGTTTACTCTCTCAAAATTGTTACAAGAAGGGTGTACTTTTCGATCAAGTTCACGGCGAAGCGCTGACGGAATTCCGGCGACGTTTTTGAAACAACCGGCGATGAAACAACGCCTCGGCAACTCATCTAGTTTCCCTATACTCTTTAGTATAGATCGAAACCCGTAAGTCCCATTCTTTCCTTCTTTCTACTTCTCAAAAATACGAAATTACGAAACCCGACGGAAATCGGAACAAACCGATTTCCGATTCGGTTTTCTATAAAATATCACTTATCACCAATTCCACAATGCTTCAACTTATTCATGTTGACTATTAATCACGTAACAACTAATTTGGACAAAATTTCTCACATGAAATGATAACTTTTGCAATATCGTATTCTTTTTCACTTTAATACCATAATGTTTTTTTTTTCTTCTAATCAATTCAATCATGTCTAAACATCTTTATCATGATTATTAAACTTGGAAAAAACCAATTTGAATAAGTTTTCACACATGAAATGATAACCTTTTCAATTTATCGTATTTTTTTCACTTTAATACCATCATGTTTCTATTTCACATTTAACCCTTAACTTTGCTATACATTTAAAGTAGAGCACGAGCTAATGACCTACCTCCACACACACGCAAATATAACCCTAAAACGATATCATCAAAACTTAGAATACGATAAAACAAGATTTTACATTAAAATACCATTTTCTTAATAAAACATTTTCTAAAAGTTCTAAGTTATATACAATTTTAAAACAATGTCTTTTAATATGAAATACGATAAGTTGTGGACATCGATCGTTTATCTAAACCTGACTTTGTGGTGTCTAGGCAAGTGTGTCTAAGGCGAGTGGTTACTTAATTAGGGCCACTACTTGTAGTGGAGAGCCTCCCACTCACCTGACACTTATCTGGCCGCAATTGGCGGTGAAGAGACGATTTGAGGCTTTTAACGACTTGTCGTTTAGACCTTTTAGAAATAGGCTAGTTGGCTTAGGAAACCCTAGAATCTAAAATACGGAAAATTACACTTTTCAAATAAATACCTTTTACTTTATAAAACCATTTTCTAAAGGATTAGTATTTTACAATCTTTGCAAAGCGCCGCTACAACCCATCTTTGGGGAACCCGTTCGGGATCGTGTGGTTTATCGTGCACCATCGGGCTAGTAGTGCGAGATTCAGACTTCCGCAAGGAGCATTCGGTCTCGAAAGGTTTAAAATACGACATCTTAAGAAAATGAATTTTTTGAAATATAAAATATTTATTAAAATTATTTTTTGTATAAACATATGTATATTTATTTTTTAAATACCTATTTTATTATAATATAAATTTTCCACCTTTTTCTAAAAATCACAATAATAAATTTTACACTAAAATACCATGAACTTCAAATAATCAATATTACAGATAAATACCTAAAACTAGGATATTTTCATTAGAAATGGCACAATATAAAATCCACATTCATTACAACTCTAAAGACGAACAATAAATACTTGAGGTGTATTTTGAAAAGTATATAAAAGTATTTTTACATAAAAAACCCTCAAGTTTTATAAATTACCCTGAGGACCCTGGCAGTTATAAGACTTCGTTTCATATTTCTGATTGTCTGACTCGGGTTTGAGTCTGATTAATCTGACTTGAATATGATTCAAGTCAATCCATAACCTACAAGTTTCCAATTCAATATGAACACATGAATCCATGAATACAATTATCAGTTTATACAATTTGGCTGAACCGAACCATGGATATATTCCTTTTACATGATTCCCAGTATTCCATTTACATGACTCTACGGTTATAACCGTTTCCTGATATCATGGTTTCGGTCGGTCAGTCAATCAATCATACAACCAACACAATTTACAAGATAACAATACAAACACGATATCGCGGGGTTTAAGGGGTAGATTGGTACGGAAGGTGTTAAAGGTGGCACGAGGTGGTCAGACTTAACACACCTAACATGAATTCAGTTGCTGTTGTACCGTGGCATAAACAGTACCTTGTACTATACGTGCCCTTAGTCTCTGGCATATAGAGACTCCCCTCGTATACACTGGCATCCTTCTGTACCAAGCTACAAACAACAGCGTTGACATAACATTACAACAATAGTACACTTTAAAATGTATCTTCTTATTCTGTCTTTTTTTTTACTTCCCTCTTACCTTTGGGACTTACCGAGCGATTTGTTCGCTGACGACATTCTGTTTCTCTCTTCTTTGAATGTCGTCAGGTGATTTGTACCCGGCAGAAGTTGAGCCATTGCAAGAAGACTTGGAGCAGTTTACTGAAGACCCTGCACTGTAGTTTCATTATACACTTTTCTTTTCAATACTTTTCATTTCCTGTTATGCCACTATTTAGACATCTTTATTTCAGTTGTATTTCATTTTCATGTATTGTACAAAGAATGTTAATAAATAAAAGTTGCTGTTCTTTTTATTTCTTGTCTCTTGTGTATTTATTTCTATATTGCTTAGATACGCTTAGCGTATGTACTTCTGAGTACATACGTAGCGGACCTCGTCGCGTCCCCTTCACCGTACACTGGGAAGCGGGGCGTGACAGGTGTGTTGGGGTAGGGAGCTACCAGCTAGGGATAACCGAACAAGGGCGGTCCCGGTTGCCTCTTGCGAGGGCTTTTGATCCTTAAGGATGGGCCGGGTAGGGTTGCTGCCCGGTGCCTCTTGGTGAGGGCTTTGATCCCTGGTGTGTTGGGGTAGGGAGCTACCAGCCAGGGATAGCCGGACAAGGTCGGGCCCGGCTGCCTCTTGCGAGGGCTTTTAATCCTTAGCGTGGGAGGGGCCGTTAGTGGCCTACTAAGGATAGGCCGAGCATGGTTACTGCCCGGTGCCTCTTGGCGAGGGCTTTTGATCCTTAAGGATGGCCGAGCAGGGTTGCTGCTCGGTGCCTCTTGGTGAGAGCTTCGATCCCTGGTGTGTTGGGGTAGGGAGCTACCAGTCAGGGATAGCCAAGCAGGGTAGCTGCTGGGCTGCCTCTTGTTGAGGGCTTATATTCCTGGCGTTGTGGGGTAGGGAAGCTACCAGCCATGGATAGCCGGGCGGGGTAGCCGCTCGGCTGCTTCTTAGTAAGGGATTAGATCTTTGGCGTTGTGGGGATGGGGAAGCTACCAGCTAGAGATAGCCGAGCAGGGTAGCTGCTGGGTTGCCTCTTGTTGAGGGCTTAGATCCCTGGCGTTGTGGGGTAGGGAAGCTACCGGCCAGGGATAGCCGAGCAGGGTAGCTGCTGGGCTGCCTCTTGTTGAGGGCTTAGATCCCTGGCGTTGTGGGGTAGGGAAGCTACCGGCCAGGGATAGACGGGTGGGGTAGCCGCTCGGCTGCCTCTTATTGAGGGCCTAGGTCCCTGGCGTTTTTGGGTAAGGAAGCTACCAACCAGGAATAGCCCAGCGCCAGAGGGATTACCTCCATGAGGAAGGACCGAGCAGTGAAGCTGCTCGGTTGCCTCTTGGCGAGGTTCTGTCCGACCTTCTCAAGGTGAGTACCGAGAAGTTGGACAGTCGCGGGAGACACGTGTCACGATGGCGTGGTGAAGGCGAAGCGCCGGAGTAGCGTCGTTTCGGTTTCGCATGGGGAGGCGCGACGTTTGCCGCGTGGCGCCTGTGCTGTGGGTGAAACAGATGACTGTTGGATACCAGGCGTTGTGTCATGCCCTGCTTCCCAAAATACGGAATACAAGGGGTTGACAAGGCCAGCCATGCTCCTACGGTCGACGAAACATACTGCCGTAGTCACACTTCGGCTTCTAGTTTTGCGCGGTAATCAATAATCAATGCACATGTAATGAGAAATGCAGTCACTAAATCAGAATAAATACAATATACTAACCAGATAGAGATCAAGGGAAGATAGCGCTGAGTCACTGACCCAGATATCCGCAATGTCCTCGAGGTACGTCAGATCCTGGTCCAAGATAAATCCATTTCTCACTCTGAGCATGCATACTCAGGTCGTCAGAGCGACACCATAGCAATATATATAAATACAATATAAACACATGCAATGATAACGAACGTGAAACAATAAGCATGGAGTAATAACATGAGCATGAAGTAGCCAGCACAGATAAACAGTAAAACAGGTAAACAGTATGGCAGGTATAGTGAATCGGTAATCAATGCAGGGCACTAAAACTATCAGTATCTAAGTCTCACTATCCAGGTCTCTAAGCCTATCGTCAGTCCAAGTGTGAGAGTCAACCACTCGTGAGTATTCCCCACCCAGGGGTAGGACCCAAGGACAAGGGAACACGGCCCCGAGTCGCTCGCTAATAATCAGTAATATCCCCATATATCTCCAGAATCGCTGTATGTGCCGGCAATGGGACTACCGAGATTCTGTTGAACTCACACTCAAACTACCCCACACCCCGTGGTCTATATCAAACGCCAACCATAAACTCAAATGCCAGTCGGTCCATGACAAGTCTATGCAAGAACTGGAGACAGGATCTCCATCAAGCATGTCTCGACTGAGACCCAAGATAAATGGACAGTGTTTGGTGCCTTATCTATGACACCCATATAAGTGCTTCTATAATCTTCTCATACCAATTATAGTTACACTTATACATGTCTCATAGACGTCGACAATGCAATACATCAATAAGGTCCGCTGATTGTGTACAAGTACGTGTCACTTTCACTTATCCATTCAAGCTTAAACACTGACGTACTTGCCATAATCAAACACTAATACCTAACACTGGGTAATGTACACGATCATTAGGTTACCAATGCAATGACATCAATACGATATGATGAGAAGACAATAATTGTGATATGAACAAAATATCATCAGTCGGCGTCCTAGCACTTGCATAATTACTATAAATCATACATGCAGAATTTAGCAAAACAATGTAAAAGGGGGTAGGCAGTATGTTCAATTATCTATCTGTCAAAATTGGTTTCGCGTCAATCGGGTTTCAGATTTGCTTGTTATGGCCATTTCAATTTAAGTGTTCACTGTTGGAAATCCGATTTCAGAATTGGAAGTTCGTTTCGTAGTCCTAGTTAGGATCGTAATTAGGCGACGCTATAGTTGAACAATATTTAAGGTTATCAGTTAGGTTTCCATATCCATTGGCAGATCAGTAATATACTATCTCAATAGGGAGTTATGATCAGGTTAAGGTTGACGTGTAAAATCTGTCGATGCAGAATTCAGCTAGACACGTCGACATTATAAAATGTGTTAAAAATATCAAACAGAACAGGAATTCAGTGAAACTAGTGGAGTAAGAAAGCTAACTCAATTTTCTATGTAACGATATAGGGTTCCACACATTCTCGTATTTGAACAGGAATATACAGGAATTTAAAAACATGGGTTAACTGGGATTTCCGTTCTGGACTGCAGTCCAGAATCATAATCCTCCGTAATTATCTCTATCATAATTTGTTAAAATTCAGTGATCAACTAAAGAATACTATAAGTTAAACAATTAGCTTTGATACAAGCCACGGAACGCTAAAATCTGATTTATACATAATTTATTATAAATTTTACGGTTTAGCATGTACGAAAGTTTTCAGGTTTTACGACAGAAATCGGGACACCATTTTACGTGAACAAACGACATTGTTTTGTAACCAAAATCTTAAGGGATATTCATTATAACTCGGGCCATCAAATGTTATTTGTTGCCGTCAATTTAACGGGGTTTTCCATTCGGGTTTTGCATCGAACACTTGAATTATAACGATTCACATGAAAAGTATATGCGGAATTTATTGGTAAATTAAATTGTGATCGATAAAATTAGCATGAAGCAAGCATTAAACTTGCCTGGTGATGTATTGACGACGGTACGATAGCGGCAACGGCAATGGCGCGATCACGAAGCAAGCGCGGCTAGGGTTCGCGGCCTCGGCTCGAGCTCGAGTTCTCGGCAGCGACGACGAGCTTGGACGGCGGCTGGAGGTGGTCGGTTGAGGTAGGCGAGGGTCACTCTGGTGGTGGCCGCGGAGATGCTCAGGTGGCGATAGGAGAGAGAGAAGGAGCTGGAGGTTACGGCTGCGGCGAGGGAGACAAGGTTGTTGGGCACGGTAGTTAGAGTGCTCGGGGGTCTGCGATGATGGAGACGGGGGCCGGAGCTGCGATGGGCACAGTAGTCAGGTGGCCGGTGATGCTGCAATGGGGAAAAGCTCGGGTACAGTCGGAAAGGAGGGGCTTGTGATGACGGCAAGAGGTTTGTGGCGGCGGTGTGCAGGGAAGGAGTCGTCGGAGATGGGTTGCAGTGACGTGGGCGACGAGGATTGCAGGTGCGGGTCGCAGGAGGAAGCGGAAGCACTCATGGTGCAGGCGACGGTTGTCGGCGAGGAGCGGGTAGCGGCTGCTCGGGTGGTGGAATTGGTGATGGTGGTAGCGTGGTCGGCGGAGGTCTCGATTGAAGATGGAGCAAGCAAGAGGGGTCTCGGCGAGAGGGAGATCACACTCAGGAGCGCAACAGCAGGAGGCGCGAGAGGTCAAAGGCGAGAGTGTGGTTGTCATGGACGTTGGCGCCGGTGAGAAGGAGAGAGAACGGGAGGTTGAAGGAGGCGTTCGGGGAAGGCGGTGGTGAGGGGTGGAGCTCCGACGAGGTGATCGAGGTGGGTCGTCAGGGAGATGAAGAGGGCGACGACGATGAGGTCACATGCAATCTACGGTGAGGTTGCAGGCGTTGGCGTTGAGGACGGGTGTGCAGGTGAGGAGAGGTGGTGATGGTGCACCGGTGTCGAGGTAGGCATGGTGAGGAGGCGATGGGGATCATGGGATAGCTGTAGAGAGGAGCGGGTCTCGCGGCGTGAGCACGAGGAGCGGGGAACGCGGGAGGGGGGACGTTGGAGGAAGTTGCGAGGGAGGACGAGACGTGGGCAAAGGGGCCATGGGTGCGAGAGAAGCGGGGTGAGGAGGAGAGAGGGGGAGAGAGAGTAAACAGGGAGAACGAGAATGAAGGGGGAGGAAGAGAGAGAGAGAGGGTGCAGGCGACGGGGCCGTGGCGGTTGCGACGACGTGGGGGCGCACGGCGGGGTCGTGGCGAGCGAGAGTTGTTCCCCTCCGAATGGCGGCCGAGACATTAGGGCGTCTTGCCTGAGATTCGGGGCATATGCTATTTGGTTTTATCCGTCCACCTCTCCGAAGATACCAAGTTGATTTATGGCACCGTGTATCGGAGGTTTAGACGGATGTGGCCAATGTAGCAGACTTCGTCAGATTCCCCCTCGCTTGAGGGGTTTTTTATTGTGGGGACGCTCTTACCTGCAGGCGCAAGCCCCTGCAGTTAATTACGTTACCGCATCGCGGTAACAACTTTCTCCTTCTCCAGAATTTCACTTCGTGTCGTGGGTGTTTGTTTTGTTTGTGGTTGCCCGTGGATTGCATACGGAGACTATTTATTTCGTCGCCCATAGGACGTGGATTAGTCCAAATCCGTACTTTCTTAGATTTGGGTTTTGGGTTTTGGTTTAAGGATACGTTAGCCATATTTGAGGCTAAGATCAACTTAAACGTTTGTTAAGGATACGTTAGTCTAATTTCCAGACTAAGATCTACTTAACGGGATCGTCTAGATCCATTTCCAGTTTAAGGACATGGTGGTCCATTGCATGTATGGCCGTCAGGACCAGTCACCTCTCTGACGACGTTGAAGGATTACAATGACAGATGTCAGAGGAGATCAGAGATGTACCCTTGAACCAGAGTTGATTGGAGGATCTATAGTCCAATTTGGGACTGAAGTTTGTTTGAAGGTTTAAAGATACGTTAGCCCTATTTGAGGCTAAGATCAACTTAAACATGATCGTTTAGATCCGACAAAAGAGCATTTGGGGACTCTATTGTTCCAGTTTAGGGACATGGTGGTCCATATTCCAGTTTAGGGACATGGTGGTCCAACATTCCCATTTTGGGGACGAATATTGGTTTAAGGACGCATTAGTCCATGAGTTTAAGGACCCCACAGTCCGCATTACCAGTTTAGGGACATGGTGGTCCATAGATAGTTTAAGGACATTTCGGTCCACATTGCCAGTTTAGGGACATGGTGGTCCATTGCCGGTTTAGGGACATGGTGGTCCATTTAATATATGGCCGTTGGGACCCGTCACCTTTCTGACGACGTTGAAGGATTACAACGACAGGAATCAAAGGAGTTCGGACATATACCCTCGAACCGGTTGTAAATTGATTTAAGAGAGCAGCTGTGCTCAGTCAATTTAATTTGAGGACTTACGGCCATGATTGGGCTAAGTCCAGTTGAAAAATGTTCAACACTTTTATTTGTTTTTGGCCTAATAGGCCTGTGTTAGGGCTTGGCCCCTGTTTAAGCAATGCATTGCATTACTTTTGGTCTCTGTTGGACCTTTATTTGGGCTCTACCCCTTTTAAAATAATGCATTGCATTATTTATTATTTTGTTTGGGCTCTGCCCATTTATAAATGAAGCAGAGCATCAATTTTGTTTGGGCTCTGCCCTTTTTATTGCATTGCAATTTAATTCGGCCTACTAGGCCTTTCTGATTTGGGCCTGGCCCTTTAGCAAATAATGCATTGCATTTGTCAGGCGCTTTGCGCCAATCAATGAGCGCAAGCGCTTGCGGTGATGATACGTGTCACGCAAGCGCAGTGCGCTGCGCCAGTGCGCTGCGCTTGCACTGCTGACACGTGGTGCGCTCTGGTGAGTTGCGCTAATTTCAGAGAGCAAGGCTCTATTTCAAAAGCGCATAGCGCAAGTGGTTCAGATGCTGACACGTGGCGCTCTCTGGCGGCTTGCGCCAACCCAAGAGCGCAACAGTGCAGTTTTGCAAGTGCAAGGCACTATTTCAATAATTTGAGGATTTTTCAGATTCCAGAACCAATGGTTCATAAAAAGTGCAAAACACTGTTTGATTTCTTGATCCAATTTAGATCAAAGAAAACAAGTTTTTCTTGTTTTTAAAGAACCAATGGTTTATAAAAAGTGCAAGGCACTATTATTATTTATTTTTCTTTTTATTGAAGATCATTAATCTTGTTCTCAGATCAATAATCTGTTCATAAGAGAATTTTCTCTTTTTTCTAAAGGTTTTACCTTTTTTGTTCTTGAGGAATTCTCTCCAATTCTTCAGAGTTCTCAATGATGATGTTGATCATGTTTTGAGTTGGAGTCTAGGGGTCTTTATATAGTGCCCATAGATTTGTTAAGTTTGTTAAAGAGATCTTTCTCTGAGTGATTTGGGGATTTTCCCCACCATTGGATCTTTGATCCAAGGGCTTCTGTTTTACAGAAGGCGATCTTCTTATTTTTAACAAGATTGAGAAAGATCTTTCAGAATCTTAATTCTGTTTTGGTGCTGGCACAGTTGGCGCAAGCGCACTCGCGCTTGACACGTGTCACGCAGCGCAGAGCGCAGCGCAACTGCGCTGCCACGTGTCGCGCAGCGCAGAGCGCAGCGCAACTGCGCTAACATGTGTCGCGCAGCGCAACTGCGCTGCCACGTGGCGCTCAGCGCAGAGCGCAAGTCAGCTGAAGCGTTGCTTTTTTAATTTTTATTTTAACTTTCAAAACAGAGCCTTGCTCTGATTGGAGGAAACAGAAGCGTTGCTTCGTTTCCCGCCTTGGAATTTGAACAGAGCTTTGCTCTGATTGGGGTAAACAAATGCCCCCCCTACCGTTGCGCTTACGTGGCCTCCAAACGTGAGCGCAGCGGT
This sequence comes from Agapanthus africanus, assembly GCA_030015575.1. Taxonomy (NCBI): domain Eukaryota; kingdom Viridiplantae; phylum Streptophyta; class Magnoliopsida; order Asparagales; family Amaryllidaceae; genus Agapanthus; species Agapanthus africanus. The sequence continues at coordinate 136,881,209 of CM057341.1, forward strand.
GGCAGAATTCCAACCGTCGCGCCATCCCTTGGAAGTTGAAACGGCTCTTCAATGCCTATAAATAGGACCTTTGGTCCCTTAGATGATTTTCATCTCTTCATAAGAATTTTGTTCAGATCCCTTCTCTTTTGTTTAAGCACTTTTAAAAGTTCAAACTCCAGAGAATTTTAGGTAAAAAATTAATTTGGATTGAATTAAATCAATTTTAAGAGCCTTACTCCCAATAGATCCCTGATCTAAAGAAGACTCATTTAGGGTTTCACTTAGCAGAGCTTTGCTCTAAAGGGGTCTAAAGAGAACTAATGAGAACCCTATTAGGGTTCCATTAATAGAGCTCTGCTCTCTAAAAGATTTTCCTTGGATTTTCTTAATTCATTAATGGAGCTTTGCTCCTTCGAAAAACCATATAGACAGATTCTTAAGAGTTTTTCATGGGTCTTGGATGTTAAAGAATGGGATTTTTATTTCTTGTTATTATAATATCATCTTTTCAGAGCAAATCTCTCAATGTTCTTAGGGGATTTTTCTCAAATTCCCCTCATTACTGACTTTGACAGGTGTCACTCCTGTTTGCAGAGCATCGCTCTCGAGGAGTTTTCACTCCCTATGCTTTTTCCTCATTGCTGATCCTCCAATGATGTTTCCTTCAGGCATTATGGCGGTGCGTCTATACAATCTGCACGAATTCATCAACTACGAGGATATCCGTGTACAGGGCCTTCAACAAAACCAAGAGTTTACAGATGCCCAGTGTGAGGAGGTCATGGGTCGTTTGAACGCACGCATTGGTTGGCTGCTCCCCCGCCGTTCTGCTCTCTTGAAAGTCGTGCTGGGAGCAATCTGGAGAGCACTCCCAGGGTTCCACGAGGCCCTACAGCTCAATGCGCTGGATGATGCCGAAGACAAGGTGCATTCAGTGTACCTGTCGGGGCTGATCTCGAAGAAACGGCGGGATAGCCTCATTGACATCCTGCATCAAATTTTCCAGCAGACGACAATAATCGCTGCTTATCGAAGGCTGGGGGGTCTCGCCGAAGATCTTGACACACAGAAGCGCGAAAGGCTGCGCACGAGAATAATCAGGAAGGCCAGAAGAGCTCTGGATGGCCTTACTTTTGAATTCCTCAATCCGTGCCCTAGATCTGAGGTTATTCCATTGTAATAATGTTTCTTGTTTATTGCTTTTATGATTGTAAGAATTTTTTGCAATATAAATGGAAATTTTTTATCCCAGCTTGTCTTATTTCTCGCTCTGAGTCTTTTGCCTATGCATGAATGGATGTGTCTCAAACGCTTGATCAAATGAAAATCGAATGTCCTTTCTGTCGCTTCCCTCTTTCTTTTATTATCAGTATACTGCTTTAGTAAACATGGTTGACAGGTGATAGAGCGAGCATCCTATATTGGCTTCTTCAAAAGGCAGCGATGGCTTAGGCCGCAGGTTCTGCCTAAGACTTTTCAACTTTATGAGCCGTGAGGGTCTCATAAAGACTTTTCTCCCTACGGGTCGAGAGGATCTCATAGGTGTATTTTCTCCTTAGGAATCGTGAGGGTTCCTAAGTGCATTTTCTCTTATAAGTCGTAAGGATCTTATAAGAGAATTTTCCCTCTTACGAGTCGAGAGGACCCGCAAGTGGTTGTTTCCCTCCTTATCGAGATTCGAGTTTGGAGAGTGAGACCCGTGGATAGTATGCAAGAGACCGTTTTGGGCCAACTTGCAGGGTCCCAGTGCTTAGGGAACAAGTTTTTTTTTTAATCCTTACTGCCTAAGGCTTTATCTTACGAGTCGAGCCGCATCGAGAAGTTCTCGCAAAGACATCAATTTCTTCATAAGTCGAGACGAATCGAGCATTTCTCGCAAGAATATCCTAACGCCACAGTTAACTTCTGCTCTTTACGACAGAAGTCCGTTAGGGTCTGTGGTACTTAGGGTTTTAGACGTCGTACCGTCGCATCAGCTGATATATTCCTCGATAGGCAATCGTGCTGTTCGAGTAGCCCAGCGACTGTCGTGTCTCTGATCCCTTCGGGGGCTGGACAAGACGTCTTCAAGCAATCCTCCTTGGCAGTTTGACCGTCGGAAGAGCAAGCGTTAGGAATTTGCCAAGCCGCTTTTTACTTGAGGTTAGGCTCATTTTGGAGAGCCCCGATGAGTCATAACCACTCCGCGCTGGTATGGGATGATCTCCGATAGTCTTACAGGTTTTATATGAGTTGTCATCAAGACCCTGAAGCTAGGAATTTGGCCTTTGCTTCGTTTGCTGGCATCGCGTCTGCTGTATCGAGACGAATGTCGCGGTGGGAACTAGGGATTTTGCCGTGGCTCCATTTGTTTGATTGCCGTGTCTGAACCTTGCTGGAGGAAGAATGCTGGGGTGACATCTCGTCTGCTGTATCGAGACGAACGTCGTGGTTGTCTCTAGGCTGCTGGTGAACCGTCGAGGTTTTGAACTAGGGATTTTGCTGTGGCTCCATTTGTTGGATGATGTTGCGTCTGCTGTGTCGAGACGAACGTCGAAGTGGTGACCATTCCGCACTGGTGTGAGACGATCTCCAGTTGTCTTTCAGGCTTTATATGACTCGCCGTTAAGACCTTGAAGCTAGGAATTTGGCCTTCGCTTCGTTTCCTTTTGTCATGTCCGAACCCTGCTGGAGGAAGAACGCTGGGGTGACATCTCGTCTGCTGTATCGAGACGAACGTCGCGGTTGTCTCTAGGTTGCTGGTGAACCGTTGAGGTTTGGAACTAGGGATTTTGCCTTGGCTCCATTTGTTTGATGTTGCGTCTGCTGTATCGAGACGAACGTAGAGGTGGTGACCACTCCGCTCTTGTGCGAGACGATCTCTGATTATCTTTCCGGTTTTATATGAGTTACCGTCAAGACCCTGAAGCTAGGAATTTAGCCTTCACTTCGTTTGCTTTTGTAAGTCCATGTCACGCACCCCACGAACTTGCGGGGAGGCGGAATATATGAAAAACGATCATCAAAGCTTCGTAACACGGACTTGAGCTCATGAATCGTGTCTAAACCGTTACTAGCAAACTACGAAAGGTTTAACTACTCTGATTCGAAGTTATACCTCACGTTACTAACCCATTACACCTTGAGAAACTACTGGAAAACTTACCAGTAAATCTCGCTTGCCCTGGCCAGGGACTTTGCGTAATGGCTCTCTGACACAGCACGATATCAACTCCCAATACCGGGAGAGACGAATCATGTCTAACTGCCACTACCTCTAAGTGCTCGGGACTGCACCCAACTGCTACCTGTTTGCACGACTCCTTTGAGCCGTGGTAGGGTAGCAATCTAAGAACAGTGGGACACACTCGAGGCGAAGTAGCAGTGTCAAGTCTGCGGACTATGCTGTACTCATGTCACCTGGGAACTGTTAACTGACGACGGGTATAATCCCAACCAACAGTTCTCCGTGAGTCCTGTCCGGTGTACCCGTAACCTAACGAGCACCTGTATACTATCTCCAGTACGACGTACTGATGGCTGTGGGACAGACCATCTCCCCAACTGGGATGAGAAGCGTACACACTAGTCTACTCCGGAGTATCGATGCCCTGTCTCGACAATCCAATGACCAGGGACCTGAAAAAGGATGTGCTTGTAGACTACCCAGCCCCCACTAGTGTGTCTGCCATCACAACGCTGGTAGTCAAGCAAGATCCTAAGAGCTCTATCAATATGTATACTCACATATTAAGATAGATAAAACCAAGTAGCATACTACCATATTTAGCAAGACTGTTATATAACTGTGAAAATCCCAAGCTTCAATTAAGTAATATACAAACTAATATGATACAGTAATGGCCTTCTAGGGCATAAACACTAACAATCTCCCACTTGCACTAGGGCTATGTACTGGCGTATCGCAGACCTATCATCTCGAATAACCTCTCGAACTGGGTCTGAGGAATGGCCTTTGTGAATGGATCAGCAGTGTTATTCTCTGTATCTACTCTCTTTACCTCGATCTCCCGGCGATCGACGATCTCCCTGATTAGGTGATACCGCCTTAAAATGTGTCTAGACTTCTGATGGGACCTGGGTTCCTTCGCTAAAGCTATAGCGCCGTTGTTGTCACAATACAAAGGTATTGGATTAACACTGGTAGGAACCACCTGAAGTTCTGTGAGGAATTTCTTCATCCAGACAGCTTCTTTTGCGGCATCGCAAGCAGCAATGTACTCCGCTTCCATCGTTGAGTCGGCAACGGTGTCCTGCTTGGAACTCTTCCAACAGACCGCCCCTCTATTGATGGTAAAGACATAACCCGACATGGACTTGGAGTCATCCTTGTCACTCTGGAATCTAGAGTCAGTAAAGGCCTCGATCTGGAGGTCTTTTCCGCCATACACCAAGAACATCTCCTTAGTCCTTCTCAGGTACTTGAGAATGTTCTTTACTGCTATCCAGTGCTTCTCTCCTGGGTTTGCCTGATACCGGCTTACAACGCTCAATGCGTATGCTACATCTGGTCTGGTACATAACATCACATACATTATAGAGCCTACCGCAAATGCGTAGGGTATAATCGACATGCGATCCCTTTCCAAATTAGTCTTGGGAGACATCTCTTTGGAGAGGGTGATTCCGTGACAAGCCGGTAGGTTACCGCGCTTAGAATCATCCATACTGAATCTTTTTAATATGGTATCTATGTACCTGGACTGCGAAAGTCCCAACATCCTCTTTGATCTATCACGATAGATCTGGATCCCCAGAATGTAGGTGGCATCACCCAGGTCTTTCATGGAGAATTTCTGTGACAAGAATCTTTTGACTGACTGTAGCATAGGAATATCATTTCCTATTAGGAGAATGTCATCCACGTACAAGACGAGGAATACAACAACTCTCCCTACAATCTTACTGTATATGCATGGTTCATCTGGATTTTTGATAAAGTCGAATTCTTTGATAGTATCATCAAAACAGATGTTCCAACTCCGCGATGCATGCTTTAGTCCATAAATGGATTTAAGCAGCTTGCATACTTTACCGCTGCTCCCACTCTGAATGAATCCCTCTGGCTGATCCATATAGGCGCTCTTTTCCAAATTATCATTTAGAAAGGCCGTCTTTACGTCCATCTGCCAGATCTCATAATCGTAGAATGCAGCAATAGCAAGAAGGACCCTAATGGATTTGAGCATAGCCACTGGAGAAAAGGTTTCGTCATAGTCCAAACCAGGTCTTTGACGGAAACCCTTTGCAACAAGTCTAGCCTTATAGGTTTCAACCTGTCCATCTACACCAATCTTCTTTCTGAATATCCACTTGCATCCTATGGGTTTTACCCCATCTGGAGCAGTGTCCAAAGTCCATACTTTGTTAGTGTACATGGACTCCATTTCGGTCCGCATTACATCCAGCCATTTTACCGAGTCACCGCTCTGAATGGCTTGCTAGAAGCTAGTAGGGTCATCATTATCAATGACGCAATCTTCTCGATCCCCGTCTATGAGAAAACCGTAGTATCTCTCGGGCGGATGAGACTGCCTACTACTTCTGCGGATAGGCGCTGGTATGTCCCTTTCTTCTGAAACTTCTTGTTCTACCAAACTTTCAGTAACAGCTTGTGGTTCTGGAATTTCTTCCAGTTCTACTGCGCTCCCACTCTTCTGATTTTCTAAAAATTCAATTTTTAAGAAGCGGACATGACTAGAAACAAAAACCTTTTGTTCCTCTGCATAATAGAAGCAATATCCCATGGAGTTCTTTGGATATCCCACAAACTTACACTCTACTGAGCGTGCCTCGAGCTTGTCCGGATGCTGCATTTTTACAAAAGCTGGACACCCCCATGTCTTTAGGTACTGAAGATAGGGTTTCTTCCCACTCCACATCTGATATGGTGTGGTATGCACAGTTTTGGTTAGAATCTTGTTCAAAAGATATGCCGCTGATTCTAGCGCATAACCCCAGAATGATCGCGGTAACTCAGCCTTACTCATCATGGAACGAACCATATCCAATAGGGTTCGATTCCTCCTTTCCGATACACCGTTGTGTTGTGGTGTGTATGGAGGAGTAAGCTGAGAGAGAATTCCATTCTCTTTTAAGTAACCCAGGAACTCGGCACTTAAGTATTCACCACCTCGATCAGATCTCAGTGTCTTAATACTTTTGCTTGTTTGGTTTTCCACTTCATTCTTGTATTCCTGGAATTTCTCAAAGGCCTCGGATTTATGCTTCATCAAGAAGATATGTCCATACCTAGAGAAATCATCCGTAAAAGTAATGAAGTAGGAATAACCACCTCGCACATGTGTAGACATTGGACCGCACACGTCACTGTGTACGAGTCCTAAGAGCTCGCTCGCTCTTACTCCGTGTCCAGTAAACGGAGTCTTTGTCATCTTTCCCATGAGACAAGATTCACAAGTGACATAAGATTGATATTCGAACGGATTCAAATATCCTTCTCTATGTAACTTCGTTAATCGTGTTTCATTGATGTGACTTAGTCTACAATGCCATAAGAAAGCCTGATTCATTTCTGGAGACTTTCTTTCAAGTGTGTTCTGGATATTGAAAACCTGAGCTTGACTCAATACGTATATACCGTCATCTAATGTACCGGACCCAATCAGAACTTGATTTAGGTGGATGTGAACTACATCGCTTACGAATGTAAAGTCATATCCCTCTCTTGAAAGTGAGGACACTGATATGATATTACAAGTCAAACTAGGTATATACAGACAGTTACGTAGAATCAATATCTGCCCACTTGTCAAACCTAGGCGATATTCTCCCACGGATTCAGCGTCCACGCTCATTCCGTTTGAAACTCTGAGAGACAAATCACCTATCCTTATATCTCTACGGTTTCTCAAAGCATGCAATGAATTACAGATATAAGATCCTGCTCCGGTATCTAGTACCCAGGAAGTAGAGTTAATTGACAAACAGTTCTCAATTACAAACACACTAGAGGCTGAAGCCACAACATGCTTCGTATCCTGGCTGCTGGCTTCCAAAGCCCTGTAATCCTTCTGCCAATGCCCATTCCCATAACAATAGGAACATCCCTCCTTAGCTATACCAAGTCCCGAAACTTTTGCTCTTCCCTTTCCTCCTACTTTATTGACACCGTATATCGGCTTTGTAGAGGTCTTCTTCTTTTCACCCTTTGCTTTCGCCCTGGATATAGAAGAAGAAGGTCCCTCATTAAGCAGAGCTTGTGTCTCCCTGGTTTCTTTCAGGGTGTAAGTAGAGGGTAGGGACTGTAGAAATATGTCAGCGTATGACCTGTTTCCCAACGTGGTCTCCAGGTCCTTGAGCTCATCAACAGAGTTGGTCATTGTAAGGACGTTGTCCCATACAGATGACCCGACAGCCAACCTCGTTTGATTTAAATCGTTTGAGGTCTCATATCTTGCGATATGAGTTTGCTCTCCATATGAATCTTTATTATGGAGAAAGATGGAAACTAAGTCCATCTTCTCGTGTTGCTTCTGGTATACACCATCAACTGAAGCCAACACGAGGCACTTAGCTTTTGCTTTATCCTTTTCCCTTGTCTGATGGATATCCATATCCGCGACGGTGGAAACTGGACCTGGGACGGCGGGATCTTGAGTAGTAATAGGGTGGTCCAGCTTGTCATAGGCAATGGACATCTGGACAGACCTTTGCCAGTCAAATAAGTTAGATTCAGTCAACTTGTTATCTAGATATAACCTAGTCATAGTCACAAGGTCGCTACAATGGGAGAGAGAAGAAAACACTTCATCATGATGCTCTTGCAAATTTAGATTGGTTTTTAATTTATCTAAACTGGATGGCTTCCACTGTTTCTCGAATCCTTCCTCAAACCATAAAAGAAGAACTAGCCAGGACTATTCTCACTGTACAATACTTGCTTAACCGTTCAGCCAGGCTAGTGTCGGTACTTCGAGGGAGGTTTTCCAACGCTTTCGCGAAATTCCTTAATTAAATAACCTCTTTTCTCTGGGGGCGTAGCCCCGCTGATACCTTTCTCGACACCTACTTGGTTTATAGCATTGATCGTTAAGTGACGAATCTCCTGATAAGTAGCATATACTCACAGTAGGATCGGGATCCAAATATCATCGTATGATAATGTTGAAGGAATCCTACCAACATTCATCAAACTCCAAACGGTATGCAACAATAGCAAGTTTCAGTTTCTTTAGAAACTCCCGATGTGGATTTTTGCCCATGTTCTTATGACCTTGACGAAAGCCAACAAATCATAAAACACATGTCAAGTTCTGCCCATCATTATCTTGTTAATTTGAACCCACCCGTATATACCCTTGACGAAAGCCAACAAGGTAATACGACTGTCCCAAACCAACTCATCTATCTATGCAACAAATGAATACCCCAGCAGCTACCAAACACTATGTCTTGACGAAAGCCAACAAACATAGCTTGAATACTACTGACCATCCATAAGAAATGACGGAGGGCTACGACTGGTTTTGGCGAAACCGTGAACGTAGTGAACTTGATATAATCGAAGGAACCTGATAGCTTTTTTTAAAAAGAGTGGTTAAAACTCCGCAATTTAAAAAATCTGCTCTTTTAAAAATAACCGAGTGGTTTCTTTTAAATTTGTTCCAACGATTCAACTTTGGTTTATTTTCTTTGCATTAAAATAATGCGTCCCATCATTTAACCTATCATTGCAGAGAACAACGAAAATACAACGTTCTCTTATGCCATCCGCATTCGCCACTGGGTCCCGTCATCACCCGCTAAGTTACTTAACTAACGACAGAGCGGGGGCTAGGCTAGTGCGGGTGTAAAACATAAGTGACGTCTAAATAGCTATCATATATAGATATTGTACATTCGTCAGACGCAATAATAGGCATTCCAGATCTCAGATGAACATTATTGGATATACAAGCAATCCGCGTTTGCTTTGAGCCTGCAACAAAATACGGATTACACAGTTGTGATGAATAGCCTTTACCCCAGCCTAGACCCCTACGGGTACGGCAAACTACCCGCCAAGTACCCGAAGTGAAGCGGTCTCCCTCAACAACGTGAGTAAGCCACTAAACACTTCAACGTACCCGGTAGTCTGTGTACCCCACCTTAGGTCTATCCTAGAAGCAAAAATACTAAATGAAATAATACAACGGTGGCTACAACCGCAACCTGGATGTGCCCCGCAAAAGAATATTACATCATATTACAATTTACATCGAATGAATGAATATAAAACCCATCTCAAACCCCGGCTAATCATCACAACGATCCAATCAAGTTCATATACACAAACAGTAAACATTACAGAAATGTGCAACCCCCTGCCAACCGACATACTAGCAATTAGGGGAGGTTTACGAACACATTATACAATCACAGATAAAAACCCGATTAGCAAATAACTTAGAATATCGATCAATAACCATTTTCCGTGTCTACCCCAATTGCAAACCTGCACTAAAGTAACCTGGGTAGAAACAGAACATACCTGAAAACAGAACACCATAAAACAAGAATAACAGAGCAAATCCGAGTCAACTCGGAGTTGACTCGGCGGCGGATCCGCGGCATAAGCACTCTATTGCCGCGGATCCGCGGCCATAACACCGAGTTGGTGGCTCGTATTTTCCCAGTATTCTTAAAATACCCTGCTGTGAATTTTAAGGCATATCAAAAAAAAATTCTGAAACTTTTAAAATTAACAGAAACTGAAAAGGGTATCGGGGTGTTGTTTTCGTGTTTTCCGTCGATCGAAGTTCTACTTAGTTGCTAATAAGCTAGTAATGGTTTAGTATGCTCTGATACTACTGTAAGTCTATGTCATGCACCCCACGAACTTGCGGGGAGGCAGAATATATGAAAAAGATCATCAAAGTTTCGTAACATGGACTTGAGCGCATGAATCGTGTCTAAACCGTTACTAGCAAACTACGAAAGGTTTAACTACTCTGATTCGAAGTTATACCTCACGTTACTTGTCATTCGGGTCTTCATTACTATCTTCCACTCCTTGTAGGCTCTTTGGAACGTCGGCACTTCAACGGCCTCCTCGAGTCAAAGACGATCCACCCGAGAGCTCCTACTCCAAGCTTAACCTCTAACTTGAGGTAACTAGGTTGTTCAAAGTGCTAATCTAAGCAACCTAGGTGATATAGAGTTGGATTATGGAAGTATTAGTCTAGCTAACCCTTGATCTCAACACATGAGAGGTTAGGGTTAGGGTTTGAAGATGGAGAGCTTGAGGAGAGAGAAGGTGAGAGTGAGAATCCTTTTGGATGAATAGATCATGTGTGTATATATGAAACATAACATATATATTAAATGAATAACAAATAATGATATATCATCATATTTCATTAATACACTAAGTGATTCATCACATGAGTCATATAAATCATAATTGATTCATTAACTCCATGTATGAATCACACTATGACTCACTTATCCAATTAATGCAAATGCCACCTTAACCCCCAAGTCACCATGCTTCAAGAAGCTTCCCGACAAATTACGAGAACGCCCCTCATATCCGTAAAAACACGGAAAAACTTTAGACTATATAAATCCAATAATCCGATACTAGAATCTGGCTTAAACCAAAGCCGACTAGTAAAAACTGTCCGAACATCGTACATGCGTACAAACACGTATGCGTCCGAAACCTGTCGTAAAACCATACGACCTCTATATCGTTTCGTCCGAAGTAGGGAAACTCTCTGTGTGGGACTCTAAAGACTCGACACTACGCTGGCAGTGGGTTTAACCACAGACCGCAAGCGGCACTAGCTGTACGTAACGGTCCCCAGGTAGATGTCGATAAGAAGGCCGATGAGTAAACCCATCTGAACTCCTACTGAGCCTGTTGTGACAATCTCCGTACGGTCTGGTCTGTTCGTCTAGGACTATCGCATATCGGGCCTAGGGGGCGGCAAGCGTCAGTCCCCTAAAAGCGGTATAAGTCGTGTCGGAGCGTAGCCCATTACACCTTGAGAAACTACTGGAAAACTTACCAGTAAATCTCGCTTGCCCTGGCCAGGGACTTTGCGTAATGGCTCTCTGACACAACACGATATCAACTCCCAATACCGGGAGAGACGAATCCTGTCTAACTGCCACTGCCTCCAAGTGCTCGGGACTGCACCCAACTGCTACCTGTTTGCACGACTCCTTTGAGCCGTGGTAGGGTAGCAATCTAAGAACAGTGGGACACACTCGAGACGAAATAGCAGTGTCAAGTCTGCGGACTATGCTGTACTCATGTCACCTGGGAATTGTTAACTAACGACGGGTATAATCCCAACCAACAGTTCCCCGTGAGTCCTGTCCGGTGTACCCATAACCTAACGAGCACCTGTATACTATCTCCAGTACGACGTACTGATGGCTGTGGGACAGACCATCTCCCCAACTGGGATGAGAAGCGTACACACTAGTCTACTCCGGAGTATCGATGCCCTGTCTCGACAATCCAATGACTAGGGACCTGAAAAAGGATGTGCTTGTAGACTACCCAGCCCCCACTAGTGTGACTGCCATCACAACGCTGGTAGTCAAGCAAGATCCTAAGAGCTCTATCAATACGTATACTCACATATTAAGATAGATAAAACCAAGTAGCATACTACCATGTTTAGCAAGACTGTTATATAACTGTGAAAATCCCAAGCTTCCATTAAGTAATATACAAACTAGTATGATACAGTAATGGCCTTCTAGGGCATAAACACTAACAGCTTTGGCGTGTCCGAATCCTGTTGGAGGAAGAACGCTGGGGTGACATCTCGTCTGCTGTATCGAGACGAACGCTGGGATTTTTCCGTCGCTTCTCTTTGTTTCGACCGCGAGGTCTTTTGCTGGCATTGTATCTGCATCTTGATGGACTGCGAAGGAACGCCATTGTTAACGTCTCGTCTGCTGTATCGAGACGATTGTTGAGATGAAGCTGGGATTTTGCCGTCGCTTCGCTTTGTTTCGACCGCGAGGCCTTTTGTTGGCGTTGTATCTGCATCTTGATGGACTGCGAAGGAACGCCATTGTTGATTCTTAGGCCGTAGATATTTCTGTTAAGATTTGGTTACGTTTTCTACTGGAGCGTTGGGAGGAAAGGGTGCTTCCTTCTTTGTTTGTGCCCCTGGATTGTATACAGGGATTGCTGTGTTATCGCCTGTAGGGCAAAAGTTTCATTCATTCATTTTTCATTTTTTTATATATGATTATTTTATTTCCGCGATGCTCTATCATTTCAGCTTTTTATATCGCGAAAATCGCGATTGCCCAATCATTTCGGCTATTTTTCGCGGTGCCCAATCATTTCGGCTATTTTTCTTTTTACTCGCTGCTTTTTATTGCGAGTTGCCCAATCATTTCGGCTGTTTTGTATGCATGTGTGGCTTGCTGTCTTTTCGCCGCAAGCTTGGAATTAGACACCGGTTTCGGCATCAGCACCGCTACAACTGGGATTGCCAGGAGCGAATCATCATTTGCCTCTGTCGACGTTGAACAAAGGTGGCTTAGTAAACAGGGTTAGGATCCTGTCGACTAAGGCTTTTGACTTCATGAGCCGTAAGGGTCTCACAAAGGTATTTCTCCCTACAAGCCATGATGATCTTGTAGGTGTGTTTTCTCCTTAGGAATTGTGAGGATTCCTAAGTGTATGTTCTCTTGTAAGTCATAAGGATCCTACAAGAGTGTTTTCTCCTTATAAGTCAAGAGGACTTACAAGGGTTGTTCACCATGCGAACATATCCCCAGTCACGGATGGGACTTGGTTAGGGAAACGTTTATTCGCGCCCGTGGATTGTATACAGGGGTCGGTATTGAGCCACTTGTAGGGCCATATCGAAGGTTGTGGGAGTTGCTTAAGAACAGGTTCAGGTCTCTGTAACTTAAGACTTTCAAATCTTATGAGCCGTGAGGGTCCCATAAGAGAGTTCTCCTTACGAGTCGTGAGGATCTCGCAAGTGTATTTTCTCCTTAGGAATCGTGAGGACCCCTATGTGTGTTGCTCCCTTGTGAATCGTAAGGATCTCACGTGGGTGATTTCTCCTTATAAGGTCGAGAGGACCCTGTAAGTGTCTTTCACGAGGTTGCGCCCTTTCAGGTTTTCACAAACACTCGCCGGTAGCCATGCTGTTTTTACTCACGGAGCCCTTTCGGGTTTTCATCCGTGCCCGTTTTGCTTATGGACATACCGTTTTTCTATTTTTATTTTTATTTTTTTATTCTTTATTCTTTTTTTTTAATCTTTTTATTCTTTATTCTTTTTTTTTATCTCGTCCGCCTGAGGATGCTGCGGTAGTAGTTTAAGGACGTTTCGGTCCGTCATTAGTTTAAGGACGTTGCGGTCCGTTGTCGCCATATTTGAGGCGAATCTCTAGTTTACTGACTTTTCGGTCTATGGGGCTTTCTATATGAATGAGCATGATGCCCCCGGCGTATCCGTCTTTCTCAGAGCGTGCGGTTGTGGCGGGCTCACCTTCCAGTTTTCGGATATGACGAACTTGCCCTGTCGGTATTGATCTTCAACCCAGTTCTTAAAGACGTAGCAATCCTCGATCAGGTGACCTACAGTTTGGTGGTAAGGGCAATAATCGAGATCGTTTACATCGCCTGACCGCAACGGACGTTTTGGTCTCGGCAGATTGATGAGTCTGTCGCGCATTGCCAGCTCGAACAGTCTCCTTGTTTTATTTTGAGGAAATGAGTAAGGACGTTTCGACTTTTCCTGGAGGGGTTGCTGCTTGTTGTTTCGGCAAACAACCGGTTTAGGGCCACTCGATTGCTATTGAGTATTGGCTACGAAGGCTGTTTTTTCCTTCCCTTTATCCTTTTTGCTCGATCCCTTGTTTGCGGAGCCAAGATTTTTTTCGAGCAGCGTGCGATTACACGGCTGAACGCTATCGCAACTTCTCAATTCTTTCACGGATTCCTTGAGGAGAGGGTTGAGGGCAGCTTCCTCGTCAGAGTCGCTTCCAAAGGTGATAATTTGCGATCCCTTGGAGTCGGCTATATGACAATCGTCGGCGGCTCTTTCGCGCTCTTTTATCACATTTTCTGATGTCTACGAGCTTCACGTTTTGTCCTGTTGAAGTGTTGCTTTTGAGCAACATATCCTTGCCACCAACACTTAAAGGAGTCGCGGTCTTCGGTAGAATGTATGATCTTTTGATGATATAAGCAGAAGTAAGGATGCATTTCTACTCCACCGAGAGTATTTTCTTGAGAGGGCGGCAACTTCATTCCTGCTGACAGGGCTTTAGCAAACCTTTTTCTTGTTTTGAATTTGTTTTTATCCGCACCGGATGGCTTTTGATTTGACGGAAGTGCCTCGACTCTTTGGTCCAGTTGTCGGTGTTTGGCTCCTTCCAGTATGGCCATCTCACGCTCTTGATTGGTTTTAACTTTCAGACGAATCTCATTCAGGAAGGCATCGATCAACTCGTCTGACGGCCGCGGAATTTCTGGTTCAAGGTCCGCCCCCGGTTTATCAGCGCAAGGAGCCTCTTTATCATCCGCCAATGAGTGAGAGATCACGTGACAAGTCGCTACGTAGTCTTCAGACTCGTCCGATGAGTCTTCTCCATCATTTTCGTCTTCGACAAAAGAACAAGCTGCCCCCATCGTGTCCGTCTTCTTTGGAGTGTGCGGCTGTGGTGGGTTTACCTTCCAGTTTTCAGACAGCGCGAATTTGCCTTGTAGGTATTGATCCTCGATCCATCCCTTAAAGACGAAACAATCCTCGATCGGGTGACTTACCGTTTGGTGGTAAGGACAGTAATCGGGATTATTGAGATCGCCTGGCTGCAACGGATGTTTTGGATTCGGCAGATTGATGAGTCTGTTGCGTACTGCCAGTTCAAACAGTCTTCTCGTTTTATTTTGAAGAAACGAGTAAGGACGTCCTGGTCTCTCCTCGTGGGACGGGCGTGGATGCGCGTTATTTTGGCGAATGACCGGCTTTGAGTTGTTCGGCTGTTGTTGAGCATTAGCAACGACAGTCGCCTTCCCTTTTCCTTTCTCATTTTGAGAGTCTGGTTTTGGAGGAGACGGTCCGTAGCCCATCTGGTCCATTTGGGCTAATTTGTCGATCAATGCCTGGAAGGTGGTCGGCCTGAAGAACATCATGAATTGGGATATAGTCGCCTGCGGATCGAGAGTGCCCACAAACATGCCTACCGTAGGTGCCTCTTCTATGCGTTGTTCACATTTTGACCATAGGTTCCGCCATCGTGTTGTGTATTGGACCCACGTTTCGCCTGGCCTTATCCTGGCATTTATCAGTGCTGTTATCGGGGTGTGTTCACTAGCACTCGTGAATCTTTGTGTAAACAGTAACTCCATCTCCGCAAATATTTTGACGGAGTCGTTAGGTAGCTCCGAATACCATTCAAAGGCTGTTTCTGCTAAACTGTCGACGAATTGTCGAAGCAACGGTTTGTCATCGCCTCCAGTGTTGCCGCATAAGGCCCTGAACTGAGCGACGTGCTGATGTGGATTCCCTGTCCCTTTATATACGTGGAACTTAGGGATCGTATATCCCGGCGGGTAACTGATTTGGTCATACCAGTCCGGATAGGGTCGTCCAGTTCTAACAATTTGTCCAGCCACTTCACTCGCTTGATGAGCTCGTATTTGCTGAGCTATATAGTCATCCAGCGCGGCCTTGGAAATGGTTTCATCTTTGGCTGCTGAAAGAGCCGGCGGAGGATTAGATGTCCCCCTTCTATCGTCTTCAACAATGATTGGAAGGTCATCAGCTGGAGGGTCCGGCTGTAACATCATCCCTACCATATCTTGGAAGAGGAGCGCTATCTGTCTTATGTTAGCCGCTTGTTCTGCGGCTTCTCTGTCCTTCTTTTCGAGGATTCTACGTAATAAGTCAGCATCAGTTTCTTGTTCGTGACCCTGCTCTGATGATACTTCCGAACTTTCTTTCGGTTCGGTAAGTGCAGCCATCAAAGTCATCATTTCCTGAAGCTTCTGTTGCTGCTCCTGGGTTTTTGTCACGGATCGGGTGAGCGGTCGGTGACCCGTCAAAGCACGGCTTTCCTCCTTTCCGGAAGCCATATAAACAGTGTGCACTACCATGCCCCCAGACTTAGGGCGTTTGTGCTCAACGCTTTTACAGTTTACCATGTTCACAGGGGCTTTTTGCGGCCTTCTTTTCTTTTGAGTGATTGAATTTGAGGGGGCTGTCGTAGTGGGCACCTAAGTAGCTATTGCTTTTTGTGGCTTGACGTTGTAATCCTTATCCCGCTGAACTTTCATCTTTTTCTGTTGACGGAGATAGTTTTCATCAATCACCAACTCCTGGACCTGTCGCCAGACTTTGTAAATTTTAGAGGACAGCCGTTGAGGGGGTTGTTCCAGCTTCTTCTCTGAAGTATTCTTCACAGGTGAAGGAGTTCGTTTCAACACCGCAGTAGGAGAGTTCCTACGCACCGTGTTCAGCAATTCAAAACTGTTCCCGGTTGGAACAGCAGCATCGATCCACACCGTTGGAGATGGCGGAGTTATCCTAGAGAGGGAGTTGCCCCCAATCTTCCTTATCCGGTGCCAGTGGCGACGTCGAGCGTGTCGTGTGGATAGAGTTGTTCTAACCGTAGGGGTGACCTCCTCATGCCCCCTGCGTTAGTCAAAATCTGCCGGTATCAGCCTTTTAAAGACCGACGTCCGTTGAATGGGGACGGTCAACCTGTCAAAAGCAGGCTTCCGAGCAGGGGAAGCAACCTTGGTGATCTCGCCTGAAACTAGAGTAGGGATAGCTATCCGCTTTGGGATAACATCTTCTGGTATTGCTGGCTTTTTCATGGGCCCGTTGGAGCTCTGACCTAGCCTGTTAAAAACTGAGGCTGTGGAGTTGGGCGACCCGTTGAAAGGGACCGCGGCAGTGGCAAGTCGATCAAAGACCGACTTCTTTGGGGCTTCTTGCAACGTCATTGGGGCATTGAAGCTCATCGGTGGGAGCATGGTCCCGAAGAATAGTCCAGTGGTGGCTTGAGTTACCTGTTCCACTGGCATCTTGAAAAGAGAGGCCGCTTGGGGCCCGTAAGTCACTCCTCCAGCAGAGACCGAGCGAGAGTTGCAGTTGCAAGCAGTGCAGTTTGAAGCCATTGATCGTCTGTTTTCTGCACGGAGAAAGACACCAAATCTTAGTACCTCGAATCCACAGGTAACCACAGCAAACCGCGATTTGTTCGTGAACACGACACACGAAGTGTGGAGTGGAAAGAGGAAAAGGTCCCACCGGGCGTGCCAGAATCTGTTCCCCTCCGAATGGCTGTCGAGACGTTAGGGCGTCTTGCCTGAGATTCGGGGCAGATGCTATTTGGTTTTATCCGTCTACCACTCCGAAGATGCCAAGTTGATTTATGGCACCGTGTATCGGAGGTTTAGACGGATGCGGCCGATGTAGCAGACTTCGTCATATTCCCCCTCGCTTGAGGGTTTTTTTATTGTGGGGACGCTCTTCCCTGCAGGCGCAAGCCCCTGCAGTTAATTACGCTACCTCATCGCGGTAACAACTTTCTCCTTCTCCAGAATTTCACTTCGTGTCGTGGGTGTTTGTTTTGTTTGTGGTTGCCCGTGGATTGTATACGTAGACTATTTATTTCGTCGCCCGTAGCATGTGGATTAGTCCAAATCCGTACTTTCTTAGATTTGGGTTTTGGGTTTTGGTTTAATGATACGTTAACCATATTTGAGGCTAAGATCAACTTAAACGTTTGTTAAGGATACGTTAGTCTAATTTCCAGACTAAGATCTACTTAACAGGATCGTCTAGATCCATTTCCAGTTTAGGGACATGGTGGTCCATTGCATGTATGGCCGTCAGGACCCGTCACCTCTCTGACGACGTTGAAGGATTACAACGACAGATGTCAGAGGAGATCAGAGATGTACCCTTGAACCAGAGTTGATTGGAGGATCTATAATCCAATTTGGGACTGAAGTTTGTTTGAAGGTTTAAAGATACGTTAGCCCTATTTGAGGCTAAGATCAACTTAAACATGATCGTTTAGATCCGACAAAAGAGCATTTGGGGGCTCTATTGTTCCAGTTTAGGGACATGGTGGTCCATATTCCAGTTTAGGGACATGGTGGTCCAACATTCCCATTTTGGGGACGAATATTGGTTTAAGGACGCATTAGTCCATGAGTTTAAGGACCCCACAGTCCGCATTATCAGTTTAGGGACATGGTGGTACATAGATAGTTTAAGGACGTTTCGGTCCACATTGCCAGTTTAGGGACATGGTGGTCCATTGCCAGTTTAGGGACATGGTGGTCCATTTAATATATGGCCGTTGGGACCCGTCATCTCTCTGACGACGTTGAAGGATTACAACGACAGGAATCAAAGGAGTTTGGAGATGTACCCTCGAACCGGTTGTAAATTGATTTAAGAGAGCAGCTGTGCTCAGTCAATTTAATTTGAGGACTTACGGCCATGATTGGGCTAAGTCCAGTTGAAAAATGTTCAACGCTTTTATTTGTTTTTGGCCTAATAGGCCTGTGTTAGGGCTTGGCCCCTGTTTAAGCAATGCATTGCATTACTTTTGGTCTCTGTTGGACATTTATTTGGGCTCTGCCCCTTTTAAAATAATGCATTGCATTATTTATTATTTTGTTTGGGCTCTGCCCATTTATAAATGATGCAGAGCATCAATTTTGTTTGGGCTCTGCCCTTTTTATTGCATTGCAATTTAATTCGGCCTACTAGGCCTTTCTGATTTGGGTCTGGCCCTTTAGTAAATAATGCATTGCATTTGTCAGGTGTTTTGCGCCAATCAATTAGCGCAAGCGCTTGCGGTGATGACACGTGTCACGCAAGCGCAGTGCGCTGCGCCAGTGCTCTGATTGGGGGAAACAGAAGCGTTGCTTCGTTTCCCGCCTTGGAATTTGAACAGAGCTTTGCTCTGATTGGGGTAAACATGAGCCGTTGGAGAAACGCGGGCAGGAAAAGAGAAGTGGGGAAGAGAAGATGAAGGAATAGGGAGCGGGTCGGGTAGGAGCGTGTTGGGCCGGTTCGGGGGAGAGAAGAAATTGAGTTTGGGATTTTAGGGAGTGGGCCTGGGCTGTGTGAGGGAAAATAAGGAAAGGAAAATGGAAGTATGGTTAGGGTTTGGGGAAAAAGAGAGAGAGGGTTTGGGTTTTGGAGTGAAGAACTGAGCCGGGCATGAATTGGGGAAAGGGTTTAGGATTTTAGTTTTAGGTTAGGAGTTTAATAAATTAATTTAAATAAAAATTACACACACACACACACACACACATATATATATATATTTAAATCGGAATAAATCTGGACTAAATTTTGGAAAAATACGGAAAATTTGTAGAAAATTTGGGAAAATATTCGGAGACTTATTTATTAAAATACGCTAATTATTTATAGGGACTGGGTATTACATCATACCACCCTTACAAAAATTTCGTTCTCGAAATTTAAAATAACGATAAGCTATATAAAATAATATGCGAAAAGCTACAACATCGAACACTGATATATAGTGATTTACTTAAAAACAGCTAGATAAAATCGAAGGTCTTTATATGTATAAGAATAATCAACTAAAAGGATAGGTCTATGTAAGCACCAGGCAGAACCATCTATGAGGATAAACTATATGTATAAGAGAATAAAATGGTAATAACGACTAATAATGAAGGGTTTGCCGATAGGCCAAAGTATTTTAGAATAAATATATAGATCGAACAATTTTAAAATAACTTGAGAATACCCACATGGTGAAAATAAGAAGAAAAAAAATAGAACAAAATAGTATGCGCGATATATGTTTGCGCTATTGAAAACATGGAAAATAGTAAAGCATTTAAAATGAATAAAACGGGAGTAGCTAATAACACGCAATTCTTCGATAAACACAAAATATTGAAAGTTAAATTCCGAATAACGACGTCACTGGACGTACTTATAGTAATAAAGGAAAGCACTACTAATGTATAAGGGCTAGTCAGGGTATGGGTTTCAGAAGAGTATGGCCCATTCAAAAAGTCGGAAAATGGTATTTCAATCTGAATATCGAAGAGGCTGGGGTCGGGTCAGCACAGGGTGAATAGTAGTGAATCCCAGAAGGGAAAGAATTTATTGGGGAAGGAGAACAGTCAATGCATAATGCGAATCAAAAATCAAAAGATTAGCGAACTCAAAAAATTTATTATTAATCCAGAAAATTTTAAATAAGGCACTCTTGAAAGATAAAAGGTGGCCCTAAACTATACATATAATTATTTGTCCAGAGGAAACAAAGATATATCGCGTCAGTCGTGGTTGTGGAAGTTCAGCAGGTTACGGTAAGCTCGCGCGCTAAGATAGGGGCGTAAATTTCAATAACCCCTCGCAGGGTTTGCCACTGGAGGTTCTTCTGCCGCGGGGTCTCCTTCTTCCGGTTCTTCGGCCTCGGCTGGAGCTTCTTCATCGAGGTCTGCTTCCACGTGATTTACTTCTTCTGGATCTTCTTCCATGGGATTTTCTTCCACTGGATTCTCCTCAGGGCCTTCCTCTCCTGGATTTTCTTCTATCGGGTCTTCCTCGGGATCTTCCTCTATCGGGTCCTCTTCTTCGTTGTCAGATTCGCTGATCATGTCGACTTCTGGGGTTGCGACTCCCTCATCCTCGGAATCGCTGTTTCCTAAAATAACCTGTGGGCCGTTGATCTTGTCATCTGAACTTACCAGCATGCAGTCCAAGGAAACGAACGGCCGTGCGTCCTCATCTAGAGGCGGCGCTGCTCCAAGGCGGGCCATGACCTGAAAAGAAAGAGTCATGATTAGACAGTGGAACACACCAAGAAAATAACTATGGATACGAGGCACAAGGAAAATATGCGGTAGGTAAGGACTGAAAACCCAAAATTTAGAATACTGATGCAATAAGTAGTATGAGGAAAATAAGTGGCAAGGGGACGACACATACATCACAACTCAGAATTTTATTGCATTTCAACTAAAAGTTCAACAGATACAAGATTTTAAACGAAATGAAATATTTACAAAAGAGTGACAATATTTTTATTGAAAGCAGAAAGGTGATAATTCTTTTTTGATATCTAGACCGCCGCATTCTCGTCAAGCGAGTGGAGTCCTGCGCTGGGTCCGTACTATCCTCGAAGCTCGAACTACAAAATAACCGGGTCACTTAGCAGGAGTGGAGAGTGTGGACGAATCTCCTCCTTATAGCTTCTTCCTTCGAGGGCAACCATTGACAAGATGTTCGTTGGATCCGCAAATCAGACACTGCCCTTTGGCGCTGCGACAGTCTCTCTGAAAGTGTCATGGCTTCTTGCAGTATCCACAATGTTGAGTTCTCCGTTGCTTCTGTCGCTGAGGAACAAATGGGCGCTTCATCCTCACCTCTTTTCCTTGTTTAACAAGGATTCCCTTACGATTGGAGGCTTCCGCTGGCGCTTGAGTCATCTGCCTTCCTAATCCTTCAGCTAATAGGTCGTCCGTTCGCTCCTGGATTTCCTTCAAATCTTGCAGTACATTCAAAATCTCGACGGTCTGATTCTGGGGAGTGGAGATAGAAGAAGAGTCGTTGGAAGACATGGTCCTGAAATAACAATTTTGAGGACGATATAAGGTACAAGCCATAAGAATCAAAATACAATATAGATTAGGCAAGGAAACATGAATATCGGGTGAGGTGAAACTCAAACGAGTGGAAATCAAATGCAGAACTCCAAGTCACTCAAACAGAGTACAGTATTGTTACTATGCTGCAGTTCATAATTACAATCACGTAACTACTAAGTCACCCAAAACTCTAGCGGACGGATCAAAACATATAGCAGAACCCATTACGTGAATCAAGATCAAAGATAACGAGTTTACAATCTAGACCGAAAGATGTCTTAGATTGTCAAGCCCTATACGAAAACTGCAATCCCAATCGAAGCAAAACCTGGCTCTGATACTAACAAAACCATGTCATGCCTCGCTTCCCAAAATACGAAATACGAGGGGTTAACAAGGCCAGCCATGCTCCTACGGTCGAGGAAACATCCTGCCGTAGTCACACTTCGGCTTCTAGCTTTGCGCGGTAATCAGTAATCAATGCACAGGTAATGAGAAATGCAGTCACTAAATCAGAATAAATACAATATACTAACCAGATAGAGATCAATTGAAGATAGCGTTGAGTCACTGATCCAGATATCCGCAATGTCCTCGAGGTACATCAGATCCTGGTGTACCCCTCCGAAGGACGGCGACGACGTTAGGACGTCTTGCCTGAGATTCGGGGCAGATGCTATTTGGTTTTATCCGTCCATCTCTCCGAAGATGCCAAGTTGATTTATGGCACCGTGTATCGGAGGTTTAGACGAATGCGGCCGATGTAGCAGACTTCTTCAGATTCCCCCTCGCTTGAGGGGTTTTTGATTGTGGGGATGCTCTTCCCTGCAGGCGCAAGCCCCTGCAGTTAATTACGCTACCGCATCGCGGTAACAACTTTCTCCTTCTCCAGAATTTCACTTCGTGTCGTAGGTGTTTGTTTTGTTTGTGGTTGCCCATGGATTGTATACGGAGACTGAGTAATGCCGTCACCCGTAGGACGTGGATTAGTCCAAATCCATATTTACTTAGATTTGGGTTTGATGTTTTAGTTTAAGGATGCGTTAGCCGTGTTGAGGCTAAGATCAACTTAAACGTTCGTTAAGGATACGTTAGTCCTGTTTGAGACTAAGATCAACTTAACGTGGTGATTCATTTAATATATGGTCATCGGGACTCGTCACCTCTCTGACGTCGTTGAAGGATTACAACGACAGGTGCCAGAGGAGTTCAGAGATGTACCCTTGAACCAAAGCTGATTTGGAGTTTTATAGTCTATTTGAATGTTTAAGGATACGTTAGCCGTGTTTGGGGCTAAGATCGACTTAAACGGAATCGTTTAGATCCGGCAAAAGAGCATTTGGGGGCTCTATTGTTCCAGTTTAGGGACGTAGTGGTCCATAGGTAGTTTAAGGACGTTGCGGTCCATTGACAGTTTAGGGACATGGTAGTCCATATTCCAGTTTAGAGACGTGGTGGTCCACATTCCAGTTTAGGGACGTGGTGGTCCGTATTAATTCCAGTTTAGGGACGTGGTGGTCTATGTTCCAGTTTAGAGACGTGGTGGTCCGTTATTAGTTTAAGGACGTCTCGGTCCAATATTAGTTTAGGGACGTTTCGGTCCAATATTAGTTTAAGGACGTTTCGGTCCACGAGTTTAAGGACCCCGCAGTCCATCTTGATGTGTGGTCTTCGGGACCCGTCACCTCTCTGACGTCGTTGAAGGATTACAACGATAGGTGTCAGAGGAGTTCGGAGATGTACCCTCGAACCAGATATAAATTGATTTAGGGAGCAGCCGTGCTCAGTCAATTTAATTTGAGGACTTACAGCTATGATTGGGCTAAGTCCAGTTGGGAAAATACTCATCATTTTTATTTGTTTTTGCATTGCATTTCTTTTTATTTTTATTTGGGCTCTACCCATAAAGGATGCAGAGCATCAATTTGTTTTGGGCTCTGCCCATTTATAAATAATGCAGAGCATCAATTTTACTTGGGCTCTGCCCTTTTTATTGCTTTGCAATTTATTTTGGCCTGCTAGGTCTTTTTGACTTGGGCCTGGCCCTTTAACAAAAGAAATGGATTGCATTTTTCAGACGCATTGCGCCAATCAAAGAGCGCAAGCGCTTGTGGTGATGACACGTGTCATGCAGGTGCAGTGCGCCGCGCTAGTGCGCTGCGCTTGCGCTGCTGACACGTGGCGCGCTCTGGTGAGTTGCGCCAATTTCAGAAAGCAAAGCTCTATTTCAAAAGCGCATAGCGCAAATGGTTCAGACGCTGACACGTGGCGCTCTCTGGTGGCTTGCGCCAGCCCAAGAGCGCGACAGTGCAGATTTATAAGTGCAAAGCACTATTAATTTGATAATCTTTTAGATTCAAGAACCAATGGTTCATAAAAGAAGTGCAAAGCACTATTTGATTTCTTGATCTAATTTAGATCAAAGAAAAACAAGTTTTTCTTTTTATTTCAAGAACCAAAGGTTCATAAAAGTGCACAGCACTATATATTTATTTTTTTTGGTTTTTTCTTCTTTTTAAAGAACCCGTGGTTCATAAGAAGTGTAAAGCACTGTTTATTATATGAAGATCATTGATCTGGTTTTTAGATCAATGATCTATTAGAAGAAATTTCTTCTCTCTCGTGAAGGTTTTTACCTTTTTCTTGAAATTTTCTCAGAGTTCTCTCTGTTTGAAGTTCTTGACTTTTTTCAAGAAATGTTCATGCCTTTGAATTGAGGTCTAGGGTCCTTTTTATAGTGCCCATAAATTAGTTAAAGAGATCTTTCTCTGAGTGATTTGGGGAATTCTCTCCACCGTTGGATCTTTGATCCAAAGGCTTCTGTTTTACAAAAGAAAATCTTCGTGTTTTGACAAGAACAGAAAGATTTCTTTAGAATCTTAATTCTGTTTGGCGCAAATGCCCCAGCGCGTGACACGTGTCAAGCAGCGCAACTACGCTAGCGCATCTGCGCTGACACGTGTCGCGCAGCGCAACTGCGCTAGCGTTGCTTCCTTTAATTTTTCTTTAAATAGAGTTTTGCTCTGATTGGATGCGCTGTTTTGGGCGTTGCGCTGATGTGTCTGCGCCTGATACGTGACGTGTTGCGCGCAGCGCAAAGAATCTGAAGCGTTGCTTCATTTATTAAAGTTTAAAATTTTAATGCAGAGCTTTGCTCTGATTGGGGGAAGATGAAGCGTTGCTTCATCTCCCGCCTTAGAATTTGAACAGATCTTTGCTCTGATTGGGATAAACAAATGCCCCCCACCGTTGCGCTTACGTGGCCCCAAACGTGAGCGCAACGGTGGCGGAATTCCAACCGCCGTGGCAACTTTTGGAAGTTGAAGAGGCACTTGATGCCTATAAATAGGACCTTTGGTCCCCCACAGATGCTTATCGTCTTTCAGATTTTTATTTTCAAAAAAAAACTTCAGAGCTTTGCTCTTGCCTTCAAGAACTCCAGAGCTTTGCTCTCCTTTCCAAAGTTTTTAGAAAAACTTTAGGTAAAATTAATTCTTAGATTAAATTAATTTTAATTAATCTTAACCAGCAGAGCTTTGCTCATTTTCAAAGTTAGAAACTTTAGGTAAAATTAATGTAAATTAAATTAATTTAAATTAATCTCAGTCAAAGAGCTTTGCTCTCACAGATTTTTTGATCTAAAGAGATCCCCATTGGGGTTTCATAAACAGAGCTTTGCTCTCAAACACTTATAGATCTGTAGAGATCTTGTTCATGGGTTCTAACCCATGAACAGAGCTTTGCTCTCGAGGAATTTAGCCCCCTGTGTATATTATTTTTCTCTTATCGCTAATCTTCCTGTGGTATTTCCTCCAGGCATAATGGCGGTGCGTCTTTACAGTTTGCACGAGTTCATCACCTATAACGATATCCACGCACAGGGCCGTCATCAAAACCAGGAGTTTACGGACGCCCAGTGTGCGGAGGTCATGGATCGCCTCAACGCAAGCGGTGGTTGGCTACTTCCTCGTCGTTCAACGCTCTTGAAGGTCGTGTTGGGAACAATATGGAGAGCACTTCCGGGTCTTCACGAGGCCCTACCGCTCAATGCGCTGGATGATGCCGAAGACAAGGTGCATTCAGTGTACCTGACGGGGCTGATCTCGAAGAAACGGCGGGACAGCCTCATTGACATCCTACATCAAATCTTCCAGCAGACGACGATAGTTGCTGCTTATCGAAGGCCGGGAGGGCTTGCCGAGGATCTTGACACACAGGAGCGCGAGAGGCTGCGCATAAGAATAATCAGAAAGGCCAGAAGAACTCTGGATGGCCTTACTTTTGACTTTCTCAATCCGTGCCCTGGATCTGAAGTTATTCCATTGTAATAATATTTTTCGTTCATTGCATTTTATGATTGTAAGAATTTTTGGCAATATGAATGGAAACTTTTTATTTCAGCTTGTCTTATTTCTCGTCCTAAGTCTTCTGCCCATGCATGAATGAGTGTGTCTCGAATGCTTGATCAAATGTAAATCGAATGTTCTTTCTGTCATTTTCTTCTTTCTTTTCTTTCTTTTATTATCAGCATGCCATCTTAATAACCATGGTTGACGGATGATTAGAGCGAGTATCCCGACCCCCTCAAGAAACAGCGATGGCTTAGGCCACAGGTTCAGATCTGCTGCCTAAGACTTTTCAACTCTATGAGCCGTGAGGGTCTCATAGAGACTTTTCTCCCTACGGATCGAGAGGATCTCGTAGGTGGGTTTTCTCCTTAGGAATCGTGAGGATTCCTAAGTGTGTTTTCTCTCATTAGTCGTAAGGATCCTATAAGAGAATTCTTCCCTCTTACGAATCGAGAGGACTCATAAGCGGTTGTTTCCCTCCTTGTCGAGATTCGACTTCGGAGAGTGAGACCCGTGAATAGTATGCAGGAGATCTTTTTGGATCGACTTGCAGGGTCCCATTGTTCAGGAAGCAAGTTTTTTAGTCCCTGCTGCCTGAGGCTTCATCTTGCAAGTTGAGACGAATCGGGAATTTTCCTGCGGAGACAATGGCTTCTCTGCGAGCCGACGCGAATCAGGAGGCTCTCGTCAAGGATCGTTTATTTCCTTGAGTTGAGGTATCTGCTAAGGATTATTTGTTTCCCTAGCGCCAAGGATTATTTGTTTCCTTGGGGTTGAAACGAGTCGAGAATTTCCCACGGAGGCACTGGTTGCTCTGCGAGTCGACGCGGATCAGGAGGCTCTCGTCAAGGAGTGTTTGTATCCGTGAGTTGAGGTGTTTGCTAGGGATTATTTGTTTCCCTAGCGCCAAGGATTATTTGTTTCCTTGGGGTTGAAACGAGTCGAGAATTTCCCACGGAGGCATTGGTTGCTCTGCGAGTCGACGCGGATCAGTAGGCTCTCGTCAAGGAGTGTTTGTATCCGTGAGTTGAGGTGTTTGCTAGGGATTATTTGTTTCCCTAGCGCCAAGGATTATTTGTTTCCTTGGGGTTGAAACGAGTCGAGAATTTCCCACGGAGGCACTGGTTGCTCTGCGAGTCGACGCGGATCAGGAGGCTCTCGTCAAAGAGTGTTTGTATCCGTGAGTTGAGGTGTTTGCTAGGGATTATTTGTTTCCCTGGTGCCAAGGATTATTTGTTTCCTTGGGGTTGAAATGAGTCGAGAATTTCCCACGGAGGCATTGGTTGCTCTGCGAGTCGACGCGGATCAGGGGGCTCTCGTCAAGGAGTGTTTATATCCGTGAGTCGAGGTGTTTGCTAAGGATTATTTGTTTCCCTAGCGCCAAGGATTATTTGTTTCCTTGGGGTTTGAAGCGAGTCGATAATTTCCCACGGAGGCACTGGTTGCTCTGCGAGTCGACGCGGATCAGGAGTCTCTCGTCAAGGAGTGTTTGTATCCATGAGTCGAGGAATTTGCTAAGGATTATTTGTTTCCCTCGCGCCAAGGATTATTTGTTTCCTTGGGGTTTGAAACGAGTCGAGAATTTCCCACGGAGGCACTGGTTGCTCTGCGAGTCGACACGGATCGGGAGGCTCTCGTCAAGGAGTGTTTGTATCCGTGAGTCGAGGAATTTGCTGAAGACACTGGTTTCTTCGGAGTTGGACTGAACCGTCGAGATTTGGCTTCGTCTTCTGGCGGAGCCTGTTGGGAAAGTATGGTTCCCTCTTCGTTTACGCCCTTGGATTGTATACAGGGATCGATGTGATCTTAACTGTAGGCCCAAAGTTTTATCATCATTTTTTTTGTTTTATCTCCGCGATGCTCTATCATTTCAGCTTTTATATCCCGAAGGTCGCGATTGCCCAATCATTTCGGCTATTTTTTGCGGTGCCCAATCATTTCGGCTATTTATTTTATTCTTACTCGCTGCTTTTTATTACGAGTTGCCCAATCATTTCGGCTATTTTGTATGCGTACGTTTTTTCTTGCTGCTTTTTATTGCAAGTTGCCCCATCATTTCGGCTATTTTGTATGCATGTGCGGCCTATTGGCTTTTCACCGTAAACCTGAGATTAGACGTCGATTTCGGCATCAGCACCACTACAACTGGGATATTGCCAGGAGCGAATCATCATTTGCCTCCGTCGCTGTCGAACAAAGGTGGCTTAGCGAACAGGGTTAAGGTCCTGCCGACTAAGGCTTTTGACTTCATGAGCCGTAAGGGTCTCACAAAGGTATTTCTTCCTACAAGTCGTGAGGATCTTATAGGTGTATTTTTTCTTTAGGAATCGTGAGGATTCCTAAGTGTTTGTTTCTCTGTAAGTCGTAAGGATCCTACAGGAGGGTTTTCTCCTTGTAAATCGAGAGGACTTACAAGGGTCATGCGAACATATCCCTAGTCACGGATGGATCTTGGTTAGGGAAATGTTTATTCGCGCCCGTGGATTGTATACAAGAGTCAGTATTGAGCCACTTGTAGGGCAATATCGGAAGTTGTGGGGGTTGCTTAAGCACAGGTTTAGGTTTCTGTAACTTAAGATTTTCAACTCTTATGAGCCGTGAGGGTCCCATAAGAGATTTCTCCTTACGAGTCGTGAGGATCTCGCAAGTGTATTTTCTCCTTAAGAATCGTAGGGATTGTTCCCCTCCGAAAGACGGCCGCACAGGACTGCTGAAGTCCTGGCGCTGAGGTTCGGGGCAGATGCTATTTGGTTTTATCCGTCTACCTCTCCGAAGATGCCAAGTTGATTTATGGCACCGTGTATCGGAGGTTTAGACGGATGCGGCCGATGTAGCAGACTTCGTCAGATTCCCCCTCAGGGTGAGGGGTTTTTGATTGTGGGGACGCTCTTCCCTGCAGGCGCAAGCCCCTGCAGTTAATTACGCTACCGCATCGCGGTAACAACTTTCTCCTTCTCCAGAATTTCACTTCGTGTCGTGTGTGTTTGTTTTGTTTGTGATTGCCCGTGGATTGTATACGGAGACTGAGTGATGTCGTCATCCGTAGGACGTGGATAATTAGTCCAAATCCGTATTTACTTAGATTTGGGTTTGGTGTTTTTAGTTTAAGGATGCATTAGTCGCGTTGCGTCTAAGATCGACTTAAACATTCGTTAAGGATACGTTAGTCCTGTTTTAGACTAAGATCAACTTAACATCATGATTGATTTAATTATCCGGCCGTCGGGACTCGTCACCTCTCTGACGTCGTTGAGGGATTACAACGACAGGCGTCTGAGGAGTTCAGAGATGTACCCTTAAACCAAAGTTAATTTGGAGTTTTACCGTTTATTTAAATGTCTAAGGACACGTTAACCGTATTTGGGGTTAAGATCAACTTAGACGGGACCGTTTAGATCCAACAAAAGAGCGTTTGGGCCCTATTGTGCCAGTTTAGGGACATGGCGGTCCATCGCCAGTTTTAGGGACGTGGGGGTCCATTATTAGTTTAGGGACGTTTCGGTCCGTCGCCAGTTTAAGGACGTAGTGGTCCATATTCCAGTTTAGGGACGTGGTGGTCCGTCGCCAGTTTAGGGACGTGGTGGTCCATTATTAGTTTAGGGACGTTTCGGTCCGATATTAGTTTAGAGACGTTTCGGTCCGACATTAGTTTAGGGACGTTTCGGTCCAATGTTCTCATTTTGGGGCAAATATTAGTTTAAGGACGTTTCGGTCCAATATTAGATGAGTGGTCGTTGGGACCCGTCGCCTCTTTGACGTCGTTGAGGAATTACAACGACGGATGTCAAAGGAGTTCGGAGATGTACCCTCGAACCGGATGTAGATTGATTTAGAAGAGCGATTTTGCTCAGTCAATCAATTTATTCTGAGCTCTGCTCATTTATGAATGATGCAATGCATCTGTTTTGATTTGGGCTCTGCCCCTTGTAAAATGCATAGCATTCTGGAGATTCTGTTTGGGCTCTGCCCATTTATAAATGATGCAAAGCATCTGTTTTAATTTGGGCTCTGCCCCTTGTAAAATGCATAGCATTCTGGAGATTCTGTTTGGGCTCTGCCCATTTATAAATGATGCAAAGCATCTGTTTTAATTTGGGCTCTGCCCTTTAAAATAATGCATTTGCGCTTTATTGAGCCTGTTAGGCCTTCTCTTAATTGGGCTTGGCCCCTTTTTAATGCATCTGCGCTTTGCGCTAAGTAATGAGCGCAAGTCCATATGATGATGACACGTGTCGTGCTCTGATGAGCGCAAGCGCACTAGCGCAGCGCGTTGCGCTGTTGCGCTGCGCAATTGCGCTGCTGACACGTGGCGCGCTCTCAGCGAGTTGCGCTAATTCCAGAGAGCAAAGCTCTATCTTAAGAGCGCTTAGCGCAAATGGTTTTATAGCCAACACGTGGCGCTCTCTTAAGAGCGCAACGGCGCAAATTGGAAGTGCAAAGCACTAAGAATCTTTTAGATTCAAGAAGGGAAGTGCAAAGCACTGTTTAATTTCTTCGTCTACATTGGATCAAAGAAAAATAAATTTTTCTTTATTCGAAGAACCAGAGGTTCTTAAAAGTGCAAAGCACTATTCTTTTATTATTTTATTATTTTTGTTGTTTTTACAGAACCGAAGGTTCACAAGAAGTGCACAGCACCCTTTTTTTTTATTTTTAATCAAAAGATCATTGATCTTATTTTTAGATCAATGATCTATTAGAAGGCCCTTCTTCTTTTCTACCTCATGAAGGTTCTTTACCTTTTTCTTCTCGGAGTTTTCTCTGTTTTAGGGTTCTTGATTTTTTCGAGAAAATTCTTCCTCTCTTTGAATGAGGTCTGGGTTCCTATTTATAGTGCCCCATAAATTTGTTGAATTTGTTAACGGGATCTTTCTTGAATGATTTTTGGGAGTTTTCCCACCGTTGGATCTTTGATCCAGAGGCTGAAGAAAGTCTTCTAGTTCTGGAAAGAACAGAAAAGATTTTATGAAATCTTAATTCAGTTTGGGCGCAGATACCCCAGCGCATGACACGTGTCGCGCAGCGCAGAGCGCAGCGCAAGTGCGCTAGCGCATCTGCGCTGACACGTGTCGCACAGCGCAGAGCGCAGCGCAACTGCGCTAGCGCATCTGCGCTAGCGCATCTGCGCTGACACGTGTCGTGCAGCGCAGAGCGCAGCGCAACTGCGCTAGCGCATCTGCGCTGACACGTGTCGCGCAGCGCAGAGCGCAGCGCAACTGCGCTAGCGCATCTGCGCTGACACGTGTCACTTAGCGCAGAGCGCAATGCAGCTGAAGCGTTGCTTCCTTTAAACAGAGCTTTGCTCTGATTGGGCGCGCCTTCTTGGGCGCTGCGCGCGGGATTTGAAGCTCTGCTTCAAAGATTTGAATTTTGAATTCGAACAGAGCTTTGCTCTGATTGGGCGAAACAAATGCCCCCCCACCGTTGCGCTCACGTGGCGCACACGTGAGTGCAACGGTGGCCACCTTCCTGACCGTTGGATCAAGGGAGAATCTCAAGAGGCGCAAGCGCCTTATAAATAGGGCGTTTGACCCTTAGAAAATTTCACCATTAGTTTTTGATTTCCCAGAGCTTTGCTCTTGCTTAAGACTTCAGAGCTTTGCTCTCGTTTCCAGAACTTTAGAGCTTTGCTCTTATTTTCTAAGTTAGAAAATTTTAGGTAAACTTAACCTCAGATTAAATATTTTAATTAATTAATCGAGCTTGGCTTTTATAGGTCTTCTGATCCAAAGAGATCCCCCTTGGGGTTTCATAAACAGAGCTCTGCTCTACAAGAACTTACAGATCCACAGAGATCTTTCATGGGTTTTAACCCATGAACAGAGCTTTGCTCTTGGATCAAATGCAGATCTTTTAGATCTGAAAGGCACAGAACCCTTTTTTTTTTTCTTTTTTTTTTGTAAGTTTTTATGGATCTTTCAGGATTCTAGAAATTTTAATTTTAAAATTATTTTCAACACACACATTTTTTGAATGTTACAGGGCTAAGCTCCTTTTTTAAAGAATTTTACTCTTTTGAGATCAGAATTTGACAAGTGTCATTCTGTGACAGAGCTTTGCTCTGAAAGAGGAGATTCCTTCCTTGTCTCTAGTGATTCTTTCCCCCTTTTTTATTATGGGGATGTTCCCCTGGGGACTAACTGACAATCTCATCCAATGATGAGGTTGTTTTATTAACTGACGTATTGTCATCCCGATTTTGTGGGTCCCTTTGGTCCCCTACTCACTGCACTGTGGTGCGGTGTATTTAATTAATTTTGATTTTTAGATTAATTAATGCATTTCCTTTTTTCAGTGTCAAGCGTTAGGATTACAACACTGACAGCTACATTGCTCTTTTTGCAGCTATTATGTCTGAAGATACTTCATTTCCGTTTGTCCGCTCAGAGGAGGGGTTTCCAGAGGCGCCTTTGGATCGTGAGGTTCTGGCTATGATCGAGGCGCACGACCCGGAGTATAAGAGTCTCCATCTTTGGGGGTCGTGGTACAATCAAATTATTATGGGTCGGCGCAGCTTCACATGTGCGGTGCCGTCAGAGCCCATAACGGCGATTCACTACGCCAGTCCACCCCCGGTGCAGTATGCCGCGGAGATGACAGATTGGACATCGAAGGGTTTTCTTCATCCGGCCATAGACGCCATCCCGGTCCTGCGTCCGATGGCTTTGGACATCCTAGGACGCCGTATCTGTCAGGGCGAGGCGAGACCTTGGGGGCAATCATATAACCTTGGTCTGATCCCCCGCCACCCGGTCGGCTATCTGCCATGGGCCCGGTATATCCTGTCGACGAGGAAGTCGCAGTTGATAAGGCTAGGACTGTACACCGCAGTCTACGTCTCTCTCTTCCAGTATCCTACGCTTCCTACTTGGTGGTTCAAGGCCTTCTTGGAGCAGTGGAACATTCCTACTCATACTTTCCTCGCCATGGATCGGGAAGTGTCCATCTCGCTGGAAGAATTTACGGAGGTGTCTGGCCTACCGGCTATGGGGGAACATTATGAGGAATTGCTCCCGCCGGACGAGTACATCTATGGGGCTAAGCCGAGGGTAAGGGAGCTCACGCCAGAGAACGCTGTTCAACATCAGTTTCCAAGTCTGATTAAGGTGTTGAACATCTATGAGAATCTTTTTGTTGAGCATGGGAGCCGTGGAGTTAATTTTGAGGATTTTATTGTTCGGTTCCTTCATCCAAACGTCCTTTCGGCGAAGACTGCCAAGTTTGCTTACCTCGAGGATCCTTTCGGCTTAGGTTTGGATAACCTGCCAGCGAGAGACATAGATCAGAAGGACTTTTTTCTTCCCAACTCCTCAGCCATGTCTTTTGCGGAAGTTGCAGCCCCCGAGATGGACGAGGAGGCCTTCTTTTTGGGATTTCTTGGGCTTTGGTTGAGTTGGTTTGCACTTCCAACGCATTCTCACCGCATGCGGCCCTCTGTTTTTTACCCGGCTCACCGGATGGTTATCGGGGTAAAGGTGGCCGTCGGGATCGCCGGCTTGGCACATTTATATCATGGCCTTAGCCGAGCGGCAGATGCCAATGAGCCTGGGGCGTTGCATGTGGTTTTCTCAATGCACTACTTCATGTCATGGCTCGAATTACATACAGCAGGTGTTTTCGGCATGCACAAAAGGCCCTCATTCTACGAAAGGTGCATTTTCCCTCGCCTTTTACAGTTGATTGGCGCATCAATCGTGAATCCATCACCGCGAGATGCCAGGAGTTTACTCCTTCGTTCCCACACCGTTGGAGCCGGTGTGTCTTTTATTGACAAGGTGCTTACCATTGGAAAAACGTCTGCTACTGCAGTGCGGCCATTGCAAGACACTTTCAAGGACGGCGCTTCGATTTTAACGGCCCGGGAGACCCTTCACTTATACTCTATTAGACCGGGCTTTTTGGTGTTTAGGCAGGACGGGGGAGCGATTTTCATGAGATACAACCCACATCGTTTCGCTCAGCAGCTGAGTTATAACCAAGGGGTACCGCTAGAGGCCTTTTTATCGGAGCCTACCGCGAACGAAGAAGGGATAGAGAGGGCGCTGCATCACTTCATGCGTCTAAACACGGGCTCTCACTTCTTTATCAGTGAGCCGTCTTGTGCTCCTCGTCTCCTTAGGGTATACACCGAATGGTATAGTCATTCGACGGGGGCGGTCATAAAAGAGGAAAGACGGTTGCTGATCGACCGTAAGGATGCACCTCCAGGTAGCGATCGCAGCGCCCCTCTGGTGCCGAGGACTCCAATAGTCGCTCCCTTAAAAGATGCTGGGAATAGACCGTCACGCGCACGAAGTCCTCCACATGAACTACCGCTCCCCGATATCGCGGATGCATCTCCTGCACCCCGCGCTCAGGCGGCAACAGTGGCTGTACCCTCGCCGGAGTCTGGCACGGGTGCGGACATCGGGACCCGTCGTCCCAAAGCGGCTGCCAAGCGTAAGTCGCTTCCCCGTGAGCCTTGGGCTGGAGGGAAAAAGAAAAAGAAATCGCTCTTCGCCGCGGACGTTGCGTTCGGCCAGGAACCCCACGCTCCTTATTCCGAGGGTTTACTCGAATATGGGACTAATGCGGGATTAGTGATGCCGCCGCCAGACGATACAGATTTGGAAGCTGCTCTCAGAGCTTCGGCATGGCTGGTGAAGCGTGATGCGTGGCTGGTCAAGCTTGCGCAATCAGGTAACTGCTAGTCACTCTTTCTTTACTGTAACGTATTTTCTTCCTTATTTCATTACTTTTGACTAACGCTTTTCTTTCCTTTCTTTCAACAGGCATCACTGATGAAGAAGCCATTGCTGCTTCTCTGAAGACTTTTGAGGAGGAGGAACGTCTCAGAGCATCTATGGGCCTTAGTAAGTTTCGACTCATCAAGTTTTTTATTTTCCTTGTGTTATGGTCGATCTAACCTTTCCCTTTTTAATTACAGGAACCTCAATGCCGTTCCCTCCTAGCGACGCAGCCGTTCTACTAGCTGCCGACGTTCCTGCTTCTTCCGGGCCACCGCAGGAGGTTCGTCTTGAAGCGCCGATGAGAGATGCCTTAAAGGCTCTGGAGGCATCCCTAAATGAAGATGATGACGCCTTGAAGGAGGCGTCACAGAGATCCCTCACGACCGCTCGGGAGGAGGGAAAGCGGTTGAGGCGTGAGGCGAGGGCGCGCATGGCTGCCTTGGCCATGGGAGCGGGACCCAGCACCGCCCCTCGAGCCGATACTCCCTCCGAAGAGGCCCCCGTCGCCCTATCCACTGCCCGCAGAGAGGTGGCGCGAGCAGTTCGGAGCGCAAACGGCAAATCCGCTTCAGGTAATATTTCTCTCAGAGTTTTTTTGTTGTATGACTTGTAAAACTATTGGCTTATACATATCTCATCTCGTAGGGTCAAGTCCGACTGAGGGGGAGGGGGAAACGACCGTCGAACCCAAGGGAGCGGAAGACGCGTTACTCGTCGAACCCGAACCGACAGTGGACAACTTTGTCGAGATCATGGGGCCTGGAGCCGA
Source organism: Agapanthus africanus (assembly GCA_030015575.1). NCBI lineage: Eukaryota > Viridiplantae > Streptophyta > Magnoliopsida > Asparagales > Amaryllidaceae > Agapanthus > Agapanthus africanus. The sequence continues at coordinate 136,916,638 of CM057341.1, forward strand.
GATTGAGGAACCTACCGCGGAGCAGGTCATTGATGCCGTACCCGAAGTGGCGGCAGATGAGATGATTGTCTCAACCGAGCCGAAGGCGGTAGAGGGCGAGGTACTTGAGGCTGGGGACCTCGTGGTGCCGATGGACGGGACAGCTGTAATCACTGATCCTGAGGGAACAGCAGGTGAGGCGGCCATGATTCCTGAAGACGAGCTAGGCGCTCCTTCCCAGGAATCGGGCAATGTTCCTATCTTGGCCCTCCCTGCCTATGGTTCCCCGCCGCCTGCAGAGCTTGAGAGCGTAACAACGGTTCCCCTTGAGTCGGGTGACGAAGCTACAGGCGGTGGTCTTCCGTCAGTGGAGGAAGGGACTACCTCAGTTTCTGCTGGCAGCTCGTCAGGTAAATTTTCGAGTCACCAGCGTTTCCATTTTTTTTTGTATATCTCTTGTGATCTCTTCTAACAAGCTTGTTCTTGCAGGTGTGGCCAGTACCGAGGCTCCATTGCTCGAGGGGGCACCATCAACTACTGCTTTGGCCGTAGTTACCTCCCCGTCTTCCCTTGTACCGTCATGGATGTTGGAAGGTATGGATTCATGACTCATGCATTAATCTTTCAAAAGTACGGCTTTTGTACTAATATTACACTATTGTGCCTTTGTAGGAGTGCTTTTTGACCACTTATATCAAGTGTTGCTCCCGCACTTCTCTTTCCCATCCGACCTCACTTCTCCCTCTAGTGGCGCCGGTGAGTATACTTTCACCATAATGTCTTTACTTACCCCCCCTTTTTTTAGCAGTGGGATAATTTCTGATCTTTCCTTTTCTTTATTGCAGTGCCACAAATCGAAGGAGGGGATGCAAGACCTGCCGCGCTACCGGCCCTTCCGGCTCCGCCGTCCGTTGCTGCTGGTATAGTAAATTCCCTTTTTGGTAACCCTTTAACATCTTTTGAACCATCGTTTAACCTGTTTTGTTTCGCAGCTATTGTTCCGGCTCCAATTCCCTTCGAGGCTCGCGTCTCTTCACCGGCAGGCCCCTTTCTGAGACGTCCGTCTTCAAAGGGTGCCATGATGAGTCTAGGCATGCTGAGCGGGTACATCGAAGAACTTAGCATGGACGCTCTCCCTTCCGCTGCAGATTTCGCTGTGGATGTTAACCCTATGTTAGCGGCGCTCGTAACTTTTCACAGCGCGGGCGTCGTTGAATCTTGGGTTAATCACTGCAGGGAGATCGAGGCCTGCTTATACCAGCTGGAGTTGACGCGCCCTGCTCCCGAAGTTTCAGCTCTAAGCGCCCAACGCACAACTTGGCTCGAGCAAAGCACTTCGCACTCCCACCACTTGGAGCAAGAAGCAGCTCAAAGACTAAGGGAATGCCAGAAGACCTCAAACGAAACGGCCCATCTGCGCGCTGAGGTTGAGACAAACGCTGCCGAAGTGAAGACTATCTTTGAGGGTCTCCTGGAGCGCATCTCTCATGGGCTAGACTTAAAGAGGAAGCTTGACGTGGTTGAGCGCCATATCCCAAGTCGGAAGGCCGCTTATCAAGGCGTGAGGGAGCAGCTCGCCTTGGTCTTGCGGCAACAAGCCCAAGTGGAGTCAGAGCTGACGGCGGCAGCCGAGCAGGAGAAGGCGTGGAAGGAGATATGCGAGCGGTTGCTACATCTGTACAAGACGCTTCCTTCCCCATAATTCCCCTTGTATCATTTGTCTTTGTAAATTATATGTATATGTTTTTTTTTTAGCACAATGTATCCTGTACTCAACCAATTTTTATGAATAAAAGATACACATTTTGTAATGCCTTGTGTCATTTCTCTGTCTTTCTTTTCTTTTATAATCAGTACGCCACCTTAACAACCACAATTGACGAACGATTGGGACGAGTATCCCGACCTTATTAAGAAATAACGACGGCTTAGGCCGCAGGTTCAGATCTGCTGCCTAAGGCTTTTCAACTCTATAAGCCGTGAGGGTCTCATAGAGACTTTTCTCCCCACGGATCGAGAGGATCTCGCAGGTGAATTTTCTCTTTAGGAATCATGAGGATTCCCAAGTATGGTTTCCTCTCATAAATCGGAAGGATCCTATAAGAGAATTTCTCCCTCTTACGAGTCGAGAGGGCTCGTAAGCGGTTGTTTCCCTCTTTGTCGAGAATCGACTTCAGAGAGTGAGACCCGTGGATAGTATGCAAGAGACCATTTAGGATTGACTTGCAGGATCCCATTGCCCCTCTTATGAGTCTAAAAGGCCCGTAAGCGGTTGTTTCCCTCTTTGTCGAGAATCGACTTCAGAGAGTGAGACCCGTGGATAGTATGCAAGAGACCATTTAGGATTGACTTGCAGGATCCCATTGCCCCTCTTATGAGTCTAAAAGGCTCGTAAGCGGTTGTTTCCCTCTTTGTCGAGAATCGACTTCAGAGAGTGAGGCCCGTGGATAGTATGCAAGAGACCATTCAGGATTGACTTGCAGGGTCCCATTGTCCAGGAAGTAAGTTTTGAATCCTCACTGCCCAAGATGTGAGTCAAAGAAGCTCTCGTCATGGAGTGTTTGTATCCGTGAGTTGAGAAGTTTGCCGGGATTATTTGTTTCTCGAGCGCCAAGGATTATTTGTGTCCTTGGGGTTTGAAACGAGTCGAGGGTTCCTACGGAGGCACTGGTGGCTCTGCGGGTCGACGCGAATCAGAAGGCTCTCGTCAAGGAGTGTTTGTATCCGTGAGTTGAGGAATTTGCCGGGATTATTTGTTTCCCGAGCGCCAAGGATTATTTGTGTCCTTGGGGTTTGAAACGAGTCGAGGGTTCCTACGGAGGCACTGGTGGCTCTGCGGGTCGACGCGAATCAGAAGGCTCTCGTCAAGGAGTGTTTGTATCCGTGAGTCGAGGAATTTGCCGGGATTATTTGTTTCCCGAGCGCCAAGGATTATTTGTGTCCTTGGGGTTTGAAACGAGTCGAGGGTTCCTACGGAGGCACTGGTGGCTCTGCGGGTCGACGCGAATCAGGAGGCTCTCGTCAAGGAGTGTTTGTATCCGTGAGTTGAGGAATTTGCCGGGATTATTTGTTTCCCGAGCGCCAAGGATTATTTGTGTCCTTGGGGTTTGAAACGAGTCGAGGGTTCCTACGGAGGCACTGGTGGCTCTGCGGGTCGACGCGGATCAGGAGGCTCTCGTCAAGGAGTGTTTGTATCCGTGAGTCGAGGAATTTGCCGGGATTATTTGTTTCCCGAGCGCCAAGGATTATTTGTGTCCTTGGGGTTTGAAACGAGTCGAGGGTTCCTACGGAGGCACTGGTGGCTCTGCGGGTCGACGCGGATCAGGAGGCTCTCGTCAAGGAGTGTTTGTATCCGTGAGTCGAGGAATTTTCGTTGAAGTCACTGGCTTCTTCGGTTGAAATGAACCGTTGAGGCTTGGTTTCGTCGTTTGACGGAATCCGCTGGGGAGGTATGGTTTCTTCTTTGTTTACGCCCTTGGATTGTATGCAGGGATCGATGTGATCTTAACTGTAGGGCCGAAGTTTTATCATTTCTTATTTTTTTTGTTTTATTTTATTTCCGCGATGCTCTATCATTTCAGCTTTTATATCGCGAAGGTCGCGATTGCCCAAACATTTCGGCTATTTTTCGCGGTGCCCAATCATTTCGGCTTCCCTTTTTTTTTTATTATTTTATTTTTTAACTCGTTGATCTTTATTACGAGCTGCCCGATCATTTCGGCTATTTCGTATGCATGAGCGGCCTACCGGCTTTCGCCGTCGACCTGAAATTGGACACCGATTTCGGCATCAGCACCGCTACAACTGGGATATTACCAGGAGCGAATCATCATTTGCTTCTATTGTTGTTGGACAAAGGAGGCTTAGCGACCGAGGTTAGGATCCCGTCGGCTAAGGCTTTTGACTTCACGAGCCGTAAGGGTCTCGTGAAGGTATTTCTCCCTACAAGTCGTGAGGATCTTGTAAGTGTATTTTCTCCTTAGGAACCGTGAGGGTTCCTAAGTGTTTTGTTCTTCTGTAAGTCGTAAGGATCCTACAGGAAGGTTTTCTCCTCATAAATCGAGGGGATTCATAAGAGTTGTTTACCATACGAACGTATTCCCAGTCATGGATGGACCTTGGTTAGGGAAACGTTTATTCGCGCCCGTGGATTGTATACAAGGGTCAGTATTGAGCCGCTTGTAGGGCAATATTGGAAGTTTGTGGGGGTTTGCTTAAGCATAGGTTCAGGTCTCTGTGACTTAAGACTTTCAAATCCTATGAGCCGTGAGGGTCCCATAAGAGAGTTCTCCTTACGAGTCGTGAGGATCTCGCAAGCGTATTTTCTCCTTAGGAATCGTGAGGATTCCTAAGTGCGTTGTTCCCTTGTAAGTCGTAAGGATCTCACGCGGGTGGTTTCTCCTTACGGGGTCGAGAGGACTCCATAAGGGTTTTTTAACGAAGTTGCGCCCTTTCGGGTTTTCACAACATCCGCCGGTAGTCCTGCTGTTTTTACTCACGGAGCCCTTTCAGGTTTTCATCCGTGCCCATTCTGCTTATGGACTTACCGTTTTTTTTATTTTTACTATTTTTTTTTTATTATTATTATTATTTTTTTTTTCATTCATCTTGTCAGCCCAAGGATGCCGCAGTATTAGTTTAAAGACGTTTCGGTCTGATATTAGTTTAAGGACATTTCGGTCCATCACTAGTTTAAGGACGTCTCGGTCCGCCATTGAGAAGGTTGGCTACTGCTTATAAAGCTTGAGCTTAGGAAGATAGCGAGCGGACATAGTCGTCGTCATCTACCATTGACCTAGGCTGTGGCTCATTAAGCGTAGTATTTCTTTAGGAAGCGTCCGTTTATTGGCCTGAAAGGCCTTTCACCGTGCATGTCCATGAGTAGATAGGCCCCACCTTGGTAGACCTTATCAACGATATACGGTCCTTCATAGTTTGGCTCAAACTTTCCCCGCTTGGCGCGATTGGGGATCATGGGCCTTTTGACCACTAGCACGAGTTCGCCTTGCTGGAATGTCCTCGGGCGGCTCAATCTTTCATATGAGCGCGTCATCTTTGCTTTATAGGCTTCCAGATTTTGTTGTGCTAGAAGCCGGATTTCATCAAGGGCGTCAAGCTCTTCAAACCGAAGGTGAGCATTTTCTTCGTCTGTCAGCTCGTAGTGGACTGCCACTCGTAGAGAGGGTAACTCTATCTCGAGGGGGAGTACTGCTTCCGTCCCAAATACCAACGCGTATGGCGTTGTGTTTGTGGCCGTTTTAAACGTAGTCCGATACGCCCAAAGAGCCTCTTGCAATCTTTCGTGCCAATCTCTCTTATTTCGTGACACTGTTTTCTTTATGATCTTCGTCAAGGTCTTGTTGAAGGCCTCGGCTAGACCGTTAGCTCGCGGATTATAAACTGAGGAATATCTCCAGTCTATATTGTGCTGCTGTGCGAAGCGGCTAATTTTATGACTTCGGTAGGCGGGCCCATTATCAGAGATGATCCTTCTCGGGGTTCCAAACCGGTATATGACATGCGTTTTGAAGAAATGGAGGATATTCTCCGTCTTCACTTCCCTTAACGGTACCGCCTCTGCCCATTTGGAGAAGTAATCAGTCGTCGCCAAGATGAAACGATGTCCCTTTGACGATGCTGGTTCGATGGGACCGACTATGTCAGTTCCCCACATTTCGAATGGCCAACTAGCCATTGTCGGATGTAGTGGATTGGGATGCTGATGGATGAAGTCCCCATGAATTTGGCATGAATGACATTGCTTCGCATATTCGAGGCAATCCTGCATCATCGTGGGCCAGTAGTAGCCCATCCGCTTTATCTTCAACTTCATCTTAGGGCCTGCTTGGTGGGAACCGCAGAGTCCGTCGTGAACTTCTTGGACGACCCTTCTCGCTTCGTCAGGTCCTAAGCATCTCAACCACAGAGAGTCGAATGACCTCTTGTATAGAGTATCATTGACGAAGGCGAAAGACAGAGCTCGTTTCGTGAGCTGATGTCTTGTGGACGCCTCTTCAGGTATTCGGTGGAACTTGAAGTAATCTATGAAAACTTCTCTCCAATCCTCGATATTTTCCCTGTCTTTTATTTGCAAGGTTGTCTCCTCTTTCGCCCCTTTTTCTTCAGACGATTTCGGAGATATTTCTATTGGGGTGAGCACTCGACGGCTTTGTATCACGATTCTAACGTCATCGAGGTTCTCGTCAGCCAATTCTTTAGCAAGTTTGGCCAGTGCGTCCGCCTTGCTGTTTTCCGCGCGCGGTATACTTTCCAAAGTGTAAGAGGGAATTTGGGTTAGCAGTTGCTGCACTTTTTCACCGTATTTTACCAATTCCGGTTTGCACGTTTGGTAGTCGCCGTTTATTTGACTAACGACCAGTTGGGAATCACCGTATATGAGGAGATTTTCAATTCCGATGTCAATGGCGATCTCGAGGCCTGCTATCAGAGCTTCGTATTCGGCTTCATTGTTTGTTCTCGGCTCCGTTAGGGAGAAGGCGTAGCGCATTATCCCTCCTTGTGGAGTTACAAAGATGAGTCCTACCCCTGATTTAATTATAGGGGTACTTTGTTTACGTTTCTTCACGGAAGATGCTCCATCGAAATAAAGCTCCCATCGGATATTATCACCGTCGATCGCATCGAACGCATGTTCGTCTGGAAGATCGCAATTCAGAGGAGAATCGGCGGGTATCGGATGCTCAGCGAGGAAGTCGGCGATGGCCTGGCCTTTCACTGCCTTGAGAGGTTGATACGTTATCGAGAATTCCATCAAGAGCAGGGCCCATTTGGCTAATCTTCCCGTCAATATGGCTTTTGACATTAGGTATTTAAGAGGGTCCACTTTTGAAATCAGACGGACCTCATGCGCCAACGCATAGTGCCTAAGCTTTGTTATAGCGAAGATCAACGCCAGGTAGTGTTTTTCAATGGGAGAGTAATTGCTTTCTGCCCCCAACAGGACTCGACTTAAGTAGTAAAGTGCTCTTTCTTTTCCTTGATCGTTCTCTTGTGCCCATAATGCGCCTAAAGAACCTTCGAGGGCGGTTGTATAAAGAATAAGAGGCTTTCCCTTAACTGGAGCGGCCAACACCGGCGGGTTCTGCAGATATTGCTTGATCTCGTCCAGTGCGCCTTGGCATTTTTGGTCCCAAACGAACGGGGTCCCCTTCTTCATCAGGTGGCTGTAAGGACGGCACTTCCCTGAAAGGTTGGCTATGAATCGCCGTATATACGCTAGTTTCCCTTGGAGAGACCGCAGCTGTTTGAGAGTCCTCGGCGGAGGCATTTCCATGATCGCTTTGATCTTTGACGGATCTATTTCAATACCTCGGTGTCGAACGACGAATCCCAGGAATTTGCCTGAGGAAACCCCGAACGCACATTTAAGAGGATTCATCTTCAAGTTGTATTGCCGAAGTCGTTGAAATACAGTCTTCAGATGCTCGAGATGTTCCTCGTATGATTTGCTTTTGACCACGAGATCGTCGATATAGCATTCTACGATTTCGTGTATAAGGTCGTCGAAGATCTTCGTCATGGCCCTCTGATAAGTAGCGCCGGCGTTCTTCAAACCGAAGGGCATCACTTTATAACAAAATATACCAAGCGGAGTCCTGAAGGCCGTGTGCTTCTGATCTTCAGGGTGCATTTTTATTTGATTATATCCCGACGAGCCGTCCATGAAGGAGAAAACCTCATGAGTGGACGTATTGTCTATCATCAGTTCGGTGACTGGCACTGGGAAATCATCTTTTGGGCAGGCTTTATTAAGATCCCGAAAGTCCACGCATATGCGCACCGTCCCATTTTTCTTCATTACCGGGACGATGTTGGCGATCCATTCAGGGTATTGGACTTCTTGGATGAAGCCTGAATCTATCAGCTTTTTGACTTCGGCGTTGATGCTCATCTCAAGCTCGAGTCGCATTCTCCTCGGCGCTTGTTTGACTGGCTTGATGTCCGGGGATATCGCCAACTTGTGTACTGCAATTTCTGGATCTAGTCCCGGCATTTCGGAATAGTTCCACGCGAAGCAATCTTTGTGCTGCAGAAGCACATCCTTTAATGCAGCCACCCTTTCTTCAGATAGCAGCTCGCTGATGAATGTCGGTCGCGGGTCATTTTCCGTCCCCAACTCAATTTTCTTGAGATTATCTGCAGTGGTATGGATTCCATCTTCCAGTTCTTTCGGAGCTGGGGGAAATTCTGAGATTACCTCATCGCTGCCGCTTTCAAAACACCAAGGGAGGTTGTTTATGTCTTCGGACCCTCCTTTCAATATTGTTATCACATGGCAGGTGCGAATTTTCTGCCAATCCCAATGCGGAGTTGGTTTTATTCTTGTGTTTTCAGGTTCGTGCTCTTGCGGCGGCGCTACCCTCCAACTGTCAGACAATGCGAATTTGCCAAGCTGATATTGGTCCTCGACCCAATTCTTAAAGGTGAAGCAATCTTCAAGCTGATGTCCTACTACTTGATGGTAAAAGCAATACTTCGGGTTGGAGACCTTGCCTGCTTGTTCAGGGTGTTTAGACTCTGGCAACGTAAGCATTTGATGTTTTAGAGCGAGATCGAATATTTTCTTTGTTTTGTTCCGAGGAAAAGAGTATGCTCGACCCATTTTCTTCCCGAGGGCTAAGTCAATAACGCTCGATTCTCGGATGCGCGGCTTCTTAGCTCTGCTTTGTAGTTGTCGAGCGCCTCTCTTGCCTTTCGACTTGTTTTTGTTCTCGCGTCGAACCTTTTTTGTAGCAGGTTGACAAGGAACGGCATCTTCGTTCTTTACTGCCTGTTGGAGGAGGCGCTGTGTCTTAGCTTTCTCATAGATTGCCATTTCACGATCGTGATCATCTCGGGCTTTTTGACTCGCATCCCTTATAGGTTTGCTCATTTGGTCTTCAGATGATGGACTGGGCGGTTTTGTATCCGGAACTTTTGCTGGTTCGGGATTAGCGTCCTCCCATTGAGCGTCCGCCTCTTCATCGAAGTCATATATGGCATAACAGCTGTTTACTAGCTCCCGCTTCCTTGGCCGGATGTACCCAAGCCCTTTGGTTTCTACTTTCCCGTTAGGCAGTTTGCATTGGGTCCCGGAAATGTTCCAGACCTTGTCATAGAATTTGGCTTTTCTAACGGTCTGTGCGAAGGACATCCCCTGGCGTTTTAGCAGTTTCTTCAAACCTTCGGTATAATACCGGGGAAGACGGATAGGCTGAAGCCTGTCAAGTGTGGGATCCGCGCCATGCCAAACTTCTTTTTCTACTTTGTTCTCTTTAGAACGGTAGAATAAGATTGCCTTCTCACCCCTTCGTCCGGGAGGGATATAGAATGTCTGCAATTCTTCTACGCTGTTAGTGTCGAGTGCATCCAGTTCTTTGTAATGTTCAAGTGGCACCATGGTTATCTGCAGACTTCGCTCTTCATCAGCGGAGATCTGTATCGAAGGCCGAGCAGGGAATACAGCATGAACTTCATCCTCTGAATCACTACCGAAGATCAACGAAGGAACGGATGGTCTTGGCCTGGTAGATTGGGATGGACCTGAATAAATTATATCCTCCTCCTCGGTGTCACTGCCGAAGACAGGGATAGTGGCATTAGTTTTGTTTTCCGGTTTGTGACACCTTTCCGTGTCTTCGAAGCTCGGCAAGAAGTATTTGGCATCTTCATACTTGCGAACTTCGTTCACGGAAAACGGATTCAACTCTCCGGCCACGGTGTACTCGAGGCCATCCCTGGAATACTTCATGCACTGATGCTGTGTAGAAGGGATGATATTGTACTCGTGTAGCCATGGTCGGCCGAGCAGAGCATTATAGCACGTCTTGGCATCTATAACATGGAATTTGATGTCTGTGATGAGCAACCCGAAGCGTAGTGTCAATATCACAGATCCAAGAGTCTTTGAGGATTGAGAGTCGAAACCGGAGATAGTGATCTTGTCTCGGGCAAGGTGTTGGACACTCATGCAAATCTCCTTTAACACTCGTACGTTGAGTAAATTGACGGACGATCCGTTATCGACCAAGATTTTACCTATTTTTATGTCATGGCAGTATCCTGAGACATAAAGAGGGCGATTGTGTTCACACGTCCCGAGAAGAAGGTCTTCATCACCGAAAGCAACGTCGGCTGTGTGCACTTCTTCCAATTCGTCTTTCATCTTTTCTTCGGCCAAGAAGGCTTGGAACTGGTCCGGATCTTGTAGCGCCTTAATCAAAGAGTCTCTCGCCTCCTTTGATAATAACAAGGCATCGAGGATGCTGAGTTGTGAGGGTAGCTTCCTCAGATGTGCTAGGACATTGTAATCCACCTTACTCCTCTTTGGCGGATTTTTGGCGGTTAACTCTTCCGCGACTTGGTCATCCAAAGTGATGTCTTCAGAGACCTTCTCTTTCCCTTTATCTTTTCTATTCGAGGGTCCGAGGTTCTTTTCAGGCAGTGTCCGATTCCGCAGCTGTATATTTTCGCAAGACTTCGGTTCTTCTTCTTTTCCCGAAGTTGACTCTTTAAAGAGAGGGGCAATCTCTAGTTCCTCATCAGAGTCGCTCCCAAATGTGGGCACTTGTGACCTGGTAGTGTTAACCATGTGACAGTTGCCGGCAGTTCTTTCAAGCACTTTGGTCGTGTTTCTTTGCTCCCGACGAACCTTGCGCTTTTCCCGTTTAAAGCGCTGTTGATTAGCGACGTATCCTTGCCACCATTTACCGAACGCTTTGCACTCTTGGGTAGAATGTGAGACCTTCTGATGATATAAGCAATAAGAGGGATGCGTTTCTACCATGCTAGTAACTCTTTCTTCTGAGGGTGGTAGCTTCATGCCCATCGATATGGCCTTGGCGAACTTCTTTCTTATCTTAAATTGGCTTTTGTCAGCGGTGGAGGCATTTTGCTCCAGTGGGATCATCTCGGCTCTTTCCTCAAGTCGCTGGCGCTGGGCCCTTTCGAATATAGCCGTCTCGCGTTCTCGATCAGCTTTGCTTTTCAATTGAGCTTCATTAAGAAACGCGCCAATCATTTCAACTGATAACCCTGGGGCTCTTGATTCGGCATTTACCCCCAGCGTTTTGGTGCCAGAAGTCCCTTCATCGTTCGAAGTCGAGTGAGAGATCATATGACAGCTCGCCACATACTCCTCGGATTCATCCGATGAACTTTCCTCCTCATCCTCTTTTTGAAAGACGTGATCAAGGAAATCTTGGAGCGTAATGGGAGTCCGCGCCCTTTGGTTGTACTCATCCAGTGCGTCGATCTGCTTCTGTAGGTCCGTGCGCTTGTCGCCAGGCTTCACGGGCTTCTCAGATTTCTTCTTCTTCTTTTTCGAAGATTTTGACGGCTGGTTATGAACGCTTGAACTACCACCATCGGTCTTCGGAGTCGGACGTGGCTTCAACATCCCCTCTATAACCTGCGGTTCCAAGGGGTTCTTCCACTTGACCGCTGGGCAGGTCTGAAGATCATTTAGCATTCTCCTCGTTTTGGCTGATAATACAACCTCCCAGGGAGCTTCTTCAATGACGGAGCATGTTGCCCCCGGCGTATTCGTTCCCTTGTAGGTGTGGGGCTGCGGAGGGTTCACCTTCCATTTGTCGGATAGCGCAAACTTGCCCTGACGGTACTGGTTTTCGAGCCAATTTTTGAACACGTAACAGTCTTCGATCGGATGTCCTAGCACTCTATGATAAGGGCAGTAATTAGGATCGTTGACGTCACTTGGTTGTGACGGACGTTTTGGATCCGGCAGATTTATAAGCCTATTGCGCAATGCCAACTCAAATAACCTCCTTGTTTTATCACGGGGGAAGGAGTAAGCACGTCCCATCCTGTCCTCAAGGGGTACGTATGGGCGCGTGTTATTTGGACGAGCAACCGGCTTCGAGTCGTTCGGTTGCTGTTGGGCATTAGCGACGATGATCGCTTTTCCCTTTCCTTTGTTGTTTCGAGAGTCAGGCTTCGGGAGAGGGGGTTTATGGCCCATCTGGTCCATCTGCGCCAATTTGTCGATCAAAGCCTGGAAAGAGGTCGGCTTGAAGAACATCATAAACTGCGAGATGGTTGCTTGTGGATCAAGGGTTCCGACAAACATTCCCACCGCAGGGGCTTCTTCTATGCGTTGTTCACATTTAGACCATAAATTACGCCACCGTATAGCGTACTGGACCCACGTCTCGCCGGGCTTCACCCTGGCGTTAATCAGCGCCGTCATCGGAGTACGTTCGCTGGCACTTGCAAAGCGTTGGGTGAAGAGCAGCTCCATCTCTGCGAAGGTTTTAATGGAGTCGTTGGGGAGCTCGGAATACCACTCGAAAGCCGTATCTGATAAGCTTCCAACAAACTGGCGCAGCAAGAGCTTGTCGTCGCCTCCAGTGTTACCACAAAGCGCCCTGAATTGGGCAACATGTTGATGGGGATTGCCGGTCCCCTTGTAGACATGAAACTTTGGAATTGTGTAACCTGGTGGGTACTTGATTTGGTCGTACCAGCCCGGATATGGCCGCCCCGTTTTCACAACATGGCCGGCTGCTTCGGCCGCGTGATGAACTTTTATCTGCTGGGCTATATATTCGTCCAGATCCGTTTTAGAGATTGTGTCTTCTTTAGCCGTCGATAGAACGGGTTGAGGGTTTGATGTTTCTCCCCTATCATCCCCAAGGACGATCGGGGGTTCTTCAGTCGGGGATTCTGGTTGTATCATCATCCCTATCATATCTTGGAAGAGAAGGCCCATGCGCTGTATATTGGCTGCTTGTTCAGCAGCCTCTTGGTCTCTTTTTTCAAGCATTCGGCGAAGGAACTCGGCGTCGGTCTCTTCTTCTTGACGTTCATCTAAGGACGTCTCAGGATTCTCTTTTGGCCCCGTGAGTGCAGCCATGGTAGTCATCATCTCCTGGAGCTTTTGTTGCTGCTCCTGAGACTTGGTCACTGACCGGGTAAGCGGTCGGTGACCCATAGAAGTACGACTTTCTTCTTTCCCCGAAGCCATATAGACTGTATGAACTGTGATGCCCCCTGACTTGGGGCGTTTAGGTTCACCGTTCTTAGACTTTGTCAGCGTCATGGGAGCTTTTTCTGGCCTCTTCCTTTTATGGGCCTTCGAGGTTGAAGGAGCCGCTGAATTGGGCATCCTAGCATTTGTTGCCCCCTGTTGTTTGGCGGGGCGATTTTTGTCTTTTTCCACTCTTGCCCTGTTCCGGTGACGGAGGTGGTTTGAGTCAATCACGGAGTCTTGAACCCTCCGCCAAACTTTATAAACTTTCGCTGACAGCCGTTGAGGGGGCTGTTCCTGTTTCATCTCCGGAGCTTTTTCCCTGGGTGGAGGAGACCTTTTTAACGTGGCCACCGGGGAGTTCTTTCTCACTTTCCTCAGCATTTCAAAGCTGTTTCCAGTTGGAACAGCAGCATCGACTTCCACCACTGGAGCTGGTGGGGTTAGCCCTGAGGGGGAGTTGCCCCCTGCTTTCCTTACTCTCTGCCAATGGCGACGTCGCGCGCGACGAGCCGCCGGGATTGGCTCGGAGATTGAGGTGGTTTCTCGTTGCCCCCTGTTTGAGCGTGGGGTAACTGTTGATGTCAGCCTGTTGAAGACTGATGCCTTCTGATCAGCTGGAGGAGGAGTAGGAACCGTCAATCTTGTGAAGACTGACTCTCTAATGGGAGAAGTCGCCTTAACGACTTCCAAAGTAGCGGCCGTTGCCCTCTTTGGGACAGCCACCTTATAGTTCTGACCCAGCCTGGTGAAAACGGAGGCTGTTGGTTCAGTAGCAGGCGACCCGTTGACAGGGGTCGTGGTAACAGTGAGCCGGTCGAATACCGACTTCTTTTTCGCTTCTGGTGCGGATGTCGGCGCAGAGAAGCTTGTAGGTGGGACCATAGTCCCGAAGAACAAGCCGGTGGTGGCCTGAGTTACTTGGCCTACCGGCAGAGTCAGGAAGGAAGCCGCCTGGGGCCCATATGCTACACCTCTAGGTGAGGTGGAGCGTCCGTTGCAGTTGCACTTCGAGCAGTTGGTGCAGTTGGTGGCCATTGAATGCTTGAGTTCTGCACCAAACAAAAGACCAAATCTTAGCAACTTGAAATCCGAAGGCAATCATTTAACAAACCGCGATTGGTTCGCGAAAACGACACACGAAGTGTGGAGTGGAAAGAGGAAGAGGTCCCACCGGGCGTGCCAGAATCTGTTCCCCTCCGAAAGACGGCCGCACAGGACTGCTGAAGTCCTGGCGCTGAGGTTCGGGGCAGATGCTATTTGGTTTTATCCGTCTACCTCTCCGAAGATGCCAAGTTGATTTATGGCACCGTGTATCGGAGGTTTAGACGGATGCGGCCGATGTAGCAGACTTCGTCAGATTCCCCCTCAGGGTGAGGGGTTTTTGATTGTGGGGACGCTCTTCCCTGCAGGCGCAAGCCCCTGCAGTTAATTACGCTACCGCATCGCGGTAACAACTTTCTCCTTCTCCAGAATTTCACTTCGTGTCGTGTGTGTTTGTTTTGTTTGTGATTGCCCGTGGATTGTATACGGAGACTGAGTGATGTCGTCATCCGTAGGACGTGGATAATTAGTCCAAATCCGTATTTACTTAGATTTGGGTTTGGTGTTTTTAGTTTAAGGATGCATTAGTCGCGTTGCGTCTAAGATCGACTTAAACATTCGTTAAGGATACGTTAGTCCTGTTTTAGACTAAGATCAACTTAACATCATGATTGATTTAATTATCCGGCCGTCGGGACTCGTCACCTCTCTGACGTCGTTGAGGGATTACAACGACAGGCGTCTGAGGAGTTCAGAGATGTACCCTTAAACCAAAGTTAATTTGGAGTTTTACCGTTTATTTAAATGTCTAAGGACACGTTAACCGTATTTGGGGTTAAGATCAACTTAGACGGGACCGTTTAGATCCAACAAAAGAGCGTTTGGGCCCTATTGTGCCAGTTTAGGGACATGGCGGTCCATCGCCAGTTTTAGGGACGTGGGGGTCCATTATTAGTTTAGGGACGTTTCGGTCCGTCGCCAGTTTAAGGACGTAGTGGTCCATATTCCAGTTTAGGGACGTGGTGGTCCGTCGCCAGTTTAGGGACGTGGTGGTCCATTATTAGTTTAGGGACGTTTCGGTCCGATATTAGTTTAGAGACGTTTCGGTCCGACATTAGTTTAGGGACGTTTCGGTCCAATGTTCTCATTTTGGGGCAAATATTAGTTTAAGGACGTTTCGGTCCAATATTAGATGAGTGGTCGTTGGGACCCGTCGCCTCTTTGACGTCGTTGAGGAATTACAACGACGGATGTCAAAGGAGTTCGGAGATGTACCCTCGAACCGGATGTAGATTGATTTAGAAGAGCGATTTTGCTCAGTCAATCAATTTATTCTGAGCTCTGCTCATTTATGAATGATGCAATGCATCTGTTTTGATTTGGGCTCTGCCCCTTGTAAAATGCATAGCATTCTGGAGATTCTGTTTGGGCTCTGCCCATTTATAAATGATGCAAAGCATCTGTTTTAATTTGGGCTCTGCCCCTTGTAAAATGCATAGCATTCTGGAGATTCTGTTTGGGCTCTGCCCATTTATAAATGATGCAAAGCATCTGTTTTAATTTGGGCTCTGCCCTTTAAAATAATGCATTTGCGCTTTATTGAGCCTGTTAGGCCTTCTCTTAATTGGGCTTGGCCCCTTTTTAATGCATCTGCGCTTTGCGCTAAGTAATGAGCGCAAGTCCATATGATGATGACACGTGTCGTGCTCTGATGAGCGCAAGCGCACTAGCGCAGCGCGTTGCGCTGTTGCGCTGCGCAATTGCGCTGCTGACACGTGGCGCGCTCTCAGCGAGTTGCGCTAATTCCAGAGAGCAAAGCTCTATCTTAAGAGCGCTTAGCGCAAATGGTTTTATAGCCAACACGTGGCGCTCTCTTAAGAGCGCAACGGCGCAAATTGGAAGTGCAAAGCACTAAGAATCTTTTAGATTCAAGAAGGGAAGTGCAAAGCACTGTTTAATTTCTTCGTCTACATTGGATCAAAGAAAAATAAATTTTTCTTTATTCGAAGAACCAGAGGTTCTTAAAAGTGCAAAGCACTATTCTTTTATTATTTTATTATTTTTGTTGTTTTTACAGAACCGAAGGTTCACAAGAAGTGCAAAGCACCCTTTTTTTTTATTTTTAATCAAAAGATCATTGATCTTATTTTTAGATCAATGATCTATTAGAAGGCCCTTCTTCTTTTCTACCTCATGAAGGTTCTTTACCTTTTTCTTCTCGGAGTTTTCTCTGTTTTAGGGTTCTTGATTTTTTCGAGAAAATTCTTCCTCTCTTTGAATGAGGTCTGGGTTCCTATTTATAGTGCCCCATAAATTTGTTGAATTTGTTAACGGGATCTTTCTTGAATGATTTTTGGGAGTTTTCCCACCGTTGGATCTTTGATCCAGAGGCCGAAGAAAGTCTTCTAGTTCTGGAAAGAACAGAAAAGATTTTATGAAATCTTAATTCAGTTTGGGCGCAGATACCCCAGCGCATGACACGTGTCGCGCAGCGCAGAGCGCAGCGCAAGTGCGCTAGCGCATCTGCGCTGACACGTGTCGCACAGCGCAGAGCGCAGCGCAACTGCGCTAGCGCATCTGTGCTGACACGTGTCGTGCAGCGCAGAGCGCAGCGCAACTGCGCTAGCGCATCTGCGCTGACACGTGTCGCGCAGCGCAGAGCGCAGCGCAACTGCGCTAGCGCATCTGCGCTGACACGTGTCACTTAGCGCAGAGCGCAATGCAGCTGAAGCGTTGCTTCCTTTAAACAGAGCTTTGCTCTGATTGGGCGCGCCTTCTTGGGCGCTGCGCGCGGGATTTGAAGCTCTGCTTCAAAGATTTGAATTTTGAATTCGAACAGAGCTTTGCTCTGATTGGGCGAAACAGGGATCCCTAAGTGTGTTGCTCCCTTGTGAGTCGTAAGGATCTCACACGGGTGGTTTCTCCTTACAAGGTCGAGAGGACCCTATAAGTGTCCTTTAACGAGGTTGCGCCCTTTCAGGTTTTCACAAACACTCGCCGGTAGCCCTGCTGTTTTTACTCACGGAGCCCTTTCGGGTTTTCATCCGTGCCCATTTTGCTTATGGACATACCTTTTTTATATTCTTTTTATATATTTTTTTTACGAGGTCGCGCCTTTTCGGGTTTTCATGAACACTCGCCGGTAGCCCTGCTGTTTTTACTCATGGAGCCCTTTCAGGTTTTCATCCGTTCCCTTTTTGCTTATGGACATACGTTTTTTTATTTTATTTTTATATGTCTTTTTTATATCTCGTCAGCCTAAAGATGCTGCGGTAGTAGTTTAAAGACGTTTCGGTCTGCTATTAGTTTAAGGACATTTCGGTCCGTCATGGAGAAGGCCGGCTACTGCTTATAAAGCTTGAGCTTAGGAAGATAGCGAGCGGACATAGTCGTCGTCATCTATCATTGACCTAGGCCATGGCTCATTAAGCGTAGTATCTCTTTAGGAAGCAACCGTTTATTGGCCTGAAAGGCCTTTCACCGTGCATGTCCATGAGTAGATAGGCCCCACCCTGGTAGACCTTATCTATGATGTACGGGCCTTCATAGTTTGGCTCGAATTTTCCCCGCTTGGCGCGATTGGGGATCATAGGCCTTTTGACCACTAACACGAGTTTGCCTTGGCGGAATGTCCTCGGTCGGGTCAATCTTTCATATGAGCGCGTCATCTTTGCTTTATAAGCTTCCAAATTTTGTTGCGCTATGAGCCGGGTTTCATCAAGTGCGTTAAGCTCCTCAAGCCGAAGGTGAGCATTTTCTTCATCCGTCAGCTCGTGGTGGACTGCCACCCGTAGAGAGGGTAACTCTATCTCAAGGGGGAGTACTGCTTCCGTCCTAAATACCAACGCGTACGGCGTTGTGTTTGTGGCCGTCTTAAATGTAGTTCGATACGCCCAAAGAGTTTCTTGCAGTCTTTCGTGCCAGTCCTTCTTATTTCGGGACACCGTTTTCTTTATGATCTTTGTCAAGGTCTTGTTGAAGGCCTCGGCTAGACCATTAGCTCGCGGATTATAAACCGAGGAATATCTCCAGTCTATATTGTGCTGTTGCGCAAAGCGACTGATCTTGTGGCTTCTGTAAGTTGGCCCGTTATCGGAGATGATCCGTCGCGGAGTTCCAAACCGATATATGACATGTGTCTTGAAGAAATGGAGGATATTCTCCGTCTTAACTTCCCTCAGTGGTACCGCTTCTGCCCATTTGGAGAAGTAGTCAGCCGTCAGCAGGATGAAACGATGTCCTCTAGACGATGCTGGTTCGATGGGGCCGACTATGTCAGTCCCCTACATTTCGAATGGCCAGCTAGCCACCGTGGGATGTAGTGGATTTGGATGCTGGTGGATGAAGTCCCCATGGATTTGGCATGAGTAGCATTGCTTCGCATATTTGAGGCAGTCCTGAATCATCGTGGGCCAGTAGTAGCCCATCCGTTTTATCTTCAACTTCATCTTTGGGCCCGCTTGGTGAGAACCACAGAGTCCGTCGTGAACTTCCTGAACGACTCTTTTCGCTTCGTCAGGTCCCAGGCATCTCAACCACAGAGAATCAAACGATCTCTTGTACAGAGTATCGTTGACGAAGGCGAAAGATAGAGCCCGCTTCATGAGCTGGTGTCTTGTGGACGCTTCTTCAGGCATTCGGTGGGATTTAAAGTAGTCTATGAAGACTTCTCTCCAATCCTCGGCATTTTTCCAATCTTTTACTTGCAGGGTCGTCTGCTCGCTCGCTCCCTTTTCTTCGGATGATTCCGGAGATATTTCTGCTGGGGCAAGCACTCGACGGCTTTGTACCACGATTCTAACGTCATCGAGGTTCTCGTCAGCCAATTCTTTAGCAAGTTTGGCCAACGCGTCTGCTTTCCTGTTTTCCGCGCGCGGTATGTTCTCCAAAGTATAAGAGGGAATTTGGGTCAACAATTGTTGCACCTTTTCGCCGTACTTTACCAATTCTGGCTTGCACGTTTGGTAGTCGCCGTTTACTTGACTAACGACCAGTTGAGAATCTCCGTATATGAGGAGGTTTTCAATTCCCATGTCAATGGCGATCTCGAGGCCTGCTATCAGAGCTTCGTATTCGGCTTCATTGTTTGTCCTCGGCTCCGTGAGGGAGAACGCGTAGCGCATTATCCCTCCTTGTGGAGTTATAAAGATGAGTCCTACCCCCGATTTGATTATAGGGGTACTTTGTTTACGCTTCTTCACGGAAGATGCTCCGTCGAAATAAAGCTCCCATCGGGTATTATCACCGTCGATCGCATCAAACGCATGTTCGTCTGGAAGATCGCAGTTTAAAGGAGAGTCGGCCGGTATCGGATGCTCAGCGAGAAAGTCGGTGATGGCCTGGCCTTTCACTGCCTTAAGAGGTTGATATGTTATCGAGAACTCCATCAAGAGCAGGGCTCATTTAGCGAGTCGTCCCGTCAATATGGCCTTCGACATCAAATATTTAAGGGGGTCCACCTTTGAAATGAGACGGACTTCATGCGCCAACGCATAGTGCCTGAGCTTTGTTATCGCAAAGATCAACGCCAGGCAGTGTTTTTCAATGGGGGGGTAGTTGCTTTCTGCCCCCAGCAGAACTTGACCTAAGTAGTAGAGTGCTCTTTCTTTCCCTTGATCGTTCTCTTGTGCCCATAATGCGCCTAAGGAACCTTCGAGGGCGGTTGTATAAGGAATGATGGGTTTTCCCTTGACCGGAGCAGCCAACACCGGCAGGTTCTGCAGGTATTGCTTGATCTCGTCTAGTGCGCTTTGGCATTTTGGTCCCAGACGAACGGGGTTCCCTTCTTCATCAGGTGGCTGTAAGGACGGCACTTTCCTGAAAGGTTAGCTATAAATCGCCGTATATACGCGAGCTTCCCTTGGAGAGACCGCAGCTGTTTGAGAATCCTTGGCGGAGGCATTTCCATGATCGCCTTGATCTTAGACGGATCTATTTCAATACCTCGGTGTCGAACAATGAATCCCAGGAATTTGCCTGAGGAAACTCCGAATGCACACTTGAGCGGGTTCATTTTCAAGTTGTATTGTCGAAGGCGTTGAAATACAGTCTTCAAATGCTTGAGATGTTCTTCGTATGATTTGCTTTTAACCACGAGATCGTCGATATAGCATTCGACGATTTCGTGTATAAGGTCATCGAAGATCTTCGTCATAGCCCTTTGGTAGGTGGCACCGGCGTTCTTTAGACCAAAGGGCATCACCTTGTAACAGAATATACCCAGAGGAGTACTGAAGGCGGTATGCTTCTGGTCTTCTGGATGCTTCATTATCTGGTTATACCCAGATGAGCCATCCATGAAGGAGAAAACCTCATGAGTGGACGTATTGTCTATCATCAGTTCGATGACTGGCACTGGGAAATCGTCTTTCGGGCAGGCTTTATTGAGATCCCGGAAGTCTACGCATATGCGCACTGTCCCATTTTTCTTCATCACCGGGACGATGTTGGCGATCCATTCAGGGTATTGAACTTCCTGGATGAAGCCATAGTCGATCAGCTTTTTGACTTCAACATTGATACTCATTTCAAGCTCGAGCCGCATTCTTCTCGGCGTCTGTTTGATTGGCTTGGCGTCCGGAGATATCGCCAATCTGTGCACAGTAATTTCTGGATCTAATCCCGGCATTTCGGAGTAGTTCCATGCGAAACAATCTTTATGCTGTAGGAGCACGTCCTTTAACGCAGATACCCTTTCTTCAGATAGTAGCTCGCTGATGAATGTCGGTCGTGGATCGTTTGCCGTCCCCAACTCAATTTTCTTGAGGTTATCTGCAGTGGTATGGATTCCATCTTCCAGCTCTTTTGGCGCTTGTCACGCCCCGCTTCCCAAAATACGGAAAACGAGAGATGACTAGGCCAGCCATGCTCCTACGTTCAAGAAATCATCCCGCCGTAGTCACACTTCGGATTCTAGCACTATATGGTAATCAGTAAATAAGCACCGTATTAAAGGAATCACATCACTAATTTATTACATTAAAATTTCATTGTTCACAGATTACAGATAATAAAAACGATAACTAACCAAGTTCAATCTCACAATCTCTTTTATGGAAAGCAGTAAATGAAGAAGGTACACCAAACTATATCTCCGTGAACTCAAAGGATAGATCCGTCTCCTGAGCTGGTCCTCCCGCGGAATCTGAGCATGCATACTCAGGTCGTCAGAGCGACACAAATAATAATATTATTATAATCAGATGAAACAGGTAAATGAGGTAATACTGGTATGAGAATATTGCAAGTAATCACTATGTCACAATATGATGCAGAATATGTTATGTGTCCCTATCGGTCTCTAGGTCATGTTTGAAATCACATAGTGGAAGGAGGATCATGTTTAACAGGAGTCTCGTACATACCCGAGACAACGGCCCACATGCCCGGGACATAACCCTGTCAGCCGGATCGCTAGATCCTGTCCTACACGTATAAGTATCACGGTTCGAATGATCATCCTCTAAACACGGTCCCGCTAAATACGATACTCTTTCCACTTTGATTTCCCCTTTTTCCCCAGATTACACTATTTATGATATTGATCTAGTTGTGTACAAGTATACCAATGACACGGTTTCATCACTATCCACTGTATCAATCACTGTCACGAATGTTCACTTTCCATTGGTGTACTCGTCACTCCTAAACCAACATCTATCACGCACGATAATGCAATGTCCACACGCACTGACACTGCGTATATGACAAGGGTATGATATATGTATTGTATGCTACCAATAAGCTCTGTATGTTATGAATTAGCATGCATGTCATGAACTAAAATAAATTGCACAAATTAATATGTTACGAATTCAGCAAAAATTATGTAGGTAAGATATATAGAACAATCAGTCAGTAATTCATCAAAATTTGTTTCAGTTCAATCGGAGTTTCGGTTTTCAAGATATAACTGTTTCAGTTTAAGTGTTCGCGGCTGGAATTTCAATTTCAGAACTGAACGTCTGTTTCGCGACACGAATTGCGCCCAGTTGGGCTCAGAATTTAGCGATGTCACAGTTAAATGAAATTTAGGGCTTTCGATAAAGTATTCAACGCAACAGACGGATCCTTAATCGCATCTGTACGTTGAAAGTTATACACAGTTCAATCTCAAATGTCATTTCAGAAAGTGTTCTGAACAGCTTTACGTTCTGCCCTTTTAAAATAAGTTTAAAAATAACAAACTGCGATGAATCGGAATGAAACCACTTGTTTTCTTTCACTAACAGGTATATCTTATAACTACTGTAAAGTTCCGTATCATGCGATTTCAGGAAACACGGGGACGCAGGACTTTAGACAGAACACACTAATCAGAAACGCTCTGGACTGCAGTCCAGAGTCGTGTTCCGATCCAAATATCTTCATGGTTACAAAACAGAAATGATCAGAAATTTATGTAGGATTAAAGTTCGTCAAGTCGGCTTCGATTTAAGCCCTCGAACGCATCTTTCCAAAATGTGTATGATTTATGGTGTTTTTATTTGTTTTCAGCTACGAGAGGATTCTAGTTTTAACGACATGTTTTGGGGTATCGATTTTTGTTACTAACAATCGTATTTTCCAGCGAATTTCACACACGTTATACATCATTAAAAGGGCCAACAGAACATATCGGTTTCCGTCAAATTAGACAATTATTTCTATTAGTAACTAACATCGAGCACTTAGGTCTTGACATGTATAGGAAATCGGAAAGTTTGTAAACTACATGATCTAGGTGGGTAACACTATTATTATAGCATGAAGCAAGTAAATACTTGCCTGGAGAACTCCTCGGGGTCGCACGGCAGCAGTGTCGTCACGAACGCGCGATATACGCCACGTACCGGATTCCCGCGAGCCTCGATCTAGATGCGGATCTCACGTCGGGGTTGTCCGGAGTCATTTGCACAGTCACTGGACGTTGAGGGATGCTTTATGATCCTCTGCGAGTGTATTGGGGTTGCCGACGGTCGACGGCGTCGCTCCGGCAGCGTGTACAGAGCAGCTCACAGTGAGGGAAAAAATTGTTGGGAAACTGGTTTTTTTTGGAGTTTTTGGAGAGAGGGAGAAGTTGAGCAGTGGGGTCGGATTTGGAGTGATGAGGGTGGTACTGAGGATGTAGAGGGCCGCAGAGGTGGTTCAGGTGAAGTGGGGGGGCTCATCGGCGTCGGTTGCAAGGTGACCGAGGTTGGGTGCAAGTGGGTTTAGGAGTGCAGGGGGTTGCTTGGCAGGGGCTCGGGCTGACGAATGTGGAGTCGTGGAAGGAGAGAGTTGGTGGAGGAGACGTGAAGTGATGCAGAAGGGGATCGGAGGAAGTTCGTCGTCGTCGTGGGTGGAGGTTGCAGTGGGTTATGGGAGGTTTTGGGGGCTCGGTGAAAGTAGAGGAAAGATGAAGAGTGAGTTGGAGAGGGAGAGACGAGGTTGAAAACGTGGGGGCAACGGCAGGGCGAGGGCGTGGGCGAAGGCGGAGGAGGCGGGTCGCGCGCGCGAGTCACGGAAAGTTACCGTTGGGGAATTTTGAGGGAAGATGAACAGTGGAGGGTGAGTGAGGGAAATGGAAAATTGGGCTTGGTTTTGTTTAAATTTTAAAACAGTTTCATTTTAAATACTTCATGGGCTGTAGGTGAAGAAACGGGCTGGCTTAAACCCAAAAAAATAATTTTGATTGGGCTGGAAGGAATTAAAGGGGACGGGCCGGAGATTTATAAGGAAATTTTTGTTTTAAAAGAAAAGTGTGGGCTTGGAAAAAGGATACGGCCTGAGGCTAAAGTAACGAGCTTGGGGCAAAAGGATTTAGGGATTTTATTTAAGAATTTTTTAGTGGGCTGAGATAAACAGGCCGGGAAAAATATAAGGGATTTATTTTTAAAAAAATCAAGAGTGGGCTGGGAAGTAAAAATGGATTTAAGTTTTAAGTATTTTTACTCACTTTGGTTTAATTCGACTTTGGTTTTAAACCTTGGGTTTTGGCTTTTAGGGTTTGGAAAAATATGAATTTTAAGCTTAAACAACCAATTCAAATTACGAAGGGAAAGGAAGCCACTGGAATTTCAGAAATTAATAAACTTTTATTTAAGCGGAAACGGGGATTTACATCATACCCCCTTAACAAAAATTTCGTCCTCGAAATTTAACAAAGATACAAGAAACAAAAGTACTAAACAAAGACATGTGGATAACGATCACGTATATCTTCCTCCCGCTCCCAGGTGGATTCCCCTGGGGAACGACCGCCCCAAGACACTCGGACTAACGGAATGACCTTATTCTTCAGCACTTTCTCTCTGCGATCGAGGATGGTAGTAGGCTGCTCCTCGTACGACAGATCGGTTCCCAAAACTAGTTCCGAATGGTCCAGGACATGGCTCTCATCCCGGACATAACGCCGCAACTGTGACACGTGGAAGGTATTGTGCACGCCAGCTAGCGATGGAGGCAAGGCCAGTCGATAGGCCACCTCTCCTACTCGCTCTAGCACCTCAAAAGGTCCGATAAAACGGGGACTAAGTTTTCCCCGACTTCCGAATATGATAACTCCATGAGTAGGGGAAATCTTCAAGAATACATGATCTCCGACTTCGAACTCAAGTGCCCTTCTCTTGATATCTGCCCAACTCTTTTGTCGATCCTGAGCCGTCTTAATGTGCTGCCTGATCATTTGGACCTTGTCAACTGTCTGAACAATGAGTTCGGGGCCTAGTAATCTTCGTTCTCCCACATCATCCCAACATACTGGTGATCGACACTTCCGCCCATATAGCGCTTCAAAAGGAGCCATCTGAATACTAGCCTGATAACTATTGTTGTAAGAAAACTCGACTAGGTGCAGATGGTCCTCCCAGGAACCCTGAAAGTCCAACATACAGGCTCTCAACATATCCTCGAGCGTC
Organism: Agapanthus africanus; assembly: GCA_030015575.1. Taxonomy (NCBI): domain Eukaryota; kingdom Viridiplantae; phylum Streptophyta; class Magnoliopsida; order Asparagales; family Amaryllidaceae; genus Agapanthus; species Agapanthus africanus. Next base: position 136,941,526 of record CM057341.1, read on the forward strand.
TGAATCGTACGCTCGGATTGTCCATCCGTCTGTGGATGATAAGCTGTGCTGAAATTAAGGCGGGTTCCCAAACTCTCCTGTAAGCTCTTCCAAAAGTGCGACAAGAATCTCGTGTCCCGGTCTGACACAATGCTGACTGGAACACCGTGAAGTCGCACAATCTCCTGCATATATCTTTCTGCCAGTGATTCTGTCGACTGTCCCACTCGGAAAGGTAGGAAGTGTGCAGCTTTTGTGAGGCGATCGACGATAACCCAAATGGTGTTATTGCCTCTAGGGCTCCGTGGTAAGGCCATCACAAAATCCATAGTAATGTGCTCCCACTTCCATTCAGGTATCGGCAATGGTTGTAACAATCCTGCTGTTCTCTGATGTTCCGCCTTCACCTGCTGACATACCAAACACCTGGATACGAACCTCGCAATTTCCCGCTTCATTCCGTTCCACCAAAAGTGCTGCTTTAGATCCTGATACATTTTTGTACCTCCTGGATGCACAGAATAAGCTGAACTGTGTGCTTCAGCCAAAACTTCTTCTCGTACATCTCCTTTAGGTACACAGAGTCTGCTACCGAATCTCAGAGAGCCATCTTCATGTATAATCAAATCCGTTCTCAATCCAGCTTCCACTTGCTCTCTGAATTTTTGCAATCGGGGGTCATCCGCTTGTGCAATCTTGATACGATCCACTAGGGAAGATTGCACCTGTAGTTGCCAAAATTGACTGAGTGCGTTCGGCGTAACGACTTCAAGTTCAAGCCTCTGAAAGTCCTCAATAATGCTTCTCTGATCGGTCAACATCATAATCGCTGGCTTGCGACTAAGCGCATCTGGTACAACATTGACCTTCCCCGGGTGATACTGAAGGTCCAAGTCATAATCTGCCATCAGCTCTAGCCATCGGCGCTGCCTCATGTTTAGTTCCTTCTGGGTGAAAACATACTTCAAACTTTTATGATCCGTGTAAACCTCCACTTTCTCACCCAATAGATAGTGCCTCCAAATCTTCAACGCAAAGACTACCGCGGCTAACTCCAAGTCATGCGTGGGGTAGTTCTTCTCGTGGTTTCTCAGTTGTCGTGAGGCGTAAGCAACCACACGGCCGTGCTGCATCAAAACACAGCCTAAACCCTTCCCTGAGGCATCACTGTGTATCACCAAACCACCAGAATTATCTGGTACAGTAAGAATAGGCGCCGTGGTTAACTTCTGCTTCAGAGTGTCGAATGCCTGAGTGCACTCTTCTGTCCATGTAAACGGCACGTCCTTCCGTGTTAGCCGCGTCAATGGTTCCACGATTCTGGAGAAATCTTGGACGAATCTCCGATAATAACCTGCCAATCCCAGAAAACTCCTGATCTCAGCCACTGACTTCGGCGTCGGCCAATCTCTGACAGATTCTATCTTCGCCGGGTCCACCGAGATGCCTTCGCCCGAAACAATATGTCCCAAAAACTGAACTTTATCGAGCCAGAATTCACACTTGCTCAGCTTCGCATACAGCTTCTCTTCCCGAAGAATTTGTAGAACCGTGCGCAAATGCTCAGCATGCTCTTTCCAGGTCTTCGAGTAGACAAGTATGTCGTCGATAAACACAACGACGAGCGTGTCCAAGTATTTTGCGAACACCCTGTTCATTAAATCCATGAATATTGCTGGGGCATTGGTAACACCGAACGGCATCACAAGGAACTCGTAATGTCCGTATCGGGTCCTGAAAGCCGTCTTGCATACATCCTCGGCTGCTACTTTGATTTGATGATATCCAGAACGAAGGTCCAACTTCGAGAAGACCTTGGCTCCACTTAACTGATCGAATAGGTCGTCGATGCGCGGTATAGGGTACTTGTTCTTTATGGTGACCTTGTTCAGTTCCCGATAATCTATACACATTCGCAGCGATCCATCCTTCTTCTTTACTAATAGAACTGGTGCACCCCACGGTGAAGCGCTTGGCCGAATAAATCCCTTCTCCAATAATTCTTCAACCTGTTTCTTCAATTCCGCCAACTCCACTGGTGCCATCCGGTAGGGGGCTCTGGATACTGGGGCTGTACCTGGAATCAAATCGATTGAGAACTCCAAAATTCGGGGAGGTGGTAGACCTGGTAGATCTTCAGGAAATACGTCCAGAAAGTCCCGAACAATTTCTGGGGCTGGGCTCCCATCAATCTCCATAGCTGTCAGTTCCTTAGGCTTTGCTCTGTACTTAGCTGGTTCCAAAGATTTGCTTCCGCCCTCGAAAATAAACTCCGGGTGATTGGGGATGCGGAAGATCACCTTCCTTGCCCGACAGTCGATAACTGCATGGAAAGTGCTCATCCAATCCATCCCGAGAATTGCGTCGTAACTGCCTGTCCCAATTAGGAGGAAATTCGCATAGAATTCCCTACCACACACTACAACCGGGCATAATCTACATTCCCGACTAGATATAATAATGCCATTACCCGTATGAATTTCCCATCCCTTGGTTAGTGGTTCATGTGGTATTGAGTGTGTATTAGTGAAATGCTCAGACAAGAAACAATGCGATGCTCCCGAATCAAAAAGTACTCTAGCTGGCAAGGAATGTACAAGCAGAGTACCTGTAACCACATCTCCTGACGCTTCTGCCTGCTCGGCGGTCAAGGTGAAAGCCCGTCCCTGACCGCGACCTGTAAATGATTGTCTCTGTTCCTGCGGCCTCTGCTGTGACGGTCCAGAACCTCCCTGTACTTCTGCTCGCTCAGGACAACTGTTAATCTTGTGTTGACTGGAACCGCAAATCAAGCACTGTCCCTTGGCACGGCGACAGTCCTTCTGAGTATGTCCTCCTCTACCACAATAGCCGCAAGTAACGCCCTGTCTCTGGGAGCGATGCTGTGGTATAAACGGGCGCTTCATTTGCGTCGTCCCTGTTCTGTGAATTGGTATGGTTCCTCACAAAGGCGCGTGGGTACGTGCTGGAACGACTGGGGGTCTCCTGAACTTGTTAATCAATTGCTCCTGAACTCTCGCCGTGTTGAGTACCTGTGTGAAAGTCTGTAGATCCAACGATGCAATCAGCTGCTGCAACTCAAAATCTAACCCCTGAAGGAAACGCCTGGCCCTGGTGACTTCTGATTTGACCATGTATGGAGCAAAGCGGCTCAGACGGTTGAACTCTGCCGCATAAACATCCACTGGGCACCCATTCTGCTTCAAAAGAATGAACATCTCTTCCATTTCTGCCTTGGCTGTGGAAGGAAAGTAATGATCTAGGAAGCACTCTTTAAACTTGCTCCATTCGATCGGCCCTTCAAGTCTGCTTTCTTCCACCGACCACCATGTACGGGCCTCGTCTTCTAATTGTATCTTTATCACATCCACTCTGTCTTCCTCTGGAACCCTGGCAGCTGTCAATAAATTTTCCATGTTTACCGGCCATTGTTCAGCCTCAAGGGGTTCAGCTAGCCCTGTGAACGCAGCTGGGTGTAACCGTCGGAAGTCTGACACAGTACCAGCCCTAGCCTGATAAGCTGGTGGAGTAGCGCCCTCGGGGGCGGTAATAAGTGCGGAGGGTCCTCCTGCAGCGGTAATCCCCCTGAGTCCCTCAGTAAGCAAATCTGTCTTCCTCTCCTGAGCTTCTGCGAGAGTGGTCAGTGCACTGAGTATTCTCTCCGTGCGGTCCTGAGAGCTGGAGTCTGAGGAGGGGTCGTTCGGGGACGTCATATCACTGGAAGATTCAAAAGGATAGGATCAGATTCAAGTATGGAAATCAAGAGTAGTGAAACAAGAATAACGTAATATTGCATAGTTAATGTTATCCCTTGATACTAAACACAGGCTCTTATACCAACTAAACCATGTCACGCCCCGCTTCCCAAAATACGGAAAACGAGAGATGACTAGGCCAGCCATGCTCCTACGTTCAAGAAATCATCCCGCCGTAGTCACACTTCGGCTTCTAGCACTATATGGTAATCAGTAAATAAGCACCGTATTAAAGGAATCACATCACTAATTTATTACATTAAAATTTCATTGTTCACAGATTACAGATAATAAAAACGATAACTAACCAAGTTCAATCTCACAATCTCTTTTATGGAAAGCAGTAAATGAAGAAGGTACACCAAACTATATCTCCGTGAACTCAAAGGATAGATCCGTCTCCTGGGCTGGTCCTCCCGCGGAATCTGAGCATGCATACTCAGATCGTCAGAGCGACACAAATAATAATATTATTATAATCAGATGAAACAGGTAAATAAGGTAATACTGGTATGAGAATATTGCAAGTAATCACTATGTCACAATATGATGCAGAATATGTTATGTGTCCCTATCGGTCTCTAGGTCATGTTTGAAATCACATAGTGGAAGGAGGATCATGTTTAACAGGAGTCTCGTACATACCCGAGACAACGGCCCACATGCCCGGGACATAACCCTGTCAGCCGGATCGCTAGATCCTGTCCTACACGTATAAGTATCACGGTTCGAATGATCATCCTCTAAACACGGTCCCGCTAAATACGATACTCTTTCCACTTTGATTTCCCCTTTTTTCCCAGATTACACTATTTATGATATTGATTTAGTTGTGTACAAGTATACCAATGACACGGTTTCATCACTATCCACTGTATCAATCACTGTCACGAATGTTCACTTTCCATTGGTGTACTCGTCACTCCTAAACCAACATCTATCACGCACGATAATGTAATGTCCACACGCACTAACACTGCGTATATGACAAGGGTATGATATATGTATTGTATGCTACCAATAAGCTCTGTATGTTATGAATTAGCATGCATGTCATGAACTAAAATAAATTGCACAAATTAATATGTTACGAATTCAGCAAAATTGATGTAGGTAAGATATATAGAACAATCAGTCAGTAATTCATCAAAATTTGTTTCAGTTCAATCGGAGTTTCGGTTTTCAAGATATAAATGTTTCAGTTTAAGTGTTCGCGGCTGGAATTTCAATTTCAGAACTGAACGTCTGTTTCGCGACACGAATTGCGCCCAGTTGGGCTCAGAATTTAGCGATGTCACAGTTAAATGAAATTTAGGGGTTTTCGATAAATTATTCAACGCAACAGACGGATCCTCAATCGCATCTGTACGTTGAAAGTTATACACAGTTCAATCTCAAATGTCATTTCAGAAAGTGTTCTGAACAGCTTTACGTTCTGCCCTTTTAAAATAAGTTTAAAAATAACAAACCGCGATGAATCAGAATTAAACCACTTGTTTTCTTTCACTAACAGGTATATCTTATAACTACTGTAAAGTTCCGTATCATGCGATTTCAGGAAACACGGGGACGCAGGACTTTAGACAGAACACACTAATCAGAAACGCTCTGGACTGCAGTCCAGAGTCGTGTTCCGATCCAAATATCTTCATGGTTACAAAACAGAAATGATCAGAAATTTACGTAGGATTAAAGTTCGTCAAGTCGGATTCGATTTAAGCCCTCGAACGCATCTTTCCAAAATGTGTATGATTTATGGTGTTTTTATTTGTTTTCAGCTACTAGAGGATTCTAGTTTTAACGACATGTTTTGGGGTATCGATTTTTGTTACTAACAATCGTATTTTCCAGCGAATTTCACACACGTTATACATCATTAAAAGGGCCAACAGAACGTATCTGTTGCCGTCAAATTAGACAATTATTTCTATTAGTAACTAACATCGAGCACTTAGGTCTTGACACGTATAGGAAATCGGAAAGTTTGTAAACTACATGATCTATGTGGGTAACACTATTATTATAGCATGAAGCAAGTAAATACTTGCCTGGAGAACTCCTCGGGGTCGCACGGCAGCAGTGTCGTCACGAACGCGCGATATACGCCACGTACCGGATTCCCGCGAGCCTCGATCTAGATGCGGATCTCGCGTCGGGGTTGTCCGGAGTCGTTTGCACAGTCACTGGACGTTGAGGGATGCTTTATGATCCTCTGCGAGTGTATTGGGGTTGCCGACGGTCGACGGCGTCGCTCCGGCAGCGTGTACAGAGCAGCTCACAGTGAGGGAAAAAATTGTTGGGAAACTGGTTTTTTTTGGAGTTTTTGGAGAGAGGGAGAAGTTGAGCAGTGGGGTCGGGTTTGGAGTGATGAGGGTGGTACTGAGGATGTAGAGGGCCGCAGAGGTGGTTCAGGTGAAGTGGGGGGGCTCGTCGGCGTCGGTTGCAAGGTGACCGAGGTTGGGTGCAAGTGGGTTTAGGAGTGCAGGGGGTTGCTTGGCAGGGGCTCGGGCTGACGAATGTGGAGTCGTGGAAGGAGAGAGTTGGTGGAGGAGACGTGAGGTGATGCAGAAGGGGATCGGAGGAAGTTCGTCGTCGTCGTGGGTGGAGGTTGCAGTGGGTTATGGGAGGTTTTGGGGGCTCGGTGAAAGTAGAGGAAAGATGAAGAGTGAGTTGGAGAGGGAGAGATGAGGTTGAAAACGTGGGGGCAACGGCAGGGCGAGGGCGTGGGCGACGGCGGAGGAGGCGGGTCGTGCGCGCGAGTCACGGAAGGTTACCATTGGGAAATTTTGAGGGAAGATGAACAGTGGAGGGTGAGTGAGGGAAATGGAAAATTGGGCTTGGTTTTGTTTAAATTTTAAAACAGTTTCATTTTAAATACTTCATGGGCTGTAGGTGACGAAACGGGCTGGCTTAAACCCAAAAAAATAATTTTGATTGGGCTGGAAGGAATTAAATGGGACGGGCCAGAGATTTATAAGGAAATTTTTGTTTTAAATGAAAAGTGTGGGCTTGGAAAAAGGATACGGCCTAAGGACAAAGCAACGGGCTTGGGGCAAAAGGATTTAGGGATTTTATTTAAGAATTTTTGAGTGGGCTGAGATAAACAGGCCGGGAAAAATATAAGGGATTTATTTATAAAAAAATCAAGAGTGGGCTGGGAAGTAAAAATAGGTTTAAGTTTTAAGTATATTTACTCACTTTGGTTTAATTCGACTTTGGTTTTAAACCTTGGGTTTTGGCTTTTAGGGTTTGGAAAAATATGAATTTTAAGCTTAAACAACCAATTCAAATTACGAAGGGAAAGGAAGCCACTGGAATTTCAGAAATTAATAAACTTTTATTTAAGCGGAAACGGGGATTTACAGCGCTGGTGGGAATTCTGAGATTATCTCGTCGTTGCTGTTTTTGAAGCACCAGGGAAGGTCATCCATGTTCTCGGGCTCTTCCCTTGATATCATTATCACGTGACAAGTACGAATTTGCTTCCAATCCCAATGCGGAACTGGTTCTTCTTTCATGGCCTTGGGCTCGTGCTTTTGTGGCGGTGCTACCCTCCAGTTGTCGGACAGAGCGAACTTGCCAAGCTGATACTGATCTTCGACCCAATTCTTGAAGGTGAAGCAGGCCTCGAGAGGGTGCCCTACCACTCGGTGATAAGAGCAATAGTCTGGGTGTGAGACTTCGCCTGCTTGTTCGGGGTGTTTGGACTCCGGCAGTGTAAGCATCTGATGTTTTAGAGCGAGGTTAAGTATCTTCTTCGTCTTGTCCCGAGGAAACGAGTATGCTCGACCTCTTTTCTTCATAAGGGATAGATCAATAACACTTGACTCCCGTTTGCGTGGCTTCTTAGTCCTGCTTTGTTGCTGTTGAGCGCCTTTTTGGCCTTTCGACTTGTTTCTGCTTTTGCGTCGAGCCTTCTTTATAACAGGTTGACAAGGAGCGGCATTTTCATCTTTCACGGCCTGTTGGAGAAGGCGTTGCGTTTTGGCTTTCTCGTAGATGACCATTTCGCGGTTATGATCGTCCCGGACTTTTTGACCCGCTTCCTTTATAAGCTTGTCCATTTGTTCTTCGAACGACGGACTGGGCACTTTTGCATCTGGAACTTTCACTGTCTCAGGATTAGCGTCCTCCCATTGAGCATCCGCCTCTTCATCGAAGTCATACATGACATAGCAGCTATTTAGTAGCTCTCGTTTCTTTGACCGGATGTATCCAAGTCCAATTGTTTCCATTCTCCCATTAGGCAGTTTGCGTTGAGTCCCGGGAACGTTCCAGATTTTGTCATAGAACTTGGCTTTTCGAACGGTCTGCTTGAAGGATATCCCCTGGCGTTTCAGCAACTTTTTCAAACCCTCTGTATAATATCTGGGAAGACAGATAGGCTGAAACCTGTCGAGCGTAGGATCCGCGCCATGCCAGATTTCTTTTTCCACCTTGGTTCTTCAGAGCGGTAGAACAAAATTGCTTTCTCTCTTTCTCGCCTGGGAGGGATGTAGAACGTTTGTAGCTCTTCTACATTGTAAATATTAAGTGCATCCAGTTTTTTATGGTGTTTAAGCGGCACTATGGCGACTTGTAGACTTTGCTCTTCGTCAGCGGACGTTCATATGGAAGGTCGAGCAGAGAATACAACACGGATCTCATCTTCCGAGTCGCTACCAAAGATCAACGTAGGAGTGGACGGTCCTGGCTTGTTGTGTTGGGGCGGACCCGAATCTGTTCCCCTCCGAATGGCGGCCGAGACATTAAGACGTCTTGTCTGAGATTCGGGGCAGATGCTATTTGGTTTTATCCGTCCACCTCTCCGAAGATGCCAAGTTGATTTATGGCACCGTGTATCGGAGGTTTAGACGGATGCAGCCGATGTAGCAGACTTCGTCAGATTCCCCCTCGCTTGAGGGGGTTTTGATTGTGGGGACGCTCTTCCCTGCAGGCGCAAGCCCCTGCAGTTAATTACGCTACCGTATCACGGTAACAACTTTCTCATTCTCCAGAATTTCACTTCATTGCGTGGGTGTTTGTTTTGTTTGTGGTTGCCCGTGGATTGTATACGGAGACTATTTATTTCGTCGCCCGTAGGACGTGGATTAGTCCAAATCCGTACTTTCTTAAATTTGGGTTTTGGTTTAAGGATACGTTAGCCATATTTGAGGCTAAGATCAACTTAAACGTTTGTTAAGGATACGTTAGTCTAATTTCCAGACTAAGATCTACTTAACGGGATCGTCTAGATCCATTTCCAGTTTAGGGACATGGTGGTCCATTTAATATATGGCCGTTGGGACCCGTCACCTCTCTGACGACGTTGAAGGATTACAACGACAGGTGTCAGAGGAGTTCGGAGATGTACCCTTGAACCGAGTGTAAATTGATTTAAGAGAGCATTCGTGCTCAGTCAATTTAGTTTGAGGACTTACGGCCACGATTGGGCTAAGTCCAGTTGAAAAAGTTCAACGTTTTATTTGCATTTGGCTTGTTAGGCCTTTACTGGGGCTCTGCCCCTGTTTAATAATGCATAGCATTTTCTCTGGCCTTTTAGGCCCAGAGCATTTTATTTTGGTCTGATAGACTTTTATTTGGGCTTTATCCCTTTTAATAGTGCATAGCACTTTGTTTGGTTTGACATGCCTTTCTTTATTGGGGTCTGCCCTTGATGATGCATTGCATTAGTCTGACAGAGTGCCACATGGCTTGTCAGGCGCTTTGCGCTGATTGAGGAGCGCAAGGCGCAAGTCCATGGGGAGGTAACACGTGTCGCACTCAGGAGAGCGCAAGCGCGGTGCGTTGCACCAGTGCGGTGCGCTGTTGCGCTGCTGACACGTGGCGCGCTCTGGTGGGTTGCGCCAATTTATGAGAGCAAGGCTCTATTTCAAAGCGCACAGCGCAAATGGCACACGTGGCGCTCTCTGGTGGCTTGCGCCAACCCAAGAGCGCAACATTGCAGTTTACAAGTGCAAAGCACTATTAATTTGAGAATCTTTTAGATTCCAGAACCAATGGTTCATAACAGAAGTGCAAAGCATTATTCGTTTCCTTGATCTGATTTAGATCAAAGAAAAACAAGTTTTTTCTTTTTATTTCAGGAACCAAAGGTTCATAAAAAAGTGCAAAGCACTATTCTTTATTTTGTTTTTCTTGTTTTAAAGAACCAGTGGTTCATAAGAAGTGCAAAACACTGTTTATTATGTGAAGATCATTGATCTTGTTTTAGATCAATGATCTATTAGAAAAAATTTCTTCTATTTTGTGAAGGTTTTTTACCTTTTTCTTGAAAACTTTTTCAGAGTTCTCTCTGTTTGAAGCTCTTGATTTTTTTTCAAGAATGTTGATGCCTTTGAATTGAGGTCTAGGGTCCTTTTTATAGTGCCCATAAATTTGTTAAAGAGATCTTTCTCTGAGTAATATGGGGAATTTCCCCACCGTTGGATCTTTGATCCAAGGGCTTCTGTTTTACAGAAGAAAATCTTCTTGTTTTAACAAGAACAGAAAGATTTCTTTGAAATCTTAATTCTGTTAGGCGTAAATGCCCCAGCGCGTGACACATCTCACGCAGCGCACAGCGCAGCGCAACTGCGCTGACACGTGTCGCGCAGCGCAACTGCGCTGACGCAACTGCGCTGACACTTGTCGCGCAGCGCACAGCGCAGCGCAACTGCGCTGCCACGTGTCGTGCAGCGCAGAGCGCAGGCCAGCTGAAGCGTTGCTTCTTTAATTAAAGTTTGAATTTTAAACAGAGCTTTGCTCTGATTGGGTGCGCTGCCTTGGGCGCTGCGCTAATGAGTCTGATTTTGACACGTGGCGCTCTGCGCGCAGCGCAAGGGATCTGAAGCGTTACTTCATTTATTTTAACTTTAATTTTCACTTTAATTTTCAAGACAGGGCTTTACTCTGATTGGAGGAAAACAGAAGCATTGCTTCTTTTCACACCTTGGGATTTGAGCAGAGCTTTGCTCTGATTGGGGTAAACAAATGCCCCCCCACCGTTGCGCTTACGTGGCCTTCTAATGTGAACGCAGCGGTGGCAGACTCCGAACCGTCGCGCCATCCCTTGGAAGCTGAAAGGGCACTTGATGCCTATAAATAGGACCTTTGGTCCCTTAGATGATTTTCATCTCTAAAATTTTACTTTCAGAACTCAGAGCCCTGCTCTTTATTTTCAAGAACCTCAAGAGTTAAACTCTTAAAACTTTTAGGTGAAAATTTTAATTTGGATAAAATTAAATTAAATTAATTTTCATTGATAGAGCCTCGCTCTCAATAGATCCCTGACCTAAAGGAAACCCATTTAGGGTTTCACTTAGCAGAGCTTTGCTCTACAAGTCTTAAAGGGATCTAAAGAGAACTAAAGGGGACCCTACTAGGGTTCCATAGAGCTCTGCTCTCTGAAAGATTTTTCTTGGATTTTCTTAATTCATTAATGGAGCTTTGCTCCTTCCAAATCATTCAACAGAACTCCCAGGAGTTTTTCATTGATCTTGGAGTTTAACGATGGCATTTTATTCCTCGGTGTATTATATCGTTTTGCTTAATCAGTCTTTCTGATAATTTTTGTTGATTTTCTTTTACAGAAACAATGAACGCCCACATGTACAATCTTGACGAGATCATCTCTTACGGGGACATCCGCCGACTTGGCCGTTCTCAAAATCGAGAGTTCACAAACGCGGAGTGTGCTGAAATCATGAGCCGCTTCGACGCATATAACGGTCCACTGCTTCCCCGACGTTCCTCCCTCCTGAAACTTATTGTGGGAGCCATCTGGGAAGCGCTTCCCCTATTCTATTCTGGTGTGCCGCTTAGGGCATTGGATGCCGCTGAGGATAAGGTGCACTCGGTATACCTGTTGAACTTTATCTCGAAGAGACGGCGAGACAGTCTTATCGATCTCTTGCACGAGGTCTTTCAACAGTCTGCCATACTCGCTGCTTATCGGAGGGTGGAAGACATCAGGGGGGACCCTGACGCTTGTGCTCGCGAAAGAACGCACACTAGGATGGTCCGCGAGGCTTGGAAAGTCATAGATAGGGTTGCTTTCGAGTTCCTCAATCCATGTCCTGGGTTCGAGGTTATACCTTTGTAATAATATTTCTCATTTATTGCTTTATGATTGTAAGAATTTTTTTTTTGTTGCAATATTAATGGAAAAGTTTTATCCCAGTTTGTCTTATCCCTTGTTCTGAATTCTTCGCACATGCATGAATGAGTGTGTCTCGAATGCTTGATCAAATGTAAATCGGATGTTTTTCCTGTCACTTCCTTCTTTCTCTTCTTGTGCGTATGTTGTCTGAATAAACAGGGTTGATAGATAATAGAGCAAGCATCTAGATTTCTCTAAGAGATAGCAATGGTTTAGGCCGCAGGTTCAGATCTGCCGCCCAAGACTTTTCAACTCTATGAGCCGTGAGGGTTTCATAGAGACTTTTCTCCCTACGGATCGAGAGGATCTCGTAGGTGGATTTTCTCCTTAGGAATCGTGAGGATTCCTAAGTGTGTTTTCTCTTATAAGTCGTAAGGATCCTATAAGAGAATTTTTCCCTCTTACGAGTCGAGAAGACCCGTAAGCGGTTGCTTCTCTCCTTGTCGAGTTTCAAGTTTGGAGAGTGAGACCCGTGGATAGTGTGCAAGAGACCGTTTTGGGTCAACTTGCAGGGTCCCAGTGCTTAGGAAACAGGCTCCTTTTATGCCTATTGCCTTAGGCTTTATCTCACAAGTCGAGCCGCATCGAGAATTTTTCTCAAAGACATCAATTTCTTCACAAGTCGAGACGAATCGAACATTTCTCGCAAGAATATCCTAACGTCACAGTTAACCTCTGCTCTTTTCGACAGAAGTCCGTTAGAGTCTGTGGTACTTAGGGTTTTGGCCATCGTACCGTCGCATAAGCTGATATGTTCCTCGATAGGCAATCGTGCTGTTCGAGTAGCCCTGCAACTGCCGTGTCTCTGATCCCTTCGGGGGCTGGACAAGATGTCTTCAAGCAATCTTCCTAGGCAGTTTGACCGTCGGAAGAGCAAGCGTTAGGAATTTGCCATGCCGCTTTTTACTTGAGGTTAGGCTCATTTTGGAGAGCCCCGATGAGTCATATCCACTCCGTGCTGGTGTGGGATGATCTCCGATAGTCTTTCAGGTTTTATGTGAGTTGCCGTCAAGACCCTGAAACTAGGAATTTGGCCTTTGCTTCGTTTGCTGGCATCGCGTCTGCTGTATCGAGACGAATGTCGCGGTAGGAACTAGGGATTTTGCCGTGGCTCCGTTTGTTTGATTGTCGCGCCTGAATCCTGCTGGAGGAAAAACGCTGGGGTGACATCTCGTCTGCTGTATTGAGACGAACGTCGCAGTTGTCTCTAAGTTGCTGGTGAACCGTCGAGGTTTGGAACTAGGGATTTTGCCGTGGCTCCATTTGTTTGATGATGTTGCGTCTGCTGTGTCGAGACGAACGTCGAAGTGGTGACCATTCCGCACTGATGTGAGACGATCTCCGGTTGTCTTTCAGGCTTTATATGACTCGCCGTTAAGACCCTGAAGCTAGGAATTTGGCCTTCGCTTCGTTTGCTTTTTCATGTCCAAACCCTGTTGGGGGAAGAACGCTGTCGTGACATCTCGTCTGCTGTATCGAGATGAATGTCGTAGTTGTCTCTAGGTTGCTAATGAACCGTCGAGGTTTGGAACTAGGGATTTTGCCGTGGCTCCATTCGTTTGATGACGTTGCGTCTGTTGTGTCGAGACGAACGTTGGGGTGACATCTCGTCTGCTGTATCGAGACGGACGTCGAGGTTTTCTCTAGGTTGCCGGTGAACCGTCGAGGTTTGGAACTAGGGATTTTGCCGTGGCTCCATTCGTTTGATGACGTTGCGTCTGCTGTGTCGAGACGAACGTTGGGGTGACATCCCGTCTGCTGTATCGAGACGGACATCGAGGTTGTCTCTAGGTTGCTGGTGAAACGTCGAGGTTTGGAACTAGGGATTTTGCCGTGGCTCTATTCGTTTGATGACGTTGCGTCTGCTGTGTCGAGACGAACGTTGGGGTGGCATCTCGTCTGCTGTATCGAGACGGACATCGAGGTTGTCTCTAGGTTGCTGGTGAACCGTCGAGGTTTGGAACTAGGGATTTTGCCGTGGCTCCATTCGTTTGATTGTCGCGTCTGAACTCTGTTGGAGGAAGAACGCTGGGGCGACATCTCGTCTGCTATATCGAGATGGACGTCGAGGTGGTGACCATTCTGTGCTGGTGCGAGATGATCTCCAATTGTCTTTCCGGTTTTATATGAGTTACCGTCAAGACGTTGAAGCTAGGAATGTGGCCTTCGCTTCGTTTGTTTTGGTGTGTCCAAATCCTGTTGGAGGAAGAACGCTGGGGTTGACATTGCATCTACTGTATCGAGACGAACGTCGAAATGAAGCTGGGATTTTGCCGTCGCTTCGCTTTGTTTCGACCGCAGGGTCTTTTTGTTGGCGTTGTATCTGCATCTTGATGGACTGCGAAGGAACGCCTTTATTGACATCTCATCTGCTGTAACGAGACGAATGCTTAGATGGTCTCTAGGTTGTCTGTGAACCGTCGAGATTTGGCTTTGCTTTTTTATGGAGCCAATTGGGAAGGATGGTTCCCTTTTTGTTTGCGCCCCTGGATTGTATACAGGAATCGATGTGATCTAACCTGTAGGGCAGAAGTTTCATTCATTTTTTTTATTATTATTATTTTATTTCCGCGATGCTCTATCATTTCAGCTTTTATATCGCGAAGGTCGCGATTGCCCAATCATTTCGGCTATTTTTCACGGTGCCCAATCGTTTCGGCTGTTTATTTTGTTTTTACTCGCTGTTTTTTATTGCGAGTTGCCCAATCATTTCGGCTGTTTATTTTATGTTTTACTCGCTGCTTTTTATTGCGAGTTGCCCAATCATTTCGGTTGTTTATTTTATTTTTACTCGCTTTTTTTTATTGCGAGTTGCCCAATCATTTCGACTATTTATTTTATTTTCACTCTCTGCTTTTTATTGCGAGTGTGGAACTTAGAATCTGATGCCAATCTTAGCATCTGCATCGATACAACTGGAATATTTCCAGGAGCGAATCATCATTTTCCATGAAAGGACTTGGAATTTGATACCGGCTTAGGCATCAGCATCGTTATAACTGGAATATTGCTAGGAGCGAATCATCATTTGCCTCTTTCGATGTTGAACAAAGGTGGCTTAGTGAACAGGGTTAGGATCCCGTCGACTAAGGCTTTTGACTTCATGAGCCGTAAGGGTCTCACAAAGGTATTTCTCCCTACAAGTCTTGAGGATCTCGTGGGTGTGTTTTCTCCTTAGAGATCGTGAGGATTCCTAAGTGCTTTATTCCTCTGTAAGTTGTAAGGATCCTACGAGAGGGTTTTCTCTTTGTAAATCGAGAGGATTTACAAGGGTTGTTCACCATGCAAACATATCCCCAGTCTCGGATGAGACTTGATTCGGGAAATGTTTATTCGCGCCCGTGGATTGTATACAAGGGCTAGTATTGGACCACTTGTAGGGCAAAATCGAAGGTTGTGGAGGTTGCTTAAGCACAGGTTTAGATCTCTGTAAGTTAAGACTTTCAAATCTTATGTGCCGTGAGGGTCCCATAAGAGAGTTCTCCTTACGAGTCGTGAGGATCTCGTAAGTGTATTTTCTCCTTAGGAATCATGGGGATCCCTAAGTGTGTTGCTCCCTTATGAGTCGTAAGGATCTCACGCGGGTGGTTTCTCCTTACAAGGTCGAGAGGACTCTGTAAGTGTCCTTTAACGAGGTTGCGCCCTTTCAGGTTTTCACAAACACTCGCCGGCAGTCCTGCTTTTTTTTTACTCACGGAGCCCTTTCGGGTTTTCATCCGTGCCCATTTTGCTTATGGACATACCGTTTTTTTTCTTTTTCTTTTTATATATTTTTTTTACGAGGTCGCGGCCTTTCGGGTTTTCACGAACACTCACCGGTAGCCCTGCTGTTTTTACTCACGGGGCCCTTTCAGGTTTTCATCCGTGCCCCCTTTTTTGCTTCTGGACATACCGTTTTTATATATTTTTTATTTTATATATTTTTTTATTCTTCTCTTCAGCCTAAAGATGCTGCGGTAGTAGTTTAAGGACGTTTCGGTCCGCTATTAGTTTAAGGACGTTTCGGTCCGTTGTCGCCATATTTGAGGCGAATCTCTAGTTTACTGACTTTTTGGTCTCTGGGGCCTTCCGTATTAATGAGCATGATGCCCCCGGCATCTCCGTTTTTCCCGATGCGTGCGGTTGTGGCGGGCTTACCTTCCAGTTTTCGGAGACGACGAACTTGCCTTGTTGGTATTGATCTTCAACCCAGTTTTTGAAGACGTAGCAATCCTCGATCAGGTGACCCAGTACTCGGTGATAGGGACAGTAGTTGGGCTCATTGACGTCATTTGGTCGCGACGGACGTTTTGGCTCCGGCAGATTTAGGAGTCGGTTGCGCAACGCCAACTCGAACAGTCCCCTTGTTCTATCTTGCGGAAACGAGTAAGGACGTTTCAACTTTTCTTGGAGGGGTTGCTTCTTGTTGTTTCGGCAAAGAGCCGGTCTAGGGCCACTCGATTGCTATTGAGCATGGGCTACGAGGGCTGTTTTTCCCTTCCCTTTATTCTTTTTGTTCGATCCCTTATTTGCGGGGCTGAGATTTTTTTCGAGCAGCGTGCGATTACACGGCTGAACGTTATCGCAACTTCTCAATTCTTTCATCTTTGAAATGGATTCCTTGAGGAGAGGGTTGAGGGCAGCTTCCTCGTCAGAGTCGCTTCCAAAGGTGATAATTTGCGATCCCTTGGAGTCGGCTATATGACAATCGTCGGCGGCTCTTTTGCGCTCATCTATCACATTTTTCTGATGTCTATGAGCTTCACATTTTGTCTTGTCGAAGTGTTGCTTTTGAGCGACATACCTTTGCCACCAACAGTTAAAGGATTCGTAGTCTTCGGTAGGATGAATGATCTTCTGATGATATAAGCAAAAGTTAGGATGCATCTCTACTTCACCGAGGGTATTTTCTTCAGAGGGTGGTAGCACCATTCCCGCTGACAGGGCTTTAGCGAACCTTTTCCTCATCTTGAATTTGTCTTTATCAGCAGCAGATGGCTTTTGATTTGACGGGAGTGCTTCGACTCTTTGGTCTAGTAGTCGGCATTTGGCTCCTTCCAGTATGGCCATCTCACGCTCTTGATCGGCTTTAACTTTCAAACGAATCTCATTCAGGAAGGCATCGATCAACTCGTCTGACGGCCGCGGAATTTCTGGTTCAGGGTCCGCCCTCGGTTTCTCGGCGCAAGGAGCCTCTTTATTATCTGCCAATGAGTGAGAGATCACATGACAAGTTGCCCCTGGCGTGTCCGTCTTCTTTGGAGTATGCGGCTGTGGTGGGTTTACCTTCCAGTTTTCAGACAGTGCAAACTTGCCTTGTAGGTAGTGATCCTCGATCCATCCCTTAAAGACAAAACAATCCTCGATCGGGTGACTTACCGTTTGGTGATAAGGGCAGTAATCGGGATTATTGAGATCGCCTGGTCGCAACGGACGTTTTGAATTCGGCAGATTGATGAGTCCGTTGCGTACTGCCAGTTCAAACAGCCTTCTCGTTTTATTCTGAAGAAACGAGTAAGGACGTCCTAGTCTCTCCTCGAGGGACGGGCGTGGATGCGCGTTATTTTGGCGAACGACCGGTGTTGAGTTGCTCAGCTGTTGTTGAGCGTTGGCAACGACAGTCGCCTTCCCTTTTCCTTTCTCATTTCGAGAGTCTGGTTTCGGAGGAGACGGTCCGTGGCCCGTCTAGTCCATCTGGGCTAATTTGTCGATCAATGCTTGGAAGGTGGTCGGCCTGAAGAACATCATGAATTGTGAGATAGTCGCTTGCGGATCAAGAGTACCCACGAACATGCCCACGAACATGCCTACCGCAGGTGCCTCTTCTATGCGTTGTTCGTATTTCGACCATAGGTTCCGCCATCGTGTTGCGTATTGGACCCACGTTTCGCCTGGCATTTATCAGTGCTGTTATCGGGGTGCGTTCACTAGCACTTGCGAATCTTTGCGTGAACAGTAGCTCCATCTCCGCAAATGTTTTGACAGAGTCATTAGGTAGCTCCGAATACCATTCAAAGGTTGTTTCTGCTAAGCAGCCAACGAATTGGCGAAGCAACAATTTGTCATCGCCTCCAGTGTTGCCGCATAAGGCCCTGAATTGAGCGACATGTTGATGCGGATTCCCTGTCCCTTTATAAACATGGAATTTAGGGATCGTATATCCCGGCGGGTAACTGATTTGGTCATACCAGCCCGGATAGGGTCGTCCAGTTCTAACAGTTTGCCCAGCTGCTTCACTCGCCTGATGAGCTCGTATTTGCTGAGCTATATAGTCATCAAGAGCGGCCTTGGAAATGGTTTCTTCCTTGGCTTCTGAAAGAGCCGGAGGAGGATCAGCTGTTTCCCCTCCGTCATTTCCGACAATGACTGGAGGGTCTTCAGCTGGAGGGTCCGGCCGTAACATCATCCCTACCATGTCTTGGAAGAGGAGTGCCATTTGTTTTATGTTAGCCGCTTGTTCTGAGGCTTCTGTGTCCTTCTTTTCGAGGATTCTACGTAAGAAGTCAGCATCGGTTTCTTGTTCGTGACGCTGCTCTGATGATACTTCCGAATTTTCTTTCGGTTCGGTAAGTGCAGCCATCATTTCCTGAAGCTTCTGTTGCTGCTCCTGGGCTTTCGTCACAGCTCGGGTGAGCGGTCGGTGACCCGTCGAAGCACGGCTTTCCTCCTTTCCGGAAGCCATATAAACGGTGTGCACCAACATGCTCCCAGACTTGGGCGTCTGTGTTCGGTGTCTTTGCGATTTGCCAAAGACACAGGGGCTTTTTGCGGCCTCCTTTTTTGAGTGATTGGAGTTGAGGGGGCCGTTGTAGTGGGCACCCAAGTAGCTTTTGCTTTTTGTGGCTTGACGGAGTAATCCTTCTCCTGCTGAACCTTCATCTTTCTCTGTCGGCGGAGATAGTTTTCATCAATCACCGACTCCTGGACCTGTCGCCAGACTTTGTAAATTTTAGATGACAACCGTTGAGGGGGATGCCCTAGCTTCTTCTCTGGAGCATTCTCCACAGGTGAAGGAGTTCTCCTCAGCACCACAGTAGGAGAGTTTCTGCGCACCGCATTTAGCAATTCAAAGCTGTTCCCGGTTGGAACAGCAGCCTCGATCCTAACCATCGGAGCTGATGGCGTAAATACAGAGGGGGAGTTGCCCCAGCCTTCCTTACTCGATGCCAGTAGCGACGTCGAGCGTGTCTTGCGGATGGAGTTGTTTCAGCTATAAGGGTGACTTCGTCGTGCCCCCTGCTCTAGGCAGAGGAAGCAGCTTTGAGGGCCTCGCCTGGAGCAGAAGCCGGAATTACCATCCTTGTAAAAACTGACTTCTTAGAAGGAGGAGCCCTTCCAATGATTTCGTCCGCTTGAGCCGGGATAGCTATCCGCTTTAGGATGGCAGCTTCGGGTATCGCAGGTTTGCAGATGTTCTGGCCTAGTCCGTTGAAAACTGAGGTATTGAAACTGGGCGACCCGTTGAGAGGGGTCGCGGCAGTGGTAAGCCGATTAAAGACCAACTTCTCCGGGGTTTCTTGCAACGTCATTGTGGCATTGAAGCTCGGCGGTGGGAGCATGGTCCCGAAGAATAATCCAGTGGTGGCTTGAGTTACCTGCTCCACTGGTATCTTGAAAAGAGAGGCCGCTCGGGGCCCATAAGTCACTCCTCTAGCAGAGACGGAGTGAGAGTTGTAGTTGCAGATAGTGCAGTTTGAAGCCATTGATCTTCTGTTTTCTGCACGGAGCAAGACACCAAATCTTAGTACCTTGAATCCACAGGCAACCACAGCAAACCGCGATTTGTTCGCGAACACGACACACGAAGTGTGGAATAGAAAGAGGAAAAGGTCCCACCGGGAATATAATATTGCATTATTATATTCTCCATTCTTATTCGTTTTATAAATAAACATGTACTTTTGACGCATGTCTGCTACATATTACAGGTTACAGGTTCTTGGACAGAAACAGTGAAAACGATGAAAAGACGATGCAAAAGTGGAATTTAACCAATAAACAGAAGACTCTTGATCAAGCCTACATAAGGAACAATTCACAAAGCAAGATTCAAGACATCGACTCAAAGCGAACGGTTAAAAATCCATTGCAAATTGTTCACTGGAGATCTGGAACCAAAGTAGAAGCCCAATTGAGAAAAGAACCACATAATATTGAAGCCCGGGAAGCACAGAACAGGACCTGAAAGTTTCACCATGCAAGCTAACCAATGGGCCGCGGAACCACGGCCCAAGCCTGCCATTGCCGCGGTTCCGCGGCCGTATGGATCCCGGGATGCGTGAAAATTTACCATAACTCAAGGGCGGCGCTGACTAGTCAACCTAATGGCTATTTTTGTAATTTAGACATGCGGATCAAAATGTAACCTAGGGTTTCCTATTCTCTATAAATAGGAACTCTAAAGATTGTATTTTCTTATGCCTCCTTTTTAATAATAAATTTCAGAATTCTTTATGGAGAGCATCGGTGTTTCTTTTCAATTCATGAATTCAGATCCGACAACCTGCGTTGATGTGTGGAGAGAGTCACCTATAAATAGATTTATTTAATTGCACTAGTTTAGATTTAAATTCTTTGCCCTGGGTAGATTTAATTTCTTGTCGTAGATAATTATTTAGAGTTAGCTTTGGGGAAGGCTTTTGAGAGATGGGATCTCTCATCCCTTTCTTACCCATAATATATTCTCAATAGGACTCCATGCATACACGCACACACCGCGCTCTACGGCACCCTACCCCTCGAGGTAGCGGTGATACCGTAGTGTAAAAGCCCGGTTGCGCGCGTTTTCCATGGAGGTTAGGGTAAGGATCTCTAAAGGAAGGACAAGAACCTAGAGGAAAGAACACTTTCCCGAATGGATCTAATCCCCTTTATTGATAATTACCATAACTCCTCATAGATCTTCATTTGGGTATAGAAAGCGTTGAGATTTACTTGCATTTCCAAACCATCCCTAAACCTAACCATAGCAAGACTAGATCTAGATAATCGTAGTATAGAATAATTAGGTTTTTAGATTTAATAATCACTCCGAACACCCTTCGGAATTAACTCGTCAGCGCGACTAGGAGATTCACAACATCCCTGTGGACCGACCCGTACTCACCGGCTAGCTGCAA
This sequence comes from Agapanthus africanus, assembly GCA_030015575.1. NCBI lineage: Eukaryota > Viridiplantae > Streptophyta > Magnoliopsida > Asparagales > Amaryllidaceae > Agapanthus > Agapanthus africanus. Next base: position 136,962,498 of record CM057341.1, read on the forward strand.
AGCGACGCCGTTCTTGATTGCGGTAATAGATAGTTTTTGAGATAAATCAAATGGCGCCGTTGCCGGGGATGGCGTAGAAATTTCTTTTTTGCAATTTCGGGTTAATCTTAAAATTAAAAAAAATCTAAAAAATCCAAAAATTATAAAAAATATATCTTCTGTTATTTTTGGAAAGGGTACTTTGTTGTTTGAATCTTGCAGGATATACAATCGAGACAGATCTGGAAATTTCCAAAAAGACAAACAGAAAACAAAATATCAAAACAGAAGGGAACTACAAAATCAGAGCAGCAGAATTTTTTCAGAGATCCGTGCCCTCCATCGAGCCGCGTTTTCGCCGCGTATACCCATCTCAGACCGCGGAAACGCGGCCTTCTGGTCAAATCAGAGCGTCAGAAAATTTCTAGGGACTCGCGCTGACTACCCCACCGCGGAACCACGGTGGGAACCAGGTTTTGCCGCGGAAGGGCGGCTCCATAGTGACATCATTTGACTATCTTTGCTCTGTAAGCCTCCTGTGTTCCTCCTCTGTAATTTTTGAAATATCTTTTCTGAAAATTCCTGCAGGATTCCGTGCGCTATAAAAATATTTCCCCTTCCAAATAACAAGTCTTGTGCAGGATTTTTTGCGCCTCGCTTAAATTAGAAATTGATTGCAAGTAATATTTTTCTGTTGCATATCTTTTCTCGAAAATCTTTTTGCAACAAATCAAATAAAGATAAAAAGGAAAAACTTGCCAACTTTTGCCGCAAATAAATCCTTTCACCACAACAAACATTCTTTCTTTTCCCCTTTTCTTCTAACATGGGTACCCCACACAATAAATCACTTGCCGAACTTTGGTATCCCGAACCTAATTTTGCGTTGTACGTCAATTTGTTCGGTCAATTTAAAGACGATCCTTCCTTGCCTAAAATATCTTTGAAAGATCAAATAGAGGCGTCTAGGAGAAACAGTTTGACTTTTCAACCCACTTTGTGTCAACCAAGTCACCACTTACCACCTCCATATGTTGATACCACTTTTTCAAGTCCTTCTGTCACTCCTAAGCCGATGTCCATTGCTGAGCATATTGCTCAATCTCGCAGCCGATCTTTCACCCCTCTCCACTCATCTCATTCTAGGGATCCGCACGATTATTCACCTTTTTATCCATATGTTGACCCTACCCCTGCCCAACCACCCACTTCCTACCAGTCCCACCCGACCTTCCCACCTTCACTGGACACTGCTTCGACACAGCCTGTTGGGAGTTTTGCATATCTACACGATTTCGAATCTTTTGCCGAAACCCCTTACCACCCAAGTCTAGTTTGGAAGAGTCGTTGGAGGTTTATATCTTAGCAACAAACAAAATGACTAGGAATGTGGAAGCGTCCGTGGCCGCCCTTATGCAACCTGCTGAACCGGTAGCTAGTTTCCCGCTAGCTCCAAATTTTTCAATGTATGAGGAGGCGGTTAGACAGAGTGAGAATTTGAGAGGATTTCCAAATCAAACCTACCCTTACCCAATTGAAGCCCACAACTCCAGTTTTCCATCGAATGTCCTAAATGATTCACAAGTTCAAAATAAAAACGAGTTGTGCGACTTTGTAGTGTTTGATTTGCCAAATTGTGAAGAACCCCTTTCGAGTGAAACCACACCTAATCCTTTCGATCTTTACACCTCCCATCTAGAACCTAAATCGATAAATATCCATGCTTTTGATGAGGTGTCTAAGAAAATTTATTTTCACTTGATTGAGAATATAGACGCCGAGAATATTTCGGATGATGAACCTGTAGATTTAATTGAAATTTTGTTTCCCATTCATCATCCCGAGTCATTAGATGTTTCTCCCGAACCTCATATGCGTCTTGATTTTGATGATAATGGCATGGATGAGTTGAATTTTGAGGAGACTTATAAGGATAGTATTGAGGACCATATTGAGGTTGAACCATTTTTCTTTGATGTGTCGGATTTTCCAATTCATCCTCTTGAACGTTTAACTAAATCACCCTCCTTCCTTTCCATCGTTCCGACCACGCTTGAAGACTGTGGCCTTGAAAAATTTTCCTTTGAATCTGACACAGTTCTCACAGACGATAACACTTACGAGTGTTTTACTTTTTCGAACGATGTTGATGACTCACCGCCCGAGTTTGAGTCCTTTACATTTTCAGATGAGTTAGTTGAACCATCAGACTCGGTTGCTTACAGTAGTTTCGAACCATTAATGGAATCTTTCAAGTTCGAGACAGTTTACTACGGTGAGAATGATACTATCCCTAATTCACTCCCTTTCGTCCTTCCCATTGTTCCGACCGTACATGAGACCGTTACGCTTTCATCTCCAAAACCAAGTTCGGCGTACCCATGTTTCCTTGCGAATCTTGAAGGATTTGACCCCATTTCACGACGGGTTGATAGGTTAGCGCAATCGCTTTTAACACATCGGTCATCACAAATTGCGCTAATTTATTCACTCGATTTACACCCTTAAGATCGTACTCCACTTCTTTCTTTTTTCCGCCATTCTTCTCCTCCACCGAGACCTTATTCCACTCTTCTTCCCATCCGGTCTCGTGTGCTTCTCATTTCTCTTCTTTCCACTCTCTCCTTTCACCAACTCTACCATTACCACGATGAGATTTTTGAATAGTTGGTGCTAACCTTTGGCTTGTGTAAGGCCAAGCTTAAGTTGGGGGGGACCTTGTTGTATATATGTATATATATTTTTGTTTTCTTTTTCTATAAAAAAATTCAAAACATTAAAAAATATAATTTTTTTTTGTAAATAAATAAACAGGGGAGTGCCGACATTTTGACCCTCTTGGTGTAGCATGACAGTGAGGACACTGTCAAGTTTAAGTTTGGAGGTATGCTCGGTACATCTTCTTCCTTCGCATTCATTTGTACATATTTTGCATTTGCATACTTATTTGAAAAACCATAAAAAATTGAAAATTTTTGAAAAATTATAAAAAATATTGTATTCAATTTTGGCTTATTTGACTAGAGTTTGACAAATAGGCTAACTAGTTAGGAACAACTAGATCTTAGACATAGTAAATTAAAAACCCTAAAAATAACCTTCCTTAAAGTTTAACGGTAGAAAGTATATGTCTTTGTAGTTTATTTAGAAATAGGCAAATTTTGAGTTCACTTCTTGGGCTAAGTCGAAACGAAGGAAAAGTATCGATGTTTTTATTAGAGTATAAGTTTGAAAAATAGTTCCTAGCATAAGTCTGGATTCTGAAAATGTATACCCTACAAATTGCACAATCACGCACCTTGAAACTTGGAATAGTAGAGGAGACATTGAAATGCTCTTGTCTAAAGTCCTTAGTATAATGAAAATAAAAAAAAAGTGAATAAAGAGAAAAAAATGAACACTAGTTTTTGTAATTACTCGAGGCTGCAAAAATAGAAAAAATATTTAGCGAGGGTGCTTCATCACCTAGTGCATTAGACCAACTGGTTTGGGAGTCACTGCTAAAAGCCTTGGGTGTTGCAAGACTAGAAATTACGCTTTAAAGTGCAAACATATCTTGTAATCGGTTGTTGGTACCTCAAGAAGTATTAACGGTCGCATGAAGGATGTGTAAGCAAAATTCAATTAAAAATTCACCTACTAATAAATACTTTGGACGACGGACAAGGGTATGATTGCTTGATTTGAATTTCCAAGTGTAAGGGTGATTTATACACACACGTGGGGATATGTGATTGGAGTTTAGATGAGAGAAAGGAGTGAAGAATAGAACTTGTATCTTTAGTAGAGTTGATAGAAATTCCTAAGTGGAAATGGAACCCTAGAAGGAAAACTTAAGAGATGCCGAAAGCTAAGTAAGTCTATAGAACATATATAATCTTAAGTTAAATAATGAGGAAGTGTGGAGAATATGGGTGGATAATTTACGAGTCGACGATAATAGAATTCCTTGTTAGAAACCCTAATTGGAGAATTAAAGTCGAAAAAGCCAAATTGATAGGATTTTGTGGGTAGTATCCGCTGAAAACCCTCAGGAGACAACACTCCTCCTACTAGGGACACCTAGAGGTTTAACGGCTTGTTGCATGTGCTCAGTGCAATCGCATTTCCCTGCGAAAGTGCGGTTAAGATTTTAGTGAATAAAAATAAGTTTGCTCGAGAACGAGCAAAAGATAAGTTTGCTCGAGGACGAGCAAAAGATAAGTTTGGGGTTATTTGTTCATACCATAATACTGCATTATTATATTCCCCATTCTTATTCGTTTTATAAATAAACATGTACTTTTGACGCATGTCTGCTACATATTACAGGTTACAGGTTCTTTGGACAGAAAACAGTGAAAATGATGAAAAGACGATGCAAAAGTGGACTTTAACCAATAAACAGAAGACTCTTGATCAAGCCTACATAAGGAACAATTCACAAAGCAAGATTCAAGACATCGACTCAAAGCGAACGGTTAAAAATCCATTGCAAATTGTTCACTGGAGATCTGGAACCAAAGTAGAAGCCCAATTGAGAAAAGAACCACATAATATTGAAGCCCGGGAAGCACAGAACAGGACCTGAAAGTTTCACCATGCAAGCTAACCAATGGGCCGCGGAACCACGGCCCAAGCCTGCCATTGCCGCGGTTCCGCGGCCGTATGGATCCCGGGATGCGTGAAAATTTACCATAACCTAAGGGCGGTGCTGACTAGTCAACCTAATGGCTATTTTTGTAATTTAGACATGCGGATCAAAATGTAACCTAGGGTTTCCTATTCTCTATAAATAGGAACTCTAAAGATTGTATTTTCTTATGCCTCCTTTTTAATAATAAATTTCAGAATTCTTTATGGAGAGCATCGGTGTTTCTTTTCAATTCATGAATTCAGATCCGACAACCTGCGTTGATGTGTGGAGAGAGTCACCTGTAAGTAGATTTATTTAATTGCACTAGTTTAGATTTAAATTCTTTGCCCTGGGTAGATTTAATTCCTTGCCGTAGATAATTGTTTAGAGTTAGCTTTGGGGAAGACTTTTGAGAGACGAGATCTCTCATCCCTTTCTTACCCATAATATATTCTCAATCGGACTCCATGCATACACGCACACACCGCGCTCTACGGCACCCTACCCCTCGAGGTAGCGGTGATACCGTAGTGTAAAAGCCCGGTTGCGCGCGTTTTCCATGGAGGTTAGGATGAGGATCTCTAAAGGAAGGACAAGAACCTAGAGGAAGGAACACTTTCCCGAATGGATCTAATCCCCTTTATTGATAATTTCCATAACTCCTCATAGATCTTCATTTGGGTATAGAAAGCGTTGAGATTTACTTGCATTTCCAAACCATCCCTAAACCTAACCCTAGCAAGACTAGATCTAGATAATCGTAGTATAGAATAATTAGGTTTTTAGATTTAATAATCACTTCGAACACCCTTCGGAATTAACTCGTCAGCGCGACTAGGAGATTCACAACATCCCTGTGGACCGACCCGTACTCACCGGCTAGCTGCAAAGCGACGCCGTTCTTGATTGCGGTAATAGATAGTTTTTGAGATAAATCAGGGGGACGTTGGAGGAAGTTGCGAGGGAGGGCGAGACGTGGGCGAGGGGGCCATGAGTGTGAGAGAAGCGGGGCGAGGAGGAGAGAGGGAGAGAGAGAGAGAGTAAACAGGGATAACGAAAATGAAGGGGGAGGAGGAGAGAGAGGGGGTGCAGGCGACGGGGCCGCAGCGGCTGTGACGACGTGGAGGCGCACAGCGGGGTTGTGGCGAGCGGGAGCCGTTGGAGAAACGCAGGCGGGAAAAGAGAAGATGAGGGAATAGGGAGCGGGTTGGGTAGGAGCGTGTTGGGCCGGTTCGGGGGAGAGAAGAAGGTGAGTTTGGAATTTTAGGGAGTGGGCCTGGGCTGTGAGGGAAAATAAGGAAAGGAAAATGGAAGTATGGTTAGGGTTTGGGGAAAAAGAGAGAGAGAGGGTTTGGGTTTTGGGGTGAAGAACCGGGCCGGGCATGAATTTGGTAAAGGGTTTGGGATTTTAGTTTTAGGTTAGGAGTTTAATAAATTAGTTTAAATAAAAATTATACACACTTATATATATTTAAATCGGAATAAATCTGGATTAAATTCTGAAAAAATACGGAAAATTTGGGAAAATATTCGGAGACTTATTTATTAAAATACGCTAATTATTTATAGGGACTGGGTATTACAGGTTGTGGGCTATAAAACGGAGGGAGTGTTGATTAGTCCTTTCCTCACTCCCGAAACGCCAGAATGGAGGATTTCCCTTTTACCATCCCCAATATCATAAACTTCGAGGATGTGTATCTCCACGACCAGCACTGCACTGATGACACGGTGCAGTTGGTGATAGGCCGTATTGAGGATCACTTCGGCCGATTGATCCCCCGGCGCTCCCCCCTCCTTCAGATGTTAATGTACTCCATTTGGAGGGCGTCACTGGGGCTCTACAACCCCTTGTCCGAACAGCTGAAAGACGAGGCCGTTGGAAAGCTGAGGTCTCTGAGGCGTTTCGGCCTGATTTCTCTGAGTTGGCTAAATTGCTCGGAGGCGCTCGTCCTTGAGTGTTACCAGTTGAGGCACGATGCCGACGCTCGCGGGGGGGAGTCGGAGGCAGGGGTTAGACGCCGTGAGGGCTCGGTTGGAGGAAATATGCTCAGAGTACCATGAGCAGTGCTCTCTGCACCCCATTCCCCCGCTGTTGTAATTATTCCCTCTCTTTTTTTTTATATACGGCCGAGGAGCCTATAGCACCCTTTGAATGAATAAGGTTCTTTTCTTTCGTTGCAATGCTTTATTGACCCATTTTATTATATAAACAAAAAGATCTCAAGAAATGCGTACATCGCTTTGGAAAGAAAATATAGATGATCTTATTCACGCAGCTAGAGCCCCTCGGATGTCTGTTGGCAACTATGCCCGGCATAGAGCACCGAGCTTCGTACGTACCAGATGTACCTTCAGCTGACACGACCATGATTTGGCCGATGGTCAGCTCAGCAGGAGGGGGACGCTGCTCCTGCTCGCGATCAGCTTGCCGCTTGTCCCTCAAGTACGCTGCGAGGTGCCCCGAACGGATAAGCTCCTCGATGTAGTCTCGGAGTTGTTTACAGCTCTCCATGGAGTGGCCTAGCGACCTGTGGAAGCCGCAGTAGGGGTTCCGGGTTCGCTTTGAGTCCATGCACGAGATCGGGGGAAGCTTGAAGAACCCTTCGCCCTTAGCCTCTTCTAGTGGCACTGTCTGGGAGACGTTGAGCGAGGTGTATTCCTGAAACTTCGGGAGATAGGGCTTTGGCCGTTCTGGTCTCCTTCTCTCTTCTCTTGCCCTTTTCTTTTGGTCAGCTTGCTATGCCCGGGAGAGATTTGCGTTCACCTCGGTTTCGAGCTGAACCTCGCGCTCGGTCCAGGCCTTTACCTCGGTCATGGTCTTAGGTTGCGCTAATACAAAGGAGCGTAACCACTCCTTGTGCCTAAGACCAGACCTTAGTGCTGCGATGACTGTCTCATCCCGGTGCTCCGCGACCTCGAGAAGGGCGTTGTAGAAGCGGGTGACATATGCTTTGAACGTCTCTTTGTCCTCGCTCTTAATCGTGAAGAGATGGTCAACTGTGCGTTTTTGCCACCTGTTCCAGACGAAGTGGCCGAGGAATTGGGCAGCCAGCTCGTCGAAGGTTGAGATCGAGCATGGCTCGAGTCCTCGGAACCAGTCTCGTCCCGATCGGATGGGAGTGGTCGGGAAGGCTCGATACTGGGCGGCATCGGAGTTATCTTGGAAGCTCATTCCCGCGGTGAATGCATCCAAGTGGTCCTTCGGGTCAGATTTGTTGTCAAAGAGGGAGACCTTCGGGGGCTTGTTGCTAGAGGAGACGTGTACGGCGAGCAACACCTTGGTGAACGGTTTGGTGAGCGAGTCGGCGGCGTACTTAGCCCCGTCGCTCGAGCGGTGACCCTCCCGATGCATACCCTCGATCTTCTTCTCGAGGGCGTCGAGTCGTCCATGGTACCCCGACGACTCGGCGCATTCCGATCCCGGGCCTCTACTGTTGGAGGCCTGCGTCTGGCCGCGGCCCCGGTTCCTCTCAATGAGGTTCCTTAGATCCCCCGGTGAGGTAGTCTTCGAGCCGCCATAGCGAGTCTCGTCTGCGCGACCCCGTCGAGGGAGGGGGTGTCGGTCATGCCTGGTAATAGGCGAGCTGACCGACATCTCCTCGGGGGGGGGGGACAGGTGCGTGAAGGATCTCGGGGCGAGGTGTTCTGGCGACGGACATCGGCGTGGAACTGTGGGGCACCCAACGGGTCTCAGAACGTATCGGCCCGGGAGATCCGCGGTCGTGGGAGGTAGGGAGGCGGTGGTTGGCAGCGCCGACGCGAACGGAGTTTTCTCTCTCCCGGTAGGGGTCCCTGTCCCGAGGCGGGGGGTGCGGCGACTTGGGGGTCTTGCCCTGCCGTTTGGACGCGGATGAGCGCCTCGACGAAGGACGCGAGTCGGTCTATTCGGCCAGCAAGGGCGCTGATGGCATTCGGCGGAGGAGGTTCGTCCGCGCCTCCGTTGAGGGGGAGGCGGCGGCTGGTGCTAGGATCGTCGTGATGATCGCTCGCCATTGGACTGAGATCGGAATATCAACTTTTGTTTTTGTGGAATCAAGGGTTTCCACAGACGGCGCCAGCTGACGCGACCTAGGTCGCGTCAAGATATTACCTTCCGTTGATCTGCTGATGGCGGCGATGGATGGCTGAGACTGGATCTGGAGGCTGGCTCCTGAAGCGTGTGGATCTCAATGGGTTTGAGGTTGGTTGTCGTCGAGCTACCTGCAAGAAAGTCCCGGAGTGGTTGTACCACCGAGGACCCTCCGACGATCAAGTTAGAGAGGAAATCCGAGCAGAGTAACGGCTTAGTGGAGTAAAAGTGGTTTACTTGAATCGTCTGAAGAAGGGGTTTAAATAGCGGTGGTAGGCATGGCAGGCGCGAGAATCACGCCGGTCGTTACACTCCCGACGTCACGTCCGCGTGATGAGCGGGATCTCCTATTAATGGCGAGGCAGGTTCGTTAACGGGGGATCGTGATGGCGTGGAACGTGGGATGTGGTCGGCGGAAATCTCGTGCATGACGAGATTCACGAGATGGCGGTTGCGCCTGTGAGCGGTGTCGTCGGTCGGTCGATGAGACCGAGGAAGATGACCTCGGCGGGACAAGCGGGAGAGCTGAGATATCTTGGTTTTGCGGTAGGCCGGAGACGAGCTGTGAGGCCGAGAAGGCCGATTGTGCTGGGGGCTCGGAGGCGAGCCGGCTTTGTTGTAGGACGGGCATAGATGTGGTCTGGTCGGCCACTGTAGGTCCTTTCTTGTATGCTCTGGGACACGTCATCTGCCACGTGTCAGGATCTGAAAGATAACCGATATTGAGCATCATCAGATGCATTGAAAGAATGTATTCTTATATCAACTATTATCCAATCCAGGATTCGTGTCTGATAATGGAGCAAGTCTGTATGCAATCTTTATAGGCGTGCAATCTGATTTTGAGCGACAACAATGCCAATTACATGATCAATTCCTAACAGTAATCTTCCTTTTTCCTCCCCACTCCTCTGTTTGTTTTGCTCGATAACCACAAGTTTGAGTAAGCAATTCTGGAACCGAGTCAAAATGTTAAAAAAACAGACCGGGAAACGAACCATCGCAGACCGGCCAAGCCTGGTCGGATCGCGCCCCATAAATAAGCCACAGCTCCTTTCTTCCATTTCTCTTCATATTCTTTCTTCCGCTCACTCTATTAAATCGAAAACACAAAGAATCAAAATCAAACTCGAGCGAAGAGAAAGCTAAAATCAAAAAAAAAATCAAGGATTTTTATTCGTGGAATCGAGAAAGCCCTAGAAAGATGGTGAAGGTTCGGATGAACACGGCCGATGTAGCCGCCGAGGTCAAGTGCCTCCGCAAGCTCATCGGAATGCGCTGCTCCAATGTCTACGACATCACCCCCAAGGTAATCGCTTCGCCTCATCAAACCCTAACCCTAAGGTTGATCATCAAGTCATGTCCTATATTGTCTATTTGCCCTATATTTCACTTCAAATTGTCGTAGAGGGCTTTCCGTGCTCGTTCCATTATATGTTGATGTTAATCTGGTTCGGTGCAACAAAAACTTGAAATTTTGATGAGCTATGTGTGCTAAACCCCCAAACCTAAGGTTTAAGATTATATCTTGTTTTACCATGTATGTTAGCCTTAAGTTTCTCATCAGAGCTGAGAAAAGGAGTAATCTATGCTTGTGTCGTGCGATGTTGACTGTTATCTGTATGCCTTATTGGATCACATCGACATTGATTGGGTGCAAGAGAATCGCACGGAACTTGAATATGATGCGTTTATAGGTGTTAAAGCATGAGAGTAATTCACAAGGTCGAATTTGAGTTTGCAGAGTTAGTATCTCGAACACATTTGCTGGAAAAACTGATGGTTTGATATTCTGTTGTTTTCTCGGAATCCTGAACTGCAACTTTGCCCCCTCAGAGGTTCTTTGGTGTCATGTAGCAGTTTGAAGGACGGTTGCATCTCTTGATCTTAATGTTTCTTAGAAAGATGTCTCTTGCAGTAAACTCTTTGATGCTATATCGCGTCATATCGAAATTGCAGGGATAAATGGGGAGAAGAAGTACTACTGACCCACCTAAGGAAAATAAGAAGCGAAAAACATCATTAATATTCATACCTTTAATCTCCGCTGTTGTTTTTTGAATGCATGAGAGCGAACTGATTATGCCTATATCTGATAATTGTAAATCATTTCTGACTTGACTGTAACTACTTTTTTACCCATTTGCAGACTTATCTTTTTAAGCTGATGAATAGCAGTGGAATTACTGAGTCTGGGGAGAGCGAAAAGGTTCTACTACTTATGGAAAGTGGAGCCCGGTTGCACACTACTGAATATGTCCGGTATGCCCTTCCTCTTCGCAACAATTACCTTGTTACTCAAGTGTGTCCTGTCATGTGTTTTTTCGCTGATTAAAAACATCCTACACCCTGTAGGGACAAACATACAACCCCCTCTGGGTTTACTCTTAAATTACGGAAACACATACGCACAAGAAGGCTTGAAGATGTGCGCCAACTGGGATATGATCGTGTAAATACCTTGAAACTGCATTTTGCTCCTATTTACTACCGTGGAAAATGCCTCTGATGATTTATAACAAGTTAACTACCTTGATACTTGTTTCCTGTGTTTTCAGATTATCCTTTTCCAGTTTGGCTTGGGTGCAAATGCTCACTTTGTTATTCTGGAGTTATATTCTCAAGGAAATATTATTCTAACAGATCCCGAGTTCACTGTCTTGACGCTTCTTCGGTCTCATAGGTCCATAATCATGAATCCTTTTTCTTTCATATGTGCTATATGGGTCGCATTTAGACACGATTTTATGCATGATGTTATTCTAATATACTATCATGAAATTAGTGTTTCATGGTTCACAGTTCATACAATGTAACTCGGCTTTGGTTTCACGATTTCTAATTTGTCACTACCCTTCTTAGCCAAATTGATATCTACTTGTTTCCTGCAGGGATGATGATAAGGGTCTGGCAATCATGTCACGCCATCCTTATCCAATTGAAGCCTGCCGAGTTTTTGAAAAGACAGACTTTACAAAGTTAAAAGAGAGACTCACTTGTTCCAAGACATTCAATGGCGATGAAACATCTCAGGTTAATGCCAGTCCTGATAAACCGAAAGAGCAAAATGGCATCAACAAAAACGACGTGCCTATATTAAATAAGAAAGGCAATGATGGTAAGAAGTCTAACAAAGCTACTTTGAAGACCATCCTTGGGGAGGCATTAAGCTATGGTCCTGCACTTGCTGAGCATATTATATTGGATGCTGGTCTGCTTCCAAATACGAAAGTTGGAGATGATGCTATTTGTAAAATTGATGAGGGGGCAATTCAAGCTTTGGTCCTAGCTATCACAAGATTTGAAGAATGGCTTGTAGATATTATATCTGGGCAAAAAGTTCCTGAGGGTTACATTTTGATGCAGAGTAAAACCACCGAGAAAAAGGAGCTCCCCCCTATTCAGGAGTTCACTACAGAGAAGGTTAATCAGAAATTTTCTGTTTCAGTACTTTTCAAATAGTTAGCTAATCGGTGTAATTAAGAAATATGCAGATGATTAGATGGCACAACCATCTAGATCTCTCTATTGTCACCTCTAGAACAAGCATCATTTAATTTCTTTGTTATCCGGACACACGGGAATGTTTGGTTGTAACTTGCTAATGGATAGAACAATTTATCCATGTTTGTCATTTTTCTACTTTCATGATTTGTGATTGTAATGTAGCTATGGCATTCTATACAAAATTTAATTCTTCAGCTTGCCCTAAACTTTATAATGACTTCATATGCAGGTCTATGATGAATTTTGTCCTATCCTGTTGAATCAGTTCAAGTCAAGAGAGTGTATGAAGTTTGAGACATTTGATGCTGCAGTAGATGAATTTTATAGTAAAATTGAAAGTCAGAGGGTCGAACAACAGCAAAAGGCAAAAGAGGGTTCTGCCATACAGAAGTTAAATAAAATCCGATTGGATCAGGTTCTCATTTTATATCCTTTTTGAAAATTTGTTAATAGAATTTTTTTGGATTGCAAGGCTAAATGAATTTACCATTATTAATGTTATTATGTGAAACATCTTTAAATAATTAGTGAGTTTTTCAGTCGTCGTCTAAATAATTTTATTCTATTTGTAGCTTCCGTCGTGGACTGTTTACTGCATGGCTTTGCCTTTCTATTTACAATAACACCACAAACTACTTTGAATCCAACCACCCCAAACAAATATAAAACTACGTTGAGGTACACTTCTAAATTAGCGGGTATACATCATATTTTACTCTTCCAGTTTTTCTAGTTTGGTTTAGTTCTACTCCCAGTTGTTCCTGATGTTAGTTTTATGACAGTTTTAAGTGGAACATCCAGCTTTCTCTGCTGTGCTTAACAAACACTTCCATCATTATATCCTCAACCTCAGCTACCTTTACTTCCATTTCTACACAGCCTCAAAAGATTCCCTGCATTATTTCTTGAGTTGAAGCTATCCCTAATTTCTTATGAACAATTGTTTTCTTATCCTAGCTTTTAGAATATTATAGTCCATTATTCTCAACATTTGTATTTTTAGCTTCGCTCACTATTTTTGGGTGGACTTCTGGTCATATGCCTATTTTATATAAATTTCTCTGCAACTTCATATGTTCATACGAGTGAACGGTAGTTTGTAGACTAAAACCATCCAATTTATAGTTCTATGAACTGTATACTCTCAGTCTCACGGTCAATGCACTAAATCTTATATTAGTCTTAAAGTTTCACTGATGTTGTTTTTCATATATTATAGTTTCCTCGTGCTAGTTTTAAATTTTCTAAATTCTAAAGCTTATCTCCGCATTTCTACTTGAGTGCTATCCTGCTTAGATTTATGCTTAATGAAATATCATCGATAAACAACATAACTGATTGAATACAAGCCCTATGGGTGCACATGCTCGATATGCCTGGACCCTTCATATGTAAAGAACACAGAGGGCAGGTGATTAATAATGATCCTTCTTGCAAGTTTTCTTCTTCACTAGTTCATTTCCTTTTCATTCTACTGTCCTTCCCCGCCAATATAACTATTATGGTACTGTTTCATATCGAAATTGCACATAACCCCTAGAGACTATTATGCGCATTTTCTATATTTATGAACCATATTGCATCTCTTCTCTGATACCCAGCTACTCCCTACCCTCCAGGAATCAAAAAGGAGGAAAAATTTTATTGCAGGGTTATTACCATTATCTAAACTTCTGCTGCATTGTACCATGCATTTGCATGCTCAAATTGCTATGCGCTTCTGCAGGAAAATCGTGTGCACGTGCTGAAGAAGGAAGTGGATCACAGCATCAGAATGGCAGAGCTGATTGAATACAACTTAGAAGATGTGGATGCAGCCATTTTAGCTGTTCGTGTTGCACTTGCGAATGGAATGGACTGGGTGGATTTGGCTCGTATGATAAAGGAAGAGAGAAAATCTGGAAATCCAGTTGCTAGCCTTATTGATAAGCTTCATCTAGAAAGAAATTGCATTAGTCTGCTATTGGCTAACAATCTTGATGAGATGGAGGATGATGAGAAGACTTCTCCTGTTGAAAAGGTACTCTAAGTTCAAAGTCATATTATCATGCAGTCTGCATTTCATGCCTTCACATATGATGATGCTTCATATTCATCCAACAACATCCTCTCCTTTCTTCAGATGTGCATGTATTTCCAGCCTTGCTTCAATTTCATGTTTCAATTAACATTTATGTGAAAAATAGGCTCGGTGCAACAATGTGGAATATATATGTGAACCGTGATTCAAGAGTTCGTTAGGGTGTGGATTTGAGACCTATTTGTGATCAATTGTAGCGGGCCCATTGTTGTACATATATTGCCTTGCCCTAAAGCTTGATATCATTTTCTCAATTAGACATAACAGCATAATTACCTTAGCTCTTCTAGCACATCGAAAATTTTGTATCAATATCTTCTTGTGCAAAATGACACCTAGCCACCCCAAATTTAGAATGTGAAGCTCTAATTTGATGCTTAAAGATGTGCTATAGATGCAATCAGGCTTATTATGTTAGGTATTCATTCTCTTCCCCTGTAGGTCAAATCCCATCGCTCCAGTATTTTTCCATTTTATGCCACCTTGAAGAAGGAATCATATGTAATTATTATCCTTTCAAGTCCAACTGAATGACAATTAATGTGCTTTCAGGTGGAAGTTGATTTAGCACTTTCTGCTCATGCAAATGCACGACGCTGGTTTGAAGTAAAGAAAAAACAGGAAAGCAAACAAGAAAAAACTGTCACAGCTCATGAGAAGGCTTTCAAAGCTGCCGAAAAGAAGACACGCCTTCAACTTGCTCAGGTAGTGTAATACATTATGATTACATACTCATTGTATTTTCCTGGTTTTGGACTTGTTTATAAGGTTTTTTGTTAGGGCAGATGTTTCATATATTTTGTCACATAATTTGGCTTACAAATGTTTGATTAATTCCTGCTTGTGGAGCTCTTTTCTCTGAAAGTCCAGATTCCTTGTTAACCTTTGGAATTTTTTGACTTAACTGTTATTAATGGTAAATATTCAACTTGTTTTGTTCTATATGGCAATCAAAGAAAATATTCTGGTAGCTGGTGCTTGGCTTTTCATTGCTGTGGCA
Source organism: Agapanthus africanus (assembly GCA_030015575.1). Classification (NCBI taxonomy): domain Eukaryota; kingdom Viridiplantae; phylum Streptophyta; class Magnoliopsida; order Asparagales; family Amaryllidaceae; genus Agapanthus; species Agapanthus africanus. The sequence continues at coordinate 136,977,751 of CM057341.1, forward strand.
TGCCATTTTGTTGGCGTGTGTATTTGATCAAATTATTTATTAATGCTTGGATGGTTGATACATTCAGAAGATGAAATTTCAATAAATTTGCTTCGATCAAGTTCTTTTCTCCCTTTAAAAGCACTGAACAAGGATCTTATACTGGAAAGGAATAAATTTAAATGAATTAGAAATATTGAAGCCTCATCCAATATATGAAATATATATGCCGAGAGAAAGTGCTTTAGAAAAGAATTGACCCCCACCGAGAGAAGCTTTAATTGATTTAATGATAAGGCATACCTAAATGTATCAGCATATAAGGTTGTGAGATGCGAATAGTGTAGTGGGCTGCGGCTGATGCTTACCTGATGGCATGTTGCAAGATGTTAACATCAATTGTTATTCTGAATGAAAATTGTGTTTCAAAAAAAAAAAAAAACTAGAGATTGCCAACTGCTTCAAAAGAGTTGGGTATCTGTTCAGCGATGTTAATATTTTCCCTTCTGTGTGCAGGAAAAAACTGTTGCTGCTATCACTCATATGCGCAAAGTTCATTGGTTTGAGAAATTCAACTGGTTCATTAGTAGTGAAAATTATTTGGTTATCAGTGGTCGTGATGCTCAACAAAATGAGATGATAGTCAAGCGATATATGTCCAAAGGGGATCTGTAAGTATACTTGAACTGACAATTGTTTCTAGTGAAATAAGGATAGCTGTGGACATTGTTCTCTACACATCCTTTCGGTTAGATATCCTGATTAGTGATGCCCATGTAATGCTGTAGACCCAAGAACTTGTTTAAGCAAGTTGATCTGAGGGTTGGTTTTGACAAGAAGGTATGCAAAATAAAGGACATATTTCCTTCTCCTTGAAACGGAGGGGCCTCAGAAAGGGAAAAAATATTGTAGATCACATTAAAAGTGAGATTGCTAGGAACCATAACAATAAGGAAGTGATATTGACAGCCAAGAATTATAGATATTATTGCTCTTACGAGTTATGGACTGGCAGCATCCTTGCTCAACCACTTCATATCCTATGCATTTTATTTTCTTGCATCTCAACCCTTTTTACTGATTCTTTTTTTTTTCAAATTTTTTTACTGTGTCTCAGCTTCATTGCCCAGAAGTTATAGTTTCATATCTATGTATTTTGCGCTACAAGTTGAAACATGCAATAATAATAATAATAAAATAAATAAAATTACTGCAATTGGTAACTGTTGTTTTGACTTTAAGACAGGTACGTGCATGCAGACCTGCACGGAGCTTCTAGTACCGTGATTAAAAATCACAAGGCTGATCACCCCATACCACCTCTTACATTGAATCAAGCAGGATGCTACACTGTGAGTACTATAATGTGAATATGTAATAATATTTTAAAATCCATCTTGCATTCAATCAGGCAGGTTGTTACATTGTCAGTAATATTATGTAAATTTATAATAATAATAAAATCCTTTTATTGGTAGTCTTTAGAAAATGTGAAGATAACATGTTCAACATGGTAAAAAACATGTACATTATTTTGAGCTTTATTATTTACTATTTTCCAGTTATATTGATATATATATACATCTTCGACTTTCCAGGTGTGTCAGAGCCAGGCATGGGACTCAAAGATTGTTACAAGTGCTTGGTGGGTCTATCCTCATCAAGTCAGTAAAACAGCTCCAACTGGTGAATATCTCACTGTAGGTAGTTTCATGATACGTGGTAAAAAGAACTTTCTCCCTCCTCATCCTCTTGTTATGGGTTTCGGCATTCTATTTCGCTTGGATGAAAGCTCCTTGGCATCTCATCTAAATGAAAGAAGGGTAAGGGGTGAGGATGAAGGCCTGAATGAAATGGAAGGAGAGCCTCCTAAAGATCATAGTGATTCTGATTCAGGAGAAGAAATTATCGACGAAGGCAATGCAAATAAAGAATCGGCCCATGTTTCATCCTTGAGCACTGATGTTGCTAGTAACGTTAAAATTGCTAAGTCTGAGGAAATAGTTGGAGAAGAATTATCTCAAGTAGATAATGTTCATAAGGAATATGTATCTAATATTGATGAAACTAGTCAACCTTCCATTTCACCTCAACTTGAAGTTCTCCTTGATAAGGCTCTTGGTGTTGGTTCTGCTAAATTGCCGAGTAAAAATTCTGGGCTTGAAGCTTCTCAGTCATCTACAATAGACGATCATGATGGGAAAAGAGAAATTGTAAGGGAGAAGCCATATATGTCAAAGGCAGAAAGAAGAAAACTCAAGAAAGGGCAGAATAATGATAGCGGCGATAATGTTAATGAGTTGAATGAAAACGAAGAGAGGAAGAAAGATACCATGTCAAGTGTCAAGGCAGGTAATGACAATGAAAAACCAAAACCAGCTAATTCAAAGGGCACTCGTGGACAAAAGGGTAAGCTTAAGAAGATTAAAGAGAAGTATGCTGAACAGGATGAGGAAGAGAGGAAAATTCGCATGGCTTTACTTGCGGTGAGTTAGGTAACTCAAAATTTTTATCTATCTTGAATTTTTGATGATTCATGATTTTTATGATGATCGTTGTGTTCTAATGTAGTCTGCGGGGAAAGCTCTCAAAAAGGAAAAAGAGTCGCAAAACAAGGAGGGAGATCCCAGCAAATCGATCAAATCAGTAACAAGTAATCTACTAACATATGATTTCCTATTTTCACGTTGTCCTGTGTATATTGACATCATATCTATCTGACTGTGCTCCATTTTTCTCGACTTACAATTATCAATGCTATGCATGATTCATGCATGTCTATTGTTGGCGTGCAAAATCTCTTGACCAATATGCTTTTTTTCTTTAAAAAATTTGTTTCATATAATTAATGGTTCTGGAATTTGGATTTAAGGTTGCATGTCAATCAAATTTGTAACAATTACTAAGCCATATCTTTTTCTATCTATTACCATATCCGTATACATGACGTGCTATGCTGCTTCGAGGCTGTTTTTAGTCGGTGTCATTTTAAACCATTCTGGTGAAAGTCTGTTGTGATGTGAAGCATTTTCAAGAAATGAACTTGTACAGCTTGAACTCTTTGCATTATTGAAGCAATGCACATTTAACATTTTTATTACCTTTGTCGACATATTCTTCGTTTTGTTCTCTTCCTGTTTTTGCCTTCACACACCGATTACACGTAAAATACAGGAAACCCCCCCAACCCCAACCCCAACCCCAACCCCAAAACACACACACACACAAGGACGTCAAAAACCTGCACTTTACCCCTTGAACCCTAACACCAATAGTTTTTCCATCCATGAGACTTTTCTATACCGAAAATGCTTGTCTAATTGACTAATTTAACTACTTTCTTTTATTTCTTCTTTCCCAAATCCATATTCTCTTAAATGCATGCTAAATCATTGGACAAAAGGAAAGGAGGTTTTACTGAAGAAAGAAGAGAAAGAAATTTGGAGGAAAATTTTAAGAATGAAAGGAGGAAAGAAACTTGGACAAGAAAGGGCATTTTGGGAAAGATACGCCCAAAAAACAGATGGTGTTAACATTTGTTGGGCAAAGCGAAGGTTTTTCAAGACAAGTGGGGTTTATTTTTTTAGCATTTTATTTTATTTAGTTATTTCTTCTTTTTTTTGGCGGGGGGGGGGGGGGGAGGTCCCGCGTTTTAGCCTTTCTTTTTTAATGCGATTTTCTTCTTGCATCTAAAATTTTGAGAAACCATTTGGATAATCTTCTGACATTTTCTGAAATGACAGGTCCAGATGATTCTGCCAAAATATGCTATAAATGTAAAAAGACTGGTCACCTTGCTCGGGATTGTCAAGAGTTTACTTCTGAAATTGGTCAACCCCAGTCATCTACAGAGAAGAATGTCAATGGTGATCTTTCTGAAGATGCCGCACTGGACAAAACAATTGAAATGGATAAAATTGAGATGGATGAAGATGGCATCCATGAGATAGGGGAAGAGGAGAAAGAGAAACTCAATGATGTAGATTATTTGACAGGCAATCCTCTTCCTGATGATATTTTATTGTATGCTGTTCCAGTCTGTGGTCCTTACAATGCTTTGCAAACTTACAAGTACCGTGTGAAAATAACTCCAGGCACTGCAAAAAGAGGAAAAGGTATGTTGATTCTAATAGTTGTTTGTTAGATTATTTTTTCCCTGAGCAAATAAAATAAGCTATGCTCTTCATATCAGTTGAGCAAATGAAATACTCAATGTTACTTGAGAAACTTTTGTACATTGGCAAAAGTTTTCTGTTTTTTTTAATTAACTCTCTCAATTATGTTGCAGATGTGTGTTCATTTCTTGCTCCCTCTTTTTAATGCAATTGTACTATTCATTTGTGTGCGTGTGCGCGCACACACAAAATTAAAAATTACCATGCGTGCGCGTGCACACACAATACTAACGATTCGATTTCAACTTGATAATCGTAGGTCTACCGCTGTCCAAGCCATCTGAAAGAAGTGAACAATATAAGTTATGTAGAACATTGTCCGAAAGATAAAGGAGAAGGTGGTGGTGGTGGTTATGTGTATATCTCTAATATATTAATGCAAAAGGTGTTGGCTATGGTGTCATCAAGTCAATTATTGTAATCGTACACGCGATTGTGATGATTGAGGGATGACCTATACGGGTAGAACAATCTTACTCAAAATGATAGTATGCTATCTGGTTTGCCTTTATCATCATGTATATGTATTATGTGGTATTACATATCACTATTACATATTGATAGAGCCCATATGATTTTTGCTTGACTACCAGCATTATGATGTCGATCATATACGTGGGAGCTGGATGGCCTATAAGCACATTCTTAAATGTCCCTAGTCGAGAGAGTGTCGAGATTGGGCATCGACACTCCGGAGTAGACTAGTGTATACATTTTGAGACCCTAACGAGGGGCGGTGGCCGGTCTCACAAGCCATTTGTGTCAGTTAGTCACCTAAGATAGTATACATGTGTTCATTGGGTTATGAGTACACTGGATGGACTCGCCGGGAATATGCTAGTTGGTATTATATCTATTGTCAGATAGCAGTTCTCAGGTGACATGAGTACATGTTAGTCTGTCGACCTGAGATCGTCATTTGTCTCGTGTGAGTTCCTACTGTGCTTCGATTACTACCCCACCACGGCTCAAAGGAGTCGTGCAAACATGTTTTAGTTGGATACAGTCTTGAGCCATATGGAGGCCGTCAGCGGATCGTTGGAGATTCGTCTCTCCCGGTATTGGGGGCTGATGTCATGCGGTGCACGGATGGCCATCACCATAAATCTTTGGCCAAGATAGACGAGAATTACTGATTTGGATCAGTAGTTTCTCAGTTGGTGATGGGCTTCATACCGACACGAAATATCGCATTATTAGGGGTTTGATTTTATCCACGCTCTAGATCCGATATGCGATATTCTTAGACGAACAGATCGGATTGTATGGAGATTGTCACTGACAGGCTCAGTAGGGGTTCGGATGAGTTTGATTGTCGGCCTTCCTTTCGCTCAATACCTGGGTAGCCGTTACGTACAGCTAGTGCCACTGACCTGCTTGTGGTTAAACCCACTACCAGTGTATTGACGAGTCTTTAGAGTCCCACACAGAGGGTTTTCCTGGTTCTGGCGAAATGATGTAACCGTATTGGATACGTGTAAGGTTCCGATCGAATGATTGTGCTAGTTACCCGGATTTTCGATCGGACGATTGATAATACTAGCCGGCTTGGGTTTGAGCAGGATTATTAAGTCAGGTATTGATTTAATAATTTACGTATATGTATTTCGATATGTATATTCTAGTATTATGTTCTTTGTGTTATTCTATCTTTTTGGGTATTCGTATTTCGGTACGAATACACGTATGTATATACAGTAGAGTGTAATCCGGAAAACATTCTAGAAGGTGGACACCTCATTTTAGATTTATCCATTTATTATAAATGGAAAATGAGGTGTAAAAGAAGAGAGGGGAGTATGGTGAGAACCATGCTTCAATAGTGTTGCACAAATGAATTAACAGTTCATTTGTGCAAACTATTCAAGTATGGTTGGATTTTAAAATTGAAAAAATGAGATATACAAAACCATGCGTCATGGTTTGCTCTTTGTTGAATGGTTCATTTTTGAGATGGATTTTTTCTCACCATTAGTTTCACTCGCTTCTTTTCTTGAGCTCCTTCACCTTCATCTTCCTCTCTACACTCACGTGTTGAGAATCAAGAGAGGAGGTGAGATAGATACACACATAGAACACTTCACTACATCCTAGACACTTTAGATTAGAAATCTAAAGTCTCAAGTTGCTCCATTAGACTCTTAGCATGGAGCTAGAGCCATGAGCTACATCTCTCGGATGAATCATCTTTGACGGAGGAAGACCGGTGATCAAGCTCGATCCAAAGACCTCTAGGAGCTAAGGAAGATGGTAGAAGATCGAAGGACACGGATTATTCGGTATAACACTTCTATCACAGTAGATACTCTCGTAGATTGCTAGTTTCATGTTTGGTTTCAATTCTAGATAGTTGTTTCTAGCGCCAAGTTTTTTAAACACCAAATTTTTTCGTTCCACAAGGGCCACGGTCGCCGGCCAGGGCGCTAGGAACCCCATCAAAAGGAAGGGTACATTTATTGGTGGCATGGCTCCTTATCTTGTAGATAAAACAAAGGAAAATTACACACACAAAAAAAAAACAATACCAATATCAATTTGTTTTCCCCACGTAACTGATTCCATGCGTAATAAAACTGGACGAAATCAATTCTGAATCATAGGACAGAAGTTGTTCAGTTACTTGTAAATGGGTTATTGGGTCACCGGGTCCAAGGCTTTTAATTTCACATTTTCACCTACTCCCACATTTCCTGCTGCCAGGGGTAGTGATGGGGAAAAAAGGTTTCATCAAAACCAAAATATCTCTCTCTCACGCATGCACACAAATGGAAATTGAGGAAGATGTTGGTGCACATGGAATGAAAACCCAGGATCGGTAAATGGGGGCATCGCCAGTGGTGGATGATGAACTGAGAAGACATACAGTGACCACAATAAACACACGACAACTTCAATACATGTATTATTTTGGCTAGGGTCATTTGACCCTTTCATTTTTCTCACCAAAAAGAAGAAAAAAGCTTCTATTCATGTGCATGTTCATTTTTCATTATTTCAATTGGAAGTGTTTTTTTTTGGTTGGAAGTTGAGCACAATCGAGGACGATGCTGTTCTCATATAATAGATCTTATGTGTTGGTTGAGAGTTGATTATAGGAGAAGAAGAATAAGGATTAGGAGCATATTGGATTGCATAAGAAGAAGATGATAGGGGATGTGGTTTATACACACATATAAGCTTTTGCACATTAAATTTAATGATCTTCAAATTCATCTTCTTACACATTAGTGCCCCTTCAAAAAATAAATTGCACATGCATCTATACTGTCTTTCCTAACCCGTGAATTGATGTGGACATTTTTTTTTTTTGAAACTCATGAATATTCGTACTTCTTCGTAGAACAATCATAAGAAAGAGCATATTTTTCGCTTGTGATACAATCTCTGAGAATTGCACATGCATTGCACTTGTATGTGCAAAAACACTAGTGTTGATTAAGGACACGCATTTAACATAATAAAGGAACCTTCTAGTTATCATTCTAACTCTTTATTTGCAGACATAAATTGCATTAAAACTTTTGTTTATATATACTAGAATTTTGAGTGTCATTGAATTTCAGGGAAATGTTCAGGGCCTCAGGCTGGCAGACTCTCATGCTTATATGCCATATTCAATTTCCTTAAACACGAAGCGTAGTGTTATTTTTCATTTTATATCCATTAGTTTTAATCAAATGTGTATACTGTGAAAGCAGCTTTACCGTGGTAAAGACTCTTGCTTTTTTGTAGAGCTCTTGACATATATGCTTTTTGAAAGTTGGGTTATTATTCATTCAATCTTCATATTCTCGTTCCAGCTGCGAAAACTGCAATGAATTTGTTTGCTCATATTCCTGATGTGACCTCCCGAGAGAAAGAGCTGATGAAAGCGTGTACAGATGCTGAGCTGGTGGCTGCTATTGTTGGTAATGCAAAGATAACAGCTCCAGGACTGACCCAACTAAAGCAGAAACAAAAGAAGGGTAAAAAATCTGTCAAGGCATAACCAGCTATGATCTGGTGATGACGCTTGTTATAATTGAGGGCATCAGCATCTTTTTTGTTGTGTGTTTGCAGAGATTGTATTTTAAGTTGTATTATCTATTACAGAGAGATGTCAAAGTTTTCTGTCATCTTGCTTATATACCGTGAGTAGCTATAAATAACAAGAACCTTTTGTACTTGTTCTTCCGGATTAACAAGTTTTATATCCCTTTGACTGTATCTATGCCCGTTTAAGTTTATTTCTTGTCCTTGGTGCTCCTGTCGCTGAACTTAGCATCACAGCTTACTTTTCAGTGTTGCCATTTTGTTAGATTTAAAATTAGTGATCAACTGTGACGGGTGATTCTGTGTATACTCCAGATTACTTGGGTTCCTCGAGTGTGCAGTAGCATTTCCTTGCAGTTCTAGTTTTTATTTTTGTGAAGTGTCTACTTTTAACAGGATATGATCGATATTGCATGAGGAAATAAAGCCTAAGCTGCAATGGTTCTTCCAACAAATTTCCATTTTATTGTGATTAAAACTGTCCGTGATGATCTACATGACCTGAAAATTATATGCACAAAAGCGCATGTGATTTACACGTTTTTTGATCTTCCATAGCATGATGTTAAATGTAAACATTTTTTTATTTTGCAAAACATTTCTCACTATAGATCCACGAGCAAAAACAAAAAATTTGCATGCACATATTTTAAGCCCTGAAGATCAACATCCATGTATCAATCAGAGAATTAAAATGTATACAGAAGACTTTTTTAACCTCCGTACCTCCGGTGGCTCTTATTCCATTTTCTCATATTGAATTTATTGGAATTGTTTCGACTTTCTGTACTTGGGCATTGAAGAGAGGTTCACAAGTACGATTTGAAATTAAGGCATTAATTTTATGTCTTGGGGTAAAAGGCTAAACTCAGATGAAGCAAATTAAATAGAGAAGGAAAAAGAATAACCACGAGATGAAATCATCAATTCATCAAGAGATATTGTGCTCTTGGCTTGAGACAGGAACATAGCATCCCAGTATTTAAACTGTGCGCGCTGATTAGTCACCAATTTATTCGAATGTTGTAATAACCATGACATAGCTTTACCAACCAGTCGCATGCGACATATATAGTGCAAGTATTGACAAACACAGTGTACACCGAACTCTTAGCGCGGGAGATTACAGGATAATTTGTTTATGAAGTCATTTCCAGCAATCTCGCCAACCATTATCTACAAATACATGATATTTCAGTACATATTTACACAAAATGTGGCCATCTGGAAAAATCAGGCCTAATATCGCCCGTGAAGTTGGCTTACGAGTGTGGTTAAATTGGGCTGCCAGTCAATCCATCATATTTAACCTACAAAGGAAGAAAAAAGTATCAAACAACAGAACTACAAGGATGATGTTGCAACAACTACAGCATTTGGACTTACAGGTTACAACTAAATAGTTCTCATTTCAAGAAAGCACAAAGAGAGTATATAGCTCCTCATAAATCAAGAAGTGCCTCCTTTGGTCCGTGGATTATGGATATTCGGGCCACAGGTTAAATGCGTGGCATTTGTTCCCTTAAACAAAGTGTTGCGAAACTCATGGTATTACCTCTCAATCATTTGACCATAACTCGGTGAAATTGGGTCATCATACATAACTATTCACATAAAAATAATACAAAGGATACAAAAGTCATGGCATACTCCGTTTTTCTCTATGCATAAGGATATGCACATCTACAAATACGGAAAAATTCACAAGTCAATTAGATGTTATTTTGAACCTGTGGGCACCTGAGACCCATTGCAGCCTTGGTAGAATACAGAGTAACGATGCATAATTAAGGCCAAATGGATTCTATATATCTGTACTTTACCAACCCAATAACATGAACTTCAATTGAGTTGAAATGCAGTAATAACATCATAATCCAAGCTCAACATCAAAAGAAACGATTTGGTAAGTAGGCAGTGCTGATGCATGGGATGGAGCCAGGTCTTGATCCTAAGATGCAATGACCCTTTCAGGTCTTTACCCAACATGAGAGACTAGTAGTATCATAGTAATTCATGTTAAATACTTAATAGCAGCAGGCATTCACCCCTTCGGGAAGATAAAAAGCAACCAAAGGTAAATATTACCTCAGGCTGAGATTTTAGCAACTCGATACTGGCCATTTCCTCTACATAGGATAGTCTTCTCTTGAAATTCTTGGCCATCTCATCTGCCTAAAATGCAAATACCAAAATTAACCAGTTTAGCTATTAATCTAATATCATGAAGAAAATAATTCCTTTGACATGATACCTTCTCGAAAACAAGCTTTGGATTACGGATCATATCACCAGGTGTTGGCTCCAGGTTTTTGGTTGAAAGGCTCAATCTTTCTCTTTCATTGTCATGGCTTAGCACCATTACCTTTCCAACCAAAACAGTACCCATTTTATAACTTGATATTAGATGTAACCAGAAACAAAAAAAGAAAATAAAAAACCAAGCTCAGGCACCTTGATATTGTCACCAGGCTGTAGAACCGTTGCAATGTCTGAGATCTTATCATGACTGATCTGGCTTATATGGAGGAGTCCTGTAAGTCCGCCAATATCGATTAAGGCACCATATGGTTTCAAGCTGCGAACTGTTCCTTTGACAACTGATCCAATCTCAATCTGTGTGTGATCGTCAACCAACGCCCTGTGATTACTGAGAACAAGCTGAGATTGTTTCTTGTCAACCGTTAAAAACTTCAGAGGAAGCTCCTTATCGAGTAGTTCTTCTGCAGTTGATTTCTAGTGGGCATGTTTGAGAATCCCATCAATCACTGAAGAAGTAATCACATAAGATTTTTAAATAGCTCTAAAAATACACAGTAAAAGAGTTGTCTGTTATGAGCAAGGCTAAACTTTAAATGAATTAGCTGAGGAGAGGGTTGATCATAACTTGCAGTCCCTATGTTCGTCAATTTTTATTTTGGGCCCTTAGTGCATGTATCTACTAGCAACAAACAGACAGATCTTTGGTTCTTCATTATATCCAAACTTATAACCACCTTTTGCAGTGACTAAAGTTTCCAGAAGATTTTGTACCAGGTTATGTCGATGAGCCAACAGCATTTACAGAAATCAAAGGAATCATTAGCTTAAGTTGAGGACCAACCTTCGACATCTCTGAAAATGGTACAAATCCATGAAGGCCATCAACATCAACTAACACACCTCCTTTGTTTCCACCAATAACCTGCATTTTGTTCTGGCATAAATTAGAAGGCAAATGCAAAAGAAAATAGTTGTTCAAAAGCTAAGACGAAAGCCAATAATTACATTTATGACGATGATAATTGGTTGATAGAAGAAATAAGTTCAAGTTTCAATATTCCTCTTGATTATGCATATTTCAACTATCTCCTCGTACTTGTTTGCGCATGCGAAGTACGCGAAGTGAGAAAAACTTGCATTGTATAGAAGATTTAAAATAAAAGATGAATTTAAAATAAGAAATAGTCGCATGGATTTAGGAAACTCTCAAGAGTTTTTCTTTTTTAAAAAAAATTAAGAAAAAGAGAGGCTGTGAGCTACAAAATTAACTGTAGTTAGTGGGGTTACATGAGTTTGCATCATAAGGGTAGACTGAATCCATGGGTGTTAGATAATAGTATCCTTAAATAGTAAATACCATATATGGATAGTGACTTTCCGTGCTAAATATAACCATATCTTATTATTATTTGAACCAACATAAACAAAGAATAGTACCTACTTCCAATCTATACTTGGTTCCTTAACAACCCTATGCCACATGCATATTAAAATATACGGTAAATTACATTAAAATACCCTAAATTATCTTGTTTTTCACTAAAAAAACCTTATAGTTCTATTATTGCAGTAAAATACCTTAATTGCTATTATTAAGGGTAGTAAAAAATCAATTAAAAACCATAGTATAAGGTATTTTAGTGTAATAAAAAACTTAAGTCATTTTAGTGAAAATTGGTGATGGTTGAGGGTATTTTACCCGAAAATATATACAAGAAACTAACCGCTAAAGGATAATACCACAGCTAAAACATGATGCATATGTAGCACTTGCAAGTTCTACATATCACAAAAGTCAAGAACTGGTAATGAGCAACCTCTAATCACGATAAGATAAGAGAAATTTTATATGAAGCAAAACCCAAGGTCAAAGTGGTCATATGAACTTTTCAACAGTTCAAATTAATCAAGAAAAAGAAAAAGAATAAAATATATATTAACTGGAAGAACAGTTTAGTTCTATTATTGCAGTAAAATACCTTAATTGCTATTATTAAGGGTAGTAAAAAATCAATTAAAAACCATAGTATAAGGTATTTTACTGTAATAAAAAACTTAAGTCATTTTAGTGAAAATTGGTGATGGTTGAGGGTATTTTACCCGAAAATATATACAAGAAACTAACCGCTAAAGGATAATACCACAGCTAAAACATGATGCATATGTAGCACTTGCAAGATCTACATATCACAAAAGTCAAGAACTGGTAATGAGCAACCTCTAATCACGATAAGATAAGAGAAATTTTATATGAAGCAAAACCCAAGGTCAAAGTGGTCATATGAACTTTTCAACAGTTCAAATTAATCAAGAAAAAGAAAAAGAATAAAATATATATTAACTGGAAGAACAGTTTAGTTCTATTATTGCAGTAAAATACCTTAATTGCTATTATTAAGGGTAGTAAAAAATCAATTAAAAACCATAGTATAAGGTATTTTACTGTAATAAAAAACTTAAGTCATTTTAGTGAAAATTGGTGATGGTTGAGGGTATTTTACCCGAAAATATATACAAGAAACTAACCGCTAAAGGATAATACCACAGCTAAAACATGATGCATATGTAGCACTTGCAAGATCTACATATCACAAAAGTCAAGAACTGGTAATGAGCAACCTCTAATCACGATAAGATAAGAGAAATTTTATATGAAGCAAAACCCAAGGTCAAAGTGGTCATATGAACTTTTCAACAGTTCAAATTAATCAAGAAAAAGAAAAAGAATAAAATATATATTAACTGGAAGAACAGTTTAGTTCTATTATTGCAGTAAAATACCTTAATTGCTATTATTAAGGGTAGTAAAAAATCAATTAAAAACCATAGTATAAGGTATTTTAGTGTAATAAAAAACTTAAGTCATTTTAGTGAAAATTGGTGATGGTTGAGGGTATTTTACCCGAAAATATATACAAGAAACTAACCGCTAAAGGATAATACCACAGCTAAAACATGATGCATATGTAGCACTTGCAAGTTCTACATATCACAAAAGTCAAGAACTGGTAATGAGCAACCTCTAATCACGATAAGATAAGAGAAATTTTATATGAAGCAAAACCCAAGGTCAAAGTGGTCATATGAACTTTTCAACAGTTCAAATTAATCAAGAAAAAGAAAAAGAATAAAATATATATTAACTGGAAGAACAGTTTAGTTCTATTATTGCAGTAAAATACCTTAATTGCTATTATTAAGGGTAGTAAAAAATCAATTAAAAACCATAGTATAAGGTATTTTACTGTAATAAAAAACTTAAGTCATTTTAGTGAAAATTGGTGATGGTTGAGGGTATTTTACCCGAAAATATATACAAGAAACTAACCGCTAAAGGATAATACCACAGCTAAAACATGATGCATATGTAGCACTTGCAAGATCTACATATCACAAAAGTCAAGAACTGGTAATGAGCAACCTCTAATCACGATAAGATAAGAGAAATTTTATATGAAGCAAAACCCAAGGTCAAAGTGGTCATATGAACTCTCAACAGTTCAAATTAATCAAGAAAAAGAAAAAGAATAAAATATATATTAACTGGAAGAACAGTTTAGTAGACTCGATTTCCCACCTTACCCTTCACGACGACATCTTCGGTCTGAAGTTGCCGACACCTTTCCCACGCAATATCTACTTGAACCAATCGTAAGCTTAAAAGCAGGCTATCATCTGCAGTGTCCTCATCAATAACAATAAACTCTTCTTGCAAACCAGGGTATATGCCAGCCTCTGAGACATGATTAATTTTGTGCATACATGCTTCAGTAAGAGGTAAAAATGCAGAAGACTTTGCACTGATGTCAACAAATGCGCCATCAGTATTTGTCATGAAAATTGTTCCTTTGACCTGAAAGAAAAAAAAGGGACCCATTTGCTTTTTAATGTCTGAAACATATCAGGTATAACACTCCATTATAATTGAAGTGTACCAATTTATTTTTTTGAAGGTATTTTGCTTTAGGACACCCAAAGCTTTAGTATTTTTAAAAACCACGACCAAATCTTCATGTTTCTAAAAAAACAACACCCAATTCTCCCCGTTAACTAAAATCCCTACTCTGTTCGCTTGGGCTTAGAATCTAGATTAGTAAGTTATTTAGGGTAAGCATGCTTAAGTTGGAATAGTTATTGCCTTGTCTACTCTCTTCTCTATCCTTACATCTCATCTCAACTCAACTTCAACCTCCCCGTCTCCTCACTTCACTGGAGGCGAACCACACCCTTCCCCATCTCCTCTAAATCGCGTCTATTCTCTGTTCTCCCCAACCTCTCAAACATCTACTTAAAACCCATAAAAAAAGTTCTATGAAAATGAATGAGGGGGGGGGGGGTTTGCAATGGAGATAAGAAGAGCCACTGGCCCAGTAAACCCTTTTAAGTTTTAACCCTTTTTGCCAAGGTTGTGAAAAGTGAAAAGCAGAGCGAAATGATGGGGTAGAGGGCATTAGCGGCAAAGCACGCCAAACTATTTTTTTTAATACACACACATATAATATATGCACGCGCACGCACACCCATGTGTGTGTGTGTCATATATATATATATATATATATATATATATATATATATATATATATATAACACAATAGAAATCGAAAAATCTTGAAAATTGAGATTTTTTAAAATATCAAAATAATCAAATATCTAAATTCTCATTGTTTCTTTAAGCTAACTACATTCAGATTTCATTAATGTAACTAATTTAAGATGTATTAGACTATTTTTATTGTGTAAAAAACAAGCTAAAAGTTAGATATGTAGTCAAATTTCTCAATTATAGAAATGCAGTCTAACAAAGCCTCGAAATTACGGGCTAATTAAACCAAAAGAAAAAGAACACTAGAAGAATTTGAGAAAGAAGAAGTTAAACAATAAGAAAATATGATAAAAAGTAATTGACAGTACTAAAAAATTCCTTTAATCGAAGCCCTCCACGTCGGAATAGCCTCACCGAAGTCTCCTCATGACGAAAAACCAAGGCCGTTGCTTGCATTCCGCCCCTTGGAACAGCCGCTGATTGGAAGAGACGGGACAGATAGGGTCAAGTCCAACATTACTTGGAACGCTGAACATTTAATACATGGAATGAAAACGGAAATGTCTAACACCACTTGTCATGGAACATGGTAAGCTAGGGGTAGTCTTCTTCGATATGCTTATTCAGAACAAAAAGCGCATGCATGTATGCATGTATGTATGTATGGATAATATACATACATATAGTTTAGTTTCTTTTGCTATCTATTTAAGTTCTTGAAAAAGAAATAATTTTTTGTCTAATTTAAAACAAATCTAGGTTTATGCCTGTTTAACTTAAGTTTTAAATGGGTTAGATCGAAACAATGGTTTGTTTGCTTTGGAACGGTAGTGTTCCCTGATTGGGAATGATCATTCCAAATCGCAAACCGCTAATAGTTTAGCAATTTATGATAAGGTCAGGACATAGTTTTAAAAAACTTATACTTCAATATCTGGCCAGAAATATTTGGTGTTAGTTATAAATGGATCCGTTTGGGTTTAGATATATTTGCAAATTGTAACAACTTCGCTTTTAACTAATAGCCACTACCAAACCTGCTTCATAACATACTGCTTTGCTTCACACCGCTTTATCACCGCTCAGGGCTAACCATTCTTATGCGTGCGCTTTATCGGCCGCTTCAAGCACTTTTTGCAACACCGTTTTTGCTAGCCATTGGAGGGGTATTTTGGTCTTTTTCCATCTCTTAGGGCTATAATCAACATGTAGTTAATGAAAACAGGATGATAAGTAGATGAATGTAACTACAGGGGATAAGTTAGTTTAGATTGAAGATTTGAGTGTTGCCTTTTGATATTCGAAGATTTTGGCATGTATTTTTTTAAAACCACCAAAGATTTGGGTGTCCTAAACCAAAAGGGAAATTTATATTAACTTGCACATCCCTTCATAGTAAAGGCAGACCTGTCTTTCTTCAAAACCAAGACTCAATTTGTCATTCTTTCTATGAGATACAATGCCAGGAGACATTATGATATAACATGAGAGAGATGGCAAGGAAAATGGAGTCAGTCGCTGAATATGTATCTCAAATCGATGAAAATGATAATATTTCCCTACTTCTTTCAAGCTCAGTACAGAACTGCCCTACTCAAATCTACAATGCTCTAACATTGCAAGAAAATGAGACATCACCCTACTTCTTTCAAGTTCCCTACTTCAGTATAGAACTGCCCTACTCAGTATCTTACACACGTTCACGCACGTATTATCCAAAAACGAGACATCACCCTGAATTTCATGAGCTAAGGGGAAAAAAATACATGAAACAATCTACTATTTTTTCCAGTAGAAACAAAGAATCTCTATTGCAACTGAAGCTGTTGATATCTATCTCAAATCGATCAAAGGGATAACATTTCTTCTCTGATTCTTTTAAGTTTTGATATCACACTAACGACATGAGCTTCGAGAAACAAGTTCAAGAGACGAGCTACATCTAAAACCTATTGAATACAGAAACCCTAAATTGGAAAAGAGAAGAAGCTATCGCGTGCTGACCTTGCATCCGGCCTCGGTTCCGATGCCGCTGTCGTCAAGCGCAGTATGAAACTCTTCGACGGTGAAGGAGACGCCGTCCATGGGGTCGTTTATGCACCTCTCTCGAGCCCCTTTGAAGAGATCCTTCATCCTCTGCCTCTCTCGAGTTTGCGCGTTCGATATCGGAACCGCTGCGATCGGAATCAGCTTCTTCTGAGCTTTTGACGATGATGACAATGGCGGCGATCTCAACCTCGAGAGATTAATCGCCATCGCCATTGATGAGAGAGAGAAAGTGGAGAGAGAACGTGGTGAGCTAGATGGGCTGAAACTGAATGAATCTATACCCAGATATTATTCTTAACAGACCCGACCCGTTAAAAATTCTATGTATAATGTACCTCCCAATTCCCATATCCGATTCATTGCAGACCCGACCCGAAACCCGATCGGGAGCATCCTCATATTTCTTTTCTCCCGAGTCTCTGGAAGCATCGATCCAAAAACCCTAAAAACTTCCCCCAAATTAAAAATCGTAGCTTTAATCTCTCTTCACTCTCAATTTCTATCAATTTTCTAAAGAAGAAAGGAAAATGGTTGTCATCAATGAAGAGATCGAATCCAGATCAGAAGAGGGAACAAGCAACGAAGACGAATCCTTCGAAGATGCGCTCACTCAGGATCAATTAAATGAGGTCTAATTTCTTCCCCTTTCCTCTAATTAATCTCTAATTTGAGTTGTTCGCTTCTCAAATTTCTTTTTGTAATTGGGAGCAGAGGAGTTTGAATCAAGCGAACGAAGCTAAAGCTGAAGGGAATCGATTGTTTGGAGCTGGGCAGTACGAGGATGCTTTGTTGAAGTATGAGCTCGCTTTGGAGATCGCTGCTGAGGTCCCTTCATCTGAAGAAGTTCGCTCTATGTGCCATGGGAATCGTGGCGCTTGCTTCTTGAAATTGGTAGATGCTTTTCCCAATTTCGCTTCTTTTGATTCAATTTTCCTAATTGTTTCTGTTTGTGAACTGAAATATTAATTGTGGTGGTGTATTCCTCTATTGATCACCCCTTTTGTTTTTTGAGAGAAGAGCAGGGCTAAACAAGCCTGTCTCACAAACATTAATCATAAAAAGAGTGAAAAAAAAGTATTCCATCAGTTTACAAGGGAAAAGAAAGAGGTTCAAAATATTCACAAAAATTTACGAAGAACTAAAAGGGCAATAAAGCTCTCAAGGAAGACGTCTTCAGCTGATTTTTCATACTCGCATTATCGCACTTCGAATTACTGCAGCTCACTTTTTCTTCAAAGAATTGTTGATTACCTGCACCAATTTTATAGTCAATGATGATTTTAAAAACTTATTCACAGGAGCCATACACTAACCTGTAAAGAAAAATCAACAAAAGAGGAAAGAAGGGAAAATTTAGAAGCTTAAAAATAGGATTTCAGCTGAGCTACTGAAGGAATCAGTTACATATCATTGTATAGTGTACCAAAAAGAATATATACCGCCAGAATTGTTAAAGAAAAGCACCACAATTCAAAATCGGTATTCCAGTAACACTTGTATCAAAAGCTTGATGAAAGCGTACCACTCTAAGCACTAATCAGGCCACAGCTCTCAAGTTGCATGTCAAATTCTAAATAGGAGGTTAAAAGAAGGGGAAGATACCAAGGGAACACCAAAGAACTATGTTTTAGATTTAGTTAACTGCATAAGTCTTGACCATCTATTTTTGGCCGACACCAAAACAAGCTGCCATTCTACTACTACTTTAGCTGTAGCGATGTAAAGATTCATGGGTAGAATACACATAGAAAAAACATCATGCATGGCTGCATGAGCCTGGATTTGTGCTTAAAGACCAATGCTGGATTGATTCATTTGGCTTATAAATTCCTCGGACTCTCTATATTTCATAACTTCCGCGTTTTTTTGAGAATCGAGGAGGATAAACAACATGATTACATTACAATATTCCATTGCTGCCAAAAAATCTTATACCCCATAATTTTGGTTTTGGAACTGTTGGCTGCATGAATTTAATTTTTTCCATTCAGCATTCTATAAGAATTCATCTCATATAACGCCAACAAACTTACCGCCTTTTTGTTAACCTGCCTTGTCTCCTTCATCTGTGGTTGACGTTAGTGGAAAATATAAGATATTAAGCAACACACTGGTGGTCTTACTGATTTATTGATTATGTGTGGCAACCTTTAATATGAATTGATCTCTCAATAAAAAATGGTTCAAATTTATAGTTTATATTCTTAAGTTGATAATTCCTCTTACATGAAGTCCATCGTGTAGTTTAAACTTTGAACTTCCTTTGAAGTTGTTAATTATATACTTGTTATTTATGGAAAATACTCCACATGCCAATTTTGTTAAGCATTGTCGTAGGCAACAACATCATCATCAGCTTCTTCTCGTGTCAATTTGGAGTTGTCTATCGACTTATTACCTTATGTTAAGAATGGCCTATGAAAGAATTGACCTGGTTCTTACAACTGTGTCAACTTGACCACAATCCCCAAGAAAATGTATCTTGATATTTGGTGCGGTTGTTGTTCTGTTTCTAATAGGCATTCCAAGTTTTCACAGGCAAGGTATGCTGATAGCATTAAAGAATGCACGAAAGCATTGGAACTGAATCCCACATACACAAGAGCAATAGTTAGACGAGCAGAGGCCCATGAAAAACTCGATAACCTTGAAGAGGCTATAGCTGGTATGTGTGGGCATATAAGGTTAAATCATTTAATTAAGTTTAATTCTCCTCTATGTTGATAAGGTCCTGAAAGAGTATGAGTTGCTTTTTGATTATTGATTCCTTACATCTTGCAGATTTGAAAAAAGTTATTGAGTTGGATCCTTCTAATGACCAAGCAAGAAGAACTATTAGGTGTCTGGAGCCATTGGCAGCAGAAAAGCGTGAAAAGATGAAGGAGGAGATGATTGGTTAGTTATGCTTAGAGCATTCCTAAATTTTTAATTTACCAAATCCTTTTTTGGTCAATGCAATTATGGTGGTTTTGTTCTATTATGGATTATGGTGATTTCTTGTGCCTCCTATTCAATAAATTAACTTAGAGCCTTGTAGGTCTATATGTTTACTTTAGAACTAAGATTTTTTTGTCATAGTGCAACACTTTGTTTGCTGCAGTATTGATCATAAAAGTTATTTCACCTTCAGCATTGAACCTGTTAATAGTTCATGCTTCAGCTATAATGCATGTTCCTTTTTTTTTTCCTTCTTTGTCCTTTAGGCGATAAATAGACTCTTCCATCACACTCCATGTATATACAAATATACATTGGGGCTATTTACATCGATTTAGTTACATATCTTCCGCAATGATTATTTACTGTGCTTAGTTTCATTATCGTAGCAACTATTCTAAGTTGAGGTTTTGCAAGTCTTCATGTTAGTGTTTTGAAGTAATAAATTCTCCCTCTTATCAAGAGATATTATATGCTGGTGGTCTCCACTTTTAACATTTCTTGGACTATTGTCCGTGATGATATATAGCGAATAATTTTCGCTTGTATATTGATGGAAACTTGTGATATTTGTTATTCTTCTATTTTTATCTTTTTAAAAATCATTTAATAAGAGTATTCTTGTCCCCTGAGAATTTTTCTTCAGCAATAGAATCACAGAAGCAAGATCCAGTAGAACTTGGGTTAACCAAGTTGTATGATATAACGATCAACACGTGTTTTGTTTAGAATGCATGCTCTCTCTATTTAACTAATTTGGAGTACTTTATTGTCAACGGAAACTTTAGAGCAACAAGTGCCTTCAGAGCACGTTCTTGGAAAATTTGAACTTCTTACTTATTATTATTCTTCAACTCTTGTGGATAAAGTGAATAATACCATTTACTCACTGCAGGGAAATTGAAGGAGATGGGAAACTCGGTTCTGGGACGATTTGGAATGAGCATAGACAACTTCAAAGCTGTCAAGGATCCAAACACAGGCTCCTACTCTATACAATTTCAACGCTGATCATATAGAGATAGCTAGTGTGGAAATTGAAACTGTTAATGCCTATATGTTACAAATATATATTGTCACTGAAATATGAGTTTGCCTACATTTTCCAATTCCTGTCTTATCTTGTTCCCTTCCAAAAAAAGCAGTTTAGTTGGGTCTTTGTTCGCAATGTATTAGCACACTATCATGAACATCCTTGTTGCTCTAGGATTGAGGAGTTGATCTCTTTGTAATGCGAGGTATATTTATTTTTGAACCTCTCAATTCTTCAATCTAATATCTGTGGTCCTCTTTGTTCCTTCTGTATGATTCTGAATGGATAACATGCTAATTGTATGTAGCTTAATTCAGAGTTGAGAATATGAGCCTTGTATGTAGCTTTCTAATTCAGGAAGTTGGAAATAATTATGTGATTCTTGATGTCATGTTAATTGTAATAGTTCTTAAAATCTCTTCTAATTTTGGACTATATTTTGGTTGTTTTGGAGGGTTTCTATGTAAATTCATATCTCAATCCAAAGCTAGTTAACTAAGTTGCAGGTGGAGAAATGAGAGGTTGTGGATATAACCAATGTGGGGCTTGTCTCATCTTTTACCCAGAATGAGAAGAGGAGAGGAAAAAGAGAGGACGGGCCCTCATCACTTGATCCTTTCAAAAGAAACCAACCAACCAAATTTCAAATACAAAAAACCTGGAGACCAAAAGGAGAACAATTGAAGAGAAAGCGAGCGAGAAATGGCAAGGCTAGTAGCATTGCAACGGAGCCAGCCATCTCTTCAAAGTTCCTGGGTCTCTTCAAACTCTTCATGCTCCCTACTTCATTATCCGAGTTCAATGGCAATGGCTTCAACATCTCTTTTCAGGTAAAATTACTGCATTGCTTTCAGAGTCCATTGCATATATTTACTTGATATTGAAATTATGGTGTTAAAAAGTTTCAAGAATCAGAAGAAAGGTATTAAAGTTTGCTTATAATTTCTGCTTCGATTAGCAGAGCAGGAGAAAAGCTTTGCAACCAAAGCGAGCATTTCAGGTCACGGCGTCAAGTGCCAAAAAGATTCCAATGATGGGTGGAACTACATTCATTGGTGTGTTCATGAGCAGACTACTTGTTGAAGAGGGCCATCAGGTTTTTATCGTTTCATTGAAAATTGATTTATTATATCTATTTATAAAGATAATTTAGAGAGACATTGTTAACGAGGGGGAAAGCACCCATTACTCCAGGATCAGATCAGGAGTACTCAGAATTTAAATCGAAAGTAAGAGCGCAATTTTCTCCCCTTTTATTTCATTTTGGGTTATTTATAAGCGTTTGGTTTCATATGCATATTATTTGAGGAAGTATTGGGCGTAGGTGTACCATGTCGGTGTTTGTTCTTCTTAATACATGACTCGTGTGAGTGCAGATACATCAATGGTTATTGTGTAAACTGATATAAACTAGTTTGACTCTGAACTAGCTTCTAGATTTCATAATTGTACTCTACCACTTCACGGAAACCCTCAAGTCTTAAGTTGTGACGAGGGTTAAGAAAACTACATGAAGAACATCTTTTGTGGGCCAAAATCTGAACTTTTTCTGCAACTCACTTTTTAATCCCCCATAATCCTCCTTAGATATGAATTTTAAAACCCCCGCCATTGCACCAAAATCTCAAAGTTAAGGCGAGAGTAAACACTTTTCTACTCTTTGATAGTTGTAATTGTTTTTGAAGCAATTCAACATTGTTGTTAGAGATTATGTGTCATAAAGTAGTTTTTTTTTATGTTAGATCCAAACCCGTATCCGTAAACTCTAGTATAAATTTATATGTATTCCTCCATGAATTTTCTTATAAAAAGAATTCTATTTTTCCTTAAATTCCTTGTCATGGTATTAGAGCCATGTTTCGCTAAATCCCAGCCGCCGCCAACACCAAACCCTAGCCGCCGCCAACCTCCACCATCAAACCCTATTAAGAATTGCTTCAAAAATCAGTTGTGGAGAAACAAGATTGATTTCAAATTCATCACAACAGGTTGTTTTCAAATTCATCGTCCTATTAAGTGAGCAAGGATTGTTGTTCTTAAGAAAATTCTCCAACAAGAAATGCATTCTTGATATTCAACTGATATAAAGGCCAATTTAAATTTGCTGCTAAAAAAATCAGAATGTGCACAAACGGAAGCTTCGATTTTGGAGAAAAGTCTTTGCATAATCAATTTCATATATATGTATATAGCCTTTAACAACAAGACGAGCTTTCAGCCGCTCAATAGTCTCGTCAGGATGATATTAATAGTGTACACCGAACGACATCCAACTGATGATTTACCAGACGGTAAAGGAACCAAATCCCACGTACCATTCTGATACATAGCAGCCATCTCTTCCTCCATAGCCTTTTTCCAGCCAGGATGACCCAAACCTTCATATAAAGAACCAGGTAGGAAGTGGATGACAGGGAGAATACAAAGGACTGATACCTGGATGACAATTGTGAATAGCAAACAAAATTCGATATGGAATGAGAAGTACAAGAGCGTGTACCTTTTTGTAACGCAATAGGAAGATCGAGGTCAGATTGTGAAACTTGTGCGGAATCTACAAACCGTGTGCTGATTGAGTATTTGGCTGTAATCATGGCTTTCTTAAATAAAAACGATGGATTGGTGGTTTGATAGGAATAACATGCAGTTCTTCAGGACTCGTATCAACATCCACAAGAGGTAAACAATTAGAAGACAACATGGATGGTTCAGTAGAGCATTCACTTGACGGAGAAAAATATGCTACATTGTTAAAAAAGTGATATCTGCCGAAACATAATGTTGGTCAGCATTTGTAGCCTTTCTGAAGTTGAGAGTACTCTAAGAAAACACACTTAATGACACGAGAATCCAATTTATCTCCTCCAGAAGTAAGTCTATGAATAAAACACACTACCGAACATTTTAGCAAGTAGTAGAAAAGGTGAAATCTCTGAGAACAAAACATAATGAGAAGACTTTCCTTTCAGAGTAGGAGTGGGTAGATGATTAATAAGATAATATGCCGCCGTTAAAACAGCACCGCTCCGATATTTTTTGGGAATATGCATATGAAACAACAAAGAACAAGCAACTTCCAATAAATGACATATTTTTCTTTCAGCAACCCCATTTTGTTGAGGGGTATATGAGCAAGACGTCTGATATACAATCCATTATCAGCAAGATATTTATTGAAATAATCAGAAACATATTCTTTTGCATTATATGTATGTAGGATTTTCAATGACACACCAAATTGGTTTTGAACTTCCAGATGAAAGACACGAAATATATTACTTAATTCAGAGCGATTTTTTATCAAGTACAAATAAGTGCTACGAGATAAATCATCCACAAATATGACAATATTTAAAACCTAAATATGATGGTCCATTGAAGGGACCCTAAATGTATGAATGCACTAAATAAAAAGTGTCCAGCATACGACTCTTAGAAATAAGAAAAGATACACGATGGTGTTTACCAAACTGATACAGCTCATAATCAAGTGATTTTATCGACCTAACATACAGGAATAAACCGTAAAGAATCTTCAAATTGGGATGACTCGTCTGACAGTGGAGCTGAAGAGAAGAAACCGATGAGGACAAAGCTGCAGAACCTAAAGAAAAAATATCATCCGTGTTCAGATAATAAAAGCCTTGAGATTCATGTCCGCCGCCAATCAGCTTCCTGGTCTACAGATCCTGAAAGACAAAATATGAAGGATAAAATGTCATGAAACAGTTCAACGATCTCGTAAGTTTGCTAATGGATAATAAACTAATAGGGAATCGTGGAACACGATAAACAGATGAAAACGAAAGATCTTTAGATAGATGCACTGACCCACCTCCAGTGATAGAGGAGGAAGATATATCGGCCAAGGTGACATGAGATTTTTGTGTAGACAGTGTGAAGGAAATAAAAGAATCATGATTACCTGCCATATGTTCTGTAGCATCTGAATCAATGATCCAGCGCTTGCTAGTGGCAGTACAAATTATAGAAGTACCTGAAGTATATGTTACCGTGGCAACAGAAGCAGACCACTGAGTAGAGATAAGCTTGTGATACCCATCCTCAAAAATAGATATCATTTTTTAGGTCGAAGATGTCGCATCAGATGGAGCAGTAGGATGTGAGTACTCTAATATATCACCCTGAGAGGATGCACGATTAGCAGAAGGTCTGTCATGTAGATCCCAACAAAAATCAACAGAATGGCCTGATTTTCCACAATGTGTGCATAATTTTCCACCTCGACCACCACCACGATCATGTCCTCCATCATGACTACCACTACGACCACCATGAAAATAGCCACGACCACGACCACGTGTATTGCCAGATGTGGTCACCAATGCAGACTTATCCAAACTACTATCACCACACGCATTAGACGAGGACATGGAAGAACAACGTAACCTAGAGAAAACTTCATAAAAGGTTGGAATCTTTGAACTTCCTAAAATAGCAGATCGAACGAACTCATACTCCGGGGAAAGACTCGATAAAACACACACAACATTTAGCATCTCACGTTTCTTCATCTCCGCAATATTGGAAGAAATAGGTTGATACAAATTCAATTCCTGGCATAATCTATACAAAGACGAGTAATGGTCTTCAAGAGAGTTCGCTTCTTTCTCCATCTGGAAATACTCTTGATACAGCTGATCAATGCGTGCAATATTTGCTAGAACCCGAGTATGTAATTTTAAGTTGCTCCCATATCTCCTTCGACATAGGCAGAAACACAATGTTGTTGTTCACCTTAAGTTCATTGCTATTCCACAACCAAGTTCGAATCTACGCATCTTCAGTAAGCCAATCATCATATTTCTTCTCATTTTATCCTTAGCAGAAGGGCTTTCCAGCAAGTAATGCAACTTTCGTTTACCCATCAAGAAGGTCGTAACTGTAACGACCATTGGGCATAATTATCACCATTAAGTTTTGTCGATACCATTGGAATAAAGTGTAAATAAACTTTCTCAATTGCCCGATGTCGTTGACATAATTCCAGCAGCAAAGATCAACTCCAACAAGGATTAATATGTTAGTTATCCAAATCAACTCGTATGTGGTATGAGCCATAGCACGGTATTCAGCCTCCGCACTTGATCCAGCCACAACTGATTGTTTCTTTTTTCTCCACGATACAAGATTACCACCGAGGAAGGTACAATAGCCAGTAGTAGATCTCCTATAGGAGATCTACTACTGGCTATTGTACCTTCCTCGGTGGTAATCTTGTATCGTGGAGAAAAAAGAAACAATCAGTTGTGGCTGGATCAAGTGCGGAGGCTGAATACCGTGCTATGGCTCATACCACATGCGAGTTAATTTTGATAACTAACCTATTAAGTGAGCTTGGTTTCAAATTCATCGTCATATTCTTCTCTTTTGAGACAATCAAGCAGCAATCCATATTTCATCTAATCATGTTTTTCATGAGAGAACCAAGCACGATGAAGTTGATAGCTATTTTATTCGGAAAAAGGAGAATAGATTTCTTAACTCTCAATATATTGCAAGCAAAGATCGACCAGCAGATATTTTCATAAAGGTATTGAGAAAAACAAGAATTGAATTTTTATGTAACAAGTTGGGTCTACATGATATGTATGCACCAGCATGAGGGGGAGTATTAGAGATAATGTGTGATAAAATTGTTGGGCTTTTGATATTAGATCCAAACCCGTATCCGTAAATTCTAGTATAAATTTATATGTATTCCTTCATGAATTAGCTAAAAAAAAGAATTCTATTTTATCCTCAAATTCCTTATCAATTGTAATTACCCATGCGATCATACTGAAAAGGCCTTCTACATTCTAAATGCAATAGATTGGGTCAAAATAGCATCTGATTTTCCTTTATTTGTAGGTCTTACATTAAAAGGAGATGGGCAGGACTTTGAGTTTGTGAAGAAAAGCCTTTCAGCAGAGGGATTTGATGTCGTTTACGACATAAATGGTGATTTCTCAACTCATCTTACCATTTTCTCACTGCCGGGCATAAAATTACTGTATGATTATTGATTATTATGTTCCTTCATTTTCGCTATCCAGGGCACGAAGCTGTTGAAGTAGAGCCAGTATTTAGATGCATTATCAAAGTTAGAACAGCAAGTCCTTTATATGAAAACACTTCAATGTATAATAAATAGGTTATATGAAGGCATTTAGTTTTCATATATTCTTTATGAAGTAAAATTTCAGTGTAATAGTAGTTAATATTTTTACATGTATATATACTGTTCCTCAACTGGTGTGTATCTGAAATCAGACTTGTTGCCTCACTTTGAGGTAGAGCTTCCACCAAGTGTTCTCTAATTTTCTTTAGGGTTAATTGCACAAAATCTCCATGTAGTTTACCCCTTCTAGCACTTTTAAACCCCTCAATAGATTTATTAGCACAAACATCCCCTCTATTCATCCAACAATAACTCTGAAAACACTCAAATTCAACTCTTAATAACTCAAATAATTGAATTTCTTTTGGTTGTTTAGTGTAGGTTTTGAGTGTTTTCAAGGGGTTTGGTCAATGAACAGAGGGGGTGTTTCTGCAAATAAATCAGTTGAGGGGGCTTAAGTGCTATACTAGGAAAACCACAGCGGTGTTTTGAACAATTAACCCATTCTAGATATATTTCTAATTTTTTTTGTTCTAAATTTTTGTATATAGATTGATGCAGTTGATCCAAAGAGCAGACACAAAGGAAAACTTGAGACAGAGAGCTTGTTGACTTCAAGGGGTGTGAATTGGACTTCTATAAGGCCAGGGTACATATATGGTCCGTTGAACTATAACCCCGTCGAAGTGTGGTTCTTTCATCGTTTGAAAGCGGGCCATCCAATTCCGATACCCGGATCCAGAGTTCAAATTACTCAGCTTGGACATGTTAAGGTTAGTAAGAGAGGGCCTATACTTAAATTTCCTCTTATAGCATCTGATATTCACTGTACCCATAAAATAATCTTAATAATCTACACATCGAATATTTACAAAGGCCTTGTTGACATGCGGACCAAGCTTGGCTCCAAATTCACTCCATTTTCGATAATTTTCAGGAATTCAAGGGAAATACTAATGATATTAAAATGCTAATAATTTGGTGAAGAGAAACACAAGAGCCTACAGGATTTTCATTGAGAATCTCCATAGTGATTACTATTTAAATAGTGTCAGCTTCTTGTGGTTTTTTTATTTTTATTTTTTAATTCTTTTTTCTGAGTTGAGATTAAATGCAAATCTGTGCTTGTACTAATTGCTGGAGCAAATTTCACAACTTTGACCGTTTTATACCTTGATCGATGCATATACCTTTACAAGTTAAACCTTTAGTTTCCTTCTACAATTTTTTTTTTCAGATTTACTTTCGAATTCTACATGAGTTCCTCATTCATCTTTATAAAATTTTTATGGGATATCTGAAACAATCTCTCTGCTACAGCTATCATATTTATGCTTCATTACTCTGATTACAAAGCACCATATGGCCCATATCACAATTTTTCCCCATCCATAAATAGTCTACAATCCACAAGACAATGCATGACAAATTTTGAGTTCATAATTTTTGTTAGCATACCGCTTCCTTTTAACACTCAATGAATCATCTTCTTTCATCATATAAATAGATTAATTGTTGCAGGATTTGGCTAAGGCTTTCATCAAGGTTCTTGGCAATCCAAAAGCAAGTAAGCAAGTGTTCAACATCTCTGGATCGAAATATGTTACCTTTGATGGGTTAGCACGGGCTTGTGCAAAGGTAAGTATTTCGTTAGAAACATTACAGTACATATTTATTATAATTAGTAATTAAATGCATTTTCTGAGATTTATTTTCTTATAATGGTTTTGCAGGCTGGTGGTTTTCCTGAACCAGAGATTATTTGCTGTTATCCCAAGGAATTTGATTTTGGGAAGAAGAAAGCATTTCCATTCCGAGATCTGGTAAGTTTATTTCTTATTATAGTTTCAGGTTATCTAATAAAAATGAAATGCTAAGATAACCATGGAATGTAGAGCAGTAAGAAGGCTGTTGAGGTAAATATCTGTTGAAACAATTCCGAGATTTATTTCTTTCTTTTCTGCAGCATTTGTTTGCTTCAATTGAGAATGCGACAAGGGAGCTCGATTGGGCGCCCAAATTCGACATAGTAAGCCGTCTTGCAGACTCATACAACCTCGACTTTGGCCGAGGAACATTTCAAAAGGCAGCAGACTTCTCTACGGATGATATGATCCTCGACAAGTCACTTGTCCTTCAAAGTTAAAACCAATTAAATATCAGGATGTATCTTTTATATTCTATAAACATGTTGTATTATTTGTGAACATTTGGTTCTTAGCATCTGAAAATGGAAAGAGGTTTCCGTTTGCCTGTGTTAATCAGTTTGGTATCCTGGAGCAAATCCAGTATGTAGCAAAATTGTTTGGAATCAGTATTTTTAAATAACAAGTAGAATTACACATGAATTCATAACTATGCAAGTGGGAGATTGACAATATCAGACAGAATCACTTGTTGCTTCAGTGATGTGCCAAAATTAATGCTTAGAAACAGATGCAAGGAAAAGCATCTCTTATCACAACATAGAAGGCTTTGTATTGCACACTCTAGATGATTGTTCATTTTGGGTAACTTGAGAATTGTAGCAATGAATACAAATAAGAATACATATGCCATAATTAACAGATTCACGTTCATAACTTAAGTGAATTATAAATTGTCCAAGGGGTTGTTTGGTCGGATTTGGAAATGAAATTGCCAAATTAGGCTAAGTTCTTGCGACATTTGTTGCACTCAAAATGGTTGCAACTTGAAGAAATATGTCCATGGCGGTTATTATGGATGCTACATAAGCTCATCATACATATACCTACAAGCAATTTTACAACATATGTTGCATTTCCTATTGATTTTTAGTCGATAAACACAAAAGGGAGTTCAAATTTGGAAAGCTAACAACAGAAGTTAAAATCATCCAAAAAATCATTTTCAGGGTTCAGTAAAATACTGTCTCAAACCAGATGCAAAGAGAATCAATCAGCTCTTGAGCAACATCTCTCTATCACAGCCTGATATCGCACACTCTTCATGGTTGCTCATTTGGGAAACTTGAAAATTGTAAAGATGAATGGAAATGAGAATATAATCCGTTTGATCACAAAACCAAGTACATTAACATATAAATAGATCCGGTAAATTGTCACAGAAATCAAATATAACTGCATGGATCCATACCCTTGCAGTGCATATTCAAAACCGTCTTGCATCAAACCCTACTCTCATCATTTCAGCATCAAATCTTGTGAAAATTAAGTTGATCTTAAGTGTTTGCACCCGTTGATTTAATTCAGCGATGCTTGTTGTCTGCCATCCGGTATAGCAAATAAAACGACAGGCTTTGATGGCCCAACAAATGGAACATCACATCTGTAATACGTTTTTCTCTCAAGCTGAAGAATATCCCCCTGCTTCAAATTGCGCATGTTTGAATCACCCAGAGCTGCTGTATCTTTCTTTGTGCAGGGATTGAGATTGTCAAGAAATTCCTCGCCCTCTTCAAGCTACAAAAAAGTTTTCAGGTGTCACAAGAAGTAAAGAAGATTGATTAGCATTAAGAAGTCATTATCATACGGAATTGGCAGCAGAGAAGGATCTATAATTCTGCATGGTATAGAAAGGGAAAAAGGAGACCGTCCTGAGCTTGAAAAACTGTATGAAGATGTTCAATACTAAAACTTAAAGGGGAAAAATAAAAAGAAAAGAAAAAGGAAGGCCCATCTTTGAGAATATACTTATAACAACAATGATTAAAAGGATCTTATATGCATAAAGTAATCACTCGTAGAAAAAAAATGCAATAGTGAGGGAAAACATTTGCGAGGGACAAATTTCCCTTAGCAATGTGTACACTACCAAACGAATTTCCCCTCTTGCTAATATTCTCTTGGCAATTATCTATTTCTAACGGTGAAAGAATAAACTACCGAAGGAAAAGATAAAAAGCGTAAGTTTAATTGGGCCAAAACATAGCGAGGAAAACATTGCCGAGGGATATATCCCTTGGCAATAGTCGCATTAGCGGCAAAAGAAATGCTAAGGGGGGAACATTGCCGAGGGATCATGATCCATCAGCAATGTTCCCTTGGCATTTCTTTTGCCGCTAATGCGACTATTGCCAAGGGATATATCCCTCGGCAATGTTTTCCTCGGTATGTTTTGGTCCAATTAAACTTACGCTTTTTATCCTTTCCTTCGGTAGTTTATTCTTTCACCGTTAGAAATAGATAATTGCCGAAAGAATATTAGCAAGAGGAAAATTCACTTGGTAGTGTGCACATTGCCGAGTGAAATTTATCCCTCGTAAATGTTTTCCCTTGCTATTGCATTTTTTTTTCTACTAGTGAATGTTGTATGAAAATATCTTGATATTTGTTCTTGCAACATGTTTTTTAACCACTTCAATGCTTACTTTTCATGTTATATTCAATTATAACAAATATAAATCTCGTGTGTGCATGCGCAGTCCTGCGACCTGTGTGCACGCAAGCTTGTGTGTTTGTTTGCTTGCTTACTGTCATATTCCTAGCTTTCCATCATTTATGGGATTTCTACATCTTATCATGTAGTATTCATAGATCTGTATCCGTACAATAGCATACAAAGATATAGGTGGTGCCATGGTGAAGATTAATGCTCGATATGTTCATTATCTAATTTATTATTAATGCACGGTTGATGTTAGAGGCAATAGTCATGCCACTTAAAAAAGAAACTGCTACACATTATAAAAGCTATAGAACAAGATTTGTCAAGTAACAGAGAAAGTAGTAAAATTGATAGAAGATTAAATTGAAAAATAAATGAAGTGCAGTGTAGTTAGAATCTGAAACTTATATTTTGTGTGTACCTTCTTCTTCTTAATCAAGTAGTCGAATTCAACCAAGGAAAGCTTAACCAGTTCATTACTTTCAGGAAGCCATGTAAGCTTCAGCTTTGTTGTTTTAACAGACCCTTCAGGGTTCAAAACTCCAACCAATTGCTTAATTTCACCATTCTCTGTCTTAATTTCCTTTACGATAGCATTCCCCCAATCCATCAATGTTATTTCCTCGCCTAATGCTATAGATGCAGCATCAGCATATTCTATCCATATTCTCTTTGTATATGTCGTAGCTTTTGTTCCCGCGCCCTCATATTTCTTGTGGCGAGGCAAGATCCGAACAAATGGCTCCTCAGGTCCATTGGTCAGGTCAAAAATTACCTTGCGCTCTTCGTATATAGCTGTATGTCTTGGACAAATCGGATCAATTATCTTCTTGTTGATGGTCCACAGCTTGTCCCACTCCATCAGATTCAAATTTTTAGAAGCACCCTACAACATATTAGTGTTAACAGGCAATACAGAGCATAGAAACCATTGTAGAGAACCATGACCATTCAGTGTCTTTCAGATAAATAATATTTTTCAATTTAATAAGATATGTTTTTTGGTGAAATAACATAGGCGTGTATTTCACCAAAAACCCATATGGTATTAAAATGAAAAACAACGACAGATCAAGTTACACATTAGAAAGACACCTAGTTAATGGTATCGCCTTGCAATTTATAAAGTATATAGTATTTAACTGAAAAATCTGTGATATGCCACGGTAATTTAGAAAATTTTAGGAAAATATTAATATAATACCTGTTCGAGAATGAACTGTATTAATGCCTCAATTTTCAGACCTCTGCGTACAATTCCCTGCACAGTTGGGAAACGAGGATCATTCCATCCATCAACTTTCCCATTTTGTACAAACCAAAGAAGCTTCCGCTTGCTAAGAAGTGTATAAACCATATTCAATCGGCTAAACTCATATATTTGCACTCTTCTTAATCCCATATCATCAAGAATCCTATTGTATTGTGCGTTGCGATCATGATATTCACTCGAGCGAAGTGCATGCGTTACCCCTTCAGTGGCATCAACAAAAGGACAAGCGAAGTCATAGGTTGGATAGACCTTGTATTTTGCCCCAATTCTATGATGAGGATCGGGGTTGCTACGGTAATAAACAGGGTCTCGAAGTGATTTGTTAGGATCCTGCATATCTAATTTCCCTCGTAAACAACACTGTTTCCCTCTTTCAGAACCAACAATCATTTCTTTCCACAATTTTAGATTCTCATCAACACTACTGTTCCTACACTTCGATTCGATACCGTCCATTCTCTCCTTTTGCATCTGCTCCCTAGGTGTATCATCAACATATGCTATACCCTCCCGAATTAATCTCTCAGCCATCTCCATTAATTGCGGGAAATAATCAGATGTATAGGTAACAATATCATATTTGATGCCCAATGTCTCAACATCTTTCAGCACGTTCTCTACAAACTCATTGCTCTCTTTCGAAGGATTTGTATCATCGAATCGAATGATAAGACGTCCTTTATATCTGTTGGCAAAATATTGGTTTAATAAAGCGGCCTTTGAGTGCCCGATGTGGAGGTATCCGCTTGGCTCTGGAGCAAATCGGAGGCAAACTTTTCCAACTTCTGCATTAGGAAGATCGACCTCAAATGAAGCGGTTCTTGAAGTTACAGCCCCATTTTCTTTAATAGTTTCTTGTGCTCTTGGAGTTTGACTGGTACCCGGTTCGGGTCCCTTAGGTTTAGTTGCAGTAGGTTTTCCTAAACCTCTTTTTCCAACATATGTTGTTGTAACTTCATTCAAAGCCACACTGTATTCTTCTGCTATTGAATTGTACCAACGTACTAGATTTTGGTATTTCTTTGACTTCCTTAAGCTTTCCCACCTCTGCCCAGTTCCTGAAGAAATAAGAATGTTTGGTCCAGGAACATGAATTAGAAAAAGGCAGAATTACATCAAACTATCATTAACTAACACCGTTTTCACTAAACTGTCTTACCTTTTTATTACAAAATTTCGGTTTAAATGGAGTTTTCACTAAAATACCCTTAAATGTAGTATTTTTAAGGGAGCTTACTGTAATTTTAAAAAAAATCTGAAAGGTAGATAGTTAACCAAAAAGGTACGAATATTTATGGGTAATTTAATGTACTTTGACCCAAAATTGAAAAAAATATATATAATCAGGAGGCTTAAATTTAATAGACATGGAATAGGAGTTATTGAACAAGAAAGGAAATAAAGAAAGAAAGTTAAACATTACCTGCAAGAGCTGACCATATTGCTATATCGGCAACAGACAAACTGTAACCGACCAAGAAAGTTCGGAGGGCCAAATGACTATCAACATGCCCACAGGCACTCTCAAACTGAGAACCAGAGGAGAAGATTGAAACATACTCAATCCACTCGTCAATCTGCTGGAAATAATCAAAGAAGTGCATAAAACAACATGAAGGTTAAACTTTAAAAAGAAACAGATAAGAATTCAATTGGTGGTTGTATATGCACAAAATTGCACCTGCCCTGACTCTAGGGCATCCTGCCCATAGAAATTTGGAATAGTTGCAATTCTCCCAAGATATCGCAAAAGAGTATTTGTCCCATGCAATTTTGATCTGGAATTATAGTAAAAGTTAAAATGATATGATAAGTACCATCAGACTTCTCTTCCGAACAATTTTTTTTTGGAGAAGCATTCAACTTGATGTTTGATTTCCAGAATATAAGCCCACAACAATTAGCTTAATACATGTTTATAATTTGACATTTCCCAATCGATGTGGAATAAGTAGTTCTCGATTACTTCGACATGACTAAGCCATCAAGCTCCAACAGGACTTGTAATAGGTGGACAATGCATTGTGGGGAACCTATATAAAACATCATAGTTTTGAGGGGGCTAACATCACAATAGGCTAACTTGTGTCTAATAAAATCCTGAATTTGTTTATATAGGTAAAGCGTTTATTGACAACTGGATAGGACAAGCAACCATTGCACCTTGAATTCGTCCAACGTTCAGGCAATTAAAAAACAAAATTGCATTGCAAAAGTTCATCTCCAAAGGCACAAATTATCAAAGATTCTTCAGGATTCAAAAGAATTGTCCGTCTCAAGGGTGAGTTCTCTACAATTTCCCAAATCCTTCCAAATTTAGTTCTACAACTCGATTTTCGTTTCCAAATGGATCAAAATTCAACAATTGATCAAAAAAGAATCCATAATAAGATCCAAATCGAAATCGCGGTTCAGTTTTCTATTAACTTCGACTCGGATTCAAACCAAAACTAGGGCTCACAACTAATTCACTTAAAGAAACCAATCAAATCAAAAAGGAAAAAATCTTACCCGGACGAGAATATAAAGTAGGGTTCAGGCCCAGCAACAGAAGAATCGTCGATGGCGAGGTCCACGCCGGCGATTTTGGCGGCGGAGAGGACAGAGAGCGGGATGCGCTCGCAGGTGAATCGGAGCTCACAGGGAGTCGCCATTTTGGTTGCTTGACTACAAAGCAAGGATAGGAAACAAGAATTTGGAGGCAGTCTTTAGGAGGTGAGCTTAATTTTTGATAAACTCCAAAACTTGAAAATTGCATGATAAATATTTGGAATTGAAAATATTACCTTGGATTTATGATGTTAATCTGTTGTTCAGAGAGATACTGAGAGAATACCGTAACGAGATTTTCGGCGAGCAGTGCAAAATCGCCGGAGGAAAGAAACGGAGGCGCGAGTAACCCTAATCCGTAAACCCTAGTCGTCCACGGTTTTTATTCCCAAGACAAGAAGGCTTTTGTCGATACCAGCAGTCAAAAAATACCTCCTCCATAATATTTTTTGTCCGTACACCGATTCGACCATTTCGATTCGACCATTTCTTCTCTGTTGAATTAGTAGTTTGAATTAGTAATGTTAAAATTCTATTGTCAGACCGTTAAAATTATGGTGAGGGTATTATTTGACACCATAGGAGGACATTTCTTCTGTTATCCTTTTTATTTATATGAACAAGAACATGGCAAGGAGTTCTCTCCGATCTGTGTTTTTTGAGCGGATCATGGAATCTGGGTTTGGGTTGAGTATTCCATTCCATACAAAATTAAATTTAAATATCAGGGCATAGAATTTAATTTTGTTATCTTTTGTATCTTCACATCATCTTCATACGAAATTCAGCTCCGCATACAATTAAATAAATTGATAACAAATTAAAATAATAGTGCATAGGATTGATAACAAAATTAAATCTTTTGTATCTTCATGTCATGTTTCTTTTCTTATACTATTTTAACTCCAAAAGGTGTGGGGGTCTTTAAAAATTAAATCTTTTGAATTGTCGATTGATCCTCAAACTGACAAGTGACATGAAAAAATCTCATAATTTTTGAAAAACATAAAAAATAATGATTAACTTTTCAAATCATATAAGTCTTTTATATCCTCATTTCATATTAGCTTTAACTATGTGTAATCTACATGCAGAGATGCTAGCAAATAATAATTAAAAAGACATTTATCATTTTTGCATGCTTTAGTTATCCTTTAAACTCTTGATTTTATTTATTCCTTCTAAAATATCAATTCAATGTACCGTATTAAAATATTCGAACTTTCTAAGAGGAGAAATGAGAGAAAAAAATCACATGTCATATCCTATCTAATCGGTTAAATCATATCAAATAATCGAAAATAATAAATTAATAGCAAATTAAAATAATAAGACGTAGAATTTTTTATAACAAAATTAAATCTTTTATATCTTCATGTCATATTAGTTTTATGATAACATATTACAAGATATCATATTCTTCAACTTGGGAGAATTTCTTGACAGTCTCAATCCCTGCACAAAGAAAGAAATAGCAGCCCTGGGTGACTCGAACATGCAATTTGAAGCAGGGGATATTAATTCTTCAACTTGGGAGAAAAAACATATTTCAGATGCGTTTGTCGGGCCAGAAAAACCCGTCGTTTTATTTGCTATACCGGATGGCATGCAGACAACAAGCATCTCTGAATTAAATCAATGAGTGCAAGCGCTTTAAATCAACCAACGAAATTTTCACGAGATTTGATGCTGAAATGATAAGAGAGTAGGGTCTGATGCGAGAGAATTTTGAATATGTGCTGCGATGGTATGGATGCATGCAGGAATATTTACTTTCTGTGACGCTTTACTGGATCAATTTATATGTTAATGTAATTGGTTTTATGATCAAATGGCTTATATTCTCATTAATTTACATTCTTTTTTACAGGCTTCAAGTTTCCAAATGAGCAGCCATGAAGAGTGTGCCATACAAGGCTGTGATACAGAGATGTGGCTCAAGAGCTGATTGATTTTCTTTGCAATCTATCTGGCTTGAGACATTATTTTAGTACGTTGCTGAAACCATAAATGAATTTTTTTTGGATGATTTTATTTTCTGTTGTTAGATTTTCAAATTTAAATTGTCTTTTGTGTTCGGTTGACTAAAAAACAATAGGAAATGCAACATATGTTGCGAATTGCTTGTGTGATATATGATGAGCTTTTATGGCATCCATAATAATTGCCATAGACACATTTCTCCAAGTTACAACATTTGTGACAACCATTTTGAGTGCAAGTAATAATTTGGCATAATTTTGCATTTCATTTCCGAATCCTACTCAACTTGTTGTAAACCAGGCACGAGAATGTTGCTGCCGCAAGACTGATCGGCAACGCAGCGAAAAACTTTATAGACGAATAACAAAAGAAAACCAGATGCAAACAAACAAAGAGATTTAGGGGGGACGGAGAGAATTTTTATTAAAACTTGAGAAGAAGAAAAACCTTACAAGAGTTATTAAACCCTCTTCTTACGATCTCCAACGAGATCTCTCTTCTTCTACAAATTCTCCTTCATCTTCGATAACCTAGATCTCTTATGGAGACGTCGTTTATTCCTTTTACTTTATGATATAAGAATTACCAAAAGTTCACCTTAATTCGATAATCTTGATTCCTTATGGAGCGACGACTCCCTTTAACATTATGATAAAAAAAACATCTACACTAAATAATAACCCGAAGATCCTGTATATAGCCTATACAATTTAAATTATAATAAAATCCCAGAAATTACAAAA
This sequence comes from Agapanthus africanus, assembly GCA_030015575.1. Taxonomy (NCBI): domain Eukaryota; kingdom Viridiplantae; phylum Streptophyta; class Magnoliopsida; order Asparagales; family Amaryllidaceae; genus Agapanthus; species Agapanthus africanus. The sequence goes on from CM057341.1 coordinate 137,015,802, forward strand.
CTGCCACCAAATAATTGAATTTCAAGATAAATCTCGAATTGAAGATTTGTGGAAATCGCCGAATAGACGTCTGTCCCTCTGGGGCAGATGTCCGTCTACAACTTTGACAGAAAGTCAAAAGTGCTGCTAGACGTCTGTCCCTCTGTGGCGGACGTCTAGCCCGATTAACCGCGAGTTTCCCGGGCTCAGGCCAGACGTTTGTCTCTCTGTGACAGACATCTCATGTCTGATCTGAGCTCTGGACCTTTATTGGCAGGCGTTTGTCCCTTCTTTGGTTTCACAGTCTTGAGCAAAATACGAGACACATTCACAACAATCACCATCTTGAAAACTTGTTGCCCTTTGTCTTGTATCCTTTAGGGTTACTTTAGTTGTTCTCCCATTTCCCCCTGCTCGCACAATCTTTCTTCATAATTGTGAAACTGATGTTGTCATCGTTTTTAATCAAAACTGAGAAACTGGTTTGTAATCCTCTTACCGAGATCGTCCTTTTCTACATTTGAGTACTTGAATAAAAGTCAAGGCAGACTTGAACTTCTCTGCAGGAATGACCTTCGTTAGCATATCCGCCGGATTCACCTTAGTATCGATCTTTATCAAGTCGACCTTGTTAGTGAGATATGCCCTAGAGGTCATTATTGTATTATACTGGATTGTATATTACATATTGAAAGCTTGGGATATTCACAGTTATAATAATAGTCTTGCTCGAAATGGTAGTATGCTACTTGGTTTGATTCTATCTAAATATGTGCATGTGTTTTCTCAGCATATCGCTTATACATATTGATAGAGCCATTAGGATCTTTGCTTGACTACCAGAGTTGTGATGGCAGTCACACTAGTGGGGGTTGTGTGGTCTATAAGCACATCCTTATACAGGTTCCTAGTCGCAGGATTATCGAGACGGGGCATCGATACTCCAGAGTAGACTAGTGTATCCGCTTCTCATCCCAGCAGGGGAGATGGTCTGTCCCACAGCCATTAGTACGTCATACTGCAGATAGTATACAGGTGCTTATTAGGTTATGAGTTACACTGGACATGACTCGTTGGGAACTACTGGTTGGTATTATACCTATCGTAAAGTAGCAGTTCTCAGGAGACATGAGTACAGCTTAGTCCGTTGACTTGACATCGCTACTTCGTCTCGAGTGTGTTCCCACTGTACTTAGATTACTACCCTACCACGGCTCAAAGGAGTCGTGCGAACATGTAGTAGTTGGGTGCAGTCCCGAAGCACTTGGAGGCAGTAGCGGTTAAATAGAATTCGTCTCTCCCTGTATTGGGGATTGATATCGCGCTGTGTTCGGAAAGCCATTACACAAAGTCCCTGGCCAGGGCAAGCGAGATTTACTGGTAGGCGCTCCAGTAGTTTCTCAAGGTGTATTGGGCTCTGCTCCAGCACGACTTATTGCGCTATTAGGGGTCTGGCGTTTACCATCTCCCTAGGCCCAATATGCGAGTATCTCAGACGAACAGACCGGACTGTATATAGATTGTCACAGATAAGCTCAGTAGGAGTTCAGATGAGTTTGCTCATCGGCCTTCTTATCGACAGATACATGGGTAGCCATTACGTGCAGCTAGTACCGCTGACGTGCTTGTGGTTAAACTTACTGCCAGCATACTGTCGAGTTTTTAGAGTCCCACACAGAAGGTTTCCCTGCTTCGGGCGAAACGATATAAAGGCTGTATGGTTTTACGGCAGGGTTCCGATCACATACGTGTACTGGCTACACGGATGCTATTCGGGCGGATGATACTGGTGGGCTTTGGTTTAAGCCGGATACTAGTATTGTATTATTGGATTGTTATCATCGCATTGTATTCGTATTTTTCGGAATACGAATACACGTATGTATATACGGTGATGGCATTCTTGTAATTCTACAAGAGATGCTTCTAGAAAGGGACACCTCATTATTGCTTTATCTATTTTCATAAATAGATTAGTGAGGTGGAAAATGAAAGATATTTGTGGCAAGGTGTGAGGCGTGGCTTAGGTATTATTTTATTGGTTAGGCATTACTATTGAAGCATGGTGGAGATTTTATATTGTGAGAAATTCCATGCTTCAATGAGTGAAAGACTTGAGCCATTCATCACACTTTGATACACTAGATCATTTGCAACATTTCATTCTCTCTCTTCATTTTCTCTCCTTCTTCCTCCAAGGCCATAACCCTCACATGTATTGTGAACCCTAGGACCTAATGAGATAAAACACTCCTTTAGCTACTCAACATCACCTGGGCTACTTAGCTTAGCGATCTAAGTACCCTAGTTACCTCGGTTTAGAGATTGAAGCTTGAAGCACATACTCTCGGGTGGATCATCTTTGACGCGAGGAGGCCGACGTCGCAAGCTCGATCCATTCTTCTAGGAGCCAAGGAGAGGAGGAAACGAAGACCCGAAGGACTAGTTCATGGAGGAATAACCATCTATCATAGTAGTTAAACCTCCTAGTTAGTTTAGCTAGTTAAGGTTCCGTAAAGATCCTGGAGTTTAGTCGGTGTTGCGAAGCTCATAAAAATCGTTTTTGAAAATTACACCTCCCCGCGAATTCGCGGGGCGCGCGACATACTAAGGACCACGTTGGAGAACGAGTTATTTACTGACTTGATTCTACAGTCGCTCCCCTCCACCTACGCCCAGTTTATCTTGAATTTCAACATTCAAAAGAAGAAAGTTATATTTCCAGAACTCCTCAACATGTTGAGGAGCGCTGAGGGCACCCTGCAGGAAGACACCCGCTCTGCTCATTGGAGAATCTTCCTCTTCTAAATCCAAGACGAAAGCCAAGAGAGAGAAGAAGAAGGCCTCCACCAAGCCAATAGGCGGTGTCAGTAAGGTAGAGGGAAATGACAGGGCAAAAGTTTAAGAGCTAACATTAGGGAAGGAGGAATGTTTCTATTGTCACGGGAAAAAGCATTAGCAGAAAGATTGCAGGGTTTGGAAAGCCAGAAACCAGAATTCGAACCATGTTGTGGCTTCGGCTTCGGGTATGTTTATGATTGAAAACTGTCTGTCAATTAACTCTACTTCCTGGGTATTAAATACCGGATCAGGATCTCATATCTGTAATTTATTACAGGTTTTGAGAAATCGTATAGTTATCAAGGCAGGTGATATGACTCTCAGGGTTGCTAACGGAATGAGCATGGACGCTGTATCTGTAGGGGAATATCACCTAGGATTGACAAGTGGGCAGATTTTGATTTTGCGTAACTGTTTATGTACCTAGTTTGACATGTAATATCATCTCTGTATCTTTACTTTTTAAAGAAGGTTATGATTTTACATTTGTAAGCGATTTTGTCAACATCCACCTAAATCAAGCTATGATTGGGTCAGGTATACTAGATAACGGTATATACGTATTAAATCAAGCTCAGGTTTTCAACGTCCAGAACACACCTAAAAGAAAGTCTCCAGAATTAAATCAGGCTTTCTTATGGCATTGTAGACTGGGTCACATCAATGAAACACGATTGACGAAGTTATATAAAAAGGGATATTTGGATCCGTTCGAATATCAGTCTTATGCAACTTGTCAATCATGTCTCAAAGAAAAGATGACAAAGACTCCGTTCACTAGACACGGGATAAGAGCGAGCGAGCTCTTGGGACTCATACACAGCGACGTGTGTGGTCCAATGTCTACACATGCAAGAAGTGGTTATTCTTATTTCATTATTTTTACGGATGATTTCTCAAGGTATGGATATGTAGTCTTGATGAAATATAAATCCGAGGATTTTGAGAAATTCCGGGAATATAAGAATGAAGTGGAAAAACAAACCGGCAAAAGTATCAAGACACTTAAGTCTGATAGAGGTAGTGAATACTTAAGTGCCGAGTTCCTGGATTACTTAAAAGAGAATGGAATTCTCTCTCAGCTTACTCCTCCATACACACCTCAACATAATGGTGTATCGGAAAGGCGGAACTGAACCTTATTGGATATAGTACGTTCCATGATGAGTAACGCTGAGTTACCGCGATCCTTCTGGGGTTATGCACTAGAATCAGCTGCATATCTTTTGAAAAATGTTCCTACCAAAACTCTGCCTACCACACCATATCAGATGTGGAGTGGGAAAGAGCCCAATCTTAAGTATCTTAAGATATGGGAATGTCCAGCTTTTGTAAAAAAGCAGCATACGGACAAGCTCGAGGCACGCTCAGTACTGTGTAAGTTTGTGGGATACCCAAAGAACTCCAGGAGGTATATTTTCTATTACGCAGAGGAACAAAAGATTTTTGTTTCTCGGCATGCCCACTTTTTGGAAACTCAATTTTTAGAAAAAGAGATAAGTGGGAGCGCAATAGAACTGGAAGAAATTCCAGAAGCACGAGCTATTACTGAAAGCATGGTGGAACCAGAAGTTTCGAAAGAACCGGACATCCCCACGCCACTCCGCAGGACTAGTAGGAAGTATTATCCGCCCGAGAGATACTACGGTTTTCTCATAGACGGGGATAGAAAAGATTGCACCATCGACGATGATGAGCCAACTAGCTTCCAGTAAGCCATTCAGAGCAGAGACTCGGTAAAATGGCTGGATGCAATGCGGACCGAAATGGAGTCTATGTACACCAACAAAGTATAGATTTTGGACATTGCTCCAGAAGGGGTAAAACCCGTAGGCTGCAAATGGATCTTCAAAAAGAAGATTGGTGTAGATGGACAAATTGGAACTTATAAGGCTAGACTTGTTGCAAAAGGTTTTCGTCAAAGACCTGGTTTGGACTATGATGAGACATTTTCTCTAGTGGCTATGCTCAAATCCATTCGGATCATTTTTGCTATTGCTGCCTTCCACGATTATGAAATTTGGCAGATAGACGTAAAGACCGCTTTTCTGAATGGAAATTTGGAAGAGTGTATCTATATGGATCAGGCAGAGGCTTTCATAGAGAGTGGGAGTAGCAGAAGAATGTGCAAGTTGCTTAAATCCATTTATGGGTTAAACCAGGCATCGCGGAGTTGGAACATCTGTTTTGATGAGACGGTCAAGAAATTTGACTTTATTAAAAATCCAGATGAACCATGCATCTATAGTAAGATTGTAGCAAGAAGTGTGGTATTCCTCGTCTTATATATGGATGGCATTCTCTTGATAGAAAATAACATTCTTATGCTACAATCAGTCAAAGGATTCTTGTCACAAAGGTTCTCCATTAAGGACATGGGTGATGCATCCTAAATTCTGGGGATCCAGATCTATCGTGATAGATCTAAGAGCATGTTGGGACTTTCACAGTCAAGGTACATCGACACCATACTGAAAAGATTTAGTATAGAAGATTCAAAGCGCGGTAATCTACTGGCTTGTCACGGAATCACCCTCTCCAAAGAGATATCTCCCAAGACTGATTTGGAAAGGAATCGCATGTGTACTATACCCTACGCTTCAGCGGTAAGCTTTATAATATATGTGATGTTGTGTACCAGACCAGATGTAGCTTACGCACTGAGCGTTGTAAGCAGGTGGCAGTCAAACCCAGGAGAGAAGCACTGGACAGCAGTAAAGAACATTCTCAAGTACCTGAGAAGGACTAAGGAGATGTTCTTGGTGTACGACAGAGAAGACCTCCAGGTCGAGGCCTTCGCCGACTCCAGCTTCCAGAGCGACAAGGATGACTCCAAGTCCATACCGGGTTATGTTTTTACCTTTAAGAGAGGGGCGGTCTGTTGGAAGAGCTCCAGGCAGGACACCGTCGCTGACTCGACTATGGAAGCAGAGTAGTCTATAAGCACATCCTTATACAGGTCCCTGGTCGTAGGATTATCGAGACGGGCATCGATACTCCATAGTAGACTAGTGTATACGCTTCTCATCCCAGCAGGGGAGATGGTCTGTCCCACAGCCATTAGTATGTCATACTGGAGATAGTATACAGGTGCTTATTAAGTTATGAGTTACACTGGACAGGACTCGTTGGGAACTGCTGGTTGGTATTATACCTATCGTCAGGTAGCTGTTCCCAGGTAACATGAGCACAGCTTAGTCCATTGACTTGACATCGCTACTTCGTCTCGAGTGTGTTCCCACTGTACTTAGATTACTATCCTACCACAGCTCAAAGGAGTCGTGCAAACAGGTAGTAGTTGGGTGCAGTCCCGAAACACTTGGAGGCTGTAGCGGTTAGATAGAATTCGTCTCTCCCTGTATTGGGGATTGATATCGCGCTGTGTTCGGAAAGCCGTTGCACAAAGTCCCTGGCCAGGGCAAGCGAGATTTACTGGTAGGCACTCTAGTAGTTTCTCAAAGTGTATTGGGCTCTGCTCCGGCACGACTTATTGCGCTATTAGGGGTCTGACGTTTACCATCCCCCTAGACCCAATATGCGAGTATCTCATACGAACAGACCAGACTGTACAAAGATTGTCACAGATAAGCTCAGTAGGAGTTCGGATGAGTTTGCTCATCGGCCTTCTTATCGACAGATACCTGGGTAGCCGTTACGTTCAGCTAGTACCGCTGACGTGCTTGTGGTTAAACCCACTGCCAGCGTATTGTCGAGTCTTTAGAGTCCTATACATAGGGTTTCCCTACTTCGGGCGAAACGATGTAGAGGCCGTATGGTTTTACGGCAGGATTCGATTATATACGTGTACTTATACACGGATTATGATTCGGACGGATAATACTAGTGGACTTTGGTTTAAACCGGATCCTAGTATTAGATTATTGGATTATTTTCATCCCATTGTATTCGTATTTTTCGTAATATGGGTATGTATAGACGGTGAGGGGTATTCTTGTAATCATGCAAGAGTACTTCTAGAAGAAGACACCTAATTCGTTGATTAATCCATTTTGTTAAATGGATAATGAGGTGGAGGTATAAGGTGTTATTAAGTACATGAATGAAGTATGGTTACTTGGTGACTCATGGATGACTATTGAGGCATAGTGCATTGAGATATTTTGTGGTGAATTATTTGCTTCATAGTCATCACAATTAGCCATATTCATTTTCATTATGATCTTCAACACTCTCTCTCCTCCAAACTCTCTTATTCTTTCTCAAACCCTAAAAGTCTTATGTGTTGAGAAACCTAGGGTATTTTGAGACAAATCAATCCATTATCACTCTCTACATTTTCTAGGCTATCTAGTTTAGCGAACTAGGTACCCTAGCTACCTCGGTATTGAGCTTGGAGCTCGAACTATAGACTCTCGGGTGGATCGTCTTTGACTTGAGGAGGCCGACGATCAAGCGCGATCCGTACACTTCGAGGAGCTTAAGACGAGGAGGAGGAGAACAAGAAGACCCGAAGGACTTGATACTAAGAGGTATAACTTTCTTCATAGTAGTTAAACCTCATAGTAGTTTAGCTAGTTAATGTTCAAGTTAAGATCTTGGAGTTTAGTTGGTGTTGCGAAGCTTGTAAAAATCATTTTTTGCACATTCCGCCTCCCCGCGAACCCGCGGGGTGCGTGACATCGACTTACACAGCCATTAGTACATCGTACTGGAGATAGCATATATGTGCTTATTAGGTTATGAGTTACACTGGACAGGACTCGTTGGGAACTACTGGTTGGTATTATACCTATCGTCAGGTAGCAGTTCTCAGGTGACATGAGTACAGCTTAGTCCGTTGACTTGACATCGCTACTTCGTCTCGAGTGTGTTCCTACTGTACTTAGATTATTACCCTACCACGGCTCAAAGGAGTCGTGCAAACAGGTAGTAGTTGGGTGCAGTCCCGAAGCACTTGGAGGCAGTAGCGGTTAGATGGGATTCGTCTCTCCTTGTATTGGGGATTGATATCACGCTGTGTTCGGAAAGTCATTACACAAAGTCCCTGGCCAGGGCAAGCGAGATTTACTGGTAGGCACTCCAGTAGTTTCTCGAGGTGTATTGGGCTCTGCTCCGACACGACTTATTGCGCTATTAGGGGTCTGACGTTTTCCACCCCCCTAGGCCTAATATGCGAGTATCTCAGACGAACAGACCGGACTGTACAGAGATTGTCACAGATAGGCTCAGTAGGAGTTCAGATGAGTTTGCTCATCGGCCTTCTTATCGACAGATACCTGGGTAGCCGTTACGTGCAGCTAGTACCGCTGGCGTGCTTGTGGTTAAACCCACTGCCAGCGTACTGTCGAGTCTTTAGAGTCCCACACAAAGGGTTTCCCTGCTTCGGGCGAAACGATATAGAGGCTGTATGGTTTTACGGCAGGGTTCTGATCACATACGTGTACTGGCTACACGGATGCTGTTCGGACGGATGATACTAGTGGACTTTGGTTTAAGCCGGATCCCAGTATTGTATTATTGGATTGTTATCATCTCATTGTATTTATATTTTTCGGAATACGAATACGGGTATGTATATACGGTGAGGGTATTCTTATAATTCTACAAGAGATGCTTCTAGAAGGAGACATCTCATTATTGCTTTATCTATTTTCATAAATAGATTAGTGAGGTGGAAAATGAGAGATATTTGTGGCAAGGTGTGAGGCATGGCTTAGGTATTATTTTATTGGTTTGGCATTACTATTGAAGCATGGTGGGGATTTTATATTGTGAGAAATTCCATGCTTCAATGAGTGAAAGACTTGAGCCATTCATCACACTTTGATACACTAGCTCGTTTGCAACATTTCATTCTCTCTCTTCATTTTCTCTCCTTCTTCCTCCAAGGTCTTAACCCTCACATGTGTTATGAACCCTAGGACCTAATGAGATAAAACACTCCTTTAGCTACTCTACATCACGTAGGCTACTTAGCTTAGTAATCTAAATACCCTAGTTACCTCGGTTTAGACGTTGAAGCTTGAAGCACTTACTCTCGGGTGGATCATCTTTGACACGAGGAGGCCAACGTCGCAAGCTCGATCCATTCTTTTAGGAGCCAAGAAGAGGAGGAAAAGAAGACCCGAATGACTGGTTAATGGAGGTATAACCATCTATCATAGTAGTTAAACCTCCTAGTTAGTTTAGCTAGTTAAGGTTCCGTAAAGATCCTGGAGTTTAGTCGGTGTTGCGAAGCTCATAAAAATCGTTTTGAAAATTTCGCCTCCTCGCGAACTCGCGGGGCACACGACATCGACTTATAGATCTCATTTTCGGCCCACTCTCTTATCTTATGATACCGCACGTCGATATGCTTAGTTCGTCTGTGGTATACTCGATTCTTCGCCAAGTGAATGACGCTTTGACTGTCGCAAAACAAACGAACCAGCCCCTTATTGAACCCGAACTCGCCAACTAGGCCTTCTAACCACAAGACCTCCTTAGATACTTTCACTTCCGCCATGTATTCTGTCTCCATTGTTAAGAGCACCACGGTATCCTGAAGTGTCGACTTCTATCAGATAGGAGATTCTGCAACCGTATATACATAGCCTATAAAATATTTCCTCTTGTCCAAGTTGCCAGCGTAATCCGCATCTGCGTATCTTTGCTACTGGCTCGATTTATATTCTGACTTGTGAAAAAATAAACCGAGATTTTTAGTTCCTTTTAGATACCGAAGTATCTACTTTACATCTTTCCAATGAAACTTCTCTGGATTTGACATATATCGGCTAACCAGACTTATTGTATAGAATTGTTCCCGCCAAAAAAAATTCTGCGCAAAAGAGCCCAAGATATCAAATGGCAGCGATACGTTTAAGAAAATGTGAACCGGTATTTTCCGGGCTGTATTTTTACAAACTACCGAATGTGAAATAGCTAAATTCTGATGGTATCGAAAGTGTCTCGAAAAAGCCTTCGATTTGATATCTTATGGGCTTCATAATTCATCCGGGATCAAAAGTTATGAGCAAATATGCTATGCACATGTAATCTAAGGAAGAAAATGCAAACCAATATTTTTCGGGCTGCATTTTAACAAACTCTCGAATGAGAAACAGCTAAATTCTGATGGTATCGAAAGCGTCTCGAAAAAGCTTTCGATTTGATATATTATGGGCCTCATAATTCATCCGGGATCAAAAGTTATGAGGTATCACGTGCCCACGCGTGACCGGGCATCACGTGCAGACACGTGACCATTTACAGGCAAAGCCTGTAGGCACTGAATAAAATAAATAATTGGAAATAATTAATCAGTGGGGTCACGTGCCAACACGCGATGGGCCTTTAAACCCACTGAAAAGAATTAAAGGTATAATAAAATAACAAGGAAAAATCCTAATGGGGCATCACGTGCCAACACGTGACCAAGGGTCACGTGCTGACACGTGATAATTCCTGCGTTCTTTAAAACAACAGAATTAAATTTTGGTCAAATACTTAATCAGGGGGTCACGTGCCAACACGTGATGGGTTCCTAAAGATCTATGAATTAATAGAATTAAATTCTAATTAAGAGGGAATTAAAAACACTAGCTGGAAAAATATTTCTCTAAATCTTTCCAAACAAAAAAGAAGGTGCTCTGTAAAATGGAGCACCGTTGGATTAAAAATCCAATGGCGATTAAAAATCACCAATTTATGGAAAGATTTCATACAAGGAAAGATTTCTCTGAAATTTGCCAGGAATAACAGATAAAATATCCTTTGGATTAAAAATCCAATGGTGAATAAAATTCACTTGATGATCTAAAAGATCATATTGGTTACAAAAAACAACTAAAATCTTTCAATGAAAGATTTACTAAACAAATTGATTCTTTTCTTTCTCCTATAAATAGGAGCCAAGAAGAGAAGAGAGGGAGAGAGAATTTTGGATCTTGGAATTTTCTGAAAGAAAATAACAGAGAGAAGTGAAAGGAGAATTTAATTCTCAAGAAAAGAAACCCTAGGTGAGAAAGAGGAAAGAGATCAAAGCTTCAAAAAACAAAAAGAGAATTTAATTCTCAATCTAAGAGTTTAACTCTTCTCCAAAAGAACTTAGTTCTTCCTCTGGTTGAAGATCTGCAGAAGCAAATCTCCCCACAGGTTGAGAATTTAATTCTCATCGGGGAGATTCTGCCATGCAAATCCAAAACTCAGAGGGAGAATTGAGTTTAGAGAATTTAATTCTCCCAAAGATAAAATTAGGGTTTAACCCTATATGAGAATTTAATTCTCCCAAATTCACAGGAATTTAATTACTCCAAGATAAAACTAGGGTTTAACCCTATATGAGAATTTAATTATCCTAAATCTATAGGAATTTAATTCCTCCAAGACAGACAGAACTAGGGTTTAACCCTATACGAAAATTCAATTCTCCCAAATTCATAAAGAATTCAATTCCTCTAAATGAAATTAGGGTTTAACCCTACATAAGAATTTAATTCTTTCACTTGCATAGGAATTTAATTTCTCTAAAAATACAATTAGGGTTTAACCCTACAGAGAATTTAATTCTTAAAAATAAAGAGACTTGAAAGATCTCCATGCATGCAAAGAACTAAGGTCACGTGTCCCCACGTGACCCCCGAAAAGATCCTCCAAAATAAGAAGGAATTATCCCTGAGGCAATGCCTCACGTGCTCCCACGTGACCTCTAAAACAAAGAGAATAAAAGCAAAGGCAATGCCGGGTTTGGGCGCTCTCACGTGTTCCCACGTGAACCCTAATAAACATTCTAATAAATCAGGGCATGAGTACCCATCACGTGCCCACACGTGATGGCTATGAAAATTAAAAGTGTTTAACATTTATTTACAGTTCTAAGAACAAAGTAAAGGAGATCTGGCCCCACCTTTGGGTGCCCTCATGTGTCCCCACGTGACCCCTTCCTCTCTAGTGTTTAACACTAATTTGAGCATTTCACTTCCAGTGTTTAACACTGTTGTCCTCTAGTGTTTAACACTATTTTAAAGCCAATCTTAGCCAAATTGGCTAAGTTTCCAGACGCAAAAACCTCCCCTTTAACTAAATCTCAAAACTGAGTAAAACTCAAAGCTACAATGTTTAATGCTCGGTCAAAGACAAAAATGTTATCAGAGCCCTCAAACTCTTGTTTAGCATCGCTAAGTGATGATGGGCTGAACCTAGACAAATGTCTAATGGTCCAATAAAGGGCCAACACTTCAAATCTAATTGGACTTAGCCCAAGTTGGCCATAAGTCCTCAATTCAAATTTAACTGAGCCAATGTGCTCATAATCTAATTAATTGATCTTAGTTCCAAATTGGACTACAGATCCCCAATCAACTATGGTTCAAGGGTACATCTCTTCACTCCTCTGATATTTGTCGTTGTAATCCTTCAACGTCTTCAGAGAGGTGACGGGTCCCGACAATCACACATTTCACGGACTATGATGTCCTTAACCTTGACTGTGAGGTCTTTAAACTCACGGACTATGATGTCCTTAACCTTGACTGTGAGGTCTTTAAACTCACGGACTATGATGTCCTTAACCTCGACCGTGATGTCTTTAAACTAACATTGGACCGTAATGTCCTTAAACTAACAATAGACCATAATGTCCTTAAACTAATCGACCGCAATGTCCTTAAACTAACAATAGACCGTAATGTCCTTAAACTAATCGACCGCAATGTCCCTAAACTAAACAATAGAGTCCAAATGCTCTTTTGTTGGATCTAAACGATCCTGTTAAGTTGATCTTAGTCTAAAATCAGACTAACGTATCCTTAACAAACGTTTAAGTTGATCTTAGTCTCAAATGAGACTAACGTATCCTTAAACCCAACCCCCAAACCCAAATCTAAGAAAATACGGATTTGGACTAATCCACGCCTACGGGCGACAACATAAATTAGTCTCCGTATACAATCCACGGGCAACCAAAAATAAAACAAACATACACGACACGAAGTGACTATCTGGAAAAGGAGAAAGTGGTTACCGCGATGCGGTAGCGTAATTAACTGCAGGGGCTTGCGCCTGCAGGGAAGAGCGTCCCCACAATCAAAAACCCCTCACAATGAGGGGGAATCTGACGAAATCTGCTACATCGGCCGCATCCGTTTAAACCTTCGATACATGGTGTCATAAATCAATTTGGCATCTTCGGAGAGGTGGACGGATAGCACCAATTAGCATCTGCCCCCAAATTCAGGCAAGACGTCAGTCTTCCCGGTCTTTCGGAGGGGAACAGATTCTGGCACGCCCAGTGGGACCTTTTCCTCTTTCCACTCCACACTTCGTGTGTCGTGTTCGCGAACGAATCGCGGTTCGCTAATGGTTGCCCTTGGGTTCGAGATACTAAGATTCGGCGTCTTGCTTGGGCGAAGGATCAATGGCGTCCACTTGCACGAAGTGTTCCAGCTGCAACTGCAACGCGCGTTCCGCCTCATCTGAAGGTATAGCTTACGTGCCCCATGCGGCCTCCCTGTTCACAATGCCGATAGAGCAGGTGACGCAGGCTACCACCGGTTTGTTCTTCGGGACCATGCTCCTACCAGTGAACATTAATATCCCGCTGCCGCAAGAAGTGCATAAGAAGTCGGTCTTTGATCGGCTCACGACTACCACGGCCTCTCTAAACGGGTCGTCTGATGTTAAGCCAACAGCATCAGTCTTCGATAGGCTGAGCCTGAACTCCAATGGGCCTGTCAAGAAGCCCACGATACCTGAAGCGGCCATCCCAAAGCGGATAGCCATTCCTGCTCTCGAGGTCACTAAGGAAGCTTCTTCCGTCAAAGGATCAGTCTTTACGAGGCTGGCCACTCTGGCTCCCGTTCCTGCTCAAAGGTCTGTCTTTGACAGATTGGATACTGCTCAACGGACGTCGGTCTTCAAGAGGCTAGTGCCAGCAGCGCCTCACCAGAACAGGGGGCATGGCGAACTCACCCCTAAAGCTGAAACAATTCCAACGGCTCGACACGCTCGACGTCACCACTGGCGCCGAGTAAGGAATGCTGGGGGCAACTCCCCCTCTGGGCTAACTCCACCAGCCCCAAAGGTGGAAGTCAATGCTACTGTTCCAACTGGGAACAACTTTGAGCTGCTTAATAGGGTGCGCAGGAAATCACCTACCGCCGTACTGAAAAGATCTCCTCCACCCATGGAGAATGCACCGAAGACGAAGCCGGAACAGTCCCCTCAGCGTCTGTCCTCCAAAATCTACAATGTCTGGCGACAGGTTCGGGACTCAGTAATTGATCGAGATTACCCTCGCCGACAGAAAAAGGTGAAGGTTCAACAAGAAAAGAACCATCTTGCCAAGCCACAAAAGGCAACAGCTGTCTGGTTGCCCGCTGCAACGGCCCCCTCGACTTCAACTGCTCAAAAGAGAAGGAGGCCAGAGAAAACCCCTGTGACTGCGGCAAATCGTAAAGACACTAAGCCCAAACGCCCCAAGTCTAGGGGCATAATGGTGCATACTGTTTATATGGCTTCCGGAAAGGAGGAAAGCCGCACTTCTATGGGTCACCGACCGCTCACCCGATCCGTGACAAAAGCCCAGGAGCAGCAACAGAAGCTTCAAGAAATGCTAACGCAAATGGCTACACTCACCGGGCCAAAAGAAAGCCTGGAGGCGTCATCAGAGCAGTGTCACGAACAAGAAAGTGATGCTGACTTCCTCCGCAGAGTCGAAAAGAAGGACAAAGAGGCAGCGGAACAAGCTGCTAATATAAAACGAATGGCGCTTCTCTTCCAAGACATGGTCGGGATGATGTTACAGCCAGAACCTCCAGCTGAAGACCCCCCGATCATCATCGAAGATGACAAAGGGGAGACATCGAACCCTCCTCCGGCTCTTTCAGCAGCCAAAGAGGAAACCATTTCCAAGGCCTCTCTGGATGATTACATCGCTCAGCAGATACGAGTTCACCAGGCGAATGAAGCGGCCGGGCAAATTATTAAAACTGGACGACCCTATCCGGGTTGGTATGACCAAATAAAGTACCCACCGGGATACGCGATCCCCAAATTCCACGTATATAAGGGAACGGGAAATTCGCTTCAGCACGTCGCTCAATTCAGAGCCTTGTGCGGCAACACCGGAGGTGATGATAAACTACTGCTCCGCCAGTTTGTTGGCTGCCTGTCGGAGACGACATTCGAGTGGTATTCGGAACTCCCTAATGACTCCGTTAAAACGTTCGCAGAAATGGAGTTACTCTTTACACAGAGGTTCGCAAGCGCTAGTGAACGCACCCCAATCTCGGCATTGATTAATGCCAGGGTAAAACCTGGAGAAACATGGGTTCAGTATGCGATACGATGGCGCAACCTATGGTCGAAGTGCGAACAGCGCATAGAAGAAGCTCCTGCAGTAGGCATGTTTGTGGAAACCCTTGATCCGCAGGCGACCATATCCCAATTCATGATGTTCTTCAAGCCGACCACCTTCCAGGCCTTGATTGACAAGCTCACCCAAATGGACCAGATGGGCCATAAACCTTCCTCTTAAAAAACGGAGCCTCGGAATGAAAAGGGCAAAGGGAAAGCAACCTTCGTCGCCAACACTCAACAACAACCGAGTGGCCCGAGACCGGTTGTTCGCCAAAGCAACAAGCGGCAATCCCTCGATGAGAAGTTGAGACGTCCTTACTCGTTTCCCCGGGATAAAACAAGGAAACTGTTTGAACTGGCAGTGCGCAATTGGCTCATCAATCTACCGGAGTCGAGACACCCAACGCGACCGAACGACGTCAACGATCCTAATTACTGCCCTTACCACCGAGTATTGGGCCATCCGATCGAAGACTGCTACGTCTTCAAAAACTAGGTTGAAGACCAATACCAACATGGCAAGTTCGCGCTATCCGAAAACTGGAAAGTGAATCCGCCACAACACCACACTCCTAAAAGGGTGGACTACCGGGGGCATCGTGCTCTTTTATAGAAGAAGCTCCATGGGAGGTCGCTCTTTCAGCCAAGACGAAAAGAATGCTGAAGGATCTTCACACATGCCCGGCGATCAGGTGGAAAAGCCCGTTAGAGCCGGAGACCATCGAGGGATGCTGAAACCACGCCCAACATTGGGAGTTAATAGTGATGATGGACAAAACATTCGGGCCCAGTCGTCAAAGTCTTCGAAGAAAAAGAAGAAGATCAAAAAGCCCGCGCAGTTTGATGACAAGCGCACGGATCTGCAAAAACATATTGACGCGCTGGAGGAATATAACCAGAAGACGCGGACCCCGGTTACACTCCAAGAATTTCTCATCAATATCCTTGAGAGCGGAGATAACGACAATAACGACGGGGATGACTCGTCAGAAGAATCTGAGGACTGTGTGGTAAGTTGCCACATGATCTCTCATTCGGCGTTAACTAACGAAGAAGCTCACTCGGCGACAGAAGACAGCATAAAAGAGCTGGGGGCAGGATCGAAGCCAAAACCTTTGGAACCGTCTGACGAGATGATCGACTTGCTACTGAACGAAGCCCGTCAGAAAAGCAAAGACAATCGAGAGCGCGAACTGGCTATATTCGAAAAAGCCAAACGCCGACGACTGAATGAAAAGGGCGAGGCACCCCAACCGGATCGAAGCATCCCTATCGCCAGCAAAAGCAAGCTTAAAGTAAGGAAACGATTCGCCAGGGCCCTGTCAATAGGAATGAAGTTGCCCTCTTTCAGAGGAAATTCTCCTGGCAGTATACATCTTGATGAAGCGGACATACATCCTAACTTCTGCTTATACCATCAGAGGATTGCACACCCTACCGAGGAGTGCATAGCCTTTAAAAATTGGTGGCAGGGATATGTTGCCCACCGACAACACGTTCAACGAGTGAAGCGCAAGGCTCGTCGGGAACAGAAAAGCACGACAGATGAGCGCAAAAGAGCCGCTGGCAACTGTCACATAGTCGACACCAAGGGATCGCAAGTTGTCACCTTTGGAAGCGACTCTGACGAAGAAATCGTCCTCAGCCCTCTCTTCAAGGAATCCACCTCCGACACAAAAGATGTGAAGATTTGCGAGAAAATCTAGCTGCGTAATCGTACGTTGCCCGAAAAATTTCGGACCTAGGACCGAAATGTCCCTAAACTAACAATGGACCGCAATGTCCTAAAACTTGCAACTGACCGAGACGTCTATAAACTACTACGGACCGCGGCATCCCCAGGCTGACGTGATAAAAAAATGGTATGTCCACAAGCAAAATGGGCACGGATGAAAAACCCGAAAGGGCGCCGTGAGTAAAAACAGCAGGACTACCGGTGATGTTTGTGAAAATCCGAAAGGGCGTAGACTCGTAAAAAAAAAGAACGGTATGTCCACAAGCAAAATGGGCACGGATGAAAACTCAAAAGGGCGCCGTGAGTAAAACAACAGGACTACCGACGAGTTTTGTGAAAACCCGAAAGGGCGCAATCTCGTTAAAAGACACTTGCAAGGTCCTCTCGACCCTGTAAGGAGAAACCACCTGCGTGAGATATTTATGACTCACAAAGGAGAAATATACTTAGGAATCCTCATGATTCTTAAGGAGAAATTACACTTACGAGATCCTCACGATTTGTAAGGAGAATTCCCCTTTGAGACCCTCGCGGCTCATAGGGTTCAAAAGCCTTAAGTTACAGGGATCTGAACCCGTTCTTAAGCCATCACAATCCCTAGATTGCCCTACAAGCGGTTCAATATTGACCCTTGTATACAATCCACGGGCACGAATAAACATTTCCCTAATAAAGTCCCATCAGCGACTAGAGATATGCTCACACGGTGAACAAACACTTATAGGTCCTCTCGACTTGTAAGGAGAAAACACTCTTGTAAGATCCTTACGACTTATAAGAGAACACACACTTAGGAATCCTCGCGATTCCTAAGGAGAAAATGCACCTACGAGATCCTCACGACTCGTATGGAGAAACACCTTTATGAGACCCTTACGGCTCATAAAGTCAAAAGCCTTAGTCGACAGGATCTTAACCCTGTTTGCTAAGCCACCTTTGTTCGAACCGACAAAGGCAAATGATGATTCGCTCCTGGCCATATCCCAGTTGCAGCGATGCTGATGCCTAAATCGGTATCAAATCTCAAACTCACAGCGAGGCAAATGCATATGAAATAGCCGAAATGATGTGGCAACTTGCAATGAAATCAGCAAGTAAAAATGTATGCGTGAAAAATAGCCGAAATGATTGGGTAACTTGCAATAAAAAGCAGCGAGTAAACGATACTAAAAGCCAAAATGATTGGGCACCGGGAAAAATAGCCGAAATGATTGGGCAATCGCGACTTGCGCGATACAAAAAGCTGAAATGATGGAGCATCGCGAAAAAAAAATGTACATATGAAATAAAACTTTTGCCCTATAGGTGATATCACATCAATCCCTGTATACAATCCAGGGGCACAAACAAAGAAGGAATCACACCTTCCCTCCCCAGGCTCCATCAGAAGAAGAAGCCAAATCTCAATGGTTCACAGACAGCCTGGAGATCATCTCAACATTCATCTCGTTACACCAGACGCAATGTCAACAACGGCATTCCTTCGCAGTCCAGCAGAATGCAGATGCAACGTCAACGAAAGACCTCATGGTCGAAACAAAGCGGAGTGACGGCAAAATCCCAACTCCATCTCAACATTCATCTCGTTACACCAGAAGCAATGTCAACAACGGCGTTCCTTTGCAGTCCAGCAGGATGCAGATGCAACGTCAATGAAAGACCTCATGGTCGAAACAAAGCGGAGTGACGGCAAAATCCCAACTCCATCCCAGCATTCGTCTCGTTATACCAGACGCAATGTCAACAACGACATTCCTTCGCAGTCCAGCAGGATGCAGATGCAACATCAACGAAAGACCTCATGATCGAAACAAAGCGGAGTGATGGCAAAATCCCAGCTCCACCTCAGCATTCGTCTCGATACAGCAGACGAAATGTCACTACAGCGTCCTTCCTCGAACAGAATTCGAACACGCCAAAGCAAACGAAGCAAAGACAAAATTCCTAGCTTCAGGGTCTTGACGGCAACTCATATAAAACCTGAAAGACTATCGGAGATCATCCCACACCAGCGCGGAGTGGTCACCATCTCGACGTTCGTCTCGATACAGCAGACGAGATGCCACCCCAGCGTTCTTCCTCCAGCAGGATTTATACGCGAAAATCAATCTCGGAGCCACGGCAAAGTCCCTAGTTCCAAATCTCGACGATTATGTCTACAGCCTAAAGAACAACAATGGCGTTCCTCCTCATTCCAGCAGGATTCGGATGCGACATCACCAATCGGAGCGACGACAAAGTCCCTAGTTCCAAGTCTCGACGGCCACATCTACAGCCTGGAGACCCACGACAGCGTTCCACCTCATTCCAGCAGGATTCAGACGTGACAATGAATCTCGGAGCCACGGCAGAGTCCCTAGTTCCAAGTCTCGACGGCCACATCTACAGCCTGGAGACCAACAACGGTGTTCCTCCTCATTCCAGCAGGATTCGGATGCAATGTTAACAAAGCGGAGCCACGGCAAAGTCCCTAGTTCCAAGACTCTACGGTCCACAGACAACCTAGAGTCAACCAATGACCTCCCCGTCGGATCAACTCTCCGTTTCGGAAACAAGTCAATCGACCTCTAGGGAAATCAGTGTCCTTGGCAAAAACCTCGATTCAGGGAAATCGGCGTCCTTGACGAGAGCACCTCGATTCGCGTCGACCCGCAGAGAAATCAACGTCTTTGCAGGAATACCTCGATTCGTCTCAACCCCAGGGAAATCAGTGTCCTTGGCAAAAACCTTGATTCAGGAAAATCAGCGTCCTTGACGAGAGCACCTCGATTCGCGTCGACCCGCAAAGAAATCAGCGTCTTTGCAGGAATACCTCGATTCGTCTCAACCCCAGGGAAATCAGTGTCCTTAGCAACTTCCTCGATTCAGGGAAATCAGCGTCCTTCACGAGAGCATCTCGATTCGCGTCGACCCGCAGAGAAATCAGCGTCTTTGCAGGATTACCTCGATTCGTCTCAACCCCAGGGAAATCAGTGTCCTTAGCCAAAACCTCGATTCAGGGACATCAGCGTCCTTGACGAGAGCACCTCGATTCACGTCGATCCGCAGAGAAATCATCGTCTTTGCAGTAATACCTCGATTTGTCTCAACCCCAGGGAAATCAGTGTCCTTGGCAACTTCCTCGATTCAGGGAAATCAGCGTCCTTGACGAGAGCATCTCGATTCGCGTCGACCCGAAGAGATATCGGCGTCTTTGCAGGAATACCTCGATTCGTCTCAACCCCAGGGAAATCAGTGTCCTTGGCAACCTCCTCGATCCAGGGAAATCAATGTCCTTGGCAACCTCCTCGATTCAGGGGAATCAGCGTCCTTGACGAGAGCATCTCGATTCGCGTCGACCCGCAGAGAAATCAGCGTCTTTGCAGGAATACCTCGATTCGTTTCAACTCCGAGGAAATCAGCGTCCTTGGCAAAAACCTCGATTCAGGGAAATCATCGTCCTTGACGAGAGCATCTCAATTCGCATCGACCTGCAGAGAAATCAGCGTCTTTGCAGGAATACCTCGATTCGTTTCAACTCCGAGGAAATCAGTGTTCTTGGCAACCTCTCGATTCAGGGAAATCAGCGTCCTTGACGAGAGCATCTCGATTCGCGTCGACCCGCAGAGAAATCAGCGTCTTTGCAGGAATACCTCGATTCGTCTCAACCCCATGGAAATCAGTGTCCTTAGCAAAAACCTCGATTCAGGGAAATCAGCGTCCTTGACGAGAGCATCTCGATTCGCGTCAACCCGCAGAGAAATCAGTGTCTTTGCAGGAATACCTCGATTCGTTTCGACTCCGAGAAAATCAATGTCCTTGGGAAAAACCTCGATCCAGGGAAATTGGCGTCCTTGACGAGAGCATCTCGATTCGCATCGACCCACAGAGAAATCAGCGTCTTTGCAGGAATACCTCGATTCGTCTCAACCCCAGGTAAATCAGTGTCCTTGGCAACCTCCTCGATTCAGGAAAATCAGCGTCCTTGACGAGAGCATCTCGATTCGCGTTGACCCGCAGAGAAATCAACGTCTTTGCAGGAATACCTCGATTCGTTTCAACTCCGAGGAAATCAGCGTCCATAGCAAAAACCTCAATTCAGGGAAATCAACATCCTTGACAAGAGCATCTCGATTCGCATCGACCCGCAGAGAAATCAGCGTCTTTGCAGGAATACCTCGATTCGTTTCAACTCTGAGGAAATCAGTGTCCTTGGCAACCTCCTCGATTCAGGGAAATCAGCGTCCTTGACGAGCGCATCTCGATTCGCGTCGACCCGCAGAGAAATCAACGTCTTTGCAGGAATACCTCGATTCGTCTCAACCCCAGGGAAATCAGTGTCCTTGGCAAAAACCTCGATTCAGGGAAATCAGCGTCCTTGACGAGAGCATCTCGATTCGCGTCGACCCGCAGAGAAATCAGCGCCTTTGCAGGAATACCTCGATTCATTTCAACTCCGAGGAAATCAGCGTCCTTGGCAAAAACCTCGGTTCAGGGAAATCAGCGTCCTTGACGAGAGCATCTCGATTCGCGTCGACCCACAGAGAAATCGGTGTCTTTGCAGGAATACCTCAATTCGTTTCAACTCCAGGGAAATCAGTGTCCTTGGCAAAACCTCGATTCAGGGAAATCAGCGTCCTTGGCGAAAGCATCTCGATTCGCATCGATCTGCAAGGAAATCAGTGTCTTTGCAGGAATACCTCGATTCGTCTCAACTCCGAGGAAATCAGTGTCCTTGGCAAATACCTCGATTCAGGGAAATCAGCGTCCTTGACGAGAATATCTCGATTCACGCCGACCCGCAGAGAAATCAGTGTCTCTGCAGGAATATATAACATCAGCAAAGCGGAACCGCGACAAAGTTTCCAGTGACTCGGCGGTGTACAGACAACCCAAAGTCAACCCTCGACCTCCCTGTTGAAGCAATGCTTTGACTCGGGAGTAGGTCAACTCATCAATCACTTACGAGTCCTCTCGACTTGTAAGAAAGAAAATTCTCTTGTGAGATCCTTACGACTCTCAAGAGAAAATACACTTAGGAATCATCACGATTCCTAAGGAGAAAATACACCTATGAGATCCTCTCGACTCGTAGGGAGAAAAAATCTTTATTAGACCCTCACGGCTCATAAAGTTGAAAAGTCTTAGGCGACAGATCTGAACCTGTTTCCTAAGCCATCGCTTCTTATCTCGATTCAGGGAAATCAGCGTCCTTGATGAGAACCTCTTGATTCGTTTCGACCCGCAAGGAAATCAATGTCTTTGCGAGAATCTCTCGATTCGTCTCAACTTGCGGGGAAATTAGTGTTCCTACGCATAAAGAAAATTCTCTTGTGGGATCCTTACGATTCTCAGGAGAAAACGCACTTAGGAGTCCTCACGACTCCTAAGGAGAAAAAACACCTACGAGATCCTCACGACTCGTAGGGAGAAAAGGCTTTGTGAGACCCTCACGGCTCATAAAATTGGAAAGTCTTAGGCAACAGATCCTAACTCTGTTTTCTAAGCTATCGCTACCTTATAAAGAGTTCAAAATGAACTGTTATCTACCATCTATGGGCCACACTTGCCAAAACTACATGCCACTGAAATGGAGAAGTTACTCATGAGCATATAAACTACTTCACGCCAGAGTAAAACATAAAGAAATAGAAGGGTGCAGCTCATGGAGCTGAAGGTTTGGAACTATGTCCCTTAAGAGTCGAGATTTGAGTCAATGATAAATGACGACGCTTGTGTCCGCTCGTTATCTTCTCAGATCAAGATTCTGAAAATTATATACCAACCCAAAACTGGTCATATGCTATGAATTACTCTGCACTACTTCATCCACGTATATACTTACGTGGGCAAAGTAGTGGAGGGCATTTGTTCCCGTCAAAAAAAATTCTGCACAAAAGAGCCCAAGGTATCAAATGGCAGCGATACGTTTAAGAAAATGTGAACCAGTATTTTCCGGGCTTTATTTTGACAAACTCTCGAATGTGAAACAGTTAAATTCTGATGGTATCGAAAGCGTCTCGAAAAAGCCTTCGATTTGATATCTTATGGGCTTCATAATTCATCCGGGATCAAAAGTTATGAGCAAATATGCTATGCACGTGTAATCTAAGGAAGAAAATGCGAACCAGTATTTTTCGGGCTGCATTTTGACAAACTCCCGAATGAGAAACAGCTAAATTCTGATGGTATCGAAAGTGTCTCGAAAAATCCTTCGATTTGATATATTATGGGCCTCATAAATCATCCGGGATCAAAAGTTATGAGGTATCACGTGCCCACACGTGACCGGGCATCACGTGCAGACACGTGACCATTTACAGGCAAAGCCTGTAGGCACTGAATAAAATAATTAATCAGTGGGGTCACGTGCCAACACGTGATGAGCCTTTAAACCCACCGAAAAGAATTAAATGTATAATAAAATAACAAGAAAAAATCCCAATGGGGCATCACGTGCCAACACGTGACCAAGGGTCACGTGCTGACACATGATAATTCCTGAGTTCTTTAAAACAACAGAATTAAATTCTAGTTAAATACTTAATCAGGGGGTCACGTGCCAACATGTGATGTGTTCCTAAAGATCTATGAATTAATAGAATTAAATTCTAATTAAGAGGGAATCAAAAACACTAACTGGAAAAATATTTCTCTAAATCTTTCCAAACAAAAAAGACGGTGCTCTGTAAAATGGAGCACCATTGGATTAAAAATCCAATGGCGATTAAAAATCACCAATTTATGGAAAGATTTCATACAAGGAAAGATTTCTCTGAAATTTGCCAGGAATAACAGATAAAATATCTTTTGGATTAAAAATCCAATGGTGAATAAAATTCACTTGATGATCTAAAAGATCATATTGGTTACAAAAAACAACTAAAATCTTTCAATGAAAGATTTACTAAACAAATTGATTCTTTTCCTTCTCCTATAAATAGGAGCCAAGAAGAGAAGAGAGGGAGAGAGAATTTTGGATCTTGGAATTTTCTGAAAGAAAATAACAGAGAGAAGTGAAAGGAGAATTTAATTCTCAAGAAAAGAAACCCTAGGTGAGAAAGGGGAAAGGGATCAAAGCTTCAAAAAACAAAAAGAGAATTTAATTCTCAATCTAAGAGTTTAACTCTTCTCCAAAAGAACTTAGTTCTTCCTCTGGTTGAAGATCTGCAGAAGCAAATCTCCCCACAGGTTGAGAATTTAATTCTCATCGGGGAGATTCTTCCATGCAAATCCAAAACTCAGAGGGAGAATTGAGTTTAGAGAATTTAATTCTCCCAAAGATAAAATTAGGGTTTAACCCTATATGAGAATTTAATTCTCCCAAATTCACAGGAATTTAATTCCTCCAAGATAAAACTAGGGTTTAACCCTATATGAGAATTTAATTCTCCTAAATCTATAGGAATTTAATTCCTCCAAGACAGACAGAACTAGGGTTTAACCCTATACGAGAATTCAATTCTCCCAAATTCATAAAGAATTCAATTCCTCTAAATGAAATTAGGGTTTAACCCTACATAAGAATTTAATTCTTTCATTTGCATAGGAATTTAATTCCTCTAAAAACACAATTAGGGTTTAACCTTACAGAGAATTTAATTCTTAAAAATAAAGAGACTTGAAAGATCTCCATGCATGTAAAGAACTAAGGTCACGTGTCCCCACGTGACCCCCGAAAAGATCCTCCAAAATAAGAAGGAATTATCCCTGAGGCAACGCCTCACGTGCTCCCACGTGACCTCCAAAACAAAGAGAATAAAAGCAAAGGCAATGCTGGGTTTGGGCGCTCTCACGTGTTCCCACGTGACCTCTAATAAACATTCTAATAAATCAGGGCATGAGTACACATCACGTGCCCACACGTGATGGCTATGAAAATTAAAAGTGTTTAACACTTATTTACAGTTCTAACAAAGTAAAGGAGATCTGGCCCCACCTTTGGGTGCCCTCACGTGTCCCTACGTGACCCCTTCCTCTCTAGTGTTTAACACTTATTTGAGCATTTCAATTCCAGTGTTTAACACTGTTGTCCTTTAGTGTTTAACACTATTTTAAAGCCAATCTTAGCCAAATTGGCTAAGTTTCCAGAGGCAAAAACCTCCCCTTTAACTAAATCTCAAAACTGAGTAAAACTTAGAGCTACAATGTTTAATGCTCAGTCAAAAACAAAAATGTTATCAGAGCCCTCAAACTCTTGTTTAGCATCGCTAAGTGATGATGGGCTGAACCTAGACAAATGTCTAATAGTCCAATAAAGGGCCAACACTTCAAATCTAATTGGACTTAGCCCAAGTTGGCCATAAGTCCTCAATTCAAATTTAACTGAGCCAATGTGCTCATAATCTAATTAATTGATCTTAGTTCCAAATTGGACTACAGATCCCCAATCAACTCTGGTTCAAGGGTACATCTTTTCACTCCTCTGATATTTGTCGTTGTAATCCTTCAACGTCTTCAGAGAGGTGACGGGTCCTGATAACCACACATATCACGGACTATGATGTCCTTAACCTTGACTGTGAGGTCTTTAAACTCACGGACTATGATGTCCTTAACCTCGACCGCGATGTCTTTAAACTAACATTGGACCGTAATGTCCTTAAACTAACAATAGACCGTAATGTCCTTAAACTAATCGATCGCAATGTCCCTAAACTAAACAATAGAGTCCAAATGCTCTTTTGTTGGATCTAAACGATCCTGTTAAGTTGATCTTAGTCTAAAATTAGACTAACGTATCCTTAACAAACGTTTAAGTTGATCTTAATCTCAAATGAGACTAACGTATCCTTAAACCCAACCCTTAAACCCAAATCTAAGAAAATACGGATTTGGACTAATCCACGCCTACGGGCGACAACATAAATTAGTCTCCGTATACAATCCACGGGCAACCAAAAATAAAACAAACATACACGACACGAAGTGACTATCTGGAGAAGGAGAAAGTGGTTACCGCGATGCGGTAGCGTAATTAACTGCAGGGGCTTGCGCCTGCAGGGAAGAGCGTGCCCACAATCAAAAACCCCTCACAATGAGGGGGAATCTGACAAAGTCTGCTATATCGGCCGCATCCGTTTAAACCTTCGATACATTGTGTCATAAATCAATTTGGCATCTTCGGAGAGGTGGACGGATAGCACCAATTAGCATATGCCCCCAAATTCAGGCAAGACGTCAGTCTTCCCGGTCTTTCGGAGGGGAACAAGGATATGTCTGGACGTATGCATACCATAGCGTACATCAGTGATCCCACCGCACTTGCATATGGAACTCGATATATCTTTTCTTTCTTCTCCGCTGATTTCAGACACTCCTTTGAGGATAATTTGATATGACCGGCGATAGGGGTACTCACCGATCTAGAGTCCTTTATGTTGAATCTCTTCAACACCTCTATATATCTGACTTGGGACGGCCACAGCTTTTCAGCCTTCCTGTCTCGAATAATTTCCATCCCAATAATCTTCTTCGCTTCACCTAAATATTTCGTGTCAAATTATGCACTCAATGAAGCTTTGAGCACCTTTATTTACGCCATACTCTTAGCCGCGATCAACATGCCATCGACATATTGGAGTAGATCTATCGACGACCCATCCTTAAGCCGCTTCGAGTATACGCAGCTGTCATACTCATATCGATAGTAATTGGTCTTCCTTATGAACGAATCGAAGCGTTTATACCTCTGCCTGAGAGACTGCTTCAACCCATATAAAAACCGCTTGAATTCATATACATGATCCTCCTTGCCAGGCTCTATAAATCCTTTAGGTTGCTTCATGAAGACTGCCTCTTCCAACTCCCCATACAGAAATGTCGTTTTCACGTCTATTTTCTTCAATTCAAAATCATGAGTAGCTACCATCGCCAACAACACTCGAACAGACATATGCTTGACTACCGGCGAGAAAATCTTATTATAGTCAACCCCCTCCTTCTGAGAAAAAACCTTCGCAACTAAACGTGCCTTGTATTGCTCGTTTTTCTTTTTTCTGTATACCCACTTGCAGCCGATAGCCCTTTTGCCTTTTGGTACCTCTGTCAATCTCCACGTACTATTCTTTCGAAGTGACTCTATCTCTTCTGTCATCGCCGTAATCCATCGATCACTATCCTCTTACCCAATGGTTTTCTGATAAGAGCTAGGATTTCCGCTTTCGGTGACTAGAGCAAATGCCACCATATCTTCGAAACCGTATCTGACTGGTGCCTTATGAGTATGTTCCCCTCCGAACGGCGGCCCGGACTTCGCGTCCGTAGCCTGAGGTTCGGGGCAGATGCTATTTGGTTTTATCCGTCTATCTCTCCGAAGATGCCAAGTTGATTTATGGCACCTCGTATCGGAGGTTTAGACGGATGCGGCCGATATAGCAGACTTCGTCAGATTCCCCCTCAGGGTGAGGGGTTTTTGATTGTGGGGACGCTCTTCCCTGCAGGCGCAAGCCCCTGCAGTTAATTATGCTACCGCATCGCGGTGACAACTTTCTCCTACTCCAGAATTTCACTTCGTGTCGTATGTGTTTGTTTTGTTTGTGGTTGCCCGTGGATTGTATACGGAGACTGAGTGATGTCGTCACCCGTAGGACGTGGATTAGTCCAAATCCGTATTTAGTTAGATTTGGGTTTGGTGTTTTTAGTTTAAGGATGCATTAGCCGCGTTGCGGCTAAGACCAACTTAAACGTTCGTCAAGGATACGTTAGTCCTGTTTTAGACTACGATCGACCTGACGTAGTGATTGATTTAATTATCTGGTTGTCGGGACTCGTCACCTCTCTGACGTCGTTGAGGAATTACAGCGACAAATGTCAAAGGAGTTCAGAGATGTACCCTCGAACCAAAGTTGATTTGGAGTTTTATCGTTTATTTGAATATCTAAGGACACGTTAACCGTATTTGGGGTTAAGATCAACTTAGACGGGACCGTTTAGATCCAACAAAAGAGCGTTTGGGCCCTATTGTGCCAGTTTAGGGGACGTGGCGGTCCATTGCCAGTTTAAGGACGTAGTGGTCCATCGCCAGTTTAGGGACGTGGTGGTCCCACATTAGTTTAGGGACGTTTCGGTCCGACATTAGTTTAGGGACGTTTCGGTCCGATATTAGTTTAGGGACGTTTCGGTCCGATTAGATAAGTGGTCGTTGGGACCCGTCACCTCTTTGACGTCGTTGAGGGATTACAACGACAGACGTCAAAGGAGTTCGGAGATGTACCCTCGAACCGGTCATGAATTGGTTTAGGAGAGCCATTTTAATTTAAGGACTTACAGCCAGGATTGGGTTAAGTCCAATTTTTTTATTTATTTTAGGCTCTGCCTGACTGAAAGAATCAGTCCAAACAGGGCTCTGCCCCTTTATTATTTTGCAATTTGACTTGGGCCAGGCCCTTAAGAATTTTCCAAACAGGGCTCTGCCCTTTTATTATATTTTGTTTTGATTTGGGCCAGGCCCTTTTAAATAATGAGCTGCACTTGTGCAGAAAATCAATAATTTTCTTGATTTGGGCCAGGCCCTTTTAAATAATGAGTTGCACTTGTGCAGAAACTCAAGAATTTTCTTGATTTGGGCCAGGCCCTTTTAAATAATGAGTTGCACTTGTGCAGAAACTCAAGAATTTTCTTGATTCGAGAACAGAAGTGCATAGCACTTTTGATCTAAATTTGGATCAAAGAAAAACAAGTTCTTCTTGTTTTCCCTGATTTTACAGAACCAAGGGTTCATATCAAGTGCAAGGCACTATTTATTATTCTCTGATTTTACAGAACCAAGGGTTCATATCAAGTGCAAGGCACTATTTATCATTCATTTCATTTTTTTTATCTTCTGTTCTTCATAGATTTTTCTTTTCTTCCAAAAGAAGTTTTTTACCTCTTTTTTTTGTTCTTGAATAATCTTCAAGAGTTCTTTCTCTTCTCTTTTTTTTTCCAGAAGTTAATTCTTCTCTTGATGATGATGATGATTTTTGAATGAGGCTTGGGGTCTTATTTATAGTGCCCACAAATCTGTTGAATTTGTTATCAAGATCTTTCCTGAATAATTTTGGGAATTTTCCCACCATTGGATCTCTGATCCAAGGGTCCCTGTTTTACAGAAGAACAGAAAAGATTTACTTAAATTTTCATTCTGTTGCTGCGCAACTCACCAGCGCGTGACACGTGTCGCGCAGTCGTGCGCTTGCGCAGTTGCGATTGCGCAACTGCGCAGACACGTGTCGCGCATCCGTGCGCTTGCGCAGTTGCGATTGCGCAACTGCGCAGACACGTGTCGCGCTGCCATGCGTTTGCGCAGTTAAGTCTTAATTATGTTTTCTGAAGAGCCTTGCTCTGATTGGACGCATTGTCTTAGGCGTTACGCTGCCGAATCAACTTCCGCCATGTGGCAAATTGCGCACTGCGCACGGGAACCGAAGCGTTGCTTCGAATTTTGAATTTTCAAAATTTAAGTAGAGCCTTGCTCTGATTGGGGGAAACAGAGTATATGTTGATCGTCTTAATGCCATTGCCTGTGGGTCTTGTTGGGGTTAGTCCTTACCTTCTGTCTCCGAAATCTGCCCGTCTACCTCCGCATCAATAGGTTGTAATTGTGCTTCAGTGTCCGTAACCTTATGAGCGCTAGATAACTCGACCTTCACCGAATTATTATCCCTTAATGCTCCACTTGCCTCCTTATTATCTCCAGCCACGTATTTCAACATGGAATCCTCATCGAATATCACATATCGGCTAGTGAACGCCCTTTTGTTTTCTAGATCTCATAACCTGTAGTCTTTAACACTAAGTTTGAATCCCAAGAAAACACAACATTTAGACTTTGATTCTAGCTTGGTTCTATCCTTGCGATCCACGAGCGAATAAGCAGGGCACCCAAACATCCGTAATGAATCGTAACTGACTGGATCTCCTCTCCATACTTCTTCTGTGATATGAAGATTTATGGCCATTGATGGAGACCTATTGACCAAATAGCACGCATAACTTACCGCCTCTGCCAAGAAGTCCTCCGAATGTCCGGATTGCAACCGCATACTTCTGGCTCTCTTTAGTAGTGTCATGTTCATGCGCTCCGCTACCCCATCTGCTCTGGATGTCCTGGAACGGTCCATTACCGTTGTATGCCCCGTTCTTTACAAAAGTCTGTAGACTCCTTCGAGGTGTATTCACCTTCGTTATTGTCCGTAAATACTTCACCGGTTGCCCCTTTTGCTTCTCCACGGCTGTTTTCCACTCTTTAAAACTGGAAAACACATCTGATTTGTTTTTGAGGAATTAGACGCATACCTTCCGTGAGAAATCGTCAATGAAAGTGACATAATACATGGCACCTCCCTTTGATGTGACCGACGATGACCTCCATACGTCTGAGTGAATGTAATTGAGAAGTCTTCCGGTCTTGTGCATGGCTTGCTTGAAGCCGACCTTATGTTGCTTTCTCATCGTATAAAATTTGCAGAAATCTAAGTTGCACGAGATAACACCTTTCAGCAAGTCCTTTCTGTGCAACTCACGAAACCCCCTCTCACTCATGTGGCCAAGACGCATATACTACGGCTTTGCGGTATCCTCCGCCTGTTTCTCCATAGCTACAGCCGCACCACCACTCACTGTGCTGCCGTCCAAATGATATAAATTCTTTAGTTGTTGTCCTTTCATAACTACTAGGGCATCCTTGACAATCTTTAATATTCCATCTTGACCAATGAATTTACATCCTGCCTCATCTAATGCTCCAAGAGAAATCAAGTTTTCTTTAGTTCTAGAACGTGTCGCACGTTCACAAGCATTCGCACCACCCCATCAAACATGCGGACTTTGATGTTCCCTATGCCAATGGCCTTGCATGCCATATTGTTTTCCATGAGAACACTGCTGCCATTGAACTCTTTATAGGTGTTGAATTGCTCTATCTTCGGACACATGTGGTATGAACATCCGGAATTAAGGATCCAAGCATCAGAATCTTCCTTCCTGGTGTGTACGGCGAGTATATTATACGAATCTTCTTCTACTTCGGTCGCAAAACTGGCTTGATCAACTCTTTGAATTGGCATCTTTACCTTTTTTCTCCAACCACTGCTTATAATTTTGGCATTGCTTCTTTAAATGCCCTGACTATTTGCAAAAGAAGTACGGTCCGCTCTCTTACCCGGATGATCTGGATTTCCCCCTTATGCTCTTGCCTCCGTCTCTATTCTTCGATCTTCCCCTTTCACTAGCGAACAACCCTGATGACTCCTCTGATAAATTTGATTTTTTCATGATCTCATTATTTAAAAGAGTCGTCGTAACCTCCTCCATCTCGAGAGTCTCTTTCTCATAAAGGATCGGTGTCACCAAATGTTCATACGAATTTGGAAGTGAAGATATGAGCAATAGCATTTGGTCCTCCTTCTCTAACTTGACTTCAAGGCATAAAAGATCGCTCGCCATCTTATTGAAGTTGTTTAAGATGGTCGTGAATCGGAGTCCCTTCCTTCATGCGTAAACCATATAGTTTCTTCTTCAAATATAGCTTGTTTGACAATGACTTTGTCATGTACAAGCTCTCCAGTTTCAACTACAAACTTGCCGCAGAAATCTCTTTCATAACGTTATACATCACGTTATCTGCCAAACAAAGTTCTATCGTGCGCTGTGCCTTCTGACCTAATTCTGCCCTCACAGCATCTGTCATGTCGATTGGTTTATTACCGCCAAGTATCTTAAACAGCCATTTTTTCACCAGAAGTGCCTTCACCCTTCTCTGCTATATAGAGAAGTTTTGTTTCCCATTAAATTTCTCCACCTCAAACTTTATGCTATTTACTCTGTTATCCGTCATTCTTAATTCCAAAGAAAATACCTTTCTCTCGGATACTTACGAATCACTATCAATATAATTACGATCTAAGAAGATAGAGAGCGGTAACAAGTATCACCACCTACCGTAAACTTAAATCGCAAAAATACGAAACGTAACTCTGATACCAATTGTTGCTGTTGCAAGTCCGATCGGCAACGCAGCGGAAAACCTTATAGACGAATAACAAAAGAAAACCAGATGCAAACCGCAATAAAATAACAAAGAGATTGGGGGGGGGAGGAAACGGGAAGAACTTTTATTATAACTTGAGAAGAAGAAAAACCTTACAAGAGTTATTAAACTCTCTCCTTATGATCTCCAACGAGATCTTTCTCTTTTTACAAATTCTCCTTCACCTTGATAACATAGTTCTCTTACAAAGACACTGTTTATTCTTTTTACTTTATGATCTAAGAATTACCAAAAGTTCATCTTAATTCGATGATCTTGATTTCTTACGGTGCGACGGTTCTCTTTAACCTTATGATAAAAAAAACATCTACAATAAATAATAATCCTAAGATCGTATATATAGCCTATACAATTTAAGTTATAATAAGATCCCAGAAATTACAAAATTGCCACCAAATAACCGAATTTCAAGATAAATCTCGAACTGAAGATTCGCGGAAATCGCCGAACAGACGCCTATCCTTATGGATAGACGTCTGTCTGCAACTTTGACAGAAAGTCAAAAGTGCTGGCAGACGTCTATCCATCTGTGGCTGATGTCTGGCTCGATTAACCATGAGTTTTCAGGGCTCATGCCAGATGTCTTGCCAGATGTCTGTCCCTCTGCGGCGGACGTCTGGTGTCTGATATGGGCTCTGGACCTTTATTGACAAACGTTTGTCCCATGTGGGCAGACGTCTGTCTCTTCTTTGGCTTCACAGTTTTGAGCAAAATACGAAACACCTCCACAACAGAGAAACGGATATTTTTTGTAACAAATGTTGTGTGCAACTCCTTCTACAAGCAACCAATTAAACAGTCCTTAGACAACTTAGAATTCACTGCTTTATGAACTTGAATCTGTTATATATATATATATATATATATATATATATATATATATATATATCTTATTTGTATTTATTACTACAATTTTCAAGTTTCCCAAAATTATATATATATATATTCTTATTTGTATTTATTACTACAATTTTCAAGTTTCCCAAAATGAACAACCATGTAGAGCGTGCAATACAAAGTTTTCAAAGCATCTGTTTCTAAGCATAATTTTGGCACATCACTGAAGCAGTAGAAAGATTCTGTCTGATACGTCAATCAATCTCCCACTTATATAGTTATGAATTCATTTATAAAGTGAGGGTATACTTCTACTGATTATTTAAAATTACAGATTCCAACAATTTGCTATGTACTGGATTTGCTCCAGGATACCAAACTGATTAGCACAGGCAAAGGGAAACCTCTCCATTTTCAGATGTTAAGAACCAAGTGTTCAAAAATAATACATGTCTATAGAATAAAAAAGATACATCTTGATATTTAATTGGTTCTAACTTTGAAGGACAAGTGACTTGTTGAGGATCGTATCGTCTGTTGAAAAATCTGCCGCCTTTCGAAATGTTCCTCGGCCAAAGTCGAGGTTGTATGAGTCTGCAAGACCGCTTACTAAGTCGAATTCTGGCACCCAATCGAGCCCCCTTGTCGCTTTCTCAATCGAAGCAAAGAAATGCTGCAGAAAAATAGAGTACAAGGAATCTGTAAGTCACTAAGCAAGTTAGCTTATGGGCAGGGATCTTTTCCATGCACATGCTCAAGGATTAAGCGACGAATGCATGTGGTTTATAATTGTAATAATTTCAATCTATATGATAAAATGTTTTTTTTCTTCTGTTTAATCCTTTCTATTCTCTTTTAAAGCAGGAACCACGAAGGCTTAAGCTAGTAGGTAATGAGCTTGTAGCTATATCAATTTATTATTATATTTTGTAACTTGATTCATTTATTGTTTCAACAGATATTTACCTCGACATCATTCTTACCAAGTGCTCTACATTCTATGGTCATCTTACCATTTCATCATTTATTAGATAACCTGAAACTATCATAATAAATAGACTTACCTGATCTCGGAACGGAAATGCTTTCTTCTTCCCAAAATCAAATTCCTTGGGATTATAGTGAATAATCTCTGGTTCAGGAAACCCACCAGCCTGCAAAACCATTATAAGAAAATAAATCTCAGAAAATGTATTTAATTACTAATTATAATAAATATGTACTGTAATGTTTCTAACGAAATACTTGCCTTTGCGCAAGCCCGTGCTAACCCATCGAAGGTAACATATTTCGATCCAGAGATGTTGAACACTTGCTTACTTGCTTTTGGATTGCCCAGAACCTTGCTGAAAGCCTTAGCCAAATCCTGCAACATTTAATCTATTTATACGATGAACGAAGGTGATTCATCGAGTGTTAAAAGGAAGCGGTATGCTAACAAAAATTAAGTACTAAAAATTTGTCATGCATTGACTTGTGGGTTGTAGACTATTTATGGATGGGGAAAATTGTGATATGGCGCTTTGTAATCAGAGTAATGAAGCATATATATGACAACTGTAGCAGAGAGATTGTTTCAGACATCCCATGAAAAAATTATAAAGATGAATGAGGAACCCATGTAGAATTCGAAAGTAAATCTGGGAAAAATATTGTAGAAGGAAACTAAAGGTTTAACTTGTAAAGGTATATGCATCGATCAAGATATAAAACGATCAAAGTTCTGAAATTTGATCCAGCCATTAGTACAAGCAAAGATTTGCATATAATCTCAACTCATATAAAGGAATTAAAAAAATAAAAATAGAAAAACCACAAGAGGCTGACACTATTTAAATAGCAATCACTATGGAGATTCTCCATGAAAATCCTGTAAGCTCTTGTGTTTCTCTTCGCCAAATTATTAGCATATTAATATCATTAGTATTTCCCCTTGAATTCCTGAAAATTATGGAAAATGGAGTGAATTTGGAGCCAAGCTTGGTCTGCATGTCAACAAGGGCTTTGTAAATATCAATGTGTAGATTATTAAGATTATTTTATGGGTACAGTGAATATCAGTTGCTATAAGTGGAAATTTAAGTACAGGCTCTCTCTTACTAACCTTAACATGTCCAAGCTGAGTAATTTGAACTCCGGATCCGGGTATCGGAATTGGACGGCCCGCTTTCAAACGATGAAAGAACCACTCTTCGACAGGATTATAGTTCAAGGGACCATATATGTACACTGGCCTTATAGAAGTCCAATTCACACCCCTTGAAGTCAACAAGCTCTCTGTCTCAAGTTTTCCTTTGTGTCTGCTATTTGGATCAACTGCATCAGTCTATATATAAAAATTTAAGACGGAAAAATTAGAAATATATCTAGAATGGGTTAATTGTTCAAAACTCCAATGTGGTTTGCCTAGTATATGTTGAAAATTGATGCAAATCATCCAAAAGTGGAGCCCATGAATTAAGTGAGAAACAACACAACCCATGTGAGGGACTTCAACAACAACATCATTATTAAATCTCGTTTGTCTTCTTGGTCCAAATGTATGTGGCAAATTAATGCATACAAAAGTTGGTGGCAGCCACATGCATTGTTTGATTTATTTGCACATACAAACAATGCATGTGTTGGCCAAGCAATGCATTAATTAGAGGAGGTGCGGTCAACATGAGGCCGCTGGAGCTTGGATTTAAAAATGCCTCTGCAGCAAGGAATTCAGATGAACTATCTTTGTGATTTTTTCTTGAGCAGAGGATGAGAGTGTGAGTTAGAAAGAGCCAGAGAGATTTGTATAGAAAATTTTGAGAGAAATCTTCTAGGGTTGCTTTTACTTGTAAACTTGATTCGAGTATAACAGACGTTTGCAGATTCCGCTCTGTCGGGGACTAGCCATACGGTAGGTGAACCACGTTAACAAATTCCTTGTGTCTTTCTGTTGTGTTTGATTTCTTATATATTTTCGCACTTATTAATCTGTGACCTTTTGTTTGATTAATTGCGTGATTGTGTTGATTGCGTGATTTGGTGTTGTCGCGAGTATTGTTCCGTGTATCGACTTATCTCCCAACAACTGGTATCAAAGCAAGATTAAGAAAACCTAGGCTTCTTCGATTCTACAATCTAGGTCAACAGTGGGTTACGATGCCTGTGTCCTCTTCCCCATCTTCTTAGATTATAGTTTTGAAGGCGTTGATTCAGATCTAGGAGAATTGAGTTTGCTACGATACAGACGAAAGATGGCAGATGATAAAATAAGAATCAAGAAATTCAATGGTCACAATTTTGGTTGGTGGCGCATGCAGTTGGAGGACTGTCTATACCAAAAGGATATGTATATTTCGTTATTAGGAGAAAAGCCCGAGAAGATGACCGATAGGAAGTGGAACCTTTTGGATAGGAAAACCCTGGCAACGATTAGATTGTCGTTGACTCCACAGGTGATCTTTAATATCTCAAAGAAGAAAACAACCCAGACGCTAATAACGACGTTAGAAAAGTTATATGAGAAGTCTTCGACATCAAACAAAATTTTTGATAAGAAACTTTTCAACATGAAAATGACGGAGAACGGTTTGGTGACTGAGCACCTAAACGAGTTCAACAGCGTGACGAGCCAACTCCAATCGGTTTCAATTATCTTTAAAGACGAGATTTGAGCCTTACTATTCCTATGTTAGTTGCTCGAGAGCTAGGAGAACCTAGTGATGGCGGTTAGCAACTCTATCTCGGGAATTCTTATGTTTAATGATGCGGTGAGCTGTATATTAAATGATGAGATGCGGAGAAAGGTCTTGAGTGGGAGTTCTGGAACTTCTGCAGTTTCGGTGGAGAATCGCGGTAGAACGATGGAAAGAGAAAAGTGGAAAAGGGGAAAGTTTAAAAGCCGAGGAAAATCTCAAGAAAAAATCAAAGACGCCTATTGGAATTGTGGAAAGAAAGGCCACAGAAAAAATGAATGCAGACTTCCGAAAAAAGGCTCAGATGAGAAGGTAGATGAAAAGGAAGCTAATGTGGTGTCTACATAAGAATAAGGGAAACAAGTTCTTTGTCTATCGGCTAGAGAGAACACGAAGGTGGATACTTGTTTCTAGATTCGGGGGCATCTTTTCATTGCACTTCAGGCAGATATCACTTCAGGGAGTATGTTCAGGACGACCTTGGACATGTGATGGTGGGAAACGGTCGATCATGCAAGATCGTTGGAAAGGGGACGATCATCTTGCAACCATCAGGAGGTGGTCAAATCAAATTGAAGAATGCTCGTCATATTCCGGATTAGAAGAAAAGCTTGATTCAACAGGTCGGCTAGACAACGAAGGGTTTACTACGATATTTAGGAATTCTCAATAGAAGATTTCTAAAGGGTCGTTAGTGTCGTAAGGGGCAAGTTGAGTGGTTCATTGTATTCATTCAGTAGAAGCAGCGGAGGCTCGGTTGCATTGGCGACAAGTTCGAAGACAAATTCGAAGACTTCATTGTGGTATAAAAGATTGGGGCATCTCAGTGAGAAGAACAAGAAAATTCTTCAAGTTAAGAGGCTTCTTTCGGGGCTCAAAAGGTGGAGTTGGGCTTTGCGAGAGCTATGTTTATGGGTAACAAAGCGCGCTCAAATTTCAAAGAAAAAAGACCAAGAAGCTGGAGATAGTGCATACGGATGTATGGGGTCCGGCCTCGGTGGAGTCTTATGGAGGAAATCGGTATTTCGTGACGTTCATCGATGATACAAGCCGAAAGATATGGATGTATGCGATGAAAAAGAAGTCCAATGTGTTTAGTATCTTCAAACACTGGATTGCACATATGGAGAACCAAACGGGGCTGAAGGTTAAATGCCTAAAGTCCGATAATGGAGGGGAATCCTATATACATGAGTTCAAAGCGTTTGCTCGCAAAAGGGTATTCGTTAGTTGAAAACGGTACCGGAAATGCCACAACAGAATGACATCGCTGAAAGGATGAACATGACGATCCTAGAGCGAGTGCGAAGTATGACCTTAGATGCGGATGTGCCAAAATTACTATGGACAACAGCGGTCGATACTGCTGTGTATCTGATCAACAGAACCCCGGCAAATGCGCTTGATGGAGGCATTTCAGAAAAAATTTGGTCAGGTAAACCGGTCAACTATTCGCAACTTAAAGTATTTCGTTGTACTGCGTATTCTTTGATTGATAAGATGGAAAGGAGTAAGCCTGATTCCAAATCTACGAAGTATGCTTTCATCGGTTATGGTGAAGACGAGTTTAGATATCGGCTGTGGAATTACACAAGTAAGAAAGTAATACGAAAGTGGAACGTTATCTTTGATTGGCAGCACTTATATAAAGAAGAAAAGCAAGCCAAAGATGATGCGGTATCTGAGTTCGTGGAGTTAGACGAAACTTAAGAGAGTAACCAAATGTCTACTAATGGAGATCGGAACATAGAGAAGACTGCAGTACAAGATCAAATTCAAGAACATGATGGTGACCATGCTCAGCAACTAGATGTACCAGTTCTGAAGAGATCTACGCGAGAAAGGAAGTTACCTGAAAGACTTGTGACCGACTTCATTCTGTACACGGATTCAGGGAGCCTGAATCCCTTGAAGAGGCGATGCAAGACGATACTAGCAAGCAGTGTGAGCGAGCTATAGACGAGTAGATGGATTGAAGAACCGTACGTAGGACTTAGTGAAGTTACCCAAAAATCGAAAAGCGTTGCTGAATAAGTGGATATACAGAATTAAATATGAGACTGATGGTGTGAAGTAGTACAAGGCTCGCTTGGTAGTCAAGGGATATGCACAAAAGTAAGAAATTGACTATCAAAAGATATTTTCCCTTGTGGTAAAAATGACATCAGTTCGAGAGATTCTCAATATTATGGCGGTAAAAGATTTGCACTTAGAGCAGCCAGACGTCAAGACTGCATTCATTCATGGCGATTTGGAGATAGAGATCTATATGATGCAGCCACCAGGATACGAGATGAAAAGGAAAGAAACTATGGTGTGCAGATTACGAAAGAGCTTGTATGGCATCAGGCGAGATCCTAGCAGTGGTGTCTCAAATTCGATCAGTTTATGTTGAAGACAGGATTTATACGCTGTGAATCAGATCACTGCGTGTATGTTCAGAATTTTGAAGACGGAGACTATATCATTCTATCACTTTATGTAGATGACATATTGGTAGCGGGTCCGAATTTCGAAAAAAATCAAAGTTTAAAGAAGATGATGACTAAGAAATTCTCTATGAAGGATTTTAGAGCGGCCAAACAAATTTTGGACATGAAAATCATTCGAGATAGGAAGTAGAAAAAACTGTAGTTATCGTAAAAGGATTACATCGAGAATGTTTTGAAGCGGTTCATTATGGACAAGTCAAAACCAGTGAGCACGCCCTTAATGACGTATTTCAAACTCATGAAGGTGTTGTACCCAACAACTCAAGAGCAGAAGGACGAGATGGCAAGAGTACCTTACGCATCTGCGGTGGGGAGTTTGATGTATGCGATGGTGAGTACGAGATCTGATATTGCACATGCGGTGGGAGTTGTTAGCAGCTATATGCAAAACCCGGGAAAGGAGTATTGAAATGCAGTGAAGTGGATTTTGAGGTATCTTAAGGGTACGTCTAGTCACTATTTATGTTTCAGGGACGACTCTCTAAAGGTGCAAGGGTACGTTGATGCGGATTATTCGGGTGATCAAGATAGTGGAAAGAGCACAGCAGGGTACGTATTCACGGTTGGGGAATAGCGGTGAGTTAGGTCTCTCAGCTGCAAAAGATGGTGGTATTGTCAACTACGGAGGCTGAGTACATGGCGATCACGGAAGCCAGTAAAGAGATGATATGGTTACAAGGGTTACTTGAAGAGTTGGGTAAGAAGCAGGACATCAACACCTTATGGTGCGACATCCAAAGTGCAATACATTTGGTTAAGAATACGGCATATCACTCTCGAACAAAGTACATCAAGGTGCGATACCACTTCATACGCATAGCATTAGAAGACGATGAGTTGACACTGCAAACGATCGAGGGAGAAAAGAATCCGGCGGATATGTTCACCAAGATCGTAGATAGAAATAAGCTGGATCTCTGTTGTAGGTTAGTTAACCTCTCTATGAAAATTTGAGGAGAGAACAGCAGCGGAATCGTATGAAATCTACCGACGTTGTGAATCAAGGTGGAAGAATTCTCTAAGAGAATATAGAGATTGTGATGAATTTGCATCAAGATAGAGTTTGTTGAAAATTGATGCAAATCATCCAAAAATGGAGCCCATAAATTAAATGAGGAACAGCAGCAGCTCATGTGAGGAACTTCAACATCATTATTAAATCTTGTTTGTCTTCTTGGTCCAAATGCACGTGGTAAATTAATGCATGCAAAAGTTGGTGGCAGCCACATGCATTGTTTGATTTATTTGCATATACAAACAATGAATGTGTTGGCCAACCAATGCATTAATTAGAGGTGCAGTCAACATGAGGCTGCTGGAGCTTGGATTTAAAAATGCCTCTGCAGCAAGGAATTCAGATGAACTATCTTTGTGATTTTTTCTTGAGCAGAGGCCGAGAGTGAGTTGGAGAGAGGCAGAGAGATTTGTATTGAGAGATTTGAGAGAAATCTTCTAGGGCTGCTCTTGCTTGTAAACTTGATTCGAGTATAATAGACGTTTGTAGATTCCGCTCTGCCGGAGACTAGCCATACGGTAGGTGAACCTGTTAACAAATTCCTTTTGCCTTTCTATTCTATGTTTTATTTCTTATTTATTCTCGCACTTATTGATTTGTGATCTTTTACGTTGATTAATTGCGTGATTGTGTTGATTGAGCGATTTGGTGTTGTCGCGGGCCTTGTTCCGTGTATCGACAAATCTTCCAACAATATAGCACTTAAACCCCTGAACTGATTTATTAGCAGAAACACCGTCTCTGTTCATCGACCAAAGCTCTTGAAAACACTTTAAATCTACTCTAACAAATTCTAGATATAATCTAGACAATCGTTTGAATTGTTTAGAATTGAATTTGAGTGTTTTAAGAGTTCTGGTGGATGAGTAGAGAGGATTGCGCTAATAAATAAATTGAGGGGGTACAAGTGCTGCAGGGGGTAAACTATAGGGTTTGGAGCAATTAACCCTACAGAAAAATAGAAACACTTGGTGGAAGCTTTACCTCAAAGTGAGGCAACAAGTCTGATTTCAGATACACGCCAGCTGAGGAACAGTATATAAACCTGTAAAAATATTAACTAATATTACACTGAAATTTTAAGAACATACGAAAACTAAATGCCTTCATATAACCTATTTATTATACATTGAAGTGTTTTCATATAAAGGACTTACTGTTCTAAATTTGGTAATGCGTCTAGTATAGGCTCTACTTCAACAGCTTCACGCCCTGGATAGCGAAAATGAAGGAACATAATCAATAATCATACGGTAATTTTATGCCCGAGAGTGAGAAAAAATGGTAATATGAGACGAGAAATGACCATTTATGTCATAAACGACATCAAATCCCTCTGCTGAAAGGCTTTTCTTTACAAACTCAAAGTCCTGCCTATCCCCTTTTAAATGTAAGACCTACAAATAAAGGAAAATCAGAATTCTGTTTTGACCCAATCTATTGCATTTTGAATGCGGAAGGCCTTTTCGGTATGATTGCATGGGTAATTACAACGTTGAATTGATCCAAAAATAATTACAACTATTAAAAGAGTACAAACGTGTGTACTCTCACCTTAACTTTGAGATTTTGGTGCAATGGCAGGGATTCTAAAATTCATATCCAAGGAGGATTTCGCGGGATAAAATAGAGAGTTGCAGAAAAGTTCAGATTTTGGCCCACAAAAGATGTTCTTCATGTAGTTTTCTTAACCCTTGTCACAATTTAAGACTTGAGGGTTTCCATGAAGTGGTAGAGTACAATTATGAAATCTAGAAGCTGGTGCAGAGTCAAATTAGTTTATATCCATTTACACAATAAGCATTGATGTATCTCCACTCACATGAGTCATGTATTGAGAAGAAGAAACACCAACACGGTACACCAACGCACAATACTTCCAAAAATAATACTCATATGAACCTAATGCTTATAAATAACCCAAAATGAAATAAAAGGGGAGAAAATTTGTGCTCTTACTTTGGATTTAAATTCTGAGTACTCCTGATCTGATTCTCCTGGCAATTGTTGAGTAATGGGTGCTTTACCCCTTGTAAACAATGTCACCTGGCCAATTCCAAAGCAAGAATAAATCAGTATTTTTAATATTCTCTCTCTCTTTCTATATATATATAGAGAGAGAGGTGTCATCGGAGGGAATTTCCTCCTATGGCGTCGAAAAAATATACCCTCCACAATTACTTTCGACAATCAGCACTCATCATCATCTTTACCATGTAAAATGATGATACACCAAATTTCATGTGATCCCATCACTTTTTCATCGTTGATTTAGTGGGTGCAAAATTAATGGTTTACTGAAAGGAAAACTTTTTACATTGCTAATTCAACGGTGAAAAGTGGTGGAATCACATGAAATTTGGTGTATTTACATCTTACATGATAAAGACGATGATGGTGTGTAACGATCGTCGAAAAAAATCGTGGAGGATATAGATTTTTGACGCCACCTAACAAAAAGGTTCCTAGGGCCTCCTTTCTTCATTATTCTCCCTCTCTCTCTCTCTCTCTATATATATATATATTCTCTCTCTCTTTCTCTCTCTCTCTATATATATAGAAAGAGAGAATAATGGAGGAAATGTGCCATAGGAGAGAATTTTTTTATGACGTCAAAAAAAATACATCCTCCACGATTTTACCCGACGATCGGTATCAATTATCTTCATCCTTATCATCTAAGATGTGGGTACACCAAATTTCATATGATTCTTCCACCATTTCAGCGTTGAATTAGCAATGTAAAAAGTCATATTGTCGGTAAACCGTTAATTTTGCAACTACTAAATCAACGGTGAAAAAGCGGTAGAATTACATGAAATTTGGTGTATCCACATCTTTGATGTTAATGATGAAGATGATGGATGCTGATCGTCGGAAAGATGATGGAGGGTGAATTTTTTCAACACCACAGGAGAAAATTCCTTTCCATGACCTCTTTAGTATATTATTCTCACACACACACATATATAGTGAGAGATGACGGGTTCGCGTTTTTAAAAACACTAACCTGAATGAGAGTCGTTGGATCTTGTATTTTTAATCAACGGTAAAAATTAATTCAGCTTAATAAATCGTTAATAAATGGAAGGTAAATATTCTACTCGAAAAAAATCAAGAGAAACATCAAGTCCTTTCATATTACTTGCACAATATTTGGAAGTGCAAACAGAATGAGAAAAGTGTTTTTAATCAATGGTTAAAATTAATTCAGCTTAATAAATTGTAAATAAATTAAAGGTATATATTCTACTTCTTAATTTTAGAAAAAAATTCAAGAGAAATATTAAATCCTTTAGTATTAACTACACAATACTTGGAAGTAAAAACAGATCGAGAAAAGGCACGTATATGTATCCCTAAAATCAAGGAGTAGAATATTTACCTTCTATTTATTAACGATTTATTAAGTTGAATTAATTTTAACCTTAAATTAAAAACACAAGATCCAACAACTCTCATTCAGGTTCGTGTTTTTAAAAACGTGAACCCGTGAGAATAATGGAGGAATACAAACCTGATGGCCCTCTTCAACAAGTAGTCTGCTCATGAACACACCAATGAATCTAGTTCCACCCATCACTAGAATCTTTTTGGCACTTGATGCTGTGACCTGAAATGCTCCTTTTGGTTGCAAAGCTTTCCTCCTGCTCTGCTAATTGAAGCAGAAATTATAAGCAAACTTTAATACCTTTCTTCTGATTCTTGAAACCTTTAAATACCATAATTTCGATATCAAGTGAAACCAGTCCAACAATTATCACATAATAATATGCAATGGACTCTGAAAGCAATGCAGTATTTTTACCTGAAAAGAGATGTTGAAGCCACTGCCATTGAACTCGGATAATGAAGAAGGGAGCAGTGAAGAGTTTGAAGAGACCCAGGAACTAAGAAGAGATGGCTGGCTCTGTTGCAATGCTACTAGCCTTGCCATTTTTCGCTCGCTTTCTCTTCAATTGTTTTCCTTTTGGTCTCCAAGGTTTTGTATTTGAAATTTGGTTGGTTGGCTTCTTTTGAAAGGATCAACTGATGAAGGCCCATCCTCTCTTTTTCCTCTCCTCTTCTCATTCTGGGTAAAAGATAAGACAAGCCCCACATTGGTTACATCCACAACCTCTCATTTCTCCACCTGCAGTTTAGTTATATAGCTGTGGATAGAGATAAGAAATTACATTGAATCCCTCCAAAACAATCAAAATAGAGCCAACCATTATAAGAGGCTTCAAAAACTATCACAATTAGCATGACCCTCATCAATCACATTATTATTGCCAACTTCCTGAATTATATATATATTACGAAAACATAAACAAGCTCATATTCTCCAATTACATAATTAATGTACAAAATTTAGTAGATGATTGTACATAGGCTAAGATTAAACACAGGTTCAGGAAGTTTAATTGAAAACTCCCAATAAATATAAATTTGGATTCAAATATTAGAAATGCTCAACTCTGAGGTAAGCTAAGACAGGAATTACCTTTGCACAAACATGATAATTTACTGAATCATTAACATGGTGATATCCATTCAGATTTATACAGAATGAACAAAGAGGATCATAGATATTGGATGACGAATTGCGAAATTCAAAAACAAACACATCACACATTACATACAAAAAGATGAATGCTTCAATCCTTCAGCAACAAGTATGTTTATATCAGTGTGACGATATATCAGCGTGAGGATACATTGAGACCCTACTCAAGCTGCTATTTTTTTAAAAAGGAAAAGATAAGATAGAGAAATTATAAATGTAGGCAAACTCAAATATCGATCAGAATATATATTGTAGCTTGTAGGCATTCATGTAACAGCTTCAATTTCCACACAAGCTATCTGTATATGATCAGCGTTGAAATTGTATAGCGTAGGATCCCGTATTCGGATCCTTGACAGCTTTGAAGTTGTC
The DNA here is from genome assembly GCA_030015575.1 of Agapanthus africanus. Taxonomy (NCBI): domain Eukaryota; kingdom Viridiplantae; phylum Streptophyta; class Magnoliopsida; order Asparagales; family Amaryllidaceae; genus Agapanthus; species Agapanthus africanus. Next base: position 137,060,606 of record CM057341.1, read on the forward strand.
TACGCTCATTCCAAATCATCCCAGAACCGAGTTTCCCATCTCCTTCAACTTCCCTGCAGTGAGTAGTAAATGGTATTATTCACTTTATCACTGTGAAGGTAACCGTTGCTCTAAAATTTCCATTGACAATAAAGCATTCTGAATTTGTTAGATAGTGTGCATTTAAAACAAATCAGTCAATGATCGTTACATTATAAAACTTGGTTTAATACTGAAACTTTTGCTAAAAGCAAGGGCAAAAAGCCCAAATTTTTATATATTGCTGATGAATAATTCTCAGGAGACAAGAAGACTCAAATTACATGATTTTCAAAGAATACAAACATAAAAGAATAACAAATAACACAAGTGTCCATCAATATACAAGCAGATAAATATTGCTATAAAGATATAAATCATACGAACAGAAGTCCCAGAAATTTTGCAGGTGGAGACCACCGGCAGATAGTGAGAATGCAATATCTCTCGATAAGTTGTTAAGTTATTAAGACCGCATTGGGCACTAAAAATCACCAGCATGTTGACCGTCTACAAGACTTGCAAAATCTTTACTTATAAGAGTTGCTAGGATGACGATGGAGGATATTTAACTACATCAATATAAATAGCCTCGATATATGCTTGTATATATCTGAAGTATGATGGAAAGAGTCCTTTTATCGCCTAAAGCAGAATGCAGGAGACGGATGAAGCATGAACTGTAAACAGGTGTGATGCTGAATGTGAAACAACTTTTCGATTTTATGATCAATAATGCAGTAAACGAAGTGTTTCATTATAACAAACTATCCTAGTTTTATAATAAACATCTAGACATACAGCTAAGTCGAATTATTGAGTAGGAGGCATAAGAAAGCCCATAATCTGTAATAGAACAAAGCCACCTCGATTGCATTTACCCAAAAAAAAAGGATCTGGAAGGTTTAATTGAAAAAAAAGGAATGCTCTAAGCATAACTAACCAATCATCTCTTCCTTCATCTTTTCACGCTTTTCTGCTGCCAAAGGCTCCAAACGACTGACAGTTCTTCTTGCTTGGTTATTAGAAGGTTCTAACTCAATAACTTTCTTCATGTCTGCAAGATGTGAGGAAGTGATAATCAAAAAGCAACTGAGACCCTTACAAGAGCTCATCAATGAAGAGGAGAATGAAACTTTTCCTTTTCTTCTTTTTTGTGTGTGTGTGTGGGGGGGGGGGGGGGTGGAGGCATCATGAAAATGCATACCATAGTAAATAGCACGATGAAATATAGAAAGATTTAAGGATATATAATTATATGGCCATGCATACCAGCAATAGCCTCTTCAAGGTTATCGAGGTTTTCATGGGCCTCTGCTCGTCTAACCAATGCTTTTGTGTATGCAGGATTCAGTTCCAATGCTTTTGTGCATTCTTTAATGCTATCAGCATACCTTGCCTGTGAAAAATTGGAATATTTAAAAACAGAACAACATGCGCACCAAATATCAAGATAGGTTGTCTTGGGGATTGCAGTCGAGTCGAGTTGATACTCTGTTGTAAAAATCAGGTCAATTCTTTCATAGGTCATTCTCAAACATAAGCTACACTCGATAGACAACTCCATTTTGACAGGAGAAGATTCTGGTGATGTTGTTGTTGTTGCCTAGGAAAATGATTAAACAAGTTGGCGTGTGAGGTATTTTCCATAAATTGCAAGCATATAATCAACAGGTTAAAGAGATAGTTCGAAATGCAATTCATATTTACAGTTACCATACAAAAATCTTCAAGACCCCTTGCGTGTTGCTTGATTTCTTATATATTCCACTAATGTCAACCATATATGAAGGAGGGTTAACAAAAAGGCAGTAACTTTGTTGGCTTTCACGGCTTTTTATGAAATGAATTGTTATACAATGCTGCACGGAACAAATTAAATTCATGCAGTCAACAGACTCAACACCAATATTATGGGGTGTAAGATTTATTGTAGTAATGCAACGGAATTATGCTGTTAATCTGCTTCATCTCTGACGCTGACGTCGAACTGATGAATCATTGAGATTTTGAGGAATATATAAGAGTCATCGCTACTATTATAGTATGAGTATGGCGGTTAATAGAGACATGCATCACCACAATTAACAATCAGTTCCCAAACACAAGTAATTAGAAAATTGCAGCAAATGAATCCGACAAGAAATCAAAAGAAGCAAAATTGTGAAAACTATTAGATATACCGATTTCAAGAAGCCAGCGCCTCGATTCCCATGGCACATAATAACCCAACTTCTTCAGATGAATGGACCTCAGCAGCGATCTCCAAATACTTCAACAGAGCATCCTCATATCTCCCAGCTCCAAACAATTGATTCCCTTCGCATGGGCAATATATACACGTCTTCGAAGCTGATGATGCTCCATATTAACAATCACCTTAGATCAAGGCACGTGGCAGATGACGTATCCCAGAACCCAGAAGAAAGGGCCCACAGGGGCCGACCAGACCATCTGAGTACCCAACCCGCAAGCTCTAGCTGGCTCTCCTTATAGCCCCCTTGATACTGGGCCTTCTCGGCCTCTCAGCTCGCCCCGAGCTGCCATCGAACCAAGACTCCTCGGCCCTCTTGCTCGTCTCCGAGCTCCCCAGCTAAGGCTATCTTCCTCGGTCCCTCCGACCGACCAACTCCACCACTCAGGCGTAACCGCCGCTCCGCAAACCTCTCCATGTGCGGATTCTCCGCCAGCAACATCCCACGTTCCACGCCATCACGATTTATGGGCGATCCGTTCTTTAGACGGGCGTGACGTCGGGAGCGTAACTGCCGGCGAGATCCTCGCGCCTGCTGCTGCGTGCTGCCGCCGCTATAAAAAAAACCATCACAGAAGGGTCAAGTAAGCCATTTTTCTACACTTTTATGCTGTTACTCTGCTCGGATCTCATCACTAACTTGAGCGTCGGAGGGTCCTCGGTGGTACCAAACCACCACGGGACTTCTTTGCAGGTACTCGGCAACAGCTTTCTCACCTCACCTCTTCTTCCAAAAACTCATTGAGACCACACACAACGAAGGATAATCAGCTAAGTTCACCGCGAGATCAACGGAAGACAACATCTGACGGAGGCCCGAAAAGGAGCTCCATCAGTTGGCGCCGTCTGTGAGAAAGAAACTCCACAAAAAACAAAGTTGGCCTTCCGATCTCCATCCCCATGGCAAGCGATCAGATCCAGATACCAGCCGCCGCCTCCCCCTCACCGGAGGCGTGGGTGAACCTCCTCCGGCGACCGTCATCAACGCCCTCGCCGGCCGGATAGACCGACACCCCCTCCCTTGACGGGGTCGCACAGAGAGGGCTCGCCACGGCGGCTCGAAGGCCACCTTGCCCAAGGATCTAAGCCCTCACTGAGAGGCAGCCCAGCAGCTACCCTGCTCGGCTATCCCCGGCGTGTAACTTCCCTACCGCAACGCCAGGGATCAGAAATTCCTCCCGGAGGCAGTCGAGCCCGAGGATCCCTCGCTCGGCTATCCCTGGTGGGTAGCTTCCCTACCGTAACGCCAGGGATCAGAAAGTCCTCCCGGAGGCAGTCGAGCCCGAGGATCCCTCGCCTATCCCTGGCGGGTATCTTCCCTACCGCAACGCCAGGGATCAGAAAGTCCTCCCGGAGGCAGTCGAGCCCGAGGATCCCTCGCTCGGCTATCCCTGGCGGGTAGCTTCCCTACCGCAACGCCAAGGATCAGAAAGTCCTCCCGGAGGCAGTCGAGCCCGAGGATCCCTCGCTCGGCTATCCTTGGCGGGTAGCTTTCCTACCGCAACGCCAGGGATCAGAAAGTCCTCCCGGAGGCAGTCGAGACCGAGGATTCCTCGCTCGGCTATCCTTGGCGGGTAGCTTCCCTACCGCAACGCCAGGGATCAGAAAGTCTTTCCGGAGGCAGTCGAGACCGAGGATCCCTCGCTCGGCTATCCCTAGCGGGTAGCTTCACTACCGCAACGCCAGGGATCAGAAAGCCCTCCCAGAGGCAGTCGAGCCTGAGGATCTCTCGCTCGCCTATCCTTCAGGACAAAAGCCCTCGCCAAGAGGCACCGGGCAGTAACCCTACCCGGCCAAGGGTCCTTGATAGGCTTTTTACAGCCCTATAGCTCTTCCCGCCCCAAGAACCAAAGTCCTCCCAGAGGCAGTAGGGTCCTTGCTCGGCTATCCCCGGCTGGTAGCTTCCTACCACAACCGACAGGGATCAAAGTCCTCGCCAAGAGGCACTGGACAGTAACCCAGATCGGTCCCCGTCCTGAAGGATCAAAAGTCCTCTCAGAGGCAGTCGAGCCCGACGATCTCTCGCTCGGCTATCCCTGGCGGGTAGCATCCCTACCGCAACGTCAGGGATCAGAAAGTCCTCCCAGAAACAGTCGAGCCCGAGAATCCCTCGCTCGGCTATCCCCGGCGGGTAGCTTCCCTACCGCAACGCCAGGGATCAGAAAGCCCTCGCCAAGAAGCACCGAGCAGCTACCCTGCTCGACCATCCTTTGCAGGCCTCTCAGGGGCCCTCCAGCGTCAAGGATCAATGCCCTCGCCAAGAGGCAGCCGAGCGGCTTCCCTGTCCGGCCATCCTTCGCAGGCCTCTCACGGCCCCTCCAGCGTCGAGGATCAAAGCCCTCGCCAAGAGGCACCGAGCAGCTACCCTGCTCGGCCATCCTTCGCAGGCCTCTCACGGCCCCTCCAGCGTCAAGGATCAAAGCCCTCATCATGAGACCGCCGAATTCCTTCCTGCTCGGCGCATCCCCAGCGGGCATCCTCTTGCCCATCAGACGCTGATGGTCTGAGGCCCTCATCGCAAGGCCGCCGAGTTCCTTCCTGCTCGGCGCATCCCCAGCGGGCATCCTCCTGCCTATCAGACACTGATGGTCTGAAGCCCTCATCGCGAGTCCGCCGAGTTCTTTCCTGCTCGGCGTATCCCCAGCAGGCATCCTCCTGCCCATCAGATGCTGAGGATCTCAAGCCCTCATCGTGAGCCCGTCGAGTTCCTTCCTACTCGGCGCATCCCCAGCGGGCATCATCTTGCCCATCAGACGCTGATGGTCTGAAGCCCTCATCGCGAGGCCGCCGAGTTCCTTCCTGCTCAGCGCATCCCCAGTAGGTGTCCTCCTGCCCATCAGACGCTGAGGATCTGAAGCCCTCTTCACGAGGCCGCCGAGCCCCTTCCTACTCGCGCATCCCGGCGGGTAGCTTCCTACCCAGCAAAGACAAGGATCGAAGTCCCCCTTAGAGGCAGCCGAGCGGCTTCCCTGCTCGGCTATCCCTGGCCGGTAGCTTCTCTACCAGCAACGCCATGGATCAAAGCCCTCGCAAGAGGCATCTGAGCGGCTACCCCGCTCGGTCTTCTCAGGCTGGCGGTTGCCTACCCACGACGCCAGAGATCAAAACCCTCGCCAGGGGACAACCGCGCAGCTTCACTGCCCGGTTATCCTTAGCAGGCCTCCTGCGGCTCTTCCAACGCTAAAGATCAAAGTCCTCCTTAAAGGCAGCCGAGCGGCTTCCCTGCTCGGCGATCCCCGGCCGGTAGCTTCGCTACCGCAACGCCAGGGATTAGAAAGCCCTCTCAGACTCGGCCATCCCTGGCCAGTAGCTCCCTACTCGCAACGTCAGGGATCAAGGCCCTCGCCAAGATCAACCGAGCAGCTTCCCTGCTCGGTCATCCCCAACATGCATCCTTCTGCTCAACAGACGCTGCGGGTTTGTAGCCCTCGTAACGAGGCCACTGAGCCCGTCATATGCACCGGATCCGAAGCCTCGACAAGAGACATCAGGTCTATCCAAATCTGAGTGATCCCCCATCGACTTTGGGGACATAGAGATGCCTCCTTCTCAGTAAAGGCTTGACAGCCCGGGGACGCGTCCCGACGAAATCTTAGGAGGGAGCTCACCCCAGGCGGCCCGGCAGTCCACTCTTGACCCGATCCGCCAGCTGGTCGGGACAAGAGTGTGGGGCTAATGATGATGCTCCATATTAACAATCACCTTAGATCAAGGCACGTGGCAGATGATGTATCCCAGAACCCAGAAGAAAGAGCCCACAGGGGCCGACCAGGCCATCCGGGTACCCGACCTGCAAGCTCTAGCTGGCTCTCCTCATAGCCCCCTTGATACTGGCCTTCTCGGCCTCTCAGCTTGCCCCGAGCTGCCACCGGACCAAGACTGCTCGGCCCTCTTGCTCGTCTCCGAGCTCCCCAGCTGAGGCTATCTTCCTCGGTCCCTCCGACCGACCAACTCCACCACTCAGGCGTAACCGCCGCTCCGCAAACCTCGCCATGCGCGGATTCTCCGCCAGCAACATCCCACGTTCCACGCCATCACGATTAATGGGCGATCCGCTCTTTACGCGGGCGTGACGTCGGGAGCGTAACTGCCGGCGAGATCCTCGCGCCTGCTGCTGCGTGCCGCCGCCGCTATAAAAATCCCCATCACAGAGGGGTCAAGTAAGCCATTTTTCTACACTTTTATGCCGTTACTCTGCTCGGATCTCATCACTAATTTGAGAGTCGGAGGGTTCTCGGTGGTACCAAACCACCCCGGGACTTCTATGCGGGTACTCGGCAACAGCTTTCTCAGCTCACCTCTTCCTCCAAAAACCCAGTGAGACCAAACACACAACGAAGGATAATCAGCTAAGTTCACCGCGAGATCAACGGAAGACAACATCTGACGGGGGCCCGAAAATGAGCTCCACCAGAAGCCCTTTTTGATCTCTCCCTCTCCTTGCTCGTCTCTCTTTGATCTCTTGCCTGTGGGTTGGGGGTTGTAATTGATGACTTCCCCCGCCCCATGCCACTTCCATCTTTATTTTTTTTTTAAAACAAGTTTTTTGAGCTAGGTTGGTGGTGGTCGGATATGATCAAGGTTGGCTTGATCCAGTCACGAGGAGTTGGATTTGAGGATGGGGTGGCCGGATCTGACCAAGGAAGGCTTTATCCGGTCATGAGGAGCTCGATTTGAGGTTGTTGATTTGGTGGTGGCCGGATGTAGCCGATAGAGGTTTGACTCGGCATGAGGAGGCCGATCCATCTAAGGAACAGCTAGATCAGACCTTGTGAAGCTGGCTCTGGTTGTAAGGGGTCCGGCGAGCGGAGGCTGACTCGGCATGAGATGCCCTTTTTGGGAAAAGGGAGGCTCATTCTAGCTGTTGGGGTGGATTAGGCGAGCGACGCAGTCTGCGGTAGTCAATCTGCTCCCGGCACGCATTCGAGTTTCGAGCAGCGACCGGCGTGCAAAGGGCGCGAGTTCGAGCTGCGAGGGGCATGTGTTCGAGCTTCGAACGCTGCGCATGGGGCATGCGTTTGAGATGCAAGCGGCGCGCGTTCGAGCTAGCAGCATGCAATGGGCGCTCATTCGAGCAGCGCCAAGGGGCATGCGTTTCAATTGCGAGAGGGCGCTCGAGCCGCGGGCGGTGCACTTTTGAAGCTATTTTTGTTATCTCGTACGGTTTTAGGGCTTGCGTGCCGAAGGAGACATGAACTTTATATTTTGGTTATTCTTACTGGATTTTTCTAGCATTGCAACTAAGCTTTGCAGTTGTGGGGATCTTGTTTCATTAAATACTTTTTAATGAATTCGGTTGGTTTAATTATGCCACCTTTATCTGTTAAAAGAACAATCGACTCCCTTTTGCTTTTGCTTCCTTCGCTTGATTCAAACTCCTCTGCCCAATCACAAACAAATATGAATATAAGAAAAATGAAAGAAAGGAGTCTCTGAAGAGGATCCCAAAAAAGATGGTTGTGGCATGATCTTAACCATTTAAGCATGATTCCCAAAAAGAAATGTGTCTCTCTGAAAGAAATTACCAAGACCGTTCAAGCATTTTGACGATCCCAAAAAAAGAAGGGAAAACAAATTACATGAAGGCTGTGGCATGATATCTTACAATCTACTGTCATCAACTTCCCTTGTTAGAATTTATATGTATTAAAAAAAGGAGTCTCTCTGGAGAGGAGCATGGTGGCCACGAGAGAAAGAGAGCCATGAGTTCTGAGAAGAGAGTTTGGAGGGAAGAGGGGCCCTGAAGCAAGTATGGAAGAAGACATGCAGCGGCGACGAGAGGCAACTGCCTCGAGGTAGGAAAAGGGAGGAGCGACCGAATGAAGACACCGGCCAAGATCTAGGTCTCTGAGGAGGCACAGACCTCGCGAGTCTCCAAGAAGGCACGGTTCCAGAGAATATACTAGGGGTAGCAGATAGATATGATGAGGGCCACCGCCATGCATGGAGGCGAGGTGGAGGGTGGTCACAGAGCTGCTTCTAGGGTTGATGCCCCTAAAATCGCCTCTATGGTGACTGAGGGGGGTGCGGCCGCTGAAGGTGGGAGGAATACGTTGACAACTTGCTCTACTCGTTCTCAATCGAGGACTGGAGGCAGCCATGTGAGGCAAGCTGATAAAAGTAAAGGCAAGGGCCAGATGGAAGGTGGTGGAGCTGGGGGTGAGCCTTGGGAGAGAGACACCCCGGTGACTGATAACCTTAATCTGGGCAGCGGCGGAGTTGGTCCTAATGCTTGGGCCCTGGTGCGATCCAAGGTGGAGATAAAATGGCTAAAACAAGCTGCGAGCCGGAAAGAGGGGTGTCACGCCCCGTTTCCCAAAAGACGGCGACGGGCACGTGACGAGGCCCGCGGCGTATTTATTTTGAGATGGTCATTTCCTATAATAAATACGTTAAACGTTTATAAGTAATATATCATAACAAGAAAATGAAAAGTGAATTAAACTTCAACGGTAATTTTATTTACATTCATAAATTCAAGTACAGATACAATATCTAAAACAAAAGATACAATAATTAGAAAGTGCCTAAACAATGACATACTGAAAATAACTGCATAAAGGAAAACTAGTAGTCCGGTTGAGAGGTAAGCTGATCGAAATCCTCCTGACTCGGCTCGATCTTCTCTGTTCCTACGCCACCTAACGAACATTTCAAGAATAGAAAGAAAATATGGTGGAATGTTCGTCAGCGAATTTGCGCTCGGTAAGTCCCTAAAAGGGATATGAATATAAAGTGTGATAAAAGACATGTATGTAAGAAGAATATGAATCTAATGCAGAAGAGGACATATTAGATTGTTAATTAGATATGAGCGTTAAGGTATCTTAAGCATGACATGTATATGAATATCGTTATCATATTCTAACGTGTTTATTTGTAATTTGATAAGGAAAGTATGCGTGTATACGAGAGTAGTCCAACTTACCCCTCGGACCAAAAGTACAAGAAGTATAAGGCTTCGTCAAACCCTACGAAACAACGGCAAAAGCATATTCAAGAGGTGTCTTTTAGTAGACTCTCGTGCCACGCCATATATTCCTTACTAACCTACCTTTTATCCCCCGCGTATTTTATTGTATATATCAAGTTTACATGTCTTGACCAAATCCATGAATATAGATAGTGTACAATTTCAAGTTATGTTCAAGTATTCATGTCAATTACAAGCCAAGTCATATTCATGGTTCGAGTCAAGTATTCAAGCCAAGTTCAAGTTCAAGGATTCATGTCAACTTTAAGAATTCATGTTCAGGTTCAATTCAAATTCGAGTTCAAGGCAAGTTCAAGTTCAAATTTAAGTCAAGTTTCAAGTGTTTAAGTCAAGTCATGTATGATTTCATGTGTTTGATTATATATGATTCGATATTCATGGGATTTAAGATGGCAACCACTGCACATGGTCGGCAGCATTTGTACCCTTTTAAGTACGATTGCGACGATTACTAGTTTATCTAAATTAGGCAAAGCACTTACTTTCTCCTGCTTCCCGAGGCCTGGAGAAGAGATACCGCTTAAACCAATTGTGACCTAAATATCTTGGAAATTGGTTTATTTAGTCTAGGTATTTAGTGAATTTAGATCATCTATGTAAAATAGTTCATTTGAAAACTCGGAAGAGGGGTTTATGTAAAATGCCTTACTTTAAAAAATAAATCTCAATGGTGTTTTTGGTAAAAATATGTTGATTTGAATATTTAGGATTTTAATAAAAATATAATTTAGATTTTATGGTATTTTAATGATAAAACCTAGATTTTAAAAGTTTGTTGTGTTTTTATGAAAATCTATCATTTGGAAAACTTAAGGTATTTTAATAAAACGTAATCTTTTGATTTAGAATATTTTATTGAAATTAGATTTACAAAAAATGCTTTCTTTTAAGTTAAAAGTTTATGATTTTTAATTTAGTTGTTTTATTTTGTTTAAAACGTATTTCTTTTCCTTCGAGAACGTGCTCCGAGAAGAGCTCCGATCTCACCTATTAGACCCATATTTATAATAAATACGTATACTGTATTTCTACCAAAATACGAATACCGTATTTATACCGAAAATACAAAATACGCGTATTCATATTTAGAAAGAAATACATGTATTTGTATCAAAGCACAAATACCCGTATTTATACAAATACACGTATTCGCATAAATACTGTATTCGTGTTAAAATACAAATCCCCAAAAGAAAGCAATAAAATACTAGCATCAAAACTGGCTATCTTTCAAATATGCTAGTACTACTAAACCATCCGATTAAAGCACGTGTATAAATACACGTGTGCAATCGAACACCCAAGCGTATCGAAATATGCAAACTACACTGTTTCGCCTGAACCGGAAAACCCTCTGTGTGAACCTCTATAGACTCGACAATACACTGGCAATGAGTTTAACCACAAGCACGTCAGTGGCACTAGCTGTACGTAATGGCTACCCAGGTATCTGTCGAAAGGAAGATCGGCAAGATAACCCGTCTGAAAACCCTACTGAACCTATAAATGACCATCTTAGTACAGTCCGGTATCTTCGTCTAGGAGTATCGCATACCGGGTCTAGGGGGTGGATAACGTTAGACCCTTAATAACTCAATAAGTCGTGTCGATGTGGCCCAAAACCATCCCGAGATACTACTTATCTCACAATCAGTAAATCTCATCTGTCTTGACCAAGGTTTTATGGTGATGACCAATCGAACACAGCGCGACATCAACTCCCTATATCGAGAGAGACGAATCCCTTCTATCGCTCACTGCCTCCAAGTGCTTCGGACTGTGCCCAACCATAATATGTTTGCACGACTCTTTAAAGCCGTGGCAGGGTAGTGATCTAAGTACAGTAAGAAGAACACACTCGAGACAAATGATAATGTTAGGTCTAAAGACTAACATGTACCTATGTCACCAGAGAACTAATATCTAATGCTAGGTATATAACCATCTAGAAGTTTTCGGTGAGTCCGTTCAGTATAACTCATAACCAAATGAGCACATGTATATTATCTTTGGTGCCGAACACCAATGACTGTGGGACAGACCACCTTCCCTCACAGGAATAAGAAATGTATAAACTAGTCTACTCTGGGGTATCGATGCCTTATCTCGAAGCTCCAACGACTAAAGACATTTTAAGGATGTGCTTATAGACTACCTAGACCCCACGAGTATGATCGCCATCACAACTCTAGCAGTGAAGTAAAGATCCTATGGGCTTTACCAACATGTAATCGGGATACATAATATAAAAATAGAACGTATACACATGATGAGGTAAAGGAAAACCAGATAGCATACTATCATATTGAGCAAGATTGTATTGTACACATATATCCCAAGTATCCATATGTAATATACAATCCTATACTATACAATAATGGCCTCTAGGGCATATACATCCAACAAGCAATACCTTTAAAATTCCAAAAACATATATTCATCGATCAACAGTCTTCAAAGAATTTTTTGGGGGCTCTAACTATCCTTAAACCAGTTCTTTTAGAAAGAGAGATGTTCTGTTTTTTTTTAGCTTTAGTTGACTTCAGAGTCTCTTCTGCATATTCTGAACTATTATTAAGCAAAAACCTCTCTGTCTGCTGTATTATTTCTCTGTCATCTTTAAGAAATTGATCCTTCTCTGATAGCATATGTTCAAAAGTGAAGAAAGGATATTGTGTTGTGCTGTCTAGTTCTTTTGCCTGAGGTAAAGTATCGGTTATATGATTTTCAATCAATTTTTCACAAGATTTAGAGTGTACCAAATGATGCTCATCAATAGGATTATCTTGCTAAGATATTTGTGAAAAAGATGTATGTTCACTACTCTTTGTAGAATCTGCCTTTATAACTGAATCAGTAATCTTATCTTTTGAATACAGGCAATTATCACCATCAGCAAAACTCCCAGTAATCTCTGCAATATCTGCTATTAAAGCTGTAAGCTCAGTAATCTCTGCTTATCTGCTATTAAAGCTGTAGACCGGTTATCAGTATCAACATCTTGTACCTGGGATAAATCAGCAATTTCAACTATGGATAATCCAGAGCTAACCCCACTGCATTGTTTATCTGCAATTATAAATGAAGAACTGGCAACACCTGTAGAATTTACTCCCTGCGTATCCACAATATCTTGATGTCCAGCACCAATATCAGATAAGTTTTCTATCACCTGCTTTCCTGTATCAACTAATGAAAGCTCCTCTAGTTTATTAAACTCTTTTTCTTTGCCAAGTCCTTTTTTAATTTTCTGTTTCTGAGGTAAAATACCATGAATTAAAACCTCCTGAGAAACTTATGAAACTTTTTGTACTGAAATACCCTCCTGAACCTTTTTACAATTTTTCTGATTATGCCCTTGTTTATAACAGTGAGAGCAATAATCAAACTTTTTCTCCAATTTGTAAATTTGAAAAACAAAAAGAAAGATCACGAGATTACCAGAGCCAAGATCTCTGAAAACCATGAAGCAATCAACTGGAATCAAATCTGCCTCAAATTGAAGAGCCCTAAAAACTGCAAGCAAAAATAGGAGCAGATCTGCCTCCAAGACTGTAACAAAGTCGAATCCTCTCAAAAACTTAAGAAGCAGCGAAGAAAACCCAAATCAATGCAGAAACGAAGGAAATTAAGATCAAAAACCCAATTCAACACCATAGCAGCTCCAATCTAGGTAGGGAAATGTATCTTGAGAATTTTCTTGATGCTTTTGACAGAAATTCCGGATCTGAATCTAATTCTAGAAAAGAACACTATTGATTTTGTCGAAATTGGGAGAGAGTAAACCGATGCAATTAATTGTAACTAATATATTGCTAAAAATATCCAATTTGTGAAATTCCATCCTTTGTAATTGTGACTTATTCTCGTGAGATCCGAGCGAAGAGGCGAAGAAAGAGCCATGGAGGAGGAGGCGAAGGGAGCGGTGAAGCACGTGCTCATGGCGAAGTTCAAGGATGACGTCGGCCCTGAGAGAATCGAGCAGCTGATCAAGGGCTACGCCGGCCTCGTCCCCCTCATCGAGCCCATGAAGGCTTTTCACTGGTCTCTCTCTCTCTCTCTCTCTCTCTCTCTTCAAAGATTCAATTTTTATTTGCAACAAATTTCATCGGAGACATTCAACACAACTCAAGATTTGTTTTTGATGCCAGTCTTGAGCTGTGATCTTGCAATTGAAGAAACCCAATTCCCCCCTTTGCTTAAAGTTTCAGATTTTTTATCCCTTTCAATTGATTTATTTATGAGTCGTTTGTAGATAGACTCAATCCCCCTTCGTTGAATTTAGGATCTGATTAAGTCTAGGTCTTTATAGGTGTTTTACGCACATACATACAAGCAGATCAGAAAAAAAAAATGAAACTTTTGATGTTCAACCTTTTTTCATTGTAAATTGTTATTTGGTGTGATTTGTATCAAAATCGATGTCCTTAGCTCATCATTCTTAGCAACAAATCAATCATGAAGAGTATGTTAAAAGAGTTTGTATATAATATTATATACACAGGATGTAAAACATTTCTGTATTTGGGCAGTACATTACTGTTTTTATATTTCTTCTTTTCGCAAATAAGAATATGCATATGACAGAACTAACGTGGATCGGATCGAATATAAATAATTGCTTAGAAGAGTTTTGCCTGATAGAAATATAATTATCGTGCACTTTCTTATGTAATGTAATAATCCTACATGGATTTTCGTCATTTACATGTAAAACTATATATTTAGCCTACCCGTTATGCTTGGGATAAAAGGCTCAGTTGTTGTTGTACATGTAAAACTATATATTTGATAGACAATGTTTGATTTCGTGAAGCCGGAGATAAACATGTCTGAGAAACTTGGTTATGGTAAGGTAAACTCGTATGGGTTCTTCCCTCGTCCCTACAGCTTGAGCCAAAAGTGTATACTATGATATCATTTATAACTAGGAATAATTTACACATAGGCCCCTTGTGGTTTGCCCCGTAGCACTTATGCTGCCTCAAGTGCCCCTATGCTTATCTACGAAGAACCGTTAACTACACTAAAATTGAATTTTAGTCAACTCAAAGGATTGTCTAATTCAACTCTAGGACTTGTGCCTGTTGTTTACAGTAGAATCCGAGTGTATTGAGGATTTTGGTTGATGACCGTGTGCAGTGTCTTGAGGATTATGGGGGTGTGCGTGCTATACGAAGTATTCTATAGGGGTATTTTTTCTATCGTTTGTTCCAAACTATTTATGCAACCAGGCATGCCCTAATTCCGAAAATATTGAAGCAAAAACCAGTTATCCGTTTTCTGCGTAGCTGAAACTGCATGTGGCTCCAAGTATAGCGTAAAGAACCTAAATTGCCTTCTTTAAATCGTTTGCCCTGCTCGAATTATGTTGTGATATTGCCTTTGGTGTGAAATCAGGGGAAAGGACGTGAGCATAGAGAATATGCATCAAGGCTTCACTCCTGTGTTTGAATCAACCTTTGAAAGCGTGGAAGGAATCGCAGAGTATGTAGCACACCCTGTCCATGTGGAGTTTGCGAACGAGTTCCTGCCAGCCCTCGATAAAGTTATCGTGATCGACTACAAACCTACAGTTCATTTGTGAAAGAAGAGAAAAAATTTCTCTGATTGTATTGAATGATACATGTCCTTTGTTATTAGCTTCATGTGTTTGGCTTGTAATATGCATTATTAGGAGATTATGGGATGTGCCTGCATGTAATGAGAAATGCTACTTTGGTTACATTTATAATTTGAAGTGTCAATAATTCATCCCATTTGGTGTTAATTTTGTGTAGGATTCTGATTCTGTGAGTATTATGTAGCTGTATGCTGCATAAGTTTTATCGACGCCTTTAGAGCTTTGTTGGGAGAGATCCTTTGAGGTGAAGTTTAAGCGGTCACAATGTCAAATAGGCGGGTCATCCAGGAAACAGTGTAATGAGTAACTTGTGTGTAACCGATGCATGGATAAACGTGTCATCTATCATCGGGTTAACAGGGTGACTTTTAGCTTGCTTCGAACATTTTCGGATGCAAGTGTGCGCAATTGCCTGTGCTTGCATCCATGTAGCTCCTTTCTTGAACGACCGTGCTTGTCTAAATTAAACACGGCAACTCGGACATTGCTATCGGTAGATTTTGACTTCCAACCCAACGATTAACTCCAAATTCAAATATCTTAATTTTCAAAAATCGGTGATGCTAGCTAGTATAGAAAATATGAATTGCACTAAACATAATTGTCAAATTAGCAGGAGAATATTTGGTCATACTTACCAATAATGCATAAAATTCTTCCATTCAGCTTGCTTCGAACATTTTTTTAAAAAGCCATATTATTAAGAAACATACATGATGTCAAAAGATATCTTGACTCAAAATATCATAAGAACTACAATAGATTAAGATGGGATGATAGTGAATTACAACAAACATTGGACATATATAAATTATTGCTTATTTCATTTAAATTCTAAAATTACTATATGCCTCTCTGTTGATATATATCCGTTCTACATTCATACGAGGGGGATCTTAACTCGTAAGGTGGGGTTCTTACCCAAACATTCCAACGTTGCATGCTTACGGCAATTTAAAAAAAGTGTAAAGCACAACATGCAGCTCCTCGCCATGTAGCTGGCTGTGAAAGCCGTTCGTCGTTGATGTTGAGTAGAGCGAAGGCCCTATCGTCATACATCATTATGATCTTGCCTCAACAATCCCCTGAATGAGTATAGATGGAAGCAACAATACAAAAATAACAAAGGTTATTGAATAGTTTGAGGCTGCCATTATCTTTGATTTTCTTAAACTTGAGTTACTCTTAGCTTTAGTTATCTGTACAATTTATATCCAGTACAAAGCACCTTGTTGATTTAATGTCATTGATGAGTTGGTAAATGAATCAACCCAAATTCTTCAGGATTTAATGTCATTGGTGAGTTGGTAAATGTCATGATTTAATGAAAAAATGATAACCCCTCTCAATAAATGATGATACTCGTAAGTAGGGATCCCCTATCATGGAACGTAGATGACTTATCATCCATGTATGCCAACTAGATTCTTGAGGCTACTATCTGGAATAAGGAAACATTTCTCAATGCCTCGCTTTCAAGACCGTCTGAGGAATAGGCTCCAACCTCTAGGGACGCCCTCCTCCTGGATGCATTCCTTCTTCGATCAACCACCGGTAAATAGCTCCTTTCCGAGCTATCATAGATTTGATCTTCCTCAGCCTTCTTGTTGTCCCGACAAGCTCGGGACCGGTAGCAAAAAGCCCGAGCTTCCTCAACTTCCCTTTACCGAGCGTCCTCGTAACGGCTCTGCATCTCCCGCCACGACAGAGTCAGCCACCCCACGTCCCGCATCCCATGCAAGCGTATCTCGCCATTAATGCAAACGTGACACGTGGACGGAACTGACGGTGAGAATC
Organism: Agapanthus africanus; assembly: GCA_030015575.1. Lineage (NCBI taxonomy): Eukaryota > Viridiplantae > Streptophyta > Magnoliopsida > Asparagales > Amaryllidaceae > Agapanthus > Agapanthus africanus. The sequence continues at coordinate 137,077,292 of CM057341.1, forward strand.
TCGCAACAGCTCGTTCCATGCGTCCCCTATATAAACCCTTTCTCCAGACGATTCAGGTAACTCAACACAATCTAATACGCCGCTACTCTGTCTAAATATTCCCCGTTCTAACTTAATCGTCGGAGAGTCCTACGATGGTTTGCCATTCGGCGACTTATTTTGCAGATAGCTCGGCGACAACACCGACCAACAACCCATTGAGATCCACACTTTCTCTTTAAATTTCAGCCTTTTATCTCGCTCGCCACCAGATCGACGGAGGATAATATCTAAAGTCCCACCTCCATCAATAACCTTAAGAGTTACTAAGAACTTCCTCAAACTCAATATAATACAAAATAAATCCTTCCAACTGTCCTTTCTGAGTAACGTTATTCCCTTCAAACTAAAACCATTTCATGTCATAATGAAAGACAATATCCCATTTGTTCCATCAAATTCATATATACTTAAAATTATTTGGATATTGTTTATGTCATGAGAAATTTAAAAGATAACCGATCTATCTATCCATCTATCTATATAAATACTGGAAAGTTGGGTCATGAAAAGTAATCTTTTGCAAGTCAAGGTACGCTTTTAGTCAAAGCACAATTTTTCACTTTCCCACTTTTGCTCTTGGCTTTTCATTAAACTCATTTCCTTATCCCATTTGCCCTTGGTTGTTTTAATTATTTGGTTTTCAGTTTAAAAAAAAAAGTTTTTGGCTAAAATTTTATATTTCCTTAATCTATGCTTTGGATCTCATGTCTACCTCTGTTTGGCAGTGATTTAGAAATAAAATTGTAGTATTTTAATCTTTTTAAGTGGATCAATAATATTTTTATCATAATATCCAAAATCTTAAAGAAATTTGTGCATACTAAAATCAAAAAAGTTTGATGGATAATCTATGTGTTACATTTGTTTATAGAAACTATACTTATTTTAAAGTTGATGCTCAAGTTTCATGATTTTAATAGTTATTATTGTTTAGAAATTTATTTGGCAATGCATTAAAAAAAAGCTAAAATATTGACATACTTTATTATTTGCATTGGTTTATAACCATGATGTAAACTAGATGTTTGTATGTATAAATTTTAATATGAAAAAATTCCAAAACTACGATGTTAGTATCAACTTACAAATTATAGATTATTGGTATTTTAAAAAAATTACTAAAAGATTTTGATATTTTAGTGAAATTTATCCTGTATACAATCATAGAATCTTAAATTAAGATCTAATTTTGAAATTCAATGATTATAAGAAACAAATAATATACCACCTTTATATTCAAATAAAGAAAAAGACTATCTAAGAAATTAAAAATTAATGCATAAGAAAATCATGTCTAAATTAGAGTTAGATTACAAAAATATCAATGGGATTTAGAAAATTGGCATTTAAAAAAAATGTTTTCTCCGTTCTTTACATTACATATTGCTTTCCATACGATGTGTTGTCATTTTTTTTTTCCCTTTTTTTTCACTTCATATGGTTATTAATGATTTCATTCCAAATAATCAATATTTTAAAAATATGTTTTCTCCGTTCTTTACCTTACATATTGCTTCCCATACATATATGAATGTGTTTTGTCATTTCTTTTTCAACTTTTTTTTTTTTACTTCATATGGTTATTAATGATTTCATTTCAAATGCATTATTAAGCATTAATGTTTGGAAACATAAGAAAATATTGAATTTGGTTTTAGAATAAGCAATTACTTTATTCTACAAACCTGCCTATTATGTGCGGAGTTAAAATCTAGTTTACTCACAATAGTTTCCTAGTTCATTATATCCTCTTCTGATGGCATTAAGATGTAATATCTTTTATATCCTAAAACATATTGTTGAAAGAGCACTATAATCTCATATACAACCCATACACGATTTAAGAACAATATTTTTGTTTGGTTTTTTTGAAAAATATTACCAATCAATTTCAAAATTAAATGATCCCTCTACTGGAAATATAATATAAAAAGTCGCTTGATTTTCTTCTCAATATGGACCGGAAAACCCATGGGTCGGATAAATTTTAAACAAATTGAAAACATTTGAACAAGGACCAGCGTTTTATGGGTCTAAGGCACAAGTCATACTTAACACCTCCAAGTTTAAGGGCTTCTAGCTCGAAATCTTCGCAATCGCCTTACAACATAGCAGAATTCAATTATATATATCAAACTACCAATCCTTAATGGCTATGTAGCCAAGCTGTTTCTCAAGTTATATCATGTCTCATCATGCAGACATTGCATCCTCAGATATATACCAACGAGATCATCGAAAAATGAATAACATCAAAGGGCAACATAACTATAGAATTATTGACTTCGAACATCATCATAGTGCCAAAAATTAGTGCAGTACAGTCACATTGAAAACGACAAGAAGCAATCTCACAACAAGCAGACTCAAAGAAACTACACAATTAGGATGCGCTAAATAAGGCAAAAATTCAATACTTCAACCATTACCAAATGCGCTACATGGGCGTTTCAGCTGTGAATGTAAAACACAAAGGTATAATAGCGCGGAAAGAAGGGGGAAAAAATAACACCACAACCTAAATATGGATAATAACGACCATCAGGCTTATTATGGTATTAAGATAACAAATGCCAAGGTCTGTAAAAGGTAATAGAAACATAAGCAAATTGGTCATTAGGACACCTCCCTCTGACTAAGATATATAGTTATAGAAAAACAAGATTGTTGATAACTTCCAGCCCAAATGTGCGACAACACCAGCGATAATATGATCTACGACTGCAGTAATACAAAGGGCAAACAATTAGAATGTAGAAAGGAAAGAGAAATAAAATAAAAATACCATAAATAAACACTTTACTTAAATCAAACCTTGTTAGCGATGTTGTTCGAGAGCCAGTCCAATCCCTCGTACAACCCTTCTCCAGATGTGGCACACGTGCTCTGGATGTACCTGCAAGAATACATTATATAAATAATAAAAATAATTCAAAATTACTATTACAAGAACAGGGGGAAGTGGGAAAGTATGGAGTGGAAAATGGGATTGTTACCAGTGGCGTTGACGAAGGGAATGAAGGCCAAGCTTGTCGGTGATTTCAGCAGCATTCATCGCGTTCGGAAGATCCTGTTTGTTTGCGAAGACAAGCAGCACTGCATCTCTCAACTCATCCTGCAAAGACAAAAACAGAATAATGAAACATTTCTTATGAGTTTAAGAAGATACAATGATTTTATTCAATATTAATGGCCAAGAAATGGCTGAAAGGCAATGCATTAAAGATAAGGGCATGGGTATTATTAGAGAGATGGGAGCTTCAAATGATGATAACACCGGATGGTTTAGATATATACTAGCACAATCCCCAACGCACGAGCTGGGAATCCAAACAAAAATAATTGTAGCAAATAACCTGGAAATTTGAGAATCTCTAATTGATATACAATGAAGTAAAATCATCAATTTCCACATCACTTTTCTTGCTTCAAAGAAATATGTGATGCAAGTCCAATGCAAAAACCATAGCTATCAACATGAAATTCATAATTTTAGGCAATGGGCCTCATCGGCAATGGAATTTTGCAAGGCATTTAGGGAGATGCTAACTTGATTATACATGGACGAAAATCCCTTGCATGTTGACGTGTTAATTGACTCAAAGTCTTAAAAGGATATATAAATCTTTAAGTGCTATATCAAGCAAAACGTAGAAAAACCGGATAAAACAAAAAATATTCATATTTTTTAAAATTTCATAATTTTCGTGTAGAAAATATTAGAAATTTGAAGAAAATTTATGAATTTTAAAAATTCGCTAGTTTCGTGTGTTATAGCATGATAAATATTAATAATATGAAGCAAGCAAAAAACACTTTGATATTCTTGAAAATATCACGATTTTCATGTGCTATATTATATAGCAAGCAAAATATTGAAAACCCGAATAAGAAAATAAAATTTTGAGATCTTTAAAAATTACATAATTTTGGGTGCAAAATATTGTAAATTTGAAAAAATTAAATAATTTTTAGAATTTTGTAAATCTCGCAGTTATCATGTGCTAGGGAATACAAAATATTTTAAAAACTCGAACAAGAAAGAAAAATTTAAGATTTTTAAGAATTAATGTAACATGCATAATACTAAAAAAAGAAAGAAAATAGAAAATTTTGAAATTTCATGTAGTATATCATTGAAAAATTGAATAACCGATTAAAAATAATTTATTCTTGAATATTCCATGATTTTCTTCTATTATATCAAATAAAATTTTTGAAAATAGAAATTCTGAGATTATTAAATTTCGCCATACTCGTGTACACAACGTGCAAAATGTTTAAAATTTGAAGAAAACGTTTTTTTTTTTTGGATTTTGGACATTACATGATTCTCACGAGATAAAACAATCAAAACATTAAAAAACCAAATTTTTTTTAAAGATTTTAACAAATTTCACGATTTCAGCATGTTATATCAAGAACAATATTGAAAATGAAAGCTATTCTTTTATTTATTTTTCGTATGAAGTTCATAAATATGAGGTATTACAACTTGCAGATGATACAATAATAAATTTTGAAATTAATATGATTATTTTTTACTTTGGATTTTGGGGGGCCATTGCTAGTATAAGATAACAAAAAAGCATAAATTTGATATGAGAGAGACCTAGATTTGAGGCAGAGAAACATGAATTAATTGAAAAATAAAGAAACAAAAGATTAAAAAATCATGGATTGTAACACAGGAAAACAGAAAAGAACTAGAATTGTGATTAATTCAAGAGTTTTATGAGGCATCGATCAGATTCCATTATGGATGTATCAAAAAGAAGAATTTTTTTTTATCTGAAGCCATTTTTAGGATAATGAATCCAATCAATTAGTTGTAAGGAAATTACCCGCAACCATTTACAACATCAACAAATCCAGATCAAGATATCAACCCAAAACCCGAACAAAGTACAAACTTTATGAACTCATCACATGAAACTAAAAAAATCATAAAAAGAAACACCACCACCATCACCGTAGAGATCCATGAGATCACCAAATTCATAGAAGGAAAAAATCTATAAATATAGAGGAGAATACTATGTCGTGATGAGATGATAATAGTGAGAAATAAATTACACCATAGGGTTCTCTTCTTTTGGTGCCAAATGCCTTTCATGATCATTCCCAATGAGATGTAAACGGATCGGATATAAGCATTACAATATCATATCTGCCATCTATTTACGGATGCGAATGCGAATTCAGATTATTGTCAACAACAAAATTTTACTATCCGTATCCGCTAAAAATCGAATACAGATACGGATCGGATATTGCAAAAACTATCCGCTAAAATTGGATACGGATACAATTCGAATAAATATAAAAAGTCATGATTCATAACTACAACTAATAAAATATTTAAATAGATTGACCAGTATTTTTAGATTCAAACAATCACATCATGTCCACAAATTTCAATAGTTTCAGATTAGGGTTTTTTCATGTAACTTCAAGCTCACTGGCTATTCATAAGTCTAGGTATAAATAATAGCAATTAGTAGCCGAATAGTGAGTACCACTAGTTTTGATATCCGGATCCGAAAATTTTGCTAGTATCCGGATTCGAATCCGGGTCCGACTTGGATGCAAATTTTCTATCCTAATCCGGATCCAAATTCGTCCGGATATGTATTTTTAGTATCCATAACCGCAAGTTGTCGGATTCGAAAACGGATCCGGATTATTCGGGTCAATTACATCCCTTATTCTCACGCATTGTTTCCTATTCGGATCCGGATCTGACTTGGATACAAATTTTCTATTCGAATCCGGACCCGAATTCGTCCGGATATGGATTTTTAGTATGCATATTCCATATCCGCAAGTTGTCGGATTCGAAAACGGATCCGGATGGATTATCCTGGTCTGTTTACATCCCTTATTCCCACGCATCCCTATATCCTTTACACGCATCCAAGCAGAGAAAAACACCCTTTTTCAATATTTTTTACCTATGTTTCTATGTGGCGGGTCCCACGCAGATAAGACAAAAATGAGCTTTGATTTAAGCTGGTGCCCAGCTTTAGATAGTGTTATAAGGATAAGGAAGGATAGCAAAGTCCAATTTAGGATGAGTTCATGACAAGGGGACTGATAAATATTAATGATTTAAGGGATGGCTGGGATCAGTTAAAGTCCTAAACACAGTAATAGGGCCAGAGGTGGCGGCGAATGCTAATTTAACAAAGGGATGGCTTCTATGGGAAGGAAGAAGAATTTCGTTCATACAGCCAAAAAAAATTGAGATAAAGTTTTTATTGCTGTCGCTAAAGAATAGCATGACGAAAACTAACTTGGCCTAAATGTCAGGATGTTGTATGGCAGAATAAGGCAGCAAACGTTTGCCAAAATAGGTAGCAAGGATCACATAATACATAATAGCCAGACTAAAACAGAGTTGTGACATACATTCACCCCAACATATAAATAAGACTGTAAAACACAAATTTTCGCTGAATTTTAATTCCCCCCCCCCCCCCCCCCCCGCTTTTAACTCTTTCCATTTTCCAATTTTAAATTAGTTATAAATCATAACTTGGAAGCTTACCTCATTAAGCATCCTGTGCAGTTCATCTCTAGCCTCAATAACACGATCTCGGTCATTACTGTCAACCACAAAGATAAGGCCCTGCGTGTTCTGGAAGTAGTGTCTCCACAAGGGTCGAATCTGATGCACAAAGCATATACATAGAAAGTCACCATCAAGTTCTAGGAAGCCATGTTTACAAGGATAAATCCTAGAATGACAAACATAACCCCATGATTTTATCTCCTAATAGCACGGCAAAGTGAGCAACAAAAAATGTCTTTTCTCACATTGTTATGCAATCATCTTTACAAGAGTAAAGAAACATCACATATCAATTCCAAGTAGCAACTAATATGTATGACTTCTCATGCTAAGAATCAATCAACTAATTATTTGTTTGGATTATTTTCTTAATTATTTTATTGATGAAACAAGCATGCATTGTAATTAAATACCTTCACATGTAGTTTATAGTATTTTAATATCATAGATGAGATCTAGACACCACAACTACCCTTAAAGTAGAAATGTCAGTAAGTATACATAGGATATCTTATCTGAACATTCGATGTGACTTACATCCCCAATTCATAGTTCAATACATCCGATACAATTATGCAAAAATCCTTGAACAATATAACCCTATCTCCAATGTTTAAAAATCTTTAGTTCTACTACTGTACCAAACCATTCACATCCAGTAATGCAATTTAATCATATGTTTTTCAGTTGCACTATATACGAAGTACAAGATAGGCCTGCAAATACCTTGTCCTGACCACCAACATCCCACACAGTGAAGCTGATGTTCTTATATTCCACTGTCTCCACATTAAATCCTGAACAAAATAGTCAAGACACCAACTTAAGCATACAAAAGCAGTTTCATCAGAGAATAAAAACCAACATATAAACCAATGAAACAACCAAAACATATTGAAGCTACCTATAATCTAGGGTGTGCAACAATGAATATCATTTTTTCCCACAAAACTATGCATTATGTTATACATACCAATAGTAGGAATGGTAGTCACAATCTCTCCCAGCTTAAGCTTGTACAGGATGGTGGTTTTACCCGCAGCATCGAGACCCACCATTAGAATTCTCATCTCTTTCTTGGCAAAAAGACGGCTGAATAGCTTGGTGAAAGACAGCCCCATCTTCACGTCTAAAAAGAATGAACCAAATTATGATCATTTAGAGCTTTCAATCACCAGAAATTTCTTCTAGTTTATTCTGCCTAGATCAATATGCATCAACTTTCCATTTATTAATTTACTTTTCTATCCAGCAATTGCTCATCGCCCACACTCATACATATTCGCAGTTCATGGACTCATTTCTCCAAAAAGTTTCAAGGCACCACATATATTCTGTAGTCTACCCATATCCAAAAGGTTTAATTCATACAAGGCCCCAAAAAAGCAAAGCAAGATATAATATTTTGAAAATTTATATTACGGAAATTTCAGTATTATTGATCCATTCAATGTTGTAAAACACATATCTTTTCTCTATTCTTATGGCTAGTGCACATGGCATAGCTGAATTATCCGCACAAAAATAGTGTTTAGTATGCTTGCGTGTTGAAAAACCTGCAAAAGAAATTGGGAAAAGCAAAGAAAAATATTTTGATGATTAAAGAAAAAAAGCAATTAGGACTTTATCATATGGATATTGAGTTTGCACAAGATGTTTTGGATATCTGGTGGATTATGCACGTCGTATATGTGTAACTGACTTCTGCCCGCATATTTTGCGTCTGACCAATTATGTGGTCATTCGACCTTTTAATATCATTCAACATTGTTTCTACCCAAAAATATAAGCCAGGAATAATAGAACTTGTTGTGCAACACTAGTTCCATCGAAGAGCAATATGTAGATAAATAACATGCAACATCAATGATTTATTGGGGAAAAAACATTCTCCAGATGCTCAATCGATGAAAATGCAACCCTTACCTCAGTTCAATAATTTTTTTATAAAAAAAATTAGACGAAAGCACGCACCAAATTCTAGATCCAGATCTAGTTCTAACACAGAACAACCACCGTTTCAATTCATAATCAACTCAACAAACTAGACACAAAAGATCGATCAAATTCAATCGGATCGATGTTCAAATCAAAGAAATAAGCGAAAAAAATACAGATCGATGAAAAATTACCAGGAAAAACACCGGATCTATGCGTGAGGATACGGTCTAATCAAAAGAATTAGCAATTTTATTGCAATTTCGATCGAATTTGAGAGAGAGAGAGGGAATCGCTTACGAGGGAGAGAGAGAGAGAGAGGAGAGTAGAGGCGACGCGAGCGAGTAGATCTCAGAGGAGCTGCCCACCACGAGATCTTTCTACAGAATAAAAATGTGATTTTTTTAATGCGCTGTTATCAGGGCGAATGATGATGACGGATGTTAGATGTTAACGCTTTCTCCGTTAGGTTTCGAGCTTTTTCATATTGACCCCTGAAAAACTTTACCTTTTCCCCTGAAAATGGAGTTGAATGAAAGATGTTCGATTATCTACGAACCCTAGAAAAGAAATTTGTTTTCTTTTATGGCACCTTATATTCATATATCTCTTTTTTTTAGTTAAATTGAATTTACAAGTTATGTACCTTGTTTAATTTGCATTATTCCTATTTGATTAGTTTTGTCAACAGCTTTTGTTTCTTCGTACAACTTTGTTGAATTTCGTATGGTGCGTTCAAACCATCTCATTTATGCTTTACATTGTGTTATTTCATTAGTGTGATACATCTATTAATATGTTAGAGCGTAGCAGTATATTAGATAGGTTTTTTACGCTTTTTAATTGAAATATTACAGAGTTTTAATGGTTTTTATAAGAATATTAATGATTTTTCACACTTATAATCGAATTGGAATGAGATGGTCGTGCTAGTCAGGCTTCAAGCAAATTTTTACTCGACTTGATTTTTAAATGTTGAACCAAACTTTGTCCAAACTCTGTCCAAACTCATGAGCATGATCCAAAGCCCGTCAATTCGGGTTGCAAGCGGGTTTTTCTATAATCACGGGTTGAGTTTTGTGGGTTCATGTCATAAAATATGACAAAGTTTTACGTTGGCTGTCACAAGCCTACCACAACCCTCACCCTTTCTCTTCCGGACTTGGGACCTGCAACGGGTTGAGTTTTGTGGGTCCTACATAAAAAAAAATACCATGCTACCAAAAATGCATGATGCAGAATATGCACTTTGATATATAAAACTTAAGAGAGTGCATCAACTAGTTACTATACAATAATTTGCAACAAGGCGTTTTAACAATCTGAATCTGTTTATTAGCATACATGAGAAGCGGGCTTCTTTCACCCGGGTTTAGGGCTCAGATAGGTGGGATTTTGTACTAAATCCATATCCGGCATGAAAATTTTGCAGTGAAGCTTCTATCCAATATGATCGAGTTCATGCATGCATACATGGAAAAAAAGGACCAGTAATGATGGATCGGATTGGGCCACCGTCATATCCAACCCAACCGCGACTTGCAAAAGTGCGCAATATCAACTTTGTGCATAAAACTGCATGCATAATATCATTTTTCTATCCATGTAGTATAGTCCACACAGGCTTTCGGGATTCTTATTGGATATAAGATAAGACAAAAAGTGCAATTACTTAGGTAATGGAACATTATGTTTGAATTTTTTTCTAATGGAAAGTTGGACAACCTACATCGATTTTACCAGAGCTGTTGAAAAAAGAGTAACAGTGGTTAGGTCCCAGAGAGAAACCAAAGGAAAAAACAAGCATGCTTGATACAATAATCGGATGTAAATCACGTTTCATTGCCCATTCTGACAAGAAACTGCGCTCGTGTCTTCGTCATAAATAGCAACAGGACTCATGTCCTCCTCTTTGCCTTTTTCTGTTTTTTTTTTCTAGAGAGAGAAACAACAGAGAGAGAGAGAGGAGATGGGGATGAACACCAAAATCATGCTGCTGCTGCTCCTACTTCCATTTGCTACCGAAGTAGAACCAAAATGCGGTGATGATGCGGTTATCTTCACCTTCGGTGATTCCAACTCGGACACAGGCGGCCTCAGTGCCGGCCTCGGGTATCCGATCCCGCTGCCGAGCGGCCGCGTCTACTTCCACCGCTCCACCGGCCGCTTCTCCGATGGCCGTCTCATCCTCGACTTCCTCTGTTAGTATTCCCAACCTTTTCTTTTTTATTTTTTATATAGACTAATATAACAAATATTTAAATTAGATTTCATAGAAATAGATTGCTGAATTCACTATCTCGATCCGGATTTATGCGGAGAGGTAAATTGATAAAATCTAGACCCATAGATTCCACACAGTCTACCAGGTTAATGTACCCAATCACCAACCCCATATATAGTCTATGTGGAATTAACCTACCAGCTGCTACAGGAAATTTCTCATTTTTTCCTTGTCGGCTTGGAATTTCCATTCGATCCTTCGTTTGTTTGACGTACTCATGTTGATAAGCCCACTCCTCCTATGTTTTTAACCATCGTATTAGTTTAATCAATGGTTGTATGGAAATGAGGAGTTAATGATGACATCCTTCAGAAAAAACGGTGATGACGGTCATCCCACTTGTTGCAACTCTACATGACGACATCTAAAGCCTAGAAAAGCATAAGGAGAAGATTTTGGATACTCCAGCTCAGTTATGTTTGTGGAATATGGGATGGATGCCTTCAATTGTTTAGCCACTTGAAAGCATGTGAATTATAGGGATAGAGAAATGTAGGGTAAGTTTAAGCTTTGCTTATCCTACTGTAATACAAAAGTAAAGAAGAAAGAGAAAGTGTTGTGAATTTTTCTATATCCGTGATCCTCTAAACAGGCACAAAACACATAAAAGTCACAGCGGAAAATTAATCTATCAGGATCGCGTCTAAATAAACTACTTGAAAAAGACTTATCGGATAATCTATCAAAACAACATAAGTTATCAAAAGCACGTCATACAGCACAAAACACAAGATTTACCCTGGTTCGGCGCAATTGCACCTAATTCTGCAATCCGACGACGAGAAATTCCATTATTAAGAAAGTATTACACAAGATACGCCCTCTCCGATCACTGGCAAAATACAAAGCCCAATCTTTATACAAATCTCCCCCTCTCTCACCTGGCCAATTAGCCGCTGTCGCAGCCGCCTCTAATCCCCCTCTGGATTTAAATTGCCGTAGTCGCAGCCACCAAAATCAACAATATGTAGCCGCAGACTTCATTGAAGGCTCGTTGTTAATTTTTATATTGTGGCCTCAGCCTCTCCGATGAGGGCTCTCTTGATTTATTAACTTGCTGCAGAATTTTATAGACCGCCACTTTTTAAATTGAGGCTCTATAAATTTTCATGCCACAAGTTTTATGAAGGTTTGATGTGGATTACATTTAACCTTGGCCTATATATCTTTTATATACTATAGAGTTAGTTAGGAATCATATATTAATTAATATATAAAATACTTCATTATCTCAAATAACCAACCCATAACTAATAGAGATATCTTAGAGATTTAATATATATCTCCATGAGATATGTTTAGAGATGATCTTGGAATTTAAATTAATGTGCACTGCACGTACTCACCATTTTGGGCACTTGATCTCAGACTTCGAATTTGTAATCAGGCGCATTGCCTTCTTTTTTCGATTCGGCGCAACTTCTCTCGTCTCTGCCACTCTCGCCTAATCCTTCTTCTTGCCCACATGTCGTTCCATTCGTTTAACTGAAACCCCTATCGTTTGTGGTCGTCTTTGGGCAACCACTCTCTTGTCCGGACGAAGTCTTGACTTGACGAGTTTTAACTCAACTCGCTGCGCACAATCTCGACACTTTCTTAAAAAACTTGGAACTATTGCTCTCGTCGTCGTCGTGCCTCATCAATCAACTAGACAGATTAAGTCCAAGCACTGCTTGAACTCGAAATTCGGAACCATCCCCGTAAATGCAATTGTCGAACTCCTATAGGTACCAACCTTTAGAAGAGCCACAACCGTCTTCCCGTCCTTCAAGAAGAACGCTCTCATCATCTGTGGAACATCTAAAACCAACAATTTCCGCAAATACATGGTCTTCCTAACCGTCTCCAAGACGGTTAGCAATCCTGTCTCTCCCGTTGATGTCACGATAACAATCTGAAGTGTCGATTTACGTGACACTGCATCCGCATCCCTGTAACCCGTCCTTGACCTCCAACTGTCTTTATATCAGCTATCCCTGACGATGACACCAATCTGAAGTACGCCTTTAACTGAGAAGACACGGGCCGAGTCTCTCTCCCATGCCAAGCGAGAACCTGCTCGATATACCGCTGCAACGGATGCAACTCCCCATCCATGACAATATAAATTCCACAAATCTCGCATGCGGACTTTCTGTCGAACTCCCTATCCCATATCCTTGTAGCTTCATCTCTAGCCTCTCTCGTACGCCTAAATACCTAGCCCTCCGCACAACTAGCTGTATCAGACTCTTCGTCTGAATTGAAGTATCGACCACCTCATCTATAACATAGACTGAAGCCTTGAACACTGCCTGGCTTAGTGATCCTGTTCCCTGCTCACCATCTGACTGAGTCTGTTTTCTCCGAGAAATCACAGACTCATTGACTATCATATTTTGGCTGATTACTCTACATTTAGTACCAGGACACCATGATTTGTACCCTTTTACTTCGCTTCTAGAATTGTTAAGTCCTGAATAATTCCTAGCCCTTCCAGTCCATACCTTAGGAATTATCCTGTCTACTGCCGTCGATGGTGACCGATCGATGAGGTACTCGACAGTAGGTAAGGTCTCCGCCTGAAACTCTCTCGAAACTGCAGCCATAAGCCGTGAATACCTGTTCTTCCCAAACACCTTCCGAACCATTCGTTCTGCTCCGCCAATATGCCTAGGATCAAAAGTGATGTGATACACGATCCTTCTTGACTTGTAGAAGTTTCCACTATGATCGGAACGAAGAATCTTCACACGCTTTCCGAACTGCTTCTCCACAACAGTCTTGATGAAAATCTGAAAATTCTCCATCTTCGGTTCAACAACATACACCTATAACTTTCTCGAGAAGTCGGCAATGAAGGAACCATGATGTCTGACTCCACCTTGAGAACAAACCGGTGTCGGAACCATCTCTGTCTTTTTTCCTTGAACACAGTCATTTCAAAGATCTCTCATGCCGATCTCTACACCTCTAAGTGACTGCCTCTTTCGAAATCCCTCCAAACTCACCTCACGAATAAGGACCAGTCGTGGAAGCCACATGTTGACGGAGTCTGAACCACCTGAATCAGTAAAAAATCTAATATCTCCCAAGACTGTCCGTCCCTAAAGAAAATATGGATTCCTCACCTTCTTCGCCTTCAGGACAATAAGAGCATCTCTGGAAATCATCACGGAATCTCTATCGATCACGCACTTGTAACCAATCCCGCCAAAAACACATAATGAAATCAAGCTCCTCAGACTTGGCACGTGCCTGGCATCTGTCAATATCTGAACTATCTCATCATGTATGCGGATCCGAATTGCACCAATCCCAACAACTCTTCTGACCATACTGTTCCCCATAAAGACCGATCCTCTATCAACTAAACGATACGTAGCAAATCAATTCTGATTCGGAGTCACATGGAATGCAACCTGAATCCAACATCCACAATCTATGTGCGTCTGAAGTCGCACATGCCGATAGAATTGAACAATCACTGCCCTCATCCGAATCCTCCATCGCATCTGCAGCACCGGAAGATATCGGCTTGCCTTTCACCTTACGGTTTGGACAGTCCCTTTTTCAATACCTGCTCTCCTTGCAAATAAAACACTTGTCATTATCGCGATTTCTCGATATCCCCTTGGAGCCTCCATCTGAACGGTATCTAACAGACAACGCGTCATCCTGACTACTTTGTCACTTGCCACCTTCCCCCCAACACCTCACCGTGCAAACCTGTTTTGACATCTTCTAAAAAAAGCTTATTCCGGTCATACACTATCGACTTGACAAATTGTCTGTACTCTGAACTCAACAAACAGAATAGAATCATCGCTTAATCCTTATCCTTTATCTGCACCTCCACGTTCCGCAAGTCCATCACGATCTGGTTGAGTTCGTCTAGATGATCTTTAACGGATGTTCCCTCCTCCATCTTTAATGTGTACAATCGTTGCTTGAGGTGGAGACGATTTGCAAGAGATTTCTTCATGTATAGGGACTCCAACCTGCTCCATAAACCTGCGGTCGTTTTCTATTGCGCAATCTCATATAGAATCTCGTTAGCCAACTGAAGCTGTATCGAACTGAAGGCCTTATCCTCCATCTCTTCTTTCTTATCATCCATGGTCGTCTTCGAAATACCATCTTTTGCAAAGACGATCTTGTGAACCCCTTATTATTTGCGAATAATAGACTTTATTTTCTACTTCAAAGGCTAAAGTTGTTCCGCCCATCACGCTTAACCACCTTATAATGCGTAAATTCCATCTTCCCAAATAATCCAAAAATGCCGAATCTAATACTCTGCCACTTGTGAATTTTCTATATCCGTGATCTTCTAAGGAGTCGCAAAATACACCAGGAGTCGCAGCGGAAAATTAATCTATCAGGACCGTGTCTAAACAAACTACTTGAAAAAGACTTACCGGATAATCTACTAAAACAACGCAAGTTATCAAAAACACACCAAACAACACAAAACACAAGATTTACCCAGGTTCGGCGCAACTGCACCTAATTCCGCAATCCGACGACGAGAAATTCTACTATTAAGAAAGTATTACACGAGATACGCCCTTTCCGATCACCGCTCAAATACAAAGCCCAATCTCTATATAAATCTCCTCCCACTCACCCGGCCAATTAGCCGCAGTCGCAGTCGCTTCTCCTTCCTCTTTGGATTTAAATTGCCGCAGTCGCAGCTACCAAAATCAACAATATGTAGCCGCAGAATTCATTGAAGGCTCTCTGTTAATTTCTATATTGTGGCCGCATCCTCTCCAACAAGAGCTCTCTTGATTTATTAACTTGCTGTAGACTTTTATTGGCCGTCACCTTTTAAATTGAGGCTCAGTAAATTTTCATGCCATAGGTTTTATGAAGGCTTACTGTGGATTACATTTAATCTTGGCCTATATATCTTTTATATACAGAGAGAGTTGGTTAGGAATCATATATTAATTAATATATGAAATACTTGATTATCTCAAATAACCAACCCATAACTAATAGAGATATCTTAGAAATTTAATATATATCTCCACGAGATATCCTTAGAGATAATCTTGGAATTTAAATTAATGATTAATTTAAATCCAACTACGTGCACCGCACGTACTCACTACTTTGGGGTCATGATTTCGGGCTCCGAATTTGTAATCGATTTCAATAGAAAGTAAAGGAGAAATAGGAGCAAACAAGAAAGAAAGAAATAAATTGGCTTGTTGATTTGTCTTTGGGAATTGGTCAATTCCTTTCTTGCCAAAAGGAATTCCCAAAAGTGCCAACGTTTGCTTATGTCAATTCTCAACTTTTGCATTCCCAATTTCTTTCATACAAACAGAGAAATGGGAATTCCCACTTTTGCCACACCCATGAACAATGTCTTGTCGTCCCTATTCCCAAATCCAATTCCAATTAAGGAATGTCTAGTTATTTCGAACTAAAATTCATCGGATTTAATTTGGGATTAAAATATCATGGAGTGCCCCTGTGTTCAGGTTAAAAATCATTGAGTTTTTCATGCCAAATGTATGTATAGATAGTCTGGGATAGGATTAGAAATATCAGGAATTGAAAATAAAAGTTAGGTTATTTGGATGGTAGGATTAATTTTTTTTTTGAGAGAAATAAAAAGAAAGATATGATAAATGGTTTAATTTCTAAGAAAAAAACAAGCATGCAAGTTTAGGATAAGAAAAATTAGCTTTGGGAGTTACTTTTCCTATGGCTTTACTCATAAAAGGCACATCCAAACAAACCACTCAGACGGATTGGCACAATCTGGATTAAAATGGAATCTTGGCTTTCTATCGCATGGAAAGTGTGTATCCAAACAAGGCCTAGTTAACTATTTTTGTTTATAACATGGGTCATATATGGTCCACTATTTTGATCAGGTAAAGAGTGGTTGGATTTACATGTGCAATTACTACATTAACCATATCTATGTTTCCAATTGTAAGAAGTACTTTGTAGATTAGAAACGGACATCAATCATATCATGAACTTTTAGTAACCACACAAACTTCAAAGCAATACACAAATTGGATAATTCACACCGTTTGGATTGATCTTTTAAGTCACGCCTTAAAACCTATATGTATAATAAAAAAACCAAGAATTTCGAGGCCTTTAGCGCCATGCATTAAATCAAACATGTGTTCTATTGTTGAAAATAAGTGTATGAGGACTGGCCCCCCTATTTGTGGAGGACATTCGAGAGCTGAAGGGGAGGGGTTGGCAGATCGTCGTGGTTGGACTCAAGCTTGAACAGATTGTGACGTGAGGATGATGGTACATTGGACATTGTGGTTTGAAATGTTGGATTTGGAATTGATGACTCGCGTTTTGCCTTTGAAATTTTGTGTCTTTCTATGTGTTTATTTTTATTTACATTGCTACTCTGTTATATGTTGTCCACTGAACCTTTGTGGGATTCGTGGGTTTTTGGGTGCCGGCGTCTATGCCATTGTTGTATTTTGTTGTTTTGTTTTCCAACTCTACCCTGGATGGGGAGTTTATGGTTGTGATGGTTCTTTATAGACTCATTAATGAAGCTTGGTGGAGATCCCATCATTATTTTCGGAAAGAAGAAGAAGAAGTGTATGGGCTACATATATTCAAAATCCAAATCTTTTAAATGCATGAGGAAAAGAAGCGACAAATTGAAGAAGAGAACCTGATTTTTATTGCATGATGAAGGATAAATGTGTCATTAGAATCCAGTCTGGTATAAACTGTTTTTTTTTTTGGGAACGGATTTCAATATCTCAATATCGAATATACAAATATGAAGAATTTAGGGGTGTATTAAAACATAAAGATTTCGAGTTGTGTTTGTAAAACCCCTTGTTTTTACTAAGTAGGGTGTTGGTTATGATGAATGTGCAGGTGAAAGATTGAATATGAGCTATCTAAGCCCTTACTTGGACTCTCTAGGATCTGATTATAGGAATGGAGCAAACTTTGCAGTTGGCGGTTCAATGACATTACCGAAATATCTCCCTTTCTCTCTTTATATTCAAACGCTTCAGTTCCTTCGCTTTAGATCGTGGACTTTGCAGCATGTTGCTAAAGGTAATAAATTTGGTCGGAGGAATTTGCCCATTAACAAAAAACCAAAAATAAAATAACCGTTTTGTTATTATTTTTGATAGGTTCGCCGAATTTGATCAATGAGGAACAGTTCCAGAAGGCATTGTACATGATAGACATCGGACAGAATGATCTTGCAAAGGCTTTTGAATTAGGCTTAAGCTACAATCAAGTCGTGGGGAAAATACCATTATTTCTCTCTGAGATAAAAGATGCATTAAAGGTAATTTTTGCTACCTTATAACCATCATTGTTAGTGGTGGTGATATCTTAGGCACTGTAGTTGTGATGTCTTGTAATTATCATTGTTGAGATATGTGGATAATATAGTCCCACATTGGAAAAACCATAAGAGCTACATAGGTATAAGATATAAGATGAGACAAACCTTCATAAGGCTTGAGTTTTATTGGATGGAACTCGTCTATCTTGGAAGTCCGTGTGCCTTCATATATAACCATCCCCCTTTGGTGGTGTATATTTAAATTTAATAATGGCTTGAGGGGTATAAATGCGTGATACAAGGTAAAGTGTTTCAGAGTATAATTTGATTGTTTTTAAAAGGGTTTTGTTCGATGAACAGAGGTATCTTTGCGATAATAAATGGGTTTGAGCAATCAACCGGGGTATTGCAATTTGTTAGCATGTACTATGAAAGATTGTAACAATGAACTAATTTGAATATGTGTTTTGTGTTCCTTGTTATATTATGAATGAATGATTTTGCCGTTGGGATATTAACATGTTTCTTGTAGATAACGGTCATTAAATTGCGAACCGATAGAATGATCTATAGCTAATGCTATTATATGTTTTTTTAAAGACCAAATTGCAGGAAATACCCCTCGCTTTTGACGTAAAGCAGGAAATACCTCTCTTTTAGTATCCTGCAATCTGCCTCTTTCTTGACGGCCGCTAGAATTTTCCTTGAAAGTTAATTTTTTTTATTCCCAAAATACCCTTCATAGTAAGAATACTAATTACGAACGGGTTATGAAACAATAGGTAGATATCTGTCCCAGAATTCATTTTTATCAGATATGAACGTTGACACGCATGGTTGTTTTCTGCATGTTTTTATGAACACAGACCTTATATGAGACTGGTGGCAGAAATTTTTGGGTACACAACACTGGTCCTTTGGGTTGCTTGCCTCAAAAGCTTTCTTTGCCACAAAAAGGTATAAGCAATATCGATCCAAATGGATGTCTCATGTCCTTCAACAACGCGGCAGAGGTATTCAATGTCGGGCTGAGTGCTCTCTGTGATGAATTGTGTTCGGAATTGAAGAACGCTACCATTGTTTATACGGATATATACAAGATCAAGTATGATCTCATAGCTAATCATGCGAAATATGGTGAGTCACAAGCTTCAACTTCTTGAATTTTTTATTTTTATTTATTTATTTATTTATTTATGTTGTATCTATGATTTCCAGTTATATTACTCAAAAGAATTAGGATATTAATACGAGGCAAATAAAAGGAACGACAAACAGAAATACGATGAAAGCTAGATAATTTATATTGCACTATAAGTCTACAATTTAAATCTATAACCTTTTATTTATTTTGTTCTTTATTCTTTCTACACATGGAATAAATCCTGTATCAAAATTTCCCATATATTAGAAAAGTTGCTTTTGTTTGCAAAGCATTCTGAATCTAAATTTGCAAAGAATTTTAAGTTTTCAAGGAACAATGAGAAAAAATCGCAGTCCATGAATTAAGCACCCATTTCATAACCATATGGCTAGAAACGCACTTGCGCGCACATACACACGCACGTGCGGATATACAAACAATGACTTTATATGAAATATCTTATCCTAGAAATGAAAATTAATGGGTATGAGTGACCGGCTTATTTAGAAAAGTGAGCGGTTGTGACATGGCAAATGAGAAAGAGAGAAGCCAAATAATTTAAAGTCGTTTTGCTTCATAGTTCATAGAGACCCAACTTTTCACTCTTTATTTTGTTAGAAATGACAATTTAGAAACTAAATTCATGTATCAATTTAGCGATGGCCTATTTTTCTAAATAGGCCCAAAATAGAGAATTATAGGACCAAATAGTATTAGGAAATCATAATTACATGATTACATCTGTATCCTAGAATTCTAGTCCCATTTGTATGCATAATTCGAACATGCACGGGCACATACCTTGCATACATTTCCTGCAGGATTCGAGAGCCCGCTAATGGCATGCTGCGGCCACGGAGGCCCCCCATACAACTACAACCCAAACATAACATGCGGACATCCGGGATCACAGGCGTGCCACGAGGGCCTCCGGTTCGTGAACTGGGATGGCATCCATTACACCGAGGCTGCAAACTCCATATTTGCTTCCAAGATTCTTTCTACGGATCATTCGAAGCCGAAGCTTAAATTTGATTTCTTCTGCAATGCTTGAACATGAAAAGCAAGTGTGGGGTTTTATATGCAAATGAACAAGAAAAGCAAGCTAAAGGTTTCTTCTTTCTTGGTAATATTATGAGATGGTTATTGTTGAGTAGTAGTAGGAAATGTAGGACTACCTGATAAAGAACTTATTACAACATATTGACTATGCTTCGTATACTTGATCCTTACCAAAGTTTCCCATCGATTCGGCGTTTCACAGAGATTCGAAGTTGAGCCAGCTCAATGTCTCAATGAGCCGGCTCACAAGCCGTTCAGAATTGGCATTTGCTCTCTGGATACAAGAGACGGCTCAAAACAATCTTGAGCCGTCTCACAAGACGTTTAGAATGATTAGCCGCTCTCTGTTTGCAAGAGAGACGGCTCAAAATATACTTGAACCGGCTCACGACTAGTGTAGAGTTCTTTGTTTGTATGGGCCGTCTCATCATCAACTTGAGCCGGCTCTAGAGCGGACCGGGCCGAATATCTGTTGTTTCGAGATAATTGGAAAATTAGTTATTCAAACAGATTTTTAGTATACTATATATATTGCAGTATTTTGTAACCCTAAATCCGATAGCCTTTTGTGATGACTTTTGAGATAATCTTTAAGAAAACCCTTTGTAATTTGAGTGTTACGTCCCGCTTTTCTATTGACGGAAACGATAACGTGGCAAACCCGACCATTCTCTAAATAAATATATTAAGTGTATTGAAACAATAATACACAATGCAAGAATAAATGGAGACCGTACAATTTTCAATAAATATCTTTATTTACATTCAAACTTGAAGTATATACAGGTACACGAGTTCAACTGGAAAAGTAAATACAATAAAAGGAAATGCCTAAACAGATGACATATATAAACTGAAAGAAAAAGAGAGTTAAGCTAATCCTGAGCAGCTATCTGGTCGTAATCCTCCTCAGTAGTGTCCACTTTCTCCGTCTCGACTGTATCTAACGAACATTCCAAGAAAACAAAAGTGGATGGAATGCCCGTCAGCGGACCAGAGTTTGGTAAGTCCCAAGATAGAGTAAGAGTGAAAAATGACAAGTACACAACAACCATGAAATAATATTTATGACGAGTAAAAATATATGTAAAATGAACAAGATTATATATACTATAGGTCTCTATATGGTCACTATTTTTACGTTAAGTTCCAAGTATGAATATCAACGCAACCGTAGAACTATTCATGAGCTTAAGAGTGGGGCTCAAGAAGCAAGAAAATACGGGCCCATTTCACGTGTTAGCATTGGGACTCCAAGTTGTAGAGGTGTCGACCCGACTGAGATTCGAGTAAATGAAAAAAATAGGTTAATACGAGACTCTTGAAACTCTGTTGGATTCATATAAGAAACTATTCCAAATACCCCGAATATAATATATATTATAACTGTAAGATATCCTTAGTTAATTTGATTGGTTGATTATAATATGTCTTTGATCGAAATCATAAATTGCAAAAGTTGTAGTATGAAGTCGAGTAAGTCGAATAGAATACGAGTCATGTCAATTACAATTTTGGGTCGAGTCAAGTTAGTCGAGTAAATTGAGTTCGAATCCACGTTCAAGTTTAGGTTCGAGTTGGATTAAAGTTCAAGTTTGGGTTCGATTTCGAGTTTAAATTCATTGGATTCGAGTTATAGATATTTCTTGTGAATGGATTTAACTATTGAAATTCTTAAGTTCGGGAGTAATCGAACGACTGCTGCATATGGACGGCAAGATTTGTGTCTTTTCCAAGACAATTATCATTGATAACTCCGTTAATTTGTCTAACCTAAATAGGCAAGCACTCACTTTCTCCGGCTCTCTTGGGCTCAAGAGAATTGATACCGCTTAAATCCATATTAATTTAGAGTTCTTAAATATTTATATTTTGTTGTTTATATTGTATTTATATTGTTTGCATTTCTCAAGGGGGTTTTATGAAAAATATTTTAATATCATTTAAAAATAAACCTTGATAGTGATTTAAAATGTTAAGAGTTTTTATGAACATGTGTTTTAATTTAGATGGTGTTTTAGTGGTGAAATCTAGCTTTTAAAAGTTTGTGATATTTTAATGAACACTACTTCTTTTGTAAACTTGGTGGTATTTTATTAAAATTTTAATCTTTTATTTTAAAATATAGTTTTTCAATTTGTTTTTATTGAAAATACGGTTTCATAATTTTTATATAATTTTTCAAAGTTTAATTTGTTTTAAAAAAGTCGTATTTCTTTTAAATCGTATTTTCATTCCTTTCGAAACCGAATTCTTCTTGAGGAGCTTTGCATCTCGCTCTAGTATCCCAAGGACATGCGATAATCCGCACCATCTACAAGCGGGTTCCCTAAAGAGGGTTGTAGAGGTGTAATTGCAAAAGGTTTTTAAATATCGATTAAAAACGTATTTTTATAAAGTGATGGTATTTTATTGCAATTTGATTCATTTAGATGAAAAATTCTAAGCAAACATCGTGCTATGAATCAGAAGTGTGCGTGAGGGGTAGGTCGTTACCCCATGAAGATTCTAGAGGTATGCATGCTGATTATAAGTTAAAAGGTTGTATTTAAAGTTCATAGTATTTATATGAAAAAATTCAATATGTGTTTATTGCGGGAAATTTTAATTACATAAAAAGGTCAATGAGGTGATTAATATTTTAAGGTGAGATTTGAGGGTTAAAGTGAAATATTAATATATCAAAGGTGACAAAAAATTGGTTAAAAGGAAAAGATTGTAAGCTGACTTCACTTTTCGATTATTGTTTTAAGAAGGTGGTTTATGTCAAAATGAAAAAGAGAGAAAGGGACATACGGGTTGCGTAGCGTTGATAAGAGAGTAAGGAAGAGAGAGGAGGTCTCCGTGGCGTCGCGGTAGCGTCGGTCTTCAACGAAATGGACTTGATCGCTTACTCCACCTGTACTTAGAAAATTTTAGAAGAATTTTGATAGAGATTTTCAGAATAGGAAGAGCTAGAGGATCAGTATTTATAGTGTAGGGATGAGAGCGTGTGAGTTAAAAATTTGGAATTAAAAAGAATTAAAATAGTGTTAAAGAGAGAAATGGAGGGTCTCTATTTAATTGCAAAGAAATCAAACAATACTGGGGAGTAGAGGGAAGCTGAAAAATTAAAAAGAAAAATATTAAAAATAATTGAGACTGATGGGATTCAAACACACAGGCTAGGTCATAACAGTGCAAAGGTTTTACCAATAAGGTATAAGGTTGTTCATTGCTTTTATTGAACAATATTAATTTATAACTCCTAGTCAGGCTGAAATACCCTTTCTATATATTAAACACGTTAATTTTGTATATGGATTTTAGAGTTGTTATATTGAAAGCTAGAGTTTTGAGAGGGATTTGAGAGATCCATCTACCGTTTATTATCCTTTATAATTTTGTCGATTAATAAACCTTTTCCTTCGCCCGTGGTTTATCCCGGAAGGATTTTCCACGTAAAATCTGGTGTCTTGTGGTTAGTACTTTTATTTTCATTACTTTTGGTTTATTTGTCTTATTTTCTTTATCGTTTGTTATTATTTCAAGATCGTATTTTTCGCAACAAACTGGTATCGGGGTTAACAAACTGGCCAGTGCTTTGTTGTGTTTGGAAGATTTGGTGTTTTATTTGAACCGTTAGGTCTTCGATCTCACGATCTAAGTTTACGGTGGGTAACGACGCTTGTGTCATTTTTCCCATCTTCTTAGATTGTGATTTTGGAGTTTTAGAGTTTGCAAGCATTCAAGGTGTCTTCTTTTGATCCTACATCATGTCTCCAACGATTATGAAATTCGACATTGAGAAGTTTGATGGAAATATGAGTTTTAGTATATGACAAGATCATATGATTGCCGTATTGACACAGAATAATTTGAGAAAGGCGATTCTTAGAAAGGATTTAAGGCCTTCCACTATGACGGAGGAATCATGGGAGGAGTTGGATGAAAAGGTCCTCATGGCTATCCAGTTGTATTTGACAAACGAAGTTTTGTAAGAAGTTTTGGTGGAAAAGACGGTGAGTAGTTTATGGTTGAGGTTAGAGGAGTTATTGTCACGCCCCGCTTCTCGGTATACGGCGAAGGGGACGCGACGAGGCCGCTACGTATTTACTCTGAAGTAACACGCTAAGCGTATCTAAGCAATATAAGTAAAATGCACAAGAGAGAGAGACAATAGATATAATTGAACAACAACTTTATTTATTAATATTCTTTTTACAATACATCTGAAAAGTAAATACATGGAATGGAAAGCAATGCCTAAACAGTGGCATAACAGAAATGGAAAATACAGAATATAAATGTGTACAAGTAACTAGAGCTCTGGGTCGAAAGCTAGCTGGTCCAAATCCTCGCTGGTGGGCTCGATCTCCTGAAGGTCCAAAACACCTGACGACATCCAAAGAAAAGAAAGAGAATGTCGT
Source organism: Agapanthus africanus (assembly GCA_030015575.1). Classification (NCBI taxonomy): domain Eukaryota; kingdom Viridiplantae; phylum Streptophyta; class Magnoliopsida; order Asparagales; family Amaryllidaceae; genus Agapanthus; species Agapanthus africanus. The sequence goes on from CM057341.1 coordinate 137,102,039, forward strand.
CAGCGAACAAATCGCTCGGTAAGTCCCAAAGATGAGGGAGAAATAGAATATACAGAGAGAGTGTGTAACTTTTAAAGTGGTATTATATTGTTATAATGTTGTATTTAGTGTTAACGCTGTTGTTTGTAGCTTGGTACAGAAGAGGCCGGTGTATACGAGAGGAGTCTCAATAGACCAGAGACTAAGATGGACGGAATCAAGAGTACAAGGCTCCGTGATAATACCCGGAACAACGACAATTGAATTTAGGTTAGGTGTCTTAATGATTGCAGTCTCGTGCCACTTCTATCACCTTCCGTACCAATCTACCCCTTAAACCCCGCGATGTCTTGATTGTGTTGTTTGTATTGTATTGTCTTGTAATTTGAATTGTATAGATGGATGACTTGCCGAAACCATGATATCAGTAAATGGATGTAACTGGAGAATCAGGTAGATGGATGTATATCCATGGTTCGGTTCAGTCAAGTTGTATAGATTGATAGATTGAACAGATTGAATATATGGATTCATACTGAATTGTTATATATACTTGAATATCATTCAAGTCAGATTGATTATATCGAGACTCAGTCTGAGTCAGACATTTAGAAAAGAAATTGAAATCCTGAATTAGGTTTTGGTCTTATCGGTAACCGCTGCACATGGACGGTAGGATTTGTGTCTTTTTCAAAAACGATTACCGTGTTGATAACACCACTTGTTAAGTTGTCTACCTTAAATAGGCAAGCACCCATATCTCCGGATCTCTGAGACTCAAGAGACTGGTTCCACTTAAACCTATGTTTACTAGGGTCCTTATTGTAATTTAGTATAACTTGAGGGGGTTTTATATAAAAATAATTTTGTATAATTTTCAAAATACACCTCAAGTATTTTATTATCGTCTTTAAAGTTTTCATTGATGTATATTTTATCAATGTGACATTTCTAGTGAATAAAACCTAATTTCATAATATATGGTATTTATTTGTAATATTGGAATTGTATGGTATTTTCTTATAAATGGAATGCTTTTCTTGAATTTTGGAAATGTGAAATATTATAAATATTAAAAATAGATATTTTAATATTAATTACATATATATATATTTATTAAAAATATAAGTTTTATTTATAATAGAAATCACATTTTTCTAAAGAAAATTGTATTTTAAATCTTTCGAGACCGTATACTCCTTGCGGAGGTCTGCATCTTGCACTACTAAGCCGGAGGATATGCGATAATCCGCACCATCCCGAACGGGTTCTCCGAAATGGGTTGTAGCGGCACATTGCAAAGATTTGTTATAATACACATCTTGTAAAAAAAGGTTTTGTAGTTTATGGTATTTATTTGTAAAATCGTATTTCCGTATTCTATGTTTTCAAAAGATATCGTGCTATGATAGAGATGTGTGTTGTGAGGAGTTGGGTCATTACCTCGTGAACTATCTAAAGGTATAGTAAAGAATTATAAGATTTATGTCGAAACTAAACTATATTGTATTTTTTCTGTAAAATTGCGATAAAAAGTAAAATAGGAATTCTTTTGATATGAAACTTGTCAATTTGTTTTGTTAATGTTTAATGATCATGATGTGATGGTTTGGTATTATTGTTTTTAAGCAAAATATGATTTTTTAAGGAAAAACCGAATTGGAAGTCGGATTAACTCCATTTCCGTCGGGTTTTAGAAGTCTAAATTTTTAGAATAGTAAAAAGAAGGGGGATAAGGGACTTACAGGATTGTAGTGTAGACAACAGGAAAAGGAAGAAGGGGGAGGTGCCGGTGTATCGTTTTGTCGCCGGAATTTCCTTGGATTGCCGTCGGAAGTTCGCCGGAGGTTCGCCCTTTGCTAACTCCACTTGCACACAAAAAGTCTGGAATTTTCTTGAGAGTTTGGGCAGATATTTGGAAGTGAGGAAGGGTGATTTTAGATGTGGTATTTATATGAAAGGGTGTATTAAAATTTGTATTAAAAAAATGGATTAAATGGGGTTTTAAATTGCTCTGTACATGTGCAGGGAATTTAAATGATACAGGGTTAATGGGGGGAGTTCAAGGGTCACAGGGGTTCAAGAAAATTGTTTGGCCCGAGTCGGACCGGCGGCGCCTGCCGAGTCGGCCGAGTCAGGGCTGGGGTCGTCGCCACGTGTCCTCTGTACTGGGTCTTGACTCGTGGACCCGTTTGTTTTATGTGTGACTTTTGGTTTTTACGAGTTGTGCACGTGTAGACTCTTGGGCTTTTAAAAAGATTAAAAGAAATCAAATTAAAAATAATGTGTGGCTGATGGGATTTGAACTCTGTTGCTTTGGTTCAGCAGTGCAAGGTCTTACCAATGAGCTATAAGCTCCTTCTTGCTGTTAAAAAGCAAATCAAACTTATAACTTGTGCTCAAGCTCAAGTACCCCTTTCTGTATTTTTTTTGAAAAAAAAATTGTACAGAAAGTTTAGGGTTGTTACAGTTATACTTGAAGAAGTCTCTTACGAATCAACTGTTGAAGCAACGTCTCTACACATTTTGTATGTCAGAAGGCTCTCCTATCAAATCTCACATCGGTGAATTTAATTCAACCGTTACAGATATGGGTAAAATCGATATTAAGGTTGATCATGAAGATCAAACATTGTTATTATTATGTTCTTTGCCATTCAATTATTAGCGCTTTCGTGACACCATGATCCATGGATGAGATATTATCTTAATCAAGGATGTCAAAGAAAATTTGATGAACAAAAAGAAGATCGACAAGAAATTAACTTCTAGCGAAGGCGAAGGTCAATTTTCAGGCTTATTTGTTCGAGAGCGAGCGGAGAAGAATGATCCGAAAGGTAGTAAGAAGAAGTCAAGGTCAATGTCCAAAAATAAGAACTTGTCCTGCAATTATTGTACAAAGAAGGGACACTTCAAAGTCGATTGCTACAAATTGTAGAATAACCAGAAGTAGGAAGACAAACAGAAGGAGTTTTCAGCTGAAGCTAATATAACAGAAGAAAAATGAGATCTACTTGTGGTTCTTGACAACATACATCGATCTAAAGATGAATGGATTATGGATTCGGGTTATTCCTACCATATGTGTCCCAATAGGGATTTGTTCATCACCTATGAGTCTGTTGGTGGTGGAGTGGTTTTGATGGGCAACAATAGTTCGTGTCGATTTATTGGCAAGGGGACGATCTAAATCAAGATATTTGACGGCGTTGTAAGAACATTAACGGAAGTTAGGCACATACTTGGCTTGAAGAAGAATCTCATCTTATTGGGTACGTTCGACGTTAAGAGTTAAATGTTCTCCGCTGAAGGTGGAGTTTTGAAAGTAACCAAAGTTGCTCTCGTCGTTATGAAGGGTTTGAAAATTAGGTCCTTATATGTGTTGCAAGGTTCGACAACTAACGGGTCGGCAGCAGTTTCATCATGTAAATCTATATCAGATTCAGATGTTACCAGATTATGTCATATGAGGCTCGGGCATACGAGTGAGAGAGGTATGACCGAGTTATCGAAGCATGGTCTAATTTGTGGTCAAAAAACATTGAAGATGGAGTTTGTGAGCAATGCATTTTTGGGAAGTAGAAACGAGTTAGTTTCAATTCGGCGGTGCACAACACAAAAAGTACCCTTGACTATATCCATTTGGATCTTTGGGGACCCTCTAAAGTTGCTTACAATGGAAGCGGTGCCAAGTATCTGCTTATTTTTATCGATAACTATTTGAGAAAGGTTTGGATCTACTTCTTAAAACACAAGAGTGATGCGTTTCTTATGTTCAAGTAATGGAAGATATTGATTGAGAAGTAAACAGGAAAGCAAATTAAGAGGCCAAGAACGGACAATGGATTAGAATTTTTCGGTAGAGATTTCAATGAATTCTGCAAAAACGAAGGTATTGTTCGGCATCATACCGTTGTCTACACACCACAAAAAAATAGAGTCGCGCGGCGCATGAATCAGACTCTTTTGGAGAAAGCTCGGTGCATGCTATCTAATGCAGAACCCGGTAAGGAGTTTTGGGCAGAGGCGGTGAGCACAACATACTTCATTATGAATCGATCACCTCATACATCTCTTGGTAGTAAAACACCGGAGCAGGTATGGTCTGGGAAGCACGCCGAATATTCTACACTTATAGTGTTTAGTTGTCCCGCATATCCACATTGTCGTGAAGGCAAATTGGATTTTCGAGCGAAGAAATGCATTTTTCTCTGCTATGCCACCAGAGCCAAATGTTATAGGTTGTGGTGCTCAGATCATAAGTCGCCAAAGTTTATGGTTAGCAGATATGTCACTTTTGACGAGTCTGCTATATTAAAACTGAAGAACGCAAAATCTTCAAATCAAGATGATACAGGGAAGGATGAGCCTGTTTACCCCAATCAGAGCAAAGCTCTGTTCAAATTCCAAGGCGGAAGATAAAGCAACGCTTCATCTTCCCCCAATCAGAGCAAAGCTTTGCTTTGGAAATTTAAACTTTAATAAATGAAGCAACGCTTCAGATTCTTTGCGCCGCGCGCAACGCGCCGCGTGTCAGGCGCAGACACATCAGTGCAGCGTCCAAAGCAGCGCACCCAATCAGAGCAAGGCTCTTTTAAAACAAAAAGTAAAGGAAGCAACGTTTCAGTTGCGCAAGCGCTGCGCTGCGCGACACGTGTCTGCGCAGTTGTGCAAGCACAGCTGCGCAAGCGCTGCGCTGCGCGACACGTGTCACGCGCTGAGACGTTTGCACAAAACAGAATTGAGATTTTAAAGAAATCTTTTCTGTTCTTGTTAAAACAAGAAGATTTTCTTCTGTAAAACAGAGGCCCTTGGATCAAGGATCCAACGGTGGGGAAAATTCCCCAAATCACTCAGAGAATGATCTCTTTAACAAACTTTAACTAATTTATGGGCACTATAAAAAGGACCCTAGATCTCAATTCAAAGGCATCAACATTCTTAAAAAAAATAAAAATCAAGAGCTTCAAACAGAGAGAACTCTGAAAAAGTTTTCAAGAAAAAGGTAAAAACCTTCTCAAAATAGAAGAAATTTCTTCTAATAGATCATTGATCTAAAAACAAGAATAATGATCTTCACATAATAAACAGTGCTTTGCACTTCTTATGAACCCCTGGTTCTTAAAAAAAAAACAAGAAAAACAAAATAAAGAATAGTGCCTTGCACTTTTTTATGAACCATTGGTTCTTGAATTTAAAAGATTCTCAAATCGTAGTGCCCTGCACTTACAAGCTGCGCTGTTGCGCTCTTGGATTGGCGCAAGCCACCGGAGCGCGCCACGTGTCAGCAGCGCAGGCGAAGCGCATCAGCGCAGCGCACTGCGCTTGCGCGACACGTGTCAACACTACAATCGCATCAGCGCAGCGCACTGCGCTTGCGCGACACGTGTCAACACTACAAGCGCTTGCGCTCTCTGATTGGCGCAAAGCGCCTGACAAATGCAAGACATTTCCTAAAGGACCAAGCCCAAATCAAAAAGACCAAGTAGGCCTAATTAAATTGATGCTCTGCATCATTTAAAAAAGGGCAGAGCCCAAACAGAATAAATAATGCTATGCATTATTAAACATGGGTAAAGCCCTAACACAGGTCTAATAGGCCAAAAATAAGAAATAAACTGGACTTAGCCCGATCATGGCCGTAAGTCCTCAAATTAAATTGACCGAGTAAAACTGCTCTCTTAAATCAATTTATATCCGGTTCGAGGGTACATCTCCGAACTCCTCTGACACATGTCGTTGTAATCATTCAACGATGTTAGAGAGGTGACGAGTCCCGACAACCACACATCAACATAGACTGCGGGGTCCTTAAACTCGTGGACCGAGACGTCCTTAAACTAATATCGGACCGAAACGTCCTTAAAATAATGTTGGACCGAAACGTCCTTAAACTAATGATGGACCACCACGTCCCTAAACTGGAATATGGACCACCACGTCTCTAAACTGGCAATGGACCACCACGTCCTTAAACTGGAATATGGACCACCAAGTCCCTAAACTGGCAATGGACCACCACGTCCCTAAACTGGAATATGGACCACCAAGTCCCTAAACTGGCAATAGACCACCACGTCCTTAAACTGGAACATAGACCACCACGTCCCTAAATTGGAGTATGGACCACCACGTCCCTAAACTGGAACAATAGGGCCTCCAAATGCTCTTTTGCCGGATCTAAACGATCCCGTTTAAGTTGATCTTAGCCCCAAACGCGGCTAACGTATCCTTAAATATTCAAATGGACTATAAAACTCCAAATCGACTTTGGTTCAAGGGTACCTCTCTGAACTCCTCTGACACCTATCGTTGTAATCCTTCAACGACGTCAGAGAGGTGATGAGTCCTGACGGCCATATATTAAACGGATCACTACGTTAAGTTGATCTTAGTCTTAAACAGGACTAACGTATCCTTAACGAACGTTTAAGTTGATCTTAGCCTCAACACGGCTAATGTATCCTTAAACTAAAAACACCAAACCCAAATTTAAGTAAATACGGATTTGGACTGATCCACGTCCTACGGGCAACGGCATTACTCAGTCTCCGTATACAATCCACGGGCAACCACAAACAAAACAAACACACACGACACGAAGTGAAATTCTGGAGAAGGAGAAAGTTGTTACCGCGATGCGGTAGCGTAATTAACTGCAGGGGCTTGCGCCTGCAGGGAAGAGAGTCCCCACAATCAAAAACCCCTCAAGCGAGGGGGAATCTGACGAAGTCTGCTACATCGGCCGTATCCGTCTAAACCTCCGATACACGGGGCCATAAATCAACTTGGCATCCTCGGAGAGGTGGATGGATAAAACCAAATAGCATCTGTCCCGAATCTCAGGCAAGACGTCCTCATGTCTTGGCCGCCGTTCTGAGGGGAACAGATTCTGGCACGCCCGGTGGGACCTTTTCCTCTTTCCACTCCACACTTCGTGTGTCGTGTTCGCTAACGAATCGCGGTTTGCTGTGGTTGCCTGTGGATTCGAGGTACTAAGATTTGGTGTCTTGCTCCGTGCAGAAAACAAAAGATCAATGGCTTCAAACTGCACTGACTGCAACTGCAACTCTCATTCCGTCTCTGCTAGAGGAGTGACTTATGGGCCCCAAGCGGCCTCCTTTTTCAAAATTCCAGTGGAGCAGGTAACTCAGGCCACTGCTGAATTATTCTTTGGGACTATGCTCCCGCTGATGAGCTTCAATGCCCCAATGACATCGCAAGAAGCTCCAAAGAGCCGGTCTTTGATCGACTCACCACTACCGCGACCCCTCTCAACGGGTCGCCCAGTTTCAATACTTCAGCTTTCAACAGACTGGGCCAGAACGTCCGCAAACCCGCGATACCCGAAGCTGCCATCCCAAAGCGGATAGCCATCCCGACTCAAACGGACGAAATCATTGGAAAGGCTCCTCCTTCCAAGAAGTCAGTTTTTACAAGGCTGGCCATTCCGGTTGCTGCCCCAGGCGAGGTCCTCAAAGCTGCTTCCCCTACCCAGAGCAGGGGGCATGAAGAAGCTTATCCAACAACGGAGGTGACTCCATCCGCAAGACACGCTCGACGTCGCCACTGGCGTCGAGTAAGAAAGGCTGGGGGCAACTCCCCCTCTGGATTTACGCCACCAGCTCCGATGGTGGAGATCGATGCTGCTGTTCCAACCGGGAACATCTTTGAATTGCTGAATACGGTGCGCAGAAACTCTCCTACTGCGATGTTGAAATGAACTCCTTCACCTGTGGAGAATACTCCAGAGAAGAAGCTAGAGCAGCCCCCTCAACGGCTGTCCTCTAAAATTTACAAAGTCTGGCGACAGGTCCAAGAGTCGGTGATTGATGAAAACTGTCTCCGCCGACAAAAAAAGATGAAGGTGCGGCAAGAGAAGGACTACTCAGTCAAGCCAGAAAAGCAACAGCTGGCTGGGTGCCCACTGCAACGGCTCCCTCAACGTCAATCACTCAAAAGAAAAGGAGGCCGCAAAAAGCCCCTGTGAACATGGTGAACCGTAAAAGCGCTGAACACAAATGCCCCAAATCTGGGGGCATGGTGGTGCACACCGTTTATATGGCTTCCGGAAAGGAGGAAAGCCGTGCTTCGATGGGTCACCGACCGCTCACCCGATCTGTGACGAAAGCCCAGGAGCAGCAACAGAAGCTTCAGGAAATGATGACTGTGATGGCTGCACTTACCGAACCAAAAGAAAGTTCGGAAGTATCACTAGAGCAGCGTTACGAACAAGAAACCGATGCTGACTTCTTACGAAGAATCCTCAAAAAGAAGGACAGAGAAGCCGCAGAACAAGCGGCTAACATAAAACAAATGGCACTCCTCTTCCAAGACATGGTAGGGATGATGTTACAGCCTGACCCTCCAGCTGAAGACCCTCCAGTCATTGTCGGAAATGACGGAGGGGAAACATCTGATCCTCCTCCGGCTCTTTCAGCAGCCAAGGAAGAAACCATTTCCAAGGCCGCACTGGATGACTATATAGCTCAGCAAATACGAGCTCATCAGGCGAGTGAAGCGGCTGGGCAAACTGTTAGAACTGGACGACCCTATCCGGGTTGGTATGACCAAATTAGTTACCCGCCGGGATATACGATCCCTAAGTTCCACGTATATAAAGGGACAGGAAATCCACATCAGCACGTCGCTCAATTCAGGGCATTGTGCGGCAACACTGGAGGCGATGACAAACTGTTGCTTCGCCAATTCGTCGGCAGCTTAGCAGAAACAGCCTTTGAATGGTATTCGGAGCTACCCAACGACTCTGTCAAAACATTTGCGGAGATAGAGTTATTGTTTACACAAAGATTCACGAGTGCTAGTGAACGCACCCCGATAATAGCACTGATAAATGCCAGGATAAGGCCAGGCGAAACGTGGGTCCAATACGCAACACGATGGCGGAACCTATGGTCGAAAGGCGAACAACGCATAGAAGAGGCACCTGCGGTAGGCATGTTCGTGGGCACTCTTGATCCGCAAGCGACCATCTCACAATTCATGATGTTCTTTAGGCCGACCACCTTCCAAGCATTGATCGACAAATTAGCCCAAATGGACCAGATGGGCCATGGACCGTCTCCTCCAAAACCAGACTCTCGAAATGAGAAAGGAAAAGGGAAAGCGGCTGTCGTTGCCGTTTGTCCGCCAAAATAACGTGCATCCACGCCCGTCCCTTGAGGAGAGACTAGGACGTCCTTATTCGTTTCTTCAGAATAAAACGAGAAGATTGTTCGAACCGGCAGTACGCAACAGACTCATCAATCTGCCGAATCCAAAACGTCCGTTACAGCCAGGCGATCTCAATAATCCCGATTACTGCCCTTACCACCAAACGGTAAGTCACCCGATCGAGGATTGTTTCGTCTTCAAGGGATGGATCGAGGATCAGTACCTACAAGGCAAGTTTGCGCTGTCTGAAAAGTGGAAGGTAAACCCACCACAGCCGCATACTCCAAAGAAGACGGACACGCAGGGGGCAACTTGTCATGTGATCTCTCACTCATTGGCGGATAATAAAGAGGCTCCTTGCGCCGAGAAACCGAGGGCGGACCCTGAACCAGAAATTCCGCGGCCATCAGATGAGTTGATCGATGCCTTCCTGAATGAGATTCGTCTGAAAGTTAATACCGATCAAGAGCGTGATATGGCCATACTGGAAGGAGCCAAACGCCGACTACTAGACCAAAGAGTCGAAGCACTTCCATCAAATCAAAAGCCATCCGCTGCGGATAAAAACAAATCCAAGACGAGGAAGAGGTTCGCCAAAGCCCTGTTAGCAGGAATGGTGCTACCACCCTCTGAAGAAAATACTCTTGATGAAGTGGAGATGCATCCTAACTTCTGCTTATATCATCAGAAGATCATACATCCTACCGAAGATTGCGACTCCTTTAAGTGTTGGTGGCAAGGATATGTTGCTCAAAAGCAACTCTTCAACAAGACAAAATGTGAAGCTCGTAGACATCGAAAAAATGCAATAGATGAGCGCAAAAGAGTCGCCGACGACTGTCACATAACCGACTCCAAGGGATCGCAAATTATCACCTTTGGAAGCGACTCTGACGAAGAAGCTACCCTCAACCCTTCCCTCGGGAAATCTATTTCAAAAATGAAGGAATTGAGGAGCTGCGAGAACGTTCAGCCGTGCAATCGCACGCTATTCGAAAAAAATCTCGGCCCCGCAAACAAAGGATCAAGCAAAAAGGATAAAGAGAAGGGAAAAACAGCCCTCATAGCCAATACTCAACAACAATCGAGTGGACCTAAACCGGTGGTTTGCCGAAACAACAAGCAGCAACCCCTTCAGGAAAAGTTGAAACGTCCTTACTCGTTTCCTCAAAATAAAACAAGAAGACTGTTCGAGCTGGCAGTGTGCGACAGACTCATCAATTTGCCAAGTCCAAAACGTCCGTTGCGGCCAGGCGATGTTAATAATCCTAATTATTGCCCTTACCACCAAACAGTAGGTCACATGATCGAGGACTGCTACGTCTTCAAAACTGGGTTGATGATCAATACCAACAGGGCGAGTTAGCGCTGTCTGAAAAATGGAAGGTGAGCCCGCCACAACCGCACGCTCCGAGAAAGATAGACACGCCGGGGGCATCATGCTCAGTCATAGAGAAAGCCTCATAGACCGAAAAGTCAGTAAACTAGAGATTCGCCTCAAATACGGCGACGGCGGACCGAAACGTCCTTAAACTAATGATGGACCACAATGTCCTAAAACTTGCAAACGACCGAAACATCTTTAAACTACTACCGCAGCATCCGCAGGCTGACGAGAATAAAAAAAAGAAAAAAGAAGAAAATAAAATGAACGGTATGTCCATAAGCAAAATGGGCACGGATGAAAACCCGAAAGGGCTCCGTGAGTAAAAAAAGCAGGGCTACCGGCGAGTGTTTGTAAAAAACCCGAAAGGGCGCGGCCTTGTAAAAAAAAAACAAAAAAAAACGATACGTCCATAAGCAAAAAAAGGGCACGGATAAAAACCCGAAAGGGCTCCGTGAGTAAAAACAGCAGGACTGTCGGCGAGTGTTTGTGAAAACCCGAAAGGGCGCCCGAAAGGGCGCAACCTCGTTAAAGGACACTTACAGGGTCCTCTCGACCTTGTAAGGAGAAACCACCCGCGTGAGATCCTTACGACTCACAAAGGAGCAACGCACTTAGGAATTACACTTGCGAGATCCTCACGACTCGTAAGGAGAACTCTCTTATGGAACCCTCACGTCTCATAAGATTTGAAAGTCTTAAGTCACAGAGACCTAAACCTGTGCTTAAGCAAACTCTACAACCTCCGATTCTGCCCTATAAGTGGCTCAATACTAACCCTTGTATACAATCCACGGGCGCGAATAAACATTTCCCTAACCAAGTTTCATCCGTGATTGGGGATATGTACACATGACAAACAACCCTTGTAGGTCCTCCGATTTACAAGGAGAAAACCCTCTTGTAGGATCCTTACGACTTACAGAGGAACACACACTTAGGAATCCTCACGATTCCCAAGGAGAAAATACACCTACATGATCCTCACGACTTGTAGTGAGAAATACCTTTGTGAGACCCTTACGGCTTATGAAGTTAAAAGCCTTAGTCGACAGGACCTTAACCCTGTTCGCTAAGCCACCTTTGTTCGACATCGACAGAGGCAGATGATGATTCGCTCCTGGCAATATTCCAGTTGTAGCGGTGCTGATGCCGAAATCAGTGTCTAATTTCAGATTTACGGTGAAAAGCCGATAGGCCGCACATGCATACGAAATAGCCGAAATGATGGGGCAACCTGCAATAAAAAACAGCAAGTAAAAACGTATGCATACAAAATAGCCGAAATGATTGTGCGACAAGCAATAAAAAGCAGCGAGCAAAAATAAAATAAATAGCCGAAATGATTGGGCAACTCGCAATAAAAAGCAGCGAGCAAAAATAAAATAAATAGCCGAAATGATTGGGCAACTCGTAATAAAAAGCAGCGAGTGAAAACAAACTAAATAGCCGAAATGATTGGGCACCGCGAAAAATAGCCGAAATGATTGGGCAATCGCGACCTTCGCGATATAAAAGCTGAAATGATAGAGCATCGTGGAAATAAAATAATAATAATAAAAAAAATGAAAAAAAAAATGAAAAAAAAAATGAATGAAACTTCTGCCCTACAGGTTAGATTACATCGATTCCTGTATACAATCCAGGGGCACAAACAAAGAGGGAACCATACTTTCCCAACAGGCTCCATAAAAAAGCGAAGCCAAATCTCGACGGTTCACAGACAACCTAGAGACCATCTAAGCATTCGTCTCGTTACAGCAGATGAGATGTCAATAAAGGCGTTCCTTCGCAGTCCATCAAGATGCATATACAACGCCAACAAAAAAACCTTGCGGTCGAAACAAAGCGAAGCGACGGCAAAATCCCAGCTTCATTTTGACGTTCGTTTCGATACAGTAGACGCAATGTCAACCCCAGCGTTCTTCCTCCAACAGGATTTGGACACACCAAAGCAAACGAAGCGAAGGCCACGTTCCTAGCTTCAACGTCTTGACGGTAACTCATATAAAACCGGAAAGACAATCGAAGATCATCTCGCACCAGCACAGGGTGGTCACCATCTCGACGTCCATCTCGATACAGGGTGGTCACCACCTCGACGTCCATCTCGATACAGCAGACGAGATGTCACCCCAACGTTCGTCTCGACACAGCAGACGCAACACCATCAAACAAATGGAGCCACGGCAAAATCCCTAATTCCAAACCTCGACGGTTCACCAGCAACCTAGAGACAACTACGATGTTCGTTTCGACACAGCAGACGCAACATAATCAAACAAGTGGAGTAACGGCAAAATCCCAGCTCCACCGCGACGTTCGTCTCGATACAGCAGACGAGATGTCACCCCAACGTTCGTCTCGACACAGCAGACGCAACATCATCAAACAAATGGAGCCACGGCAAAATCCCTAGTTCCAAACCTCGACGGTTCACCAGCAACCTAGAGACAACTACGACATTCGTCTCGATACAGCAGAGGAGATGTCACTCTAGCGTTCTTCCTCTAGCAGGATTCAGATGCGACAATCAAACAAACGGAGCCACGGCAAAATTCCAGCTCCACCCCGACGTTCGTCTCGATACAGCAGACGAGTTGTCACCCCAGCGTTCTCCCTCCAGCAGGATTCAGACGCGACAATCAAACAAACGGAGCCACGGCAAAATTCCAGCTCCACCCCGACGTTCGTTTCGATACAGCAGACGAGTTGTCACCCTAGCGTTCTTCCTCCAGCAGGGTTCAGACGCGACAATCAAACAAACGGAGCCACGGCAAAATCCCTAGTTCCCACCACGACACTCGTCTCGATACAACAGACGCGATGCCAGCAAACGAAGCAAAGGCCAAATTCCTAGCTTCAGGGTCTTGACGGCAACTCACATTAAACCTGAAAGACTATCGGAGATCATCCCACACCAGCGCGGAGTGGTTATGACTCATCGGGGCTCGCCAAAATGAGCCTAACCTCAAGTAAAAAGCGGCATGGCAAATTCCTAACGCTTGCTCTTCCGACGGTCAAACTGCCTAGGAAGATTTCTTGAAGACGTCTTGTCCAGCCCCCGAAGGGATCAGAGACACGGCAGTCACAGGGCTACTCGAACAGCACAATTGCCTATCGAGGAACATATCATCTTATGCGACGGTACGACGGTCAAAACCCTAAGTACCACAAACCCTAATGGACTTCTGTTATAAATAGCAGAGGTTAACTGTGACGTTAGGATATTCTTGCGAGAAATGCTCGATTCGTCTCGACTTGTGAAGAAATTGATGTCTTTGCGAGAGATTCTCGATGCGGCTCGACTCGTGAGATAAAGCCTTAGGCAATAGGCATAAAAGGAGCCTGTTTCCTAAGCACTGGGACCCTGCAAGTTGGCCCCAAAACGGTCTCTTGCACACTATCCACGGGTCTCACTCTCCAAACTCGAAACTTGACAAGGAGGGAAGCAACCGCTTACGGGTCCTCTCGACTCGTAAGAGGGAAAAATTCTCTTATAGGATCCTTACGACTTATAAGAGAAAACACACTTAGGAATCCTCACGATTCCTAAGGAGAAAATCCACCTACGAGATCCTCTCGATCCGTAGGGAAAAAAGTCTCTATGAGACCCTCACAGCTCATAGAGTTGAAAAGTCTTAGGCGGCAGATCCGAACCTGCGGCCTAAGCCATCGCTATCTTTTGGAAAAACTAAGTTATCTTCCAATTATGATTATCAAGACAGCATATGCACAATAAGAGAAAGAAGGAAGTGACAGTAAGAACATCCGATTTACATTTGATCAAGCGTTCGAGACACATTCAGTCATGCATAAGCAAAAGACTCAGAACAAAAGATAAGACATGCTATGAAAAACAAAAATTTCCATTAATATTGCCAGAAGTTCTTACAATCATAAAAGCAATAAACAAAAAACATTATTACAAGGGAATAACCTCGAACCCAGGACATGGATTGAGGAACTCAAAAGAGACCCTATCTATGACTTTCCAAGCCTCGCGGACCATCCTAGTGTGCTTTCTTTCGCGAGCACAAGCGTCAGGGTCCCCCCTGATGTCTTCCACCCTCCGATAAGCAGCGAGTATGGCAGACTGTTGAAAAACCTCGTGCAAGAGATCGATAAGACTGTCTCGACGTCTTTTCGAGATAAAGTTCAACAGGTACACCGAGTGCACCTTATCCTCAGCGGCATCCAACGCCCTAAACGGCACACTGGAACAGAATAGGGGAAGCGCTTCCCAGATAGCTCCCACGATAAGCTTAAGGAGGGAGGAACGTCGGGGAAGCAGTGGACCGTTGTATGCGTCGAAGCGGCTCATGATTTCAGCACACTCCGCGTTTGTGAACTCTCGATTTTGAGAGCGGTCAAGTCGGCGGATGTCCCCGTAAGAGATGATCTCGTTAAGAGCATACATATGGGCGTCCATTGTTCCTGTGAAAGAAGATCAACAGAATTAGCAGACCGACTGATTAAGCGAATTCTTGTTAAAAAACGAGCACAGAGAGTTAAACTCCTCGAGAGCAATGCTCTACGAATAGGGGTGACGCCTATTAAATTCCATAATAAGGGAAATTTAAAGAAGTCCCCCAAGACTCTGAGATCATCATTATTAAAAGATGATATAATCCATTAAAATACAAAACTCCATTTTTAATTTTCATTATTCATACTCAAACTCTTAAGAATTCATTTTTTTTAGATCAAAGGGATCTATGTTTTGCCAAAGATGCAAGGTTCTGTTCATGGGCTGAGAAACCCTGAAACAGATTCCTGAGAGCAAGGCTCTACTTGGTGAAACCTCAAAAGGATTTCCTTTAGATCAAAGATCTATGAGAGCAAAGCTCTATTAATTGAAATTCAAGGTTAATTTTTACCTAAATAGTTTCTTTTAAAGAAAATCTAACTCTGAGAGTTCTTGAAGGCAAGAGCAAAGCTCTGAAGTTTCTGAAAATGAAAATTTTAAAAGATGATAATCATCTGTGCAGGACTAAAGGTCCTATTTATAGGCATCAAGTGCCCTTTCAACTTCCAAAAATTGCCGCAACGGTTGGAATTCTGCCACCGTTGCGCTCACGTTTGGGGCCACGTAAGCGCAACGGTTGGGGGGGCATTTGTTTACCCCAATCAGAGCAAAGCTTGTTAGTTATATGTATGCCCTAGGGGCCATTACTGTACATTGGATGTATATTGTAGTGGATGCTGGGACATATATAGGTAGGACTTTCTTGCTCGACATGATAGTACACTATCTGGTTGCTCTTTATCTTAACGTGTATACTTTCTGTCTCTCTGTTACATGTTGATAAAGCCCTTAGGATGTGTACTCGACTTCCAGGACTATGATGTAGATCATACTAGTGGGGCCTGGGTAGTCCATGAGTACATCCTTCATTGTTCCTAGTCGTGGGAATATCGAGACGGGGCATCGATATTCCAGAGTAGACTAGCGTATATCTTCTCGACCCATGTGATGGGCGATGGATCATCCCATATCCATTGGTGTTTGACATCAGAGATGGTATGCGGGTGCTCAGTGGGGACTGGGTACACTGAACGGACTCGCCGAGAACTCCCAGATGGTATTATACCTCACGTCAGATGGCAGTTCTCTGGTGACACTGGTACAGCTTAGTCTGTTGACCCGAGATCGTCATAGAGTCTTGTGTGTCTCCCACTGTGCTTTGATTTCCACCCAACCACGGCTCTACTGAGTTGTGCAAACAGGTGGTTTTTGGGTACAGTCCCGATTCACATGGAGGCAATGAGCGATAGGAGGGGATTCGTCTCTCCCGGTATTGGGGGTTGATGTTGTGCTATGCTCGACTGGCCATAACAGGAAATCCCTGGCCAGGGTTGCAGTGATATACTGGTAAGAGTTATCAGTAGTTTCACGATTGTTATGGACCTTATATCGGCATGACTTATCAAGCTATTGGGGTCTGACGTTTACCACCCCTAGGCGAGATATGCGACATATCAGACGAACTGACCGGACTGTACGGTAAGTGTTACTGGTTGGATTCACTGGAGTGTGAGCGGGCTTGCTCGTCGATCTTCTAATCGCTCAATACCCGGGTGGCCGTTACGTTTAGCAGACCGCTTGCTGCTTGTGGGTGTTTGATATGATCATCACCTGCTGCCGGCGTATTGACGAGTCTTTAGAGTCCTACACAGAGGTTTCCTGGCTCGAGCAAAACGAAATAGGAGCGCATATGAGATATGTGCGGGACCGAGAATAATACGTGTATGTGATACTGTATTCCATTCTCGCGATATGTAACATTGATCGGTTATATGCGATATAGCCGGGTTATCGGATCAAGTGTTGATTCGATAATTTGTTACTATTCATATTAGTCGGTTATATGTGATATGACCGGATCGTTAAATCAAGTGTTGATTTAATGATTTAATGTATAATTATATATTTGATATATTACTTTACATTAACTAGTATTGGTTCACTTAAGATGGATTTTCTCACTTGATGTGCACATTGTATATGTGATATATTTTTATGTGCACTTGATTGTATCATGTTTGTCGATACATGCTAACTTGAGTTTGTGTAAAGATCAAACCATGGTTGTGTAATGGTTAGGGTTTTCCTTTTATTATCTATTTATTTATTTGTTATTCTTTTGGGGGACAAGAATAAAATGGTGGCTAGTTTTTTATATCTTTCATGAAAATTGATGAAGCTTTGAAGCTTGCACCATTTTGTCTCTTGACCTTGACCTAACCATTCAACCCAACCATGGTTTAATCTCTACACCTAACTATGGTTGCCATTATGATAGGTATCATATTATTTTCCTATTTTAAATAACACTTATCATATTCATGCTTCTTCTTCTTCTTCATCAACAAGAAGAAAAGCTTTCTTCCATCAATAGCAACCTTATCAAAAGAGTCAGAAATCCAAATCTAGAGTCAACCCACTTCCTATTTCTTCATCCTCTATCACTTGCCATGTAGTAGAGTGTGTTGTCTTCACAAGTTTCTTGACTTGGCGAAGGCGGAGCTCGAGTTTGAGTTGCCTCGACGTAGATCATCTTCGGCATCGAAGTCAACGACCTAGCCCATTCTTTTCTCCGACGAAACCATCGCCGGAGTCCGGGATCCGATGATCGCAGCGAAGAGACATCGTCATGGAGCTATGGAGGTGGACTACCGGATCTACAAAGGTTGTTTTTCGGTTCACTCTTTAGTTAAGTTGTTAACTAGTTGCTAGTTTCGCCTAATCTCTAGTCAACGATCCGTATAAGGGTTCTTCGGCATACATAATTTTTGAATTGGACATGCTTGATCAGTTGTAGAACATCTTGGGTGTGCCTAGGAACCCTACAGAGCTCTGTTCAAATTCCAAGGCGGGAGATGAAGCAACGCTTCATCTTCCCCCAATCAGAGCAAAGCTTTGCTTTGGAAATTTAAACTTTAATAAATGAAGCAACGCTTCAGATTCTTTGCGCTGCGCGCAACGCGCCACGTGTCAGGCGCAGACACATCAGCGCAGCGCCCAAAGCAGCGCACCCAATCAGAGCAAGGCTCTTTTAAAACAAAAAGTAAAGGAAGCAACGTTTCAGTTGCGCAAACGCTGCACAGCTGCGCAAGCGCTGCGCTGCGCGACACGTGTCACGCGCTGAGACGTTTGCGCAAAACAGAATTGAGATTTTAAAGAAATCTTTTCTGTTCTTGTTAAAACAAGAAGATTTTCTTCTGTAAAACAGAAGCCCTTGGATCAAGGATCCAACGGTGGGGAAAATTCCCCAAATCACTCAGAGAATGATCTCTTTAACAAACTTTAACTAATTTATGGGCACTATAAAAAGGACCCCAGACCTCAATTCAAAGGCATCAACATTCTTAAAAAAAATAAAAATCAAGAGCTTCAAACAGAGAGAACTCTGAAAAAGTTTTCAAGAAAAAGGTAAAAACCTTCTCAAAATAGAAGAAATTTCTTCTAATAGATCATTGATCTAAAAACAAGATCAATGATCTTCACATAATAAACAGTGCTTTGCACTTCTTATGAACCCCGGATTCTTAAAAAAAAACAAGAAAAACAAAATAAAGAATAGTGCTTTGCACTTTTTTATGAACCATTGGTTCTTGAATCTAAAAGATTCTCAAATCGTAGTGCCCTGCACTTACAAGCTGCGTTGTTGCGCTCTTGGATTGGCGCAAGCCACAGGAGCGCGCCACGTGTCAGCAGCGCAGGCGCAGCGCATTAGCGCAGCGCACTGCGCTTGTGCGACACGTGTCAACACTACAAGCGCTTGCGCTCTCTGATTGGCGCAAAGCGCCTGACAAATACAAGGCATTTCCTAAAGGGCCAAGCCCAAATCAAAAAGACCAAGTAGGCATAATTAAATTGATGCTCTGCATCATTTAAAAAAGGGCAGAGCCCAAACAGAATAAATAATGCTATGCATTATTAAACATGGGTAAAGCCCTAACACAGGTCTAATAGGCCAAAAATAAGAAATAAACTGGACTTAGCCCGATCATGGCCATAAGTCCTCAAATTAAATTGACCGAGCAAAACTGCTCTCTTAAATCAATTTATATCCGGTTCGAGGATACATCTCCGAACTCCTCTGACACATGTCGTTGTAATCATTCAACGATGTTAGAGAGGTGACGAGTCCCGACAACCACATATCTACATGGACTGCGGGGTCCTTAAACTAATATCGGACCGAAACGTCCTTAAACTAATGTTGGACCGAAACGTCCTTAAACTAATGATGGACCACCACGTCCGTAAACTGGAATATGGACCCCCACGTCCCTAAACTGGAATATGGACCACCACGTCCTTAAACTGGCAATGGACCACCACGTCCCTAAACTGGAATATGGACCACCAAGTCCCTAAACTGGCAATAGACCACCACGTCCCTAAACTGGAATATGGACCATCACGTCCCTAAACTGGAATATGGACCACCAAATCCCTAAACTGGCAATAGACTACCACGTCCTTAAACTGGAACATAGACCACCACGTTCCTAAATTGGAGTATGGACCACCACGTCCCTAAACTGGAACAATAGGGCCTCCAAATGCTCTTTTGCCGGATCTAAACGATCCCGTTTAAGTTGATCTTAGCCCCAAACGCGGCTAACGTATCCTTAAATATTCAAATGGACTATAAAACTCCAAATCGACTTTGGTTCAAGGGTACCTCTCTGAACTCCTCTGACACCTATCGTTGTAATCCTTCAACGACGTCAGAGAGGTGATGAGTCCTGACGGCCATATATTAAACGGATCACTACGTTAAGTTGATCTTAGTCTCAAACAAGGACTAACGTATCCTTAACGAACGTTTAAGTTGATCTTAGCCTCAACACGGCTAATGTATCCTTAAACTAAAAACACCAAATCCAAATCTAAGTAAATACGGATTTGGACTAATCCACGTCCTACGGGCGACGGCATTACTCAGTCTCCGTATACAATCCACGGGCAACCACAAACAAAACAAACACATACGACACGAAGTGAAATTCTGGAGAAGGAGAAAGTTGTTACCGCGATACGGTAGCGTAATTAACTGCAGGGGCTTGCGCCTGCAGGGAAGAGCGTCCCCCCAATCAAAAACCCCTCAAGCGAGGGGGAATCTGACGAAGTCTGCTACATCGGCCGCATCCGTCTAAACCTCTGATACACGGGGCCATAAATCAACTTGGCATTCTCGGAGAGGTGGACGGATAAAACCAAATAGTATCTGCCCCGAATCTCAGGCAAGACGTCCTCATGTCTTGGCCGCCGTTCGGAGGGGAACAGAGCCGAGCATTGAATTTGAAGTTGGTGAAAGCTCAGGTTCACTGGAGATCTCTTCTTCACCATCAGATGAAGAACAGTCCTAAGTTGAGCAGTATTTACTCGCTTGAGACTGACAACGAAGGGACATTAGACCGCCACAGAGATATGGCTATGATGATCTAGTGGTGTATGCGATATCCGTTGCAGATACAGTTGATAGTAGCGAACCTACGAGTTATCAAGAAGCTATCTCATCCGATGGGTCAGCTCGTTAGTTAGTCGTTATGAATGAAGAGATTGACTCTCTTCACAAGAACCAAACATGGAAGCTCGTGGAGCCCGAAAGAGGAAAGAAAGTAGTTGGCAGAAAGTGGGTTTTCAAGAAGAAGAAATGAGACCAAAGGGTTGCTGATACACGATCCAAGGCACAATTGGTAGCTAAAGGCTATTTGCAGGTTCGAGGAGTGGACTTCAATGAAGTATTTTCTCCGGTTGTAAAACACATCTCTATTCGTGTCTTACTCGGTTTGGTAGCTATGCAAAATTTGGAGCTCGAACAACTCAATGTTAAGACCGCTTTCCTGCATAGTAGTTTGGTAGAGAAGATTTACATGCAACCCGATGGTTTCAAAATTGAAGGTAAGGAAGACCACATTTGTTTGTTAGAGAAGTCTCTCTATGGTTTGAAACAGTCGCCTAGACGTTGGTACAAGAAATTTAACTCCTTCACGAAGAATATTGGGTTTACGAGAAAGGCGACAATTGCGTTTATTGCAAGAAGTTCGCCGATGGTTTTTTCATATACTTGTTGCTTTATGTTGATAGCAGTAAGGTATATGATTGATATTCAGAAGCTTAAGGAACAGTTGAAATGCAAGTTCGAGACCAAAGATTTGGGAATGGCCAAGAAAATTCTCGGTATGGAAATTAGGCGCGATTGCAGGGGAGGAAAAGTTTACTTGTCTCAACAGCGATACGTTGACACGGTTTTGGAGCGTTTTGGCATGCAGACTTTAAATCTGTAAATACTCCGTTGGCAGCTCATTTCAAATTTTCAACTCGTTTATCACCGAAAACTGATAAATAAATTCAGTATATGTCGCATATTCCTTATTCGAGTGCGGTGGGTAGCATTATATATGCCATGGTTTGTATCTGACTTGATATTTCATATGCAGTTAGTGTTGTTGGTCGCTATATGGTATCGCTTGGTAAAGACTATTGGCAAGCAGTGAAATGGATTTTACGATATCTACGAGGTACGTCTGATGTGGGGTTGGAGTTTGGAAGAAACAGTGACAGTTTGGTTGGTTTCAGCGATTCTGGTTATGCAGGTGATCTCGACAGACGAAGATCGATCATTGGCTATGTATTCTATTTAGGAGGATGCGCCATCAGTTGGTGTGTTTCGTTACAACCTACGGTAGCGTTATCTACGACGGAGTTAGAGTATATGGCTGTTGTTGAGGTTGTTAAGGAAGCAATCTGGTCGAAGGGATTATTTTCAGAACTTGGTATCCAAAAGGATACCGTAATAGTCTATTGTGATAACCAAAGCGCGATTCATTTGACAAAGAACTATATGCATCATAATATAACGAAGCATATCGATGTTAGGTATTGGTTTGTTCAGAGTATCGTTGATGAGGAAGAGATTATCGTAAAGAAGGTTGGTACAGTGGATAATCCGGCCAACATGTTGACAAAGTCTCTTTCGATTGTTAAGTTTGAGTATTGCTTGAACTTAATTGGAGTGTGTCGCACTCATTAAGCCCTTTAAGGATTTTGTGAAGAAGGTGGAGCTACTATTAATTTTATGAAGAAGTTTTGTAGCGAATGCGAGGCAAGATAGAGATTTGTCAGATATGCCTCATATTCTTGATCCATACTAAAGTTTCCCATCGATTCGGCGTTTCACAGAGATTTGTAGTTGAGCCGCCTCATTGAGAAAACTCAAGACAATCTTGAGCCATCTCAGAAGACATTTTGAATGATTATTTGCTCTTTGTTTGTAAGAGACAGCTCAGGATATACTTGAGCCGGCTCACAACTAGTGTGGAGTTTTCTGTTTATGTCAACCGTCTCATCATCAACTTGAGCCGGCTGTAAGCGGATCGGGCCGACTATCTGCTGTTTCGAGATAATTGGTAAATTAGCCATTCAGTCATATCTTTAGTATACTATATATATTGTAGTATTTTGTAACCCTAAACCTGATAGCTTTTTGTGATGGCTTTTGAGAAAATCTTTGAGAGAACCCTTTGTAATTTGAGAGCTAGGGTTTTGAGAGATTCATCCACCGTTTGTAATTTTCTATAATTTTGTCGATTAATAAAGCTTCTCCTTCATCCGGGGTTTTTTCCGAAAGGGTTTTCCACGTAAAATCTAGTGTCTTGTGGTTAATACTTTTATTTTCATTACTTTTGGTTTATTTGTCTTCTTCACTTTATCGTTTGTTATTACTTCGAGGTCGTATTTATCACAACAAAATAGTATCAGAGCCAACACGACATCTAGATGATTGCTCGTTGTTGTCGATGTGAGACCGTAGAAAGAGATATTTTTATAGCTATTAGTTACGGTTTATTTGGTGTGACCAAAGAGACTCTCCAAATAATAATGTGTTATTCTGTACTACTTAAGCGATAAAGGTCACTCAACCTGCAAGAGTTTCTGGCGTAGCGATAAAAACTAACATAACCTGTACAAATTCAATACATATAAGAGGGCAATCAATCATGAATCATAGGATGATTTGAGAGTGAGGTTTCCAAAGATTGGGGAAAGAGAAGATTGATTAAGCAAGCAGCAATGATACATAAGGGGCTGTTTGGTTGTAGGATTTAGAAATTTGGATTCCAAAATAGTACGGTTGAAAATTTTTGGATTTGGTAATTTGTTGTTTGGTTGGTTTTGGATTCTTAGTATTGGATTTGTAGATCCTTGTAATTTTTGTTTGGTTGGTGAAAAGAAAGTGGGATTTGGATTTGAGGATTTTAGAGAGAGATAGATAGAGAGAGCATTATTAAATAAATAAAGTAGCACGGGTCCCATCTAAAAGTACAATGAATAGTGCCTAATCTTTGCAAATCCTTAGAACTTTTTAGGATTCAAGAATCCATGTTACATGATGACCCCCCTATAAAAAACAAAAAAATCCTAAAAATCCAAATCCACCAACCAAACACAAAATTATGGAATTCTAGGATTCCACGATCTAAATCCCCAATAATCCTGCAACCCAACAGCCGTAAGAATGTCTTTCTTCTTGTTCAAATATTATGTTTTTGAATGATTAATCAATAGTGGGTTAATGTCGTGTTGATGTGATGACGACAAATTAAGGTTTGTGGGGTCACATTGACTGCATTGCAATATGTTTCGGGACCATGCACGTTTCATGGTTGATGTGTGACTCCTGCTGTTTCTAGGGTTGGCAATTAGTCCGAATCCAATGCTTACTCAAGTCATGCATTGAATCTACACCATTGTTTTATGTCCAGTCATTTCCTTTGTATCATGATAGTAGCAAAAACTTGGATTAAATTCTGCATGGGTATTTTGTTATTTCAGTTTCACCCGTGAGGTCGTGATCTCTCTTAGATGTTGTCCTCCGTCAATCTGGTTGCGAGCGGTTAAGATTGTATATGAGAATTGTTGTGTGGACCTCAATAGGTTTTTGGATATTGTCGACGCCGAGCTACCTGCAAGGGAAGTCCCGGGATGAGAAACCACCGTAGGATCCTCCGACGATCAAGTTAGCACCGTGGAATAAGAGCAGGGTAGCGGCGTATTAGAATGAGTTCAAGTTACCTGAGTTGTTTGAAAGAGGGGTTTATATAGCGGTCGCATAGGGCGAACCGGCGCGAGATCCTCGCCGCTCATTATGCCCCTGTGTTACGCCCGCGTCGATGGCGGGATCCGTCCATTAATGGCAGGATACACTCATTAATAGAGGGATGTGCCAGCGTGGGACATGGAACGTGGGGCGGTGGATATCTCGCATTGGCGTGATACATGGAGCCGTGGCGGGGGCGCTTGGGTTCCGCGCTCTAGGTTGATCAGGGACGCCGAGGAAACTCAGCTCGGTGGATAGCTCGGAGACGAGCCGGGAGGTTGAGGAAGCTCAGCCCTGCAACAGCTCGGAGACGAGCAAAGGGGGTGTAAGTTCAGCTGCTGGATGGCTCGGGGGCGAGAAGTGGGCTTGCGTTGTCGACACGTCATCTGCTATGTGTCGTAATCTGGGGAATCCCCGTTCATGAGCCTTATCACTAGCCCCCCATTCTCGCCCTGACCTATTTGTGGGTCGGGGTCGAGAGTGGTAAGCCCGGTTTTTAACGGTTCAGCCTATGATTCCCGGGCTGTCTGACGACGGCGGGACATTTAGCGGCTACTCCCCTCGAATGACTAGGCCCACGTGGCGGGTCACGAAACGCCTCGGTTACAGCGCGTATCTTTGGTGACGTCAGGAGATCGGTGAAATGATTGCGCTTTTAAAAAGGGGACGCCGCTTCACTCGATCGTCAGTTAGGCTACGCGCTACGTGCCCAACATTGGTTGGGAGGGCGCGAGAGGCTGTCTTCGACTCCTGCCGCAAGAAGACGTTTCTAATGACCGATCGCCACGTGGAGCCTTGACGGCCGCTAGGTGAGACGCTTCGTTTTGGCGGGAATCGATTTGGGCCGTAGGGTGTCCTCTTTGGAGTGTATAAATAGGAGGGGGCCATCCCAGGGCCAATACTTTACCTTAGTTGTCTTTCGTCGTTTGAAAATTGCCCGGCGCACCTCCGCTTAGGTCGGGTCTTCCACTGAATTTTCCTCGGCAAAACCCTTTCCTTGAATCAGGTTAGATGTCTTCCTTCGAGATATCTGTGGATGTAGTAGGGATAAAGTCGGGCGATAAGGCCCCAGTTTCTGGGGCCGAGTCCAGCGGGTCTTCTTCCTCCCCCGCTTCAGATAGCTGAGAGAGTTCTTCTTCTTTTTCATCTACGTCTTCTGTGTCGGGCTCACCCCCCCAGGGCCGGGGCCGCCCTTGTCTCTCGCTGTCGGGCGGCAACAAGGGCACCCAAGGTGCGCATCGGGAATACCCACGATGCACTCTCAGTCTTGAATCATCTGGACGAGCTTTCCGACATCTGGGCTCGATTCCATATCCCCTCTTGCTATTCACTCCGTCTGGCCAAAGAGGGTGAGCGGGAAGACCAGATGCGGGGTAAGGAGATTGCTCTGTATCTGGAAGCATTCCGGGCAGGGACGCGTATGCCATTCTCGTCTGAGGTTTGTGCCGTGCTCTATTGTTTCCGTCTTGCCCTGGGCCAGCTAGCGCCGAAGTCATGGAGGATCCTCCTCGGTTTTCTGGTCCGGTTGAAATTTGATCGGATCCCCTTTGATTTGAGCCTCTTCCTGTCTTTTCTTTCCTATAAAAACCACCCCGATACCAATAAGGAAGAGTCGAGCTGGGTGTACCTGTCATTTAAAAAACGTATGGTTAAGACGGCCGGGTCGGGGGTAGCGGTCGTCCCTTCTTCCATCCATGAATGGAAAGAGAAGTTCATTTTCGTCGGGCCACCGGAGGGCGAGGATTGGCCTGTGCCTACCCAGTGGCACAGGGCCGACTGCCCGAGGGTGAGGCAGTCGAACGCCCCCGATGTTAGTTATATGTATGCCCTAGAGGCCATTACTATACATGAGATGTATATAGTAGTGGATGCTTGAACATATATAGGGAGGACTTTCTTGCTCGACATGATAGTATGTTATCTGGTTACTCTTTACCTTAACGTGTACACTGATTGTCTTTCTGTTACATGTTGGTAAAGCCCTTAGGATGTGTACTTGACTACCAGGACTATGATGCAGATCATACTAGTGGGGCCATGGTAGTCCATAAGTACATTCTTTAAAGTCCCTAGTCGTGGGTGTATCGAGACGGGGCATCGATATACCAGAGTAGACTAGCGTATACCTTTTCGACCCATATAGATGGGCGATGGATAATCCCATATCCATTGGTGTTTGACATCAGAGATGATATACGGGTGCTCAGTAGAGTCTGGGTACACTGGACGGACTCGCCGAGAACTCCCAGATGGTATTATACCTCACGTCAGATGGCAGTTCTCTGGTGACACTGGTACAAGTTAGTCTGTAGACCCGAGATCGTCATAGAGTCTTGTGCGATTCCCACTGTGCTTTGATTTCCACCTTACCACGTCCAAGAGAGCGTGCAAAACGGTGGTTTTTGGGTACAGTCCTGAGTCACATAGAGGCAATGAGCGATAGGAGGGGGTTCGTCTCTCCCGGTATTGGGGGTTGATGTTGCGCTGTGCTCGATTGGCCATAACAGGGAAGTCCCTGGCCAGGGCTGTTTTAGAGATTTACTGGTAAGTGTTACCATTAGTTTCTTGACCTGTTATGAGCCTCATATCGGCACGACTTATCAGTTATTGGGGTCTGACGTTTACCACCCCTAGACTTGATATGCGACATATCAGACGAGGGGACCGGACTGTACGACAAGTGTTACCGTTAGGCTTTTGCAGGAGTTGGAGCGGGCTTGCTTGCTAATCTTCTGATCGCTCAATACCCTGGTAGCCGTTACGTCCAGCTAGTACCGTTGACGGCTTGTGGGTGCTTGATGTGATCATCACCTACTGCTGGCGTATTGACAAGTCTTTAGAGTCCTACATAGAGGTTTTACTGGCTCAGGCAAAACGAAATAGGAGCGCATATGTGATATGTGCGGGACCGAGAATAATGTGTGTATGTGATACCGTATTCTATTCTCGCGACTTTTGTATCGGACGGTTATATGTGATATAGCCGGGATATCGAATCAAGTGTTGATTCGATAAGATGGTACATTTAGTGTTAGTCGGTTATATGAGATATAGCCGGATTATTAAATCAAGTGTTGATTTAATAATTTAGTGTATAATTGTATATTTGATATACTAATTTACATTAACTAACATTGGCTCACTTAAGTATTCTTTTCTCACTTGTGTGTACATGTAATATATATGTGATATATATTAATGTGCATTGTTTATTTTTGTGTGTCATGGTTGTTGATACTCTATGCATGGGTGTATAAGACATACACCATTATAATTATATTGGTAGGGTTTTAATATTCAAAGTAAATCTAAAATTAGTGGATAATTGTTGTATGCATGAAGCTTGTAGAAAGCTTGTGAGTGCTTTGACAAAGTCCACCCATTTTGTTTTACTTAGGATATTTATTAACCTAACCACTATAATTAGCCATGGTTATGTCTCTACATGAGTTAGTATATGATACCCACTCACCCATGGTTACTAATCTCACTTGATCATGTTTCATTTCTCATCATCTCTTTCTTCATCTTCTTCTTCCAAAAGAAAAGCTTGCTAGAGTTTGATTCAAGTGAGGAAATAATGTGAGAAAAGAAATTCTAAAGTGCACCCATTTCCTATTTCACCATCCTATATTAGATTAGCACTTTAGTATAGGGTGTTTGCTTCACTTTGGTGAAGTGGTAGCTTGAGTTAGTAATCCCTCGACGTAGATCATCTTCGGCCTCGAAGACTTCAAGCAAGACCGTTGCCTTCTTCTCATAGAGCCGTCCAAGAGTCCGGGAGTTCGATGATCGCAGCGAAGGGACTACTATAAGGAGCTTATGAAGCGAAGGACCGATCTACAAAGGTTGTATTTTCTTTTTCACTTAGATAGTAAATGGTTTATTTAGTTTCCGTATTGTATTCTAGTTAACGATCATATTTAGAGTTCCTTTTAACGACAAATTTTTTAAAATGGCATGGACGATGCCTCCCGAAACCTCGTTGCCGTCGAGAAGAACCGTACAGTGGTATCAGAGCCATGCTAGAAATTAATACGGATATTGTTAGAATTACGAAACCGAAACAACTCTGAAACTTGCATCGCCAAAACCTGCTTGCTGTCGATTTCAAAAAGTTGTCAATTTTTTTTAAACAAGTACAGAGTGATCTATGGGATATATCATGAACACACAAAATTTCAGGGCATTCTGAGAAAAATGGTCCGGCCACCACCTATGCCATATCGGCCAAAACCGAGCACCCCTCCTGATTTTTTGCCTGTGTTCCAGTGACTTGGTTTTGGTCTTTCAAGTGTTGTTTATTTTTGCTAATTTTGCATGTGATGTAATTTTACACTATAAGCAATTCGGAGTATTTCGTATTCGTAGTTTTAACATTGTTTCGGGTGGTTCACTTATTGTCTAGGCGAACTTAAAAAGTTCGATCGAATGTCAAAAACCCATTTTACAAGTTTAACGTATTCGGAAAAATATGTAAGTAATTCTTTGGACCCTCTAGAAGAACGTAAACCTTAACTCGATTATGTGGCCGTCAAAATCGCTACTTGAACCCTATGGTTTGTGGTAGTTTAGCGTTGTCACATGTGAGGCATTGGTTTGACCCTTTTACGGCTGGTTCATAGGTACTGAGGCATCTTCTGGGTATTACTAAAACTGTGCTCAAGTGTTGAGCTGTCGGGAAATTGTGGGACTTTGATGATTCGATCGAAGAGTTTATCGTCGTCCGGATATTAAGTGATGGGATACAATATTTGGAATCCATAAATGTAGTTATGAGATAACTAATTTGAATGTTAAAAATCTAGCAATTCAGTCTCATTTGATCGGTTGCCACGGGATTTTGATGCGATCAAAAGTCCTTCGCAATCACGTAGCGTACGCGGACACTCGCCGGGTAAACTTAATAGATAGCCACGCCCCATAGCCCCGACCAAGTGACTGTAGGAGAACCCCGTCGCCAAAAGCATCCGTTCGGGTGCTCGCGGCAGCGGTGTGCACTTCGTCGACGACATCGGAGGTGCGGCCACCTACTAAAGTTTCCGACGAGCATTCGATCAGGTTGTCGGGAATCTTGTTGAATTGCCCGACTTGTTATTGAAAAGTGTTTTCGATATTGAGACTAAAAGGCGGGGTTTATAATCGTTAGGCATGTGATGTCTGAGGAATTCATTTGGTTAGGCATGCGATGTCTAAGGTGGTTGCGGATTCCAACTGTTGTAGTTTTTCACTTTCTTTTCTGCGACCGTAAGTGTAATATGTGATGTATCGCCGGTTTCGTTGCTATATGTCAACGACAATTGGGATACGCATATTTACTTACGTTGATGACATGTGATGTTATGTGTTGCTGTGACATGATATATTGGATCGTCGTGTTTTGAATAGCCGGGGGTTTTATGTGAGATGAGAGTTTTTATTTTCATTCATGTAAAATTCATTGTATGTATTATTCTTTTATTGGGGCACTTCCGGGTTGAGGATGATGTCACCATTGTATATTATTTACTTTTCCGCATTAGGATAGACCCAAGGCGGGGAGCACAAGTAACCGGGTTCTAGGGTCCAG
This sequence comes from Agapanthus africanus, assembly GCA_030015575.1. NCBI lineage: Eukaryota > Viridiplantae > Streptophyta > Magnoliopsida > Asparagales > Amaryllidaceae > Agapanthus > Agapanthus africanus. The sequence goes on from CM057341.1 coordinate 137,131,764, forward strand.
TGGGAGACCATCTCGAGGAGTCGAGACCGGGTCTCCTAACTCTAGAATTGGTAGGGTTGCTTGCCGCTCTCGTAGGGGTCTAGGGGTGTGGGTTTTGTCTATTCATCGCGACCGTGGAATCCGTGTTTTATACAGGCTCAAAATAAAACACGGACCTCCTAGTATATCCAATATTTCATATGTTTCTTCTGCTGGGATATCTGTGATGTGATCATTTGATATGTTCAGATGGATACTGTATATAGTATATATGATATATTATATAGACGTTGCTTATGTTTTACACCCGCGCTAGCACTGCCCCGCTCTGCCGTTAGTTACCTAACCTAATGGTGCATGACGGGATACCGTGGCGAATGCGGATGGCATAAGCGTACGTCATATTTATCTGTGATGTTTAGGTGACTTAAATGATGAGACTTCATTAATGTGATTAATGAAAGAAAAGAAACTTAAAAGATGTTGTGGAATCGAATTTTCAAAAACAGGTAGCTACAGTTCTTGCTTTGCATAGCGGTGTTCCTTGTAGAACATCCTGCACCTTATTCGATAAGGAAATGGCCGAGATCCCTTCACCGGGAGTGACCCCTTTAGCAATAACTGGCAGATGCTACAACCCTCGGTTTCGTTTTTGATTGTTTTTCTAGTTCTTGCTTTGCATAGTGATATTGTGAATATCCTGCACCTCATTCGACGAGGAAAGAGCCAAGATCCCTTCACCGGGAGTGACCTCTTTAGCGAAACTAGCAAAGGCCTAAAAAACACTCCATTTAAAATCATTTGATTCTACAACGATATCAAGTTCATTACGCAAAAGGTTTTCTTAAAAACCCGTCGTAGCCCTCCGTCATTTCAGATAAGTGCTTCATAGTATTGGTGCTACGTTTGTTGGCCCGCGTCAAGGCGTAGTGTGCGGTAGCTATATATGCTTATCTGCTTATGCATATGATGCAGATTGAGTTAGGGTAGTCGTGCGACTTTGTTGGCCTGCGTCAAGGGTCGTGCGGGTGGGTTTAATTCAATCAAGAAATGACGGGTTGAACTTGACTAGCGGACTGTGGTTTGTTGGCCTGCGTCAAGGTCATTGGACGCTAGGGGCAAGATATTATCGGGAATTTCAAGTGTTGAAATTTGCAATGAGATTGCATACCTTCTATGAGATAGTTGGGTCCCGATACCCATTGCGAGTAATTGTTACTCCTGGGAGAGTTTTGCACATTACAATTAGCCGATCAAGTAGGTGTCTAGAATGGTGTCAACGGGGTTACGCCCCTGGGAAAACGAGGTTTATTTTAATTAGGTCCGTGCGAAAGCACGGGGAACCTCCCTCAAAGTACTGACACTGGCCTGGCTGAAAGATTGGCGAACTTGTAGGGTGTAATTAATCCCGGCTAGTCTTTCCTGTTATGGTTTGAAGGAAGATTTGATAAAAAAAGTGGGAGCCATCCTGATTAGATAAAATAATAACCAATCTAATCTTGCAAGAGTGCACGCAGAGTGTTTTCTTCTCTCTCTCTCTCTCCAGGTAGCGACCATGTCACGCCTTAATCAAGATAATAATATGGATGTATTGACTGAACCCGCTTATTATACTGTGCTGGGGAACGTTGGTCCCGCTCTAACTTATAATTGTTATAAGACCGAGCAGAAAATAGGGGATTACCAGGATTCCCGTGCCGCCCAAACGAAGAAAGTGCATACTGATGCATATTCTTCGGGTGTATTCATTATCGAGAACCGTTTCTCAGTATCTTCTACGTCCTACCGGATCAGGATCCCATATATGTAATCTGTTACATGGGCTACAGACAGGTAGAGAACTGAGAACGGGTGATAGAAATTTCAAGAGTTGGAAACGGTGCAATTGTTGCAGCCAAGGTATTGGCAGTTATTACCCTGTATTACCGAATACATTGATTCTGAACGAATGTTATTAGATACCGAACCTGATATACAACATCATATCAGTCTCTTTATTTAGTAAAGAAGAATATTATTTTGTATTGTTGGATAATGTTTTGAACATTTCCTATATCAAGAGTTGATCGGTTCAGGCACGTTATCTAAAAGCATATACGTTCTAAATCAAACCACAGTTTTTAACGTACAGAACACACACAAGAGGAAGAGTTCAGAAATGAACGAATCTTTCTTGAGGCATTGTAGACTAGGTCATATCAATGCGACCCGACTAGCTGAAGTTACATAAATATGCATATTTAAATCAGTTTGAATTTATATCTTGTGAAACTTGCGAGTCATGTTACAAAGATAAAATGACCATAGCTCCGTTTATTGGAAACAGAGAAAGAGTTAGTAAACTCTTGGGATAGTTACATGATGATGTATATAGGTCCCCTGTCTACATATGCCAGGACTGGTTCTTTGTACTTCATTACATTCACTGACGATCTCTCAAGATTCGGACATAGGTTCCTGTAGAAACGCAAGCCTGAAGCTTTTGAGAAACTCAATGAATATATGTCACGACCCAAGTTTGGATGTGACAGGCACTTAGATTGTATCATATCTAAAGATATGCACAAGTCTAAGTAAGCCAAAAACCAAGATCAAAATACCTTATTGCGGAATTATTTATGAAAATTTAGTTTTTAAGTAAAAATCTCAATTTGTGAAGTTAATTCATTAAGCAAATAATAAAGGTTAAGTTTGGTTGTATTCCTAGTTGGAATCAACGATATCAAAAATGAACATGAATATAACATAATGAACATCACTGAATCTCATAAAGAAAGAAGCTATGACACTGATCAACAGATCTCAACTGTGCATACATAAACCATCTCTCATTTCTAAGTCAAAATACAGGTTTGATGGAGACTTCTAGATACAAAATACATAACCCAAAAGGAAGGTTACTACACATGTAACCTACCGATCAAAAGATGGAATACAACTGCAAAAGTGATCCTGCCTCACAGCTACCCGTCCACTCTATCCCTGCAAGGAACTGTGGCACAACGGGGATGAGTTGCCAACTCAGTGAATACGACTAACATATAACGGCGAATAAAGTAAATATGACAATCATGCTACTGAATATGAATCAATATGGTATATGAGTATATGTGAAATTCAACAATAAATCTCATTATACTTTGAAAATCACAACTCAAGTAAATCATTTCTCGGTGTCCATCAACGACACAAAACTTTCATTTCTTATAGGCATCATTCCCCGAATGATCCTATACCCATAATATCGGTCGTTATCCTCTAGATACACGCCGTATTTTTATTACCAACTCCGGTATCGAGTAACCTCGCTAGGCTCCCCCGTCTCAATACGACTATCCTGCCCCTCGGTCTCGACCGGGTCCACCATGTATCCAACTGTATATCTCCCCCACTCAGTATGGATAACGTAAATCCGCGACCGTATATCTCCCCCACTCGGTCCGGAATAAAACCAAAACAGAAATCATCTCATGGTGGACATGACACATCAATCATGAAATACTGGATTTATGTAATAGTATTCAAAACTCAAAACCATAAATCCTCAATTCTACATTTACTTCATATATAACACCAAAATACGCATAAAGTAACGGGATGTCAATGATGCAATCTACCATTTTATTAGATATGTGAAATACGATATAATCCATGTTAACAAGTATGATATTTAAGTGTATGTGACATGGCAATATCGACGAGGTGTGTGTAGCATATAAGATGTGCACGTGGCATGACTCATCGATAATTGTGAAGTGTTCTAACAACTAAACAATTTACAAGTATTGTAATGAATGAAATTCTAATATTTAAGCATGATGATATAAATATCACATTAAGTAAAACCACGGGCGAAACACGCCATCTTTACAAAATTCCCCGGTAGATGTTTAGTCTACTCACCGGAAAAGTCGAATCTACTCCGGAATCGCTAATCCCTTCCCTTTCCTCGCGGTTTCCGTACTTCTCGTATCCGCGTCTAAATATACCAAGTTACGTGTATAAGCAAAAACGACTATTCCGATATAACGGAAATGAAAACACGCTTTCCCACATACACGTTATATATTATCTGATTATATCAAGTTATTAAACACTTAATCTTGCTGGATTTTAACCCTAATCTGTACTGGTTCAGAAATTAAAACGCGACATGATTTAGTCGTGTCGTATTTAGTGTTTTACGATTCCTTTCCGATATATCATCCCAGATTTTAACTACAGTGTAACTAAGTTAAATAAACAGTACCAAAACATCCTAAATTGTATACTGTAGACTACCCAAAAACCCAAACCCACAAAGCTCCTCATATGGCCGGCGACGCCGGCCATTCCCTTGCTGTCGCCGGCCCAAAACCGGCCCCCTGTTGTCGTTTTCTTGTGGTGTGTTCTAATTGATTCCTACATCATTTTGACCCTGTTTAATTTATTTAATTATCTTTCAGAACATAGCAGATTTTAACAGACTCTTAGTTTTGCTAAAATACGATATTATGCGACATGTTCAATCAATTTTAACTAATCTACAGAGCCTAATTAACCTACCGTGATTAAGAATTTACCCTCCAATTAGTTGTAGGAATGACCCTCCAAGATCAAACAGCTCCTCCTAGTTTGTTGATGAACCATCTCCATGAACAAACTCCTTCTTCTTCCTCTTGTTTTCTTTTCTCTTTTATTTTTCCTTTCCTTTTGATTTTCTTTTCAGTTTTGATTCTGAGTTTTAAACTGAAATGAACTATTTAAGTGAATGAATGAAGAGATAAGGGAAGGTGGAGGTGTCTTAAGCTAAGGTGTGCATGTTTCATGCAAGGAGGAGGTGGAGGTTGAAGGGTGCTCATGCAAGCATGAGGTGGTTTGGTGATTATCTTCAATTTTTGTTTTATTTTGAATTAGATTTCAGAACTGAAATGATACTATCTATTTTCACTTAAACCCTCAAAAATCTTGTATTTGCATAAAACCTAAACTTTATAATTTAACCCCTCACAACTTAACTTATTATAAAACACATCTTTTGTTAAAATGAAGCTAAATTTTTCATTAAAACCCTTATAACTTATTTAAATTACATTCAAAATTTCTAATTTAATTTGTATTACATATAACTCATGAAGATTGACATATTTGATTTTAACCGTTTTGTGATTTATCAGCTTATTCTAACTTTAATTAATTTTATTTATTTCTAACTTTCCTAAATGTTACAATATTCCCCCCTTAAGAAAATTAGGTCCCCGAATTTAAAATAAATACTAGACATACCTAAGAAAAGATGTGGAAATTTCTTCCGCATTGCGTCCTCCGTCTCCCAAGTAATCTCCTCGCGATCCTTTCCTTGCCAGAGAACCTTTACAGATGGCAGTATCCTTGATCGTAGTTGCTTTGCCTACCTGTCCAGAATAGCGACTGGCTGCACTGTGAAGGATAGATCTGGCTCAAGCTGTAGAGTCTGATGCTGGATCGCATGAGATGGATCGTGAAGATATCTGCGAAGCATCGAAACGTGAAACACCGGATGCACGTCGGGAAAGTTAGGTGGAAGTGCTAACCGATAAGCCACAGCGCCCACTCTCTCTAAAATCTCGTAAGGTCCAACATATCTGGGGCTGAGCTTCCCTTTCTTCCCGAAGCGCATCACACCTTTCATTGGAGATACTCGAAGGAACACATGATCTCCCACATCAAACTTGAGTTTGCGTCGTCTTCGATCTGCATATGACTTCTGTCTGCTTTGAGCCGCTTTCATTCTATCTCGTATCAATTGAATCTTCTCTGTAGTTTCCTGTACTATCTGCGGTCCCAATATACAACTCTCACTAAGTTCCGTCCAGCAAACAGGTGATCGACATTTCCTTCCATACAAGGCTTCAAAGGGTGCCATCTGGATCGTCTCTTGAAAACTGTTGTTATACGAGAATTCTACCAAAGGTAGGTGACGATCCCAACTACCACCGAAATCTAGGCTACAAGCCCGAAGCATATCCTCTAGTATTTGAATGGTCCGCTCCGACTGACCGTCCGTCTGTGGGTGGAAAGCTGTACTAAAACTCAGTCGTGTACCAAGAGCGTCCTGAAGTTTCTGCCATAGCCTGCTCGTGAACTGGGTACCTCGATCTGATACTATGCATGTCGGCACTCCATGTAGACGCACAATCTCATCAATATAAACCTGTGCATACTGAGCAAATCCATACGTCGTCTTCACTGGAAGAAAATGAGCGGCTTTTGTCAATCTATCTACAATCACCCAAATGGAATCATACCCTCTGCTAGTCCTGGGTAGACCCACCACAAAATCCATGGAAATCTGTTCCCATTTCCACTCTGGAATGGGTAAGGGTTGCAGCTCCCCGGCTGGCCTCTGGTGTTCTGCTTTGACTTCCTGACAAGTCAAGCATCTTGAAACATACTCCGTAACATCCTTCTTCATTCCTTCCCACCAATAATTATCTTTCAAATCACGATACATTTTGGTGGAACCAGGATGAATACTGTATACTGATCTGTGGGCATCCTCCAAAATCTCACGCCTCAATCCGTCAGAATCTGGCACACAGAGACGAGTCCTAAAACGTAATACTCCATGATCATCAATCACGAACTCCGTCTCCTTGCCCTGCCTAACATGATCCATAATCTCCATCATGCGAGTATCTGTAAGCTGCGCATCTCGAATACGATCCAATAGCTGAGGTCTGGTGCGAACATGTGCTAACTGACCTCCTGCCGACGTAAACTCAAACTGTATACGACTATCACATAAGAGCTGCCAGTCTGTAGAAGACTGTCTCTGCAAAATGTTCAAATGAGATAAATTACCTCCAGGCCTCCGACTCAAGGCATCTGCTACCACATTTGCTTTGCCTGGGTGATACAAGATCTCACAGTCGTAATCTTTCACCAATTCCATCCATCTACGCTGCCTGAGGTTCAGATCCTTCTGCTGAAAAATATACTTTAAACTTTTATGATCTGTAAAGATTTGACACGTTTCTCCATACAAGTAATGTCTCCAAATCTTCAATGCGAATAATACAACAGCCATCTCTAGATCATGAGTGGGATAATTTTGTTCATGCCTCTTTAACTGTCGAGAAGCATATGCTATAACTTTGCCGTGTTGCATCAACACACAGCCTAAGCCCACTCTAGAAGCATCGCAATACACGACGAAACCCCCTTACCTGGAAGGTAAAGATAGTACAGGTGCAGTCGTCAAACGCGTCTTCAACTGTTGGAAACTCTGCTCACACGCATCTGTCCACTGAAATGGAACTTCCTTCCTAGTCAATCCTGTCAAAGGTGCCGCTATCCGTGAGAAATCCTGTACGAAGCGTCTGTAATAACCTGCCAGACCTAAGAAACTCCGAACCTCCGTAACTGACATAGGCCTAGGCCAGTGTTGTACCGCTTCAATCTTCTTTGGGTCTACGCATATACCTTCTCTTGTAACTATGTGACCCAAGAACTCCACACTATCGAGCCAAAAAGCACACTTAGAAAACTTTGCATACAACTGATGCTCTTTCAAGGTCTGCAACGTGATACGTAAATGCTGCTCGTGCTCCGTCTGACTCCGAGAATATACAAGAATATCATCTATGAATACTATAATAAACCGATCGATAAATGGTCTAAAGATACGGTTCATCATATCCATAAAAGCTGCTGGAGCATTGGTGAGTCCGAACGACATCACCAGAAATTCATAATGCCCATATCTCGTACGAAACGCCGTCTTCGGAATATCGTCCTTCCGAACCCTCAACTGATGATACCCTGACCTCAAGTCAATCTTTGAGAAAAATCCGGCTCCTTGCAACTGATCGAACAAGTCATCTATTCGTGGTAATAGATACCTGTTTCGCACAGTGACGCGATTCAGCTGTCGGTAGTCGATGCACATTCTCATACTACCGTCCTTCTTCTTTACAAATAAGACAGGAGCTCCCTACGGTGAAACACTAGGACGAACAAGTCCTCTATCTAACAATTCTTGCAACTGACTCTTGAGTTCTTTCAATTCCGTCGGTGCCATTCGATAGGGTGGTATAGAAATAGGCCCTGCACCCGGAATCAACTCAATGCAAAATTCAATATCTCGATCAGGTGGCAATCCTGGTAACTCAGCTGGGAATACCTCAGGAAATTCTCGTATGACCGGGATTTGGTCCAATGGAACTTCAGCGACCCCTATGTCCTGAATAAAAGCCAAGAACCCATGACAACCCTTCTTCAAGAGCCGCCTCGCACCAAAAGCAGAAATCATGTTGACAGGGGTTAACTTGCAATCCCCCTGCACACCAAACACCGGTTCACCTGGAAAACAAAATCTAACCGCTTTTCCTCGACAATCTACATAGGCATGACAAGCGGCTAACCAATCCATCCCAAGAAGTATATCAAAATCTAACATGTCTAGGAGAATCAAATCAACCAGCGAATCTCTATTACCAATACGCACCGAACACGATCTGAATACGTGCCGAGCTATAAAGGAATCTCCAACTGGAGTAATCACTACCAAGGGTAACTCTAATAATGACGACTCCTTTCCCAACAAAAGAGCGAATCGTGAAGATACATAAGAATGTGTAGAACCGGGATCAAATAAAACATGTTCCTCTAATGAGCATACTGTAAGAGTACCTGTCATGACTGCATTTGATGCCTGGGCATCCTGTGGAGTCAGCGCAAAAACCCGTGCCTGGCCCCTGCCCGCATCCTGTCGTCCTCTACCTCGATCTCCTCTACCTCTCTGAGCACGTCCTGCATAGCCTCGACCTCGTGGTGCAACTGCCTGGAGTGTAGCGCCAACTGGGGGAGGAAGTAAAGCCATCGGTGTGGGAGGTGGAAGGGGTAAAGCAGCCTGTGGAGCAACGGTCCCGCCCTGAGATCTGCAATCTCGTGCAAAGTGTCCGGGAAGTCCACAACTATAATAGGTAGATGGTGGTCTCTGATCACCAGGATAAGAACTGAACATCTGGCCCTGTGTCCAACCTCGTCCGACACTGTGGCCTGGAGTATATCTGCCTGGATATGACCCTCTACCTCTGCCAAACTGTCTATTTGTCGGTACGACTGGTCTACTCCTTTTTGGCTCCGGAACGACTCCTGACTGGCTCAAACGCTCCTCTACTCGAATCGCCGCATCCATGGCCTGTGCATATGTATCAAAATGCTGGGAGCCTATCGCCAGATACAACTGTGTGTCCAAACTCCTTAGGAACCTTTTCACCCGAAGCTCCTCTGTAGGTACTAAGTATGGGGCATATCGCGACAGCTGGGTGAATCGTAAGTCATAATCTGCTACTGACATACTTGCTGATTTCCTCAACGCTTCAAAACTGCTAGCTCTAGCATCCCTCACACTCTGGGGAAGAAATCTGGCAAGAAAAACTGTAGAAAACTCGGTCCACGTCATCGGAGGAAGATTTGTAGCTCGCCCTCTTTCCATCGACTCACACCACTCCTGTGCAAGTCCCTCCAAACGAAAGCTAGTCAGCTCTACTGACCTCGCATCAGAACATCGCAATGATCTGCCGATCCTCGCCATTCTATCAAGAAAAGACTGAGGATCTTCCGCCACATCGGTCCCTGTAAATACCGGGGGTCTCAATCTCATAAACTCCGCAAGTGATACCTCCATCACTCTCGTATCTTCTGGCGCTACCATCTGTGTAGGCTGTACCTCGGACTCTGCTACGGTCGGTGCTGGATCTGATCTCAATGCTCGAGTGGTCTCAGCTAACTGTCCTACTACTCGCTGTAATCCCAACATACCCTCCTCAATCCTAGTCATGCTATCTGGAGGAGGAGGATCAACATGCTCATGCACCGCCGGAACGTCCGGTGTACCAGTCGTCATCACAGGTGGACTCGCCCTAGCTGCATCTCTGGCTGCGGCTCGCCTAGCCCGCGTGGCCATAGCAACTGGAACAAGAAACGAGAGTTGATAAGGTATGGGAACAGAAGCAATCAATAACGGAGAATCAACGGAAGAATAGATCAAGATAAACATCCTAAGGTTAGTTAGGCTGAATACGATAACGTAAATATGCCGCGGAACATACGTACGGTACTGCATTCGTCCTAATTCACCTACTCCATCAAACCAAAGGTCATCCTAACTCTCGGACTTACATCAACCTATTGAAATCCCTTACTGAATTCCGTAAGGTTACTCCTAAGCTCTGATACCAACTTTGTCACGACCCAAGTTTGGATGTGACAGGCACTTAGATTGTATCATATCTAAAGATATGCACAAGTCTAAGTAAGCCAAAAACCAAGATCAAAATACCTTATTGCGGAATTATTTATGAAAATTTAGTTTTTAAGTAAAAATCTCAATTTGTGAAGTTAATTCATTAAGCAAATAATAAATGTTAAGTTTGGTTGTATTCCTAGTTGGAATCAACGATATCAAAAATGAACATGAATATAACATAATGAACATCACTGAATCTCATAAAGAAAGAAGCTATGACACTGATCAACAGATCTCAACTGTACATACATAAACCATCTCTCATTTCTAAGTCAAAATACAGGTTTGATGGAGACTTCTAGATACAAAATACATAACCCAAAAGGAAGGTTACTACACATGTAACCTACCGATCAAAAGATGGAATACAACTGCAAAAGTGATCCTGCCTCGCAGCTACCCGTCCACTCTATCCCTGCAAGGAACTGTGGCACAACGGGGATGAGTTGCCAACTCAGTGAATACGACTAACATATAACGGCGAATAAAGTAAATATGACAATCATGCTACTGAATATGAAACAATATGGTATATGAGTATATGTGAAATTCAACAATAAATCTCATTATACTTTGAAAATCACAACTCAAGTAAATCATTTCTCGGTGTCCATCAACGACACAAAACTTTCATTTCTTATAGGCATCATTCCCCGAATGATCCTATACCCATAATATCGGTCGTTATCCTCTAGATACACGCCGTATTTTTATTACCAACTCCGGTATCGAGTAACCTCGCTAGGCTCCCCCGTCTCAATACGGCTATCCTGCCCCTCGGTCTCGACCGGGTCCACCATGTATCCAACTGTATATCTCCCCCACTCAGTATGGATAACGTAAATCCGCGACCGTATATCTCCCCCACTCGGTCCGGAATAAAACCAAAACAGAAATCATCTCATGGTGGACATGACACATCAATCATGAAATACTGGATTTATGTAATAGTATTCAAAACTCAAAACCATAAATCCTCAATTCTACATTTACTTCATATATAACACCAAAATACGCATAAAGTAACGGGATGTCAATGATGCAATCTACCATTTTATTAGATATGTGAAATACGATATAATCCATGTTAACAAGTATGATATTTAAGTGTATGTGACATGGCAATATCGACGAGGTGTGTGTAGCATATAAGATGTGCACGTGGCATGACTCGTCGATAATTGTGAAGTGTTCTAACAACTAAACAATTTACAAGTATTGTAATGAATGAAATTCTAATATTTAAGCATGATGATATAAATATCACATTAAGTAAAACCACGGGCGAAACACGCCATCTTTACAAAATTCCCCGGTAGATGTTTAGTCTACTCACCGGAAAAGTCGAATCTACTCCGGAATCGCTAATCCCTTCCCTTTCCTCGCGGTTTCCGTACTTCTCGTATCCGCGTCTAAATATACCAAGTTACGTGTATAAGCAAAAACGACTATTCCGATATAACGGAAATGAAAACACGCTTTCCCACATACACGTTATATATTATCTGATTATATCAAGTTATTAAACACTTAATCTTGCTGGATTTTAACCCTAATCTGTACTGGTTCAGAAATTAAAACGCGACATGATTTAGTCGTATCGTATTTAGTGTTTTACGATTCCTTTCCGATATATCATCCCAGATTTTAACTACAGTGTAACTAAGTTAAATAAACAGTACCAAAACATCCTAAATTGTATACTGTAGACTACCCAAAAACCCAAACCCACAAAGCTCCTCATATGGCCGGCGACGCCGGCCATTCCCTTGCTGTCGCCGGCCCAAAACCGGCCCCCTGTTGTCGTTTTCTTGTGGTGTGTTCTAATTGATTCCTACATCATTTTGACCCTGTTTAATTTATTTAATTATCTTTCAGAACATAGGAGATTTTAACAGACTCTTAGTTTTGCTAAAATACGATATTATGCGACATGTTCAATCAATTTTAACTAATCTACAGAGCCTAATTAACCTACCGTGATTAAGAATTTACCCTCCAATTAGTTGTAGGAATGACCCTCCAAGATCAAACAGCTCCTCCTAGTTTGTTGATGAACCATCTCCATGAACAAACTCCTTCTTCTTCCTCTTGTTTTCTTTTCTCTTTTATTTTTCCTTTCCTTTTGATTTTCTTTTCAGTTTTGATTCTGAGTTTTAAACTGAAATGAACTATTTAAGTGAATGAATGAAGAGATAAGAGAAGGTGGAGGTGTCTTAAGCTAAGGTGTGCATGTTTCATGCAAGGAGGAGGTGGAGGTTGAAGGGTGCTCATGCAAGCATGATGTGGTTTGATGATTATCTTCAATTTTTGTTTTATTTTGAATTAGATTTCAGAACTGAAATGATACTATTTATTTTCACTTAAACCCTCAAAAATCTTGTATTTGCATAAAACCTAAACTTTACAATTTAACCCCTCACAACTTAACTTATTATAAAACACATCTTTTGTTAAAATGAAGCTAAATTTTTCATTAAAACCCTTATAACTTATTTAAATTACATTCAAAATTTCTAATTTAATTTGTATTACATATAACTCATGAAGATTGACATATTTGATTTTAACCGTTTTGTGATTTATCAGCTTATTCTAACTTTAATTAATTTTATTTATTTCTAACTTTCCTAAATGTTACAATATAAGTCAGAAGTAGAGAACCAAAACGGGTATAAGTATTATGTCCTTTGATGTGATCAGGGAGGAGAATACTTGAGCACGGAATTCCTGGACTATTCTAAAGGAGAATGAGATTCTCTCTCAGCATTACTCCTCCATATACACCACAGCACAACGGTGTATCGGGACGGAGCAATTGCACCCTATTAGATATGGTGCGCTCTATGATGAGTAATACTGAGTTGCCTGTTTCCTTTTGGGGTTATGCACTTGAGAAGCTGCGTACCTATTGAATAGAGTTCCAACCAAATCAGGTGCCCACCATTCCATATGAGATATGGTATGGGAAGAGCCCATCTCTTAAGCAAGTTAAGATTTGGGGTTGTCCGGCCTATGTCAAAAGCAAAATACGGACAAGCTCGAGGCAATGTCAGTTCTGTGGAAGTTTGTTGGATATCCCAAGCATTCGCAAGGGAATATCTTCTACCGCACCGAGGAAAAAAAGGTGTTTTATTTCTCGGCATGCCACCTTTTTAGAAAAGGAATTTATTTTGGAAAGAAATTTGTGGTCATGAGGTAGAACTGGAAGGAGTTCTAGCTATACAAACTACAGCTGATGATTTGGTAGAACCGGAGGATTCAATAGCTCCCAACGAACCTCAGCCTCTCCGTCGATCTGGTAGGGTTCCTCACCCACCTGAGAGATACTTTGGTTTCTCTATGACAGTGGGAGTAAGGATTGCATCATAAGATTATGACCCAACTAGTTTAAAGCAGGCCATCAGGAGTGGGGACTCTGTAAGAATGGCTGGATGCTAAGCAATCTGAGATGGAATCCATATACACCAACAAAGTATGGACTTTGGTTGCTATATCTAAAGGGTTAAATCCCCATTAGGAGCAAGTATATCTTGAGAAGATTACTTGGTGTACATGGAAAAGTTGAGACTTTCAAAGCTAAGACTTGTTGTAAAAGGTTCTCGTCATCAACCAAGTTTGGATAATGATGAAACATTTTCTGGGGCTATGCTTAAGTCCATCCAGACGCTACTTGCCACTGCTATGTACCATGACTACGATATTTGGCGGTTGAGTATCATGACTGCAGTTCTAAATAGTGATTTAGAAGAGAGCGTCTATAAGTACACAGCCAGAGGGCTTCGTAGACAGTGGGAGCAGCGGAAACATGTGCAAGTTGCTTTATAGGTTAAAGCAGACATCGCGGAGTTGGAACATCTGTTTTGATGTGGTAGTCAAAGAGTTTGACTTCATCAAAATGGTAGATGAACCTTGTATATGCAAAAGGGTAGTAGGGAGTATGGTGGCGATCCCCGTATTGTACGTGGATGGCATACTCTTGATGGGAAAGGAGTTTCCTATGCTACACTCGGTCAATCTCCTCTTATCACAATGATTCTCCATACAGGATTAAGGTGATACTTCATAAATCCAGGGTTTTGAATCTATGGGATAGATCTAAGTGGATGTTAGGATTCTCACTAGGTGTAGTGAGATGGTATCAATCGATCCTGGGGAGAATCACTGGATATCTTCCAGAGTGATAAGGTTGACTTAATTTCAGTCACAGGTATTGTCTTTACCCTCAGTGGAGGGATGGTATGATTGGAAGAGTTCCAAGCTAGATACCGTGGCATACTAGACGATAAAGGCTGAATACATCGCTACCAAAGATGCTACCAAAGAGGCAGTCTGGGTGTGTATTAGTTCATGAGATGAACTTCGTTCCTTCCATTGTGCGACAATGGAGTTGTGGCTTATGCCAAAGAACGCCCGTCCCATCAGTGATCGAGACATATTCTAAGGCAGTATCACCTGATCATGGAGATGGTTGATCTCCAGGGAAACGTGGTTAGGAGAGTAGACTCAGAGGACAACACGGAGGATCCACTCACAAAGGCCTTTTCCCAGAGAGAGACTTTTACGGGATGGTTGAGTATGAGATACTACAACCACTGCTATCAGATGGCCCTAGTGCAAGTGGGAGATTGTTAGTTATATGTATGCCCTAGAGGCCATTACTATACATGAGATGTATATAGTAGTGGATGCTTGGACATATATAGGGATGACTTTCTTGCTCGACATGATAGTATGCAATCTGGTTACTCTTTACCTTAACGTGTACACTGATTGTCTCTCTATTATATGTTGGTAAAGCCCTTAGGATGTGTACTTGACTACCAGGACTATGATGCAGATCATACTAGTGGCGCCATGGTAGTCCATAAGTACATCCTTTAAAGTCCCTAGTCGTGGGTGTATCGAGACGGGGCATCGATATACCAGAGTAGACTAGCGTATACCTTCTCGACCCATATAGATGGGCGATGGATGATCCCATATCCATTGGTGTTTGACATCAGAGATGATATACGGGTGCTCAGTGGAGACTGGGTATACTGGACGAACTCGCCGAGAACTCCCAGATGGTATTATACCTCACGTCAGATGGCAGTTCTCTGGTGACACTGGTACAGGTTAGTCTGTAGACCTGAGATCGTCATAGAGTCTTGTGTGATTCCCACTGTGCTTTTATTTCTACCTTACTACGTCCAAGTGGGCGTGCAAAACGGTGGTTTTTGGGTACAGTCCCGAGTCACATGGAAGCAATGAGCGATAGGAGGGGTTTCGTCTCTCCCGGTATTGGGGGTTGATGTTGCGCTGTGCTCGATTGGCCATAACAGGGAAGTCCCTGGCCAGGGTTGTTTTAGAGATTTACTGGTAAGTGTTACCATTAGTTTCTCGACCCGTTATGAGCCTCATATCGGCACGACTTATCAGTTATTGGGGTCTGACGTTTACCACTCCTAGACTTGATATACTACATATCAGACGAGGGGACCGGACTGTACGACAACTGTTACCGTTAGGCTTTTGCAGGAGTTGGAGCGGGCTTGCTTGCTGATATTCTGATCGCTCAATACCCGGGTAGCCGTTAAATCCAGCTAGTACCGCTGACGGCTTGTGGGTGCTTGATGTGATCATCACCTATTGCTGGCGTATTGACGAGTCTTTAGAGTCCTACATAGAGGTTTTACTGGCTCAGGCAAAACGAAATAGGAGCGCATATGTGATATGTGCGGGACCGAGAATAATGCGTGTATGTGATACCGTATTCTATTCTCGCGACTTTTGTATCGGACGGTTATATGTGATATAGCCGGGATATCGAATCAAGTGTTGATTCGATAAGATGGTACATTTAGTGTTAGTCGGTTATATGAGATATAGCCGGATTATTAAATTAAGTGTTGATTTAATAATTTAGTGTATAATTGTATATTTGATATACTAATTTACATTAACTAACATTGGCTCACTTAAGTATTCTTTTCTCACTTGTGTGTACATGTAATATATATGTGATATATATTAATGTGCATTGTTTATTTTTGTGTGTCATGGTTGTTGATACACTATGCATGGGTGTATAAGATATACACCATTATAATTATATTGGTAGGGTTTTAATATTCAAAGTAAATCTAAAATTAGTGGATAATTGTTGTATGCATGAAGCTTGTAGAAAGATTGTGAGTGCTTTGACAAAGTCCACCCATTTTGTTTTACTTAGGATATTTATTAACCTAACCACTATAATTAGCCATGGTTATGTCTCTACATGAGTTAGTATATGATACCCACTCACCCATGGTTACTAATCTCACTTGATCATTTTTCATCATCTTCTTCTTCCAAAAGAAAAACTTGCTAGGGTTTGATTCAAGTGAGGAAATAATGTGAGAAAAGAAATTCTAAAGTGAACCCATTTCCTATTTCACCATCCTCTACTAGATTAGCACTTTAGTATATTGTGTTTGCTTCACTTTGGTGAAGTGGTAGCTTGAGTTAGTAATCTCTCGACGTAGATCATCTTCGGCCTCGAAGACTTCAAGCAAGACCGTTGCCTTCTTCTCATGGAGCCGTCCAAGAGTCCGGGAGTTCGATGATCACAGCGAAGGGACTACTACAAGGAGCTTATGAATTGAAGGACCGATCTACAAAGGTTGTATTTCCTTTTTCACTTAGATAGTAAATGGTTTACTTAGTTTCCGTATTGTATTCTAGTTAACGATCATGTTTAGAGTTCCTTTTAACGACAAATTTTTTAAAATGGCATGGACGATGCCTTCCGAAACCTCGGTGCCGTCGAGAGGAACCCTACACCCGAGGCGAAGGTGGTGTCTCAGTGGGAACCGATCCAGCGGGCTGATGTCCTGCTCTCCGAGCAGGTACTGAGCTGGGCTGGATTCAGTCCCGAGCGTTTTTTTTGGGTAAGTTAGGGCTTTTGACGATATGTTTAGACTTCGCCAAAATTCTATTGCCATTACTGCGTTGCTGACCCTTTTCTTATGTTTTTTTTCTTTTCGCTGAACCCATGGATCGATCGAAAATTATGGCTGCCAAGGCCCAGGGAAGTAAGGCCGGTGGCGCAAGCTCGTCCCTACCAGGTCCGAGCGCGGCCCCTAGGCATACTCCTCTGGCCAGGGCTTCTGCAGCGCCCCCCGTCCCGGAGGAACGCCGCGGGGGAGGACAGAAGCATATGCGGGACCCGACGCCACGGGCTAGGGCAGAGGTGACTCCTTCCGCCGAATCCCCCATTAAGAGGCAAAAGCGGGTGGTTTCTCGGTCACCCCCGGCCGGGATCCAAGTGCAGGAGGGTGACTTCTGCATCGAGGTGCCCTCAGGGCTATCTATGGCCGACGGCTTGCTAGCGAACATGGAGAAAGCGGCGGAGGCCAAGATTCCCCGGGGCACCATGAAGGCTCAAGTGGCCGCGATAGCTCAGGAGGCGGTTCAGGTCTGTAGATTTCTCTAAAAACTTCTTAAGCTTTATTTCCTCGGTTTCAGCTTCTTAACATGGTTCCTGTTTTCCTCAGGTCCTCCAGCACTGCGCTCTCCTCGCCGCTATTGAGTCCGCGGAGATTACCCCGGCTATAAAGAAGGCGGGATAATATTTGTTGCGAGAAGAAGAGCTTCTCCTTCAGTTGCAGCAGGCGGAAGAAAAGGCGGCTCTCCTTGACTCAAGATTGGTCGCCGAGGGCCTGACGGTTACTAAGCTGATGGAGTCCCATCGGCTCCTGACTGAGTCTAACCGGGCTATCCAGGCCCAGATGGAGGAGGCAAACGGGCTCTTCAACGCTATGAAAAGATCGAGAGACGCCCTCAAAAAGGACGCTTGGGCGGCTTGCGAGATTGCGAAGCTCGCGGAGAGCAGGGAGGAGAGGGCCATTGAGGATTACAAGATGTCTGATCAGTTTTATATCGACCTCGCCGACTCCGCGGCTGTTGGGTGGCACAATGCCCTCGACGCCGTCAAAGAGGCCATGCCCGAGTTCGACGGCCGTGAGCTCCGCGCAGGGTATCCCCTCGCCGAGGAAGCGCCATAGGGGGCGACGCTGAGTTGGCTGGAGAAAGCAAGGCGGCAGGCGAAAGCATCGAGCCTGAGGTCGCCATTGTGGTCCCCGACGGAGGCGCAGAGCAAGGAGAGGTGGCGGCCGAGCTGGCAGTCTGAGCTACCCCCCTTTATTTTTTGAATTTTGTAAGCCTACGGGCGTTTTTGCAAGGCTGAGGAGCCCACAATACCTTGTATATAATTTTGAACGTAAATAAAGTATATATTTTTTTGCTCAAATGTTTTCATTCCGCAAGTATTTTTAGCTCGCAAATCTTTTTATCTTGCAAGTAATTTTAGCTCACAAGCCTTTTATCTTGCAAGTGTTAGGCGGGCGCGATGCAAGGGTTAGCAAAAGGCTGGGCACCTGTAGATCGGTGTCCACCCTTTCCCCGGAGTCGAGGTGACGATCGTGCAGGGTTACCTAGGACGGCAACAAGGTTTCGGGAGGCATCGTCCATCCCAAATTCAAAAATTTGCCGTTCTAGCTAACCCTAACTAAGAATCGTTAACTAGAAATCCGACGGAAATGTAAATGCAAACACTTTGCAACTAAAGTGAGCAAGGAATACAACCTTTGTAGACCGGTCCTTCACTTCAATAGCTCCGTGTAGTAGTCCCTTCGCTGCGATCGTGAACTCCGGACTCTAGAGAGGCTCCCTTGAAGAAACGAACATGCTTGCTTCGAAGACTTCGAGGCCGAAGATGATCTACGTCGAGGAGACACTAACCCAAGCTATCTCTTCACTAATTACGGAATTAGTGAAGCAAACACCCTATACTAAATGGCAAGTAGTAGAGGATGATGAAGTAGGAAGTGGGCTCACTTTAAATTTGATTTTCTCACAAGGTTTCATCACTTATCAAAAATCAAGAGAGCTCAAAAATGAGGAAGAAGAAGATCAAGTGATGAACAAAGAGATGAGGTTAGAAATGCAACCAAGGTTAGATAATATCATGCCTAACCCTTATAGAGACTAAACCATAGCCTAAGGTTAAGGGTTGGGTTAATAAATATCTCAAGCATGACAAATAAGTGGACTTGGTCAATGGTTATCTTGTTTGCACAAAATATCAACCATGACAAAAACCATTTGTTTGAATTACTTAAAATAAATAAAACCCTAGCTTAACCCTAGCATGGTTTAAGTCTTATACAAACATATTGCATGTGTAACCTAGCATGACACACTAATATATATCACATATATAATAAGTGTGCATAAAGAAAACAATACATTTAACATATATCACATATATATCAATGTATCATTAAGTGAGAAAAAAATGAATACTTAAGTGAGCTAATATTAGTTAATGTAATGTAATATATCAAATATTAAATCAACACTTGATTTAATAATCCGGCTATATCACATATGACTGACTAATATCAAATGTATCCAATTATCGAATCAACACTTGATCTGATAACCCGGCTATATCACATATAACCAATCGATACATATATCGCGAGAATAGAATACGGTATCTCATATCGTATTAATCTCGGTCCCGCACATATCACTTATGTGCTCCTACTCCATTTCGCTTGAGCCAGGAAACCTCTGTGTAGGACTCTAAAGACTCGTCAATACGCTGGCAGTAGGTGATGATCATATCAAACACCCACAAGCCGCAAGCGGTCTGCTAAATGTAACGGCCACCCGGGTATTGAGCGATCAGAAGATCAATAAGCAAGCCTACTCGTACTCCTGCGAATCCAATCAGTAACACTACTGTACAGTCCGGTCTCTTCGTCTGATATGTCGCATATCTCGTCTAGGGGTGGTAAACGTCAGACCCCAGTAACTCGATAAGTCGTGTCGATATGAGGCTCATAACGGGTCGAGAAACTACTGATAACACTTACCAGTATATCTCTAAAGCAGCCCTGGCCAGGGACTTCCTGTTATAGCCAATCGAGCACAGCACAACATCAACCCCCAATACCTGGAGAGACGAAACCCCTCCTATCGCTCATTGCCTTCATGTGACTCGGGACTGTACCCAAAAGCCATCGTTTTGCACGTTCTCTTGAACGTGGTAAGGTGGAAATCAAAACACAGTGGGAATCACACAAGACTCTATGACGATCTCGGGTCTACAGACTAACCTGTACCAGTGTCACTAGAGAACTGCCATCTGACGTTAGGTATAATACCATCTAGGAGTTCTCGGCGAGTCCGTTCAGTGTACCCAGTCTCCACTGAGCACCCGTATACTGTCTCTGATGTCAAACACCAATGGATGTGGGATCATCCATCGCCCATCTACAGGGGTCGAGAAGCTATACGCTAGTCTACTCTGGTATATCGATGCCCTGTCTCGATATACCTACGACTAGGAACATTTGAAGGATGTACTTGGCGACTACACTGTCCCCACTAGTATGATCTGCATCATAATCCTGGTAGTCAAGTACTCATCCTAAGGGCTTTATCAACATGTAATATAGAGACAATCAGTGCACATGTTAAGATAAAGAGCAACCAGATAGCATACTATCATGTCGAGCAAGAAAGTCCTCCCTATATATGTACAAGCATCCACTACAATATACATTGTATGTACAGTAATGGCCTCTAGGGCATACATATCACTAACAATCTCCCACTTGCACTAGGGCCATCTGTTGTAGTATCTCATACCCAACAATCAACAGTGGTTGAAGTATCTCATACTCAACCATCCCATAAAAGTCTCTCCTGGGAGTAGGCCTTTGTGAGTGGATCCGCCGTGTTGTCCTCTGTAGTCTACTCTCTTAACTTCGATCTCCCTGGAGATCAACCATCTCCATGATCAGGTGATACTGCCTTAGAATATGTCTGGATCTCTGATGGGACAGGGGTTCCTTGGCTTAAGCCACAACTCTATTGTCACACAATGGTAGGAACGAAGTTCATCTCATGAACTATATACATCCAGACTACCTCTTTGGTAGCATCCTTGGTAGCAATGTATCCAGCCTTTATCGTCTAATTTGCCACGGTATCTAGCTTGGAACTCTTCCAACATACTGTCCCTCCACTGAGGGTAAAGACAATGCCTGTGACTGACATTCAGTCAATCTTACCACCCTGGAAACTATCCAGTGATTCTCCCCAGGATCGATTGATACTATCTTACAACATCTAGTGAGAATCCTAACATCCACTTAGATCCATCTCATAGATCCAAAACACAGGATTTAGGAGGTATCACCTTGATCCTATATGGAGAATCTATGTGATAAGAGGAGATTGACCGAGTGTAGCATAGGAAACTCCTTTCTTATCAAGAGTATGCCATCCACGTACAATACGAGGATCACCACCATACTCACTACTACCTTTTTGTATATACAAAGTTCATCTACCATTTGATGAAGTCAAACTTTTTGACTACCACATCAAAACAGATGTTCCAACTCTGCGATGCCTGCTTTAACTCATAAAGCAACTTGCACACGTTTCCCGCTGCTCCCACTGTCTACGAAGCCCTCTGGCTGTGTACTTATAGACGCTCTCTTCTAACTCACTATTTAGAGAAGCAGTCATGATACCCAACCGCCAGATATTATAGTTATGGTATGTAGCAATGGCAAGTAGGATCCGGATGGACTTAAGCATAGACACTAGAAAAGGTTTCATCATTATCCATACCTGGTCGATGACGAAAACCTTTTGCAACAAGTCTTAGCTTTGAAAGTCTCAACTTTTCCATGTACACCAAGTAATCTTCTCAAGATATACTTGCTCCTGATGGGGATTTAACCCTTCAGATAAAGCAACCAAAGTCCATATTTTGTTGGTGTACATAGATTCCATTTCAGATCGCTTAGCATCCAGCCATTCTCACAGAGTCACCATTCTTGATGGCCTGCTCGAAAATAGTTGGGTCATCATCTCATGATACAATCCCCACTCCTACTGGGATAGAGAAAACCGAAATATCTCTCGGGCGGATGAGGAACCCTACTAGATCGGCGGAGAGGCTGAGGTTCGTTGGAAGCTATTGAATCCTCTGGTTCTACCAAATCATCAGCTGTAGTTTGTATAGCTAGAACTCTTTCCTGTTCTACCTCATGACCACTAATTTCTTCACAAGAAATTCCCTTTCCAAAAGGTGGCATGCTGAGAAACAAAACACTTTTTATTCTTCAGTGTGGTAGAAGATATTCCCTTGCGAACGCTTGGGATATCCAACAAACTTCCACATAACTGATCTTGCTTCGAGCTTGTCTAGATTTTGCTTTTATACATAGGCCGGACAACCCCAAATCTTAACTTACTTGAGAGATGAGCTCTTCCCATACCATATCGCATATGGAGTGGTAGACACCTGATTTGATTGGAACCCTACTCAATAGGTGTGCAGCTTCTCAAGTGCATAAGCCCCAAAAAGGAAATAGGCAACTCAGTAGTACTCATCATAGAGCATACCATATCGCATAGGGTGCGATTGCTCCGCCGCGATACACCGACGTGTTGTGGTGTATACGGAGGAGTAATGCTGAGAGAGAATCTCATTCTCCTTTAGAATAGTCCAGGAACTCCGTGCTCAAGTATTCTCCTCCTTGATCTCATCATAGGACATAATACTTATACCCGTTTTGGTTCTCTACTTCTAACTTATATTCTTTGAATTTCTCAAAAGGTTCAGACTTGTGTTTCAACAGGAACATATGTCCGAATCTTGAGAGATCATTAGTGAATATAATGAAGTACAAAGAACCGGTCCTGGCATGTGTAGACTGGGGACCTACATACATCAACATGTATCAGTCCTAAGAGTTCACCGACTCTTTCTCCGTTTCCAATAAACGAAGCTATGGTCATCTTATCTTTGTGACTTGACTGGCAAGTTTCACAAGATGTAAGTTCAAACTGATTTAAATATGCATCTTTATGTAACTTAACTAGTCGGGTCGCATTGATATAACCTAGTATACAATGCCTCAAGAAGGATTCGTTCATTTCTGAACTCTTCCACTTGTGTGTGTTTTGTACGTTAAGAACTGTAGTTTGATTTAGAACGTATATGCTTTTAGATAACGTGCCTGAACCGATCAACTCTTGATATAGGAAATGTTCAAAACATTATCCAACAATACAAAATTATATCATTCTTTACTAAATAAAGAGACTGATATGATATTGTATATCAGGTTCGGTATCTAATAACATTCGTTCAGAATCAATGTATTTTGTAATACAGGGTGATAGCTGCCAACAAACTTGGCTGCAACACTTGCACCATTTCCAGCTCTTGAAACTTATCACCCATTCTCAGTTCTCTACCTATCTGTAGCTCATGTAACATTTTACATATATGGGATCCTAATCGGGTATCTCATACCCAGGACGTAGAGGATATTGAGAAACAGTTCTCGGTAATGAACATACCCGAAGAAGATGCATCGGCATGTACTTTCTTCATTTGGGCGGCACGGGAATCCTGGTAATCCCCTATTTCCTGCTCGGTCTTATAACAATTATAAGTTGGAGCGGGACCAACGTTCCCCAGCTCAGTATAACAAGCGGGTTCGGTCAATACATCCATATTATTATCTTGATTAAGACGTGACATTGTCGCTACCTGGAGAGAGAGAGAAGAAAACACTCAGCGTATGCTCTTGCAAGATTAGATTGTTTAGTAATTTATTCAATCAGGATGGCTCCAACCGTTTTAGTCAAATCTTCCTTCAAACCCTAAAAGGAAAGACCAGCCGGGATTAATTACACCTTACAAGTTCGCCAATCTTTCGGCCAGGCCAGTGTCGGTACTTTGAGGGAGGTTCTCCGTGCTTTCGCACAGTCCTAATTAAAATAAACCTCGTTTTCGCAGAGGCATAACCCCGTTAACACCTTTCTAGACGCCTAGTTGATCGGCTAATTGTGATGTGTAAAACTCTCCTAGGAGTAACTCTTACTCGCAGTGGGTATCGGGATCCAACTATCTCATAGGAGGTATGTAATCTCATTGCAAATTTCAACACTTGAAATTCCTGATAATATTTTGCCCCTAGCTACTTATGACCTTGGCTAAGGTCAACAAATCATAAGCGCTAGCCAAGTTCAACCCGTCATTTCCCGATTGAGTTAAACCCACTCGCACGACCCCAGGCTAAGGTCAATAAAGTCGCACGACTACTCTAACTCAATCGCATCATATGCTTAGCAGATAAGCAATAATTAGCTACCGCACACTACGCCTTGGCTAAGGTCAAAAAACATAGCACGAATATTAACTTGTACTTATCTGAAATGACGGAGGGCTACGACAGGTTTTTAAGAAAACCTTTTGCGTAATGAACTTGATATCGTCGTAGAATCGAGTGATTTTGAAAAGGAGTGTTTTTTAGGCTTTTACTAGTTTTGCTAAAGAGGTCACTCCCGGTGAAGGGATCTCGGCTCTTTCCTTATCGAATAAGGTACAGGATATTTCACAAATACCACCATACAAAGCAAAAACTATAAAAGCAATCAAAAGACAAACCGAGTTTGTAGCATCTGCTAGTTTCGCTAAAGAGGTCACTCCCGGTGAAGGGATCGTTCTCCACCGAAAGACGCGACCGGGACGTTGGGACGTCAGGCCTGAATTTCGAGGGCATATACTATTTGGTGCTATCCGTCCACCTCTCCGAAGATGCCAAGTTGATTTATGACACCAAATATCGAAGGTTTAAACGGATGCGGCCGATGTAGCAGACTTCGTCAGATTCCCCCTCATTTGAGGGGTTTTTGATTGTAGGGACGCTCTTCCCTGCAGGCGCAAGTCCCTGTAGTTAATTACGCTACCGCATCGCGGTAACCAATTTCTCCTTCTCCAGATGGTCACTTCGTGTCGTGGGTGTTTGTTTTATTTTTGGTTGCCCGTGGATTGTATACAGAGACTAATTTATGTTGTCGCCCGTAGGGAGTGGATTAGTCCTAATCCATATTTTCTTAGATTTGGGTTTGGGGTTGGGTTTAAGGACGCGTTAGTCTCATTTGAGACTAAGATCAACTTAAACGTTTGTTAAGAATACGTTAGTCTAATTTTAGACTAAGATCAACTTAACGGGATCATTTAGATCCAACAAAAGAGCATTTGGGCTCTTTTGTTTAGTTTAGGCACATTGCTGTCCATTGTTAGGTTAAGGACATTACGGTCCATCGGTTTAAGGACCCCACAGTCCGAGGTTAAGGACATCATAGTCCATGGGTTTAAGGACTCCATAGTCCGAGATTAAGGACATCATAATCCATAGGTTTAAGGACCCCACAGTCCATGGAATGTCTGGTTGTCGGGACCCGTCACCTCTTTGAAGACGTTGAAGGATTACAACGACAAATATCAGAGGAGTGAAGAGATGTACCCTCGAACCGTTATTGGTTGGGAGATCTATAGTCCAATTGAGACTAAGATCTGAGATTTATGAGCATATGGGCTCAATTAATCTGAATGAGGGGTTTATGGCCAACTTGGGCTCGGCCCACTCAGTTAAAATGTTAAACATTTGACAATGCTGAGCATTGATTTGAGTTTCTGACAATTTTTTGTCTTTTATGGAATGCTGAGCATTCATCATAGCTCTAGGGCTTTATTTTAAAGAACAGTTTATGTTCTTTTAGCGCACACGTGAGGAGCACGTGGTGCGCTTGGCGCTTTGCGCCAGACAAAGAGCGCAGAGCGCTTTTGTGATATAGCGCACATTTGAGGAGCACGTGGCGCGCTTGGTGCTGAGCGCCAGTCTAAGAGCGCAAAGCGCCAGTTTATGAGCGCAAAGCGCCAGTTTATGAGCGCAAAGCGCAATTTGTTCAGTGGCACACACGTGAGGAGCACGTGGTGCGCTTGGCGCTGAGCGCCTGTCCATGAGCGCAAAGCGCTATTTGTTAAGTGGCACACACGTGAGGAGCACGTGGTGAGCTTGGCGCTGAGCGCCAGCCCATGAGCGCAAAGCGCTATTTGTTAAGTGACGCACACGTGAGGAGCACGTGGTGCGCTTGGCGCTGAACGCCAGTCCATGAGCGTAAAGCGCTAGAATTTGATCAGTTTTATGATCTGAAAAATAAATTCTTGTTTATAAGAGACTGTCTCAAGGTTCTAAGAACAAAGTTCTTATTTTACAGGAGATATTTCAATCTCTTATTTTGGTGAAAGTCTTTGCCTTTATGGATCTGTGATCCTAAGAGAATTGAATTATTCTCCTCCCTTTTTATAATGAGATGTTCATGATTTCTTTTTGTAGAAGACCTTAGTCTTATAGATCTATGATCTGTGAGAAGAATTATGTTCTTCTTCTTTAATGAGATTTTTCTTATCTCTGTTTTTTTACCTTGAAGAAAAGTTCTTCTACTGAGAGCTTGCTCTTCTTTCTGAGATTTCTCAAAGTTTATAGGGTTTCCTCTATATGAAACTTGAAGTCTTGGGGCCTTTATATAGTGAAGGCTGATTTGTTCAATTGGTTAAGGAGATATTTTCTCCAATTGATTTGGGGATTTCCCCACCGTTGGATCTTTGATCCAAGGGCTTCTGATTTACAGAAGGTAATCTTCTTGTTTTTAACGAGATTGGGAAATCTTTCCCCACACAGAATTTATTCTGTATTTTAGTGATTTTTAATCACCATTGGATCATTGATCCGACGGTGCTCTGATTTATAGAGCACAATCTTTTTGTTTGGAAATATTTTGAGGAATCTTTCCTTAACAGAATTTTATTCCGGTCAACTGATAATTTTTAATCATGTTCGTTGGATCTTTTGATCCAACGGTTGGGAACATTTAGTTCCAGCGCTAGCGCTCCCGTGCTTTGCACGTGGTGCACTGCTTAGAGTGTAGCGCACCTAGCGCAAGCGCTTACGTGCTTTGCACGTAGTGCGCTGCTTAGAGTGCAGCGCTCTTAGCGCTAGCGCTCATGTGCTTTGCACGTGAGCGCTGCCTTAAAGTCTTTGACTCTGTCAGCGCTGGCGCTGCTTCATTTCAAAATTTTGAAATTTTGAACAGAGCTTTGCTCTGATTGGGGAAAACAAATGCCCCCCACCGTTGCGCTCACGTGGCCCACACGTAAGTGCAGCGGTGGCAGCATCTCTGTCATTGGATCAACTCAGAAGTTGAAACGGCTCTCAGCGCCTATAAATAGGACCCTTGGCCCTTGAGATGATTTCTGTTCATCTTCTTTCTTTCTGAGAATTTTTATTCTTCTTCAGAGCATAGCTCTTTGTCTTAAGAACTTTCTTAAGGACAGAACTCTGTTAAAATTTAGGTATAGATTAAATCTTTTAAAGGATTATTTAATAATCTAGGGTTTCACCCATTAACAGAGCTTTGCTCTTCATAGATCTTTGATCTAAAGAAAACCTTTTTTTTAGGGTTTTATTAACAGAGCTTTGCTCTCTTGAAATCATAGATGTAAAGAGATCTTTCTTAGGGTTTCTTAACCCATTAATAGAGCTTTGCTCTTTTCAAACCATATAGATTTGTTAATCTCTTATGAAGAACTCATAGAGTTTGTTCATAGATCTTGAAGATCTCAGAATTTTAAATTCATTCAAAATTTTATTTTATGTTTTCTGATGGGTTATTCCATCATTTTTACAGAGCAAGGCTCTTGAGGAATTTTTATTCCTATCATCATCAGAGTTGACAGATGTCACTCTGTCACAGAGCGCTGCTCTAAAGGGGAGATTTACTCCTTGGCCCAAGGGGTTCTCATTGAATGAGAATCTTTTGAGGATTTCCTCATTTAATGACAGTCCATCAAATGATGAGACTGTTTCATTAATGATGAACTGTCATCTAGATTACGTGGGTTCCCTTTGGTCCCTTTTCACTGCATTGCAGTGCGGTACGGATTTAAAGTACCTAGTGACAGAACTTAATCTGTAGCATCGGCGGCTGAAAATTTGTTCTTTTCCGCGCAGGTACTATGTCTTTCGATACTTCCTTCCCGTTCGTCCGTTCGGAAGGCGGATTCCCCGAAGCGCCCGTGGACCGAGAAGTTTTTGCACTGATCAAAGACCATGATCCGGAGCACAAGAATCTTCATCTATGGGGAACATGGTACAACCAAATCATCAGGGGTCGGCAGAGCTTTTCTTGCGCGGTACCCTCGGAGCCCATTTTGGCTATCTTTTACGCCGACCCCTCTGGTGAACTATGCCGTGGAGGAGGTTAATTGGACTTCCGATGGTCTCCTTCAGCCTTCTTTGTCTGCGATACCCGTACAGCCTCCAATGGCGTTGGATATCCTAGGGCGGCGTATATGCCAGGGTGAGTCGCGCCCTTGGGGACAACCATACAACATAGGCTTGACTCCCCGTCACCCAGCCAGATATTTGCAGTGGGCCCGGTACATTCTGTCCGCCAAGAGGTTGCAGTTGCTGAAGCTCGGGTTGTATCTCGCAGTTTACGTTTCTCTCTTTCAGCACTCTACGCTTCCTACATGGTGGGTAAAAGCCTTTTTGGAACAATGGAACGTTCCAACTCACACCTTTCTTTTGTTGGATCGGGAGGTCTCCATCTCTTTAGAGGAGTTCGCGGAGATTTCTGGCTTGCCTGTTAGAGGGGAGCATTATGAGGAACTACTTCCTCATGATGAGTACGTCTTTGCCGCCAAGTCGGTGATGATGGGCCTTACCCCGGACAAAGCCATTCAACATCAATCACCAAGTTTGATTAAGGTGTTGAATATCTACGAGGGCCTATTTCTCGAGTATGGGAGCCGCGGGGTTAATTTTACGGATTTTATCGCTCGTTTTCTCTACTCGGAAGTACTGTCGAAGGAAGCCGCGAAGTTCGCCAAACTTGACGATCCTTTTGACTTAGGTTTGGGCAACCTGCCGACGGCGAAGGCGGATCAGAAGAGTTTCTTTCTCTCCGACACCCCGGTCGTCCTTTTTGCAGAGCTTGCAGCTCCTGGGATCGACGAAGAAACGTTCTTTTTAGGGTTTGTCGGGCTATGGCTGAGCTGGTTTGCGCTTCCGATGCAACCTCGCCGTATGAGGCCGTCCGTCTTCTACCCAGCGCATCAAATGATTATTGGGATGAAAGTGGCCGTCGGGGTCGCTGGGTTAGCCCATTTATATCACGGCCATAGCCTAGCGGCAGATACTACTCAACCGGGGGTGCAGCCCATGAACTTCTCAATGCATTACTTCACCTCGTGGCTCGAGTTGCATGTGCTTGGCGCCTTTGGAATTCACAAAAGGCCCCTTTTTTTTTATGAAAGATATAACTTTCCTCGGCTGCTGCGGCTGGTTGACGCTTCTATTTTGGAACCGACTCCACGAAAGGCTCGGGGCTTACTCCTTCGCCCGCGTACCGTCGAGGATGGCATGACCTTTGTTGGCAAGGTCTTAAGTATCGACAAAGAATCCGCAAAGGCGGTGCAGCCGCTGCGGGACACCTTTAAAGATGGCGCCTCTACCTTGAAAGCTCGGGAGATTCTCCACCTATATTCGATCAGGCCGGGCTTTCTGGTGTTTAGGCAGAATGATGCGGCGTTGTTTATGAGATACAACCCGCATCGTTTCGCCCAACAATCTAGCTACAATCAAGGTGTTCCGCTTGAGGCCTTTCTAGCTGAGCCGCCCGCCACAGAAAAAGGCATCCACAGCGCGCTACACCATTTCATGAGGCTCAACACCGGTTCTAACTTTTTTATCAGTGAGCCAAGCTGCGTCCCAAAGGTGTTGAACGTGTACGTGGCGTGGTACCAGCATGCGATGGGTGCTGTCATCAGGGAGGAAAAGAAGTTGTTGCTTGATCGTAAGGGTGCAGCCCCTGCTGGTAATCCAGCTATTCCTTTGAAGCAACGGACCGTCGTTCGTCCTCCTTTGAGAGAGGTTGCTGCGGTCGTGGTACTGCGTGATATGCCTGAGCTACAGCTACCCCGTGCTCCCGTTGAAGTGGCAGCTGTGGTGTCTCCTGAGTCCGGCTTGGGTGCGGAGATTGGGACTCGCCGCCCGAAGTTTCCCGCTAAGCGCAAGCTCGTGTTACCGGCAACCGGTACTCGCTCGCAGAAGAAGAAGAAGTCGATTCTTTCTGCAGACGTTGTATTCGGCCAGGAGCCCCATGCTTCTTATAGCGAAGGCTTATGCGAATACGGGACCAACGAGGGTCTATTCATGGTGCCAGATGATACTGATCTGGAGGCCGCCATCGCAGCTTCCGAGCGACTAGCTAGCCACAAAGCAGGAATGATCATCCTCACACAGTCAGGTATACTTCCGCCGTATCTTTTCGTTGTTATGTTTTTATTATCATGTTTTGACTGACACTTCTTCTTCAACAGGCATCTCCACTTAAGAGGCTCTCGCAGCTTCTCTCAAGACTTTTGAGGAGGAAGAGAGGCTTCACACTTCGTTGGGCCTTGGTATATTTCGGCTCATTATGCCCTTATTCTCTTTTCCTTCATGGGTAGTCTGACCCCTTTTTCATCTTATCGCAGGGACTACTTCGACCCAAGTTATCCCGAGTGCTGTGCCGAATTCGCAGGGTGGTGCGGAGACGCTTCCAAGGCCGGCTACCGAAGTCCCAGCTTCTCCAGTATTGCCAAAAGAGGCTTCACTTAAACAACCGATGACGGACGCCACAATGGCTCCAGAGGTAGCTCCTGGCTCGGATGATGACGTCTTCTTGACGGAGGTCTTAAGAAGATCAGCTCTGACGGCCCAGGCAGAAAGGAAGCGCAGGAGGCGTGTAGCAAGAGAACATAACGCCGCCTTGGCTGTAGGTGCAGGCTCAAGCGCTGCTAACCCTGTCCCTGCTTCTTCAGAGGGTGCTCCGGCCGCCCTGTCTACCGCTCATAGACAGGCGGTACGTGCGGCTCGGGAAGCAATTGAAAACCCGTCCCAAGGTAACGTAACACTGAGTCCTTTTGTCAGAGTTTTAATCTTCAGATTGTCATATACCCTACCCTGCAGGGCCAAGTCCTGGTGAGGAGGTGGCAGGTGAGATGACGGTAACCACCGAGCCCGAAGCGGCTACTCTTTCTCAGGAGTCTGGAACTGCTCCAATTGTTGCCCTTTCCGCCTGCGGTTCCCTGCTATCGCTTGGCATTGCGAGTGTCACGACGGCTCTCGTGGAATCAGGGGACGAGGCCACGGGCGGTGAAACCATCCCCCCGAATGAGGTTGAAGAAGTCGTGATGCTTGGTGATGCTTCCATCACAGTTTTGGCTGATGACCTGTCTGGTAGGTTTCGGGTTGCCGCATTTTTTTCGTTTTGCAATCCCTTCTGATGACATTTTATTCCTTTCGAATGTAGGTGTGGTGAGCGCTGAGGTTGTGCCACCTGAAGAAGCACCACCAGTTGCCGCTCTGACGGTCACTGCCCCTTCGTCTCCTCTTATATCTTCTCAAATGCTGGAAGGTATGGGTTTGCGATTAATTGAAATTAGGGACATCATCTTTCGTGTACTGACCATGTATCATCGTAATCTTGCAGGAGTTCTCTTTGATCATCTGTATCAAGTGCTGAACCCGCATTTCTCCTTCCAGTCGGAAGCTACTTTGCCTGCTGGTGCCGGTGAGTATAGCTTTCTAAACCGACGTCCCTTTTTTCTTAGACGGGCGGCCCGACCGTTATTAATTTTGAATTGATTGCAGCACTACAAATTGAAGGAGGGGACGAGGGAATCGTCGCGCCACCGGTACTCCCAACTCTGCTCCTTGTCGTAGCTGGTATGGTAGACTCTATTGTTCGTGCATTTTCCTTATTTCTTGAGCCGAAATTTGATCATAATTCGTTTTGCAGCACTTGCACCGGTTCCTGTCCCGTTCGAGTCTCGCATCATACAGGCAGGGCCTTTTTCTAGACGTCCATCTTCAAAAGGCATTGCGACCAGCCTGTGTATGTTGAGCGAATACGTCGAGGAGCTTGACGCGGAGGTCCCTACATTCGCTGCAGATTTTGCTACCGAGGTTAATCCAATACTGGCGACGCTTGTGAACTTCCATAACGAAGGCGTCGTCGAGTCTTGGGTTAACCACTGCAGGAAGATTGACGCCTGCCTGCATGAGCTTGAGCTTAGGCGCCCTGCTCCTGAGATTCTGGCTTTGAACTCCCAGCGGGCTGTGTGGGTTGAGCAGAGCGTGTCCTTCCTCCGCCATTTCGAACAAGAAGCGACTTTGAGGTGGAAGGAACGCGAGGAAGCTTCAGGTGAATCTGCCCGGCTGCACGCCCAAGTTGAAGTGAATGCCGCGCAACTGAGAGCTGTCTTTGAGAATTTGCAGCGATGTATTTCGGACAGGCTGGCATTGAGGCGGAAGCTCGACTCTATTGAGCGGGTTACACAGAGTCGTGAAGCTGCCCAACGGGAAATCGATGAGAAGGTTTCATCGTTCTTGCAGCAGCGGGCTCGAATTGAAGCAGAGCTGGCCGCAACGGCCGATCATGAGAAGGCGTTGAGAGGAGTGTGCGAGCAGCTAACTGATTTATTGAAGACACCTCCTTCTCAGTAACTGTTTTTGTATAGATTAAACACTTGTAACCTTTGAATAACATGTATCCATTTTTTTATTCTTTCATATGATTCAACTTGTACTCAATTGAATTTATGAATAAAAGATACACATTTTTTGTTCTACGGTTGCTTTCTTCTCTTTGCTGTGTTATTGCCATGTGATTTTAGCAAGTGTGGCCTGTAGATAGTATGTAGCTGTCCATCTTGGACTCTTTGCTGGGTGATGATGGCTTAGGAAACATGGTTAGGATCTGTCACCTAAGAATTTTCAATTTTATGAGCCATGAGGGTCTCACAAAGACTTTTCTCCCTACGAGTCGAGAGGATCTCGTAGGTGTATTTTCTCCTTAGGAATCATGAGGATTCCTAAGTGTGCTTTTCTCTTGAGAGTCGTAAGGATCTCATAAAAGAATTTTCTTTCTTACAAGTCGAGAGGACTCGTAAGTGTTATGAATTGACTTTCTCCCGGGTCAAAGCAATGCTTCGACGGGGAGGTCGAGGGTTGACTTTAGCCATATGGGGTCAGGATTGACTTTAGCCATACGGGGTCAGGAGTTACTCTGGCCGTGTCAAGATTGACTTTTGCCGTGTTTTACATGACCAGGATTTGCTCTGGCCGTTTTCAACAGTTTCCCACGGGGTCAGGATTGACTTTAGCCGTATTCTACGGGACCGGGATTTGCTCTGGCTGTTTCCCACGGGGTCAGGATTGACTTTAACCGTGTTCTACGGGACCGGGATTTGCTCTGGCTGTCTCCCACGGGGTCAGGATTGACTTTAGCCGTGTTCTACGTGACCAGGATTTGCTCTGGCTGTTTCCCACAAGGTCAGGATTGAATTTAGCCGTGTTCTACGGGACCAGGATTTGCTCTGGCTATTTCCCACGGGGTCAGGATTGACTTTAGCCGTGTTCTACGTGACCAGGATTTGCTCTGGCCGTTTGCCACGGGGTCAGGATTGACTTTAGCCGTGTTCCACGGGACCAAGATTTTCTCTGGCCATTTCCCATGGGGTTAGGATTGACTTTAGCCATGTTCTACATGACCAGGATTTGCTCTCTCGGTTGTCTGTGAACCGTCAATGTTTGGAACATGGACTTTGCCATGGCTCCAAGGTTTGTTGTCGTGTCTGAATCCTGCTGGAATGAGGAGGAACGCTGTTGGTGATCTCTAGGCTGTCTATGAACCGTTGAGATTTGGAACAGGGACTTTGCCATGGCTCCAAGGTTGATTGTCGTGTCTGGATCCTGTTGGAATGAGAAGGAACGCTGTTGGTGATCTCTAGGATGTCTGTGAACCGTCGAGATTTGGAATAGGGACTTTACTATGGCTCCAAGGTTGATTGTCGTGTCTGGATCCTGCTGGAATGAGGAGGAACGCTGTTGGTGATCTCTAGGCTGTCTGTGAACCGTCGAGATTTGGAACATGGACTTTGCCATGCCTCCAAGGTTGATTGTCGCATCTGAATCCTGCTGGAATGAGGAGCAACGCTGTTGGTGATCTCTAGGCTGTCTGTGAACCGTCGAGATTTGGAACAGGGACTTTGCCATGGCTCCAAGGTTGATTGTCGCGTCTGGATCCTGCTAGAATGAGGAGGAACGCTGTTGGTGATCTCTCAAGATGCAGATGTTGCCATTGAGACTTGGTTCTCTTTCTGTCGGAGCCTGGTGGGATAATATGATCCTCTCTTTGTTTGTGCCCCTGGATTGTATACAGGGATCGATGCGATCTCATCTGTAGGGCAAAAGGTTTCATTTCATTTTTTATTTCTTTCCGCGATGCTCTATCATTTCAGCTTTTTATATCGAGAAAGTCGCGATTGCCCAATCATTTCGGCTATTTTTCGCGGTGCCCAATCATTTCGGCTATTTCATATGCATTTTTGGCTTACTAATCTGAGTTTGGAATTTGATGCCAATCTCAGCATCAGCATTGCTACGACTGGAATATTGCCAGGAGCGAATCATTATTTGCCGTTGTCGATTTAAACAAAGATGGCTTAGCAAACAGGGTTAGGATCCTGTCGACTAAGGCTTTTGACTTCATGAGCCGTAAGGGTCTCATAAAAGTATTTCTCCCTACGAGTCGTGAGGATCTTGTAGGTGCGTTTTCTCCTTAGGAATCGTGAGGATTCCTAATTGTGTGTTCTTTTATAAGTCGTAAGGATCTTACAAGAGTGTCTTCTCCTTATAACTCGAGATGACTTACATGGGTCGTTCACCGTGTGAGCATATTCCTAGTCGCTGGTGGGATTTTGTTAGGGAAATGTTTATTCATGCCCGTGGATTGTATACAAGGGTCAATATTGAAACGCTTGTAGGGCAAAATCGGGGTGTATGACGGTTTAAGAACTGGTTCAGATCCCTATAGCTTAAGGCTTTTGAATCCTTTGAGCCGTGAGGGTCTCAAAAGGGAATTCTCCTTGCGAGTCGTAAGGATCTCGTAAGTGTAATTTTTTCTTAGGAATCATGGGGATCCCTAAGTGTGTTGCTCCCTTGTGAGTCGTAAGAATCTCACGCAGGTATTTTCTCCTTACAGTGTCGAGAGGACCTTGCAAGTGTCTTTTAACGAGATTGCGCCCTTTCGGGTTTTCACAAACTCGCCGGTGGTCCTGCTGTTTTTACTCACGAAGCCCTTTCGGGTTTTCATCCGTGCCCATCTCGCTTATGGACATACCGTTTTTTCTCTCTTTTTTTTTAAATTTTTTTTTGCGTCAGCCTTGGGATGCTGCAGTTCGTAGTAGTTTATAGACGTCTCGGTCAGTTGCAAGTTTTAGGACATTGCGGTCCATCGTTAGTTTAGGGACGTTTCGGTCCGTTGTTTCCATTTTGGAGACAACGGTTTCGCTAGATACTACTTATAGAGTTTGGGCTTGCGGACATAGGCATTCGTTATCTATCTTTACCCTGGGCCGTAACTTGTCAGGCATAGTATTTCTTTAGGAACCGACCATTTATCGGCCTGAAGGGTCTTTCGCCATGCATATCCGTGAGCAAGTAGGCCCCATCCTGGTAGACTTTTTCTATGATGTATGGGCCTTCGTAGTTCGGCTCGAATTCCCCCATTTGGCACGATTGGGGATCATAGGTCTCTTGACCACTAGCACAAGTTCGCCTTGGCGGAATGTTCTCGGCCTAGTCAATCTCTCGTATGAGCGCGTCATCTTTGCTTTATAAGCCTCCAGATTTTGTTGCGCTATGAGCCGTGTTTCATCAAGGGTGTCGAGCTCCTCAAGCCGAAGGTGAGCATTTTCTTCGTCGGTTAGCTCGTAGTGAACCGCCACTCGTAGAGAGGGTAACTCTATCTCGAGGGGGAGTACCGCTTCTGTGCCGAATACCAATGCATACGGCGTTTTGTTTGTGGCCGTTTTGAACGTAGTTTGATACGCCCAGAGAGCTTCATGCAGTCTCTCGTGTCGGTCCTTCTTATTTTTGGACACCGTCTTTTTCACGATCTTCGTCAAGGTCTTGTTGAAAGCCTCAGCTAGACCGTTAGCTCAGGGATTATAGACCGAAGAGTATCTCCAGTCTATATTATGCTGTTGTGCGAAGCGGCTGATCTTGTGGCTTCCATAGGCTGGCCCGTTATCGGAGATAATCCGTCGCGGAGTGCCGAACCGATAGATGACGTGTGTCTTAGAGAAATGGAGGATACTATCCGTCTTCACTTCTCTTAGTGGTACTACTTCTTCCAACTTGGAGAAGTAATCAGTTGTCGCCAGTATGAACCGATGTCCTCTGAACGATGCTGGTTCAATGGGTCCGATTATGTCAGTTCCCCACATTTCGAACGGCCAGCTAGCCACCGTTGGGTGTAGCGGATTTGGATGCTGGTGGATGAAGTCTTCGTGAATTTGGTACGAGTGACATTTGTTCCCCTCCGAACGGCGGCCACGACGTTAGGACGTCTTGCCTGAGATTCGGGGCAGATGCTATTTGGTTTTATCCGTCCACCTCTCCGAAGATGCCAAGTTGATTTATGGCACCGTGTATCAGAGTTTTAGACGGATGCGGCTGATGTAGCAGACTTCGTCAGATTCCCCCTTGTTTGAGGGGTTTTTGATTGTGGGGACGCTCTTCCCTGCAGGCACAAGCTCCTGCAGTTAATTACGCCACCGCATCGCGGTAGCCACTTTCTCCTTCTCCAGAATTTCACTTCGTGTCGTGTGTGTTTGTTTTGTTTGTGGATGCCCGTGGATTGTATACGGAGACTAAGTGATGCCGTCGCCCGTAGGACGTGGATTAGTCCAAATCCGTATTTACTTAGATTTGGGTTTGGTGTTTTAGTTTAAGGATACGTTAGCCATATTTGAGGCTAAGATCAACTTAAACGTTAGTTAAGGATACGTTAGTCTGATTTGAGACTAAGATCAACTTAACGGGATCGTTTGGATCCGACAAAAGAGAAATTGGCTCTATTGTTTAGTTTAATGACGTTGCGGTCGATAGGTAGTTTAAGGACGTTGCGGTCCATATTCCAGTTTAGGGACATGGTGGTCCATATTCCAGTTTAGGGACTTGGTGGTCCATGGGTAGTTTAAGGACGCTTAAGTTCGTGGGTTTGAGGACCCCACAGTCCGTGTTTTAGTTTAAGGACGCTTAAGTCCATGAGTTTAATGACCCCACAGTCCGTGTTGATGTGTGGTTGTCGGGACCCGTCACCTCTCTGACGTCGTTGAAGGATTACAACTATAGGAGTCAAAGGAGTTCGGAGATGTACCCTCAAACCGGATGTAAATTGATTTAAGAGAGCAGCTGTGCTCAGTCAATTTAATTTGAGGACTTACGGCCATGATTGGGCTAAGTCCAGTTGGAAAATATTCAAAGCTTTTATTTGTTTTTGGCCTATTAGGCCTGTGCTAGGGCTTGGCTCCTTTTTAATAATGCATAGCATTAATCTTTTTTATTTTGTTTGGGCTCTGCCCATTTATAAATGAGGCAGAACACCAATTTTGTCTGGGCTCTGCATTTTATTTGGGCTCTGCCCTTTTTATAAAAGATGCAGAGCATCAATTTTACTCGGGCTCTACCCTTTTATTGCATTGCAATTTATTTTGGCCTACTAGGCCTTTTTGATTTGGGCCTGTCCCTTTATTACACAATGCATTGCATTTGTCAGGCGCTTTGCGCCAATCAATGAGCGCAAGCGCTTGTGGTGATGACACGTGTCACGCAAGCGCAGTGCGCTGCTGACACGTGGCGCGCTCTGGTGAGTTGCGCCAATTTCAGAGAGCAAGGCTCTTTCTTGAAAGCGCATAGCGCAAGTGATTCAGATGCTGACACGTGGCGCTCTCTGGTGGCTTGCGCCAACCCAGGAGCGCAACAGTGCAGTTTTTTGCAAGTGCAAGGCACCATTCCAATAATCTTGAGAATCTTTAAGATTCCAGAACCAATGGTTCATAAAAAGTGCAAAGCACAGTTTGATTTCTTGATCCAATTTAGATCAAAGAAAACAAGTTTTTTCTTGTTTTTCTTGTTTTCAGAGAACCAGTGGTTCATAAAAGAGTGCAAAGCACTTATTATATGAAGATCATTGATCTTGTTCTTAGATCAATGATCTATTAGAAGAAATTCTTCTATTTTATGAAGGTTTTTACCTTTTTCTTGAAATTTCTTCAGAGTTCTCTCTGTTTTGAGGTTCTCAATCTCTCACAATGTTGATGATGATGATTTGGGGTCTAGGGGCTTTTATATAGTGCCCATAAATTTGTTATATTTGTTAAAGAGATCTTTCTCCGAGTGATTTGAGGAATTTTCCCCACCGTTGGATCTTTGATCCAAGGGCTTCTGCTTTACAGAAGGAAATCTTCTTGTTTTAACAAGAACAGAAGAATCTTACTAGAATTTAATTCTGTTTGGCGCAAACGTCCCAGCGCGTGACACGTGTCGCGCAACGGCGCTGACACGTGTCGCGCAACGCACGGCGCAGTGCATCTGCGCTTGCGCTGACACGTGTCGCGCAGCGCAATTGCGCTTGCACTGACACGTGTCGCGCAGCGCTTGCGCAACTGCGCTGACATGTGTCGCGCAGCGCAGCGCTTGCGCAACTGAACCGTTGCTTTCTTTAATTTTGTTTTAAATAGAGCCTTGTTCTGATTGGGCGCGCTGCCTTAGGCGCTGCGCTGGCGTATCAGCTTTTGACACGTGGT
Source organism: Agapanthus africanus (assembly GCA_030015575.1). Classification (NCBI taxonomy): domain Eukaryota; kingdom Viridiplantae; phylum Streptophyta; class Magnoliopsida; order Asparagales; family Amaryllidaceae; genus Agapanthus; species Agapanthus africanus. The sequence goes on from CM057341.1 coordinate 137,170,634, forward strand.
GCGTTGCGCGCAGCGCAAAGAATTTGAAGCGTTACTTCGAATTTTGAAATTTGAAATTCAAACAGAGCTTTTCTCTAATTGGGGGAAACAAATGCCCCCACCGTTGCGCTCACGTGGCGCGCACGTGAATGCAGCGGTAGCAAGATCCTGACCGTTGGATCAACTCAGGAGCTGAAGGGGCGCAAGCGCCTTATAAATAGGACCCCTGGCCCTTAGAAAATCTTCACCACTTTCCAAGATTTTGATTTTTAGAGCTTTGCTCTTGCTTAAGAATTTCAGAGCTTTGCTCTTGTTTCCAGAACTCTAGAGCTTTGCTCTCATTTCCAAAGTTAGAAAACCTTTAGGTAAAATTAATTTTAAATTAATTTAAATCAATCTTAAACAACAGAGCCTTGCTCTCATAGATCTAAAGAAATACCCTTTGGGGTTTCATAAACAGAGCTTTGCTCTCAAGAATTTGTTTCAGGGTTTCATAACTCATGAACAGAGCTTTGCTCATTAACAGAATATAGATCTTTTGATCTTCTGATGATGAACTCTTAAGAGTTTTTTTTATATGGATCTTTAAGATCCCAGAACTTCAATTTTTAGGAATTAATTAATTTTTTTTTGATGGATTTTTTTTATCATTCTTACAGAGCTAGGCTCTTTTAAAGAATCTTATTCCCCTGAGACCAGAGTTTGATAAGTGTCACTCTGTGACAGAGCTTTGCTCTGAAAGAGGAGATTTTCTCCTTGTCTCTAGGGATTTTTTTATTATTAATGGGAATGTTCTCTTGGGGATTAACTGACAATCTCATCCAATGATGGGGTTGTCTTATTAACTGACGTATTGTCATCCAGATTTTGTGGGTGCCCCTTTGGTCTCCTACCCACTGCACTGCTGTGTGGTGTAATTAATTTTAATTAATCTTTAATTTAATTAATTAATTAATTAAATTTTTTCAAACGCCAAGCGTTGGAATTACAACACTAACGGCTAATTTTGTTCCCTTGCAGTGACTATGTCTTTCGACACTTCATTCACGTTCGCTCGTTCGGAGGAGGGGTTTCCTGAAGCGCCCTTGGACTGCGAAGTCTTAGCTTTGATCAGGGACCACGACCCGGAATATAAGAGTCTCCAACTTTGGGGGTCGTGGTACAATCAGATTATCATGGGTCGACGGAGCTTCACGTGCGCAGTACCGTCAGAACCCATTACGGTGATTCATTATGCCAGCCCACCCCCGGTGCAGTATGCCGTGGAGATGTTTGATTGGACTTCGAAGGGCTTTCTTCATCCTGCCATAGATGCGATTCCGGTCCAGCGTCCTATGGTTTTGGATATCCTGGGACGCCGTATCTGTCAAGGCGAGGCGCGACCTTGGGGGCAATCATATAACATAGGTCTGATCTCCCGCCACCCGATCGGCTATCTGCCGTGGGCTTGGTATACCCTGTCGGCGAAGAAGTCGCAGTCGATAAGGTTAGGATTGTACACTGCGGTTTACGTCTCCCTCTTCCAGTATCCCACGCTTCCCACCTGGTGGTTCAAGACTTTCTTGGAGCAGTGGAACATTCCTACTCACACTTTCCTCGCAATGGACTGGGAAGTGTCAATTTCTCTGGAGGAATTCACAGAGGTCTCCGGTTTACCGGTTATAGGGGAGCACTACGAGGAGTTGCTTCCGACAGACGAGTATGTCTTCGGTGCTAAGCCGGCAGTAAGGGGCCTCACTCCGGAGAATGTTGTTCAACACCAATTCCCAAGTTTGATCAAAGTGTTGGACATCTATGAGGCCCTTTTCATCGAACGTGGGAGTCGCGGAGTTAGCTTTGAGGATTTCATCGCTCGGTTCCTTCACCCAAGCGTCCTCTCGTCAGAAGCTGCCAAGTTTTCTACCCTTGATGACCCTTTCGGTCTAGGTTTGGATAACCTACCGGCGAAGGAAATAGACCAAAATGGTTTTTTCCTTCCTAACTCCCCGACTGTGTCTTTTGCGGAAGTTGCGGCCCCCGGGATGGACGAGGAGGCGTTCTTCTTAGGATTTCTTAGGCTATGGCTGAGTTGGTTTGCGCTCCCAATGCATTCTCGCCATATGCGGCCCTCTGTCTTTTACCCAGCTCACCGGATGACCATCGGAGTAAAAGTGGCCATTGGGATCGCCGGCTTGGCACACTTGTATCACGGTCTCAGTCGAGCAGCGGATGCTAATGAGCCTAGGGTAATGCACGTGATCTTCCCGATGCACTACTTCGTATCGTGGCTCGAGCTACACACATCGGGTGTCTTCGGCATGCACAAAAGGCCCTCGTTCTACGACAGGTGCAGCTTCCCTTGCATCATACAGTTGATTGGCGCATCAATTGTGACACCATCGTCACGGAACGCCAGGGGTTTACTCCTTCGCCCCCACACCGTTGGAGACGGGGTGTCTTTCATCGATAAGGTGTTGACTATTGGAAAGGCGTCTACCACTGCAGTGCGGCCATTGCAAGACACTTTCAAAGATGGAGCCTCAGTTTTGACGGCCCGGGAGACCCTCCACTTATATTCTATCAGACCGGGCTTCCTTGTGTTCAGGCAGAACGGTGCGGCGATTTTCATGAGATACAACCCGCATCGTTTCTCCCAGCAACTGAGCTACAATCATGGGGTACCACTGGAGGCTTTCCTTTCGGATCCTGTTGTACCGAAGAAAGGATGGAGAGCGCGCTGCATCACTTCATGCGTCTGAATACGGGCTCCCACTTCTTTATCAGTGAACCGGCTTGCGCCCCACGACTCCTCAAGGTATATACAGAATGGTACAGTCATTCGACGGGAGCCGTCATAAAGGAGGAAAAGCGATTGCTGGTCGACCGTAAGGGTGTGCCTCCAGGTAGCGACCGCAATGCTCTTTTAGTGCCAAGGACCCCGGTAGTTCCTCCTCTAAAAGATGCTAGAGCCGGACCACCGCGTGCGCAGAGTCCTCTACGCGGATTGCCGCTTCCCGATATTGCGGATGCACCACCAGCGCCCTGTGCTCCAGTGGAGACAGTGGTTGTAGCCTCGCCGGAGTCTGGTGTGGGTGCGGACATCGGGACCCGCCGCCCCAAGGTGCCGGCAAAGCGCAAGTCGATCCCGGGTGCACCTAGGGTTGGTGGGCAGAAGAAGAAAAAGAAGTCGCTCTTCGCCGCTGACGTCGCGTTCGGTCAGGAACCCCACGCTCCCTATGGTGAGGGCCTTAGTGAATATGGGACTAATAGGGGATTAGTCATGCCGCCGGATGACACGGACTTGGAGGCCTCCCTCGTAGCTTCGGAGCGGTTGGCGAGGCGCGACGCGTGGCTGGCTAAGCTTGCGGAATCAGGTAATCACTAGTCGCATTTTTTATTACATCATATCTTTATTATTGCCTTTGACTGACGTTTTTCCTTCTTTTCTTCCAACAGGCATCGCCACTGAAGAAGCCATTGCTGCTTCCCTCAAGACTTTCCAAGAGGAGGAACGCCTTAGAGCGTCCTTAGGCCTTAGTAAGTTTCGATTCATCAAGTTTTCATTTTTCTTGTGTTATGGTCGATCTAACCTCTCCTTTTTTTTTATCGCAGGAACTTCAATGCTGATCCCGCCAGGTGACACAGAGACTCTCCCCGTGCCAGTCGCCGATGTTTTTGCCTCCTCGGGGCTACCACGAGAGGCCCGTCTTGAAGAGCCGATGAGAGATGCCTTAAAGGCTCTGGAGGCATCTCTGAATGAGGACGATGACACCTTGATGAAGGAAGCGTCGAAGAGGTCCATCGCGACAGCCCGGGAGGAGAGGAAGCGATTGAGGCGCGAAGCGAAGGCACACAGGGCTGCTTTGGCCATTAGAGCGGGCCCAAGGACCGTCCATCGTGCCAATACTCCATCAGAAGAGCCCCCGGTCGCCTTGTCTACGGCTCATAGACAGGCGGTGCGCTCCAATAGGGAGGCTAACGATAAGTCCACCTCAGGTAATATTTCTTTCAGAATTTTGTTGTAAGAATTATAAAGCTGCTGGTTCTTATATATTCTATCCTACAGTGCCAAGTCCAACAGAGGGGGAGGCAGAGACCGTCGAACCTGAGGGGCTAGAGGGAGAGGTATTGGTCGAAGCCGAGCCGATGGCGGATGACACAACCGGGATTGCTGGGCCCAAGCCAGTGGCTGACGAAATGGTCACGTCCACTATGCCTGAGCAAGTGGTTGATGCCGAGTCCGAGGTAGCAGTGGACGGAGTGCCTGAGACCGACGACCTCGTGGCGACGGTGGACGAGACAACCATGACTGCTGAGCCCGAGGGAGTAGTGGGTGAGGTGGACATGATTCTTGAGGACGAGCCGACCGCTCTTTCTCAGGAGTCTGGCAATGTTCCGGTCATAGCTCTCCCCGCCTATGGCCCTCCGCCGTCTCCTGGCCTCGCGAGCACGACGACGGCCCCCGTGGAGTCTGGGGATGAGGCCACAGGTGGTGGACTTATGTCGATGGAAGAGGGAGACGCTTCCGTCTCGGCTGGAGGCTCATCAGGTAAATTTCGGATTACCGTCCCCCTTCTTTATCTTGCAATCGCTTCTGACAGGTTTATCCTTGTTTTTTTAACGCAGGTGCGGCCAGTGTCGATGCTCCATTGCTTGAGGGAGCGCCGTCAACTACTGCTTTGGCGGTGGTCACCTCACAGCCCTCTCTCGTACCATCGAAGATGTTGGAAGGTATGAGTCTGCAACTCATTAGTCTTATTTTTCGGACGCATAATTTATGTGCTAAAGTCGTACTGTTGTGTTTTTTCAGGAGTGCTTTTTGATCATCTTTATCAAGTGTTGCTCCCACACTTCTCCTTCCTATCTGAATTCGCTTCTCCCTCTGGTGGCGCTGGTGAGTATGGTTTCCAATTGATATCTTTCTTTTTCAGTGATGGAATTATTTCTAACTTTTTCTCGTCCCGACTGCAGTGCTACAAATTGAAGGAGGGGATGAAAGATCGGCCTTGCCACCGGCCCTTCCGGCCTTGCCACCGGCCCTTCCGGCCTTGCCACCTGCCGCAGCTGGTACAGCAACTATTGCATTGATAACTCCATTTTTTTTTATTTCTTGAACTGTTATCTGATCATATCTTGTTTTTTCAGCTGTCGTTCCGGTCTCGGCGCCCTTCGAGCCTCGTGTCGTAATGCCGGCGGGCCCTTTCCTGAGACGTCCATCCTCGAAAGGCGCCGCGAATAGTCTGCGCATGTTGAGCGACTACATCGAGGAACTCGACGTCGAGACTCCTACATTTACTGCAGACTTCGCTACGGCGGTTAACCCGATACTGGTGATACTCGTAAATTTCCATGACGAGGGCATCGTTGCGTCTTGGGTTAACCACTGCAGAGAGATCGAGGCTCGCCTGCATCAGCTGGAGTCGATGCGTCCTGCCCCTGAGGTTTTGGCCGTGAGCACTCAACGGGCAGCATGGCTCGAGCAAAGCACTTCTCATTTCCGCCATTTAGAACAAGAAGCAGCTTTAAGGCTGAAGGAGTGTCACGAGTCTTCAAACGAAACTGCTCGCCTACGTACCGAAGTTGAGGCAAACGCTGCCGAGGTGAAGGCTATCTTTGAGGGCCTCCTGGAACGCATCTCTCATGGGCTAAACTTGAAGCGAAAGATTGATGTCGCTGAGCGTGACACCCCAGGCCGTGAAGCTGCTCATCAAGCCGTTAGGGAGCAGCTTGCATCTGTCTTGCAGCAGCGGGCTCAAGTAGAGGCAGAACTGGCGGTGGTGGCCGATCAGGAAAAGGCATGTAAAGAAGTGTGCGAACAACTGATAAAGCTATTTAAGATGCTTCCTTCCCAGTAGCTGCCTTTGTATCAATGTATTTGTAAAATTTTTCTTTTAAATAATATGTATCCATTCTTTATTCTTTTGTACGCTTCACCTTGTACTTGATTAAATTAATAAATAAAGATACACATTTTTCTTTGCAATGTCTTGTACTATTTCTTTGCTTTCTCTTATTATTAGCATGCTGTCTTGATAAACACAACTGACAGATAATAGAGTAAGCATCTAGATTTCTCCAAGAGATAGCGATGGTTTAGGTCGCAGGTTCAGATCTGCTGCCTAAGACTTTTCAACTCTATGAGCCGTGAGGGTCTCATAGAGACTTTTCTCCCTACGGGTCGAGAGGATCTCGTAGGTGGATTTTCTCCTTAGGAATCGTGAGGATTCCTAAGTGTATTTTCTCTTATAAGTCGTAAGGATCTTATAAGAGAATTTTCTCCCTTACAAGTCGAGAGGACTCGTAAGTGGTTGGTGAGTTGACTTGTTTCCGAGTCAAAGTATTCCTCCGACGGGGAGGTCGTTGGCTGACTTGTTTCCGGGGCGGAGGTCGTTGGTTGACTTGTTTCCGAGACGGAGGTCGTTAGCTGACTTGTTTCCGAGACGGAGGTCGTTGATTGACTTGTTTCCGAGACGGAGGTCGTTGGCTGACTTGTTTCCGGGACGGAGGTCGTTGATTGAATTGTTTCCGAGACGGAGGCCGTTGGCTGACTTGTTTCCGGGTCGGAGGTCGTTGGTTGACTTGTTTCCGAGACGGAGGTCGAGGTCGTTGGCTGACTTGTTTCCGGGACGAAGGTCGTTGGATGACTTGTTTCCGGGACGGAGGTCGTTGGCTGACTTGTTTCCGGGACGGAGGTCGTTGGCTGACTTGTTTCCGGGACGGAGGTCGTTGGCTGACTTGTTTCCGGGACGGAGGTCGTTGGCTGACTTGTTTCCGAGACGGAGGTCGTTGGCGACTTGTTTCTGAGACGGAGGTCATTGGCTGACTTGTTTCCGCGACGGAGGTCATTGGATAACTTGTTTCCGAGACGGAGGTCATTTGCTGACTCTAGGTTGTCTGTGAACCGTAGAGTCTTAGAACTGGGGACTTTGCCGTAGCTCGGATTGGTGATGTTACGTCCATGTCCTGCTGGAATGAGGAGGAACGCCGCTGTTGGTCTCCAGGCTGTAGATATGGTTGTCGAGATCTGACTTCCCTTCGACGCAGCCTGGTGGGGAAATGTAGTCCCCTTTTTGTTTGTGCCCTTGGATTGTATACAGGGATCGATGTGATCTAAACTGTAGGGCAAAAGTTTCATTTATTTGTATTGTTTTATTTCCACGATGCTCTATCATTTCAGCTTTTATATCGCGAAGGTCGCGATTGCCCAATCATTTTGGCTATTTTTCGCGGTGCCCAATCATTTCGGCTATTTATTTTATTTTTACTCGCTGCTTTTTATTGCGAGTTGCCCAATCATTTCGGCTGTTTTATATGCATACATTTTTACTTGCTGCTTTTTATTGCAAGTTGCCCCATCATTTCGGCTATTTCGTATGCATGTGCGGCCAACCGGCTTTTCACCGTAAACCTGAAATTAGACACCGATTTCGGCATCAGCACCGCTACAACTGGGATATTGCCAGGAGCGAATCATCATTTGCCTCTGTCGATGTTGAACAAAGGTGGCTTAGCGAACAGGGTTAAGGTCCTGTCGACTAAGGCTTTTGACTTCATGAGCCGCAAGGGTCTCACAAAGGTATTTTTCCCTATAAGTCGTGAGGATCTTGTAGGTGTATTTTTTCCTTAAAAATCGTGAGGATTCCTAAGTGTATGTTCCTCTGTAAGTCGTAAGGATCCTACAGTAGGGTTTTCTCCTTGTAAGTCGAGAGGACTTATAAGGGTTGTTCATCATGCGTACATATCCCCAGTCACGGATGGGACTTGGTTAGGGGAATGTTTATTCGCGCCCGTGGATTGTATACAAGGGTCAGTATTGAGCCACTTATAGGGCAATATCGAAGGTTGTGGGGGGGGGGGGTTTGCTTAAGCACAGGTTTAGGTCTCTGTAACTTAAGACTTTCAAATCTTATGAGCCGTGAGGGTCCCATAAGAGAGTTCTCCTTACGAGTCGTGAGGATCTCGCAAGTGTATTTTCTCCTTAGGAATCGTGGGGATCCCTAAGTGTATTGCTCCCTTGTGAGTCGTAAGGATCTCACACGGGTGGTTTCTCCTCACAAGGTCGAGAGGACCCTGTAAGTGTCTTTTAACGAGGTTGCGCCCTTTCAGGTTTTCACAAACACCCGCCGGTAGTCCTGCTGTTTTTACTCACGGAGCCTTTTCGGGTTTTTATCCGTGCCCCTTTTGCTTATGGACATACCCTTTTTTTTATTCTTTTTATTTTAATATTTTTTTTACGAGGTCGCGCCCTTTCGGGTTTTCACGAACACTCGCCGGTAGCCCTGCTGTTTTTACTCACGAAGCCCTTTCGGGTTTTCATCCGTGCCCATTTTGCTTATGGACATACCGTTTATTATATATATATATTTTTATTCATCTCGTCAGCCTAAAGATGCTGCGGTAGTATTTTAAGGACGTTTCGGTCCGTCATTAGTTTAAGGACGTTTCGGTCCGCCATTAGTTTAGGGATGTTTCGGTCCGCCATTGAGAAGGCTGGCTATTGCTTATAAAGTTTGAGCTTAGGAAGATAGCGAGCGGACATAGTCGTCGTCATCTATCATTGACCTAGGCAGTAACTTGCTAAGCGTAGTATTTCTTTAGGAAGCGACCATTTATTGGCCTGAAAGGCCTTTCACCATGCATATCCATGAGTAGATAGGCTCCACCCTGGTAGACCTTGTCTATGATGTACGGGCCTTCATAGTTTGGCTCGAATTTTCCCCGCTTGGCGCGATTGGGGATCATAGGCCTTTTGACCATTAGCACGAGTTCGCCTTGGCGGAATGTCCTCGGCCGGGTCAATCTTTCATATGAGCGCGTCATCTTTGCTTTATAGGCCTCCAGATTTTGTTGCGCTATGAGCCGGGTTTCATCAAGGGCATCAAGCTCCTCAATCCGAAGGTGAGCATTTTCTTCGTCCGTCAGCTCGTAGTGGACCGCCACTCGGAGAGAGGGTAACTCTATCTCGAGGGGGGTACTGCTTCTGTACCGAATACCAACGCATATGGCGTTGTGTTTGTGGCTGTCTTGAACGTAGTTCGATATGCCCAGAGAGCTTCTTGCAGTCTTTCGTGCCAGTCCTTCTTATTTCGGGACACCGTCTTCTTCATGTTCTTTGTCAAGGTCTTATTGAAGGCCTCGGCTAGACCATTAGCTCGCGGATTATAAACCGAGGAATATGTCCAGTCTATATTATGTTGTTGCACGAAGCGACTGATCCTGTGGCTTCTATAAGCTGGCCCGTTATCGGAGATGATCCGTTGCGGAGTTCCAAACCGATATATGACGTCCGTCTTGAAAAAATGGAGAATATTCTCCGTCTTAACTTCCCTCAGCGGCACTGCTTCTGCCCATTTGGAGAAGTAGTCAGTTGTCGCCAGGATGAAACGATGTCCTCTGGACGATGCTGGTTTGATGGGGCCGACTATGTCAGTCCCCCACATTTCGAATGGCCAGCTAGCCACCGTTGGATGGAGTGGATTTGGATGCTGGTGGATGAAGTCCCCATGGATTTGGCATGAGTGGCATTGCTTCGCATATTCGAGGCAGTCCTGAATCATCGTGGGCCAGTAGTAGCCCATCCGTTTGATCTTCAACTTCATCTTTGGACCTGCTTGGTGAGAACCGCAGAGTCCGTCGTGAACTTCCTGAACGACTCTTTTCGCTTCGTCAGGTCCCAGACATCTCAACCATAGAGAATCAAATGACCTTTTGTACAGCGTATCATTGACGAAGGCGAAAGACAGAGCTCGTTTCATAAGCTGATGTCTTGAGAATGCATCTTCAGGCGTTCGACGGTATTTGAAGTAGTCTATAAAGACTTCTCTCCAATCCTCGGTATTTTCCCGATCTTTTATTTGCATAGTCGTCTGCTCAGTCGCTCCTTTTTCTTCGGGTGATTCCGGAGACATTTCTGCTGGGGCAAGCACCCGACGGCTTTGTACCACGATTCTTACGTCATCGAGGTTCTCATCAGCCAGTTCCTTAGCGAGTTTGGCCAATGCGTCCGCTTTTCTATTTTCTGCGCGCGGTATGTTCTCCAAAGTATAGGAGGGAATTTGGGTCAACAGTTGCTGTACCTTTTCACCGTACTTTACCAACTCTGGCTTGCACGTTTGGTAGTCGCCGTTTACTTGACTAACGACCAGCTGGGAGTCTCCGTATATGAGGAGGTTTTCAATTCCCAAGTCGATAGCGATCTCGAGGCCTGCTATCAAAGCTTCGTATTCGGCCTCATTGTTTGTCCTCAGCTCCGTTAGGGAGAAAGCAAAGCGCATTATCCCTCCTTGTGGAGTTACAAAGATGAGTCCTACCCCTGATTTGATTATAGGGGTACTTTGTTTGCGCTTCTTCACGGAAGATGCTCCATCGAAATTAAGCTCCCATCGGGTATCACCACCGTCGATCGCGTCAAACGCATGTTCGTCTGGCAGATCGCAATTCAGAGGAGAATCGGCAGGTATCGGATGCTCAGCGAGGAAGTCGGCGATGGCCTGGCCTTTCACTGCCTTGAGAGGTTGATACGTTATCGAGAACTCCATCAAGAGCAGGGCCCATTTAGCGAGTCGTCCCGTCAATATGGCCTTTGACATTAAATATTTAAGAGGGTCCACCTTCGAAATGAGGCGGACCTCATGCGCCAACGCATAATGTCTGAGCTTTGTTATTGCAAAGATCAACGCCAGGCAGTATTTTTCAATGGGGGAGTAGTTGCTTTCTGCCCCCAGTAAAACTCGACTCAAATAGTAGAGCGCTCTTTCCTTCCCTTGGTCGTTCTCTTGTGCCCATAATGCGCCTAAGGAACCTTCGAGGGCGGTTGTACAAAGAATGAGGGGCTTTCCCTTGACCGGAGCAGCCAACACCGGCGAGTTCTGCAGGTATTTCTTGATCTCGTCTAGCGCGCTTTGGCATTTTTGGTCCCAGATGAACGGGGTTCCCTTCTTCATCAGGTGGCTGTAAGGACGGCACTTGCCTGAAAGGTTGGCTATAAATCGCCGTATATACGCGAGCTTCCCTTGGAGAGACCGCAGCTGTTTGAGAGTCCTTGGCGGAGGCATTTCCATGATCGCCTTGATCTTTGACGGATCTATCTCAATACCTCGGTGTCGGACGATGAATCCCAGGAATTTGCCCGAGGAAACTCCGAATGCACACTTGAGAGGGTTCATCTTCAAGTTGTATTGTCGAAGGCGTTGAAATACGGTCTTCAGATGCTCGAGATGTTCTTCGTATGATTTGCTTTTAACCACGAGATCGTCGATGTAGCATTCGACGATTTCGTGTATAAGGTCATCGAAGATTTTCGTCATGGGTCTCTGATAGGTAGCGCCGGCGTTCTTTAGACCGAAGGGCATCACCTTGTAGCAGAATATACCCAAAGGAGTCCTGAAGGCGGTATGCTTCTGGTCTTCGGGATGCATGTTTATCTGATTATACCCTGACGAGCCGTCCATGAAGGAGAAAACCTCGTGAGTGGACGTATTGTCTATCATCAGTTCGGTAACTGGCACTGGGAAATCATCCTTCGGGCAGGCTTTATTGAGATCCCGGAAGTCCACGTATATGCGCACTGTCCCATTTTTCTTCATCACCGGGACGATATTGGCGATCCACTCGGGATATTGAACCTCCTGAATAAAGCCGGAGTCGATCAGCTTCTTGACCTCGGCGTTGATGCTCATCTCAAGCTCGAGCCGCATTTTTCTTGGTGCCTGCTTGACCGGCTTGACGTCCGGGGATATTGCCAATTTGTGCACCGCAATTTCTGGGTCTAGTCCCGGCATTTCGGAATAGTTCCATGCGAAGCAATCTTTATGCTGCACAAGCAGGTCTTTTAATGAAGCCACCTTCTCTTCAGACAGCAGCTCACTAATGAATGTCGGTCGCGGGTCGTTCGCCGTTCCCAACTCGATTTTCTTGAGGTTATCCGCAGTGGTATGTATCCCATCTTCCAGCTCTTTTGGCGCTGGTGGAAATTCCGAGATTACCTCATCGTCGCTGTTTTCGAAGCACCAGGGAAGGTCATCCATGTTCTCGATCTCTTCTTTTGATATTGTTATCATGTGACAAGTATGAATTCGCTTCCAATCCCAATGTGGAACTGGTTCTTCTTCCGTGGCCTTGGGTTCGTGCTTCTGTGGCGGCGCTACCCTCCAGTTGTCGGACAGAGCGAACTTGCCAAGCTGATACTGATCTTCGACCTAATTCTTGAAGGTGAAGCAGTCTTCGAGAGGATGCCCTACCACTCGGTGATAAAAGCAATAGTCTGGATGTGAGACTTCGCCTTCTTGTTCGGGGTGTTTAGACTCCGGCAGTGTAAGCATATGATGTTTTAGAGCGAGATCAAGTATTTTCTTCGTCTTGTCCCGAGGAAAAGAGTATGCTCGACCCATTTTTCTCATGAGGGATAGATCGGAACCGCTCGGTTCCCGCTTGCGTGGCCTCTTAGCCCCGCTTCGTTGCTGTTGAGCGCCTTTTTCGCGTTTCGACTTGTTTCTGCCTCTGCGTCGAGCCTTCTTTATAACTGGTTGACAGGGAGCGGCATTTTCATCTTTCACTGTCTGTTGGAGGAGGCATTGCATTTTAGCTTTCTCGTAGATGGCCATTTCGCGGTTATGATCGTCTCGGACTTTTTGACCAGCTTCCCTTATAAGCTTGTCCATTTGTTCTTCGAACGACGGACTGGGCACTTTTGTATCTGGAACTTTTACTGGTTCAGGATCAGCGTCCTCCCATTGAGCATCCGCTTCTTCATCAAAGTCATACACGACGTAGCAACCGTGGAGTAGCTCTCGTTTCTTGGACCGAATGTATCCAAGCCCGATTGTTTCCATTCTCCCATTAGGCAGCTTGTGCTGAGTCCCGGAAACGTTCTAGACCCTGTCATAGAACTTGGCTTTTCGAGCGGTCTGTTTAAAGGATATCCCTTGGCGCTTCAGTAGCCTCTTCAAACCTTCTGTATAATATCTGGGCAGACGGATGGGCTGAAGCCTGTCAAGCGTAGGATTCATACCGTGCCAGATTTCTTTCTCCACTTTGGTTTCTTCAGAGCGGTAGAATAGAATTGCTTTTTCGCCTTCTCGCCTGGGAGGGACGTAGAACGTCCGCAGCTCCTCTACACCGTAGATATCAAGTGCATCCAGTTCTTTATGGTGTTTAAGCGGCACCATGGCGACTTGCAGACTTTGCTCTTCGTCAGCGGACGTTTGTATTGAAGGTCGAGCAGAGAATACAGCATGGACCTCATCTTCCGAGTCGCTACCAAAGATCAATGTAGGAGCGGATGGTCCGGGCTTGTTGTGTCGAGACGGTCCAGAATAAACTATCTCTTCTTCTTCTTTGGTATCACTCCTGAAAATAGGAATGGTGGCAGCGACTTTGCTTTCCGGTTTGCGACATATCTCTGTATACTCGAAATCTGGAAAAAAATACTTTGCATCTTCGTATTTGCAGACCTCGTTCACAGAGAATGGGTTCATTTCTCCCGTCACGGTATACTCGAGACCGTCCTTAGAATACTTCATACACTGATGTTGTATAGAAGGGATGATGTTGTACTCGTGTAACCATGGTCGGCCGAGCAGAGCGTTGTAGCATATCTTGGCGTCGAACCCAAGATATGTATGATGTTGTACTTCATACACTGATGTCCGTGACGAGTAGCCCAAAGCGTAGCGTCAGTATCACAGACCCAAGAGTTTTTGATGATTGGGAGTCGAACCCGGAGATGGTAATCTTATCCCGAGCAAGGTGCTGGACGCTCATGCAGATTTCTTTTAACACCCGCACATTGAGGAGATTAACGGAGGATCCATTGTCGATCAGGATTTTTCCTATCCTTATATCGTGGCAGTATCCGGAGACATAAAGGGGGCGATTGTGTTCGCACGTCCCAAGGAGAAGGTCTTCATCACCAAAAGCGATATCAGCCGTGTGCACTTCCTCCAATTCATCCTTCATCTTTTCCTCGGCCAGGAAAGCTTGGAATTGCTCCGGATCCTGTAGTGCCTTGATTAACGAATCTCTCGCCTCTTTTGATAGCAAAAGGGCGTCAAGAATGCTGAGCTGCGAGGGTAGTTTCCTCAGGTGCGCTAATACGTTGTAATCCACCTTATTTCTCTTCGGCGGGTTCTTGGCACTTAGCTCCTCCACAACTTGGTCATCCAGGACGATCTCCTCAGGGACTTTCTCTTTCCCTTTATCTTTTTTATTTGAGGGTCCAAGATTCTTTTCGGGAAGCGTGCGATTACGCAGCCGGATATTTTCACAGACCTTCTGCTCTTCTTCTTTTCCCGAGGTGGACTCTTTAAAGAGAGGGCTAAGAGCCAGCTCTTCATCGGAATCACTCCCGAATGTAAGCACTTGTGATCCCCCAGCGTTAACCATGCGACAATCACCGGAAGTTCTGTTAAGCCCCTCGGTCGTATTTTTCCGCTCCCGACGAGTTCTACGCTTTTCCCGCTTAAAATGCTGTCGATGAGCAACATATCCTTACCACCATCTCTCGAAGGCTTTGCACTCTTCAGTGGGGTGCGAAATCTTCCGATGATATAAGAAATAGGAGGGGTGCATTTCCACTTCACCAGTAATGTTCCCTTCGGAGGATGGTAGCTTCATGCCCATTGATATGGCCTTAGCAAACCTTTTCCTCGTCTTGAATTTGCTTTTGTCCGCGATGGATGTATTTTGTTCTAGCGGAAGTATCTCAGCTCTTTCGTCAAGTCGCTGGCGCTTGGCCCTTTCAAATATAGCCGTCTCGCGTTCCCGATCAGCTTTACTTTTCAACAGAGCTTCATTGAGGAATGCGTCGATTACTTCGTCCGATGGCCCCAGAATTTTTGGTTCAGGATCTGCCCCCAGCTTTTCAGTGCAAGGAGTCTCTTCATCGTCTGTGAACGAATGGGAAATCACATGACATCTCGCTACGTATTCTTCAGATTCATCCGACGAACTTTCTCCCTCATCTTCCTCTTAAAAGATGTGATTGAGAAACTCTTGGAGCGTAATGGGAGTCCGTGCTTTCTGGTTGTACTCCTCCAACACGTCAATTTGTTTTTGTAAGTCTAAGCGCTTGACGCCAGGCTTCACAGGCTTCTTGGATTTCTTCTTCTTCTTCGAAGATTTTAACGGCTGGTTGCGAGTGCTTGGGCCACCACCATCGGTCTTCGGAGTTGGACGCGGCTTCAACATCCCCTCAATGACCTGCGGTTCCAACGGGTTCTTCCACTTGATCGCTGGGCATGTCTGAAGGTTGTTCAGCATCCTCTTTGTCTTAGCTAACAGCACAACCTCCCATGGGGCTTCTTCGACGAGAGAGCACGTTGCCCCTGGCATATTCATCCTTTTAGAGGCGTGAGGTTGCGGAGGATTCACCTTCCATCTATAGGATAGCGCGAATTTGCCCTGTTGGTATTGGTTTTCAAGCCAATTTTTGAAGACATAGCAATCTTCGATCGGATGACCCTGTACCTGGTGATAGGGACAGTAGTTGGGCTCATTGACATCATTTGGTTGCGACGGACGTTTTGGCTCTGGTAGATTTATGAGTCGGTTGCGCAACGCCAGCTCGAATAATCTTCTCGTTTTATCTCGGGGAAACGAGTAAGGACGTCCTAGTCTCTCCTCAAGGGGTACCTGCAGACGCATATTATTTTGACGAACAACCGGCTTCGAGTTACTCGGCTGTTGTTGAGCATTAGCGACAACGATCTCTTTTCCCTTCCCCTTTTCATTTCGGGAGTCCGGCTTTGGAAGAGGGGGTCTATGGCCTATCTGATCCATTTGCGCTAATTTGTTGATCAGGGCCTGGAAGGTAGTCGGCTTGAAGAACATCATAAATTGCGAGATGGTTGCTTGCGGATCAAGGGTTCCCACGAACATACCCACTGCAGGAGCTTCTTCAATGCGTTGCTCGCATTTCGACCATAGGTTCCGCCACCGTATAGCATATTGGACCCATGTCTCGCCTGGCTTCACCCTGGCGTTAATGAGTGCCGTCATTGGGGTGAGTTCACTGGCGCTTGCAAAACGCTGGGTGAACAACAACTCCATCTCCGCAAAGGTCTTGATAGAGTCGTTCGGGAGCTCAGAGTACCACTCGAACGCTGTATCTGATAAGCTTCCAACGAACTGGCGAAGCAACAGTTTGTCATCACCGCCGGTGTTGCCGCAGAGTGCCCTGAACTGGGCAACATGCTGGTGAGGATTGCCCGTCCCCTTATAGACATGGAACTTGGGAATTGTATAGCCCGGCGGGTACTTGATTTGATTGTACCAACTTGGATATGGTCGTCCTGTTTTTACAACCTGGTCGGCTGCTTCAGTCGCATGATGAACCCGTATTTGTTGGGCTATGTACTCGTCTAAGTCAGCTTTGGAGATTGTCTCCTCCTTAGCTGTCGACAGAGCTGGCGGAGGATTCGACGTTTCTCCCCTATCGTCTTCAAGGATGATCGGAGGATCTTCGGCCGGAGGATCTTGTTGGATCATCATCCCCACCATGTCTTGGAACAGGAGGCCCATACGCTTTATGTTGACTGCTTATTCAGCAGCCTCTTTATCCTTCTTCTCCAATATCCGACGAAGGAATTCAGCGTCAGTTTCTTGCTCCTGGCGTTCATCCGAGGATGTTTCAGGGTTTTCTTTCGGCCCAGAAAGTGTGGCCATCGCGTTCATCATCTCTTGGAGCTTCTGCTGCTGCTCCTGCGCTTTGGTCACCGATCGCGTGAGCGGTCTATGACCTGTGGATATGCGGCTGTCCTCTTTACCAGACGCCATGTAGACGGTGTGAACTACAATTCCCCCAGACTTAGGGCGTTTGGGTTCACCACCTTTGATATTCGCCGTCGGCGTGAGGACTTTCTCCCGCCTTCTCCTCTTATGGGCCGTAGAAGTTGAGGGGGCCGTTGCTTTGGGCACCTAAGTGGTCGTCACCTTTCGTTGCTTGACCGGGGGATTTTCTTCTTGCCGACCTTTCGACTTCTTGTGGCGGTGAGAGAAATTAGGATCAATCACAGATTCTCGGACTCGTCGCCATGTCTTGTAAATCCTGGAGGACAGCGATTGAGGAGAATGCTCCGGCTTTGCTGCTTCCACGGCGGTCTCTACCAGTGGAGGAGATCTTTTAAGGACCGCAGTTGGCGAGTTTCTGCGTACCCTGTTCAGCAACCCAAAGCTGTTCCCGGTTGGAACAGCAGCGTTAACTTCCACCGTTAGAGCTGGCGGAGTTATCCCAGAGGGGGAGTTGCCCTTAGTCTTCCTTATCCGGCGCTAGTGGCGTCGTCGGGCGCGACGAGTTGTCGGTATTGGTTCAGAGACAGAAACAGCTTCCTCTTGCCCCCTGTTCAGGTGTGGGGCTGTTGCTGGCGTCAGCCTATTGAAGACTGATGCCTTTTGAGCGGCAGGAGCAGGAGTGGGAGTTGGGACAGCCAGTCTTGTAAAGACCGATCTCTTAGCAGGAGAAGCCGTCTTGACGACTTCAGGAGCAGGTTTGGCTACTCTTTTTGGAATAACCTTTTCTGGGACTGCAAGCTTCATTGTGGGCCCACAGGAGTTTTGGCCCAGTCTGGAGAAGACCGAGGCACTGGTGTTGGGCGGCCCGTTGAGAGGGGCCGCAGTAACTCTAAGTCGATCGAAGACCGACTTCTTAGGAGCTTCTGGTACGGGCACGGGGGTGCTAAAGCTTGTTGGCGGAAGCATGGTTCCGAAAAACAGCCCTGTGGTGGCTTGAGTAATCTGCTCCACGGGCATGGTGAACAAAGAGGCCGCTTGGGGCCCGTAGGTTATGCCCCCAGTTGAGGCATGGCGCGAGTTGCAGCTGCAGTTGGAGAACTTCGAACAGGTGGATGCCATTGCTGTTTTTCTTTTTGCGCCAAGCAAGAGACCAAATCTTAGTAACTTGAAACCTAAGGGAAACCATTAACAGACCACGATTCGTTCGCGAATACGACACACGAAGTGTGGAGTGGAAAGAGGAAAAGGTCCCACCAGGCGTGCCAGAATCTGTTCCCCTCCGAACGGCGGCCACGACGTTAGGACGTCTTGCCTTAGATTCGGGGCAGATGCTATTTGGTTTTATCCGTCCACCTCTCCGAAGATGCCAAGTTGATTTATGGCACCGTGTATCGGAGGTTTAGATGGATGCGGCCGATGTAGCAGACTTTGTTAGATTCCCCCTCGTTTGACGGGTTTTTGATTGTGGGGACGCTCTTCCCTGCAGGCGCAAGCCCCTGCAGTTAATTACGCTACCGCATCGCGGTAGCCACTTTCTCCTTCTCCAGAATTTCACTTCGTGTCTGTTCCCCTCCGAAAGACGGCGCGACGACGGACGTCTTGCCTGAGATTCGGGGCAGATGCTAATAGGTGCTATCCGTCTACCTCTCCGAAGATGCCAAGTTGATTTATGGCACCGTGTATCAAAGGTTTAAACGGATGCGTCCGATACAGCAGACTTCGTCAGATTCCCCCTCGCTTACGGGGTTTTTGATTGTGGGGACGCTCTTCCCTGCAGGTGCAAGCCCCTGCAGTTAATTACGCTACCGCATTGCGGTAACAACTTTCTCCTTCTCCAGATGGTCACTTCGTGTCGTGGGTGTTTGTTTTGTGTTTGGTTGCCCGTGGATTGTATACGGAGACTGAGTTATATCGTCGCCCGTAGGGCGTGGACTAGTCCAAATCCGCATTATTTTAGATTTGGGTTTGGGGGTTGTGTTTAAGGATACGTTAGCCTCGTTTGAGACTAAGATTGACTTAAAACGTTTGTTACGGATACATTAGTCTAGTTTTAGACTAAGATCAACTTAACGGGATCGTTTAGATCCGACAAGAGAGCTATTAGGGGAGCCATGTTGTTTAGTTTAGTGACATTGCGGTCAATAGGTAGTTTAAGGACATTGCGGTCCAGTGTTAGTTTTAAGACGTTGCGGTCAAGGTTAAGGACGTCGTAGTCCGTGGATTTGAGGACTCCACAGTCCGATGTTAGTTTTAAGACATTACGGTCAAGGTTAAGGACGTCGTAGTCCGTGGATTTAAGGACTCCACAGTCCAATGTTAGTTTTAAGACATCACGGTCAAGGTTAAGGACGTCGTTGTCCGTGGATTTAAGGACTCCACAGTCCGTATCGATGTATGGTCAACGGGACCCGTCACCTCTTTGAAGACGTTGAGGAATTACAACGCCAAGTATCAAAGGAGTGAAGAGATGTACCCTTGAACCGAGGTAAATTAAGTGATCTGCAGTCCAATTTGGAAACTAAGATCAATTATTATATTATGAGCCCATTGGCCCAGTTGAGTTTGAATTGAGGACTTATGTCCAGCTTGGGCTAAGTCCAATCATGTTTGGGATATTGGCCCTCTGTTGGTTCATTGAAGGAGAGGCTTTGCCTCTGGAAACCTAGCCAATTGGGCTAAAGCTAGTGTTAAACACTAGAGACCAACAGTGTTGAACACTGGGAATAAGATTAACAAGTTAGTGTTAAACACTAAAAGATAATCAGTGTTGAACACTGGGAACAGAGTTTTCAAATTAGTGTTAAACACTAAGGAAATCAGTGTTAAACACTTCAAATAGAGTTTTCCAAATTAGTGTTAAACACTAAGAAAATCAGTGTTAAACACTGACTACAGAGGTTACAATTTAGTGTTTAAACACTAAGGTAAGAGGGGTCACGTGGTAACACGTGAGGGCGCCCTGCTCCCCTTTATTTTTATTCGGTCAAAAATCTTGAACACTTTCAAAGTATCACGTGCCGTCACGTGATGAGAATTTTGGTGCTTGTCTGTTAAAGCTTCAGCCAAGGGGTCACGTGGTAGTACGTGATAGCGCCCTGTTTCCCTTTATTTTGTTCTACATATAAGTGTTTAACACTTTTAATTCTGAAAGCCATCACGTGTGGGCACGTGATGGGGGCTTGCGCTGTGCTCTGTTAGAATGTTCATTAGGGGTCACGTGTTGATACGTGAGGGCGCTCTAAAGCTCTTTTCTGTTTCTTTTTCTTTTGTATGCTTTAGAGGTCACGTGGGGCACGTGAGGTGCCTACTTCAGAGTTTTATTTGGCGGGTCTCTGTATGCATTAAAGTTCTGTTCATAGGGTTAAACCCTAAACTTTAGAGGAATCATATTCTCAATAGGGTTAAACCCTAGTTTCTTTTCTTAAAGGAATTAAATTCCTATGAGTTCGAGAGAATTATATTCTCAGTTAGGGTTAAACCCTAGTTCTGTTCATTTTGAAGGAATTAAATTCCTATAGCCTAGGGTTAAACCCTAACTTTATCTCAAAGGAATTGAATTCCTATCATTTTATGAGAATTAAATTCTCTAAACTCAGTTCCCCCTCTATGTTTTAGATCTGCATGGCAGGATCTCGACCCAATGAGAATTAAATTCTCAATTCATGGGGAGATGTGCACTTTGCAGATCCTCAACCAGAAGAAGAACTAAGTTCTCTTTTTTTTATATAAGAGTTAAACTCTTTTGAGAATTAAATTCTCTTTTTAAGTCTCTCCTTTCTTACCTAGGGTTTTCTTTTGCAGAGGATCAATCTCTTCCAAAATCTCAAGGCTCTATCTCTCTTTCTCTCTGTATATTTCCTTTCTCCTCTTTTTTTTTACTCTCTCCTTTGGCTCCTATTTATAGGAGAAGGAAGAGGATCAATTAGTTTTAGTGAATCTTTCATTGAAAGATTTGATTTGTTTATTGAGAGATTTGATTTATGTTTATCATTAATCCGGGCCTTTAGATTATTGGGTGAATTTTATTCACCATTGGATTTTAAATCCAAATGTATCTCTTTGTTATTTCGGTTAGATTTAGGGGGAGATCTTTCCAAGTCCAAGATTTTCCCATAAACTGGTGATATCTAATCACCTTCAGATTTTAAATCCAACGGTTCCAAATAATCATTCTCTATCTTGGAAAGATTTGAATGATCTCTTCTCAGAATTTAATTCTGTTCAATAACAAAGCTTTTAAAGCCGGTCACGTGTGGCCACGCGACTCCTGGTCACGTATAGGCACGTGACCCCTGGAACGGGCCTTTCTTCCTCTGCGCTCTGTTCTTTGGCCGCTACTCAGCCGTCACGTGCCAGCACGTGACCACTGGTCACGTGTGAGCACGTGACCTTTTCTGGAGTCTTTTCTTGAATGCGCTTTGTGCCGCTGCTTTGAACGTCACGTGCCAACACGTGACCACTGGTCACGTGTGAGCACGTGATGCCTCTTCTGAGTCCTTTCCTGATTTTTAATCAGGGAACAAATTCCCCTACAGCGTTGTTCTCACGTGTCTGCACGTGAGTGCAACGCTGTCACTTTTATGACCGTTGGATCTGCTTTGGGAGTAGGGTAGATGAAACGTTTTCCATCCCATCCTATAAATGCCCATGTCTTTTCAGGAGAGCCTCCACTTTGCTCATCTTCCTCCTTGCATACTTTTCTTTCTGAGAATTTAATTCTCCTTTCCAGAGCTTAGTTCTCTGCCTTGAACAATTTTTAGAGTTTAACTCTGTTCGAAAAGAATTCTTTTCTTCAGGTAATTCTCTCGAACGAACGATGAACTCTCATGTCCTTCTGGATTTTAAATCCATAGCGAGGGTTTCACCCCTTTAAATATGAACCCATGAAACAAATTAATCTTCGGTAGTAAATCTCTTTTAGGGTTCATCTCATCCTCCAAGGAGATGATGATGACAGTTCAAATCCATGGAGTTTAACTCCGTTCACAGAAAAAAGTTTCTGGGGATTTAATTCCCCTTTCCAAAAGGAATTTAATTCCTGTGAAGAACTAAGTTCTTCCCCATAGAGGCTTCTTAAGGTTTCCTTCGCCCCAGGTTGTCCTTCTGTGATCAGTGAAGAAGACGGTTGCAATGATGTCTTTTGTGGGAATTTAATTCTCCTGATCTTGTTTGATTTGTTGTAGAGCCCAAGGTAGATTTGTCCTTTAGGAGAATGTGTAGGGCCATTTGAAACCCACTGCCTATTTAATGAGGATATCCCCTTTGTCTTATTACAATTGCTTGGTCTCATTATTAACGAGCCGTCAACCTGATTCTGTGGGGCCCATGTGTTTTGTAGCCAACGGCCCCATAAAGAAGAGTCTGCTGTCGCTTTCTTCAGCTGTCCTCATATATATATTTACGCTCATATATATATATATATATATATTGTCGGCTTCGCTTCTGACAGTTTTCCTTTATTTTATTTCAGGTGTAATGGCTTCTGTCCCGTGCTTTCCCTTCACTCGCTCAGAGGCCGCTTTTCCATAATCACCATCTAACGAGGAAGCGATGGCGATGATCCGGGCTCATGGCCCGAACTGCACCAGCTTACTTCTATGGGGAACTTGGTATAGTCATATTATTCGGGGTCGTCGGAGTTTCCTCTGCGCAACACCGATGGAACCTACTTTCCCGTTCTTGCCTATGGACCCTCTGAAGACGGTATTTGCTGTGGAGATGCCAAACTGGACTCCAACGGGACGGCTCGAGCCTTCGACGACCGGTATCCCGAACCATCCGATCCCGGCTATAGATATCTTGGGGCGGCGTATTTGCCAGGGTGAGGCCCAACCATGGGGATAAATCTACAAGATAGGGCTCACCCCTCGACACCCTACGAGGTACCTTCTCTGGGCTCGTTACATCCTGTCCGCCCATCGCGCGCGGCTACAGAAGGTAGGGCTTTACCAGGAGATATACGCGTCGCTCTTTCACTACCAATCCCCGCATGTCTGGTGGGTTAAGGCGTTCTTGAACCAGTAGAACCTCCCCACCAACACTTTCCTTTTAGGGGACCGCGAGGTCTCGATCTCTCTGGCAGAATTCTATGACATCTCGGGGTTGCCAATCAGGGATAGTCTGTATGAGGAGTTGCTGCCTTCTGACGAGTACATCTTTGAGCCTGAGCCTGCTGCGGTTGATGGCCT
This sequence comes from Agapanthus africanus, assembly GCA_030015575.1. NCBI lineage: Eukaryota > Viridiplantae > Streptophyta > Magnoliopsida > Asparagales > Amaryllidaceae > Agapanthus > Agapanthus africanus. The sequence goes on from CM057341.1 coordinate 137,193,508, forward strand.
GTCTGCTGAGAATGCCGTCCGCCACAAGCGTCCCAGCTTGATCAAGGCGCTAGGTATCTTCGACCGATTGTTCACCGAATCTGAGGAGCAGGGTGTTACTTTTAAGAGCTTCATTGCTTGCTTCATTCGTGACGACGTCTTGTCGAAGACAGCTCCGAAGTTCGCGAACATCAAGGACCCCTTTGGGTTTGGTCCGAAGAAGCTGCCGACCACTGAATCGGATCTACCACAGTACTACATCCCCATTATGTCGCCGATGTCTTTTGAATCTATTGCCGCTCCCGACATGGATGAGGAGACGTTCTTCGTGGGGTTTGTTAGTGTCTGGCTCAGTTGGTTTGTCATTCCCATGCATCGTCGCTTTATGAGAGCTTCGGTTATCTACCCGTCTTATTGCATCGCTGAGGGGACGCGGTTGGCCATCGGCATCCCGGCATTGGCGCACCTTTATCACGGGTTGGGCACCGCAGCCAATACCTCTACTCCCGGTGTGGATGTAGTAAACTTTTCGCTTCATTATTTCACGTCCTGGGTCGAAATGCACATGCTGGGGGCTTTCGCTATGCATCAGATGCCCGCATTTTACGACGCTTACCCCTTCCCACGACTTATGCGTTTGGTGGATGCTTCTGCCGCCGACCCGACTCAATTCGGGGTTATTCGGGTGCTGATTTCTCCTTACGCTACTGCTGGCGGGCTGGTTTTTAATGGTCCTGTCTTCTCCTTCAGGTCTAGTTCAACAACTCTGGGACCAGTCAAAAGACAATGTACCCTCTCTGAGGCCCCGGGAGGCCGTGCACTTGTATACCATTAGACCAGGCTATTTGGTATTCCGCCAGGACAGTGCAGCTCTTTTCATGCGGTACAATCCGCATCGCTTCGCTCGACAGCTTGGATACGAATAGGGCGTTCCCTTCGAGGCTTTCATAGTTGCGCCGGTCCCTTCACTTGATGTCGTTCGCGATGCCCCTCATCATTTTGTGAGGCTGAACACTGGCTCCCACTTCATGGTCCCTGAAGCTGAGCACATGCCCCGGTGCGTGGGATCGTTCATGGGTTGGTATCTCCATCGAGTCAGCCCGATTATTCTTGAGGAAAGAAGGGTGCTTCTCGGTCATGATGCCCCTCCTCAGGTTCCGGCCACGGGAGTTATGCTGCGACCGCGAGCTCCGGTTCTCTTCCCTCTGAGGGAGATTGGCACCGCGCTTATTCCGGGGGAGTCAGGGGTGGACCTTACTCCAACAGCTGGTTTGCCCCTAGGTACCCGATCGCGGGGTAGACGGGCCCCAGCAGCAGCACCACCGCCTGCGGCAGCACTGCCCCCCCGTGGCATCGACAATGGCGGTGTCATCCTCGGTGATGGCACCAATCGAGGGTAATAGGGACGATGGTGTTGAAGGCGACGTGGGTCGCCGCCGCACCAAGGCTCCGCGAGGAAAGAAACGGTCGTCTTCGGCGTCCGGTTCTGGATCTAAGAGGCGGAAGAGGGTGGCCACCAACCTACTTGATTCTTTAACGGAGTCGGAGCCCATACTTCCATATGAGTCGCTGGCCGTGCAAGAGTCGGACGCTGGTCTTCTTTTCCCGGGTTCGGCTGCCGAGGAGGCCGCACAATTGGCTGAGGCTATAAGACGTTCCCAAGATGAGTCCCAGAACGTCAGGGTTCCAAAGAAGCCCTATCCTGCCGTAATCTTTTATGAAGACCCTTCATGGATTCGGCGGCGGTTTATTGGCCCTTTGGAGGAATGGGGAGAAAGGGCCCTGAAACAGGCCGCTTCGGAGGATGCTGCGGACACACTTTCCTTGTGGACCGGCGGCCATGAGTCTACCCTCGAACCCCGGCGAGCATGCCTCCTTGAGAAGGAGCATCAGCTTGAAGAAGCCATACTGAAGGCTTCCCTGCGCATTGGTACGTTTTTATATTTCTTTGCAGTTCTTCAGATTGCTTATGCCTGTATATATGTATCCTTATTTTTGTGCGACTTGTGCAGAGTCTTCGGCGATGGGAGAGATCCCCACTGGCTTGCTGCAGCTAGAGCCTGTTGACATTCCCGATGCAGCCTTACTCGATGCGGATGGGGCCGACAATGCCATTCATCTCGCAATAGAACCTCCGGTAGCGGCTCTTGATTCCAGGGTACTCGCTCCTTTGGGAGAGGTTCCCTCGGTGGTCTCCGCCCCAACGACTCTCCCCGAAGGCGGCCTAGAGGCTGAGATGGAGATAGTCGGGACTACCCTCCCTTTGTTGGAGCCTGAGATCACGGCAGAGGCCGTTGAAGCTGCTATCCCCCTAGCTCAGAATGGGAGGAGTGTCGAAGGTAACCTTCCACGTTTTGAGCTAGTAATCTTTCTGTTACCTGAACTCTTTTGTCTTTTCAGAATTGCGCGGACTGGCGGCCTCCATTGCCGATCTGTCTCCTCGGCAATCCTTCCAGCGTCTTTTGGAAATGGCCGCTCCGCAGACGATATCTCCTCAACGCATCGTCCTCTCGTCTGGGCAGGGTTAGTGTCGTTCACCATCTTTTCATATTATTGTTATTATTTTGGGGGCTGATGTTGACGTCTTTTACAGTTCTGGAGGCCGATGACGAGGTTGAGATTCTCGAGGGGCCAGGGGAGCCTTCAGCACCTTCTTGCATGACTGTGGGTAAGTGACGTCTCAATATGGTCTCACTTGTTCCTTTGCTTAAGAGTTTCACTGATCTTTTATAAATCTAAGCAGCTCTGCCAGTTCTCACAATGTTGGAGTCGCGCATCGCCATGCCGCCCGGTCCTTATGCTTTGCGAGCCTCAGACCATCTGGCGAAATTAAGCCTTGATTCCTTGTCATCCCTGATCGAGGAGCTTCGGGCGGGCAGTGTAATCTGTTGGGTTCCTTGGCACTCTTGTGAAGGTTCATAAGGCATCAAACATGCCCGGATAAAAATTTAGACGTGCCGAACAACCCAAAGCCGGGATCTTTGCTAGATTATTAGGGTTTAACATGCAAGATGATAACTTTTATCTAAGTGTGAGGGATTACAACCTTTGTAGTCCGCTCCTTCGCTTCACAAGCTCCGAGTAGAAGTCCCTTTGCCGCGATCCACGATCTCCCGGACTCATGAGAGGCTCCACGACTCGAACGATCCATTCTAGCTTGTCGTATTCCAAATCTCCGATGATCTACGTCGAGGTTTCAAAGAACTCAAGCTATCTCACTCTTAAAGAAGTGAACACACTAATCCCATGGGCTAGATGAAATGAGGATGAGAGAGTGGTATTTTTGCTTTCTTTTTATATCATTTTCTCATATTTTATCATCACTTTAGGATTTTCAAGAGAGCTTATCAAGAAGGAAGAAGATGATAATGGAAAATATATTCTAAAAACATTAAACCTTTTGTGATGAATAGAAAGTAATATATGATTGATTTGTAAACCATGGTCAAGGATGATAGGATAAGAATGAGTAGAGAAACAACTAGGGTTAGGGTTTGGTTAGGTTAAAAGAATGTGTCATTCTAAATATCTTAAGAATGACAAAAGAAGAAAGCTTCTAGAAGGAACTTGAAGCATCCAACCCTAATCAAACCTTAACCTCAATTAATCATCCTTAAACATGTTTAACAATTAATCATATCATGTCACAATAATATATATCACATATATATTATATATTTGCAACAAAAGAAAATAATACAATTAACATATATCGCATATATATCAATGTATCATCCACTGAGAAAATGAAATAATAAAGCGAGCCAATATTAGATAATGTAATACAATATATCATATATATTATTATACATTAAATCATCGAATCAACACTTGATTCGACGATCCGGCTATATCGAATATTACCGACTAATATAAGATGTACCGATTCATCGAATCAACACTTGATCCGATGACCCGGTTCATATCTAAATATCGCGAGAATATAATACGGTATCCCATATCGCATTATTCTCGGTCCTACACATATCACATATGTGCCTCTACTCCGTTTCGCCTGAGCCAAGAAACCTCTGTGTAGGACTCTAAAGAATCGTCAATACGCCGGTAGCAGGTGATGATCATATCAAACACCCACAAGCTGCAAGCGGTCAGCTAAACGTAACAGTCACCCAGGTATTGAGCGATCAGAAGATCAACAAGCTAGCCTGTGCGTTCTCCTGTGAATCCAACCAGTAACACTCCCGTACAGTCCGGTCTGTTCGTCTGATATGTCGCATATCAAGTCTAGGGGTGGTATACGTCAGACCCCAGTAACCGATAAGTCGTGTCGATGTATGGCTCATAACGGGTCGAGAAACTACTAGTAACACTTACCAGTAAATCTCTATATCAGCCCTGGCCAGGGACTTCCAGTTATAGCCAATCGAACACAGCACAACATCAACTCCCTATACCGGGAGAGACGAATCCCCTCCTATCGCTCATTGCCTCCATGTGATTCGGGACTGTACCCAAAAGCCACCGTTTTGCACGCCCTCTTGGACGTGGTAAGGTGGAAATCAAAGCACAGTGGGAATCACACAAGACTCCATGACGATCTCGGGTCTACAGACTACCCTGTACCAGTGTCACCAGAGAACTGCCATCTGACGTGTGGTATATCACCATCTGGGAGTTCTCGGCGAGTCCGTCCAGTGTACCCAGTCTCCACTGAGCACCCGTACACCATCCTGATGTCAACACCGATGGATATGGGATCATCCATCGCCCATCATATGGGTCAAGATGCGTATACGCTAGTCTAATCTGGTGTATCGATGCCCTGTCTCGATATACCCTCGACTAGGAACAGTTATAGGATGTACTCATCGACTACCGTGGCCCCACTAGTATGATCTCATCATAGTCCCAGTAGTCGAGTACAGATCCTAAGGACTTTATCAACATGTGAGAGTAAAACAGTAAACCAATACAAGTCAACATGTTAAGATAAAGTGAAACCAAATAGCATACTATCATGACGAGCAAGAAAGTCATCTCTATATATAACCAAGCATCCATTATAATATACATCATATGTACAACAATGGCCTCTAGGGCATATACATAACTAACAATCTCCCACTTGCACTAAGGCCAGCTTCTGTAGTATCGCATACCTAGCATCCCAAATAATCTCTCAAACTGTATCTGGGGAATAGCCTTCGTGAATGGATCCGCAGTGTTGTCCTTCGTATCTACTCTCCTGACCTCGATCTCCCGGCGATCAACTATCTCCCTGATCAGGTGATACCTCCTCAGAATATGTCTGGACTTCTGATGGGACCTGGGTTCCTTGGCCAAAGCCACAGCTCCATTGTTATCGCAATATAGAGGTATTGGATGCTCAATGGATGGAACCACACCAAGTTCACTAATGAACTTCTTGATCCAGACAGCCTCTTTGGCAGCATCGTTGGCATCGATGTATTCAGCCTCCATCGTTGAGTCTGCAACGGTATCCTGTTTGGAACTCTTCCAACATACCGCCCCTCCATTGAGGGTAAAGACAAAACCCGAATGCGACTTAGAGTCGTCCTTATCACTTTGGAAGCTGGAATCGGTAAAGGACTCCACCTGGAGTTCTCCGTTACCATACACCAAGAACATCTCCTTAGTCCTTCGTAAGTACTTGAGAATGTTCTTTACAGCTGTCCAGTGACTCTCTCCAGGATCTGCTTGATACCGACTCACTACACTTAGTGAGTATGCTACATTGGGTCTGGTACATAGCATCGCATACATGATAGAGCCTACTGCCGAAGCATAGGGTATCCCTTGCATGCGAGCTCTCTCCAAATCAGTCTTGGGAGACATCTCTTTGGAGAGAGTGAGTCCAGAGATCATGGGTTGGTTCCCACGCTTGGATTCTTCCATACTAAACCTCTTTAGTATGGTGTCAATGTACCTGGATTGGGACAATCCCAATATCCGTTTAGATCTATCTCTATAGATCATTATTCCCAATATGCAGGAGGCATCACCTAGATCTTTCATTGAGAATCTCTGTGATAAAAAGAGCTTGACTGATTGCAGCATAGGAATATCATTTCCTATCAAGAGTATGTCATCCACGTACAATACGAGGAAGACAACCTTACCCTCTGCTACCTTCTTATAGATACAAGGTTCATCTATATTTTTGATGAAGTCAAACTCTTTGACTACAACATCAAAACAGATGTTCCAACTCCGCGATGCTTGCTTTAACCCATAAATGGATTTAAGCAGCTTGCACACCTTTCCGCTGCTCCCACTATCTACGAAGCCCTCTGGCTGAGTCATGTACACGCTCTCTTCTAAATCACCGTTTAGAAAGGCGGTCTTAACATCCATTTGCCAGATTTCGTAGTCATGGTATGCGGCAATGGAAAGTAATATCCGGATGGACTTAAGCATAGCCACTGGAGAAAAGGTTTCGTCATAGTCCACACCTGGTCTTTGACGAAAACCTTTTGCTACAAGTCTAGCTTTGAAAGTCTCAACTTGCTCCCAATGGGTTTTACCCCTTCAGGAGCATTTTCTAAAATCCATACTTTATTGGTGTACATGGATTCCATCTCAGATCGCATTGCATCCAGCCATTTCACAGAGTCACCACTCGTGATGGCCTGCTCGAAACTAGTCGGGTCATCATCATCCATGATGCAATCTTCGCTTCCACCATCAATGAGAAAATCGTAGTATCTCTCAGGTGGATGAGAAACCCTACTAGATCGGCGGAGAGGCTGGGGTTCGTCGGGTACTACTGAATCTTCTGGTTCAACCAAGTCTTCTGTTATAGTTTGTGTTGCTGGAACCTCTTCCAGTTCTACCTCAATACTACTATTCTGTTTCATAAGAAAACCTTTTTCTAAGAAAGTAGCATGTCGAGAAACAAACACCTTTTGTTCCTCGGGGTGGTAGAAGATATACCCTTGTGAATTTCTGGGATATCCTACAAACTTACATAAGATTGATCTTGCCTCGAGTTTGTCCGGATTTTGTCTTTTGACATAGGCCGGACAACCCCATATCTTAATATAATCTTCCCTTTCCATATCTCATATGGAGTGGTAGGCACAGATTTGGTAGGAACTCTATTCAATAGGTCTATGGCTGTCTCAAGCGCATACCCCCAAAAGGAAATAGGTAACTCAGCTGTACTCATCATGGAGCGCACCATATCTAATAGGGTGCGATTCCTCCGCTCCGATACACCGTTGTGCTGTGGTGTATAAGGAGGAGTAAGCTGAGAAAGAATCCCATTCTCTTTTAGATAATCTAAAAACTCATTGCTTAAGTATTCACCTCCTCGATCAGATCGAAGAATCTTAATACTTTTGCCCGTTTGATTCTCTACTTCGTGTTTATATTCTCTGAATTTCTCAAAAGCTTCAGACTTGTGTTTCATCAGGAACACATGTCCGAATCTAGAGAGATCGTCAGTGAATGTAATGAAGTAGGAAGAACTGTTCCTGGCATGCGTAGACATGGGACCGCATACATCACTATGTACCAGTCCTAAGAGTTCGGTAACTCTTTCTCCGTGTCCACTAAACGGAGCTTTGGTCATTTTTCCTTTGAGACATGAATGGCAAGTATCATAAGATGATAATTCGAATGGATTCAAATAACCATCTTTATGTAACTTAGCCAGTCGTGTCGCATTGATATGACCAAGTCTACAATGCCACAAGAAGGATTCGTTCATATCTGAACTTTTCCTCTTTTGTGTGTTTTGTATATTCAGGACTGTATTCTGATTTAGAATGAATATGCCATTATGTAACGAGCCTGATGCAATCAACTTTTGATCTAGGAATATATTCATAACATTATCCTGTACTACAAAATTATATCCCTCTTTACTCAATAAAGAAACTGATATAATGTTGCACATCATGTTCGGTATATAATAGCACTCATTTAGAATCAGTGTATTACGACTTGGCAATACAAGGTGATATTCGCCAACTGCTTTGGCTACAATACTTGCACCGTTCCCTACTTGAACGAAATGATCACCTTTTCCCAGTTCTCTACCTTTTCGTAGCCCATGTAACTGTTTACATATGTGGGATCCTGATCCGGTATCTAATACCCAGGACGTAGGGTGAACTGAGAAACAGTTCTCAATAACTAACACGCCTGAAGAAGATGCATCAACATGCCTGTTCTTTTGGACGGCTTGAGAATCTAGATATTCTTCTATTCCCTGTTCAGTCTTATAACTCTTATAAGAAAAAACGGGTCCAACGTTCCCTAGCTCAGTACAATAATCGGGTTCAGTCAATACATCAATATTATTATCTTGATTATGGCCTGACATGGTCGCTACCTGGAGAGAGAGAGAAGAAAACACTTTAGCGTATGCTCTTGCAAGATTAGATTGGTTATTATCTTATCTAATCAGGATGTCTCCCACTGTTTTTATCAAATCTACCTTAAAACCCAAAAAGGTAAGATTAGCCGGGATTAATTACACCCTACAATTTCGTCAATCTTTCAGCCAGATCAGTGTCGGTACTTTGAGGGAGGTTCCCCGTGCTTTCGCACGGACCTAATTAAAGTAAACCTCGTTTTCCCAGAGGCGTAACCTCGTTAACACTTTTCTAGACACCTACTTGAATGACTAATTGTCCTGTGTAAAACTCTCCCAGGAGTAACTCTTACTCGCAGTGGGTATCGGGATCCAACTATCTCATAGGAGGTATGCAATCTCATTGCAAATTTCAACGCTTGAAATTCCCGATAAAACTTTTACCCCTAGCGTGTTATGACCTTGACGCATGCCAAACAACCCATAGTCCGCTAGTCAAGTTCAACCCGTACATTTCGTGATTGAATTAAACCCACCCGTACGACCCTTGACGCATGCCAAACAACGCCGCACGAATACCCTAATCCAATCGCATCTCATGCTACAGATAAGTAATAATCAGCTACCGTACGCTACGCCTTGACGCATGCCAAACTACCGTAGCACGAATACTAAATATTACTTATCTGAAATGACGGAGGGCTACGCAGGTTTTTCAGAAAAACCCTGAGCGTAAAGAACTTGATATCGTCGTAGAATCTAGTAATTTTTGAAAAGGAGTGTTTTTGAGGCTTTTCTTAGTTTCGCTAAAGGGGTCACTCCCGGTGAAGGGATCGTCGGCCCTTTCCTCATCGAATAAGGTGCAGGATATAACATATATATCACTGTGCAAAGCAAAACACTAAAAGCAATCAAAAGACAAACCGCGTTTTGTAGCATCTGCCAGTTTCGCTAAAGGAGTCACTCCCGGTGAAGGGATCTCGGTCCTTTCCTCATCGAATAAGGTGCAGGATATATCATATATATCACTGTGCAAAGCAAAACTGTAGCTACCCTTTTTATAAAGTTTTGATTCTACAACATCTATAGGTTTCTTTTCTTTTATTAATCTCATTAATAAAAATCCCATCAGCTTATGCTTCCTAAGCATCACAGAAGAAACGAAAGCAGTAATATTTATATATCAGCATATATATATAGTATAAGCATTCGTCTCAGGCAGTAATATGATCTCATCACAGAACATTGCAGCAGAAGAACATATATGAAATATTGGATATACTAGGACGTCCGTGTTTTCAATACGAGCCTGTATAAAACACGGATTCCACGGTCGCGACGAATAGCCAAACCCACATCCCAAGACCCCTACGAGAGCGGCAAGTAACACTGTCAATTCTAGGGTTAGGAGACCCGGTCTCAACTCCTCGAGATGGCCTCCCACTGGACCCTAGAATCCGGTTACTTGTGCTCCCCTCCTTGGGTCTACCTAATGCGGAAAAATAAATAATATACACTGGTGACATCAACCGCAATCTGGAAGTGCCCCAAATAAAAGAATATTATATTACAATTGAATTTTACATGAATGAAAATAAAAAACCCTCATCTCACATAAAACCCCCGGCTATTCTGATCGCGACGATCCAATATAACATATCACAGCAACACATAATATTTCATATCATCAACATAAGTAAATATGCGCATCCCAATTGTCGTTGACATATAGCAACGAAACCGGCAATATCACATATTACACTTACGGTCACAGAAAAGAAAGTGTAAAACTACAATATTTGGAATCCACAATCACTTTAGACATCGTAAATCCGAAATATCACATACTCCGCATTTCATGCCTAACTCTATGAATTCCACATATTGTATCACATTCCAGATAAATATACAGTATTAAACTTTCCGAACAGATAATCAAACACCCAAAATTTCCCAAAGTGCTCAACTCTTGAGCGGAGTTCAAATAATCCCAGAATATGTCACAGTACCGGTGATCCAGCCGTAGAAGGGTCAAGCCAACGCCTCACATGTGGCACGCCGTACTGCCCCAAACCCGAAGGTTCAAAAGGCAGTTCAAGACGGTCACATAATCGAGTTAAGGTTTGTTGTCTTCTAGAGGGTCCACCGCTTAACTTGTACAATATTTCCGAAAGATTTAAACCCAATAAAAATTCAACACTTGAAAGTTCGCCGTACCGGGAAATAGTAAGTTAATGATATCCGTTCAAATAATTTAACAGTTTCTAAATATCCGGAAAGAAATACGAACTTAAAAATTCCGATCGAATCTACTATTACCAAATAAACCCCAGATTTTTAAACACCTGAAACAGATTAAAAATACCCAGAAAAGTCAACAAGTACCTACGGTTATTACCAGGAAGCCACGTGTCGCCAATCGACCAATCCGCCGCGGAACCGCCGCGCAAGCAAGCTTGCGCCGCGCTTCCGCGGCCGTTTGATCGAATTGGGGGCTCGGGCTTCTTGGTAATTCTTAGAATTCCCTGCTGATATTTTTACATATTTTTAATTCAGAAAAATCCCAAAATTGAAAAAATTTCCAGAGAGGGGTCTTTTTGCGTCGTTTCGGGTTCGATCGGAGTTTTAACTTTGTAAACACATCGCCTAATGCTCTAACTTGGCTCTGATACCACTGTTGGGTTCCTTGGCACTCTTGTGAAGGTTCATAAGGCATCAAACATGCCCGGATAAAAATTTAGACGTGCCGAACAACCCAAAGCCGGGATCTTTGCTAGATTATTAGGGTTTAACATGCAAGATGATAACTTTTATCTAAGTGTGAGGGATTACAACCTTTGTAGTCCGCTCCTTCGCTTCACAAGCTCCGAGTAGAAGTCCCTTTGCCGCGATCCACGATCTCCCGGACTTATGAGAGGCTCCACGACTCGAACGATCCATTCTAGCTTGTCGTATTCCAAATCTCCGATGATCTACGTCGAGGTTTCAAAGAACTCAAGCTATCTCACTCTTAAAGAAGTGAACACACTAATCCCATAGGCTAGATGAGATGAGGATGAGAGAGTAGTATTTTTGCTTTCTTTTTATATCATTTTCTCATATTTTATCATCACTTTAGGATTTTCAAGAGAGCTTATCACGAAGGAAGAAGATGATAATGGAAAATATATTCTAAAAACATTAAACCTTTTGTGATGAATAGAAAGTAATATATATGATTGATTTGTAAACCATGGTCAAGGATGATAGGATAAGAATGAGTAGAGAAACAACTAGGGTTAGGGTTTGGTTAGGTTAAAAGAATGTGTCATTCTAAATATCTTAAGAATGACAAAAGAAGAAAGCTTCTAGAAAGAACTTGAAGCATCCTACCCTAATCAAACCTTAACCTCAATTAATCATCCTTAAACATGTTTAACAATTAATCATATCATGTCACAATAATATATATAACATATATATTATATATTTGCAACAAAAGAAAATAATACAATTAACATATATCGCATATATATCAATGTATCATCCACTGAGAAAATGAAATAATAAAGCGAGCCAATATTAGATAATGTAATACAATATATCATATATATTATTATACATTAAATCATCGAATCAACACTTGATTCGACGATCCGGCTATATCGAATATTACCGACTAATATAAGATGTACCGATTCATCGAATCAACACTTGATCCGATGACTCGGTTCATATCTAAATATCACGAGAATATAATACGGTATCCCATATCGCATTATTCTCGGTCCTGCACATATCACATATGTGCCTCTACTCCGTTTCGCCTGAGCCAAGAAACCTCTGTGTAGGACTCTAAAGAATCGTCAATACGCCGGTAGCAGGTGATGATCATATCAAACACCCACAAGCTGCAAGCGGTCAGTTAAACGTAACAGCCACCCAGGTATTGAGCGATCAGAAGATCAACAAGCTAGCCTGTGCGTTCTCCTGTGAATCCAACCAGTAACACTCCCGTACAGTCCGGTCTGTTCGTCTGATATGTCGCATATCAAGTCTAGGGGTGGTATACGTCAGACCCCAGTAACCGATAAGTCGTGTCGATGTATGGCTCATAACGGGTCGAGAAACTACTAGTAACACTTACCAGTAAATCTCTATATCAGCCCTGGCCAGGGACTTCCAGTTATAGCCAATCGAACACAGCACAACATCAACTCCCTATACCGGGAGAGACGAATCCCCTCCTATCGCTCATTGCCTCCATGTGATTCGGGACTGTACCCAAAAGCCACCGTTTTGCACGCTCTCTTGGACGTGGTAAGGTGGAAATCAAAGCACAGTGGGAATCACACAAGACTCCATGACGATCTCGGGTCTACAGACTACCCTGTACCAGTGTCACCAGAGAACTGCCATCTGACGTGTGGTATATCACCATCTGGGAGTTCTCGGCGAGTCCGTCCAGTGTACCCAGTCTCCACTGAGCACCCGTACACCATCTCTGATGTCAAACACCGATGGATATGGGATCATCCATCGCCCATCATATGGGTCAAGATGCGTATACGCTAGTCTACTCTGGTGTATCGATGCCCTGTCTCGATATACCCTCGACTAGGAACAGTTATAGGATGTACTCATCGACTACCGTGGCCCCACTAGTATGATCTCATCATAGTCCCAGTAGTCGAGTACAGATCCTAAGGGCTTTATCAACATGTGAGAGTAAAACAGTAAACCAATACAAGTCAACATGTTAAGATAAAGTGAAACCAAATAGCATACTATCATGACGAGCAAGAAAGTCATCTCTATATATAACCAAGCATCCATTATAATATACATCATATGTACAACAATGGCCTCTAGGGCATATACATAACTAACATAATCACAGCCGAAGCGTTTGCCGCCGAAGCTAACGGTTCTCTTCCCTTACTTGCTGTCTATCATAGCGAGGCCGTGGTGCACGTCTGGGTTGAGTTTTGCCGTCAGGTGGAGGCTTGTTTGCACGTGCTTGAGTGTACCCGCCTTTCCTCGGAGGCTGTGGTTGCGAAAGCGGGCCTGCGAAGTTTGATTGAGCGATGTGCGACAAACATGGTGTCGTGCGAGAAGAGGCTCGGCCGCAAGTTCTCTGAGTGGGAATTGGCTTCTAAGGCGCTGAACGAGCTTCAAGCCAATCTTACCGCCAAGGCCAACAAAGCATATGAACTCTGGCGGGTTTTGCAGGAGGCTATCAAGGAGGTAGTGGCCATCGACAAAGCCGCCGAGTTTACTCGCGAAAGAGTCGAAGCCCACAAAGCTACCGAGAAGGACCTCGAAGGGCGGATTGCTTCGTATCAGGCCCAGCAGGCTCAGGCAGAGGCCCGTCTTCTGGCGATACTGAATCACGAAGGCGTGGCCCAGCGAAAGAAGGATGAGCTGATCAAGCTACTAAATCGCCCACCGGCCTGAAGAATTGTATCTTTTCTTTTTCTTCTCTTTTTGTACATACTCTTGAGCGAGAGTATTTTTTTGTTCTCTCATGACTTGTACTTTGTACCCATTTTGGTTTATGAATAAAGACATATTTTCTTCTCAATGTGTGTCCCCCTTTTTACTGAATGTGTTCTGCGGAATCTATCTTGATCTCTTTGCAGGGCCGCGACGGCTTAGGATTCAGGGTTAAGATTTGCCTCCTAAGACTTTTGAGCTTTATGAGCCGTGAGGGTCTCATAAAGAGTTTTTCTCCCTACAGGTCGAGAGGATCCCGTATGCGTAAGTTCTTTTTAAGAGTCATGAGGATTCTTAAGCGGGTTTTCCCTTGGGAGTCGTAAGGATCTCACAAGAGAGTTTTCTTCCTTACGGGTCGTGAGGACCCGCAAGTGCTGGGTGCAGTCTCCCTTATCCGTATTTCACGGGGTCAGGGGTTGGTTTGGGATGGTTTCCAGGGTATCGTAGTTTAAAGACATCGCGGTCAAGGTTAAGGACCTCATAGTCCGTGGGTTTAAGGACTCCACAGTCCAACGTTAGTTTTAAGACATCACGGTCAAGTTTAAAGACCTCATAGTCCGTGGATTTAAGGACTCCACAGTCCAATGTTAGTTTTAAGACATCACGGTCAAGGTTAAGGACCTCATAGTCCGTGGATTTAAGGACTCCACAGTCCAACGTTAGTTTTAAGACATCACGGTCAAGGTTAAGGACCTCATAGTCCGTGGGTTTAAGGACTCCACAGTCCAATGTTAGTTTTAAGACATCACGGTCAAGGTTAAGGACCTCATAGTCCGTGGATTTAAGGAGTCCACAGTCCACGAAATGAGTGGTTACCGGGACCCGTCACCTCTTTGAAGACGTTGAGGAATTACAACGCCAAATATCAAAGGAGTGAAGAGATGTACCCTTTAACCAAGGTAAAATCAGTCTAGAATCATCATGGTTGTTCGTTAGTTTTAAGACATTGCGGTCGAGGTTAAGGACGTCATAGTCCGTGGATTTTAAGGATTCCACAGTCCGATGCTTGCTTTAGATGCTTCACACGGGTTCACTGCCGTTCTTGGCGAGGACCAGGCTCCGCTCTGGGTGTTTTCCGCGGGGTCAAAGAGTGTCGTTATCCGCGTTCCACGTAACTAGGAATTTTGCACTAGATGCTTCACACGGGTTCACTGCCGTGTTCGGCGAGGACTAGGCTCCGCTCTGGATGCTTCACACGGGTTCACTGCCGTGCTCTGCGAGGACCAGGATCCGCTCTGGACGTTTTCCACGGGGTCAAAGAGTGACGTTATCCGCGTTCCACGTAACCAGGAATTTTGCACTAGATGCTTCACACGGGTTTACTGCCGTGCTCGGCGAGGACTAGGCTCCGCTCTGGATGCTTCATACGGGTTCACTGCCGTGCTCTGCGAGGACCAGGATCCGCTCGGGACGTTTTCCACGGGGTCAAAGAGTGACGTTATCCGCGTTCCACGTGACCAAGAATTTTGCACTAGATGCTTCACACGGGTTTACTGCCGTGCTCGGCGAGGACTAGGCTCCGCTCTGGATGCTTCACACGGGTTCACTGCCGTGCTCTGTGAGGACCAGGATCCGCTCTGGACGTTTTCCACGGGGTCAAAGAGTGACGTTATCCGCGTTCCATGTAACCAGGAATTTTTCACTAGATGATTCACACGGGTTCACTGCCGTGCTCGGCGAGGACTAGGCTCCGCTCTGGATGCTTCACACGGGTTCACTGCCGTGCTCTGCGAGGACCAGGATCCGCTCTGGACGTTTTCCACGGGGTCAAAGAGTGACGTTATCCGCGTTCTACGTGACCAGGAATTTTGTTGATTATATCCGCATTTCACGGAGTTGGGATTTGACTCTCAGTGGGAGTACATCGCCGAGTCATGGAACTGGGAGTTGCCGCTGTTCCGCTTTGCTTGATGTTGTTTATGCTGCAACGAGACGAACGTCGAGACGATCTTTGTGGCTCGTCGAGATTTGGCTTCTTCTTCTGATGAAACCTAGGCGAGGAGGAGTATGATCTCTTCTTTGTTTGTGCCCCTGGATTGTATACAGGGATTGATGTAACATCACCTGTAGGGCGAAGATTTCATTCTTATTTTATTTCTTTTTCCGTGATGCTCTATCATTTCAGCTTTATATCGCGAAGGTCACGATTGCCCAATCATTTCGGCTATTTTTCGCGGTGCCCAATCATTTCGGCTATTTATTTTATTTTTACTCGCTGCTTTTTTATTGCGAGTTGCCCAATCATTTCGGCTATTTCTCATGCATACATTTTTACTTGCTGCTTTTCATTGCAAGTTGCCCCATCATTTCGGCTATTTCGTATGCATGTGTGGCTCGCTAGCCTTTTCGCTGCAAGCTTAGATTTTAGACACCGATTTTGGCATCAGCACCGCTGCAACTGGGATGTTGCCAGGAGCGAATCATCATTTGCCTCTGTCGACGTTGAACAAAGGTGGCTTAATAGACAGGGTTAAGGGTCCTGTCGACTAAGGCTTTTGACTTCATGAGCCGTAAGGGTCTCACAAAGGTATTTCTCCCTACAAGTCGTGAGGATCTTGTAGGTGTGTTTTCTCCTTGGGAATCGTGAGGATTCCTAAGTGCATGTTCTCTTGCAAATCGTAAGGATCTTACAAAAGGGTTTTCTCCTTATAAGTCGAGAGATTTACAAGGGTTGTTCACCATATGAACATATCCCCTAGTCACGGATGGTACTTGGTTAGGGAAATGTTTATTCGCGCCCGTGGATTGTATACAAGGGTCAGTATTGAACCACCTGTAGGGCAATGTCGAGGGTTGTGGGGGGTTTGCTTAAGAACAGGTTCAGGTTTCTGTAACTTAAGACTTTCAAATCTTATGAGCCGTGAGGGTCCCATAAGAGAGTTCTCCTTACGAGTCGTGAGGATCTCGCAAGTGTAATTTCTCCTTAGGGATCATGAGGACCCCTAAGTGTGTTGCTCCCTTGTGAGTCGTAAGGATCTCACGCGGGTGGTTTCTCCTTACAAGGTCGTGAGGACCCTGTAAGTGTCCTTTTAACGAGGTTGCGCCCTTTCGGGTTTTCACAAACACTCGCCGGTAGCCCTGCTGTTTTTACTCACGGAGCCCTTTCGGGTTTTCATCCATGCCCATTTTGCTTATGGACATACCGTCTTTCTTCTATCTTTTTTTTTGTTCTTTTTATTTTTCTAACGAGATTGCGCCCTTTCAGGTTTTCAAAAACACTCGCCGGTAGCCCTGCTGTTTTTACTCACGGAGCCCTTTCGGGTTTTCATCCGTGCCCATTTTGCTTATGGACATACCGTTTTTATTTTTATCATTTTTTTTATTCTTTTTTTTATATATCGGTTTTGAGATGTTGCATCCCACCGTAGTTTATCGACATCTCGGTCAACGACTAGTTTTAGGACATAGTGGTCCGTTGTTAATTTAAGGACGTTTCGGTCCGTCGTTAGTTTAAGGACATTTCGGTCCGCCGTTGGTTTAAGGACGTTTCGATCCTTTGTTAGTTTAAGGACATTTCGGCCCGTCGTTAGTTTAAGGACGTTTCGGTCCTTTATTGAAAAAGGCCGGTTACTACTCAGAGTTCGGGCTTAGGAAGATAGAGAGCGGACATAGTCGTCGTCATCTATCATTGACCTAGGCCTTAACCCGTTAAGCGTAGTATTTCTTCAGGAAGCGACCGTTTATTGGCCTGAAAGGTCTTTCACCGTGCATATCCATAAGTTGGTACGCTCCACCCTGGTAGACCTTGTCTATGATGTACGGGCCTTCATAGTTTGGCTCAAATTTTCCCCGCTTGGCACGATTGGGGATCATAGGTCTTTTGACCACTAGCACGAGTTCGCCTTGGCGGAATGTCCTCGGCCTGGTCAATCTTTCGTACGAGCGCGTCATCTTTGCTTTATAGGCCTCCAGATTTTGTTGTGCTATGAGCCAGGTCTCATCAAGGGCATCAAGCTCCTCAAGCCCTTTCGTGCGGGCCTCCCAGTGGGAGGCCTGCTATGCCAAAAGCGAGAGAAACCCCATTCCTCTCCTTCCTTTTTGCGCCCCATGTCCCTCCCGAAACTGAAAGTGAAGTCAAGTAAACTCAGGGTCTTGTCTCGGTATGGAGCCAACGTCGATCTTGCTTCTTCATCCGTATTCGGATTTGCCTTGCTTGGTCAGGACTAAGTTATAAGCGACTAAAGAAGGTGAGCATTTTCTTCGTCCGTCAGCTCGTAGTGGACCGCCACTCGTAGAGAGGGTAACTCCATCTCGAGGAGGAGTACTGCTTCTGTACCGAATACCAACGCGTATGGCGTTGTGTTCGTGGCCGTTTTGAACGTAGTTCGATATACCCAGAGAGCTTCTTGCAGTCTTTCGTGCCAGTCCTTTTTGTTTCGGGACACCGTCTTCTTCACGATCTTTGTCAAGGTTTTGTTGAAAGCCTCAGCTAGACCGTTAGCCCGTGGATTATAAACTGAGGAATATCTCCAGTCTATGTTGTGTTGCTGCGCGAAGCGACTAATCTTGTGGCTTCTGTAGGCTGGCCCGTTGTCGGAAATGATCCGTCGCGGAGTTCCAAACCGATAGATGACGTGCGTCTTGAAGAAATGGAGAATATTTTCCGTCTTTACTTCCCTTAACGGTACTGCTTCTTCCCATTTGGAGAAGTAATCAGTCGTCGCCAGGATGAAACGATGTCCCCTGGACGATGCTGGTTCGATAGGGCCGACTATGTCAGTTCCCCACCTTTCGAACGGCCAGCTAGCCACCGTTGGATGTAGAGGATTTGGATGCTGGTGGATGAAGTCCCCATGGATTTGGCATGAGTGGCATTGCTTCGCATATTCGAGGCGGTCCTGAATCATCGTGGGCCAGTAGTAACCCATCCGTTTAATCTTCAACTTCATCTTTGGGCCAGCTTGATGAGAACCGCAAAGTCCGTCGTGAACTTCCTGAACGATTCTTTTCGCTTCGTCGGGTCCCAGGCATCTCAACCACAGAGAGTCGAATGACCTTTTGTACAGAGTATTATTGACGAAGGCGAAGGACAGAGCTCGTTTCATGAGCTGATGTCTTGAGGACGCATCTTCAGGCGTTCGGCGGGATTTGAAGTAGTCTATAAAGATTTCCCTCCAATCCTCGGCCTTTTCTTGGTCATTCATTTGCAGGGACGTGTGCTCATTTTCTCCCTTTCCTTCGGGTGACTCCAGGGATATCCCTGTAGAGGCAAGTACTCGACGGCTTTGTACCACGATCCTAACATCATCAAGGTTCTCATCAGCCAGCTCTTTAGCGAACTTAGCCAATGCATCCGCTTTGCTATTTTCGGCGCGCGGTATGTTTTCTAAGGTGCAGGAAAGGATTTGAGTCAGTAGCTGTCGTACTCTCTCTCCATACTTCACCAGCTCTGGCTTGCATGTTTGGTAGTCGCCGTTTACTTGACTAACGACCAGTTGGGAGTCTTCGTATATAAGGAGGTTTTCGATTCCCATGTCGATGGCGATCTCGAGGCCTGCTATCAAAGCTTCGTATTCGGCTTCATTGTTCGTCCTCGGCTCTGTTAAGGAGAAAGCGAAGCGCATTATCCCTCCTTGTGGAGTTACGAAAATAAGACCCACCCCTGATTTGATTATAGGGGTGCTTTGTTTGCGCTTCTTCATGGAAGATGCTCCATTGAAATAAAGCTCCCATCGGATATTACCGCAATCGATCGCATCAAACGCGTGTTCGTCTGGCAGTTCGCAATTCAGAGGGGAATTGGCCGGTATTGGATGCCCAGCGAGGAAGTCGGCGATGGCCTGGCCTTTCACTGCCTTGAGAGGTTGATAAGTTATCGAGAACTCCATCAAGAGCAAGGCCCATTTAGCGAGTCGCCCCGTCAATATGGCCTTCGACATCAAATATTTAAGGGGGTCCACTTTCGATATGAGACGGACTTTGTGCGCCAACGCATAGTGCCTGAGCTTGGTTATCGCAAAGATTAACGCCAGGCAATGTTTTTCGATGGGAGAGTAATTGCTTTCTGCCCCCAGTAGAACTCGACTCAAATAGTAGAGGGCTCTCTCTTTCCCTTGGTCGTTCTCTTGCGCCCATAATGCGTCTAAGGAACCTTCAAGGGCGGTTGTATACAGAATGAGAGGCTTTCCCTTGACCGAAGCAGCCAGCACTGGCGGATTCTGCAGATACTGCTTAATTTCATCCAGCGCGCCTTGGCATTTGTGATCCCAGACGAACGGGGTTCCCTTCTTCGTCAGGTAGCTGTAAGGACGGCACTTGCCTGACAGGTTGGCTATAAATTGCCGGATGTACGCGAGCTTCCCTTGGAGAGACCGTAATTGTTTGAGAGTTCTTGGCGGTAGCATTTCCATGATCGCCTTGATCTTCGACGGATCTATCTCGATGCCTCGGTGTCGGATGATGAATCCCAGGAATTTACCCGAGGAAACTCCGAATGCGCATTTGAGGGGGTTCATCTTCAAATTGTATTGCCGAAGGCGTTGAAATACGGTCTTCAAATGCTCTAAATGCTCTTCGTATGGCATGCTCTTCACTACAAGGTCGTCGATATAGCATTCGACAATTTCATGTATGAGATCATCGAAGATCTTTGTCATGGCCCTCTGATAGGTGGCACCGGCATTCTTTAAACCGAAAGGCATAACTTTGTAGCAGAATATACCCAAAGGAGTCCGGAAAGCGGTGTGCTTCTGGTCTTCGGGATGCATATTATACCCTGATGAGCCGTCCATAAAGGAGAAAACCTCATGAGTGGACGTATTGTCTATCATCAGCTCGGTGACTGGCACTGGGAAATCGTCCTTCGGGCAAGCTTTATTGAGATCCCGGAAATCCACGCATATGCGCACTGTTCTATTTTTCTTCATTACCGGGACGATGTTGGCGATCCAGTCAGGATATTGAACTTCTTGGATAAACCCAGAATCGATCAGCTTCTTGACTTCGGCGTTGATGCTCATCTCAAGCTCGAGCCGCATCCTTCTCGGCGCCTGTTTGACTGGCTTGACGTCTGGGGATATTGACAATTTATGCACTGCAATCTCTGAATCTAGCTCTGGCATTTCAGAATAGTTCCATGCGAAACAATCTTTATGCTGCATAAGCACGTCTTTTAACGCGGCCACCCTTTCTTCAGATAGAAACTCGCCGAAGAACGTCGGTCGCGGGTCGTTTGTCGTTCCCAGTTCCATTTTCCTGAGGTTATCTGCAGTAGTATGTATGCCATCTTCCAGTTCTTTCGGCGCTGGCGGAAATTCCGAGATTACCTCATCATCGCTGTTTTCGAAGCACCAGGGAAAGTTATCCCTATTCTCGGGCTCTTCTTTTGATATTGTTATCATACGACAGGTACGAGCTCGCTTCCAAGACCGATGTGGACCTGGTTCTGCTCTTATGGCTTTGGGTTCGTGCTTTTGTGGCGGCGTCACCCTCCAGCTGTCGGATAGAGCAAATCTGCCTCGCTGGTATTGGTCTTCGACCCAGTTCTTGAAGGTGAAGCAGTCTTCGATAGGGTGTCCTATGGCTCGGTGATAAGAGCAATAGTCCGGATGAGAAACCTCATTAGCTTGCTCAGGGTGTTTAGACTTCGGAAGCGTAATCATTCGATGTTTTAAAGCGAGGTCAAGTATCTTCCGTGTTTTGTTCTGAGGAAAGGAGTATGCCTGACTCATCTTTTCATGAGGGACAAATCTGAGTTGCTCAACCCCCGACCGCGTGGCTTCATGGTCCCACTTTGTTGCCGTCGAACGCATTTTCCGCCCTTTGGCTTGTCTCTACCTTTGCGTCGGGCCTTATGCACAACAAATTCAGAGGGAGGAGCGTCCTCATCTTTTGCAGCCTGTTGAAAAAGGCGTTGCGCCCTGGCTTTCTTGTAAATGACCATCTCGCGATTATGATCGTCCCGAGCTTTTTGACCCGCTTTCCTGATAAGCTTGTCCATTCGTTCTTCAAATGACGGACTCGGCACTTCGATCGCGGGATCTAGTTTTGATGAGGGGTTGGCATTTCCTGACAGGGCGTCCTCTTCTTCATTGAAGTTATATATGGCGTAGCTACCGTGGACCCGTTCCCGTTTCCCGGCTCTCACGTATCCAAGCCCAAGTGTTTCCATTCTCCCATTGGGCAATTTGCGCTGAGTCCCAGGGACATCCCAAATCCTGTTATAGAATCGAGCTTGTCGAGTAGTCTGTTTTAAGGGTACCCCTTGGCGCCTCAATAGCCTTTTCAATCCGTTTATGTAATATCTGGGCAAACGGATGGGTTGAACCTTGTCAAGTGTAGAATCCGCGCCATGCCAGATCTCTTTCTCCACTCTTGTTTCCAAGGATCGAAAGAATAGGATCGCCTTTTCGCCTTTTCGCTTGGGAGGGACGTAAAACGTCTGCATATTGGATGTATGCCCTAGAGGCCAGTATTGTACAGATGATGTATATTATATTGGATGCTTGGACATATATAGAGATGACTTTCTTGCTCAATATGATAGTATGCTATCTGGTTGCTCTTTATCTTAACATGTATACTAGTCTCTTTAAACTGTCTTATAGTTACATGTTGATAAAGCCCTTAGGATGTGTACTTGACTACCTGGACTATGATGCAGATCATACTAGTGGGGATATGGTAGTCCATAAGTACATCCTTCAAGGTCCCTAGTCGTGGGTGTATCGAGACAGGGCATCGATATACCAGTGTAGACTAGCGTATACGCCTCTCGACCCATGAGATGGGCGATGGATGATCCCATATCCATTGGTGTTTGACATCAGAGATGGTATACGGGTGCTCAGTGGAGACTGGGTACACTGGACGGACTCGCCGAGAACTCCCAGATGGTATTATACCTTACGTCAGATGGCAGTTCTCAGGTGACACTTGTGCAGGTTAGTCTGTAGACCCGAGATCGTCATAGAGTCTTGTGTGATTCCCACTGTACTTTGATCTCCATCTTACCACGTCCATGAGGGCATGCAAAACGGTGGTTTTTGGGTACAGTCCCGAGTCACATGGAGGCAATGAGCGATAGGAGGGGTTTCGTCTCTCCCGGTATTGGGGGTTGATGTTGCGCTGTGCTAGATTGGCCGTAACAGGGAAGTCCCTGGCCAGGGCTGATCAGAGATTTGCTGGTAAGTGTTACCAGTAGTTTCTCGACCCGTTATGAGCCTCACATCGGTACAACTTATCGGTTATTGGGGTCTGACGTTTACCACTCCTAGACTTGATATGTGACATATCAGACGAGGAGACCGGACTGTACGGGAAGTGTCGCCGATCGGCTCGACGGGAGTTGTAGCAGGTTCGCTTGTTCTCTTCTGATCGCTCAATACCCGGGTGGCCGTTACGTTTAGCTGACCGCTTGCGGCTTGGGGGTGCTTGATATGATCATCACCCACTGCCGGCGTATTGACGAGTCTCAGAGTCCCACAATGGAGTTTCCTAGTCCAGGCGAAACGTTGTGGTGCGCGTATGCGATATGCGCATGGACCCAATTAAAATGCGCGTATGGGATACCGTATATTGATCGGGCAGCTTGCTTTTGGTAGGGGTCATATGAGATATGGCCGGATTGGTAAATCAAGTGTTGATTTATCATTTAACCATTAGTTTCTCACTATAAATCCTTTTCTTGTGTTGGATGGATGTATGAATGCATGTATGTTTTTCTTTCATTCTAGTTTCATGCACATATGGATGTGTATACATACATACATGCATACATACATTTATCATGGTTGGATATATATGAAAATGGTGGCAATATAAGACTCACACCATGGTATTTTTTATGAATTATTATTGTATTTATATTTAAACATAAAAGGAAAGAAAAGGTTCATTATTGTTTTCTTCTACACTCTTCTTTTGACCTAACCATTCTCACCCACCTTTTAACCTTTGGTTAATTTCCTTTTGTGTTTTAACTCTAGTACAATAATGATTCAAACATGGTTTGAGATGATAGATGGAAAATATATATTGATATATTTTTCTATTTTGATTAAGAGTGAAAAGTTATCATCTTCTTCAATATTGCCATTATCTTCTTCCTCCTCCTTCATAGCTCTCTAGATTTTTATAGTGAGCTATATAATCAACAAGTTAGGATTTTGAAGTGAGAAAGAGAACCACAACACCATTCTACACAAGCCTAGCCCACTTGTTTGGAGTGTTGACTCGATTTCGTTCACTTGATCGGAAGAAGTCGCAAGCTTGGACAAAGCGGACTCCGGGTGGATCATCGGTGACGTCGAGGAGTTCAAGCGGAGTTCTTTCAAACCCCAAGTAGCCGAGGAGTCTAGCGTAGGGAGCTACAAAGGTTGTACTCTCTAAACCCTAGCATTTCTTTCATATGTCGATATGAAAATTTTGAAACCCTAATCGCTTCTAGGAACGATTCTATGTTCATTAGCTTAGCACCCTAAAGACTACATATTTGGTTCATGTGATGC
The DNA here is from genome assembly GCA_030015575.1 of Agapanthus africanus. Classification (NCBI taxonomy): domain Eukaryota; kingdom Viridiplantae; phylum Streptophyta; class Magnoliopsida; order Asparagales; family Amaryllidaceae; genus Agapanthus; species Agapanthus africanus. Next base: position 137,217,712 of record CM057341.1, read on the forward strand.
TTCCAAACCCTTCATGAGGTGCTATGCTAACCCAACATTGGTATCAGAGCCGACCTAGAATATTAGGCGACACATTTACGAAGTTAAAACTCCGATCGAACCGAAAATACGATTTTACGGGTGCTCTTTGGACTTTTTCCAAAATTTGGTTATTTTCAGAATTAAAAATATGTAAAAATTACAGCAGGAAAAACTAAGAATTACGGAATAAATTTTTTGTCGTGATAAGTCTATCTTGCCGCGGAAACGCGGCCTAAGCTTGCTTAGGCCGCTGTTCCGCGGCCGTTCTCTTCTAACAGTGTATATTTTTTGTGCCGTAATGTTTAATTCTGCTAGTATAATTTTTAGGGTTTTTTTAATCTGTTTTTGGTGATGAAAAATTCTGGAGATATTTTTAGACTCGTCGATTCGATCGGAATTTTGATTTCGTGACTTTTCCGGGTAAATTAGAAAGTAGTGAAGTGTTTGAACGAGTATCATCTGCTCACTTTTCACGGGGTTTAAATACTTTGGAGATACATGCAAGTCTTTTTGCGGTGGTCCCTCTAGAAGACAACAAACCTTAACTCGATTATGTGACCGTCTTGAACTGCCCTTTGAACCTTAGGGTTTGGGGCAGTACGGCGTGCCACATGTGAGGCGTTGGCTTGACCCTTCTACGGCTGGACCGCTACTACTGTGTCACACTCCAAGATTTTGAACTTCGCTCAAGTGTTGAGCTTTAGTGAATCTTGGGTATTTGATCGGTAGTTCGAAAACTTTAATACTCTCTGTTTATTCGGAATGTGACGCAATGTGTGGAATTCACATTATAAGACATGAAATACGAGGTATGTGATATTTCGCATTTATGATGTCTAAGGATAATGTGGATTCCAGATATTACAGTTTTACACTTTCTTTTCTGTGACCGTAAGTGTAATATGTCGATATTGCCGGTTTCGTTGCTATACATCAACGACAATTGGGGTACGCATACTTACTTACGTTGATGATATGTGATATTATGTGTTGCTGAGATATGATATGCAGAATTGTCGCGATTGAATAGCCGGGGTTTTTTTTGTGAGATGAGAGTTTTATATTTTCATTCATGTAAATTCAAATGTAATGTAATATTCTTTTTTTTTTGGGCACTTCCAGGTTGCGGAAGATGTCACCCTTTGTATATTATTTTCTTTTCCGCATTAGGATGGACCCAAGGAGGGGAGCACAGGTGACCGGGTTCTGGGGTTCAGTGGGAGGCCATCTCGAGGAGTCGAGACCGGGTCTCCTAAACTCCAGAATTGGTAGGGTCGCTTGCCGCTCTCGTAGGGGTCCAGGGTGTGGGCTTGGCTATTCATCGCGACTGTGGAATCCGTATTTTCTATTTTGGCTAAATACTAAATACGGACGTCCTAGTATATCCCACATTATATCTATGTTTCTGCTGCGATATCTGTTATGTGATCATTTGATATGTTTTGATGGATACAGTATATAGTATATATGATATATTATATAGACGTTACTTATGTTTTACACCCGCACTAGCCCTGCCCTGCTCTGTCGTTAGTTACCTAACCTAACGGTGCACGAGGGGACATCGAGGCGAATGCGGATGGCATAAGTGTACGTCGTATTTATCTGTGATGTTTAGGTATATAAATGATGGGACTTCATTAATGTGATTAATGAAAGAAAAGAAACCTAAGATGTTGTAGAATCAAATTTTAAACAAAACAGGTAGCTACAGTTCTTGCTTTGCATAGCGGTATATATGATATACCCTGCACCTTATTCGATGAGGAAAGGACCGAGATCCCTTCACCGGGAGTGACTCCTTTAGCAATAACTGGCAGATGCTACAACACTCGGTTTGTCTTTTGATTGCTTTTAAGAGTTTTTGCTTTGCACAGTGATATATATGATATATCCCGCACCTCATTCGACGAGGAAAGGACCGACGATCCCTTCACCGGGAGTGACTCCTTTAGAAAAACTAGAAAAGCCTCAAAAACACTCCATTTCAAAATTCATTTGATCCTACAACGATATCAAGTTCATTACGCAATAGGTTTTCAGAAAAACCTGTCGTAGCTCTCCGTCATTTCAGATAAGTTGCATATAGTATTCGTGCTACATTTGTTGGCTTTCGTCAAGGTGTAGTGTACGGTAGCTATATGCTGCTTATCTGCTGCATATGATGCGACTGGATTAGGGTAGTCGTACGGCTTTGTTGGCTTTCGTCAAGGGTCGTGCGGGTGGGTTTAATTCAGTCAAGAAATGTACGGGTTGAACTTGACTAGCGGGCTGTGGTTTGTTGGCTTTCGTCAAGGTCATAGCACGCTAGGGGCAAAAGCATTATCGGGAGTTTCAAGTGTTGAAATTTGCAATGAGATTGCATACCTTCTATGAGATAGTTGGATCCCGATACCCACTGCGAGTAAGAGTTACTCCTGGAAGAGTTTTACACATTGCAATTAGCTAATCAAGTAGGTGTCTAGAAAGGTGTCAACGAGGTTAAGCCTCTGGGAAAACGAGGTTTACATTAATTAGGTTCGTGCGAAAGCACGGGGGACCTCCCTCAAAGTACCGACACTGGCCTGGCTGAAAGATTGGCGAACTTGTAGTGTGTAATTAATCCCGGCTAGTCTTTCCTTTTAGGGTTTGAAGAAAGATTTGATGAAAACCAGTGGGAGCCATCCTGATTAGATAAGATAATAACCAATCTGATCTTGCACGAGCATACGCTAAAGTGTTTTCTTCTCTCTCTCTCCAGGTAGCGACCATGTCATGCCCTAATAAAGATAATAATATGGATGTATTGACCGAACCCGCATGTTATACTGTGCTGGGGAACGTTGGTTCCGTTCTTTCTTATAAGAATTATAGGACTGAACAGGATATAGGGGAATACCAGGATTCCCATGCCACCCGAATGAAGAAAGTACATGTTGATGCATTTTCTTCGGGTGTGTTCGTTACAGAGAACTGTTTCTCCATTTGCTCTACGTCTTGGGTATTAGATACCGGGTCAGGATCCCATATATGTAATCAGTTACATGGGCTCAGGAAAGGTAGAGAACTTGGAGAAGGTGATAAAGACATAAGAGTTGGAAATGGTGCAATTGTTGCAGCTAAGACTGTCGGGGAATATCACCTTGTATTACCAACTGGTAATACATTGGTTCTGAACGAATGCTATTACATGCCGAACCTGATATGCAACATTATATCGGTTTCTTTGTTGAGCAAAGAAGGATATAATTTTGTATTACAGGACAATGTTATGAACATTTTCCGTAACCAAAAGTTGGTTGGATCAGGCACGTTGTGCAATGGCATTTATGTTCTAAATCAATCTACAGTTCTGAGCATAACAAACACACAAAAGAGGAAGAGTTCAGAACTGAACGAATCCTTCTTGTGGCATTGTAGACTGGGTCACATCAATGCGACACGACTGGCTAAGTTACATAAAGATGGATATTTGAAACCATTCGAATTTTCATCTTATGACACTTGCCAGTCATGTCTCAAAGGAAAGATGACCAAAACTCCGTTTTTGGGGCACGGAGAAAGAGTTACTGAACTCTTGGGACTGATACATAGTGATGTATGCGGTCCCATGTCTACACATGCCAGGGATGGTTCTTCGTACTTCATTACATTCACTGACGATCTCTCAAGATACGGACATGTGTACTTGATAAGACACAAGTCTGAAGCTTTTGAGAAATTTAGAGAATATAAACAAGAAGTCGAGAACCAAACCGGAAAAAGTATTAAAATCCTTCGATCTGATCGAGGAGGTGAATACTTGAGCAATGAATTCCTGGACTTCCTAAAAGAGAATGGGATTCTCTCTCAGCTGACTCCTCCATATACACCACATCACAATGGTGTATCAGAACGGAGGAACCGCACCCTATTAGATATGGTGCGCTCTATGATGAGCACAGCTGAGTTACCTATTTCCTTCTGGGGGTATGCGCTTGAGACAGCCATACATCTATTGAATATGGTCCCCACCAAATCTGTGCCTACCACTCCATATGAGATATGGAAAGGAAAGAGACCATGTCTTAACTATGTTAAGATATGGGGTTGTCCAGCTTATGTCAAATGACAAAATCCGGATAAACTCGAGGCACGGTCTGTTCTATGCAAATTTATAGGATATTCCAAGAATTCTCAAGGGTATATCTTCTACCACCCTGAGGAACAAAGAGTGTTTGTTTCTCGGCATGCCACCTTTTTAGAAAAGGAATTTCTTGAAAAAGAGATTAGTAGTCATGAGGTAGAACTGGAAGAGGTTCCGGCTATAAAAGCTACAACAGAAGATCTGGTGGAACCAGAGGATTCCGTAGTTCCAGATGAACCCCAGCCTCTCCGCCGATCTAGTAGGGTTTCTCGCCAACCTGAGAGATACTACGGTTTTCTCATGGATGGTGGGAGCGAGGATTGCATCATGGAGGATGATGACCCAACTAGCTTCGAGCAGGCCATCACGAGTAGGGACTCAGTGAAATGGCTGGATGCAATGCGGTCCGAGATGGAATCCATGTACACCAACAAAGTATGGACTTTGGAAGTTGCTCCTGAAGGGGTAAAACCCATTGGGAGCAAGTGGATCTTCAAGAAGAAACTTGGTGTAGATGGGAAAGTGGAGACTTTCAAAGCTAGACTTGTTGCAAAGGGTTTTCGTCAAAGACCAGGTGTGGACTATGACGAAACCTTTTCTCCAGTGGTTATGCTTAAATCCATCCGGATCATGCTTGCCATCGCTGCATATCATGATTACGAAATCTGGGAAATGGATGTTAAGACCGCCTTTTTAAATGGTGATTTAGAAGAGTGCGTGTACATGACTCAGCCAGAAGGCTTCGTAGACAGTGGGAGCAGCGGGAAGGTGTGCAAGCTGCTTAAATCCATTTATGGATTAAAGCAAGCATCGCGGAGTTGGAACATCAGCTTTGACGTCGTTATCAAAGAGTTTGATTTCGTCAAAAACCCAGAAGAACCTTGTATCTACAAGAAGGTGGCAGAGAGTAAGGTTGTCTTCCTCGTATTGTACGTGGACGACATACTCTTGATGGGAAATGATATTCCTATGCTGCAATCGGTCAAGCTCTTCTTATCACAAAGATTCTCAATGAAAGATCTTGGTGATGCCTCCTGCATATTGGGAATTAGGATCTATAGAGATAGATCCAAACGGATTTTGGGATTGTCCCAATCCAGGTACATTGACACCATACTAAAGAGGTTTAGTATGGAAGAATCCAAGCGTAGGAACTTGCCCACGATTTCTGGAGTCACTCTCTCCAAAGAGATGTCTCCCAAGACTGATTTGGAGAGAGCTCGCATGCAAGGGATACCCTATGCTTCGGCTGTAGGCTCTATCATGTACGCGATGCTATGTACCAGACCCGATGTTGCATACTCACTAAGTATAGTGAGCAGGTATCAAGCTGATCCTGGAGAGAGTCACTGGATACCTGTGAAGAGCATTCTCAAGTACTTACGAAGGACTAAAGAGATGCTCTTGGTGTATGGTAACGGAGAACTCCAAGTGGAGTCCTTTATCGATTCGAGCTTCCAGAGTGATAAGGACGACTCTAAGTCGCAGTCGGGATTTTTCTTTACCCTTTACGGAGGGGCGGTTAGCTGGAAGAGTTCCAAGCAGGAAACCGTAGCAGACTCGACGATGGAGGCTGAATACATCGCTGCCAACGATGCTGCTAAAGAGGCTGTCTGGATCAAGAAGTTCATTACTGAACTTGGTGTGGTTCCATCCATTGAGCATCCAATACCTTTGTATTGCAATAACAATGGAGCAGTGGCTTTGGCCAAGGAACCCAGGTCCCATCAGCGATCCAGGCATATTCTGAGGCGGTATCACCTGATCCGGGAGATAGTTGATCGCCGGGAGATCGAGGTCAGGAGGGTTGGCACGAAGAACAACACGGCGGATCCACTCACGAAGGCCATTCCCCAGATACAGTTTGAGAGATTCTTCGGGATGCTCGGTATGCGATACTACAGCAGCTGGCCCTAGTGCAAGTGGGAGATTGTTAGTTGTATGTATGCCCTAGAGGCCAGTATTGTACAGATGATGTATATTATATTGGATGCTTGGACATATATAGAGATGACTTTCTTGCTCAATATGATAGTATGCTATCTGGTTGCTCTTTATCTTAACATGTATACTAGTCTCTTTAAACTGTCTTATAGTTACATGTTGATAAAGCCCTTAGGATGTGTACTTGACTACCTGGACTATGATGCAGATCATACTAGTGGGGACATGGTAGTCCATAAGTACATCCTTCAAGGTCCCTAGTCGTGGGTGTATAGACAGGGCATCGATATACCAGTGTAGAACGCCTCTCGACCCATGAGATGGGCGATGGATGATCCCATATCCATTGGTGTTTGACATCAGAGATGGTATACGGGTGCTCAGTGGAGACTGGGTACACTGGACGGACTCTCCGAGAACTCCCAGATGGTATTATACCTCACGTCAGATGGCAGTTCTCAGGTGACACTTGTGCAGGTTAGTCTGTAGACCCGAGATCGTCATAGAGTCTTGTGTGATTCCCACTGTACTTTGATCTCCACCTTACCACGTCTATGAGGGCGTGCAAAACGGTGGTTTTTGGGTACAGTCCCGAGTCACATGGAGGAAATGAGCGATAGGAGGGGTTTCGTCTCTCCCGGTATTGGGGGTTGATGTTGCGCTGTGCTAAATTGGCCGTAACAGGGAAGTCCCTGGCCAGGGCTGATCAGAGATTTGCTGGTAAGTGTTACCAGTAGTTTCTCGACCCGTTATGAGCCTCACATCGGCACGACTTATCGGTTATTGGGGTCTGACGTTTACCACCCCTAGACTTGATATGCGACATATCAGACGAGGAGACCGGACTGTACGGGAAGTGTCGCCGATCGGCTCGACGGGAGTTGTAGCAGGTTCGCTTGTTCTCTTCTGATCGCTCAATACCCGGGTGGCCGTTACGTTTAGCTGACCGCTTGCGGCTTGGGGGTGCTTGATATGATCATCACCCACTGCCGGCGTATTGACGAGTCTCAGAGTCCCACAATGGAGTTTCCTAGTCCAGGCGAAACGTTGTGGTGCGCGTATGCGCATGGACCCGATTAAAATGCGCGTATGGGATACCGTATATTGATCGGGCAGCTTGCTTTTGGTAGGGTCATATGAGATATGGCCGGATTGGTAAATCAAGTGTTGATTTATCATTTAACCATTAGTTTCTCACAAGAAATCCTTTTCTTGTGTTGGATGGATGTATGAATGCATGTATGTTTTTCTTTCATTCTAGTTTCATGCACATATGGATGTGTATACATACATGCTTGCATACATACATTTATCATGGTTGGATATATATGAAAATGGTGGCAATATAAGAATCACACCATGGTATTTTTTATGAATTATTATTGTATTTATATTTAAACATAAAAGGAAAGAAAAGGTTCATTATTGTTTTCTTCTACACTCTTCTTTTGACCTAACCATTCTCACCCACCTTTTAACATTTGGTTAATTTCCTTTTGTGTTTTAACTCTAGTACAATAATGATTCAACCATGGTTTGAGATGATAGATGGAAAATATATATTGATATATTTTTCTATTTTGATTAAGAGTGAAAAGTTATCATCTTCTTCAATATTGCCATTATCTTCTTCCTCCTCCTTCATAGCTCTCTAGATTTTTATAGTGAGCTATATAATCAACAAGTTAGGATTTTGAAGTGAGAAAGAGAACCACAACACCATTCTACACAAGCCTAGCCCACTTGTTTGGAGTGTTGACTCGATTTCGTTCACTTGATCGGAAGAAGTCGCAAGCTTGGACAAAGCGGACTCCGGGTGGATCATCGGTGACGTCGAGGAGTTCAAGCGGAGTTCTTTCAAACCCCAAGTAGCCGAGGAGTCTAGCGTAGGGAGCTACAAAGGTTGTACTCTCTAAACCCTAGCATTTCTTTCATATGTCGATATAAAAATTTTGAAACCCTAATCGCTTCTAGGAACGATTCTATGTTCATTAGCTTAGCACCCTAAAGACTACATATTTGGTTCATATGATGCTTCCAAACCCTTCATGAGGTGCTATGCTAACCCAACAGCTTTCTCCATTATCTTCGTCCTGAAAGACATGGTTGAGGAATTCTTGGAGTGTAATGGGGGTCCGCGCCTTTTGATTGTACTCCTCCAGCGCGTCAATCTGTTTCTGCAAGTCCGTGCGCTTGTCTCCAGGCTTCACGGGCTTCTTGGATTTCTTCTTCTTTTTCTTTGAAGATTTTGACGGCTGGTTGTGAGTGCTCGGGCCATCACCACCGATCTTTGGAGTTGGGCGCGGCTTCAGCATCCCTTCAACGATCTGGGGTTCCAGCGGGTTCTTCCACCTGACGGCCGTACATGTTTGGAGCCCGTTCAGCAACTTTCTGGTTTTAGCTGATAGCACGATTTCCCATGGAGCTTTTTCAATGAAAGAACAAGTTGCCCCCAGTGTGTCCGTCTTCTTAGCAGTGTGAGGTTGTGGCGGGTTCACCTTCCACTTTTCGAACAGCGCAAACTTGCCCTGTAGGTATTGATCTTCAATCCATCCTTTGAAGACAAAGCAATCTTCAATCGGATGGCTTACCGTCTGATGGTAAGGGCAATAGTTGGGGTTATTCACCTCACTGGGTTGTGGCGGTCGCCTCGAATTTGGTAAGTTAACAAGCCTATTGCGTATTGCCAGCTCGAATAACCGGTTCGTTTTGCCCCGCGGGAACGAGTAGGGACGCTTCATCTTCTCATTATAATACCGCCGTCTTTCTTCCAGTTGATCCTCCAGCTTTGAGGCACTGGGTTGCTGCTGAGCATTCGCAACGAAGGTTGCCTTCTCTTTACCCTTGTCATTCCGAGGTTCTGGCTTTGGGGGAGGCGGTCTGTGACCCATCTGGTCCATCTGGGCCAACTTGTCGATCAAAGCCTGGAACATGGTTGGCTTAAAGAACATCATGTACTGGGAGATAGTTGCATGAGGGTCTAGGGTTCCCACGAACATGCCCACAGCGGGCGCTTCCTCAATGCGTTGTTCGCATTTCGACCATAAATTTCTCCAGCGTATAGCATACTGGACCCACGTTTCGCCTGGTTTCACCCTGGCATTAATCAATGCCGTTATCGGAGTGCGTTCGCTGGCGCTCGCGAATCGCTGAGTGAATAGCAACTCCATTTCAGCGAACGTCTTGATGGAATCGTTCGGGAGCTCTGAATACCATTCGAACGCTGTTTCTGACAAGCTGCCGACGAATTGGCGAAGCAAGAGCTTATCATCGCCGCCAGTGTTGCCATAAAGTGCCCTGAACTGGGCAACATGTTGATGGGGATTGCCTGTCCCCTTATAGACATGGAATTTTGGTATTGTGTAGCCCGGCGGGTATTTAATCTGGTCATACCAGCTTGGATACGGTCGCCATGTTTTTACGACCTGACCAGCTGCTTCAGTCGCCTGATGAACCCGGATCTGCTGGGCTATATAGTCGTCCAAGTCAGCCTTGGAGATAGTCTCCTCCTTGGCCGTTGAAAGATCCAGTGGTGGATTCGATGTTTCTCCTTTATCATCTTCGAGGACGATCGGGGGATCTTCAGCAGGAGGATCTTGTTGGATCATCATCCCAACCATGTCTTGAAACAAGTGGGCTATTTGCTTTATGTTGGCCGCTTGTTCTGCAGCCTCTTTATCTTTCTTTTCCAATATCCTCCGAAGGAACTCAGCGTCGGTTTCCTGCTCTTGTTGCAGATCCGAGGATGCTTTGGGGCTTTCTTTTGGCCCAGTAAGCGCGGCCATTGCGATCATCATTTCTTGGAGCTTCTGCTGTTGCTCCTGAGCTTTGGTCACCGACCGTGTAAGCGATCTATGACCTGTTGATGCACGGCTGTCTTCCTTTCCTGACGCCATGTATACAGTGTGAACCATCATGCCCCCAGACTTATGGCGTTTTAGCTTATCGTCCTTGATATTTGCTGCAGGAGTGGGGACTTTCTCCGATCTTCTTCTCTTGTAGGCCGTCGAAGTTGAGGGGGCCGTTGCTTTGGGCACCCAATTGGTCGTCGCCTTTCGTTGCTTGACCGGAGAATTCTCTTCTTGCCGACCATTCGACTTCTTGTGTTGGCGAGAGTAATTAGGATCGATCACAGATTCTCGGACTCGTCGCCATGTCTTGTAGATCCTGGAGGACAGCGATTGAGGAGACAGCTCCGGCTTTTCTGCTTCCACGGCAGTCTCTACCGGTGGAGGAGATCTTCTGAGCATCGCAGTTGGCGAGTTTCTGCGTACCCTGTTCAGTAGCTCAAAGATGTTCCCAGTTGGAACAGCGGCCTCAATTTCCACCGTTGGAGCTGGTGGAGTTAGTCCGGAGGGGGAGTTGTCCCCAGTCTTCCTTATCTGGTGCCAGTGGCGACGTCGGGCATGACGGGTCATTGGGACTGATTCAGCGACGGCTGCGTCTTGCCCCCTGTTCTGGGGGAGGGCTGCTGCCGGTGTCAGCCTCTTGAAGACTGACGTTCGTTGAGAAGCTACAGTTTTCTGCGCGGGAGCGGGAACGGAGGTAGTCAGTCTCGCGAAGACCGATCTCTCAGCAGGAGAAGCCGCCTTGGCGACTTCAGGAGCAGGTTTGGCTACTCTTTTTGGAATAACCTTTCCTGGGACAGCAAGCTTCATTGTGGGCCCGCAGGAGTTTTGGCCCAGTCTGGAGAAGACCGAGGAGTTGGACGACCCGTTGAGAGGGGTCGTGGGAGTAGCAAGTCGATCAAAGACCGACTTCTTCGAAGCTTCCGGTACAGGCATTGGGATATTAATGTTCACCGGCGGGAGCATGGTCCCAAAGAATAGACCGGTAGTAGCTTGGGTCACTTGCTCCACAGGCATAGTGAATAAGAAGCAGCATGCGGTCCATATGCTACACTTTTAGGTGAGGCGGAGCGTCGGTTGCATTTGCAGTTCGAGTAGTTGAACGCCATTGATCCTTTATTTTCTGCACCAAGCAAAATGCCAAATCTTAGTACCTCTCAACCCAAGGACAACCATTAACGAACCGCGATTGGTTCGCGAATCACGACACACGAAGTGTGGAGTGGAAAGAGGAAAAGGTCCCACCGGGCGTGCCAGAATCTGTTCCCCTCCGAAAAACGGCGCGACGACGGACGTCTTGCCTGAGATTCGGAGCAGATGCTAATAGGTGCTATCCGTCTACCTCTCCGAAGATGCCAAGTTGATTTATGGCACCGTGTATCGAAGGTTTAAACAGATGGGTCCGATGTAGCAGACTTCGTCAGATTCCCTCTCGCTTGAGGGTTTTTTGATTGTGGGGACGCTCTTCTCTGCAGGCGCAAGCCCCTGCAGTTAATTACGCTACCGCATTGCGGTAACAACTTTCTCCTTCTCCAGATGGTCACTTCGTGTCATGGGTGTTTGTTTTGTGTTTGGTTGCCCGTGGATTGTATACGGAGACTGAGTTATATCGTCGCCCGTAGGGCGTGGACTAGTCCAAATCCACATTATCTTAGATTTGGGTTTGGGGGTTGTGTTTAAGGATACGTTAGCCTCGTTTGAGACTAAGATCGACTTAAACGTTTGTTAAGGATACGTTAGTCTAGTTTTAGACTAAGATCAACTTAACGGGATCGTTTAGATCCGACAAGAGAGCTATTAGGGGAGCCCTGTTGTTTAGTTTAGTGACATTGCGGTCAATAGGTAGTTTAAGGACATTGTGGTCCAGTGTTAGTTCTAAGACGTTGCGGTCAAGGTTAAGGACGTCGTAGTCTGTGGATTTGAGGACTCCATAATCCGATGTTAGTTTTAAGACATTACGGTCAAGGTTAAGGACATCGTAGTCCATGGATTTAAGGACTCCACAGTCCAATGTTAGTTTTAAGACATCACGGTCAAGGTTAAGGACGTCGTAGTCTGTGGATTTAAGGACTCCACAGTCCGTATCGATGTATGGTCGTCGGGACCCGTCACCTCTTTGAAGACGTTGAGGAATTACAAGTATCAAAGGAGTGAAGAGATGTACCCTTGAACCGAGGTAAATTAAGTGATCTGCAGTCCAATTCAGAAACTAAGATCAATTATTATATTATGAGACCATTGGCCCAGTTGAGTTTGAATTGAGGACTTATGGCCATCTTGGGCTAAGTCCAATCATGTTTGGGATATTGGCCCTCTGTTGGTTCATTGAAGGAGAGGCTTTGCCTCTGGAAACCTAGCCAATTGGGCTAAAGCTAGTGTTAAACACTAGAGACCAACAGTGTTGAACACTGGGAATAAGATTAACAAGTTAGTGTTAAACACTAAAAGACAATCAGTGTTGAACACTGGGAACAGAGTTTTCAAATTAGTGTTAAACACTAAGGAAATCAGTGTTAAACACTTCAAATAGAGTTTTCCAAATTAGTGTTAAACACTAAGAAAATCAGTGTTAAACACTGACTACAGAGGTTACAATTTAGTGTTTAAACACTAAGGTAAGAGGGGTCACGTGGTAACACGTGAGGGCGCCCTGCTCCCCTTTATTTTTATTCGGTCAAAAATCTTGAACACTTTCAAAGTATCACGTGCTGTCACGTGATGGGAATTTTGGTGCTTGTCTGTTAAAGCTTCAGCCAAGGGGTCACGTGGTAGCACGTGATAGCGCCCTGTTTCCCTTTATTTTGTTCTACAGATAAGTGTTTAACACTTTTAATTCTGAAAGCCATCACGTGTGGGCACGTGATGGGGGCTTGCGCTTTACTCTGTTAGAATGTTCATTAGGGGTCACGTGTTGACACGTGAAGGCGCCCTAAAGCTCTTTTCTGTTTCTTTTTCTTTTGTGTGCTTTATAGGTCACGTGGGGCACGTGAGGTGCCTACTTCAGAGTTTTATTTGGCGGGTCTCTGTATGCATTAAAGTTCTGTTCATAGGGTTAAACCCTAAACTTTAGAGGAATCATATTCTCAATAGGGTTAAACCCTAGTTTCTTTTCTTAAAGGAATTAAATTCCTGTGAGTTCGAGAGAATTATATTCTCAGTTAGGGTTAAACCCTAGTTCTGTTCATTTTGAAGGAATTAAATTCCTATAACCTAGGGTTAAAACCTAACTTTATCTCAAAGGAATTGAATTCCTATCATTTTATGAGAATTAAATTCTCTAAACTCAGTTCCCCCTCTATGTTTTAGATCTGCATGGCAGGATCTCGACCTAATGAGAATTAAATTCTCAATTCATGGGGAGATGTGCACTTTGCAGATCCTCAACCAGAAAAAGAACTAAGTTCTCTTTTTTTTATATAAGAGTTAAACTCTTTTGAGAATTAAATTCTCTTTTTAAGTCTCTCCTTTCTTACCTAGGGGTTTCTTTTGCAGAGGATCAATCTCTTCCAAAATCTCAAGGCTCTATCTCTCTTTCTCTTTGTATATGTCTCTGTATATTTCCTTTCTCCTCTTTTCTCTCTCTTTTTTTTAACTCTCTCCTTTGGCTCCTATTTATAGGAGAAGGAAGTGGATCAATTAGTTTTAGTGAATCTTTCATTGAAAGATTTGATTTGTTTATTGAGATATTTGATTTATGTTTATCATTAATCCGGGCCTTTAGATTATTGGGTGAATTTTATTCACCATTGGATTTTAAATCCAAATGTATCTCTTTGTTATTTCGGTTAGATTTAGGGGGAGATCTTTCCAAGTCCAAGATTTTTCCATAAACTGGTGATATCTAATCACCTTCAGATTTTAAATCCAACGGTTCCAAAATAATCATTATCTATCTTGGAAAGATTTGAATGATCACTTTTCAGAATTTAATTCTGTTCAATAACAAAGCTTTTAAAGCCGGTCACGTGTGGCCACGTAACCCCTGGTCACGTGTAGGCACGTGACCCCTGGAACGGGCCTTTCTTCCCCTGCTCTCTGTTCTTTGGCCGCTGCTCAGCCGTCACGTGCCAGCACGTGACCACTGGTCACGTGTGAACACGTGACCTTTTCTGGAGTCTTTTCTTGAATGCGCTTTGTGCCGCTGCTTTGAACGTCACGTGCCAACACGTGACCGCTGGTCACGTGTGAGCACGTGATGCCTCTTCTGAGTCATTTCCTGATTTTTAATCAGGGAACAGTGTCGTGTGTGTTTGTTTTGTTTGTGGATGCCCGTGGATTGTATACGGAGACTAAGTGATGTCGTCGCCCATAGGACGTGGATTAGTCCAAATCCGTATTTACTTAGATTTGGATTTGGTGTTTTAGTTTAAGGATACGTTAGCCATATTTGAGGCTAAGATCAACTTAAACGTTAGTTAAGGATACGTTAGTCTGATTTGAGACTAAGATCAACTTAACGGGATCGTTTGGATCCGATAAGAGAGCAATTGGCTCTATTGTTTAGTTTAATGACGTTGCGGTCGATAGGTAGTTTAAGGACGTTGCGGTCCATATTCCAGTTTAGGGACATGGTGGTCCATATTCCAGTTTAGGGACATGGTGGTCCATGGGTAGTTTAAGGACGCTTAAGTCCGTGGGTTTGAGGACCCCATAGTCCGTGTTTTAGTTTAAGGACGCTTAAGTCCATGAGTTTAAGAACCCCACAGTCCATGTTGATGTGCGATTGTCGGGACCCGTCACCTCTCTGACGTCGTTGAAGGATTGCAACGATAGGAGTCAAAGGAGTTCGGAGATGTACCCTCGAACCGGATGTAAATTGATTTAAGAGAGCAGCTGTGCTCAGTCAATTTAATTTGAGGACTTACGGCCATGATTGGGCTAAGTCCAGTTGGAAAATATTCAACGCTTTTATTTGTTTTTGGCCTATTAGGCATGTGCTAGGGCTTGGCCCCTTTTTAATAATGCATAGCATTAATCTTTTTTATTTTGTTTGGGCTCTGCCCATTTATAAATGAGGCAGAACACCAATTTTGTCTGGGCTCTGCATTTTATTTGGGCTCTGCCCTTTTTATAAAAGATGCAGAGCATCAATTTTACTTGGGCTCTGCCCTTTTATTGCATTGCAATTTATTTTGGCCTACTGGGCCTTTTTGATTTGGGCCTGTCCCTTTAGTACACAATGTATTGCATTTGTCAGGCGCTTTGCGTCAATCAATGAGCGCAAGCGCTTGTGGTGATGACACGTGTCACGCAAGCGCAGTGCGCTGCGCTTGCGCTGCTGACACGTGGCGCGCTCTGGTGAGTTGCGCCAATTTCAGAGAGCAAGGCTCTTTCTTGAAAGCGCATAGTGCAAGTGATTCAGATGCTGACACATGGCGCTCTCTGGTGGCTTGCGCCAACCCAGGAGCGCAACAGTGCAGTTTTTTGCAAGTGCAAGGCACTATTCCAATAATCTTGAGAATCTTTAAGATTCCAGAACCAATGGTTCATAAAAAGTGCAAAGCACTGTTTGATTTTTTGATCCAATTTAGATCAAAGAAAACAAGTTATTTCTTGTTTTTCTTGTTTTCAGAGAACTAGTGGTTCATAAAAGAGTGCAAAGCACTTATTATTATATGAAGATCATTGATCTTGTTTTTAGATCAATGATCTATTAGAAGAAATTCTTCTATTTTATGAAGGTTTTTACCTTTTTCTTGAAATTTCCTCAGAGTTCTCTCTGTTTTGAGGTTCTCAATCTCTCACAATGTTGATGATGATGATTTGGGATCTAGGGGCCTTTATATAGTGCCCGTAAATTTGTTAAATTTGTTAAAGAGATCTTTCTCTGAGTGATTTGGGGAATTTTCCCCACCGTTGGATCTTTGATCCAAGGGCTTCTGCTTTACAGAAGGCAATCTTCTTATTTTAATAAGAACAGAAGAATCTTACTAGAATTTAATTCTGTTTGGCGCAAACGCCCCAGCGCGTGACACGTGTTAAGCAGCGCAGAGCGCAGCGCAACTGCGCTTGCGCAACTGCGCTTACGCAACTGCGCTGACACGTGTCGCGCAGCGCACGGCGCAGCGCAACTGCGCTGACACGTGTCGCGCAGCGCAGCGCTTGCACAACTGCGCTGACACGAGTCACGCAGTGCAGCGCTTGCGCAACTGAAGCATTGCTTCCTTTAATTTTATTTTAAATAGAGCCTTGCTCTGATTGGGCGCGCTGCTTTGGGTGCTGCGCTGGCGTATCAGCTTTTGACACGTGGCGCGTTGCGCGCAGCGCAAAGAATTTGAAGCGTTGCTTCGAATTTTGAATTTTGAAATTCAAACAGAGCTTTGCTCTGATTGAGGGAAACAATATTGTTTCGCATATTCGAGACAGTCTTAGATCATCGTGGGCCAATAGTAGCCCATCCTTTTGATCTTCAGCTTCATCGTTGGACTGGCTTGATGAGAACCGCAGAGTCCATTGTGAGTTTCTTGGACGACTCTCCTTGCTTCTTCACGTCCCAGGCATCTTAGCCACAGAGAGTCAAATGATCTCTTATTTAGAGTATCATTGACGAAAGCGAAAGACAGAGCTCGTTTCATGAGCTGATGTCTTGAGGACGCATCTTCAAGTGTTCGACAGGATTTGAAGTAGTCTATAATGACTTCTCTCCAATCCTCAGCCTTTTCCTGATATTTTATCTGTAGGGCTGTCTCTTTGGTCGCTTCTTTCTTTTCAGAAGACTCCGGAGATATTTCTGCCGGTGCAAGAACCCGACGGCTTTGCACAACGATCCTCACATCATCGAGGTTTTCGTCAGCCAGTTCTTTAGCGAGTTTGGCTAACGCATCCTCCTTGCTATTCTCCGCTCGCGGTATGCTTTCCAAGGCGTAAGAAGGGATTTGAGTCAGCAATTGCTGCACTCTCTCACCGTACTTTACCAACTTTGGTTTGCATGTTTTATAGTCGCCATTTACTTAACTAACGACCAGCTGGGAATCTCCGTATATGAGGAGGTATTCAATTCCCATGTCGACAGCGATCTCAAGACATGCTATCAAAGCTTCATATTCGGCTTCATTGTTTGTCCTCGGTTCTGTTAAGGAGAAGGCAAAGCACATTATCCCTCCTTGTGGAGTCACGAAGATGAGGCCTATCCCAGATTTAATTATGGGGGAATTGTGCTTTCGCTTCTTCATAGAAGATGCTCCGTCGAAGTAGAGTTCCCATCGGGTATCATTCCCTCCTTTCCCCCCGTCGATCGTGTCAAACGCGTGCTCGTTTGGCAATTCGCAGTTCAAGGGAGAGTCGGCAGGTATCGGATGCTCAGCGAGGAAGTCGGCGATGGCCTGGCCTTTCACTGCCTTGAGGGTTCGGTATGTTACCGAGAATTCCATTAAGAGTAAGGCCCATTTAGCTAGCCGTCCCATTAGAATGGCTTTTGACATCAAATACTTGAGAGGATCCACCTTTGATATAAGATGGACCTCATGCGCCAAAGCATAATGTCTGAGCTTCGTTATCGCGAAGATTAACGCCA
The DNA here is from genome assembly GCA_030015575.1 of Agapanthus africanus. Taxonomy (NCBI): domain Eukaryota; kingdom Viridiplantae; phylum Streptophyta; class Magnoliopsida; order Asparagales; family Amaryllidaceae; genus Agapanthus; species Agapanthus africanus. The sequence goes on from CM057341.1 coordinate 137,235,143, forward strand.
GACGGTGTTTTTCAATGGGAGAGTAATTGTTTTCTGCCCCCAGAAGAACTCGACTCAAATAGTAAAGGGCTCTCTCCTTCCCTTGGTCGTTTTCTTGTGCCCATAGCGCGCCTAAGGAACCTTCAAGGGCTGTTGTGTACAGGATGAGGGGCTTTCCCTTGACCGGAGCGGTCAGCACCGGAGGATTCTGTAGGTATTGCTTGATTTTGTCCAGTGCGCTTTGGCATTTGCGATCCCAAACGAACGTGGTTCCCTTCTTCATTAAATGACTGTAGGGGCGGCATTTGCCGGAAAGATTGGCTATGAACCGCCGAATATACGCGAGCTTCCCTTGGAGAGACCGCAATTGCTTGAGAGTTCGTGGCGGGGGCATTTCCATGATCGCTTTGATCTTCAACGGGTCTATTTCGATACCTCAAGGTCGTACGATGAATCTAAGGAATTTGCCCGAGGAAACTCCGAACGCGTATTTCAGAGGGTTCATCATGAGGTTGTATTTCCGAAGATGTTGGAACACTATCTTCAGATACTCCCAATGTTCCTCGTGCGATTTGCTTTTCACCCCAAAGTCGTCGATATAGCATTCGACAAATTCATGTATGAGGTCATCAAAAATCTTCGTCATGGCCCTCTGATAGGTAGCGCCGACGTTCTTCAAGCCGAAAGGCATCACTCTGTAGTAGAATATGCTCAGAGGAGTCCGGAAAGCGGTATGCTTCGGGTCTTCGGGATGCATCTTTATTTGATTGTACCCTGATGAGCCGTCCATGAAGGAGAAAACTTCGTGAGTGGACGTGTTGTCTATCATCAGCTCGATGACCGGTACAGGAAAATCATCCTTTGGGCAAGCTTTGTTGAGGTCTCGAAAGTCCATGCAGATGCGCACTGTCCCATTTTTCTTCATCACTGGGACAATGTTGGCAATCCAGTCAGGGTACTGAACCCCTTGGATATAGCCGGAGTCGATTAGCTTCTTGACCTCAGCATTGATGCTCATCTCAAGTTCGAGCCGCATTCTTCTTGGCGCTTGTTTGACTGGCTTGACGTCCAGAGATATTGCAAATTTATGCACCGCTATTTTTGGATCTAGCCCCGGCATCTCGGAGTAGTTCCATGCGAAGCAGTCTTTATGCTGCATGAGTACGTCCTTGAGCGTAGCCACTTTTTCTTCAGACAACAGCTCACTGACGAACGTCGGCCGTGGGTCGTTTGCCGTTCCAAAGTCGATTTTTCTTAGGTTATCTACAGTAGTATGTATCCCATCTTCCAGCTCTTTTGGTGCCGGTGGAAACTCTGAGATCACCTCGTCATCATTGTTTTCGAAGCACCAGGGGAGATCAGCCACATCCTCGCGTACTCCTTCTCCTGACAGCGTTATTACATGACAGGTACGAGATCGTTTTCAGGACCGATGTTGATCCGGCTCTACTCTTGCTGCATATGTGGCTTTTGGTTCATGTTTCTGTGGCGGGGTTACCTCCAACTGCTGGATAAAGCGAACCTGCCTTGCTGATACTGGTCTTCTACCCAGTCTTTGAATGTGAAGCAGTCCTCGAGAGGATGTCCTATCGCTCGGTGATAGGAACGATAATCCGGGCGAGAGACCTCGTCTGCTTGCTCGGGGTGCTTGGAATCCGGGAGCGTCATCATCTGATGTTTTATGACAAGATCGAATATCTTCCTTGTCTTGTCTTGGGAAAAAGAATATACTCGACCCATCTTCTTTATAAGAGACGAATCCTGGCTGCTCGATTCTCGATCGCGTGGCTTTTTGGTCCCGCTTTGCCGCTGTTGAACGTCTTTTCCGTTCTTTAGCTTGTTTTTAACTCTGCATCAGGTCTTTTGTATGACGGGCTGGAGACGAAGAGCATCGTCATTCTCCATAGCCTGCTGAAGGAGGCGCTGCTTTTTGGCTTTCTCGTAAATGGCCATTTCGCGACTATGGTCAACCCGGACCTTTTGACCCACTTCTCTTATTAGCTTGTCCATCTGTTCTTCGAACGACGGACTTGGCACTTTCATGACGAGACCTTGTTCTGGTTCAGGGTTAACATCTTCCCACAGAGCATCTTGTTCTTCGTCAAAGTCATGTATGACGTAGCAGCCACGGAATCGCTCTCCTTCCTTGGATTGAACATATCCAAGCCCGATTGTTTCTATTCTCCCGTTGGGCAATTTTCGCTGGGTTCCGGGAACGTTCCAGATCCTGTTTGTTGAACTGAGCTTTCCGAGCAGTCTATTTGAAGGGTACGCCTTGGCGCCTCAACAACCTTTTTAATCCTTCTGTGTAGTATTTGGGCAGACGGATGGGCTGGGGCCTGTTAAGTGTAGAGTCGGCACCATACCAGATTTCCTTCTCCACTTTGGTTTCCGTAGATTGATAAAAGAGGATCGCCTTTTCATCTCTTCGCTTGGGAGGGATGTAGAACGTCTGCAGTTCTTGTGCACTGTAGGTATCAAGTGCGTTGAGCTCTTTGTAATGCTCTTGCGGAACCATGGCGATCTGCAAACTTTGATTATCTCCAGCGAAGGCTTGCATTGATGGACGAATAGAAAATACTGCATTGACCTCGTCTTCTGAGTCACTGCCGAAGACCAGAATAGGGGTGGACGGTCTCGGCTTGTTGCATTGAGGCGTCCCTGAATAAACTATTTCTTCTTCCTCCTCGGTATCACTCCCGAAGACCGGAATGGTGGTGATAGATTTTTTCTTATCCTCAGGTTTATGGCATCTTTCCGTGTCTTCGAAATCTGGTAAGAAGTATTTTGCATCTTCGTACTTTCGGACTTCATTCACGGAGAATGGGTTCAATTCCCCTGTCACGGTATACTCGAGATCATCCTTGAAATACTTCATACACTGATGTTGTGTAGAAGGGATGATGTTGTATTCGTGTAACCAAGGCCTGCCGAGCAAAGCATTGTAACATGTCTTAGCGTCAATGACATGAAATTTGATGTCCATGATGAGCAACCCAAAGCGTAACGTCAGTATCACAGACCCGAGCGTCCGTGATGACTGGAAGTCAAACCCGGAGATGGTGATTTTATCACGAGCGAGATGCTGAACGCTCATGCAGATTTCCTTCAATACTCTTACATTGAGGAGGTTGACGGAGGACCCATTGTCAACCAGGATTTTGCCTATCTTGATATCATGACAGTATCCGGAGACATAAAGGGGACGGTTATGCTCGCATGTCCCAAGGAGGAGATCTTCATCGCTGAAGGTGATATCGGCCGTGTGTACTTCTTCCAGCTCGTCCTTCATCTTTTCTTCGGCGAGGAAAGCTTGGAACTGCTCGGGCTCTTGTAGTGCCTTGATCAAAGAACCTCTTACCTCTTTAGATAGCAGAAGAGCATCGAGAATGCTCAGTTGCGAGGGTATCTTCCTCAGGTGTGCCAGCACGTTGTAATCCACCTTGTTTTTCTTGGGTGGGTCCTTGGTTACCAGCTCTTCGACGACTCAGTCATCGAGGGCGATATCCTCAGGGACTTTCTCCTTCCCCTCATCTTTCTTATTCGATCCCTTATTCATGGGTCTGAGATTCTTTTCAGGTAGCGTGCGATTGCGTAGCTGAATGCTCTCGCAGGTCTTCATCTCTTCTGCTTCAGAGATGGATTCCTTGAAGAGAGGACCGAGGGCTATTTCTTCATCAGAATCACTCCCGAAGGTGAGAACTTGCGATCCCTTGCTATCAACCATATGACAGTTGCCGCCAGCTCTTCCTCGTTCGTCTGTCGCATTTTTCCGCTGTCGACGAGATTCACGCTTCATTCTATTGAAGTGTTGCCTGTGAGCGACATACCCTTGCCACCAATTTTTAAAGGCGTTGCATTCTTCAATAGGGTGTGCAATCCTCTGATGATATAAGCAGAAATTATGATGTATGTCCTCTTCGTTAAGGTGTATCTTATCTGGAGTGTTTCCTTCAGAGGGTGGCAGCTTCATTCCCATCGATATGGCTTTAGCGAACCTTTTCCTTGTCTTGAACCTGCTTTTATTTGCGGCGGATGTGCTTTGATCTGGTGGGAGTGTTTTAACCCTTTCGCCCAGTCGCCGGCGTTTGGCTTTTTCAAATATGGCCATTTCGCGCTTTCGATCAGCCTTGCTTTTCAGAAGAGCTTCGTTCAGGAATGCATCAATCAGTTCATCTGACGGTTCTAGGATTTCTGGTTCGGGATCTTCCCCCAGTTTCACTTCATCAGGAGCTTCTTCACCATCTATCGGCGAGTGAGAGATTACGTGGCAGCTTGCCACATAATCCTCAGGTTCATTTGACGAGTCTTCTTCCTCATCTTTGTTGCTATCTCCATCTTCAAGGATATAGTTGAGAAACTCCTGAAGCGTGACCGGGGTTCGCGCCTTCTGGTTATATTCTTTCAACGCGTCAATATATTTTTGCACGTCCGTGCGCTTGTCATCATGCTTCACGGGCTTTTTGGTCTTCTTCTTCTTTTTCGAAGACTTTGACGGCTGGGTATGAGCGCTTTGACTATCATCACCAATTTTTGGAGTTAGGGGCGGCTTCAGCATTCCCTTGATGACTTCGGGTTCCAGCGGACTTTTCCATTTGATCGCCGTGCATGTTTGGAGATCCTTCAACATTCTTTTCGTCTTGGCTGAAAGAACGACCTCCCATGAAGCTTCTTTTATAGAAGAGCATGATGCCCCCGGTGTATTCGCCTTTTTGAGAGCGTGCGGCTGGGGCGGGTTTACTTTCCAATTCTCGGACAGTGCGAATTTGCCATGTTGGTATTGATTCTCAATCCACCCTTTGAAGACGAAGCAATCTTCGATTGGATGGCCTGTCGCTTGGTGATAGGGGCAATAATTGGGATTATTAGCCTCACCGGGTTGCAATGGGCGTTTTGGATCCGGCAAGTTGATGAGCCTGTTGCGCACCGCCAGCTCGAACAGTCTCCTCGTTTTTTCCCGGGGAAACGAATAAGGGCGCTTCAGTTTCTCCTTGAAGAATCGCCGTCTTTCATCTTGGCGATCAGTTGGCTTTGGACCACTGGGCTGCTGCTGAGCATTAGCGACGAAGGTCGCTTTCCCTTTCCCTTTTTCATTTCGAGATTCCAGCTTCGAAGGAAATGGCCTATGACCCATTTGATCCATTTGGGCCAGTTTGTCAATCAATGCCTGGAAAGTAGTTGGCTTGAAGAACATCATGAACTGCGAAATGGTCGCCTGCGGATCGAGAGTACCCACGAACATGCCTACCGCAGGCGCTTCTTCGATGCGCTGCTCGCACTTCGACCATAGATTCCGCCACCGTATCGCGTATTGCACCCACGTTTCGCCTGGCTTCACTCTGGCGTTAATTAATGCGGTGATTGGGGTGCGTTCGCTAGCGCTTGCGAAACGATGGGTGAACAGCAATTTCATCTCTGTAAAAGTTTTGACGGAGTCGTTGGGAAGCTCTGAGTACCATTCAAACGCCGTTTCCGCCAAGCTGCCGACGAATTGGTGAAGCATTAGCTTATCATCCCCTCTAGTGTTGCCGCAGAGAGCTGAACTGAGCGACATGTTGATGGGGATTGCTCGTTCCCTCGTACACATGGAATTTAGGAATCATGTATCCTGGTGGGTACTTTATTTGATCATACCAACCCGGGTAGGGCCGTCCAGTTCTGACGACTTGGCCAGCCATCTCATTCGCTTGATGAGCTCGTATTTGTTGAGTTATATAATCATCGAGTGTGGCTTTGGAGATGGTCTCCTCCTTGGCTGCTGACAGAGCCGGCAGAGGGTTTGATGTCTCTCCTCTATCATCTTCAATTATTACTGGAGGATCTTCGGCTGGAGGGTCCGGCTGGATCATCATGCCCACCATATCTTGGAATAGAAGGGCCATTTGTTTTATATTGGCCGCTTGTTCCGCGGCCTCTTAGTCCTTCTTCTCAAGCATTCTTTGAAGGAATTCGGCATCGGTTTCATGCTCATGGCGCTACTTCGAGGATGTCTCCGGGCTTGCTTTCGGTCCCGTGAGTGCAGCCATAGCTGTTAGCATCTCTTGGAGCTTTTATTGTTGCTGATCCTGAGCCTTAGTCACTGATCGCGTAAGCGGTCGATGACCTGTGGAGATACGGCTATCCTATTTTCCGGATGCCATATAGACGGTATGCACCACCATGCCCCCAGACTTAGGGCGTTTAGTTTCAGTGCCCTTGACATTTGTCGCCGACACGGGGATTTTCTCCGGCCTTCTCTTTTTGTGGGCTGATGAAGTTGAGGGGGCCGTTGCAGTGGGCACCCAGGTAGACGACACTTTTTGTGGCTTGACAGAATGGTCCTCTTCACGCCGAAATTTCATCCTTTTCTGTCGGCGGAGATAGTCTTGATCTATCACGGAGTCCTGGACCTGTCGCCAGACCTTGTGAATTTTGGAGGACAGCCGCTGAGGGGGCTGCTCCAGCTTCGCCTTTGTAGCGCTCTCCGTAGGTGGAGGAGACATTTTCAGCACAGCCGTCGGAGAGTTCTTGCGGACCCTCCTGAGTGGTTCAAAGCTGTTCCCAGTTGGAACAGCAACATCAATTTCTACCATTGGAGCTGGCGGCGTATATCCAGAAGGTGAACCGCCCCCAGCTTTCCTCACTCGGCGCCAGTGGCAACGTCGAGCATGTCGTGCGTCCGGGATCACCTCCGCTATTGGTTGAGCTTCCTCATGCCCCTTATTTTGAGGAGAAACTGTTATTGGCGCTAGCTTGTCGAAGACTGACGTCCGTTGGGAAGGGATAGTCAGTCTTGCGAAGGCCGACCTTCGAATAGGGGAAATAGCCTTCATGACTTTGTCTGGAACGGGAGCTGAAACGGTCAGTCTTGCAAAGACCGACTCTTTAGCAGGGGAAGCCGCTCTGACGACTTCAGGGGAAGGAATGGCTATCCGCTTCGGGACAACCTCTTTAGGAATTGTGGGCTTCTTCATGGGCCCATCTGTGCTTCGGCCCAGTCTGTTGAAAACTGAGGCAGTGGACTTGGACGACCCATTGAGAGGGACCGCAGTAGTTTCAAGCCGATCAAAGACCGACTTCCTCGGAACGTCTTGCGATGGTAAAGGAGCGCTGAAGCTTGTTGGCGGGAGCATGGTCCCGAAGAACAGTCCAGTGGTGGCCTGAGTCACCTGTTCCACCGGTATGGCGAATATGGAGGCCGCTTGGGGCCCGTAGGTTACTTTTCCAGACGTGACAGAGCGAGAGTTGCAGTTGCAGTTAGTGCAGTTTGAAGCCATTGATCTTCTGTTTTCTGCACGGAGCAAGATACCAAATCTTAGTACTTCACATCCAAAGGCAACCATGTCAAACCGCGATTCATTCGCAAAACACGACACACAAAGTGTGGAGTGGAAAGAGGAAGACGTCCTACCGGGCGTGCTAGAATCTGTTCTCCGCCGAAAGACGCGACCGGGACGTTGGGACGCCAGGCCTGAATTTCGAGGGTAGATGCTATTTGGTGCTATCCGCCCACCTCTCCGAAGATACCAAGTTGATTTATGACACCATATATCGAAGGTTTAAACGGATGCGGCCGATGTAGCAGACTTCGTCAGATTCCCCCTCATTTGAGGGATTTTTGATTGTGGGGACGCTCTTCCCTGCAGGTGCAAGCCCCTGCAGTTAATTACGCTACCGCATCGCGGTAACCACTTTCTCCTTCTCCAGATGGTAACATCGTGTCGTAGGTATTTGTTTTATTTTTGGTTGCCCGTGGATTGTATACGAAGACTAATTTATGTTGTCGCCCGTAGGGTGTGGATTAGTCCAAATCCTTATTTTCTTAGATTTGGGTTTGGGGTTGGGTTTAAGGATGCGTTAGTCTCATTTGAGACTAAGATCAACTTAAACGTTTGTTAAGGATACATTAGTCTAATTTTAGACTAAGATCAACTTAACGGGATCATTTAGATCCAACAAAAGAGAATTTGGGCTCTATTGTTTAGTTTAGGGACATTGCGGTCCATTGTTAGTTTAAGGACATTACGGTCCATCGGTTTAAGGACCCCACAGTCCGAGGTTAAGGACATCATAGTCCATGAGTTTAAGGACCCCACAGTCCGATGTTAAGGACATCATAGTCCATGGGTTTAAGGACCCCACAGTCCATGGAATGTCTGGTTGTCGGGACCCGTCACTTCTCTGAAGACGTTGAAGGATTACAACGACAAATATCAGAGGAGTGAAGAGATGTACCCTCAAACCGATATTGGTTGGGAGATCTGTAGTCCAATTGGGACTAAGATCTGAGATTTATGAGCATATGGGCTCAATTAATCTGAATGAGGGGTTTATGGCCAACTTGGGCTCGTCCCACTCAGTTAAAATGTTAAACATTTGACAATGCTGAGCATTGATTTGAGTTTCTGACAATTTTTTGTCTTTTATGGAATGCTGAGCATTCATCATAGCTCTAGGGCTTTATTTTAAAGAACAATTTATGTTCTTTTAGCGCACACGTGAGGAGCACGTGGTACGCTTGGCGCTTTGCGCCAGACAAAGAGCGCAGAGCGCTTCTGTGATATAGCGCACACGTGAGGAGCACGTGGCGCGCTTGGCGCTGAGCGCCAGTCTATGAGCGCAAAGCGCCAGTCTATGAGCGCAAAGCCGTATTTGTTCAGTGGCGCACACGTGAGGAGCACATGGTGCGCTTGGCGCTGAGCGCTAGTCCATGAGCGCAAAAGGCCATTTGTTAAGTGGCGCACACGTGAGGAGCACGTGGTGCGCTTGGCGCTGAGCGCCAGTCCATGAGCGCAAAACTCTATTTGTTAAGTGGCGCACACGTGAGGAGCGCGTGGTGCGCTTGGCGCTGAGCATCAGTCCATGAGCGCAAAGTGCTAGAATCTGATCAGTTTTATGATCTGAAAAATAAATTCTCGTTTATAAGAGACTTTGTCTCAAGGTTCTAAGAACAAAGTTCTTATTTTACAGGAGATGTTTCAATCTCTTATTTTGGTGAAAGACTTTGTCTTTATGGATCTGTGATCCTAAGAGAATTGAATTATTCTCCTCCCTTTTTATAATGAGATGTTCATGATCTCTTTTTGTAAAAGACCTTAGTCTTATAGATCTATGATCTGTGAGAAGAATTATGTTCTTCTTCTTTAATGAGATTTTTCTTATCTTTGTTTTTTTTACCTTGAAGAAAAGTTCTTCTACCGAGAGCTTGCTCTTCTTTCTGAGATTTCTCAAAGTTTATGGGAGGTTCCTCTATATGAGACTTGAAGTCTTGGGGCCTTTATATAGTGAAGGCTGATTTGTTCAATCGGTTAAGGAGATCTTTTCTCCAATTGATTTGGGGATTTCCCCACCGTTGGATCTTTGATCCAAGGGCTTCTGATTTACAGAAAGCAATCTTCTTGTTTTTAACGAGATTGGGAAATCTTTCCCCTCACAGAATTTATTCTGTATTTTAGTGATTTTTAATCACCATTGGATCATTGATCCGACAGTGCTCTGATTTACAGAGCACAATCTTTTTGTTTGGAAAGATTTTGAGGAATCTTTCCTTAACAGAATTTTATTCTGGTCAATTGATAATTTTTAATCATGTTCGTTGTGCTCCCGTGCTTTGCACGTGGTGCGCTGCTTAGAGTGCAGTGCACCTAGCGCTAGCGCTTACGTGCTTTGCACGTAGTGCGCTGCTTAGAGTGCAGCGCTCTTAGCGCTAGCGCTTATGTGCTTTGCACGTGAGCGCTGCCTCAGAGTCTTTGACTCTCTCAGCGCTGACGCTGCTATGAAGCGCTGCTTCATTTCAAAATTTTGAAATTTTGAACAGAGCTTTGCTCTGATTGGGGGAAACATGGATCTCGGCTCTTTCCTTATCGAATAAGGTATTGGATATTCTACAAGGAATACCGCCATGCATAGCAAGAACTAGAGCTACCAGTTTTCGATACAAGTTTCTATAACATCTTTAGGTTTCTTTTAGTTTCATTAATCTCATTAATGAATGTCCCATTATAATATGCTTCCCAAGCATCACATATAAAACGAAATCAGCAATATATAATATGTATCATATATATATAATATAAGCATTCGTCTCAGAATATAATCAATGATCACATCACAGAATATCGCAGCAGAATAAAACATATGAAATATTGGATATACTAGGATTTCCATGTTTTAAATTAAGCCTGTATAAAACACGGATTTCACGGTCGTGATGAATAGAAAATCCCACACCCCTAGACCCCTACGAGAGCGGCAAGCAACCCTTCCAATTCTAGAGTTAGGAGATCCGGTCTCGACTTCTCGAGATGGTCTCCTACTGGACCCTAGAACCTAGTTACTTGTGCTCCCCGCCTTGGGTCTATCCTAATGCGGAAAAGTAAATAATATACAATAGTGACATCATCTTCAACCCGGAAGTGCCCCAATAAAAGAATATTACATACAATGAATTTTATATGAATGAAAATGAAAAACTCTCATCTCACATAAAACCCCCGGCTATTCAAAACACGACGATCCAATATAACATATCACAGCAACACATAACATCACATGTCATCAACGTAAGTAAATATGCGTATCCCAATTGTCGTTGGCATATAGCAACGAAACCGGCGATACACCACATATTACACTTACGGTCGCAGAAAAGAAAGCGAAAAACTACAACAGTTGGAATCCGCAACAATCTTAGACATCATAAACCCGAAATATCTCATATTCGGATTTCATGCCTAACCAAATGAATTCCTTAGACATCGCATGCCTAACAATTATAAACCCCGCATTTTAGTCTCGATTTCGAAAACACTTTTCAATATCTAGTCGGGCAATTCAACAAGATTCCCGACATCCTGATCGAATGCACGTTGGAAACTATAGTAGACGGCCGCGCCCCCCGATGCCGTCGACAAAGTGCACTAAGGCGGAACACCGCTGCCGCGAGCACCCGAACGGATGCTTTTAGCGACGTGGTTCTCCTACAGTCACTTGGTCGGGGCTATGGGGCGTGGTTATCTAATAAGATTACCCGGCGAGTATCCGCGTACACTACGTGATTGCGACGGACTTTTGATCACATCAAAATTCCGTGGCAACCGATCAAATGAGACTATATTGCTAGATTTATAACATTCAAATTAGTGTTGATTCTAAGTATTGTACCCCATCACATAATATCCGGACGACGTTAAATTTTTCGATCGATTCATCAAAGTCCCACAATTTCCCGACAGCTCAACACTTGAGCACAGTTTTAGTAATACCCAGAATATGCCACAGTACCTATACACCAGTCGTAGAAGGGCAAACCCAAGCCTCACTCATGTTGCCACGGAACTACGGCAAACCCTAGGGTTTGACCGCGGTTCCGCGATCCAAAAAATCGAGTTAGGGTTTCATTCTTCTAGAGGGTTCATAGAATCACTTGCATGTTTTTCCGAATACGTTAAACTTGGAAAAATGGGTTTTTGATAATCGTTCGAACTTTTTAATTTCACCTAGACAATATGTGAATCACCCGAAACAATGTTAAAACTACGAATACGAAACACTCCGAATTGCTTATAGCATAAGATTACATCATATGTAAAATTAGCAAAAATAAACACTTGAAACACCACAACCCAGTCTTTGGAACACAGACAAAATTTCAGGGGGGACTGCTCAGATTTGGCCGAGATCTAGGTATATGGGGCCGGCCACTTTTTCTCCAAAATGCCTCAAATTTATTCAGTGTTCATGTTATATCCCATATAGCACTCTGTACTTGTTTTAAAAAAATTTTGACAACTTTTCAAATTCGACAGAGAGCAAGTTTAGGCGTTGCAAGTTTCGCAGTATTTTGGTTTCGTAATCTTTAAAAAATCCGTATAAATTTCTAGCATGGCTCTGATACCACTGTAGGGTTATATAGGACGGCAGCAAGGTGTAGGGTTCCTAGGCACGCTAATGAGGTCTCACAAGGCATCAACCATGCCAATTTCAAATTTTACTAGTGCCGAGAAACTCTAATACGGATCGTTAACTAGAATTTTAGGCGAAACAATAACTAGTTAACAATTTAACTAAGTGAACGGAAATACAACCTTTGTAGATCCGGTTCTCCACCTCCATAGCTCCATGATGAAGTCCCCTTGCTGTCCAAATCCAATCCCGGGCTCTAGCGTCGGCTTCATCGGAGAAATGGGCGGGCTAGGTCATCGACAACGGTGCCGAAGATGATCTACGTCGAGGCATCACAAGATCAAGCTCCCACTTCACCAAGTCATGAAACTTGTGAAGAAAACACCCTATACTACTTGGCAAGAGGTAGAGGATGAAGAAATAGGAAGTGGGTTCACTTTAGAATTGGATTTCTCACTCATTTCATCAAGTCACCATTGATGAAGTCAAGCTTTCTTCATGTTGAAGATGAAGAAGAAGAAGAAAGAATATATGATAAGTTATTTGCAAATAGAAAATAAAATGAATACTTATCATAATCCAACCATGGTCAAGTGTAGAGAATGAACTATGGTTAAGTGGAATGGTTAGGTTAAAGGAAAGAAACAAAATGGTCAACCTTTCAAACCTTCATGAACTTTCAATATAAAACAAAAGTAGCAACCATATTATTTCTTGCCAAAAAGAAAATAAATAAATGAATAAATAAGTAAAATGAAAACCCTAACCATTACACAACCATGGTTTAATCTTTACACATACTCAAGTTAGCATGTATCATCAAACATGATACAAACTAGTGTACAAAAGTATATCACATATACAATGTGCACATCAAGTGAGAAAATCCATTTAAAATGAACCAATACTAGTTAATGCAAAGTAATATATCAAATATATAATTATACATTAAATCATTAAATCAACACTTGATTCAATGATCCGGTCATGTCGAACATAACCGACTAGTATTCAATGTATCGACTTATCGAATCAACGCTTGAATCGATAACTAGGTTATATCGCAAACAACCAATCGATACATTCATCCCGAGAATAGAATACGGTATCACATACACGCATTATTCTCGGTCCCGCGCATATCTCATATGCGCTCCTATTTCGTTTCGCTTGAGCCAGGAAACCTCTGTGTAGGACTCTAAAGACTCGTCAATACGCCGGCAGCAGGTGATGATCATATCAAACACCCACAAGCCGCAAGCGGTCTGCTAAACGTAACGGCCACCCGGGTATTGAGCGATCAGAAGATCGACGGCAAGCCCGCTCACACTCCAGTGAATCCAACCAGTAACACTTACCGTACAGTCCGGTCTCGTCGTCTGATATGTCACATATCTCGCCTAGGGGTGGTAAACGTCAGACCCCAATAGCTCGATAAGTCGTGTCGATATGAGGTCTATAACAGTTCGAGAAACTACTGGTAACACTTACCAGTATATCTCAGCAACCCTGGCCAGGGATTTCCGGTTATAGCCAATCGAACACAGCGCAACATCAACTCCCTATACCGGGAGAGATGAATCCCCTCCTATCGCTCATTGCCTCCATGTGATTCGGGACTGTACCCAAAAACCACCGTTTTGCATGCCCTCTTGGACGTGGTAAGGTGGAAATCAAAGCACAGTGGGAATCACACAAGACTCTATGATGATCTCGGGTCTACAGACTAACCTGTACCAGTGTCACCAGAGAACTGCCATCTGACGTGAGGTATAATACCATCTGGGAGTTCTCGGCGAGTCCGTCCAGTGTACCCAGTCTCCACTGAGCACCCGTATATAACCTCTGATGTCAAACACCAATGGATATGGGATCATCCTGTTGGTTAGTGCTGCATGCTCCCACAACTCTTATGGCGCGACGGAAGCGATGAACGAAAATTTTCTTTGCATGCAACACGCACTTAACCGAAGATCTTGTCTAAACCACAACTAGTAAATCCTAACTAGAGATCTTATCTACTTTGTTAGGGATTATATCTTGATGATACGGTCCTTCGGATCTTCTCTTGGATGCAACTCCTTTGCTCCTTTCTCCTCTTTTGGTGAACTCCTCGGCTCCTTTAGATGTTGCCGACGTTTTCGATCTCCGGCCACCGAAGACCTAGATGATCCACCCGAGAGTTTTCGTGCAAGCTTGAAACTCTTCTCAAGAGTTTAACCGAGAGACCAAATTTGCCAGAAGAGGTCACTAGGATGATGTAGAGATAATTGTATTGGATTAACTTGAAATCCTAAGCTTTGGATTCACATCTCATGTGAGGGTTAAAGCTAGGAAGAATGATCACCATTATTTTTCTTTCTCTCTTCTTATACACTTGTTATGATACACTCATCATAATTTTGTGTAGGATTTGAATGCCTTAATTTCACATCACATATGAAGGTATTTATAAGAAGAAGAAGGAGGAAAGAATAAGTGCATTTCATGATTAAAATGTTTAAGCATGATAAAAAGAAAATAGCACTTACTAAAGCATGTATTATGAAAGAAGTATCATGCATTAATAGTACATCCACTTCAACAACCACATTATCATGCTTATACCTTTTAATTTACACCTCACTTATTTATTTTCACAAAATAAATGATGTCATAATTATGTCATTATGAGGTGGCACCTTCTAGAAGGTATTTTTGTAACAATTACAAAAATACCCTTCCTCCGTATACCGTATACCGTATACTGTATACCCGCATCCGAATTCCGAAAAATACGAATACTATTAATCCAATAATATAATACCGGTATCCGGCCAGTATTATTCTTTCGATTATTATTTCTGTAACAATTACACGAACATAATCGAAAACCTGCCGCAACACCTTACGGCTGCCGTAACAACTTACGGTCTCTACATCTTTTGCCTGAACGAGGGAACCCTCTGTGTGGGACTCTAAAGACTCGTCAGTACGCTGGCAATGGGTTTAACCACAAGCACGTCAGCGGCACTAGCTGTGCGTAACGGCTACCCAGGTACATGACGAAAAGGTGGCCGACGAGCGAACTCATCACAACCCTTACGAGCCTGTAAGCAACACTTACCGTACAGTCCGGTCTCTTCGTCTGATACGTCGCATATGAAGTCTAGGGGTGGTAAATGTCAGACCCCAGTAACTTTATAAGTCATGTTGATTTATGGCTCATAACAGGTCGAGGAACTACCGATAACACTTATCAGTAAACCTCGAGAACCCTGGCCAGGGATTTAGGTGTTATAGTCGATCAAACATAGCGCGACATCAACTCCCTATACCGGGAGAGACGAAACCCCTCATATCGCTCACTGTCTCCATATGATTCGGGACTGTACCCAAAATCCACCTGTTTGTACAACTCAGTAAAGCCGTGGTAGGGAGGAAATCAAAGTACAGTGGGAATCACACAAGACACTATGACGATCTCGGGTCTACAGACTAACCTGTACAAGTGTCACCAGAGAACTGCTATCTGACAATAGGTATATATACCATCTAGGAGTTCTCGGCGAGTCCGTCCAGTGTACACAGTCTCCACTGAGCACCCGTACACCATCCTTGATGTCAAACACCGATGGATATGGGATCATCCATCGCCCATCATATGGGTCAAGATGCGTATACGCTAGTCTACTCTGGTGTATCGATGCCCTGTCACGACACACCCTCGACTAGGAACAGTTATAGGATGTACTCATAGACTACCGTGGCCCCACTAGTATGATCTCATCATAGTCCCGGTAGTCGAGTACAAATCCTAAGGGCTTTATCAACATGTAACAAAAGAGACAATCAGAGTACATGTTAAGATAAAGTACAACCAGATAGCGTACTATCATGTCGAGCAAGAAAGTCCTCCCTATATATGTCCAAGCATCCACTATAATATACATTGTATGTACAGTAATGGCCTCTAGGGCACACATATAACTAACAATCTCCCACTTGCACTAGGGCCATCTATTGTGGTATCACATACCAAACAATTAGCTGTGGTTGAAGTATCTCATACTCAACCATCCCATAAAAGTCTCTACTGGGAAAAAAACCCTTAGTGAGTGGATCCGCTCTGTTGTCCTCTGTATCTACTCTCCTAACCTCGATCCTCCTGGAGATCAACCATCTATGATCAGGTGATGCTGCCTAAGAATTATATCTGGATTTCTGATGGGACGGTAGTTCCTTGGCTAAAGCCACAACCCCATTGTCACACAATGGTAGGAACGAAGTTCATCTTATGAACTTTTATATATATCCAGACTTTATCTTTGGTAGCATCCTTAGTAATGACGTATCTTGCCTTTCTAGTATGTCACGGTATCTAGCCTGGAACTCTTCCAACATACCGTCCCTCTACTAAGGGTAAAGACAATGACTGCGACTGACATTCAGTCGTCCTTATCACCCTGGAACCTTTCCAGTGATTCTCCCCTGGATCTATTGATACCATCTCACTACAACTAGTGAAAATCCTAACATCCAATTAGATCTATCTCATAGATCCAAAACCTAGGGTTTAGGAGGTATCACCTTGATCTTATATGGAGAATCTTATGTGATAAGCGGAGATTGACCGAGTGTATCATAGGAAACTTCTTTCCTATCAAGAGTATGTCATCCACGTACTCTACGAGGATCACCACTATACTCCATACCACTAGGTTCAACCATTTTGATGAAGTCAAACTCTTTGACTACCATATCAAAACAAATGTTCCAACTCCGCTGTGATTCTCCCCAGGATCAATTGATACTATCTCACTACAACTAGTGAGTATCCTAATATCCATTTAGATCTATCTCATATATCCAAAACCCAGGATTTAGGAGGTATCACCTTTGATCCTATATGGAGAATATTTATAATAAGAGGAGATTGACTAAGCGTAGCATAGGAAACTCCTTCCCTATCAAGAGTATGTCATCCACGTACTCTACGAGGATCACCACCATACTCCTTACTACCTTTTATGTATATACAAGGTTCATCTATTATTTTGATGAAGTCAAACTCTTTGACTACCACATCAAAACAGATGTTCCAACTCCGCGATGCCTGTTTTATCGCATAAAACATCTTGCACACTTTTCCGCTGCTCCCACTGTCTACGAAGCCCTCTGGCTGTGTACTTATAGACGTTCTCTTCTAAAACTTCATTTAGAAAAGCTGTCATAACACCCAACCACCAGATATCGTAGTCAAGGTCAAGGTATGTAGCAGTGGCAAGTAGGATCTGGATGGACTTAAGCATAGCTTTGAAAGTCTCAACTTTTCCATGTACACCAAGTAATCTTCTCAAGATACACTTGCTCCTGATGGGGATTTAACCCTTCAGACAAAGCAACCAAAGTCCATACTTTGTTGGTGTATAAGGATTCCATCTCAGATCGCTAAGCATCCAGCCATTCTCACAGAGTCCCACTCCTGATGGCCTGCTCGAAAACTAGTTAGGTCATACCACTTTGGTCAGGCAACAACCCCATCCCATAGGGTCGCCGTGGCACCAAAAGGTCCCTCAGCAGCTACTTTCTATGCAGTCCCCATTGCGAGGACTACAACCCGCCGGAACACCTTCCGGTCTCGGGACACGCTGGGGTAATATGAAATCCTCGCTCCCACTGTCATAGAGAAACCGAAGTATCTCTTAGGTGGGTGAGGAACCTTACTAGATCGGCGGAGAGGCTGAGGTTCGTTAGAGTCTATTGAATCCTTTGGTTATACCAAATCATCTGCTGTAGCTGGAACTTCTTCCAGTTCTACCTCATGACCACTAATTTCTTCACAAGAAATTCCCTTTCACAAAGGTGGCATGCTGAGAAACAAAACAACTTTTGTTCCTCTGTTAGGTCATCTGTTGTAGTTTGTATAGCTGGAACGCCTTCCAGTTCTACCTTATGACCACTAATTTCTTCATAAGAAATTCCCTTTCACAAAGACGGCATGCTGAGAAACAAAACAACTTTTGTTCCTCTGTTAGGTAGAAGATATTCCCTTGCTAATGCTTGGGATATCCAACAAACTTCTACAGTTTTGACTTTGCCTCGAGCTTGCCCGGATTTTGGTTTTTAGACATAAGCCTGACAACCCCAAATCTTAACATCTTTAAGATATGGGCTCTTCCCATACCATATCACATATGGAGTAGTAGGCACCTGATTTGATTGGAACCCTATTCAATGTAGGGTTGCTTGGCACGCGCACAAGGGTCTACGAGGCATCAACCATGCCCGATTTAAAATTTAGCCGTGCCGAACAACCCGAATACGGAACTTTAAACTAGAGATTAGGCGATGACTTGCATGCTAAACACTTTAACACTAAGTGAGAGGGATTACAACCTTTGTAGATCCGGTCCTTCACTTCATATGCTCCGTGTTGTGGTCCCTTCGCTGCGATCATCGGGATCCGGACTCTCGAGAGGTTCCACGAAGAGAAAGACGCAACCTTTGCTTCCGATCTTCGATACTAAGATGATCTACCTCGAAGTTTCTTTAACACAAGCTAACACTCATGAAATGATGTGAACACTCTCATCTAAATGGCAAATGAGGATGAGGATGATGAAGTAGGAATTTTGCTCTATTTATTTATATTTTTCTCACATTTATCCATCACAAAATCAAAGCACGAAACCATTTCAAGCTTAGAAGAAGAAGGAAGAAGATGATGAATAATGAATTTTTTAGTGAGCAAATATTAGTTAATGTAATTTAATATATCAAATATATTATTATACATTAAATTATCGAATCAACACTTGATCCGACAATCCGGCTATATCGCATATAACCGACTAATATTTATCCGTACCGATTCATCGAATCAACACTTGATCCGATGACCCGGCTGATATCAAATATCGCGAGAATAGAATACGGTATCACATATCGCATTATCCTCGGTCCCGCACATATCACATATGTGCTCCTACTCCGTTTTGCCTGAGTCAAGAAACCTCTGTGTAGGACTCTAAAGAATCGTCAATACGCCGGCAGTAGGTGATGATCATATCAAACACCCACAAGCTGCAAGCGGTCAGCTAAACGTAACAGCTACCCAGGTATTGAGCGCTCAGAAGATCAACAAGCAAGCCTGTAACTTCTCCTGTGAATCCAAACAGTAACACTCCCGTACAGTCCGGTCTCGTCGTCTGATATGTTGCATATCTCGCCTAGGGGTGGTAAACGTCAGACCCCAGTAGCTCGATAAGTCGTGTCGATTAGAGGTCTATAACAGTTCGAGAAACTACTGATAACACTTACCAGTAAATCTCAGCAACCCTGGCCAGGGATTTCCGGTTATAGCCAATCGAACACAGCACAACATCAACTCCCTATACCGGGAGAGACGAATCCCCTCCTATCGCTCATTGCCTCCATGTGATTCGGGACTGTACCCAAAAGCCACCTTTTTGCACGCCCTCTTGGACGTGGTATGATGGAAATCAAAGCACAGTGGGAATCACACAAGACTCTATGACGATCTCGGGTCAACAGACTACTCTGTACCAGTGTCACCGGAGAACTGCCATCTGACGTATGGTATAATACCATCTGGGAGTTCTCGACGAGTCCGTCCAGTGTACCCAGTCTCCACTGAGCACCCGTACATCATCCTTGATGTCAAACACCGATGGATATGGGATCATCCATCGCCCATCATATGGGTCAAGATGCGTATACGCTAGTCTACTCTGGTGCATCGATGCCCTGTCTCGATACACCCTCGACTAGGAACAGTTATAGGATGTATTCGTCGACTACCGTGGCCCCACTAGTATGATCTCATCATAGTCCCAGTAGTCGAGTACATATCCTAAGGGCTTTATCAACATGTAACATAGAGACAATCAGAGTACATGTTAAGATAAAGTACAACCAGATAGCATACTATCATGTCGAGCAAGAAAGTCCTCCTTATATATGTCCTAGCATCCACTACAATATACATCGTATGTACAGTAATGGCCTCTAGGGCATACATATAACTAACAATCTCCCACTTGCACTAGGGCCATCTGTTATGGTATCGCATACCCAACAATTAGCTGCGGTTGAAGTATCTCATACTCAACCATCCCATAAAAGTCTCTACTGGGAAAAAGGCCTTTGTGAGTGGATTCGCGCTGTTGTCCTCTGTGTCTACTCTCCTAAGCTCGATCTCCCTGGAGATCAACCATCTCCATGATCAGGTGATACTGCCTAAGAATTATATCTGGATTTCTGATGGGACGGTAGTTCCTTGGCTAAAGCCACAACTTCATTGTCACACAATGGTAGGAACGATGTTCATCTTATGAACTTATATATATCCAGACTGCCTCTATGGTAGCATCCTTGGTAACGATGTATCTTGCCTTTAATCGTCTAGTATGTCACGGTATCTAGCTTGGAACTCTTCCAACATACCGTCCCTCCACTGAGGGTAAAGACAATGCCTGCGACTGACATTCAGTCGTCCTTATCACTCTGGAACCTTTCCAGTGATTCTCCCCAGGATCGATTGATACCATCTCACTACAACTAGTGAGTATCCTAACATCCAATTAGATCTATCTCATAGATCCAAGAACCCAGGATATAGGAGGTATCACTTTGATCCTATATGGAGAATCCTTGTGATAAGCGGAGATTAACCGAGTATAGCATAGGAAACTCCTTCCCTATCAAGAGTATGTCATCCACGTACTCTACGAGGATCACCACCATACTCTCTACTACCTTTTCGTATATACAAGGTTCATCTACCATTTTGATGAAGTCAAACTCTTTTACTACCACATCAAAACAGATGTTCCAACTCCGCGATGCCTGTTTTATCATATAAAACATCTTGCACACGTTTCCGCTGCTCCCACTGTCTACGAAGCCCTCTGGCTGTGTACTTATAGACGCTCTTTTCTAAAACATCATTTAGAAAAGCAGTCATGACACCCAACCACCAAATATCGTAGTCATGGTATGTAGCTGTGGCAAGTAGGATCTGGATGGACTTAAGCATAGCTTTGAAAGTCTCAACTTTTCCATGTATACCAAGTAATCTTCTCAAGATATACTCGCTCCTGATGGGGATTTAACCCTTCAGATAAAGCAACCAAAGTCCATACTTTGTTGGTGTATAAGGATTCCATCTCAGATCGATAAGCATCCAGCCATTCTTACAGAGTCCCACTCCTGATGGCCAGCTCGAAAATAGTTGGGTCATCATCTCATGATGCAATCCTCGCTCCCACTGTCTGTAATGCTTGGAAAATCGTTTCGGTGAAATTTCGAAAAATCGGTAAAATAAGGGGGTTTTCTGTAAAAAGTCAAAATGCAAATATCTTATTATAAAAATTAAATATACATATTCTAGCTATGTAATTGCTATTATTTGGTGTTTATTGAGCCGCTGGTGAAATTTCAAATTTTCTGAAAAAAATATTATTTTATTATTATTTTAAGCCGTCACTAATACAATTAATTAGGGAAAATTACAAATTGGAATGAGTTGAAACAAATTTTGTGCATCATAAAACATTAAATAAAAATTTATCATATGGTTTTTGGAACGAAATCATTTGCCAAAACGGTTTAGAAATTATTGAAGAAAAAAGTCTTTTTTTAGCGTAAATGGATGCCTAGGGTATTGTATTTATCATTTTTCATCACCCCACACCCATACCCACACTCACACACACCCATTTAATTCTTCCCTTGGCTGAATTCAGCAGCCCCATCACTTTCCCCACTTGAATTTTCAAAGAAAAGAAATGAAACAAAAGAAAAGAATAGAATAGAAAATGATAGAAATTGAGTGGACTTTGACTAGATTTATCTTTCCCCACCTCACTCTCTCTCCTCCCTCACCCAATCCTCACAAATTTCTGGCCAAAACCTGCCCTCAAACAGCCCCTCTTGATTCTTCTCCATTTCATTGCAAAACCCACAAAATTCCACCAAAAATCCAAGCCAAAAATTCCACAAAAACAAAATCCAATCTCTACCCATTATTTCTTTGCCCAAGCTAGCATGGATCTTGGAAGAAATTGGGCATTTTGGAGGCCATGATCTTCATGTTGATCTCTTGATCATGAAGTATAAAAATTCTTCCATATTTGTTAATTGTTAGTTGTATGTTTAAAGCAAACTTGTTTAGGTGTTTAAAAAATATAAATAAAGGGGTTTTGAATTCAAGTTTAGAAATTCAAGTGGATGGATTTGGATTATAGTTAGGGTTTTGTTGTATGATTATGGTTGCAAGTGGGATTCTTCTTTTGTGGAATGTGAAACATAATTAAATTGTTAGTTGTAAATTGTTAAGTTG
This sequence comes from Agapanthus africanus, assembly GCA_030015575.1. Lineage (NCBI taxonomy): Eukaryota > Viridiplantae > Streptophyta > Magnoliopsida > Asparagales > Amaryllidaceae > Agapanthus > Agapanthus africanus. The sequence goes on from CM057341.1 coordinate 137,257,350, forward strand.
AAATTGTAATATTTAAGCTATTTTACTTACTAGAATTTTGGAAAATTATTGAATGTCTTAGATTAAAATATAATTATGGTTTCATGTCATTATTAGTATTATAATAAGTGGTTTAATGCCTTTGGACCATGCAAAACCAAGCTTATTTGTAAAATTATGAATTTTACTTTAAAAATTGTTAAAATTGGTTATTTTTGCAAACTTGAATTTTGGGTTAATGATAATTAATGAGTTTAAAAGTATGGAAATGGTTTATATGACCTGGTTATGATACTTAGAGAATATTATGGCTATTAGTTGGGTTAAAACATCAAGTTTCGAATTAAAACGGTAATTAAGTGCTTTCTAGGTTTTGTGAAATAAATCGATTTGAGCAAATTTAAGGTTTTTATGAATTGCACCATATTTTCAATTAAGTTCTAGTGTGTTATGAACGCGTGATTGGTATGTTGGGTTTTTCTCGATTGATTGATGTTTGTACATCGACATCGAGGATTGGTTTAGCTATTTTGGCATGCGTAGGCGATAGGTTTTGACCTATGCGTGATACGCGTGCCGATTTGATTTTCGTGTGCCGTTTCGATTTCGAATTTGGTTTTAATGCTATACGATGCGTTATGATATGTAGGTACCCCATGTGGATTTCGAGACGACAAGCAAGCACGTGGCGACGTCGGCACCGGCTACCGAGGACCAGGTGAGTAGATTTATATCTACGGGGAGAAGTCGGGTGGATGGCGTATAGCACCCCCGCAGTCCGTGGTGGTGTATACGGATGCGTATACACACCAACATTTATTATATGTTATTGGGGATTAATAACGTTGCTTAGGATGAATATTGGTGTGTTGGAGTACTTTAGTGTTGCGAACCCTAGGGTAGTGTTACACACACATACACACATACATACTTGCATACATTCTTATTGATATGTGCTCATGGGATTCTTTATAGTTATGTGTTCACATGGGTATGGGACTATGTGTTCACATACGGATTAAGGATGATACTTGGGATTGAGCTGAGTCGATGAGATTCGATTTGAGGCCGTGAGATCGGTGATATAGCAGGGTTCGTATCTTAGATACGACATGACGTTGTAGCGGGTCCTTGACGTAGTGTTTCACACACGTCCATGCATACGTAGGCGGTATCAGTATGGTACTAGACGTAGATCAGTACCCCGATCATATTATTTGATAAAGAGGATACCAGGTGAATAGTATGATGAATGTGATATTGACCCGTACCCAGATTGGGATGCCGTACGACGGATTTACGTACGAGCTATATTGATGATTGATCCGCACTCTTGACTTGGGATGCCTGATTATAGATATGGTATCGGATATGATATTATTGAGGCGGGATCACCGACTATACATATACAGGTATGTATATGTATCGACTCAGATGATAGGCGGTTTCCTTACCTGTAGTTCAGCTTGTTAGTTCAGCCGTATAGTTTAGTGTAGTTGTTAGATTAGATTATACTTCTTACCTATTTCAAAAACTAACGAATCGTGGGCATTTTTAAAGACAGCTCAAGGGAATCTACGGATATTTCAAAAACGACGTATCTTTTCATAAAAACAACGTAGCCCCTATTTTCAAAACCCCATGATTCGTGTTATTTCAAAAGGCACCATTCGTAGGACTTATATTAGATTATTGCAGATTAGTTATCGTTGTGTCTAGTATTCAGCTCCCGCACATTATTGTTGTTCGCTCTGCCTCGCATATTTATTTTGCTGCATATTCCATTATTGATATCATGTTGTTAGGACACCAGCACCATTACCGATGATGCGTATGTACCACGTACACCTACTTGCCGGCTCACACACATCTTCATCGGTAATTGCCATGTCACGTACACTTTAGAGAATATAATTGCTTGACTTAGATTGTTAGCTAGTAGTGTTGACATGATATTAGTGTACTTCCCTTATATGTCATATTAGACATTGTAGTTATTACCTACCACTTCATGCATACTGTTATTCAGTTGTTCATGCCTAGTTCATTATCATTGACATATGCACTTGTGATGATTTCTTGAGATTTATGATATTTCTGGATTTCGGGGAAAGCCGCAAAATTTACAACTTATGATCTTTTAAAATATAAAATGTTGCGGTTTTCTAGTGATGTAAGTGTCGTCCACCATGAGTTTGCTGTGGTTTTGGAGATCCGTGTCGAGGAGTGGAGGAACCGTCACGGGTACATGGTGGGCCCGGTATGGTACCCCGGGGCAAGAGGAATGTGGTGTTGACGTTGAGCCTGGCTGGGGAGCACTACCTACCGGTGATATTACCCGACGCGTCGGATATCCGGAGGATACCGTCGTGGTCTTGAGATGGATGGTAGGGGCCGGTCTGGACTGACGGCGCCCTAGATATTGAGATTGAGACATTGATATTTCGAGACAGTGAGATTTATGTTTTGTGTCGATGCTAGACACTGTTGATACTGATTTCATTTATGATACCTCAGTTTAAAAATACGAAGGAAATCTCACTAATTTATGAAAACAGTTTCTTCATTTACATGTATTCTGTTTCATGCATGCATACCTCATTCATATGATATATTGCTACCTGAGGCACTGGCACGGGCACATGAAATTATACTCGGGTTAGATATTACCCTAGCCATTGTTATAGGTTGCCTGTTATACTTATATTTGAGGATATATTATGATCATTGACCTAGGTTGCGTTATTTATGCGATTTCTGTGCGTAGATGTTTTTCTATTCACGAGTTGGCAACTCACCCCCGTTGTGCCCCAGTTTCTTGCAGGTTGCCGTACAGGTTTCATTACGGCTTTGCGGGCTCAGTTTCATTCGGGTGACTTGCTAGTAGGTGGGTTTTTTCTTGTATCGTACCCATCATATTATCTTGTATATCATTATTCTGTTGTATCTAGAAGTTCCATCAACCAAACATGTAGCTATTGAGATAGAGACCAGTGTTGTTTATTCTTTCGACCTTAGAGTCGCTCGTTATATTTCTGGTGGTTTTGAGTTCTCTTTTGAGTTTTTGATCCTCGCCGTTGGCGTTGTATATTATATTGCCTGTGTGGTTGTGACCGTCGATTGACGAAGAGCTAGCTCTCGCTTGGGGATGCCTTTTTCTTGATTTCGTATACTATTCATGTTGTATCCCGTTTGGGGGCCAGTATTTACAAAGAAGACTCTGCCGAAATTTTCAGTAAATTTTTGATGTTTTTAGAAACCCGCATAATTTGGCTTATGCTATTAAAACTACTTGATTTAAATTGGTTTTTCCTACTCTCTACTACTCTTCTTGGTTTGGATTTCTGGGTTTTCGGTTTACTTAGATTACGTACGTCTCGAGACGTTCGTAGTTTAAGTGCCGGTCATGTTCCGTACTTTCGGGTCGTGACACTGTCATAGAGAAACTGAAGTATCTCTCAGGTGGGTGAGGAACCCTACTAGATCGGCGGAGAGGCTGAGGTTCGTTGGTAACTATTGAATCCTTTGGTTCTACCAAATCATCAGCTGCAGTTTGTATAGCTGGAACCTTTCTAGTTCTACATAACAGACCTTGCCTCGAGCTTGTCCGGACTTTGCTTTAAGACATAGGCCGGACAACCCCAAATCTTAACTAACTTAAGATATGGGCTCTTCCCTTTCCATATCGCATATGAAGTGGTAGGCAACAAATTTGATTTGAACCCTATTCAATAGGTATGCAGCTTCTCAAGCGCATAACATCCAAAAGGAAATATGAAACTCAGTAGTACTCATCATAGAGCACACCATATCACATAGGGTGTTATTGCTCCGCCCCGATATACCGACGTGCTGTAGTGTATACGGAGGAGTAGTGCTGAGAGAGAATCTCATTCTCCTTTAGAATAGTCCAGGAATTCCGTGCTCAAGTATTCTCCTCCTTGATCTCATCAAAGGACATAATACTTATACCCTTATTTTGGTTCTCTACTTCTAACTTATATTCTGTGAATATCTCAAAAGCTTCGGACTTGTGTTTCAGCAGGAACATATGTCTGAATCTTGAGAGATTATCAGAGAATGTAATGAAGTATAAAGAACCGATCTTGGCATGTGTAGACAGGGGACTTTCATACATCAGCATGTATCAATCCCAAAAGTTCACTAACTCTTTCTCTGTTTCCAACAAACAGAGCTGTGGTCATCTTATCTTTGTGACATGACCGGCAAGTTTCATAAGATGTAAATTCAAACTAATTTAAATGTGCATCTATATGTAACTTCAGCCAGTCGGGTCGCATTGATATGACCTAGTCTACAATGCCTCAAGAAGGATCCGTTCATTTCTGAACTCTTCCTCTTGTGTGTGTTTCGTATACTAAGAACTGTAATTTGATTTAGAACGTCAATGCTTTTAGATAACGTGCCTGAACCGATCAACTATTGATATAGGAAATGTTCAAAACATTATCCAATCAATACAAAATTATATCCTTTCTATACTAATAAAGAGACTGATATGATTTTGTATATCAGGTTCGGTATCTATTAACATTTGTTCAGAATCAATGTATTCAGGTAATACAGGGTGATAGTGACCAACAGACTTGGCTGCAACACTTGCACCGTTTTCTGTCTCATGAAACTTATCACCCGTTCTCAGTTCTCTACCTTTCTGTAGCCTATGTAACAGATTACATATATGGGATCCTGATCCGGTATCACATACCCAGGACGTAAAGGATACTGAGAAACAGTTCTGTGTAACGAACACACCCGAAGATGATGCATCAACATGCACTTTCTTCGTTTGGGCGGCACGGGAAATCTGGTATTCCCCAATTTCCTGCTCTGTCTTATAACACTTATAAGTTGGAGCGGGACCAACGTTCCCCAGCTCAGTATAACAAGTGGGTTCGGTCAATATATCCGTTTTATTATCTTGATTAAGGCGTGATATGGTCGCTACCTGGAGAGAGAGAGAAGAAAACACTCAGCGTATGCTCTTGCAAGATTAGATTGGTTATATAATATATCTAATCAGGATGTCTCCCACTGTTTTAATCAAATCTTCCTTCAAACCCTAAAAGGAAAGACTAGCCGGGATTAATTATACGCTACAAGTTCGCCAATCTTTCAGCCAGGCCAGTGTCGGTACTTTGAGGGAGGTCCCCCGTTCTTTCGCACGAACCTAATTAAAGTAAACCTCGTTTTCCCAGAGGCGTAACCCCGTTGACACCTTTCTAGACACCTACTTGATCGGCTAATTGTAATGTATAAAACTCTCCCAGGAGTAACTCTTACTCGCAGTGGGTATTGGGATCCAACTATCTTATAGAAGGTATGCAATCTCATTGCAAATTTCAACACTTGAAATTCCCAATAATATTTTGCCCCTAGCATCTTATGACCTTGGCTAAGGTCAACAAATCATAAGTGCTAGCCAAGTTCAACCCGTCATTTCCCGATTGAATTAAACTCACCCGCACGACCCTTGGCTAAGGTCAACAAAGTCGCACGACTATCCTAACTCAATCGCATCATATGCTTATACAGATAAGCACTAATCAGCTACCGCACACTACGCCTTGACTAAGGTCAACAAACGTAGCACGAATACTAACCAGTACTTATCTGAAATGACGGAGGGCTACGACGGGTTTTTCAGAAAACCCTTTGCGTAATGAACTTGATATCGTTGTAGAATCGAGTGATTTTAAATGGAGTGTTTTTGAGGCTTTTCTAGTTTTGCTAAAGGGGTCACTCCCGGTGAAGGGATCGTCGGCCCTTTTCTCATCGAATAAGGTGCAGGATATATCACATATACCACTATGCAAAGCAGAAACTATAGAAGCAATCAAAAGACAAACCGAGTTTGTAGCATCTGCCAGTTATCGCTAAAGGAGTCACTCCCGGTGAAGGGATCTCGGTCCTTTCCTTATCGAATAAGGTGCTGGATGTTCTACAAGGAACACCGCTATGCAAAGCAACAACTAGAGCTACCAGTTTTTATAAACAAGTTTCTACAACATCTTAGGTTTCTTTTATTTCATTAATCTCATTAATGAAGTCCCATTTTAATTATGCTTCACAAGCATCTCTTTTGAAACGAAATCTGCAATATAACATATATCTCATATATATAATATATAAACATTCGTCTCAGGCAGTAATATGATCTCATCACAGAACATTGCAGCAGAAGAACATATATGAAATATTGAATATACTAGGACGTCCGTGTTTTCAATACGAGCCTGTATAAAACACGGATTCCACGGTCGCGATGAATAGCCAAACCCACATCCCTAGACCCCTAGGAGAGCGGCAAGTAACACTGCCAATTCTAGGGTTAGGAGACCCGGTCCCGACTCCTCGAGATGGTCTCCCACTGGACCCTAGAACCCGGTTACTTGTGCTCCCCGCCTTAGGTCTACCTAATGCAGAAAAGTAAATAATATACAACGGTGACAACTTCCGCTACCTGGAAGTGCCCCAATAAAAGAATATTACATACAACTGAATTTTACATGAATGAAAAAGAAAAACTCTCATCTCACATAAAACCCCGGCTATTCAAACGCGACGATCCAATACAACATATCACAGCAACACATAATATCTCATATCATCAACGTAAGCAAGTATGCGTATCCCGATTGTCGTTGATGTATAGCAACGAAGCCGGCGATACACCACATACTACGCTTACGGTCACAGAAAAGAAAATGTAAAACTACAACAGTTGGAATCCGCAACCTATTTAGACATCGCATGCCTAACCAAATGAATTCCTTAGACATCGCATGCCTAACAATTATAAACCCCGCATTTTAGTCTCATTTATCGAAAACTCTTTTCAATATCAAGTCGGCCAATTCAACAAGATTCCCGACGTCCTGATCGAATGCTCGTCGCAAACTTTAGTAGACGGCCGCACCCCCGATACCGTCGACGAAGTGCACCAAGGCGGAACACCGCTACCGGGAGCACCCGAACGGATGCTTTCGGCGACGGGGTTCTCCTACAGTCACTTGGTCGGGGCTATGGAGTGAGGCTGTCTATTAAGTTTACCCGGCGAGTATCCTCGTACCCTACGTGATTGCGACGGACTTTTGATCACATCAAAATTCCGTGGCAACCGATCATTTGAGACTAAACTGCTATGTTTATAATATTCAAATTAGTTATCTCATAACTACCTGTGGATTCCAATTATTGTATCACATTCCAGATAAATAGAAAAAGTTAAACTTTCCGATCGAATCATTAAGCACCCAAGATTTCCCCAATATATTTCAACACTTGAAAACAGTTTAAAAACGTCCATCACATGCCACAGTACCAATGGTCCAGCCGTAGAAGGGTCAAGCCAACGCCTCACATGTGGCACGCCGTACTGCCCCAAACCCTAAGGTTCAAAGGGCAGTTCAAGACGGTCACATAATCGAGTTAAGGTTTGTTGTCTTCTAGAGGGTCCACCGAGTTACTTGCATGACTTAGAACATTCTTAAACAGTAGAAAAAATCCAACTTTTGAAAAATTTTCCGACAGGGGAAAAAGTGAGTTATTGATATCCGTTCGAACTTTTTAACAGTTTTTTAAATTTATCCGGAAAGCCACATAGACAAAATCTAATTCTCCGATCGAAACATCGAATCCCCTAAAACAACTCCAGAAAACTCAACTGTAGAATAATAATTAAAACATTCCAGAGAACTCAGCACTGTGTAATTGGAATTACTGTGCCAAATAGGAGGGGTGACTTCATCAAGTGGCCGCGGAAACGCCGCAGAAGCCAGGCTTCTGCCGCGGTTCCGCCGCGCTTTTGACGAATTACCCCCTCGAATTTCACAGTAATTCTAATTAGACCCTGCTGAATTTTTTAGAAACTTTTAATTGACAAAAATCCAAATTTTCAGAAAATTTCCAGAGAGCATTTTGGAGTCGGGGTTCCGGGTTCGGTCGGACTTTAAACTTCGTCTAGACTTCGCCTAAAGCTCTAGCTTGGCTCTGATACCACTGTAGGGTTGCTTGGCACGCGCACAAGGGTCTACGAGGCATCAACCATGCCCGATTTAAAATTTAGCCGTGCCGAACAACCCGAATACGGAACTTTAAACTAGAGATTAGGCGATGACTTGCATGCTAAACACTTTAACACTAAGTGAGAGGGATTACAACCTTTGTAGATCCGGTCCTTCACTTCATATGCTCCGTGTTGTGGTCCCTTCGCTGCGATCATCGGGATCCGGACTCTCGAGAGGTTCCACGAAGAGAAAGACGCAACCTTTGCTTCCGATCTTCGATACTAAGATGATCTACCTCGAAGTTTCTTTAACACAAGCTAACACTCATGAAATGATGTGAACACCCTCATCTAAATGGCAAGGGAAGATTAGGATGATGAAGTAGGAATTTTGCTCTATTTATTTATATTTTTCTCACATTTATCCATCACAAAATCAAAGCAAGAAACCATTTCAAGCTTAGAAGAAGAAGGAAGAAGATGATGAATAATGAATTTTTTAGTGAGCAAATATTAGTTAATGTAATTTAATATATCAAATATATTATTATACATTAAATTATCAAATCAACACTTGATCCGACAATCCGGCTATATCGCATATAACCGACTAATATTTATCCGTACCGATTCATCGAATCAACACTTGATCCGATGACCCGGCTGATATCAAATATCGCGAGAATAGAATACGGTATCACATATCGCATTATCCTCGGTCCCGCACATATCACATATGTGCTCCTACTCCGTTTTGCCTGAGTCAAGAAACCTCTGTGTAGGACTCTAAAGAATCGTCAATACGCCGGCAGTAGGTGATGATCATATCAAACACCCACAAGCTGCAAGCGGTCAGCTAAACGTAACAGCTACCCAGGTATTGAGCGCTCAGAAGATCAACAAGCAAGCCTGTAACTTCTCCTGTGAATCCAAACAGTAACACTCCCGTACAGTCCGGTCTCGTCGTCTGATATGTTGCATATCTCGCCTAGGGGTGGTAAACGTCAGACCCCAGTAGCTCGATAAGTCGTGTCGATTTGAGGTCTATAACAGTTTGAGAAACTACTGATAACACTTACCAGTAAATCTCAGCAACCCTGGCCAGGGATTTCCGGTTATAGCCAATCGAACACAGCACAACATCAACTCCCTATACCGGGAGAGACGAATCCCCTCCTATCGCTCATTGCCTCCATGTGATTCAGGACTGTACCTAAAAGCCACCTTTTTGCATGCCCTCTTGGACGTGGTATGATGGAAATCAAAGCACAGTGGGAATCACACAAGACTCTATGACGATCTCGGGTCAACAGACTACTCTGTACCAGTGTCACCGGAGAACTGCCATCTGACGTATGGTATAATACCATCTGGGAGTTCTCGGCGAGTCCGTCCAGTGTACCCAGTCTCCACTGAGCACCCGTACACCATCCTTGATGTCAAACACCGATGGATATGGGATCATCCATCGCCCATCATATGGGTCAAGATGCGTATACGCTAGTCTACTCTGGTGCATCGATGCCCTGTCTCGATACACCCTCGACTAGGAATAGTTATAGGATGTACTCGTCGACTACCGTGGCCCCAGTAGTAAGATCACATCATAGTCCCAGTAGTCGAGTACATATCCTAAGGGCTTTATCAACATGTAACATAGAGACAATCAGAGTACATGTTAAGATAAAGTACAACCAGATAGCATACTATCATGTCGAGCAAGAAAGTCCTCCTTATATATGTCCTAGCATCCACTACAATATACATCGTATGTACAGTAATGGCCTCTAGGGCATACATATAACTAACATTCAATAGGTATGCAGCTTCGCAAGTGCATAACTCCCAAAAGGAAAATAGGAAACTCAGTAGTACTCATCATGGAGCACACCATATCACATAGGGTGCAATTTCTCCGCCCTGATATACCATCGTGCTATGGTGTATATGGGGGAGTAATGCTGAGAGAGAATCTTATTCTCCTTTAGAATAGTCCAGGATTTCCATGCACAAGTATTCTCCTCCTTGATCTCATCAAAGGACATAATACTTATACCCGTTTTTGGTTCTCTACTTCTAATTTATATTCTGTGAATATCTCAAAAGCTTTGGACCTATGTTTCAACAGGAACATATGTCTGAATCTTGAGAGATTATCAGAGAATGTAACGAAGTACAAGGAACCGGTCCTGGCATGTGTAGACAGGGGAGTTTACATACATCATCATATATCAGTCCCAAGAGTGTACTAACTCTTTCTCTGTTTCCAATAAACAGAGCTATGGTCATTCAATCTTTGTGACATGACTGGCAAGTTTCACAAGATGTAAATTCAAACTGGTTTAAATATGCATCTAAAATGTAACTTCAGCCAGCCGGGTCGCATTGATGTGACCTAGTCTACAATGCCTCAAGAAGGATCCGTTCATTTCTGAACTCTTCCTCTTGTGTGTGTTCTGTATACTAAGAACTGTAGTTTGATTTAGAACGTCAATGCTTTTAGATAACGCGCCTGAACCGATCAACTTTTGATATAGGAAATGTTCAAAACATTATCCATCAATACAAAATTTTATCATTTCTTTACTAATAAAGAGATTGATATGATTTTGTATATCAGGTTCGGTATCTAATAGCATTTGTTCAGAATCAATGTATTGGTAATACAGGGTGACAGTGACCAACAGACTTGGCTGCAACACTTGCCCCGTTTTCTGTCTCATGAAACTTATCACCCGTTCTCAGTTTTTTTACCCTTTTGTAGCCCTATGTAACAGATTACATATCTGGGATCCTGATCCAGTATCAAATACCCAGGATGCGGAGGATACTGAGAAACAGTTCTTTGTAATGAACACACCCGAAGGAGATGCATCATATGCACTTTCTTCGTTTGGGCGGCATAGGAATTCTGGTATTTCCCTATTTCCTGCTCTGTCTTATAACAATTATAAGTTGGAGCGGGACCAACGTTCCCCAGCTCAATATAACAAGCGGGTTCAGTCAATATATCCGTATTTATTATCTTGATTAAGGCATGATATGGTCACTATCTGGAGAGAGAGAGAAGAAAACACTTTAGCGTATGCTCTTGCAAGATTAGATTGGTTATTATCTAATCCGGATGTCTCCCACTGTTTTTATCAAATCTTCCTTCAAACCCTAAAAGGTAAGATTAGCCGGGAATAATTACACCCCATAATTTCATCAAATTGTCTTGTGTAAAACTTTCCCAGGAGTAACTCTTACTCGCAGCGAGATCGGGATCCAACTATCATATAGAAGGTATGCAATCTCATTGCAAATTTCAACTCTTGAAATTCCCGATATGATTTTTACCCCTAGTGACTTATGACCTTAACTATGGTCAACAAATCATAAGCACTAGTTAAGTTCAACCCGCCATTTCGTGATTGATTTAGGCCCACCCACATGACCCTTAACTATAGTCAACAAAGTCATGAGAATGCCCTAATCGATCGCATCAAATGCTTTGTAGGAATTCACAACTTAGCTACCGTACACCACGCCTTAACTATGGTCAACAAACGTGGCACGAATACTAAGTACTCTGCTTCCTAAAATGGCGGAGGGCAACGGATGGTTTTTACGAAAACCTTTAACATTTTGAACTTGATATCGTTGTAGGATCAAGTGGGAAGGAGTGGTTTAAGCTCCAGTTTTAAAAATCGAATGGTTTTGTAGTATCTTTCTAATTTTGCTAAAGAGGTTACTCCCGGTGAAGGGATCTCGGCTCTTTCCTCATCGAATGAGGTGCTGGATATGTAAATACCACGATGCAAAGCAACAATAGATCAACTATAAAACCAAATCGAGTTCTTTATAACATTTTCCAATTTCGCTAAAGGGGTCACTCCTGGTGAAGGGATCTCGGCCCTTTCCTCATCGAATGAGGTGCAGGATATTCAAGAATACCACTATGCAAAACAAAAGCTAGAGTTACTCTTTTTCAAAAAGTTTGATTCTACAATATCTTTAGATTTCTTTCTCTTAACATTAATTACATTAATGTGGTCCCATCATTTACGTTTCCTAAACATCACAGAAAAGAAACGCAAAATAGAACGTACGCTTATGCCATCCGCATTTGCTACTGGGCCCCGTCATGCACCGTTAGGTTACTTAACTAACGGCAGAGCGGGGGCTGGACTAGCGCGGGTGCAAAACATAAGCAACGTTTATTATATATATATATCATATATAAATATAACCATTTCAGGTCACAGATGAATGCATTGGATATACTAGGAATTCCGTATTTCATTTAAGCCCTTAATGAAAAACGGGTTCCACGGTCGTGATGAATAGCCAAAAACCCCCCTAGACCCTTACTGGTGCGACAAACTACCCGCCAAATTCCCGAAGTGTAGCAACCTCTCTCAACAATTGAGTAGGCCACTTGGCACTTAGAGAACCCGGTAGTTTGTGCACCCCACCTCAGGTCTATCCTAGGAGCAAAAACAGTAAAAAGAAATTATACAATATAACATTGCTTTTTACAAATTACATGGAATGATAGAAAAGGAAAAACACTCTTCTCACACCCCCCGGCCATTCATCACAACGATCCAACACATTCATATACACATACCATCTCATGATATCCATATGTGCAACCCCCACTAATCGTCATATAGCAATTAGCGGACGTTTCAAACACATATAACAAAAATGAAAACCCGATTAGCCAAGCACTTTAGAATTTCGATCGATAGTTTTTTAAAACCATGCCAACACTTGACATGTCCCTGTACAAACATCTTTGTAAAAATCTACACATCCCAGAAACCATATTTTTCTAAATATAAGAATACTGTAGCAAACCGAGTCAACTCCGCGTTGACTCGGCGGCGGATCCGCGGCCAAACCCTGGGTTTGGCCGCGGATCCGCGGCAGTCTTGGCGAGTTGGGACTCCGGTTTTCTACAGTGATCTTATAAATCCCTGCTTGTATTTTTAAGACATGTTAAATTAATTTTTGAACACTTTCAAAAACTGACAGCAGCAAGGGCAGAATACGAGTTTTCGGGAGAAAAAACTGTCGATCGAGCTTCTAACTTTTGGCTAACATCTAATTGTGGTTTAGTTAGGCTCTGATACCATGTTGGTTAGTGCTGCATGCTCCCACAACTCTTGTGGCGCGGCGGAAGCGATGAACGAAAATTTTCTTTGCATGCAACACGCACTTAACCGAAGATCTTGTCTAAACCACAACTAGTAAATCCTAACTAGAGATCTTATCTACTATGTTAGGGATTATACCTTGATGATACGGTCCTTCGGGTCTTCTCTTGGATGCAACTCCTTTGCTCCTTTCTCCTTTTTTGGTGAACTCCTCGGCTCCTTTAGATGTTGCCGACGTTTTCGATCTCCGGCCACCGAAGACCTAGATGATCCACCCGAGAGTTTTCGTGCAAGCTTGAAACTCTTCTCAAGAGTTTAACCGAGAGACCAAATTTGCTAGAAGAGGTCACTAGGATGATGTAGAGATAATTGTATTGGATTAACTTGAAATCCTAAGCTTTGGATTCACATCTCATGTGAGGGTTAAAGCTAGGAAGAATGATCACCATCATTTTTCTTTCTCTCTTCTTATACACTTGTTATGATACACTCATCATAATTTTGTGTAGGATTTGAATGCCTTAATTTCACATCACATATGAAGGTAGAAGGAGGAAAGAATAAGTGCATTTCATGATTAAAAAGTTTAAGCATGATAAAAAGAAAATAGCACTTACTAAAGCATGTATTATGAAAGAAGTATCATGCATTAATAGTGCATCCACTTCAACAACCACATTATCATGCTTATACCTTTTAATTTACACCTCACTTATTTATTTTCACAAAATAAATGATGTCATAATTATGTCATTATGAGGTGGCACCTTCTAGAAGGTATTTTTGTAACAATTACAAAAATACCCTTCCTCCGTATACCGTATACCGTATACTGTATACCCGCATCCGAATTCCGAAAAATACGAATACTATTAATCCAACAATATAATACCGGTATCCAGCCAGTATTATTCTTTCGATTATTATTTCTGTAACAATTACACGAACATAATCGAAAACCTGCCGCAATACCTTACGGCTGCCGTAACAACTTACGGTCTCTACATCTTTTGCCTGAACGAGGGAACCCTCTGTGTGGGACTCTAAAGACTCGTCAGTACGCTGGCAATGGGTTTAACCACAAGCACGTCAGCGGCACTAGCTGTGCGTAACGGCTACCCAGGTACATGACGAAAAGGTGGCCGACGAGCGAACTCATCATAACCCTTACGAGCCTGTAAGCAACACTTACCGTACAGTCCGGTCTCTTCGTCTGATACGTCGCATATGAAGTCTAGGGGTGGTAAATGTCAGACCCCAGTAACTTTATAAGTCATGTTGATTTATGGCTCATAACAGGTCGAGGAACTACCGATAACACTTATCAGTAAACCTCGAGAACCCTGGCCAGGGATTTAGGTGTTATAGCCGATCAAACATAGCGCGACATCAACTCCCTATACCGGGAGAGACGAAACCCCTCATATTGCTCACTGTCTCCATATGATTCAGGACTGTACCCAAAATCCACCTGTTTGCACAACTCAGTAGAGCCGTGGTAGGGAGGAAATCAAAGTACAATGGGAATCACACAAGACACTATAACGATCTCGGGTCTACAGACTAACCTGTACAAGTGTCACCAGAGAACTGCTATCTGACAATAGGTATATATACCATCTAGGAGTTCTCGGCGAGTCCGTCCAGTGTACACAGTCTCCACTGAGCACCCGTACACCATCCTTGATGTCAAACACCGATGGATATGGGATCATCCATCGCCCATCATATGGGTCAAGATGCGTATATGCTAGTCTACTCTGGTGTATCGATGCCCTGTCACGACACACCCTCGACTAGGAACAGTTATAGGATGTACTCATAGACTACCGTGGCCCCACTAGTATGATCTCATCATAGTCCCGGTAGTCGAGTACAAATCCTAAGGGCTTTATCAACATGTAACAAAAGAGACAATCAGAGTACATGTTAAGATAAAGTACAACCAGATAGCGTACTATCATGTCGAGCAAGAAAGTCCTCCCTATATATGTCCAAGCATCCACTACAATATACATCGTATGTACAGTAATGGCCTCTAGGGCACACATATAACTAACACATCCATCGCCCATCTGTATGGGTCGAGAAGGTATACGCTAGTCTACTCTGGTATATCGATGCCCTGTCTCGATACACCCACGACTAGTGATCTTGAAGGATGTACTTATAGACTACTATGTCCCCACTAGTATGATCCACATCATAGTCCAGGTAGTCAAGTACACATCCTAAGGGTTTTACCAACATGTAACAGAGAGACAATCAGTATACACGTTAAGGTAAAGAGTAACCAGATAGCATACTATCATGTCGAGCAAGAAAGTCCTCCCTATATATGTCCCAGCATCCACTACAATATACATCCTATGTACAATAATGGCCTCTAGGGCATACATATAACTAACACAAGGTTTCGGGAGGCATTGTCCATGCCAAATTCAAAAATTTCCGTTCTAGCTAACCCTAACTATGAATCGTTAACTAGAAATCCGACGAAAATGTAAATGCAAACACTTTGCAAGTAAAGTGAGTAAGGAATATAACCTTTGTAGACCGGTCATTCACTTCAATAGCTCCGTGTAGTAGTCCCTTCGCTGCGATCGTGAACTCCGGACTCTAGAGAGGCTCCCTTGAAGAAACGAACATGCTTGCTTCGAAGACTTCGAGGCCGAAGATGATCTACGTCGAGGAGAAACTAACCCAAGCTATCTCTTCACTAATTACGGAATTAGTGAACCAAACACCCTATACTAAATGGCAAGTAGTAGAGGATGATGAAGTAGAAAGTGGGCTCACTTTAAATTTAATTTTCTCACAAGGTTTCATCACTTATCAAAAATCAAGAGAGCTCAAAAATGAGGAAGAAGAAGATCAAGTGATGAACAAAGAGATGAGGTTAGAAATGCAACCAAGGTTAAATAATATCATGCCTAACCCTTGTAGAGACTAAACCATAGCCTAAGGTTAAGGGTTGGGTTAATAAATATCTCAAGCATGACAAACAAGTGGACTTGGTCAATGGTTATCTTGTTTGCACAAAATATCAACCATGAAAAAAACCATTTGTTTGAATTACTTAAAATAAATAAAACCCTAGCTTAACCCTAGCATGGTTTAAGTCTTATACATACATGTTGCATGTGTAACCTAGCATGACACACTAATATATATCACATATATAATAAGTGTGCATAAAGAAAACAATACAATTAACATATATCACATATATATCAATGTATCATTAAGTGAGAAAAAATGAATACTTAAGTGAGCTAATATTAGTTAATGTAATGGAATATATCAAATATTAAATCAACACTTGATTTAATAATCCGGCTATATCACATATGACTGACTAATATCAAATGTATCCATTTATCGAATCAACACTTGATCCGATAACCCGGCTATATCACATATAACCAATCGATACATATATCGCGAGAATAGAATACGGTATCTCATATCGTATTAATCTCGGTCCCGCACATATCACATATGTGCTCCTACTCCGTTTCGCTTGAGCCAGGAAACCTCTGTGTAGGACTCTAAAGACTCGTCAATACGCCGGCAGTAGGTGATGATCATATCAAACACCCACAAGCCGCAAGCGGTCTGCTAAACGTAACGGCCACCCGGGTATTGAGCGATCAGAAGATCAACAAGAAAGCCTGGTCGTACTCCTGCGAATCCAATCAGTAACACTACCGTACAGTCCGGTCTCTTCGTCTGATATGTCACATATCTCATCTAGGGGTGGTAAACGTCAGACCCCAGTAACTCGATAAGTCGTGTCGATATGAGGCTCATAACGGGTCGAGAAACTACTGATAACACTTACCAGTATATCTCTAAAGCAGCCCTGGCCAGGGACTTCCTGTTATAGCCAATCGAGCACAGCGCAACATCAACCCCCAATACCGGGAGAGACGAAACCCCTCTTATCGCTCATTGCCTCTATGTTACTCGGGACTGTACCCAAAAGCCACCATTTTGCACGTTCTCTTGAACGTGGTAAGGTGGAAATCAAAGCACAGTGGGAATCACACAAGACTCTATGACGATCTCGGGTCTACAGACTAACCTATACCAGTGTCACCAGAGAACTGCCATCTGACGTTAGGTATAATACCATCTAGGAGTTCTCGGCGAGTCCGTTCAGTGTATCCAGTCTCCACTGAGCACCCGTATACTGTCTCTGATGTCAAACACCAATGGATGTGGGATCATCCATCGCCCATCTACATGGGTCGAGAAGCTATTGACTAGTCTACTATGGTATATCGATGCCCTGTCTCGATACACCTACGACTAGGAACATTTGAAGGATGTACTTGGCGACTACACCGTCCCCAATAGTATGATCTGCATCATAATCCTGATAGTCAAGTACTCATCCTAACGGCTTTATCAACATGTAATATAGAGACAATCAGTGTACATGTTAAGATAAAGAGCAACCAGATAGCATACTATCATGTCGAGCAAGAAAGTCCTCCCTGTATTTGTACAAGTATCCACTACAATATACATCGTATGTACAGTAATGGCCTCTAGGGCATACATATCACTAACAGATCGTGCATCGAGTATGGATCGAACGATAGCCAAGTGTAGGAAGACCGGTATCCTCCCTTTCTCCGGAGTCGAGGTGATGACCGTGCGTCGAGTATGAATCGAGCGATGGCTAAGCTCGACTAGGTCGGCGTCCTTCGATTCCTTCTTGGTCGGCTTCCTATTAGTGCGGGTCTTAGATCCATGCCTTCGTAGAGCAGGAAGCTACCCATTGTGGATGGACCAAGCAGGAATCTGCTCGGCTGTCTCGCGATGAGGGCTTTGGATCCATTTCTTTGTAGGGCAGGAAGCTACCCGTTGTGGATGGACCAAGCAAGAATCTGCTCGGAGGCCTCGTGATGAGGGCTTTGGATCCACTTCTGTGTACGGCAGGAAGCTACCCGTTATGGATGTGCCGAGCAAGAATTTGCTCGGTGGCCTCGCGATGAGGGATTTGGATCCACTTCTTTGTACGGCTGGAAGCAACCCGTTATGGATGGACCGAGCAGGAATCTGCTCGGCAGCCTCGCGATGAGGGCTTTTGTTCCGCGGACTGGCTGGGTAGGAAACTGCCCCTGGTGGATGAGCCGAGCAGGAGGCTACTCGGTTGCCTCTGGTCGAGGGCTTTCTGAATTCCATAGTTTCTCCTTAGGACGTCGTTCAATCTTCCGTGACCCGTAAAGGAGGGGGAATGGTGATGGTCACGGATGACACGTGGCCGTACCTTTTCGGGAATGTGCGATATTCCATGATTTGCGTTGTTGCGTGAGAAGATCTTGGCCGTTGGAAGATTTTTGTTGAGATTATAAATACCAGAAGGCATGGTCTCACCTTCAAATTCTCATATCAGTTTATTCCTAGTCTTGTGTTTCCCGAAGTTGACCGGTCGCGTATATACCATCAGGAAGATCGTTTCTCATGACGATGTGTATTTTTATAATCTCGATCGTTCCGAAGAGACGTACAAGACGGTGATATGCCGCTTGGAGGGCCACTGTGGGCGCTTACTTCCTTGGCGATCTCCTCTCTTTCAAGTGCTAATCTATGTGATATGGAGGACTTCCCCGGATCTGTACAACACCCTATCTCCACAGTTGATGGACGAGGCGTTTGAAAAAATGCATACGGTCCACGAGCTTGGTCTGATCTCGAAGAGCAGGCATGATCGCTCAGTGGACCTTCTTCTCGAGAGTTTCTAGCAAACATTGGTCGTTGCATCTTGCTCGGCGGATGGGAACCCCGGCGAGTCTATGGCTTCTACGGTCCACGGGTACCGTCAGAGGGAGCGGGCGGAGGCTGTTTGGGCTCGGCTGGAAGAGCTTTTATCTGAGTATCACCGACAATGTTTTCTTAATCCCCGTCCTCCTCTGCTGTAGTCGTTGTAAGGCTGGGGAGCCCATAATACCTCCGAATAAATAAATTTGTCTTTTGTTATGGTGTATTGTCTCTTTCCTCCTTTCCGTATTTTTTTACCCCGGAGCCTCGGGGGTGAGGAAAGTAACAAAGGGTTGGAGCCCCGGAGTGGTGCAGAAGTCTCTTCTATGAGAGGACCTAGTTCGGAAAACTTAGTTAATTCTGAAAGGAATTACATTATTTAAAAGAGGGTGCATATTTATTTATACAACTTAAGCTTTTCGACGTTATATGGCCGAGGAGAATTACGCCCCTCGGAGTCCTGTAGGCGGTATGCTCCACCGGGCAACGCTTCCGTTATGAGAAATGGTCCGTCCCATTTCGGGGAGAACTTATGTATTCTCCCTTGGTCTATGAAATCGTTTCTTTGTAAGACCAGATCTTCCGTCTTGAAGGCCCGATATTTAACTCGGGTATTGTAGTAGCGAGCGGTTGGTTGCTGATAAGCGGCTGCTCTAATTTGCGCTCGATCTCGTTTTTCTAACAAGATGTCCAAGTTGCTTCGGAGTGCCAAGGTGTTAGCTTCATCGCCAAAGTGTTCGAACTTATAACTGGGAAGTCCAATTTCCGCAGGGACCATTGCCTCGGTACCGTAGCAGAGTCTGATTGCGGTTTCTCCCGTGGGTGTCTTTTTCGATGCCTGCAACGCCCATAGTACCCGCGACAGTTCCTCGACCTAGCTGCCTTGCCTTCCCTCCAAGCGGTCTCTGAGACCACGGATGACGTCTCGGTTCGCTACCTCGGCCTGCCCATTGCGTTGTGGATGTGCGACCGCGGAAAACTTCATCAATATGTTGGTAGTCGTTGGAAAACTCTTTGACTTTATCGTTTTCGAAGTTGGTCCCATGGTCGGTAACTATGCACCTCGGGATTCTAAATCGGGTGATTATGTTGTTCTGCAGGAATTTTATCATAGAGGCAGCGTCCGTTTTCCTGATGGGTACGGCCTCTATCCATTTCATGAAGTAGTTCATAGCGACAAGGATGTATCTGTGTCCGTCCATGCCAGTAGGGAGTTGGCCCACCATATCCATCCCCTATTGCGCAAACGGCCAAGGGGAACTGAGTGGCGTTTGTTTGGTCGCGGGGAGATGAGGCATGTTGCCGAAGAGTTGGCAATTCTTGCATCTTCTGACCAGCTTCTCGGCATCCTGGTGTATTCTCGGACAATAGTATCCCTGGAGCAGTGTCTTCTGGACCAGGGTACGGGCCCTTTGATGCGCTCCCCTGACCCCTTCATGTATCTCTCGTAGAACGTAGTCTGCCTCGTGGAGGTCGACGCACCGGAGCAGAGGCTGAGTGTATGACTTCTTGTACAGGTTTTCGTTGCTCCAGACAAAATGGCGTGCTTTTGCCCGAAACCGGCGAGCTTCTCCTCGATCTTCGGGAAGTACACCACCGTTCAGGAATATTCCACGAGGGGCTTTCTCCAATATTGGCCTTTTTCCTGAGTTGTGTAGATTTGGAGTGTTACCTCTCCATCTTCCACGCTGGGTCGTGGTAAGACTTCGAAGAGGATATTTCTTTTATGGTTGGCCGAATAGGAAGAAGCGAGCTTGCTCAAGGCGTCGGCCTGGGTGTTCAAGTTTCTGGGAATCTGCTCCACTTGGACTTCGTCGAAATTTTTCCGAAGCCTTTTTACCTCGGCCAGGTATTTTATCATAAGTGGCTCTCGGGCCTTGAAACACTCGGTTACTTGGCCGACGACTAGTGTGGAGTCGCTGCATACCCTGATGGTCTTCAGCCCTATCCCGGAGGCGATTCGTAGCCCTGCCAATAAGGCTTCGTATTTCGCGGCGTTGTTTGACGCCCTAAAACCGAGATTTAGAGAGTACTCTATTTCCGCCTCATCCAGCCCGTGGATGATCAGGTCAGCCCCACTCCCTTCCTCTGTGGAGGATCCGTCCACGTAGAGTATCCAGTCTGGGATAGGGCCGAGTACCTCCTCGACCGAGGGCCGTGGTTTGGGGCCCCGCGCTGCCGTTCCTTCTTTAGTGGGGATGGTGCATTCGACAACAAAATCTGCTAAAACCTGTGCTTTGATGGTTTTTCTGGGGCAGTATTTGATGTCGAATTGAGACAACTCCCACCTCCATTTCTCCAAATGACCTGACGATTCGGGAGGGGGGAGGCGATAATAGATCCTAAAGGTCGCTCAATAAGGACAAGGATTGTGTGCGCTTGGAAATAGTGTCGAAGTTTCCTGAAAGCGACGACAAGCGTCAGGACTATTTTCTCTATGGCCTGGTATCTTGTTTCCGTGTCCTTAAATTCACGGCTCACGTAGTAGACCGGTCTCTGTATGCCTTCGAATTCAATGACGAGCACTAAGCCTGCAGCTTGGTCGGAGACGGCTAGATATAGTAATAGCTCTTTGATTGATCATTTCTTTGCGTGCGTTTTGAAAAGATAGATTTTGAAATCAAAGAATATTTAATTACCGCAATCAAGAACGGCGTCGCTTGGTAGTTAGCCGGTGAGTACGGGTCGGTCCACAGGGATGTTGTGTTTTTCCTAATTTGTTCTAACGAGTTAATTCCGATTGTTGTCGGATTGATTAAATCTAAAAACTAAGTTTTATCTAGACTAGAGTCTTGCTAGGGTTAGGTATAGGTTAAGTTTGGAAATGTAAAGATTTCCCACCGCTTTCAATGCCCTAATTTAGATCTACTAGGTGTTATGGTAACAATTAATAAAGGGGATTAATACCATCGGGAAGAAACGATGTTTCTTCCTCTAGGTTCTTGTCCTTCCTTTCTTAATTCTTACCCTAACCTCCATGGAAGACATATACAAGCGGTCCTTTATACTACGGTATCACCGCTACCTCGGGGGATAGGGTGCCGTAGGGAACGGTGTGTTATGTATGCATGGAGTCCTATAAAAACTTATGTTGGGCAAGAAAGGGGTGAGAGATCTCCATCTCTCAAGCTTTCCCCAAATCTAACCCTAACAAGCGAGGAGACTACTCGCTCATTAGGGAATTGAAAAACATTTCTAATTAATTTAACTAGGGCAGATAAGAAAATTATACTGGGGCAATTAAAGAAAACTTACTAATTTTATTGATAGCTCTCTCCAAACATTTACACAGGAATTTTCAGATCTGAAATAGATGAATAAAAAGAGGCCTGACCTAAATTTGGTTTTAGGGCTTCTATTTATAGATTCATAGAAACCCTAGGGTTACAATTGATTCGCGTCTGCATTTACAATTTTACCCTAAGAAAACCCTATTTTCTGCACCGACGCACCGACACCACCGACAAGCGCTTCGCACGTGCCACGGAAATTTTCCACCAATACTGGCTACACACAGCCGCGGAACCGCGGCCAGAAGGAAGGTTTGGCCGCGGATCCGCGGCCGTATAGGAGGCTTGATGCTTCATTTTTTCTGGGTTTCTTCTGTTGCATTCTTCATTCTATTTTCTTAAGTTGTTTTCTCAGATTGGCTTCTAGATTTCTTCCAGATTCTCACAGTGAATATAGTCGTGGACTTTTACCGTTGCTTCGTGACGAAGTCTGGAACCTTGCGCTGCCTTTGTTCTTTGTGAACTTGTTAATTGATCTTCAATGTTCCTCAAGATGTGGGCACGATCAAGATTCTACCATTTATCGGTCGTAGTCTCACTTTTGTATCGTCTTTTGTCCTTTTCACTGTTTTTGTCCCGAGAATCTGTAATCTGCAACTATGTAGCAGACATGGGTCAAAAGCACCTGTTTATTTATAAAATGAATAAGAATGGGGAATGTAATAATGCAAAATTACGATATGAACAAATACCCCCAAACTTATCTTTTGCTCGTCCTCGAGCAATCCTAGTTTTATTCTCAACAAAATCCTAACCTCACTTTCGCAGGGAAACGCGATTGCACTGAGCTCGTGCAACAAGCCGTTAAACCTCTAGGTGTCCCTAGTAGGAGGATTGTTGTCTCCTGAGGGTTTTCAGCGGATACTACCCACAAAATCCTATCAATTAGGCCCATTGACTTATATTCTCCAATTAGGTTTTCTAACAAGAAACTCTATTATTTTCGACTCATAAATCATCCACCCGTATTCTTCACGTTTCCTTATTAATTAACTTAAGATTATATATGTTCTGTAGACTTACTTAGCTTTTGGCATCTTTCAAATTTTCCTTTTAGGGTTCCATCTTAACTTAGGAATTTTTATCATCTCTATTAAAGATACAAGTCATATTCTTCATTCCTATCTCTTATCTAAACCCCAATCACATACCCCTACGTGTGTGTATATATAACCTCTACACTTGGAAATTCAAATCAAGTTATCATACTCTTTTCCATCATCAAAAGCACTTTTTAATTGGTGAATTTTTAGATGAAATTGCTCACACATTCTTCATGCGACCGTTAATACTTCTTAAGGTACCAACGACCGATTATAAAATGTGCTTGCACATTAATGCGTAATTCCTAGTCTTGTAATACCTAAGGCTTATAGCAGTGACTCCCAAACCAGTTGGTCTAAGGCACTAGGTGATGAAGCACCCTCACTAAATATTTTTTTCTTAATGCGGCCTTAAGTAATCACAACAACCAGTGTTCATTTTTTTTATTATCTCATTATTCACACTTGTATTTTTATTTTTTCTTCGTACTAAGAACTTTAGACAAGAGCATTTCAAGGTCTCTTCTACTAATCCAAGTTTCAAGGTTCGTGTTTGTGCAGTTTGTAGGGTATATATTTTCAGAATTTAGACTTAAGCTTAGGAATTATTTTTCAAACTTATACTTTAATAAAGATATCAATACTTTTCCTTTATTTTAATTTAGCCCAAGAAGTCAACTTGAAATTTGTCTATTTCTAAATAAACTACAAAGACATATACTTTCTACCGTTAAATTTTAAGAAAAGTTATTTTTAGGGTTTTTAATTTCCTAAGTCTAAGATCTAGTTGTTCCTAGCTAGTTAACCTTTTTGTCAAACTCAAGTCAATTATGGCCAAAATTGAATACTTTAATTTGTATAATTTTTATAATTTTCAATTTTTATGGTTTTTAAAATAAGTATGCAAATGCAAAAATATACTCATGAATGCGAAGGAAGAAAGCTTACCTAGCACACCCCTAAACTTAACCTTGACAGTGTACTCACTATCATGCTATACCAAGAGGGTCAAAAATGTCGGCACTCCCCTGTTTTTTTAATATTTATTTTAAAGAAAAACAAAAATATATATACAAAAAAGCCCCCCCAAACTTCATTGAAACAATGTTAAACGTCATTGCAAAACTTTGCAAAGACCAAACGTCAACACCAACCAGTTGAAAAATTTATCTGTGTAGAGTATCGGTCGGTGGAAGAACATGTTGTACCGATCCAAAAAGAATTGGGGAAGATAGAAGTGGTGGTATGGAAAGTGTGGAAGTGAATAGATAGGAGGTGATGATGAATCAAAACGAGAATGTGAATGATCAGAAATCAGTGGAATATTGGTATTCTCGTAGCTTATTAAAAGAAAAGGGGGTGGTTCAACTTCTAAAGGAGGAGGTTGACTATCCACACTATCCCCAAGATGTTTCAGTGGTTCCTTTATCGATTTGGCATCATCCATCATATGCATATGATATTCAATTATGAGGGAACTAATCTTCTCGATGTCCGCCATAGTCCAGCCGAAAGCTTGCCGCTTATCTTGTAAGACCATTAAAAGGGCTTTCTCTTGCTCGAGGGTTAGAGAGGCCGATATGATAACGGGAAAGGTCTTATTCTCACCTAGGTCAGCGTATTTAAGGTGAGACGGCAAGGGCTTGAGTTCAAGTTTCGGAGGCGAAACAATCAAAGGTAAAATTGGGGAATCTATCTCGAACTCAAAGGACTCCAACACTGGTTCGAAATCACTGCAAACAACCGAATCAGATGGTTCAACTAACTCATCCAAAAATTCAAAGGACTCATATTCGGGCGGTGAGTCGTCAAAATCGTCCAAAAAAGTGAAACATTCATAATCAATATCGGTTGTGCCAACTGTGTTAGATTCAAGGAGGGACGCACTAGTGGCGTCAAAACTGTTGTCATCAAACAGGAATTTTTTAAGCTCGCAGTCCTCCTGCGTGATTTCGTGAATAGAGCAAACTTCTCGTGTACTAGTTTTAGGCACGGGGGGGGGCAGACTTCCTATCTTGTAAATATTGAACTCACTAGACATCTTCCCGAAAGATAGAGTCGTAGAGCCATTGCGACAATTTATTACGGCATTGGAAGTGGCCAAAAATGGTCGACCGAGGATCACCGGAATTTGGTTACGTGGGTTAGCAACAGGTTTTGTGTCCATAACAATAAAATCAATGGGGAATATGAAGTCCCCTACTTTGATCAACACATCCTCTGACTCACCCTTAGGATGGGTGATTGATCGATCAGCCATTTGGAGAGTACAACGAGTGGGTTTCAACTCTCCAACCCCTAATTGCTCGTACACGGAGTAGGGAAGCAGGTTAACACTACACCCAGGATCTAAAAGTGCTCGATTGATGTTCTTATCCCCAATTGTTATTGAAATTATAGGACAGCTAGGGTCCTTTCGTTTTTGGGGTAAGGGTTGAGGTTGGTTAATAGCATTGCTCACTGCACTAGCCACTAGCACTTTCTTGGGTATTTGAGACTTTCTCTTCGAGGTGCATAAGCCCTTTAAGATTTTCGTGTAGGAAGGGACTTGTTGGATTGCATCCAAGAGAGGTATATTTATGCTAACCTGTTTAAATAACTCCACAATCTTCTCCATTTGTGGAGTTGGTTTATTGGATCTTAACCTGTTTGGAAATGGAGCATTTTGAAAATCTGTTGAGTCCAATTTTTGTGGATTAGATTGTGGAGTTGGAACGGATCCCATGGTGGGTGTGTTCGTGATGTGAGAAGTGGGTCCGTTCGAAGTAGAAGAAGTAGAGCCTTGTGAACAATGAAGAATAGGCTCTAAAGAAGAAGATGAAGGTGAAGAATAAGAAGATGAAGAAGAACCACCGGTAGGGGTGTCATTATCACTAATACCCACGTTATTTTGCAACACTCTTCCAGATCTCAACGTGGTCATCGCATTTACATTATGATTTTGATGTTCATATGCAACATGTGCGTTGTGTGTGTGACCGGGATTTGGCAATGGTTGAGATGGAAGCTTTCTCTTTTCTCGCTCGCTCAACGCAGCAGTTAGTTGTGCAATTTGTGCCTCAATAAATTTGATGCTTTGATCGTGTGAAGCATTGTTGTGCACCAAAGACTGGATGGAAGTCTCCAACCTTGCTGCGGATTGTGTAGATTGTTTGAAAAACGCATCTAGACTTTTTTCTAGCGAGATAACCTTATCATCATTTGGTTGAACAAAATTGTTTTAAGGGTAAAAGTTGTTAGGCACAAAATTGTTCGTTTGATTTTGATAAGGTTGTGGTTGGAAAGGTTGCTGGTATTGAGTTTGTTGGGGTGCTTGTTGTTGTGGAGGAGGAGGCCTTTGAAAGTTGTTGTTTCCTTAGAATTGTTGATTTTGAATCCAAGCAAAATTTTGGTGACTCCTCCAACCCGGATTATAAGTCGAAGAGTAAGGATCATTTCTTTGTCGTTGCTGAAAGGCAGCATTGACTTGATCTTGTCCTTGAACATGTGGATTGTAAGGACACTCTTCGGTAAGGTGTGATGGATCCGAACAACAAGCACAAACAGTTCGTGAGAGTAAAGCAGTGGCAGGAGAAGGCGATGAGATTTTGGTCTCAATGGCTTCTAGCATTTTTCGTAAGTATGGCCATCTCGGCCTTCATAGCAATCGACATATCTAATAGATGTATGCCTGCCCTAGACAGACCAATAGAAGAAGATGAGGTGGTCTTTGTGCTTTCCCACTGAAGTGTTTGTTCAGCAAGATACTCGAGAAATTGCCATGCTTCCTCACTAGATTTGGTTAGAAAGTGACCTTGACAAATGGTTTCTAGCAACTGCTTCGTTGCCGAGTTCAATCCCTCGTATAATGTTTGGCAAAGTTGCCAATTTTCGATCCCATGATGAGGGCATTGAACAAGTAGGTCTTTGAATCTTTCAAAACACTTCCAAAATGGTTTGGAAGGAAGCTGGGAAATTGTATAATCTCATTGCGAATTCTCGCGGTCTTGTGATGAGGATAAAACTTTTTAAGAAAAGCTTTAACAAACTCGTCCCAATTTCTAATTGAATGTGATGTTGTGCTGTATAACTACTTCTCGGCTAAGTCATATAAGGTGAAATGAATGACCCTTAGCCTTATAACATCATCTGATAATTGGGTTGTTTTCATCATTGCGCAAACGTTTTGGAATTTGTTGATAAAGATATAGGCATTTTCGGATTCCAATCCGTGAAATTTTGGCAGCATATTGATGAAGTGGGGTTTGATCTCAAAATTGTCCCCATTTTCCGGTGGGAGTGAAAGACAAGTAGGTAAGGCGGTGCGAACAGGGTAGAAGAGATCCTGGAGCGCGATTCGTTGGGGCGCTTCAATAGGCTGGTGTTGCGGGTTATTCGCACCTAGCGGAGGTGGAATCAGTCCCGTGGGTAAGATGTTGTTAGGATTATATCCCGACATACCTTCCGAAGAAGAATTTGAAGGTGAGGGTAAGGATGTGGAAGGAATTTCGACTTCGGAGTCGAAAGCTTCGTCGTTCGGTACCAACGAAACATGGACTAATCGGGCGCTAGTGTCCCTAATCCAACCAGACATACACTAAAGAGGCAGTGTAGTCAAAAAGTGAAAAACAGAATGTGGGGGTAAGAAAACGTCAATGGAAAGAAGGTGAGTGGTGGTTGGGTGCACGGATTTTTAGCGACAAGTTGCAAGTTTTTTTAATAAATTTTTCTTCCCTTTTATCCTTTTTAATGTGTAGCTTTTTGCAAAAAGATTTTCGATAAAAGGCTATGACACAAATGCAATCAACCACAAATGCATAATCAGGCCTAGATCTAGGGTCACCTAGGTCAGCTAGACAGCTCCTAACTGTTCCAAAGGGCTGAAAATAGGACCTCAAACCGCCTCTTGACCGCCAATTGCGGCCAGGTAAGTGCCAGGTGAGTGGGAGGCTCTCCACTACAAGTAGTGGCCCTAATTAAGTAACCACTCGTCTTAGACACACTTGCCTAGACACCGAAAAGTCAGGTTAGGATCAACGGTCGATTCTACAACTAGTCCTCTGTCCTATTGAGCGCGACGTCCTTAGGGCTGAGTCTAGTATTTTTTAATTAAATAATAGTCAATGCATATGCCTTATGTGATTTCTGGGGTCCTGGGAAGGGTGATGAAATCCCCACCCAATCTAGATTGGTTTCAAGCCCCTTAAAGTCCAATTAAAAATATGCAAAGCAGTAACAATCACTTGCAATCAAAAATTTTATTTTTTTTAGCGCGGCACAAAGAATCCTGCACAAGATCAATTATTGGAGGGGGGAGAGATTTTTTACCGCAAAGAATCCTGCAGGAATTTTACAGAAGATATATTGGGATTTGCAGAAGAGAGAGAAAGAAACAAACAGAGTTAATTTGGACTGCTGACGTCACTATAGGACCGCGGTTCCGCGGCTAACAAGCACCTTTGGCGGCGGTTCCGCGGTCATCTCAGCGGCGCTGTTGGAGATAGTGCCCTCAGAGTCAATTATTGGATCGCAGGCACGTGATTGCAATGATTGAGAGAGGACCTATACCATTAGAACAGTCTTGCTCAAGATGATAGTATGCTATCTGGTTTATCTTTATCATCGTGTACTGCTTTAGGTGACCTTATAAGTCACTATTGCGCGTTGATAGAGCCCTTATGATTCTTGCTTGACGACCAACAGTATGATGGCGATCATATATGTGGGAGCTGGGGTCTATAAGCACATCCTTAAAAGGTCCCTAGTCGTGGGAGTTTTCGAGACAGGGCATCGATACTCCAGAGTAGACTAGTGTATACAGTCGAGACCCCGACGAGGGGTGGTGGCCGGTCTCACAAGCCACTGGTGTCAATTGGTTCACCTAAAACGTATACAGGTGCTCATTGGGTTATGAGTACACCGGACAGGACTCGCCGGGAACATGCTAGTTGGTCTTATACCTGACGTCAGATAGCAGTTCCCTGGTGACATGTGTACAGGTTAGTTCATCGACCTGAGATCGTCATTTGTCTCGTGTGAGTTGCCACTGTACTTTGATTACTACCCTACCATGCTCAAAGGAGTCGTGCAAACAGGTTTTAGTTGGGTACAGTCCCGAGCCACATGGAGGCAGTGAGCGGATCTTCAGGGGTTCGTCTCTCCCGATATTGGGGGTGAGGTCGCGCTGTGTCTAGGAGAGCAATTACACGAAGTCCTTGGCCAAGGCAGAAATTTACTGATAGGTATTCCAGTAGTATCTCAGGGTGTTCTGGGCTACACTCCGACACGACTTGTACCGCTTTTGGGGGTCTGACTTTTACCAACCCCCTAGGCCCACAATGCGATACTCATAGACGAACGGACCGGACTGTACGGATATTGTCACTGACAGGCTCAGTAGGGTGTCGGGATGAGTTCGCTCATCGACGTCCCTTTTGGTCAATACCTGGTAGCCCGTTACGTATGGCTAATACCTCTGACGTGCTAGTGGTTAAATTCACAGCCAAAGTATAGACGAGTCTTTAGAGTCCCCCACAGACCGTTTCTCAAGTTTCGGGCGAAACGCTGTAGAGGCCGTATGGAGATATGGCAGGGTTCAATCATGTACATGCGGTATTGCACGGATCATGATCGGACGGATAATACTAGCGGGCTTTGGTTTAAGCCGGATCCTAGTATTGTACAGTGTAGATTTTGTCTCTTTGCATTTGTATTCGGTCAGAATACAAATGCGGGTATATATATACAGTCGCGGGATTTTCCTGTAATTTATTATGGGATCAGTTTTCTGAATTTGCCAGTTTGCATTCCGTTTCGGCCAGTTTTTCTTTATTCCTTCACGGCCGGATTTTTCTGATGGAGGGACTAATTTGCAAATGTGCAAATTAGCAATTGTGGAGGGGTTTATTGTGATATGAGGGTTCATGAGTTTTCTTAGCATCATTAGATTCTTTTCTTATGCTCATGGCTAGCATTAAATGAGATGTGAGTTGATTTAGAAATTGATGTGATATAATTTCCTCATTATCTTCACATTTCTTATGGTTACCACAATCCTCTCTTGTGCTCACCCCCTTGCATTTTTCCCACTCCCAATTTTTTTTGAGAAAGGGGTCGGCCACACTTTGTGAGGGTGAGGGGGCAATTTCATTTTGATGAGGGAAATTTATTGCTCTCATTTTTGGCTTGCTATACAAATTCATCAACCTCTCTCCAAAGTTCACTATTCCACCTCCATCAAAATGGCAACTTCTCAACCCCAATGAGACAAAGCTTTCTACACTTCATCTACAGTATTCTTGGATATGTCGGCTTGCCAACTTCTTGTCCGAGTTGTCTCGGTCCAGAGATGGGAGCCCGTAAAAAGAATCGGCGATGTGGTGCCCTTTCCGACGAGGAGATGAAGAACGGAGATTCCGCGAGGAGATCGGGATAGAGGCCGAAGACCGAAGGACACGGATCGCTCGGTATAGCTTTCTACCCATTCTCTAGTTTGTTAGGATTAGGTTAATGGCCCGATCCGGGTTTATAGTGCGCGGTAGTGCCGGTTTACAAGTTTAAGAAAAGTTTCATTTCCGCATTCCGGCGTTGGATTGACGGCCGGGGCGCTGCCGTGCACTTACATTAGTATCAGAGCCACGCCATTAACCTAGTCTAGCTTTCTATAACGTGTTTACAAGTTCGATCGATCGAATTTTCCAAAAACCGTATTTTCAAGCATCAGTTTCTGTCGAATTTTTGCAGTGGTCAAAAAATTATTTGGTACATTGTAAAAATACGAGCAGGGTTTTTTACGCATTCTGTGAAAATTTGGTCGGCTGATATTACTGTAGCGCGGCGGATCGGCGGCCAAAACCATGTTTGGGCCGCGGATCCGCCGCCGTTTTGTGTCCAAACTGCACCAAATTTTTACAGTGAGCTTCTGACATGGAAATAGGGTTTTTGGTATGTTCTGTTTGGGCCCAGAATTTCTTTGAGTGCTACAGTTGTGCTTGGGGCCCACTTCGGTAAATTTAGTCGATCGAAAATTTTAAACATGTTAGTTCACAGTATTTACATTATATCTGCGACCGTGAATGTCACTCGATCGGTAAATCCTGTCTAACTGCTATAGCCCTTTTAGACGGATTTGCGAACGTGACATTCACGTTGATGTTCTGTGTTGTGCTGTGATGTTGCGTATTTGTCGTGGTGGATAGCCTGGATGCAATGGTAGTACAGTTTGGTTATATATGTACATTTGATATTGCAGGGCGAGCGTCCGATATGTGAACTGCCGTTACTGCCTGTTTGTATATTATTCTTTTGGGGCACGACCGGGCTGAGGTCGATGTACCCGCTGTATATTTTACTTTCTGTACTAGGATTACCCCAAGATGGGGTGCACGGATAGCCGGGTTCTAGAGGGCAACGAGCCCGCATCTCATGGCTTTGAGATGGAGGGGGCTTTACTCTAGAATTGGCGGGCTATTCGCCGCACTCGTAGGGGGTACAGGTTGACCCAAGGAGGGTTGCCCAAGTTACCGGATTCCGTGAAGTGCTGGGTGGTCCATTCACGTTGCTGAAGGGGGCTGCCTCGCTTCAGGTTTTGGCGGGTAACTTGCCGCGCCCGTAGGGGTCTAGGATTTCATTGCACAGGCTATCCACACGACCAGGGGAACGTCGGGTTTCAGTAGCGGCTCTATGAAACCCGGGGATCCCAGATATCTGTATTGTTCTGTGATGCTTATTACATTTCTGTGATGTTGCATTTTATCACGCCTTGAGCGAATATTATATATTGATATATATACTAGTAGATGTTGTATATGTTTTGCACCCGCGCTAGTCCAGTCCCCGCTCTGTCGTTAGTTAAGTAACCTAACGGGTGATGTCGGGACCCAGTGGCGAATGCGGGTGGCATATACGTACATCGTATTTTCGTTCTTTATTGGTGTGATCAATTGATGGGACTGCGTTGATTCGGATCAATGCAAGCTAAACAAACCTATTCTGATGTTGTTGGAACATTTTTCAAAAAAAAGCTGTTATTGCAAGGACGTTCTCTTTTGTTTTGCACAGTGGTATTCAGTTGGAATATCCTGCACCTCAGTCGACGAGGCAAGGGCCGAGATCCCTTCACCGGGAGTGACCCCTTGGACAGAAGTTTGCGTCAGGATAATAACTTCACTATAGCCGATTGCCTTTTGCTTAGCATCGTGGTATTCAGTTGGAATATCCTGCACCTCATTCTACGGGGAAAGAGCCGAGATCCCTTCACCGGGAGTGACCTCTTTAGCAAAGGTTTTCGTAACTATATTTTATAAAAAGCTATCCAGTTCCTTCAACGATATCAAGTTCATTACGTTAAAGGTTTTTTGCCAAAAACCATTCGTAGCCCTCCGTCGTTTCATATGGATAGTCAATATTATTCAAGCTGTGTTTGTTGTCCAAAGTCAAGGCACAGTGATTGGTAGCTGTAGGATATTCATATGCAGCATAGATAGATGCGTTGGTTTGGGACAGTCGTACTGCCTTGTTGGCCAAAGTCAAGGGTAGGTACGGGTAGGTTCAAATTAACCTGGAGAATGACGGGTGGAACTTGACATGTGACTTATGATTTGTTGGCCAAAGTCAAGATCATAAGAGCATGGGGTAAAAATCACATCGGGAGTTTCTAAAGAAACTGAAACTTGCCAGATATGCGCATACCTTCTGGAGTGTGATAACGTGAGCGGATTCCGTCACGTTATCATGCGATGATAGTTGGATCCCGATTCCCACTGATGATTTGGTTTACTCCTCGGGTGATCCCGACTAATTCTTCTTTCAGGTTTGGAGAAGAATTTGACGTTACAGTGGGAGGTTTCCAGATTAGATAAATTGGTAACCATTCTGATCTAGGTTAGAGTGCACGCTGAGCGTTTCTTTTCTCTCTCTCTTTGGCAGCGACCATGACCCGACCCTTGACTATGACTCAGTGACCAAGTTGACCGAACATTCTTAAACACTGGCTTTTGGATTGTCAGAGTTGCATACCTCATTGCCACTCCTACTTTTACCATTTTCTCCAGGACACCCCGTATTACTACGAACGTCCACTTCCATTGGATAAAACCATCGTATGGTTATATACGAACTCGAAGGAATTTTGTCACGACCCGAAAGTACGGAACATGACCGGCACTTAAACTACGAACGTCTCGAGGCGTACGTAATCTAAGTTAACCGAAAACCCAGAAATCTAAACCAAGAAAAGTAGTAGAGTGAAGGAAAACCAATTTAAAATCAAGTAGTTTTAATAGCATAAGCCGAGTTATGCGGTTTAAAAAAACATCAAGTATTTCCTGAAAATTTCGGCAGAGTCTCCTTTGTAAATACTGGCTCCCAAACGGGATACAACATGAATAGTAATATACAAGATAAATAATGGGGGTACGATACAAGTAAACCCACCTACTAGCAAATCACCCGAAGGAAACTATGCCCGCAAGCCGTAATGAAACCTGTACGGCAAACCTACAAGAAACTGGGGCACAACGGGGGTGAGTTGCCAACTCGTGAATAAAAAAAACATCTACGAAAAGAAATCGCATAAATAACGCAATCCTAGGTCAATGATCATAATATATCCTCAAATATACGTACAACATGCAGCCTATAACAATGGCTAGGATGAATATCTAACCCGAGTGTAATCTCATGTGCCCATGTCAGTGCCTCAGGTAGCAATATATCATATGAATGAGGTATGAATGCATGAAAACAGAATACATGTAAATGAAGAAACCGTTTTCATAATTTAGTGAGATTTCCTTTGTATTTTTAAAAATGAGATATCATAAATGAAATCAGCATAAAACAGTGCCTAGCATCAGCACAAAACGTAATCCCAATATCTCGATATCTCTGTATCACAGTCTCTGTACCTCAATATCTCGAAATCTCAATGTCTCAATCACAATATCTAGGACGCCGTCAGTCCAGACCGGCCCCTACCATCCATCTCAAGACCACGACGGTATCCTCCGGATATCCGACGCGTTGGGTAATATCACCGGTAGGTAGTGCTCCCCTGCCAGGCTCACATCGTCATCATCACGCGCTTCTTGCCCCGGGGTACCTTACCGGGTCCACCATGTACCCGAAACGGTTCATCCATCTCCTCGAATCGGGTCTCGAAATCCATCAGCAAACTCATGGTGGACGACTCATACATCATGGGAAAAACCGCACTTTTTATTTTAAAAGAGAGAAAAGGTTTATTTATGTTTTTGCGGTTTTCCTCCAAATCCAAGAAATCTCATGAAATCCGAATCCAAGTCATCAATAGCATGTAAACAGTGAATATAGGCATGAGAATCCATGAATACGACACAACAGTGAATAATAACATGCATGAAGTAGCAGGCAATAACTATAATGTCTAACTAGCATATAAAGCAAGTACACTAATATCATGTCTAAACTATTAGCTAACAACCTATGTCAAATGAAATAGTATTTTCTAAAGTGTTCGTGACATGGCAATTACCGATGAAGATGTGTGTGAGCCGGCAAGTAAGTGTACGTGGTACATACGCGTCATCGGTAATGGTGCTGGTGTCCTAACAACATGATATTAATAATAGGATATGAATCATAATATAAGCACGCGATGCGGAGCGAACAACAATAATGAGCGGGAGCTAAATACCAAACAATGGTGCCCTTTGAAATAACACGAATCGTGGGGTTTTGAAAATAAGGGCTACGGTGGTTTTAATAAAGGATACATCTTTTGACATATCCGTAGATCCCTTGACCTGTCTTTTAAAATACCCACGATCCGTTAGTTTTGAAATAGGTAGGAGTCTAATCTAATCTAACAACTACACTAAACTATACGGCTGAACTAACAAGCTGAACTACAGGTAAGGAAACCGCCTATCATCTGAGTCGATACATATACATACCTGTATATGTATAGTCGGTGATCCCGCCTCAATAATATCATATCCGATACCATATCTATAATCAGGCATCCCAAGTCAAGAGTGCAGATCAATCATCAATATAGCTAGTACGTAAATCCGTCGTACGGCATCCCAAATCTGGGTACGGGTCAATATCACATTCATCATACTATTCACCTGGTATCCTCTTTATCAAATATCATGATCGGGGTACTGATCTACATCTAGTACAATACTGATACCGCCTAAGTATGCATGGACGTGTGTGAAACACTACGTCAAGGACCCGCTACAAGTCATGTCGTATCTCAAATACGAACCCTGCTATATCACCGAATTCACAACCTCAATACAAATCTCATCGACTCATCTCAAACCCAAGTATCATCCTCAAATCCGTATGTGAACATATAGTCCCATACACATGTGAACACATAACTATATATTCCCGTATAAGCACAAATGAAAGAAGAAAGTATGCAAGTATGGGTTGGTGTGTGCATGTGTAGTGCGACCACTACTCTAGGGTTTCGCGACACTAAATCATCCAAGAACACCAAATATCCATATTATCATCAATATACTCAAACAATATATAAACAATATATATATGTGTGTGTATACGTATTCGTATACATCACCACGAACTGCGGGGGTGCTATACGCCATCCACCCGACTTCTCCCCGTAGATATAAATCTACTCACCTGGTCCTCGCTCGGCGGTGCGGACGTCGCCACGTGCTTGCTTGTCGTCTCGAAGTCCACATGGGGGTACCTACATATCACAATGTATCGTATCGCATAAAAACCAAATTCGAAATCGAAACGGTATATGAAAACCAATTCGGCAGGCGTATCACGAATAGGTCGAAACCTATCGTCTACACATGCAAGAATAGCCAAACCAACCCTCGATGTTGATGTACAAACGTCAAACCATCGAGAAAAACCCAAACACACTCATTTGCTCAATCACGAACACTAAATATAATATAAAATCACTTAAAATTCACAAAAACCCCAAACTCACTTTAAAAGCCATTTTTCCGAAAATCTAGCAAGCAAAAATTACCCGTTTTAGTACAAAACTCGATGTTTAAACAAATCTAGCGGCCATAATACTTATTAAACATCTTAAATAAGTCATATAACCCATAACCATAATTTAATCTCATCAAACTATATACGTTCAAAAAAAACTAGTTTGCAATTTTACCCAAGTTTCAACCATTTTAGCAAAAAAGCATAAACAACAAATTTAGCTCGGATTTGCTTGATCTAAAATATTAAAATACAATTTAAAATGATAATAATACCATGGATACCCTAATTAGATTTTAAACTCACTCATTTCCACCAATTCTAAAAACCTAGTTTGCAATATTTATACAATTATAACAATTTTAAATTAACAATTTGCAAACTAGCAATTAGATTAGTTTTTGCAAGCATTAACATGATAATCTTCTCATGGTAACCTTAAGCAAGTAACAACCACTCTAGTTGAATCTAAACCCTAACTTTTGAATCCAAAACCTTCTCTTGAAAATTCAAGTCTTGAAATTGAATCCAAATTAAACCCTTCCTTAACCTAGTTTGAAGTAATAACAACAATTTAACAAAAGCTCAAGATTTATACCTCACAATATTTGAGATCTAGCATGAAAATCTTGACCTCCAATATGCTAACTTGCTCCAAGAATCATGCTAGTATAGGCTAAGGAGAAATGGGTAGGGATTAGATTTGAATTTTGTGGGATTTTTGCATTGATTTTTGAGTGAAATTTGATGAATTTTGAGGGGAAATGAGATGAGAATTTTTGTGGGGTTGCACAATGGAGGGCTCGGCCAGAATGGGGAGGATGAAGAGAGAGAGTGAGGTGTTGAAAATGATGGGGAAAAAACAAAGCCCAAACCTCTATGTTATAACATATTCAATTCCTTTTTTATTTCTTGTATTCTTTTCTCTTCATTGACTTTTCAAGTGGGGAAAATGAGGGGAGGGCTGCTGATTTCAGCCACAAAAGGGGAGAGGGTGAGGGTGTGTGGGTGTGGGTATGGGTGTGGGATGAGAGAAAATGATAAATACTATAGCTCAAACATCCATTTACACTAAATTCACTATTTAAGCCTTTTTCTTCGATATTTTCTAACACCGTTTTGGCAAACGATTTCGTTTCAAAAACAACATGATAAAATTTTATTTAATGTTTTATGATGCAAAAAATTTGTTTCAACTCATTCCAATTTGTAATTTTCCCTAATTAAATGTATTAGTGACGGCTTAAAAATAATATTAAAATAATTAATTTCGGAAAATTTGAAATTTCACCAGTGGCTCAATAAACACCAAATACTAGCAATTACATAGCTAGAATATATATATATATTTAATTTTATAATAAAGATATTTGCATTTTGACTTTTTACAGAAAACCCCCTTATTTTACCGTTTTTTCGAAATTTCACCGAAACGATTTTCAAAACGTTACAAATTTATTCGAGGATGGTTTCCGGTTCTGAAGAAAACGAATAGGATTATTCAGTTGTCTTTTCCTTTTACCTTCTCTCAGGTTGCGAGTGCTCCTTGGATTAGGACGGTACACCTATTACGCAAATTGGATAGTCTTCTTCCAAACCATAGGCTGGTGCCGAACGGTAGGGAATGAAGAAAACCAATTAGCCTAACTAAGGTGTACAGAAGGTATTAAGTAAAGACAAATAAAGGGATTAGAAGAAGGGCAAAGTAAATTGCAACTGCTATTCACGACCAAACCAAGTATTTCATTACCACTCCCACTTCACCTTTGTATTTCTCCAGAACACTCCGTATCACTACGAAGATCCACAGTTTATTAGATACTCCATTGTATGGTTATATACGAACTCGAAAGGAACTTGTTCCAGTTCGGGGATGGATTCTGGTTCAGGAGAAATAGGAATGAGGTTTCATTCAGGTGTCTTTTATCTTTACCTTCTCTCGCATTGCGAGTGCTCCTAGGATTAGGACAGTACACCCATTATGCTTATTGGATAGTCTTCTTCCAAACCATAGGCTGGTGCCGAACGGTAGGGAAGGAAGAAAACCATTTAGCCTAAAGGGGTGTACAGAAGGTAATGACTAAAGACATATAAAGGGATTTGGAGAGATGGCAAAGAATTATACGGTTACAGTTGTGAATTTGATAATGGAAGAGGTATTACTAGGAATATCCGGATACTCCTACGACATTTCAATGTTTCAGTTTCACTGTGTACTGTTAAAAGAAAACTGATTTCCCAATTAGACACTTACTCCAGGGTATGTATTTACCAGGTATGATTATCACATCTGTTTGATTTTACAGATGATGAGTGGGAGTAAGTTATTGGGAATTAGGTGATCATCCTCATTATATCGGAATTCGTTGTAATTGGTGATATTTGAGGAAGTCAGCTGGGTTGTTTGCCGGACGGCAAATATTTGGTTTTGAATATCCGTTATAATGCACCAATTCCAAATTGATATATCTGTACGTTTATTTTCGTAAAGTGAGATATAACTTTTTGAAATTATGTCGATGATATTTACCTATATCAGTGGATGGTTAGGTAAGGAGCATTAAAACAACGGTGTAATTCTTCTTAACCATAAGTACAGTTTTCAACCTACGACACACAGAGAATGAGTTATTAGACTCAAGGGACTTCTACAGAGTATTGTATATTATCCAGTGTCCATTAGGACATAGGGGTTGGTCCTCGTACTATATTCTGTTTACTTATGACTTCTCTAGTTTTTAGACAAGTGTTTCGTAGAAACACAAGGTCTAAGTTTTGAGAAGTTATAGGTATATGAATAAAGTAGAGAACCAGGTATTGCAAGCATCGGGATTCTTCAAGATGATCGAACATGTAGATACTTGTGAATGGTATTCAGTTGATAGTAATGATTAAGAGAACTTGCTTCTCTTTTAGGTTACTCATAATTGGAAGTATTCCTAAGTTGAGTAACGCTGATAGGCCTCCTTCCATTTAGTTGACATGCACTGGAGACGGCTGCATGATTTGAATCTGGTTTAATTAAATAAGTGCCTCTGTTTCTATATTGGATATAGAACGGTTCATATCTTAACGATGTTAAGGTACGGGGAGTTGTCCGGCATATGCTTAAAACCAGACTCTGGATAACTCAAGGCACGTTTCTGTAATGGCTTGTGGGTTGACCCAGGCTATGACGAGGGTTGACTTTCTACCATCTGGAAGATCAATAGTGATATTGTTCTTGACTCGCCACAATTTTAATAAAAATGGATTTTTTCAGAAAACAGTAGTGGGAGTATGGTAGAACTGGAAGTGATTCCAGAACCGCAAACGATTACTGAAAATTTGATAAGAACCTAAAGATTCAATCTGGTTTGACATTCCATTGGCCACTCCGCAGTTATGGTGGGTAACCTCAGGCACTCGAGAGGTACTTCGGTATGCTCAAAGACGGTGACAGGGAGGTTCTTGTTTACCCAGACTTGCCATTGCTGTTGTTCCAGACTATGAGACCCGGCAGGAGGATGAGTATAGTATCGTTCTGAACTAGCTTTAGAAGTGCACGTCTATATGACTCTGCCAGAGGGTTGTCGTAGTCAGTGGGAGCAGCGGAAGTATAGTGGACA
This sequence comes from Agapanthus africanus, assembly GCA_030015575.1. Classification (NCBI taxonomy): domain Eukaryota; kingdom Viridiplantae; phylum Streptophyta; class Magnoliopsida; order Asparagales; family Amaryllidaceae; genus Agapanthus; species Agapanthus africanus. The sequence goes on from CM057341.1 coordinate 137,297,169, forward strand.
AGTGGCTTATGTCTATTTATAGACTAAAGCAGATATAGCGGAGATAAATCATCTATTTCTGATGTCACAGTCATAGGTTTGACTTCATCAGAATAGGAGATGGATCTGTTAAGAAGGTAGTAGGGTGTTATGTCCTGGTATTTGGATGACATACACAGAGTAGGAAGTGAAATTCCTATACTACGGTCGGTTATACTTTGGTTGTCACACAGTGGTTTCTCCACATAGGAGTTGGACATTATATCAGACATTCCGGCTATAAGATTTATGTTTTTAAATCTAGATTTGGGTAGTTTCCCAATCTGGGTACTTAGACAACATTCTAAAGGTGTTTTAGAATAGACGACTCCTGGCACGGTAGTATACCTGCAGGTGACGGAGTCACCCTCTCTAAAGGTGTCTTACAGACTAAAGGGGAGAGGGATGTGCATGATTGGCAGATCACTTGCTTAGGCAATTGAGTCAATCATGAGATGTCAAGTACCACACCAGATGTTTTTGCAGTAGATGCAATAAGTTGATATTGGTCCTATCCTGGAGAAACATTCGGAAGCAGTTTTAGAACATAAATGGATGTTCTAGGGATATGATAACATCAGCCTCGTTCAGGAGACGGTTATCATTCCAGGCTTCCAAGGTGACCTGGATGACAGAGTGACTGTCAGAGTTATAGTTTTCCCTCTGACGAGGGGCAGTATTTTGGACAGGTGGTCCAGGTGGATACTGAGGGAGGCATGGCGCAGGATACTGATTGGTTTCAGTTGACGATACACTCTAAAAGGTTTGGATTTAGAGTTCATTTATGAACTAGGTCCCATCAGATATCTAGACATATTCTAAGACAGGTATTGCTCATTTTGGAAGATGGCTTTCTCCGCGAACTTGAGATAAAGAGAGACATAGAAAGAAACATTAGAGCGGATCCACTCACTGAGGCTATTCCTCGAACGCATTAGTTTCGCAAACAGTTTTTGTGAGACTGATTAGTAGAGGAGTTGGGTGTTCGGTATCACACGGGCTGTGAGTATGCGGCATCGCAATAATTAGCCTTGAGTGCAAGTGGGAGATTGTTGGAGATAGTGCCCTCAGAGTCAATTATTGGATCACAGGCACGTGATTGCAATGATTGAGAGAGGACCTATACCATTAGGACAGTCTTGCTCAAGATGATAGTATGCTATCTGGTTTATCTTTATCATCGTGTACTGCTTTATGTGAACTTATAAGTCACTATTGCGCGTTGATAGAGCCCTTAGGATTCTTGCTTGAAGACCAGCAGTATGATGGCGATCATATACGTGGGAGCTGGGGTCTATAAGCACATCCTTAAAAGGTCCCTAGTCGTGGGAGTTTTCGAGACAGGGCATCGATACTCCAGAGTAGACTAGTGTATACAGTCGAGACCCCGACGAGGGGCGGTGGCCGGTCTCACAAGCCACTGGTGTCAGTTGGTTCACCTAAGATGTATACAGATGCTCATTGGGTTATGAGTACACCGGACAGGACTCGCCGGGAACATGCTAGTTGGTCTTATACCTGACGTCAGATAGCAGTTCCCTGGTGACATGTGTACAGGTTATTTCATCGACCTGAGATCGTCATTTGTCTCGTGTGAGTTCCCACTGTACTTTGATTACTACCCTACCATGCTCAAAGGAGTCGTGCAAACAGGTTTTAGTTGGGTACAGTCCCGAGCCACATGGAGGCAGTGAGCGGATATTCAGGGGTTCGTCTCTCCCGGTATTGGGGGTGAGGTCTCGCTGTGTCTAGGAGAGCCATTACACGAAGTCCTTGGCCAAGGCAGGAGATTTACTGGTAGGTATTCCAGTAGTATCTCAGGGTGTTATGGGCTACACTCCGACATGACTTGTACCGCTTTTGGGGGTCTGACTTTTACCAACCCCCTAGGCCCGCCATGCGGTGCTCATAGGCGAACGGACTGGACTGTACGGATATTGTCATTGACAGGCTCAGTAGGGTATCGGGATGAGTTCGCTCATCGACGTCCCTTTTGGTCAATACCTGGTAGCCCGTTACGTATGGCTAATACCTCTGACGTGCTAGTGGTTAAATCTATAGCCAAAGTATGGACGAGTCTTTAGAGTCCCCCACAGACCGTTTCTCAAGTTTCGGGCGAAACGCTGTAGAGGCCGTATGGAGATATAATAGGGTTCAATCATGTACGTGCGGTATTGCACGGATCATGATCGGATGGATAATACCAGCGGGCTTTGGTTTAAGTCGGATCCTAGTATTGTACAGTGTAGATTTTGTCTCTTTGCATTTGTATTCGGCCAGAATACAAATGCGGGTATGTATATACAGTCGCGGGGTTTTCCTGTAATTTATTACGGGATCAGTTTTCTGAAGTTGCCAAATTGCATTCCGTTTCGGCCAGTTTTCCTTTGTTCCTTCACGGCCGGATTTTTCTGATGGAGGGGCTAATTTGTAAATATGCAAATTAGCAATTGTGGAAGGGTTTATTGTGATATGAGGGTTCATGAGTTTTCTTAGCATCATTAGATTCTTTTCTTATGCTCATGGCTAGCATTAAATGAGATGTGAGTTGATTTAGAAATTGATGTGATATAATTTCCTTATTATCTTCACATTTCTTATGGTTACCACAATCTTCTCTTGTGCTCACCCCCTTGCATTTTTCCCACTCCTAATTTTTTTTGAGAAAGGGGTCGGCCACACTTTGTGAGGGTGATGGGGCAATTTCATTTTGATGAGGGAAATTTGTTGCTTTCATTTTTGGCTTGCTACACAAATTCATCAACCTCTCTCCAAAGTTCACTATTCCACCTCCATCAAAATGGCAACTTCTCAACCCCAATGAGACAAAACTTTCTACACTTCATTTACAGTATTCTTGGACACGTCGGCTTGCCAACTTCGTGTTCGAGTTGTCTCGGTCCAGAGATGGGAGCCCGTAAAAAGAATCGGCGATGTGGTGCCCTTTCCGACGAAGAGATGAAGAACGGAGATTCCGCGAGGAGATCGGGATGGAGGCCGAAGACCGAAGGACACGGATCGCTCGGTATAGCTATCTACACCTTCTCTAGTTTGATAGGATTAGGTTAATGGCCCGATCCGGGTTTATAGTGCGCGGTAGTGCCGGTTTACAAGTGTAAGAAAAGTTTCGTTTCCGCATTCCGGCGTTGGATTGACGGCCGGGGCGCTGCCGTGTACTTACAGGCGCGGTTCCCCAAAATCTTTCTGCTCTTCTGTTGTTAGTATCCTCTGTTGTTCAGATCTTTCGTTTTCTGTTTCGCTTTCTTGATTTTTCCAGATCCGAACTCGTTCGTCAATCCTGCAAAATTCACACGATAAACCCTTCAAACAATAAAAGAATGATAAAATTTATATTATTTTTTTTTTAATTTTTCTGTTTTTATGATTTTTATATTTTATATTAACCCGAAATTGCAAAAAGGAAATATTACGCCATCCCCGGCAACGGCGCCATTTGATTGATCATTTCTTTGTGTGCGTTTTGAAAAGATAGATTTTGAAATAAAAGAATATTTAATTACCGCAATCAAGAACGGCGTCGCTTGGTATCTAGCCGGTGAGTACGGGTCGGTCCACAGGGATGTTGTGTATTTCCTAATTTGTTCTAACGAGTTAATTCCGATTGTTGTCGGATTGATTAAATCTAAAAACTAAGTTTTATCTAGACTGGAGTCTTGCTAGGGTTAGGTTTAGGTTAAGTTTGGAAATGTAAAGATTTCCCACCGCTTTCAATGCCTTAATTTAGATCTACTAGGTGTTATGGTAACAATTAATAAAGGGGATTAGTACCATCGGGAAGAAACGATGTTTTTCCTCTTGGTTCTTGTCTTTTCTTTCTTAATTCTTACCCTAACCTCTATGGAAGACATACAACCGGTCCTTTATACTACGGTATCACCGCTACCTCGGGGGATAGGGTGCCGTAGGGAACGGTGTGTTATGTATGCATGGAGTCCTATAAAAACTTATGTTGGGCAAGAAAGGGGTGAGAGATCTTCATCTCTCAAGCCTTCCCCAAATCTAACCCTAACAAGCGAGGAGACTACTCGCTCATTAGGGAATTGAAAAACATTTCTAATTAATTTAACTAGGGCAGATAAGAAAATTATACTAGGGCAATTAAAGAAAACTTACTAATTTTATTGATGGCTCTCTCCAAACATTTACACAGGAATTTTCAGATCTGAAATAGATGAATAAAAAGAGGCCTGACCTAAAAATGGTTTTAGGGCTTCTATTTATAGATTCATAGAAACCTTAGGGTTACAATTGATTCAGGTCTGCATTTACAATTTTACCCTAAGAAAACCCTATTTTCTGCACCGACGCACCGACACCACCGACAAGCGCTTCGCACGTGCCACGGAAATTTTCCACCAATACGGGCTACACACGGCCGCGAAACCGCGGCCAGAAGGAAGGTTTGGCCGCGGATCTGCGGCCGTATAGGAGGCTTGATGCTTCATTTTTTCTGGGTTTCTTATGTTGCATTCTTCATTCTATTTTCTTCAGTTGTTTTCTCATATTGGCTTCTAGATTTCTTCCAGATTTTCACAGTGAATATAGTCGTGGACTTTTACCGTTGCTTCGTGACGAAGTCTTGAACCTTGCGCTGCCTTTGTTATTTGTGAACTTATTAATTGATCTTCAATGTTCCTCAAGATGTGGGCACGATCAAGATTCCACCATTTATCGGTCGTAGTCTCACTTTTGTATCGTCTTTTGTCCTTTTCACTGTTTTTGTCCCGAGAATCTGTAATCTGCAACTATGTAGCAGACATGGGTCAAAAGCACCTGTTTATTTATAAAATTAATAAGAATGGGGAATGTAATAATGCAAAATTACGATATGAACACTCGTCACCCTCGACCGGTCGGGTGAGTAGCGGTGGGGTCGCTAGGTGCGCCTTGAGTTGTTCGAAAGCGTTCTGGCACTTTTCGAACTATTCGAATTTAGGAATTTTCCTTAGGGCCATGAAAAAAGGGTGGCACTTCTCTTCGGATCTGGACGTAAAGCGATTCAGGGCAGCCGCCCTCCCCGTAAGTCGCATGATATCGACATTGCTCTTGGGCGTTTCCATGTTGAGGACGGCGCTGATTTTTTCTGGGTTCGCTTCGATTTCTCGGTGGGTAACCATGAACTTGAGGAACTTTCCACTGGTGACTCCGAACGCGCACTTAACTGGATTCAGCTTCATCTTGTACTTGCGCTGGACGTTGAATGTCTCACCGAGGTTTTTAGTGTGCCCGGCTGACGAGGCGGATTTTACGAGCTTGTCGTCGACGTAGACTTCCATGTTTCTCCCAATCTGCGGTTTGAACAGCTTGTTGACCAGTCACTGATATGTGGCCCCGGCGTTCTTGAGTCCGAAGGGCATCATTTTGTAGCAGTAGACTCCCCGGTCAGCGGTGAAGGCGGTAAGTTCTTTGTCGGCCGGGTTCATCCGGATCTGATTGTAACCGGAGAAAGCGTCCATGAAGCTCAATAATTCGTGACCGGCTGAGCTGTCTACTAGCTGGTCTATCCGAAGAAGTGGATAGTTGTCCTTGGGGCAAGCCTTGTTCAAGTCCGTGAAATCGACGCACATGCGTCATTTCCCGTTTGCCTTCTTGACCGTGACCACGTTCGCCAGCCAATCCGAGTAGTCCAGATTTCTAATGAAGTTGGCGGCGAGCAATCGATCCACCTCGTCTTCTATCGCCTTTTGTTTAACCGGCGCAAAATTTCTCTTCTTTTGTCGGATAGGACGGGCCTTCAGGTCGACCCCAAGCTTGTGGGAAATCACTTCAGGGTTGATCCCGGGCATGTCCGCTGGTGTCCAAGTGAATACGTCCGACTTATCTCAGAGGAACCGGATCAGGCCTTCGTAGGTGTCCTCTGTCAAGAGAGAGACGATCTGAACTGTCCGGCTGTCGACTCCCTCTGTGAGGGGGGATTCTGTCAACACTTCCACCGGGGCACCTCGAACGTCATTTCGGTCGTCGCGTGTATCTAAAGACCCCTGGAAATCATGCGTGTCTTCAAAATCGCCACCCTGCTCTCCGTCGGGGGACACCAAGGCGAGGCAAATCCTGGCGGTTTGCTGGTCCCCATAGGCTCGACCTATCCCCCATGATCCAAAGGGAATTTGAGCGCAAGATGATAAGTCGAGATCTGAGAACGGAGGGCGTTTAAGGTAGGGCGTTCTAGAAGAACGTTATAGGACGGCGGGACCTTAGCAACGAGGAAGTTCACCTGTATGGTTCGCGTCTTGCCCTCTTCCTCAATGTTGAGGAGGAGGGTGACCGATCCTTCGTCCGGGACGGAATGGTTGATGAACCCAGAGAGGATATTGGGAGGTCGGCTGAAGGTCGGATGAACCTAGCCCCATATGCTGGAAACAGTCGTAGAACAGGATATCCGCCGAGCTCCCTGAATCGAACAATATTCTTTGGACCTCGTAATAGTGGACTCGGGCCGCTATCATAAGAGGGTCATTATGAGGAAGTGATATGCCGTGAAGGTCTTCATCGGTGAAGATGATCGGGTCATCCTTCCTGCACTTCTTGTAAGGTGGACCGCTTACGCCCTCGACTGATAGGAGGCGGTGGTTCCTACCACTTCCCAGAGCAGGATATGCCAAAACGACCATGATTTTCCCGACCGTTAATTCCTCGGGAGGGGTTTGGTCTTTTTGCTCCCGCTCCGTCTGTCGCTTGTCCTGTAGGTATTTCGCCAGGTGGCCGCCCATATCCATCGGTGTTTGACATCAAGGATGGTGTACGGGTGTTCAGTGGAGACTGAGTACACTGGACGGACTCGCCGAGAACTCCCAGATGGTATTATACCTCACGTCAGATGGCAGTTCTCCGGTGACACTGGTACAGAGTAGTCTGTTGACCCGAGATCGTCATAGAGTCTTGTGTGATTCCCACTGTGCTTTGATTTCCATCATACCAGGTCCAAGAGGGCATGCAAAAAGGTGGCTTTTGGGTACAGTCCCGAATCACATGGAGGCAATGAGCGATAGGAGGGGATTAGTCTCTCCCGGTATAGGGAGTTGATGTTGCGCTGTGTTCGATTGGCTATAACCGGAAATCCCTGGCCAGGATTGCTGAGATTTACTGGTAAGTGTTATCAGTAGTTTCTCAAACTGTTATAGACCTCATATCGACACGACTTATCGAGCTACTGGAGTCTGACGTTTACCACCCCTAGGCGCGATATGCGACATATCAGACGACGAGACCGGACTGTACGGGAGTGTTACTGTTTGGATTCACAGGAGAATGTACAGGCTTTCTTGTTGATCTTCTGAGCGCTCAATACCTGGGTGGCTGTTACGTTTAGCTGACCGCTTGCAGCTTGTGGGTGTTTGATATGATCATCACCTACTGCCGGCGTATTGACGATTCTTTAGAGTCCTACACAGAGGTTTCTTGGCTCAGGAAAAACTGAGTAGGGGCACATATGTGATATGTGCGGGGCCGAGAATAATGCGATATGAGATACCGTATTCTATTCTCGCGATATATGCTATCAGCCGGGTCATCGGATCAAGTGTTGATTCGATGAATCGGTACGGATAAATATTAGTCGGTTATATGCGATATAGCCGGATTGTCGGATCAAGTGTTGATTCGATAATTTAATGTATAATAATATATATGATATATTAAATTACATTAACTAATATTAGCTCACTAAAAGATTCTTTTTCTCACTCGGGTAATACATTGATATATATGCGATATATGTTAATTGTATTATTTTATTTTGTTACGATAAATATTATATATGTGATATATAATATTGTAACATGATATGATTACTAATGCAACATTTTTAGTAGAGATTAAATATGGTTAGGGTTTGATTAGGGTTAAACTTTTTTAGATGTTTCTAGAAGATTTCTTTTTGTTTTGTGCAAAGATATTTGTTTAGATATTTTTGCATGATATTTCTTAACCCAACCACACCCCTTAACCCTAGTTTAATCTCTACAAAGGTTACTTGACCATGGTTGCATAATTGATCATTATCATCCTTTCACTATTCATCACAAAAGGAATTCTATCATTATTCTTCATCTTCTTCCTTCTTCTTTCTTCATGGAAAAAGCTTACTAGCTTTTTTCCAAGTGATGAATAAATGTGAGAAAAAGATAAATAAAGAGAGCAAAAATCCTACTTCATCATCCTCATCTTCCCTTGCCCTTTAGATGAGAGTGTTCACTCAATTTTAGTGAGTGTTAGCTTGTGTTAATTAAACTTCAAGGTAGATCATCTTTGTATCGAAGATCGGAAGCAAGACTGCATCTTTCTCTTCGTGGAACCTCTCGAGAGTCCGGAACCCGATGATCGCAGCGAAGGGACCACAACACGGAGCTTATGAAGTGAAGGACCGGATCTACAAAGGTTGTAATCCCTCTCACTTAGTGTTAAAGTTGTTAACATGCTAGTTTTCGCCTTATCTCTAGTTTAAAGATCCGGCTTCGGGTTGTTCGGCACGGCTAATTTTTAAATCGGGCATGGTTGATGCCTCGTAGAACCTTGTGCGCGTGCATAGCAACCCTACAGTGGTATCAGAGCTACTAGGCATTGGATGTCGACCTATGGGGGGTTCTCACTGTGTGACAGTGTGGCGAAGAATAGGCTCTTACCCCCAGGGTTTCCCAAGACCGGAAGGTGTTCCGGCGGGTTGTAGTCCTCGCGAGGGGGCATGCGTAAAAAGTAGCGGCTGAGGGACCCGTTGGTGCCACGGCGACCCCATTGGATGGGGTGGCTGCCTGGCCATCAGTGGTATCAGAGCCAAGCTAGAGCTTTAGGTGAAATCTAGACGAAGTTTAAAGTCCGATCGAACCCGGAAAACCCGATAAAACCCCTTCTCTGTACATTTTTGAAAAATGTGGTTTTTTCTTAATTAAAAATGCTCAGAAAAACAAGCAGGAAAAACTAAGAATTACTGTGAAGTATGGTCCCCTAAGTCAACTAGTTGACCGCGGAACCACGGCGAAACCATGGGTTTGGCGGCGGTTCCGCGGCCAAAATTTGGACTTAGTCCCTGGAATTTCACTTAATTATTCTTAGGTCCTTTCTTGGCAATTTTTTCTGGGAATATTTTAATTCCACTCAAGTGTTGAGTTTTCTAAGGTTGTATTGGGGACTCGTTGATTCGATCGGATAATTTAACTTTGTTTAGTTTGTCCGGATAATTTTTAGAAACTGTTAAAAAGTTCGAACGGATATCAATAACTCACTTTTTCCCCTGTCGAAATTTTTTTCAAAAATTGGATTTTTTTCTTGTGTTTAAGAACGTTCTAAGTCATGCAAGTAACGCGGTGGACCCTCTAGAAGACAACAAACCTTAATTCTATTATGTGACCGTCTTGAACTGCCTCTAAACCTTAGGGTTTGGGGCAGTACGGCGTGCCACATGTGAGGCGTTGGTTTGACTCTTCTACGGCTGGACCATTGGTACTGTGGCATGTGATGGATGTTTTTAAATTGATTTCAAGTGTTGAGATATATTGGGAAAACTTGGGTGTTTGATTATTCGATCGGAATGTTTAACACTGTCTATTTATCTGGAATGTGATACAATATTTGGAATCCAGAGGTAGTTATGAGATAACTAATTTGAATGTTATAAACATAGCAGTTTAGTCTCAGATGATCGGTTGCCACGGAATTTTGATGTGATCAAAAGTCCGTCGCAATCACGTAGCGTACGCGGATACTCGCCGGGTAAACTTAATAGACAGCTACGCACCATAGCCCCGACCAAGTGACTATAGGAGAACCCCGTCGCCGAAAGCATCCGTTCGGGTGCTCACGACAGCGGTGTTCCGCCTTAGTGCACTTCGTCGACGGCATCTGGGGGTGCGGCCGTCTACTAAAGTTTGCGACGAGCATTCGATCAGGATGTCGGGAATCTTGTTGAATTGCCCGACTTGATATTGAAAAGAGTTTTCGATAATAAGACTAAAATGCGGGGTTTATAATTGTTAGGCATGTGATGTCTAAGAAATTCATTTGATTAGGCATGCGATGTCTATGCAGGTTGCGGATTCCAACTGTTGTAGTTTTACACTTTCTTTTCTGTGACCGTAAGCGTAGTATGTGGTGTATCGCCGGCTTCGTTGCTATACATCAACGACAATAGGGATACGCATACTTGATTACGTTGATGATATGAGATATTATGTGTTGCTGTGATATGTTATATTGGATCGTCGCGTTTTTGAATAGCCGGGGGTTTTATGTGAGATGAGAGTTTTTTCTTTTTCATTCATGTAAAATTCATTTGTATGTAATATTCTTTTATTGGGGCACTTCCAGGTTGCGGAAGATGTCACCGTTGATGTATATTATTTACTTTTCCGCATTAGGTAGACCCAAGGCGGGGAGCACAAGTAACCGGATTCTAGGGTCCAGTGGGAGACCATCTCGAGGAGTCGAGACCGGGTCTCCTAACCCTAGAATTGGCAGTGTTACTTGCCGCTCTCGTAGGGGTCTAAGGATGTGGGTTTGGCTATTCATCGCGACCGTGGAATCCATGTTTTATACAGGCTCGTATTGAAAACACGGACGTCCTAGTATATCCAATATTTCATATATGTTCTTCTGCTGCAATGTTCTTTGATGAGATCATATTACTGCCTGAGATGAATGTTTATATTATATATATGAGATATATGTTATATTGCAAATTTCGTTTCAAATGTGATGCTTGCGAAGCATAATAAAATGGGACTTCATTAATGAGATTAATGAAACTAAAAGAAATCTAAGATGTTGTAGAAACTTGTTTTTAAAACTGGTAGCTCTAGTTCTTGCTTTGCATAGCGGTGTTCCTTGTAGAACATCCAGCACCTTATTCGATAAGGAAAGGACCGAGATCCCTTCACCGGGAGTGACTCCTTTAGCAATTACTGGCAGATGCTACAAACTCGGTTTGTCTTTTGATTGCTTCTATAGTTCTTGCTTTGCATAGTGATATTTGTGAAATATCCTGCACCTTATTCGATGCAGAAAGGGACGACGATCCCTTCACCGGGAGTGACCCCTTTAGCAAAACTAGAAAAGCCTAAAAGACACACCATTTTAAAATCACTCGATTCTACAACGATATCAAGTTCATTACGCAAAGGGTTTTCTTAAAAACCTGTCGTAGCCCTTTGTCTTTTCAGATAAGGACTGTTTAGTATTCATGCTGCGTTTGTTGGCCTTTGTCAAGGCGTAGTGTGCGGTAGCTGAATAGTACTTATCTGCTTATGCATATGATGCATATTGGATTAGGGTAGTCGTGCGACCTTGTTGGCCTTTATCAAGGGCCGTGCGGGTGGGTTTACTTCAATCAAGAAATGACGGGTTGAACTTGACTAGCAGCCTATGGTTTGTTGGCCTTTGTCAAGGTCATAGGAGGCTTGGGGCAAAATATTATTGGGAATTTCAAGTGTTGAAATTTGCAATGAGACTGCATACCTTCTATGAGATAGTTGGATCCTGATACCCGCTGCGAGTAAGAGTTACTCCTCGGAGAGTTTTACACATTACAATTAGCCGATCAAGTAGGTGTCTAGAAAGGTGTTAACGGGGTTACGCCCCTGGGAAAACGAGGTTTATATTAATTAGGTTCGTGCGAAAGCACGGGGGACCTCCCTCAAAGTACCGACACTGGCCTGGCTGAAAGATTGGGGAACTTGTAGCGTGTAATTAATCCCGGCTAATCTTTCCTTTTAGGATTTGAAGGAAGATTTGATTAAAACAGTGGGAGACATCCTGATTAAATATATTAAATAACCAATCTAATCTTGCAAGAGCATACGCTGAGTGTTTTCTTATCTCTCTCTCCAGGTAGCGACCATATCACGCCTTAATCAAGATAATAAAACGGAAGAATTGACCGAACCCGCTTGTTATACTGAGCTGGGGAACGTTGGTCCCGCTCCAACTTATAATTGTTATAAGACAGAGCAGGAAATTGGGGATTACCAGAATTCCCGTGCCGCCCAAACGAAGAAAGTGCATGTTGATGCATCATCTTCGGGTGTGTTCATTACACAGAACTGTTTCTCAGTATCCTTTACGTCCTGAGTATGTGATACCGGATCAGGATCCCGCATATGTAATCTGTTACATGGGCTACAGAAAGGTAGAGAACTGAGAATGGGTGATAAGTTTCATGAGATAGAAAACGGTGCAAGTGTTGCAGCCAAGTCTGTTGGTCACTATCACCCTGTAGTACCAGAATACATTGATTCTGAACGAATGTTATTAGATACCGAACCTGATATACAACATCATATCAGTTTCTTTATTAGTAAAGAAGTGATATAATTTTGTATTGTTGGATAATGTTTTGAACATTTCCTATATCAAGAGTTGATCGGTTCAGGCACGTTATCTAAAAGTATTGACGTTCTAAATCAAACTACAGTTCTTAGTATACAGAACACACACGAGAGGAAGTGTTCAGAAATGAACGAATCCTTCTTGAGGCATTGTAGACTAGGTCATATCAATGCGACCCGACTAGCTAAGTTACATTTAGATGCATATTTAAATCTGTTTGAATTTACATCTTGTGAAACTTGCCGGTCATGTCACAAAGATAAGATGACCATATCTCTGTTTATTGGAAACAGAGAAAGAGTTAGTGAACTCCTGGGATTGATACATGCTGATGTATGAAAGTCCCCTGTCTACATATGCCAGGACCAGTTCTTTGTACTTCATTCCATTCTCTGATAATCTTTCAAGATTCAGACATATGTTCTATTAAAACACAAGTCCGAACCTTTTGAGATATTCACAGAATGTAAGTTAGAAGTAGGGAACCAAAATACGGGTATAAGTATTATGTCTTTTGATGTGATCAAGGAGGAGAATACTTGAGCACGGAATTCCTGGACTATTCTAATGGAGAATGAGATTCTCTCTCGGCATTACTCCTCCGTATACACCACAGCACGTCGGTGTATCGGGGCGGAGCAATAGCACCCTATGTGATATGGTGTGCTCTATGATGAGTACTACTGAGTTTCCTATTTCCTTTTGGGTGTTATGCGCTTGAGAAGCTGCATACCAATTGAATAGGGTTCAAATCAAATCAGTTGCCAACCACTTCATATATGATATGGAAAGGGAAGAGCCCATATCTTAAGTTTGTTAAGATTTGGGGTTGTCCGGCCTATGTCTAAAAGCAAAATCCGGACAAGCTCGAGGCAAGGTCTATTATGTAGAACTGGAAAGGTTCCAACTATACAAACTGCAGCTGATGATTTGGTAGAACTAAAGGATTCAATAGTTTCCAACGAACCTCAGCCTCTCCGCCGATCTAGCAGGGTTCCTCACCCACCTGAGAGATACTTCGGTTTCTCTATGACAGTGGGAGCGAGGATTATATCTTGAGATGATGACCCAACTAGTTTCGAGCTGGCCATCAGGAGTGAGGCTCTGTAAGAATGGCTGGATGCTTAGCGATCTGAGATGGAATCCTTATACACCAACAAAGTATGGACTTTGGTTGCTTTATCTGAAGGGTTAAATCCCCATCAGGAGCGAGTATATCTTGAGAAGATTACTTGGTGTACATGGAAAAGTTGAGACTTTCAAAGCTATGCTTAAAGTCCATCCAGATCCTGCTTGCCACGGCTACATACCATGACTACGATATCTGGCGGTTGGGTGTCATGACTGCTTTTCTAAATGATGTTTTAGAAAAGAGCGTCTATAAGTACACAGCCAGAGAGCTTCGTAGATAGTGGGAGCAGCGGAAACGTGTGCAAGGTGTTTTATATGATAAAACAGGCATCGCGGAGTTGGAACGTCTGTTTTGATGTTGTAGTCAAAGAGTTTGACTTCATCATAATGGTAGATGAACCTTGTATACAAAAAGGTAGTAGGGAGTATGGTGGTGATCCTCGTAGAGTACGTGGATGACATACTCTTGATAGGGAAGGAGTTTCCTATGCTACGCTCGGTCAATCTCCGCTTATCACAACGATTCTCCATATAGGATCAAAGTGATACCTCCTAAATCCTGGAGTTTTGGATCTATAAGATAGATCTAATTGGATGTTAGGATTCCTACTAGTTGTAGTGAGATGGTATCAATTGATCCTGGGGAGAATCACTGGAAAGGTTCCAGAGTGATAAGAACAACTGTATGTCAGTCGCAGGCATTGTCTTTACCCTCAATGGAGGGACGGTATGTTGGAAGAGTTCCAAGCTAGATACCGTGACATACTAGACGATTAAAGGCAAGATACATCCTTACCAAGGATACTACCAAAGAGGCAGTCTGGATATATATAAGTTCATGAGATGCTTCGTTCCTACCATTGTGTGACAATGGAGTTGTGGCTTATGCCAAGGAACTACCGTCCCATCAGAAATCCAGATATAATTCTTAGGCAGTATCACCTGATCATGGAGATGGTTGATCTCCAGGGAGATCGAGGTTAGGAGAGTAGACACAGAGGACAACAGCGCGGATCCACTCACAAAGGCCTTTTTCCCAGTAGAGACTTTTATGGGATGGTTGAGTATGAGATACTTCGACCACAGCTAATTGTTGGGTATATGATACCACAACAGATGGCCCTAGTGCAAGTGGGAGATTGTTAGTTATATGTATGCCCTAGAGGCCATTACTGTACATACGATGTATATTGTAGTGGATGCTAGGACATATATAGGGAGGACTTTCTTGCTCGACATGATAGTATGCTATCTGGTGGTTCTTTATCTTAACATGTACTCTAATTGTCTCTATGTTACATGTTGATAAAGCCCTTAGGATATGTACTCGACTACTGGGACTATGATGAGATCATACTAGTGGGGCCACGGTAGTCGACGAGTACATCCTATAACTGTTCCTAGTCGAGAGTGTATCGAGGCATCGATACACCAGAGTAGACTAGCGTATACGCATCTTGACCTATATGATGGGCGATGGATGATCCCATATCCATCGGTGTTTGACATCAAGGATGGTGTACGGGTGCTCAGTGGAGACTGAGTACACTGGATGGACTCGCCGAGAACTCCCAGATGGTTTTATACCTCACGTCAGATGGCAGTTCTCCGGTGACACTGGTACAGAGTAGTCTGTTGATCCGAGATCGTCATAAAGTCTTGTGTGATTCCCACTGTGCTTTGATTTCCATCATACCACGTCCAAGAGGGCATGCAAAAAGGTGGCTTTTGGGTACAGTCCCGAATCACATGGAGGCAATGAGCGATAGGAGGGGATTAGTCTCTCCCGGTATAGGGAGTTGATGTTGCGCTGTGTTCGATTGGCTATAACCGGAAATCCCTGGCCAGGGTTGCTGAGATTTACTGGTAAGTGTTATCAGTAGTTTCTCAAACTGTTATAGACCTCATATCGACACGACTTATCGAGCTACTGGGGTCTGACGTTTACCACCCCTAGGCGCGATATGCGACATATCAGACGACGAGACCGGACTGTATGGGAGTGTTACTGTTTGGATTCACAGGAGAATGTACAGGCTTGCTTGTTGATCTTCTGAGCGCTCAATACCTGGGTGGCTGTTACGTTTAGCTGACCGCTTGCAGCTTGTGAGTGTTTGATATGATCATCACCTACTGCTGGCGTATTGACGATTCTTTAGAGTCCTACACAGAGGTTTCTTGGCTCAGGCAAAACGGAGTAGGGGCACATATGTGATATGTGCGGGACCGAGAATAATGCGATATGAGATACCGTATTCTATTCTCGCGATATATGATATCAGCCGGGTCATCGGATCAAGTGTTGATTCGATGAATCGGTACGGATAAATATTAGTCGGTTATATGCGATATAGCCGGATTGTCGGATCAAGTGTTGATTCGATAATTTAATGTATAATAATATATATGATATATTAAATTACATTAACTAATATTAGCTCACTAAAAGATTCTTTTTCTCACTCGGGTAATACATTGATATATATGCGATATATGTTAATTGTATTATTTTATTTTGTTACGATAAATATTATATATGTGATATATAATATTGTAACATGATATGATTACTAATGCAACATGTTTAGTAGAGATTAAACATGGTTAGGGTTTGATTAGGGTTAAACTTTTCTAGATGTTTCTAGAAGATTTCTTTTTGTTTTGTGCAAAAATATTTGTTTAGATATTTTTGCATGATATTTCTTAACCCAACCACACCCCTTAACCCTAGTTCAATCTCTACAAAGGTTACTTGACCATGGTTGCATAATTGATCATTATCATCCTTTCACTATTCATCACAAAAGAAATTCTATCATTATTCTTCATCTTCTTCCTTCTTCTTTCTTCATGGAAAAAGCTTACTAGCTTTTTTCCAAGTGATGAATAAATGTGAGAAAAAGATAAATAAAGAGAGCAAAAATCCTACTTCATCATCCTCATCTTCCCTTGCCCTTTAGATGAGAGTGTTCACTCAATTTTAGTGAGTGTTAGCTTTTGTTAATGAAACTTCAAGGTAGATCATCTTTGTATCGAAGATCGGAAGCAAGACTGCATCTTTCTCTTCGTGGAACCTCTCGAGAGTCCAGAACCCGATGATCGCAGCGAAGGGACCACAACACGGAGCTTATGAAGTGAAGGACCGGATCTACAAAGGTTGTAATCCCTCTCACTTAGTGTTAAAGTTGTTAACATGCTAGTTTTCGCCTTATCTCTAGTTTAAAGATCCGGCTTCGGGTTGTTCGGCACGGCTAATTTTTAAATCGGACATGGTTGATGCCTCGTAGAACCTTGTGCGTGTGCATAGCAACCTTACAGAGAGTGGGGGCGCCGGTCGTTCCTGAAAGCAGGTGAACTGACCGACACCTCCTCAGGGGGTGAGAGCGTGCGGCGGGCGTCGGAGTGAAGGCCTAGTCTTCCCTGAGATTGGGGTGTGGAGCTGTTCGACACCCAGCGGGTATTGGAATCATTCGCCGCATGCGGGTCATGGTTGCCGGAGACGGCACGCCGGCATTCGGTGACGCTGAGATGAGCGTGAGCAAGATCGAAGGCCTGAGCGCGCCTATCTGTCCTCCTGCGGACGTCGTTATCCCGGGGAGGGAGAACTGCGGTCTGGTGGGTAGGGCCCGCCGCTTGAACACGGACGAGTGCATCCACCATCGCTGTGAGTCTGTCGATCCGAGCGGATAAGGCGTTGATGACGTTAGGAGGGGGAATAGAACCGCTCCCTCCTCCGTTATGGAGGGTTGGGCGGCTCATATTGGGATCATCGCGGTTGTCGCTTGCCATTGGATCGAGGACGGAAAATCAACTTTATGGGTGGAGAAGCTTCTAGCTTCCCACAGTCGGCGCCAACTGATGGAGGTCGTGATCTCCCTCAGATGTTGTCCTCCATCGATCTGGTTGCGAGCGGTTTCGAGCGGTTAAGGTTGGATACGAGAATTGTTGTGTGGATCTCAATGGGTTGTTGGATATTGTCGATGCCGAGCTACCTACAAGGGAAGTCCCGTGATAGGAAACCATTGTAGGACTCTCCAACGATCAAGTTAGCACCGTAGAATAAGAGCAGGGTAGCGGCATATTAGAATGAGTTCGAGTTACCTGAGTCGTCTGAACAAGAGGTTTATATAGCGGTTGCATGGGACGAGCCGACGCGAGATCCTCGTAGCTCGTTACGCCCCTGCGTTGGGCCCGCGTCGATGGTGGGATCCATCCATTAATAACGGGATACGCTCATTAATGGAAGGACGTGCCAACGTGAGACGCAGAACGTGGAGTGGCGGATATCTCTCATTAGCGAGATACACGGAGCCATGGCGGGGGCACTTGGGTTCCACGCTCTCGGTTGATCGGGGACGCCGAGAAAACTCAGCTCGATGGATGGCTCGGGAACGAGCCGGGAGGCCGAGAAAGCTCAGCCCTGCAACAGGTCGGAGACGAGCAAAGGGGGTGTTAGTTCAGCTGCTAGATGGCTCGAGGGCGAGAAGTGGGCTTGCGTGGTCGACATGTCATCTGCTACATGTCGTAATCTGGGGAATTCCTGTTCATGAGCCTTATCAACACGTCACTTTCAACACTAGGTTAACGAATAAAGAGTGATGATTTGAGAGGAATTTTAATAAATATGAAGACTTCTATGGGGGATGTATCAAATTAGATAAGATTTAAAAGGGTACTTCCTACATTACATAATGCATTTTAAAATATCCATTCCATCATATTGTCCTTAATTTATGACAACTTGGCCAACCAATTGCTCATGATCCTAAAATCCTATGATATTTTTTTAAAAGAAAATTTATATATCTCTTGAAGCTAGCTAGCTAGCTAGCCGAGAACTAATCCACACATGCCGCTTTATCTTCATTATCTAGGGAACAATGATTACTACCTTAAAAAGAAAAAATAAGATTAGGTTCACCCCACAAACGGTCAATTCTCTTTTATATTTAAAATGGTTATCATATTAATTTAATCTTTGAAGTTATGACAAGCGATATCAAAAGATACGTTGGTGTGTCTTTCTTTATAAAAAAAAAATAACAGGCCATATCCTTATACAAAACGGGCTAGGTTTGAATCTTAGATCTGGAACACAGCTGCAAGGGAATTTACCAATAGGTGATAGTAGTGACATCAAAAGATATATTTTGTATCATGATACTCTTGAAGGTTTAATTGAGCACCTCAATGGTCAAAAGTCGAGTCATGACATGGTTTCAATCTGAATGACTTTTGGGACTACTGCATGGAATAATTTATTGCGATAGAAGTGGAATATTTGTTGACTCTAGATGACTCCAAATTCTTGTTTGGTCGATAGATCATTTTTTTGCAGGACATCCAGATCTGGCCTAGAAATGCACCATATGTTTGAAACTTCAAAATGTGAATAAACGAGGGACCAAGATGTATGACATTCTTAATAAATGCTGATCACATCTATAGACCAAACATTTGTTGCAATCTTGGTCCCCTCTCATTATATCAAATCTTTGAAATTATATTAAGAGCCAGGATATATTTTTTTATATTCCAGCAGTAGCGTATTCATCTTCCACAAATCTTCAAAATTTGCATCATGTAGAGCTCTAAGAACGTACAAGCAAGAGCTTCATTGGTTAATAGAGTAGGCATAAGACCATCAAAATTAGGTTTAAGGCAATTTTCTATTGCAAATAACATTGAATATGTTATCAAGTGAGAAAGGAGCGAGGAAAGTTGGGTGAATGAGATCATGAAAGAGGCACACACAAAATTAGTATGCGCTTTAAAGGTGTACTTCTCATGAGAAATATCATATTCATATATCTTTCTAAGTTTATATATAGCTATTACCTAACCTACAAGATATTGATGTTATTCATTAGGAGGGTCAAAGTTTTGAAAAAAATTGAAAGATAATGCTATGTTTGCCTCTTATTCTCGATCCCTAGAAGTTTCCCAAATGAATTCGGCTGTTCATGGAGGATATTAAATTGAGCCGGCTCACTGTCTCGATGAGCCGGCTCATAAGACGTTCAGAATTGTCATCTGTTTTCTGATTGCAAGAGACGGCTCAGGATAATCTTAAGGCTTCTCACAAGGCATCTGAAATCATCAATTGTTCTCTCTCTCTCTCTCTCTCTCCCCCTCTCCCCCCCCCCCCCCCTCTCTTTGTATGATCCTGCTCATCATTAACTTGAGACGGCTCTTGAGCGGATCGGGCCGGATCTTGACTGTTCGGGAAATCTGTTTTTTTTATCATATCTTCAGCATACTATATATAGTATTTTGTAACCCTAATAGAGATGAGAGATATAGCTTGAACCCATTGTATTTTGAGAGAGGAGGCTAGGGTTTTGAGAGGGATTTGTGAGATTCATCCACCATTTGCAATATTCCATATTTGTTGTAACAACCCTAAATTTTCTGTACAATTTTTTTCAAAAATACAGAAATGGATACTTTTACCTGAGCACAAGTTATATATTTGTTTTGCTTTTTAATAGCAAAAAGAAGCTTGTAGTTTATTGGTAAGACCTTGCATTGTTGAACCAAAGCACTAGAGTTCAAATCCCACCAGCTACACATTATTTTAACTTTGATTTCTTTTAATCTTTTTAGAAGTCCAAGAGTCTACACGTGCATAACCCGTAAACCCAAAAGTCACATATAAAACAAACGAGTCCAGGAGGTAGACCAAACGACAAGGTACGCGTGGCGGCGAGACGGACCCCAACTCGGCCAACGACTCGCCTGACTCGGCCGCCGCCGGCGGCCAACTCAGCCCCAAATCCGAGTTTTCTTTTTTTGTTCTGTGTCTTTTGGCCTTCCCATAACCCCTGTTCTTTTTAAATTCCCTGCATTATTCCAGAGAATTAAAAATCCAATTAAACTCTTTTTAATGCATTTTTTATCATATCCTAACCCTAGTTTTTTTCTATAAATACCCACTCAATTTTTCACATCCTTCACACTGAAATTCCTGTCCAAACTCTCAAGAAAAATTCCCTAGACTTTTTGTGTACAAGTGAAGTTAGCAAACGGCGAAGCTCCGGCGAATTTCCGACGACGATCCGAGAAGATTCCGGCGACGAAACGACGCACCGGCACTCCCTACATCTTCCTTTTACTCTCCTCTAAATAACAATCCCGTAAGTCCCTTCTCCCCCTTCTTTTTACTATTCTAAAAACTTAGAATTCTAAAACCCGACGGAAGTGGAGTTAATCCGACTTCCGATTCGGTTTTTCCTTAAAAATCATATTTTCTTAAACACAATATTACCAAACTCTCACATCATGATCATTAAACATTAACAAAATATATTGACAAGTTTCATATCAAAATAATTTATATTTCAATTTTTATCGCACTTTTACAGAAAAATACCATATAGTTTAGTTTCGACATAAAACATTATTAGCGCTTACTATACCTTTAAATAGTTCACGAGGTAATGACCTACCTCCTCACAACACTCATATGTAACATAGCACAATGACATTTGGGAACATAGATTTGGGAAAATACGATTTTTACAAATAAATACCATAAACTACAAAACTTTTTTCTACAAGATATGTATTTTTAACAAATCTTTGCAATGTGCCGCTACAACCCATTTCAGGGAACCCGTTCAGGATGGTGTGGATTATCACACATCCTCGGACTTAGTAATGCAAGATGCAGATCTCCGCAAGGAGCATACGGTCTCGAAAGATTTAAAAAATACAAATATCTTAAGAAAATGAGATTTCTAGAAAAATAATAAATTAATTATTTTATAAATATATATATGTCTCATCAAAATATCTATTTTTGATATAGTATAAATATTCCAACTTTTCTAGATAAAAAAGATTCACTTTACATGAAAATACCGTACAATTCCAATATTACAAATAAATACCATATATTATGAAAAATAAGTTTTAATCACTAGAAATGTCACAATGATAAAATTTACATCAATGAAAACTTTGAAAACGATAATAAAATACTTGAGATGTATTTTGAAAATTATACAAAATTATTTTTACATAAAACCCCCTCAAGTTATACTAAATTACAATAAGGACCCTAGGAAATATAGGTTTAAGCGGGACCAATCCCTTGAGCCTCAGGAAGCCGGAGATATGGGTGCTTGCCTATTTAAGGTAGACAACTTAACAAACGGTGTTATCAACACGGTAATCGTCTTTGAAAAGGACACAAATCCTGCCGTCCATGTGCAGCGGTTACCGATAATACCAAAACTTAATTCATGATTCAATTTCTTTTCTAATTGTCTGATTCAGACCGAGTCTCATTATAAATAATCTGACTTGAATATGATTCAAGTACAAACTACAATTCAACATGAATTCATGAATCCATATATTCAATCTACATTGAGTAAACCGAACCATGGATATATTCCATCTACATGATCATCCATTATATCCGTTCCATTACTGATATCATGGTTTTGGTAAGTCATCCATCTATAAATCTATAATACAAGACAATACAATTTACAATACAATACAAACAATACAATCAAGATATCGCGGGGTTTAAGGGGTAGATTGGTACGGAAGGTGTTAAAAGTGTCACGAGACAGCAACCATTAAGACATCTAACCTGAATTCAATTGCCGTTGTACCGTGGCTGAACGGTTCCTTGTAATTTCCGTCCACCTTAGTCTCTGGTCTACTGAGACTCCTCTCGTATACACTGGCCTCTTCTGTACCAAGCTACAAACAACAGCGTTAACAATATAATACAACTTTAAAAGTTACGCTCTCTCTCTCTGTCTATTCTATTTCTACCTCATCTTTGGGACTTACCGAGCTATTTGTTCGCTGACGACATTCTTCATTTCTTTGGAATGTCGTCAGGTGATTCAGACTCACTGGAGATCGAGCCCACCAGCGAGGATTTGGACCAACTAGCCTTCGACCCGGAGCTCTAGTTACTTGTACACATTTACATTCTGTATTTTCCATTTCTGTTATGCCATAGTTTAGGCATTGCTTTCCATTCCATGTATTTACTTTCAGATGTATTGTAAAAATAATGTTAATAAATAAAGTTGATGTTCAATATATATCTATTGTCTCTGTCTCTTGTACATTTTACTTATATTGTTTAGATACGCTTAGCGTGTTTACTTCAGAGTAAATACGTAGCGGCCTAGTCGTGTCCCCTTCGCCGTACACCAGGAAGCGGGGCGTGACATTTGTCGATTAGTAAAGTGCTTCTCCTTCGCTCGTAATTTTTCCCGTAAAGGTTTTCCATTTAAATCTTGTGTCTTCTGGTTAGTGCTCTTATTTCTATTTCCTGTGTTTATTTGTTTTCTTTTCTTTATCGATTTTTATTGCTCCGTGATCGTATTTGCCGCAGCAAACTGATATCAGAGCTACGTTGTGTTTGGAATATTTAGTGTTTTGTTTGAACCGTTAGATCTTCGATCTCATGATCTAAGTTTACGGTGGGTAACGACGCTTGTGTTCTCTTCCCCATCTTCTTAAATTATGATCTTGAAGTTTTAAGGTTTGTAGGCACTCAAGGTATTTTCTTTTGATCATACATTATGTCGCCAACGATTATAAAGTTCGATATCGAGAAGTTTGATGGGAATATGAGTTTTAGTCCATGGCGAGTTCTTATGATTGCCGTGTTGACACAAAATAATTTGAGAAAAGCGATTCTTAGAAAGAATTCAAGGCCTTCCACCATAACGGAAGAAGTATGGGAGGAGTTGGATGAAAATGCTCTCACGGCAATCCAACTGTATTTGACAAATGAAGTTTTGCAAGAAGTTTTGGTGGAGAAGACAGTGGCTAGGTTGTGGTGTTCAGATCCTAAGTCACTAAAATTTATAATTAGCAGAGATTTCACTTTTGACGAGTCTGCTATACTGAAGCCGAAGAATACGGAATCTCTAACTCCAGACCATACAGGGAAGGACAAGTCGAGCATTGAAATTGAAGTCGATGAGTGCTCGGGTTTTCAGGAGATCTCTTTTTCACCATCGTCTGATGAAGATAAGTTCCAAGATGAGCAATATTTACTCGCTCGAGATCGACAACGAAGAGACATTAGAGCGCTACAGAGATATAGCTACAATGATCTAGTGGCGTATGCGCTGTCCGTTACAGAGACAATTGATAATAGCGAACCTACTAGTTATCAAGAAGCCATCTCATCCGATGACCCAGCATGTTGGCTAGTCACTATGAATAAAAAAATTGAATCTCTTCACAAGAACCAAATATGGAAGCTCGTTAAGCCCGAAGGAGGAAAGAAAATAGTTGGCTGCAAATGAATTTTCAAAAAGAAGGAAGGAGATCAAGGGGTTGCAGATACTCGATACAAGGCACGGTTGGTAGCTAAAGGCTATTCGCTGGTTCGAAGAGGGGACTTCAATGAAGTATTTTATTCGGTTGTAAAACACACCTCTATTCATATCTTGCTCGGTTTGGTAGCTACTCAAGATTTAGTGCTCAAGCAGCTCGATATTAAATTTGGTAGAGAAAATGTACATGCAACAACCCGATGGTTTAGAAATTAAAGGTAAGGAAGACCATATTTTTTTTAAAAGAAATTTCTCTATGGTTTGAAGCAGTCGCCTAGACGTTGGTACAGGTAATTTGACTTCTTCATGAAGGAAATTGGGTTTACGAGAAGTAAGGGAAACAATTACGTTTATTACAAGAAGCCCGCCGATGATTTTTTCATATACTTATTGCTTTATGTTGTTATGTTGATAGAAGCAACGTATATGGTTGATATTGAAAAGCTCAAGGAACAGTTGAAAGGCAAGTGTAACGACTCTGAAATTCCTGTACAGAAATTTCTTGTATTTCGCAATAAAATGGGTATTTCAGCCTGTGTAAGAGTTAAAAGTTATTTTTGTTAAATAAAAGAAAGAAGCAACTTGTAGCTCATTAGTAAAGCCTTTACACTGCTGTGACATAGCCTGTGCGTTCGAGTCCCGTCAGACACAATTAGTTTTTAGATTTTTCTTTTTAATTTTTCGGAAGCCCAAGAGTTGCACGTGCAATACACGGAGGAACGAAAAATTTCAAAAAAATCAAACAGGCGCAATGAGATATACACACCCAATCTGACAAGTGGCATGAATCTCGAGGCAATGCCTCAAGATCCGACCGCCCAAACCCATGATAGGACCGGCGCCGACGGTCGATATAGCCCCAAATCCCTCCGTACTTTGCACACTAGCCTCTTCGACTCCCCCCAACTCCCCTGCACTGTTTGATTTTCCTGCAATCAAACAGAAACTCTTCAATTCACCATTTAACACCCTTTTAAAGCATATTAATCAAAAATTTTAGTTCCCAAACCCTAATTCTTTACTATAAATACCACCCCATGCCTTACCTTCCCTCTATTTTGAAAATTTCTAACAAAATCACCTCAAAAGTTCCTAAGTGCAAGTGGAGTCAAGTGGAGTTGCTCCTTCCATCGAAGATTGAAGCCGTTTCTGAAGCTCCCGCGATACCACGAAGCCCCTCCCCTTTTCCTTACTCTCTTCTCAAAGTTATAAAGCCATAAGTCCCTCTCATCTCTTCTTCTTTTCATCTCAATTCATCTCCTAAAAATATATCGGTAAAGTGGAGTTACCTCCGATACATTTTTGTTTAGAATTTGGAACTCCCTTTTCCTTAATACTTAGGTCAAACTAAGCTTACCACCCTACTTGTAACTTCGATTATAATGTTTTAGTTTTGAGTTTAAGCAAAAATTCCAAGTGAAACTATCATAATACAAACTTTTCATTAAAATACCATGAACTTTAGTATCACCCTCTTATCGATAATTAGTTTAAATATCTTTAGAAAAACTTTACGGGGTAACGAACTACCCCATACGCACACTATGGTTCCATTGCACGGTACTCTAAATTTACGACTAATTTAAAGAATAACTTTTTCATTAAAATACCACACTTTTTCAAAACGGGTTTCTTTTAAATCGGTATTTTGAAATTCTTGGCAATTACGCCTCTACAACTCTCGTTAGGGGACCCGCTAATGGATAGTGCAGATTATCACACATTCTTGGGACAGTAGAGCGAGATGCAGAACTCCTCACGGTGTATTCGGTCTCGAAAAGAAATAAAAATACAGTTTTTAAGAAACGCGACTTTTCTAAACAAAACTAATCCTTGAAAATTATATAAAAAATCATAAATCCATATTTTCAATAAAAAAACAAATTAAGAAACTATATTTTTTAAAATGAAAGATTAGAATTTTTAATAAAATACCACCAAGTTTCCAAAAGAGCTAGTTTTCATAAAAATACCATAAACTTTGAAACCTAGGTTTTATCACCAAAATACAACAACAATTTAAATACATGTTCATGAAAACCCTAAATATTATAAATCACCCTCGAGATTTAATTTTAAACTATATTAAAATATTTTTCATAAAACCCCTTCGAGATATGCAAAACAATATTTTAAGGACTCTAGTTTAATATAGGTTTAAGCGGGATCAATTCTCTTGAGTCCCAGCGAGCCGGAAAAAGTGAGTGCTTGCCTATTCATGTTAGACAATTTAACGGAGTTATCAATGGCAATTGTCTTGAAAAAAAACACAAATTCTGTCGTCCATGTACAGTAGTTACCGATTACTTCAGAACTTAAGATGTTGCAAGAACAAAGTCCTTTCATAAGATTCTAACTCCAACATGAATCAATCTCAAACCAGATTCCAAACTCAAACCAAAATCCAAAAATCAAACACAAGCTTGAATACTTGATCATAAACCTGAACACATGAATCCAAAATCAAACTCAAACTTGTATACTTGTGTCACGCTCCGCTTCCCGGTGTATGGGAGAGGACGCGACGAAGTCCGCTACGTATTTACTCCGTAGTAAACACGCTAAGCGTATCTAAGCAATATAAAGAAAAATGTACACAATAGATATGAATATAAATAAACAACAACTTTTATTTATTCAACATTCCTTTACAATACAACTGGAAATATAAATACAAGTCTGGAATGCAATGCCTAAACAATGGCATGAACGGAAAATAAAATGAGTACAAGTAAAGTCAATGCTCAGGGTCTTCTGTGAACTGCTCCAAGTGCTCCTGGCTGGTCTCGAACTCCTCAGAGTCGGGTCCTCCTACCAACATTCCAAAGAAAAGAGAAATATGAATGTCGTCAGCGAACAATCGCTCGGTAAGTCCTAAAGAAAGAAGGAGAAGAATAGATAGAGAATAGAACATGTGAAGTAAATATGTTATATTTGTTATACTAATGTAGTTGTTATAGCTTGGTACAGAATATGCTAGTGTATACAAGAGGAGTCCAACTTACACCGTGGACTTTTGTAACCCGTAGTACAAGGCTCCGTCGATAATACCACGGAATAACGGTATTGATGTAATTACGTCTTTTCGTGACCACCTCGTGCCACCTTTAACATGTTCCGTACCAGTCTACCCCTTTATAAACCCCGTAACATTTATTGTATTAATTGTACTGATTGTATTGTATTGTCTTGTAGTAAATAAAAGACTTGCCGAAACCATGATATCAGTAAACAGAATGGATATAAATGGATCAGAGTATATCCATGGTTCGGTTCGGTCATGTTCATGTTGTTATAGATTGTATTCTAGCATTCATGAATTCATATTGAAAATGGAGTTATACTTGAATTGAATTCAAGTCAGATTATAATCAGATTTGATCGTGACTCGAACTGAGTCAGACTCTTAAACAGAATTGAAGTCCCGATTGTTTTGGAGTTATCGGTAACTGCTGTACATGAACGGCAGGATTTGTGTCTTTTTCCAAGACAATTACCGTGTTGATAACACCGTTTTTAGGTTGTCTACCTTAGAGAGGCAAGCACCCATATTCTCCGGCTCCCTGAGGCTCAAGAGAACTGGTCCCGCTTAAACCTATGTTTACTAGGGTCCTTATTGTAAATTAATATAACTTGAGGGGGTTTTATGAAAAATAGTTTTGATATACTTTCAAAATACACCTCAAGTATTTAATTATCGTCTTTAGGGTTTTCATAGTTGTAATTTTTATAAAGTGAAATATTCTAATGGATATAACCTGAATTTCATTGTATATGCTATTTTAGTGTAATCTTGGAATGGTATTGAATTGTAAAGGTAGTTTCATGAAATTTGTTGTAACGACCCTAGTATTACTATACCTTCGTATTTTTTTCTTTAGTAAAATATTATATTTATTTATTCGTAGTATTTTTCCGTAAATTTTGTTTTCTATTAAATATATTATTTTATTATTCTATCTATTTTTTCCAAACCCATTTCTTTAAACTAAATCTTAACCTATTTCAAATTAAATGCAATACCTAACCCAGCCCATAATCCAAATCCAATCTCATTTTCATTTTTCTTTTATAAAACTATGAGCCCAAAAGCCCACTTTCTTTTCAAGCAACAACATATATTTAATTCTAATTAAATATGTGCATGAACAACCTTATAGCTTATTGGTTAAGTCCTTGCATTGTTATTCCATAAGTCGCATGTTCAAATCGCCATTCTTACAATTATTTTTTTTTATCAATTTTTATTCTTTTCATAACCTACAAATGAGATCTTTCATTTCATATTCTTTTTAACTCCCAAAATAATTAGAATGGTTATGAACCATAATTTATTAGAATTATGATGGTCATAAACCTTTTTTATATCTCACTCCTCTTTCTTTTCATCATCACACATTTCTATCATTTCACATATTCCTCTTCATCTAGATTCCCCGAAGAAGAACATGAAGAAACTCTCAAGAAATGCGATGCTACCGGCGGATAGACAAGCCCGGTGACAATACCGGCTTGTGTATGTAAGTTCTTTCTCTCTTTCCCTCCCTCCATATCTCTCTCTTTCTCCTTCTCTATTTTATATTGCCATAAAAAACTTCCCTTATCATATCATAATCCCTAAATAATTAATTGAATGGATACATATATAAATAATGAACACACACAAACATACACAAATATATAGCTTGTAAAGTCTTTTATTCATTACTCTCAATCCATATGTTAAGATTTCATAGTAACCAATTAGGATTGCATCGTTTGTTATTGTATTTTAAATTACTTTATTTAAAGTTTTTAAAATAAAATGAAGTTACGAATAAATACTATGGTTTTCTCATTTCTCACATATGACATATCAATATCTTTACTTTTAAAATAATTTTTAGAAATTAATCTTTACTTCTGGAAATTTCAGGAATTTTACATATGATAGAATATATTTTTCTGTACACTCTGTAAAAATTTTAGATCGAACCGCGTAACGGGTTAGGAATTATATCGTTTTTATTTACTGTTCGTAAAACAGAAAATTGCAGTTATCGGTCAAATTCTAGGACACATAACTTAGTATGACAGTGTCCAAATTGAGCAAAATCAGGTGTTTTGGATATCTACATCGATTAATCTATATTTTCTTAGTTTTAATTTTTTACCGAAAACCGACGTAAGATATAGAAAACTGCGCTATAATATTTAGTGACGGATCTGGACAGAATCTGTCATGATTCGCACACTGTTTTTAAACAAGACATAACTAGAACTCCCGATATTCGTTCGTGAAAAAAATTAGATGTGTAGATCCAAAATTGATAAAACTATAATTTTCTGCATACTTGATTACTTATAAATGCATGAAACAACCCGATATAGGCTTTGCAATACAATATATAGTTGCTGTCCAGAAATCTGAATTTCTGTTTTAAATGCTGATATTAAAACGATTATAATTAGAGCTTCAGAAATCCAAATCGCGCGAATCTTAGTGTTTTGCATACGTAATCTGAAATACCTACAATTTTCTAATAATTTTTGTAACCTGAACCCGATAGAAATTAGCTCAAACTGCGTTTTAAAAATATGTGACGGTGCTGAACATATTCTGATCTGTTTTGCGCGACGATACGAAAACATGTATATCTCCCAAACCGGTAGTCATATTTAGGAGATACTGGAACTCACGTGTGCATAACACTTACGGCTATGTTTTCGTTTATATTCTGTTTTCAAATGACTTGATTAACTAGTCATACATATCACATATTTACAACATTGTTTTGGACGTTGTTTGTATAATTACCTCATATCATATTCTATGATTGCTTATTTATTTTTATTTATATGACTTGTGATCAAATCATTACATGTTATAATTGACTTGATCTTAACACGACTCAATCATGAATACTTGAACCCGGTATGTACACTTGAACCAACTTGACTCGAACCATGAATACAATTGGCATGACTTGCACTTAACATGACTAGATAAACATAATCTTGAAAACTTGATATCATACATCACCTTTTGTATTCATGGATTCGATCAAGACTCGTAACATTAATCATAAACTAATAAACACGGGATGTTGGGGTAGTTTGAGTATGAATCCAACAGAATCTCATGAGTTCCATTAGTACAAATCATGTTGTTGTGGTACCGGGCTGAAACGGTACAAATCATGTTGCTGTGGTATCGGGCTGAAACGGTACAAATCACGAATTCACGAATGAGGGCCCATGTTTCCAAGCCCCTGGATGATAGCTTGTTGGGTTTGGAATACTTCAATAACAATTGAAGTCCCGATATTTTGGGCCCGTGATTCCTTACCCCTGGACGATAGCCTTGGGTTCGAGAATACTCTTGAGATTGGTTGACATTTACACTTGAACTCACATTAGCTAATTTTACCCTTTTAGAGACCTTTTAAGACACTTACATTCACTTCATTTTTACTATACTTACACTCCACGGCCATACTATACTTGTTTGCTATGCTTATGTTATATTTCCATGCTGATATAGTTGCCATATACATTACCATACTTGTTCACATATTACAATTTCCATTTATACTATATTACATGTCATCTTGCACTCAATTTATATATTACACATCTCTTTTAGGACTTATCGAGCGTTAGTTCGCTGACGGTCATTCCACCCACTTCTTTCTATTCTTGGAATGTTCATCGGGTGACATTGAGACAGAGAAGATAGAAGTGGTCGAAAAGGAGTACAACCAGTTCGCATCACAAACTGGCATATAGTTTCATTCAGCTTTTCATTTCATTTCACCTTATTTATGTAGGCCTCCTTGTTAAGGCTTATCATGTTAAATATCTTATATTCGAATATTTTGTCTACTATGAATCATGAATGTAATAAATCAGAGTTGGATTTCATTTTTTTGTTTGCTCTTATTACTTTATGTTGCTTATAGACGCTTAGCGTATTTATTTCGAGAAATGACATTCTTATAATAAATACGTCGCGGGCTTGCCACGTTACCGTTTCCATCTACTGGGAAGCGGGGCGTGACATTTGTGATTCCTTTGATTTAGAAAATATGGAATATATATATAGTATATTTAAAGTAGATATTTTGATAGTGTGTGTGTGTGTGTGTATAGTAAAAATAAATTTTATTTATTAAATAGAAATCTCATTTTTCTTAAAAATTGCATTAAAAATTCCATCGAGATCGAATGCTCCTTGCGGAGGTCTGGATCTCTCTCTAGGCCCGAGGATGTGCGATAACCCGCACCATCCCGATCGGGGTTCCCCAAAATGGGTTGTAAAGGCGTAATTGCAAGGAATTAAATAACACACTTTTTAAAAGAAAATGGTTTTGATTGTTTAAGGTATTTATATGTAAACTCATATTTTCCCATAAACTAATATCCCAAAATCCATCGTTCTATGTCAAAAATGTGTGTTGTGATGAGGTAGGTCATTACCTCGTAAGTTATCTAAAGATAATACGGTTAAATTGAACAATTATAAGTTGTATGTAACATGATGGTATTTTACTGTAAAGATGAAATAGAAATTTCAACATATATTATTTTGAGATGAAACTTGTTCTAATATGTTTATTGATCATTTTGAGAGAATATGGTATTTTATTAACTAGAAAAAATGGAGTTTTTAAAGAAAAACGAATCGAAAGTCGGAATAACTCCGCTTCCGACAAGTTTTTGAAATAGATTGTTTTAGAATAGAGACGGAGGAGGGGAGTGGGGACTTGCTGATTGTAAAACAAGCTGAGAGAGAGGTGAAGCTATTGGAACCGCCGGGACGTCGTTTCGTCGCTGGATTCTTCCCGAAACTTTGTCGGAACCTTGCCCTTTGCAAACTCCACTTACTTTGGACTTGGAAATTTTTAGAGAGTTTTTGTAATGAAATTCTGAATGAGGAGGGGTAAAATGTGGTGTGGTATTTATAGGGAAAATTATGGTTTAGGTGATGAATTTGAGAATTAAGATGCATTAAATCATAGAGTAATGCTCATTTTTAATTCTCTGGAAATATGCAGAGAAAACAAACAGACTGGGGTTAATAGGGGGAGTCTAAGGGGTGCTAGGGTTAAAAAAGATTTGCATTTCTCTCTACTCAAACCGGCGGCGCCGGCCGAATATCTAATCTCACCGGTCCAATGTTATGGGTTGGGGTCTGGATCTTTGCCACGTGTCCAAGTCGGTATACCTTAGTGCACGTATTTGATTTCTGTGTGACTCTTCATTTTGCGTGTAGTGCACGTGCAAACTGTTGGTCTTCTAAAAGTTTAAAAGAAAATACAATAAATGGGATTCGAACACAGGGGCCACGTCACAGCAGTGCAAGGCTTTACCAATGAGCTATAAGTGCTTTCTTGCTGTTCAAAAGTAAATCAAATTTATAACTTGTGCTCAAGCTTAGGTGTTCCTTTCTGTATTTTGGGAAAATTTTGTACAGAAAGTTTAGGGGTGTTACAACTTGACTCGACTTGACCGAACCATGTTTATAACGTAACATGAACTTGACATGACTATCTGAACACATGATTACATCCTGAACATGAACCTGAACATTTTATATCCATGGATTCGGCCAAGACCTGTGATCTTAATCTATACAATACAATACGCGGGGATAAAGGAGTAGATTTGTACGGAACGTATATCGTGGCATGAGAGATCACTTAAAAGACACCTACATGAATTCACGTGATGTTGTCCCGTGGGTTATGTCGGGGCCTTGTACTACATGTTATTAGAGTCCACGGGGTAAGATGGACTCCTCTCGTATACATGAATACATTTCTTATCAAACTACAAATAACCACGTTAGAATAACTATCTTATACTTATGAACGATCATATACAACTTACCTGTTCATTTCACATTATATACTATCTTCTCTTTCTTCTTTTGGGACTTACCGAGCGCTAGTTCACTAACGACATTCCTCTCTGTTTTCTTTCTTTGGAATGTTCGTCAGGAGGACCGGACTCTGAAGACGTATATCCGAGCCAGGAGGACTTGGACCTGTTTGCAGCTCAGCCTGACTACTACTTCTTCCTGTACTTACTTTTAGTATGCCATTGTTTAGGCATTTGCTTTTATTATTGTATCTTTTACTTTCAGACAGTTGTATGTAAAGTTGAATATAAATAAAGTTGATGTTTCATTTTATTACTCTTGCTATTCTTTTTCATTGTTATATTGCTTAATTACGCTTAACGTATTTATTTTCATAGTAAATACGTTGCGGGCTTGACATGTCACTATTTCTGTCTATTGGGAAGCGGGGCATGACAGGTTTTGTTGGTGGCCCATGCAGGTCAGTTCTGCATGAATTTTTAAGCAATATATCATAAGAATTATAAGAATCAGCAACTATACATTCCTTGCAATTCAAATTTCTTAAATCTATCCTAACCCTTCCTTTTCTATCAAGGTGATGGATTCTCCCAACAACACCAGTACCAACGTCATTGGAAACACACCACCACCTACTTTACCACCTCCCCCTACCGTTGCTTCTCCAATCAACGAACATACGGTGCTTCTAGAAGCCATCAAAAGTCTTCTGGAGGGCCAGTTGCAGCAGACTGCTATTCTCATGAACCGCCCGGAAGCCGGCGCACTTGGAGTAAAGCAATTTTGTGCGTTGCATCCAAGGAATTTTTCAGGGAAAGAAAGTCCTTTTGAGACTGAAGAATGGGCCCAGAGTATAGAGGACGACCTTGCCGCAGCACAGGTACCAGACATAGCTTGGGTTCGTGTGGCCAAGCTCCAGCTCACCGACAATGCAGGAGTCTGGTAGAAAGCTGAGGAAAGCCGTCTCACACAGCCAATAGAGTGGAATACGTTTCGCGATTTGTTCGATGCGAAGTTTTTCCCCGAGACTGCTCAAATTTGAGATTGAGCAACAGTTCATCCACCTACAACAAGGCTCCATCTGGGTAAAATCAGTGGATGAATATGATGCCGAATTCATCAGGCTTAGCAGGTAAAGAATTCGTATCAAATTATGTTCCGTAAAACACATCAACATCTAATCAGGTTCACGGCACACTTGATCCCGATCGATGAGATTCGGGCTAGACGATTCCAACAGGGCTTAGACCCGGAGATTCATGCGGCATTAGCCACAGACGACTATCTAACTCATGAACTCGCCCTGAAGGCAGCACACCGTTATGAAGCTGTGGTCAAGAAGAAGGGTAAGCCTCAAACAGCCGGAATCAAACGCCCTGCTACCCAGATGACAGGAGGAACCTTTTCTAGGCCGACTTTTGCACCCAAGAGGCCAGGAGGATCATTTAACCTGTCCAGTCCCGATTTCTGTTTCAACTGCAAGAGAACTGGACACTTGGTGAAGCACTGCAGGCGTGCAAATGGCCTGTGTTTGATTTGTGGCGCATCTACTCACGCGATAGGAGCATGCCCATATCGTATTAACACAGCACCAGCACCCAGACCCACAATTACAGCTCTACAGAGGCCAGCCATCCAGGCTCCTGCACCTCGCCTAGCTTTTCCTGCACCAGTTCCACGTGGACCACCTGCACAGCCTCATCGTCAATTCCACCAGTCACAGAGAAACGTGCTTCAAGGGGAGAGGAATGTACCTCCAGCAAGGAGGAATGTACTGAGACGACATGCTTTTACAATGACGGTCGAGGAGGCAGAAGTCACAGGACAAGTCATCACTGGTAAAATTCCCCCATCCTGTCAATCTTTCAATCTTTGTGTATCGTCATACTTATAATATCTAAACACGATATCACACAACTTAGGTACTATACTAATAGCCACCCTTCCCGCACTCGCACTTTTCGACACTTGAGCTTCACACTGCTTCATGTCCCAATGATTCGTGAGAACGCATGTGATTCCCGTGAAGGCACTCATTTCAAGCTGGAATGTCCCGGGAATGAAGTCTTGAAGGCAACTTTAGGGTATGATCAGCGCCCAGTTGTAGTTTGCGGTCGAGAATTCTACGCAAATTTCAAGATACTGGACATACCAAATTTCGATATTGTATTGGGAATGGATTGGCTGGAAGTATTCTATGCTACTATTGACTGCCGTCAAAGGAGGATAGTATTTGAAATACCAGATCACCCAGTCTTCTCTCTACCTGCGGAAGAAGAAAAGCCTGAAGTAGTTCGAGAGTTCGAGAATGTGTTCCCTGAAGACATATCAGGTTTGCCTCTTGATCGAGCTCTTGAATTTTGTATTGATCTACAACCTGGTGCACAACCTATAATCAAAGCTCCATACCAATTAAGTTTAGAGCGATTGAAGGAGATCCGTATTCAATTGGACGATCTTTTGAAGAAAGGTTGGATCCGACCCAGTACTTCAAGTTGGGGATCTCCGGTGTTACTCATGAAGAAGAAGGAAGGTTTCTACAGGATGTGTGTGGATTATCGGGCTCTGAACGAAGTGACGATTAAGAACAAGTATCCACTACCACGTATCGATGACCTTTTCGATCAATTAAGTGGATCTTGTGTCTTTTTAAAGCAAGATCTTCATTCAGATTATCATCAGGTGAAGGTCAAAGAGTCCGACATTCCGAAGACGGTGTTTAGGACCCGTTATGGCCATTATGAATATCTCGTAATGCCATTTGGAGTGACCAATGCACTTTCCATCTTTATGAACCTGATGAATCAAGTTTTCCGAGAGTACTTAGATAGGTTTGTTGTTATCTTCATCGATGACATCCTGGTGTATTCAAAGAATCAGAAAGAACATACCGAGCACTTACGGATTGTTCTGGAGACATTACGACAACATCAGCTCTATGCCAAGTACAACAAGTGTGAGTTTTGGCTAGATCAAGTCGGATTTTTCGGACATATCGTTTCAGGTGAAGGAATCTCTGTAGATCCCGCTAAGGCGTCAGCTGTTAGTGAGTGGCCGACACCAAAGATGGTGAAAGATATATGAAGTTTCTTAGGCTTAGTAGGATACTACCGACGATTCATCGAAGGATTCTCAAAAATCGCAGCACCCCTGACCAAGCTCACACGTAAAGATGAAGTATTCATGTGGTCAGAAGCATGTGAAAAGGTTTTTGTAGAACTCAAGATGAGATTAACCTCTGCTCCTATCCTCGTAATACCGAATTAATCTGGCGGATTCGTCGTGCATTGTGATGCGTCCGGTAAAGGATTAGGATGTGTTCTATACCAGCATGGAAAGGTTATGGTTTTTGCATCAAGACAACTAAAGGTTCATGAGCGCAACTATCCAACACATGATCTAGAATTGGCAGCCGTCATCTTCAAACTCAAGATTTGGTGCCACTATCTTTTGGGAGAACGAGTGGATATATACACTGACCACAAAAATCTGAAGTATGTATTTACTCAGAAGGATCTCAACATGCGAAAAGAGAAGATGGCTAGAACTCATGGCGGAATTCGACATCAACCTACAATATCATCCTGGAAAGGTGAACGTAGTTTCTGATGCTCTTAGTTGCCAGCCATTAGCAATGAACCTCACCGCTCAGTGGAAGCTACAGTAAGAACTGCATGAATTGGAGATTGAAGTATTTGTGCCAAGTAACACTTCATCCTTGATGAACTTACAAGTCCGGTCCACTCTTGTAAATCGGATCAAGACAGCTCAAACAAATGATGCCAAACTACAAAAGATCCGAGAACAAGTAGAAAGTGGACTACGAACTGACTTCGCCGTCCACGAAGATGGATCCTTACGATATGGAAGCCGTTTATGCATGCCAATCGGCCCTGTTCGAGAAGTGTTGATGAAAGAAACTCACAGCTCTCCATATTCGGTACACCCCGGTGGTACATGGATCTACGACAACACTACTGGCGGCATGGAATAAAGCACGAAGTAGCTAGAAGCGTAGCATAGTGTTTGGTGTGTCAGCAAGTGAAGGCTGAACATCACAGAACTGCTGGTTTATTTCAGCCGTTACCAATCCCAGAATGGAAATGGAAGTACATTATCATGGACTTCGTGACTGCACTCCGTCGCAGCACGAAGGGTAACGATGCAATTTGGGTTATTGTGGATCGACTCACCAAGTCGGCTCACTTTATTCCATTTCGAGTTGGCCAGTCAACCGAGACGTTAGCAAAGAAGTGCATGGAGGTGAGTATAAATCTAAAGTAAGATTTAAACCTTCAAGATGTACCATACTTGATACGCATAAACTCATGCAGGAGATCATGAGATTACATAGAGTATCTGTTTGCATCGTCTCCGATCGTAATACAAGATTCCGATCACAATTTTGGCAGAGTCTGCAAACTAGCCTGGGGACGAGTCTGAAATTCAGCACGGCGTATCATCCACAAACAGATAGACAGTCCGAACGAACAATTCAGGTATTGGAAGACATGCTAAGAGCCTTTTTGTTAAACTTCGGAGGTTCATGAGAAGATTACCTACACCTTGCGGAGTTTTCATACAACAACAATTATCATGCAAGCATTGGGATGGCACCATTCGCAGCACTCTACGGATGGAAAAGTCGTTCCCCGTTGAGTTGGGACGACGTTGGAGATCGTGAACTCCTTGGACCAGAGATGATAGTGACAACTGTGTACGTGGTCTACACTATCAGGAAAAGGATGCGCATAGCCTAAGACCGACAGAAACATTGGGTAGATGCAAAGCGGCGACATCTGGAGTTCCAACCTGGAGACCATGTATTCCTGAAGATCTCTCCAAACAGAGGAGTGATCCGTTTTGGCAAGAGACGTAAGTTAAGTCTAAGATACATAGGACCGTTCGACATACTCAAACGAGTTGGAGAAGTGGCATACCGTTTAGCACTACCACTCTCATTGGAAGGAGTGCACAACGTGTTCCACATATCCCAGCTACGACGATATGTGAGCGACCCCAGCCATATACTAGATCACTCAGAGCTCATAGTACAGATTGACCTAACCTGTGAGCAACGACTAGTTGAGATCCTAGACCGAAAGATGAAAACATTACGGAACAAGGAGGTAAACTTGATCCCAGTGATGTGGAGAAAGGATTCGCCAGGAGAATCAATTTGGGAAAGAGAAGAAGATATGCATACACGATATCCTTATCTCTTTGAAAATTAGTCCCTATGTAATTGTAAATTTCGAGGACGAAATTTTTATAAGGAGGGTAGAATGTAACGACTCTGAAATTCCTGTACAGAAATTTCTTGTATTTCGCAATAAAGGGGTATTTCAGTCTGTGTAAGAGTTAAAAGTTATTTTTGTTAAATAAAAGCAAGAAGCAACTAGTAGCTTACTGGTAAAGCCTCTACGCTGCTGTGACATAGCCTGTGTGTTCGAATCCCATCAGACACAATTATTTTTTAGATTTTGCTTTTTAATTTTTCGGAAGCCCAAGAGTTGCACATGCAATACACGGAGAAACGAAAAGTTTCAGAAAAATCAAACAAGCGCAATGAGGCGTACACACCCAACTTAACACGTAGTACGAATCTCGAGGCAATGCCTCAAGATCCGACCGCCCAAACCCATGATAAGGCCGGCGCCAATGGTCGATATAGCCCTAAATTCCTCCGTACTTTGCACACTTGCCTCTTCGACTTCCCCCAACTCCCTTGCACAGTTTGATTTTCCTGCAATCAATCAAAGACTGTTCAATTCACCATTTAATACCTTTTTAATGCATATCAATCCAAAATTTTAATTCTCAAACCCTAATTCTTCACTATAAATACCACCACATTCCCTAACTTCCCTCTATTCTGAAAATTTCTAACAAAATCACCTCAAAAGTTCCTAAGTGCAAGTGGAGTTAGCAACCAAGCTCCTTCCATCGAAGATCGAAGCCATTTCCGGAGCTCCCGCGACGCCACGAAGCCCCTCCCTTTTTCCTTAGTCTCTTCTTAAAGTTATAAAGCCGTAAGTCTCTCTCATCTCTTCTTCTTTTCATCTCAATTTATCTCCTAAAAATATATCGGTAAAGTGGAGTTACCTCCGATACATTTTTGTTTAGAACTTGGAACTCTCTTTTCCTTAACATATAGGTTAAACTAACCTTACCATCCTACTTGTAACTTAAAGTACAATCTTTTAGTTTTGAGTTTAAGCAAAACTTCCATGTGAAACTATCATAAAACAAACTTTTTATTAAAATACCTTAAAGTTTAGTATCACCATCTTATCGATAATTAGTTTAAATACCATTATAAAAACTTCACGGGGTAACGACATACCCCATACGCACACTATGGTTCCATAGCATGGTACTATAAACATACGACTAATTTAAAGAATAACTTTTTCATTAAAATACCACACATTTGCAAAACGGGTTTCTTTTAAATCGGTATTTTGTATTCCTTGGCAATTACGCCTTTACAACCCTCGTTAGGGGACTTGCTAATGGATGGTGCGGATTATCGCACATCCTTGAGACAGTAAAGCGAGATGCAGAACTCCTCACAGAGTATTCGGTCTCGAAAAGAAATAAAAATACGGTTTTTAAGAAGCGCGACT
This sequence comes from Agapanthus africanus, assembly GCA_030015575.1. Taxonomy (NCBI): domain Eukaryota; kingdom Viridiplantae; phylum Streptophyta; class Magnoliopsida; order Asparagales; family Amaryllidaceae; genus Agapanthus; species Agapanthus africanus. The sequence continues at coordinate 137,336,468 of CM057341.1, forward strand.
TTTCTAAACAAAACTAATTCTTGAAAAATTATATAAAAAAATCATAAATCTGTATTTTCAATAAAAAAAACAAATTAAGAAACTATATTTTTTAAAATGAAAGATTAGAATTTTTAATAAAATACCACTGAGTTTCCAAAAGAGCTAGTTTTCATAAAAATACCATAAACTTTTAAAAAACTAGGTTTTATCACCAAAATACTACAACAATTAAAATACATGTTCATGAAAACCCTAAATATTATAAATCACCATCGAGATTTATTTTTAAACTATATTAAAATATTTTTCATAAAACCCCCTCGAGATATGCAAAACAATATTTTAAGAACTCTAGTTTAATATAGGTTTAAGCGGGATCAATTCTCTTGAGCCTCAGGGAGCCGGAGAAAGTGAGTGCTTGCCTATTCAGGTTAGACAACTTAACGGAGTTATCAATGGCAATTGTCTTGGAAAAAGATATAAATGTTGTCGTCCATGTGCAGCAGTTGCCGATTACTCCCGAACTTAAGATATTGCAAGAACAACGTCCTTTCATAAGATTCTAACTCCAACATGAATCCAATCTCAAACCAGAATCCAAAAATTAAACACAAGCTTGAATACTTGATCATGAACCTGAACACACGAATTCAAATATTAAACTCAAACTTGTATACTTGACTCGTCTTGACCGAACCATGGTTATAACGTGACATGAACTTGATATGACTACCTGAACATATGATTACATTCTGAACATGAACCTGAACATTTTATATCCATGGATTCGGCCAAAACCTGTGATCTTAATCTATACAATACAATACACGGGGATAAAAGGGTAGATTGGTACGGAACGTATATCGTGGCACGAGAGCTCACTTAAAATACACCAACATGAATTCACGCGCCGTTGTCTCGTAGGTTATGACGGGGTCTTGTGCTACATGTTACCATAGTCCACGGGGTAAGATGGACTCCTCTCGTATACATGAATACCTTCCTTATAAAACTATAAATTTTTAGGAATATTTATGCCCTAGAGGCCATTATTGTATATTATAGTGGATGCTTGGACATATATATATATAGAGGACTTTCTTGCTCGACATGATAGTATGCTATCTGATTACTCTTTATCTTAACATGTACACTTGTATTATTATACTGTCTCTCTGATACATGTTGATAAAGCCCTTAGGATGTGGACTTGACTACCAGGACTATGATGCAGATCATACTAGTAGGGCTTGGATAGTCCACAATTACATCCTTTAATAGTTCCTAGTCGAGGGGATATCGAGACAGGGCATCGATATTACAGAGTAGACTAGTGTGTACATTTATTAACCTTGTATGGGACGATGGTTGATCCCATAACTATTGGAGTTTGACATCAAAGATTGTGCACAGGTGCTCATTAGAGAATGGGTACACCGAATAGGACTCGCCGAGAACTCCTAGATAGTACCATACCTATCGTCAGATAGCAGTTCTCTGGTGACACTGGTACAGGTTAGTCTGTAGACCTTAAATCGTCATAGTGTCTTGTGTGGTTTCCACTGTTCTATGATTTCCTCCCTACCATGGCTCAAAGGAGTCGTGCAAACAGGTGAATTTTGGGTACAGTCCCGAGTCACATGGAAGCAGTGAGCGATAGGAAGGGTTTCGTCTCTCCCGATATAGGAAGTTGATGTTACGCTATGATCGATTGTCTATAACAACAAGTCTCTGTCCATGGCTGATGAGATTTACTGATAAGTGTTATCAGTAGTTTCTCGAACGGTTATAGGCCACACATCGGCATGACTTATCAAGTTACTGGGTTCTGACGATTCCACCTCTAGACTTGATATGCGGCATATCAGACGAAGAGACCGGACTGTACGGTAAGTGTTGCTTATAGGCTTCACGGGAGTTTGGACAAGTTTGCTTGTTGATTTTCTATTCGCTCAATACCTGGGCAGCCGTTACGTCCAGCTAGTACCGCTGAAGGCTTATGGGTATTTGATATAATCATTACCTACTGCTGGCGTATTGACGAGTCTTTAGAGTCCCACACAGAGGTTTCCCAGCTCAAGCGAAACGAAGTAGGGCATATATGTTGATATGTGCGGGAGCTTGATTAAATATGAGTATGTGATACTGTATTCTAATCTCGCGATATATGATATCGGTTAGGTTATATGTGATATAACCGCATTGTTGAATCAAGTGTTGATTCAATGATATATATATATATATATATATATATATATTTCATATTGGCCGGTTATATATGATATAACCGGATTATTGAATCTAGCGTTGATTTAATAACTAGTATCAAATATCAGACGACGATTATATGTGATATAACCGGTTTATTGAATCAAGTGTTGATTTAATAATATGATATATATATATGATATCAGTCGGCTATATATGATATAACCGGATTATTGAATCAAGTGTTGATTTAATAATTTAATATATATTTATATACTAAATATATGTATATATATGTTAACTAATATTAGCTCACTAAACATTTTCTTCTCATTATACATATTAATATATGTGTGATATATAAAAATAAATGTATACATTATTGTATCATGGTTGATGATATATAGAACTAGGATGTATGAGAATCACATGAGGATTAGTTATGAGTAAATAATGGATTAATATATGAATTAGTGAAAAATGAAAAATGAGTCATTTTGTCTTGGATGCTTGTGGAAGCTATGAGAAGCCATGACTCACCACTATCATTTTTGTTTTATTCATAAATATTTTCCATGCTCATCTTATGATTCACTTCATGGTTCATTCTCTTTCTTCCAAGTTCATCTCATATCTTCTTCTTCACTTCGTCTCTTGAATTTTCTTGAGGTAAAAAAGAAAAAGAAAAAGAAGAAAATATTGTGAGCAAAATTCCTACTTCATCAATCTACACTTTACTAGCCCTTTAGCATAGGTTGTTAGCTTCACTAATACCTTGATTAGTGAAGAGATGGCTTGAGTTAGTGAGACTTCAAGGTGGATCATCTTCGGTTTCGAAGATCACAAAGTAAGCTCGATCCTTTCTTCAAGTGGAGCCAAGAGGAGTTCTAGGGACTACTACTTGGAGCTTTAGAAGTGAAGGACTTGGTCTACAAAGGTCGTAACCCTCTTCATTTAGTTATAGAACTAGTATAGCTTGCTAAAAACCCTAATTTTCTAATTATATTCTAGTTAGTATAGCTTAGCACACTAGATTTTTAAAATTGCATACTTGATACTTATATAAACCTAGTAACGGTGCTAAGAAATACTTTCAGGTATCAGAGCCAAGCTAGAGTATTAGGCGAGGTCTAAACGGCGTTAAAGTGTTCGATCGAAGTTCAAAAACCGAACTTTTCAAAGTTTCTGTCCATTTTTTCAAAAATTGATATTTTTCATATAAAAAATATTCAGAAAAGCATGCAGGTTATTGTATGGAGCCCCAAGAAATACAAGGACCCAACTCAACTAAATGCCCGCGGAACCGCGGCATAACCTAGGGTTTAGCTGCGGTTCCGTCGCATGTATGGTGAGTTTGGGACTCCTGTTTCTTGTGCTGCTCCGTAGTGATATTTTGGATTTTGTATTTTTAGTGAGGCTCAAGTTGTTGAGATCTCTGTGATTTGTGAGTGTTTGAAATATCGATCGAAATGTTTAACATCGTCTAGATAGTTTTGATATATGATACAATTTTTGGAATCCAAATTAATTAGTTTTGTGAAAACTAGTTCGTGTTTTGTAAATCTAGCATTTTAGTCTCATTTGATCGATTACCACGGAGTTTCAATTCGGATCAAAATTTCGTCGCAATCTCGTATCGCACGCGAATAGTCGCCGAGAAACACTGCTAGATAGACACACCCCATAGCCCCGACCAAGCGACTATAGAAGAACCTCGTTGCCAAAAGTATCCACTCGGGTGCTCGCGGCCGCGGTGTTACGCCCAAGTGCACTTTGTCGTTGGCATCGGGGGTGCGGCCATCTACTAAAGTTCCCGACGAGCATTCGATCATTTTATCAAGAATCTTGTTGAATTACTCGTCTTGTTATTGAAAAGTTTTTTCAATTCGAGACTTAAATACAAGGTTTATCGGGTTAGGCATGAAATTCGAAATATGGGATATTCCGGGTTTATGATGTCTAAGGTTGATGCGGATTCTAATTATTGTACTTTTCATTTCTTTTCTACGACCGTAAGTGTAATATGTGGTGTATCCCCGATCTCGTTGTTATACGTCAACGACATCAGGAATACGCATATTTATTTATGTTGATGACATGTGATGTTATAGTGTTGCTGTGATAAGTTATATTGGATCGTCGTGATTGAATAGCCGAGGGTTTTTGCGTGAGATGGGAGTTTTTCAATTTTCATTCATGTAAATATTGTATGTATATTATTTTATTGGGACACTTCCGGATTGAGGTTGTTGTTTCCATTGATGTATATTATTTACTTTTTCTGTATTAGGATAGACCCAAGGCGGGGAGCACAAGTAATCAGGTTCTAGAGTCCAGTGGAAGACCATCTCGAGGAGTCGAGACCAGGTCGCCCAACTCTAGAATTGGTAGGGTTACTTTCCGCTCTCGTAGGGGTCTAGGGATGTGGGTTTGGCTATTCATCATGACCGTGGAATCCATGTTTTTCATTACTGGCTTAATTTAAAACACAAACCTCTTAGTATATCCAATATTTCATATGTTGACTTCTGCTGCTTAAGTTCTGTCATGTGATCAAATAAACTGCGTGAGACGAATGCTATATATATATGTGATATATTAGTAGACACTATATGTTTTGCATCTGCGCAAGTTCTGACCCCGCTCTGCCGTAAGTTAAGTAACCTTACGTGAAGACCCGGGTCTCTATGGCGAATGTGGATGGCATATATGTGTGTTTTATTTTTGTTTCTTCTGTGATGTTTAGGAAAAATAAATGATGGGACGTCATTAATGAGATTAATGAAAAGAAAAGAAACCTAAAGATGTTATAGAATCAAAATTTTCAAAAAGGTCGCTCTAGTTCTTACTTTGCATAGAGGCATTCCTTTATGAATATCCAACACCTTATTCGATGAGGAAAGAGCTTAGATCCCTTCACCGGGAATGACCTCTTTAGCAAAACTAGCAAATGCTACAACCCACTCGACTTGTTTTGAAAACTACTCGATTTTAAAAGCGGAGCTTAAACCACTCCTTTTTCAAATCACCTGATTCTACAACGATATCAAGTTCATTACGTTAAAGGTTTTTCTACAAAATCAGTCGTAGCCCTCCGTCATTTCAGATAAGTAATATTTAGTATTCGTGCCGTGTTTGTTGACCATAGCCAAGGCGTAGTGTACGGTAGCTGATTAGTGCTTATCTGCAGCATATGATGCGATTGGATTAGGGTAGGCGTACGGCTTTGTTGACCATACCCAAGGGTCGTACGGGTGTGTTTAATTCAATCAAGAAATGATGGGTTGAACTTGACTAGCGTTTATGATTTGTTAATCATAGCCAAGGTCATAAGTCGCTAGGGGTAAAAAATGATGTTGGGAATTTCAAGTGTTGAAATTTGCAACGAAATTGTATACCTTCTATATGATAGTTGGATCCCGATACCCACTGCGAGTAAGAGTTACTCCTGGGAGAGTTTTCCATTTTACAATTAGCTAATCCAATAGGTGTCTAAGAAAGGTGTTAATGGGGTTATTCCCCCGCGGAAACGAGATTATTTAATTAGTTCCATGCGAAAGCATGGGGAGACTCTCTCGGAGTACCAATACATGCCTGGCTGACCGATTGGCGAACTTGTAGGGTATAATTAATCCCGGTTAATCTTACCTTTTAGGGTTTGAATGAAGATTTGATTAAAACGGTAGGAGCCATCATGATTAGATAAGATAATAACCAATCTAATCTTGCAAGAGCGCACGCTAAAGTGTTTTCTTCTCTCTCTCTACAGGTAGCGACCATGACATGCCTTAATCAAGATAATAATATAGATATATTGACCGAACCCGTTTATTATACTGAGTTGTGGAACGTTGGTTCCGCTCTACCTTATGACTGTCATAAGTCTGAGCAAGGAATAGGGAAATACCCAGATTCCCATGCAATCCGAACGAAGAAAGAGTATACTGATGCATCTTCTTCGGATGTGTTAGTTACTCAGAGTTGTTTCTTAGTTTGCTCTACGTCCTGGGTATTAGATACCGGATCAGGATCCACATTTGTAATTTGTTACAAGGGTTAAAGAGAAGTAGAGAATTGGTAAAGAGTGATAAGTGGTGCTACCCGCGACCGATGTAGCAGAGACGCGACCGCGCGGGTCCGTCTTGCCTGAATTTCGGTACAGATGCTAATTGGTGCTATCTGTCCACCTCTCCGAAGATGCCAAGTTGATTTATGGCACCATGTATCGAAGGTTTAAACGAATGCGGCCGATGTAGCAGACTTCGTCAGATTCCCCCTTGTTGGGGGGTTTTTGATTGTGGGGACGCTCTTCCCTGCAGGCGCATACCCCTGCAGTTAATTACGCTACCGCATCGCGGTAACCACTTTCTCCTTCTCCATATGGTCACTTCGTGTCGTGTGTGTTTGTTTTGTTTTTGGTTGCCCGTGGATTGTATACGGAGACTAATTTATGTTGTCGCCCGTAGGGCGTGGATTAGTCCAAATCCGTATCTTCATAGATTTGGGTTTGGGGGTTGGGTTTAAGGATACGTCAGCCTCATTTGAGACTAAGATCAACTTAAACGTATGTTAAGGATACGTTAGTCTAATTTTTAGACTAAGATCAACTTAACAGGATCACTTAGATCCAATAAGAGAGCAATTGGGCTCTATTGTTTAGTTTAGGGACATTGCGGTCGATTAGTTTAAGGAAATTACAGTCCATTGTTAGTTTAAGGACATCTCGGTCCAAGGTTAAGGACATCATAGTCGGTGAGTTTAAAGACATCACAGTCAAGGTTAAGGACATCATAGTCCGTGAGTTTAAAGACCTCACAGTCAAGGTTAAGGACATCGTACTCCGTGAGTTTAAAGACCTCACAGTCAAGGTTAAGAACATCGTAGTCCGTGAGTTTAAAGACCTCACAGTCCGTAGAGTGTTTGGTTGTCAAGACCCGTCACCTCTCTGAAGACGTTGAAGGATTACAACGACAAATATCAGAGGAGTAAAGAGATGTACCCTCGAACCGATGTGAGTTGGTTGAAAGATCTGTAGTCCAATTTGGGACTAAGATCTGTTGAAATATTCATGAGCAGATGGGCTCAATTAAATATAAGTTGAGGACTTATGGCCAATCTTGGGCTAAGTCCAATCAGATTAAAATGTTTAACATTTTATTTAGGGTCGTTGAGCTTTTATTTGGGCTTGGCCCTTTTAACAATGGTGAGCATTGATCAAAGCTCTGGGCTTATTAAAAGACATAATTTAATTCTGTCAGCGCAACACGTGGTGCGTTAGGCGCTTTGCGCCAATCAAAGAGCGCATTGCGCTTCTGCCAAGTAGCGCACATATAAGGGACACGTGTCGCACTCAGCGCTAGGCGCTAAATGACGAGCGCATGATGCCAGTTTATGAGTGATGAGCGCTAATTTAGTAGCGCACACATGAGTGACACGTGGTGCGCTTGGCGCTGAGCGCCAGCCCATGAGCGCAGTGCGCTATTTCAGAAGCGCAAAGCGCAAGTTGTTTAATTGGCGCATACGTGGTTGACACGTGGTGCATTTAGCGCTGAGCGCTGATCCAGGGAGCGCAGAGCGCAGTTCAAGAGCGCAAGGCGCATTTCAAGAGCGCAAAGCGCATTTGATCAATTTTATGATCTGGGAACAAATTTATGTTCTTTTAAAAGAGACTTTGTCTCAAGATTTAAGAACAACAGTTCTCATTTTGCAGGAGAGATTTTCAATCTCTTATTTTGATGAATGGCTTTGCCTTTATAGATCCATCTGTGAGAAGAATTATGTTCTTCTTTTATTTTATGATGAGATCTTTTGATCTCTTTTATGAAAGACTTTTTGTCTTGAAGATCTATGATCTTTTTAAAGAAAGAAACTTTTTTTATGAGATGATTTCATCTTTATGTTCATCACCCATCATCTTTACCTTGAAGAAATATCTTCTTGCAACAGCTTACTCTTTATCTTTGAGTTTTTTCAAAGTTTATGGAGGGGTTTCTCTATATCAGACTTGAAGTCTTAGGGCCTTTATATAGGGCAAGCTGATTTGTTGAATCAGTTAAAGAGATTTTTCTCTGATTGATTTGGGGATGTTTCCCCACCATTGGATCTTTGATCCTAAGGTTTCTGTTTTATAGAAGGCAATCTTCTTGTTTTTAACAAGATTGAAAAAATCTTTCCATAACAGAATTTAATTCTGATTAATGATTTATCATTATAATTAGATCTTTTGATCTAACGGTGGAGAGTTTTTTTTTTAATTCCAGCGCTAGCGCATCCGTGCTTTGCACGTGGTGCGCTGCTCAGAGCGCAGCGCACCTGTGTCTTGCACGTGGTGCGCCGCTCAGAGCGCAACGCACCCTGCGCTAGCGCACCCGTGTTTGACACGTGGCGTGCCAACGCTGGCGCACTCATGGTACGCTACCTAGGACGCAGCGCTCTTGGCGCTGCATCTGAAGCGTTGCTTCAATTTTTTTTGAAATTTGAATTTCAAACAGAGCTTTGCTCTGATTGGGGGAAACAAATGCCCCCCACCGTTGTGCTCACGTGGCCCACATGTGAGTGCAGCGGTGGCGACATCTGCGCCCTTGGATCAACTCAGAAGTTGAAGAGGCCTTTCAATACCTATAAATAGGACCTTTGGTCCTTTAGATGATTATGTTCATCTTCTTTCTTATTTTCTGAGAATTTTATTCTCTCACAGGGCATAGCTCTCCATATTAAGAATTTTAATAGTCAAAACTCTGCCAAAACTTAGGTAAAGATTAGATTTTTTAATAATATAGGGTTTTACCCATTAACAGAGCCTTGCTCTTCATAGATCTTTGATCTAAAGAAAACCCTTTTAGGGTTTCATTAATAGAGCTTTGCTCTGTTGAACCCATAGATCTAAGGAGATCTTGTTTCAGGGTTTCTTAACCCATGAACAGAGCGTTGCTCATAAAGAACTCTTAGACTTTGTTCATAGATCTTGAAGATCTCATAATTTTTAATTCATAAAAAATTGATTTTGATTTTTTTCTGATGGGTTTTTCCATTATCTTTACAGAGCCAGGCTCTTGAGGAATTTTTATTCCTTCATGATCAGAGTTTGATAAGTGTCATTCTGTCATAGAGCATTGCTTTTAAGGGGAGATTTACTCATTTTCCCGAGGGATCTCTCATTTAATGAGAATTTTCTTGAGGTTCTCCTCATTTAAATAACAGTATCATCAAATGATGAGGCTGTTTTATTAATTGATGAATTGTCATCTAGATTTTGTGGGTCCCCCCTTTGGTCCCCTTTCCACTGCATTGCAGTGTGGTACAAATTCTAAAGTACCAAATGTCAGAATTTAAATTAAATTATAGCATTGGCAGTTAACTTTTGTCCCTTTTTGCGCAGGCGACATGTCTTTCGACACTTCCTTTCCGTTCATTCGCTCCGAAGGTGGATTTCCTGAAGCGCCTGTAGACCGAGAGGTTCTCGCGCTGATCAAAGACCACGACCCGGAATACAAGAATCTTCACCTACGGGGTAGATGGTATGATCAGATTATCAGAGGCCGCCGGAGCTTTTCTTGTGCGACGCCTTCAGAGCCTATCTCGGCGATCTCGTATGCAGATGCACCCCCGGTGAACTATGCCACGGAGGTGGTTAATTGGACTTCGGAGGGTCTCCTTCAGCCTTTGATTGCCGCAGTACCCGTGCAGCCGCCGGTGGCTTTGGACACCCTAGGGCGGTGCATATGTCAGGGCGAGTCGCGCCCTTGGGGACAGCCCTACAACATCGGGCTAACTCCCCGTCATCCGACCGGATACTCGCAGTGGGCCCGGTATATCTTATCGGCAAAGAAATCGCTGCTGCTAAAGCTTGGCTTATACCCTGCGGTCTACGCTTCCTCGTTCCTGTATTCTGCACCCCCCACATGGTGGATCAAGGCGTTTTTGGAGCAGTGGAACATCCCGACCCATACCTTCCTCCTATTGGATAGAGAGGTCTCCATTTCCTTGGAAGAATTTGTCGAGGTTTCTGGTTTACCAGTTAGGGGGGAGCACTACGAGGAGCTGCTTCCTCCGGATGAATATGATTTTGCCACCAAGCCAGTGGTGAGGGGCCTTACCCCAGAGAACGCCATTCAGCACCAGTTCCCAAGTCTGATAAAGATGTTGAACATGTATGAGAGCCTCTTTCTTGAATCCGGAGGCCGGGGGGTCAGCTTTGCGGACTTCATTGCCCGTTTTCTTCGCCCGGAAATTTTGTTGCGACAAGGCGAAAAGTTTGCTAAACTTGATGATCCTTTCGGCTTTGGCTTGGACCGCCGGCCAATACTGGAAGCTAATCAAAAGGGTTTCTTTCTTCCTGACGTCGCGATCGTCCCCCTGTCAGAAATCGCCGCTCCGGGCATTGATGAGGAAGCGTTCTTTCTTGGGTTTCTCAGTTTATGGTTAAGCTGGTTCGCACTTCTTATGCATCCTCGTTACATGAGGCCTTCTGTCTTCTACCCCCCGCATCGCATGGTTGCCGGAATACAAGTGGCCATCGGGATCGCTGGGTTAGCCTACCTATATCACGGCCTCAGCTTAGCAGCGGATACCACTAAACCAGGGGTGCATCCTGCCAACTTCCCAATTCATTACTTCACTTCATGGATGGAGCTGCACGTGCTTGGGGTCTTTAGCATCCACAAAAGACCTTCTTTTTACGACAGATGCAAGTTTCCTCGGATAATGCGGCTGGTTGACGCCTCCATCGTGAGTCCATCACCGCGGGAAGCTAAGGGCTTGCTCCTTCGTCCACACACGGTTGGAGCCGGTATGTCTTTCACAGACAAAGTCTAAACCATCGGTCAGGAAACTTCAAAAGCGGTGTTGCCATTGCAAGACATCTTTAAAGACGGGGCTTCCGTGTTGAAATCCCGGGAGATTCTTTATTTGTACTCCATCCGACCGGGCTTTCTTGTATTCAGGGAAAATGATGCGGCGCTATTCATGAGATACAACCCACATCATTTTGCCTAGCAGCTGAGTTACAATCAGGGCGTCCCACTTGAGGGTTTCCTGGCAGAACCTGTTGCTACCGAAGAGGGAATGCGGAGCGCGCTGCATCATTTCATGCGCTTGAACACAGGGTCCAGCTTCTTTATCAGCGAACCGAGCTGTGTCCCGAAGGCCCTTAATGTACACGTGGCCTGGTACCAACATTCAATGGGCGCCGTTATCAGGGAGGAGAAGCGACTGCTGCTCGATCGCAAAGGTGCACCCCCTGCTGGTGATCAAAACATCCCTTTGAAGCGACGGACCATTGTCCCCCCTCCGCTAAGAGAAGCTGCCGTGATTGAAGTCCCGCACGACAGGCCTGAGCTACCGATACCCCGGGATCCTGTAGAAAAGGTGACTGCAGCCTCCCCCGATTTTGGCGTGGGTTCAGATATCGGGACTCGTCGCCCCAAGGTGCTTGCTAAATGTAAACTTGTGCTTGGGGTGACCGGAGCTTGCTCGCAGAAGAGGAAGAAGAAGTCGATCCTCTCTGCCAATGTCGTATTTGGTCAGGAGCCTCATGCTCCATATAGTGAGGGCTTGGGCGAATATGGGACCAATGAGGGTCTATTCATGGTGCCGGACGATACTGATCTGGAGGCTGCTATTGCAGCTTCTGTGCTATCGGCAAGCCATAAAGCGGGCCTGGCCATCCTCGCGCAATCAAGTAAACATCAGTCGCACCTTCTATTATTGCATTATATTTTTATTATCATGTTTTGACTGACATTTTTCCTTCTGTAACAGGTTTTTCCACTGAAGAGGCTCTAGCGGCTTCCCTCAAGACTTTCGAGGAGGAGGAGAGGATTCGCGCTTCGTTGGGAGTTGGTATATCTCGGGTCATTGCATCTTCATTATCCTTTCTTATGGACAATCTGACCCCTTATTTATCTTATAGCAGGGACTACAATGCCAATCCCGCAAGGTGATGCGGAGATGCTTCCCGGGCCAGCCATCGAAGTCCCGGCCTCCTCAGCACTGCCGAAAGAGGCCTTACTCAAACGACCGATGACGGATTCCATAACGGCTCTAGAGGTAACCCTTGGTGTGGACGATAACGTCCTATTGATGGAGGATTCTAGAAGATCCGCTCTCACGGCCCGAGCGGAAAGGAAGCGTAGAATGCGCGCGGCAAGGGAGCGTAATGCCGCCTTGGCCGCGAGTGCAGGTTCGAGCACCGCTACCCCTGCCCCTACTCCTTCAGAGGATGCTCCGGCTGCCTTGTCCACCGCCCACATACAGGCAGCATGTGCCGCTCGGGAAGCAATCGGAAAGTCGACTCAAGGTAACGTGACATTGGGTTGTTCTGTCAAAGTTATAACTTTCAGGTTCTCATATATCCTATTTTGCAGGGCCGAGTCTTGCCGAGGAGGTGGTGGGCGTCGTGGCGGCAACCACCGAGCCTGAGGTAGCGGCAGGTGAGACAGCCATGATTGCCAAGCCTGAGGTAGCGGTAGGTGAGATGGCTACCATTGCCGAGCCCGAGGTAGCGGTGGGTGAGATAGCTACAGTCGTCGAGCCCGAGGTAGCCACTCTTTCTCAAGAGTCGGGCACTGCTCCAATCGTTGCTCTTTCCCCTTGCGGCTCCTTGCCGTTGCCAGGCGTTGCGAGTGTCATGACGATTCTCATGGAATCGGGGGATGAGGCTACGGGTGGCGAGACCATTCCGACGGAGGAGGGTGAAGCATTTGCTGCCTCCAGTGACGCCATTGTTGCGGTCTTGACCGGCGACTCACCAGGTAGATTTTGAGTCATCGCTTTCCCCATTATTCTGCAATCCCCTTTTAATTTCTTTTTGACGGCGTTTCTCTTATTTCTAATGCAGGTGTGATGAGCGTTGGGGTTGTGCCTCCCGAGGAAGCATCTTCAGTTGTTGCTTTAACGGTGACCGCTCCTCTACCTTCTCTCGTACCATCTCAAATGCTGGAAGGTGCGGATTTGTGATCCATCAGTTTTATTTCTAGGCGGTATAATTTATGTACTGACATTGCATTACTGCATCCTTGCAGGAGTCCTTTTTGATCACCTGTATCAGGTGCCACACCCACACTTCTCTTTCCAGTCAGAGATTGCCTCATCTAGTAGCGCTGGTGAGTATAGGCTTCAGCTAATGTCTCTTCTTTTATGGGCAGCCAAATCGTTTCTAATTATTCTTTGTTTTGATTGCAGCACTACAGATCGAAGGAGGAGACGAAAGAACAGCTGCGCCACTGGTACTCCCGGCCTTGCCACCTGCTGCAGCCGGTATAGTAAACTCGATTGTTCATGAACCTCCTCTATTTCTTAAACCGTCATTTGATTGTGATTTGTTTTGCTGCGGTGATATCGACTTCAGCTCCGTTTGAGTCTCAAATCATAATGCCTGCAGGCCCTTTTTCTCGACATTCATCTTCCAAAGGCGCTGTGAATAGTCTGCGCATGTTGAGCGATTACATTGAAGAGCTTGACGTGGAGACTCCCACATTCGCCGCGGATTTTGCCGCAGAGGTTAACCCTATGCTGGCGACGCTCATGAACTTTCATAGTGAGGGCGTCGTTGAGTCTTGGGTTAATCACTGCAGGAAAATTGAGGCTTTCCAGCATGAGCTCGAGGTCAGACGTCCTGCTCCAGAGGTCCTGACTATGAACACCCAGTGGGCTGCGTGGGTTGAGCAGAGCACTCCCTACTTCCATCATCTTGAACAAGAGGCGGCCTTAAAACGTAAGGAGTGCGAAGAGACTTCAAGCGAGTCTTCCCGGCTGCACGCTCAGGTTGATGCAAATGCTGCACAGTTGAAAGCTATCTTTGAAGGCCTTCTGCGATGCATCTCTGACGGGTTAACACTGAGGCAGAAGCTCGACATCGTCGAGCGGGATGCACAAAATCGTAGGGCAGCTCAGCGGGCCGTCGAAGAGCAACTTTCGTCCTACTTGCAACAACGAGCCCAAGTCGAAGCAGAGTTGGCCGCAGCAGCTGACCAAGAAAAGGGGCTGAGGGAAGTGCGCGAGCGGCTGATTGGACTATTGAAAGCGCTTCCCTCTCAATAATTGTTTTTATACCATTTGTAATTTTGAATAAAATGTATCCATTTTTTAATTCTTTCATATGATGTATTTTGTACCTAATTGAACTCATAAATAAAAGATACATTTCTTTCGCACCATCTTGTGTTATTTCCTGCTTTCTTGTCCTTTCTGTTTTGCCGGCATGTTACCTTAGTAAGCGTAGCCTGTAGAAGATAGAGAGCATTCTGTTTTGAATTCTTTGAGAGGTAGTGATGGCTTAGGAAGCAGGTTCAGATCTGCTACCTAAGACTTTTCAACTTCATGAGTCGTGAGGGTCTCATAAATACTTTTCTCCCTACGAGTCAAGAGGATCTCGTAGGTGTATTTTCTCCTTAGGAATCATGAGGATTCCTAAGTGCGTTTTCCCTTATAAGTCGTAAGGATCTTATAAGAGAATTTTCTTCCTTATGAGTCGAGAGGACCCGTAAGTGTTTAACGAGATTGACATTATCCGCATTTTACGGCGTCAGAAGTTGCTCCGGGCATTTCCCATGGGGTCAAGATTAACTTTGGCCGTGTTCCACGGAGTCGTTGGATGACGCCGAGGAGGGGTCATGTAGATGACGTGTTTCCACAACGGGGTCATGTGGATGACATTTTTTCGAGAAGGGGTCATGTAGATGACGTATTTCCGCGACGGGGTCATGTGAATGACGTATTTCAGCGACGGGGTCATGTGGATGACGTGTTTCTGTAACAGTCCTATTTGAATGCAGTAGTTCAAGATTTTTATCAAGATTCTTTTTCCATAATTTTAGAACCTTTAATTGGCTGCTAATATATTTTACTTTGAATTTTTACCGTAACCAATTTTGATATGGAAAAATATTCAGTTTTTATATTATATAAATAATATTTTCTTAGTGGCAGCAAAATAACATTTTGCGTATCAGTTTACTGTTATTATGAGAACAAGAAAATCTGTACCGAATCTCTAAATACGATCAATTGAAGATATGAATCTATAAACATATATTTATAAAATTTCTTTATATATATAAAAAAATATCTCTCTCTCTTTCATACTCACATCTCTCTCTTTCCCCCCGCTGCTCCTCAAAATCCCCACCTTCGCTTTCATCTCACTGCCGCCTTCGCTCACGAAAACCCTAACCCTAGCCTTCGCCGCGCCTCGCCGTCGCCTTCTCCTCCCCGACCTCGACCTTCTCCTCTCATCCTCCTTCCCTCTCTCTCCTTCACCCCGACTATAACCCCGAGCCCCGACCGCAACAACCCATCTCCCCGAGCCCCGACCGCAACAACCCATCTCCCCGAACCCTAGCAACTGCCACGCCAAGCCCACGTCGCATCTCCCTCGCTGGAAATCTCCTTCTCTCGACGACACCATCACGCAGATCTCCATCGTCCTCATCATCGCTTCCCTGCAGCAACACCGCAAGCCCTCACCGTCGACGCAGCCCTCGTCTTCGCCTCGCAGCCGCTCCCATCTCCAGAACTGAGTGCTCTCGACTCGACCTTGGACCATCCGAACCCTAGCAACTGCCACGATCATCCCCTGTAAGCTTTCCCTGATCTCTGTTTCTTTTTCAGAAAAAAAGGAAATAAATAAATAAATAAATAAAATGATATGAAATCAGTGAACAATTGAAAGGGGAAAATTAGTATCAACACCCTAAATTGAGATAATTGTGTTTTGGTTGTGTGACAATGTTTATGTAGATATTTATGGTTAACCGATGATAAATTTATCTAGGCGGATCGTATAACTCAGATCCCAAGTTGCGCCTTAGCTGAGATCGTGCCCCGCATTTTCGTACATCTTTTTCCGTGGTCGTTATCCTCAGGCAAGTACTCTTGCTCTTTTCATTTTGTCGATGCAACATCGGCGATTATCTAAATTAGTTCTTAACCTGTGCAAGTTTGGATATTAGAGGAAAGAAGTTTCTTTCACAGTTTTATCATCTGTTCTTATCGGAACACTTGCTGATATATTGCTGACTGTTAACTTGCAACTACAAATTTCATTATAAATTAGGTGCAATTTAATTGTATAAAATATTTTTAAATATCCCCCCTAAAGTATGAGTGAGTATAGGCACAAAGTTATGAACTTTTCTAAAGCTAATGGTCACATAAATTTTTCCCCATCGAGCTATACCTGAAAACCATTTCTTTTGCTAATTACCAACTGCTGCTTGCTTTTTCTTTATGTGATGCTATGACATGATTACTATGCACAAGAATCCTTTTACATGCTTTATACACATTCGAGACTCATGTTGATTTACATGTATAGAACACCTTGATTTGACATGCCTATTCAT
This sequence comes from Agapanthus africanus, assembly GCA_030015575.1. NCBI lineage: Eukaryota > Viridiplantae > Streptophyta > Magnoliopsida > Asparagales > Amaryllidaceae > Agapanthus > Agapanthus africanus. The sequence continues at coordinate 137,353,000 of CM057341.1, forward strand.
GATCCTTGTTATTTATAGTAAAATGAAATCATTAATTGGAATGCGGGACTACATGCCATGACACCACTATTCACCAGTTTTATTTCCATACAATTACCATACCACAAGTTCCTGTCTGTTCAGCATTCGTAATTTAGTGATTTAATCTTTACCATAGCAGCTTTAAATACGTTGGTGTTGGGGTAGTTTGAGTGTGCGTTGTACAACAGAATCTCAGGAGTCCCATGCCGGCAGCTCGTACCGGTCTATAGCGGTCTCATGTTTACAGCTCGTACCGGGCTATATCGGTCTCATGTTTACAGCTCGTACCGGGCTATAGCGGTCTCATGTTTACAGCTCGTACCGGGCTATAGCGGTCTCTTGTTCATTCTACAGTTGGGCCCGTGTTTCCTAGCCCCTGGGGCACCACTCTTGGGTTAGGAATACTCCTGCAGAGGTTGACACACACACTCGAGCTTACGATAGGATAGCTTACTTTTTAGTGACCAGTTAGGTTATGACCTGATCCCTTACATACATGTTTCATAATGTTAATGCATTTAATTATTTATATACATGTTTTTCTTGCGCACCGGGCTTCACTACTTTCTTATATTCTTGTCATTATACTACACACACCTTATACGTTGAGTACTTGCTGGGATGTTCTGACATCCCTGAGATTTGCCATCTCAGGTTTAGAGACAGATTTACAGGCTGAGCAGGATCAGAGCGGCTACCAGGACATTGCTGAAGATCAGTAACCGTAGGTTTATTTTTCCTTTTCAATTAGCTTTTAGCATGTGCGCTCTTATGGGACATTAGGACTTATGTATCTCTTTTGGATCTTATTTTATTTCTGAATCTTTTGTTTTGGATCTTTAATTGCATCAATTATCTAGTGGACCCATTTTTAGGATTTCTTGTGGTTTCATTGCAGCATGATTATCAGTATTATTTCTTTGGTATTGGATTTTATTTTTTTTACAGGTTAATCTAGACAGCCTTATGTGACTATGGAAGGATTTTTCCTTACCGTAGGTACCACGGCTGTCCTTCGTCGCTTTCCGTAATCCGTATTTTGGGAAGCGGGGCGTGACAAGGTTTTGTTGGTATCAGAGCCAGGCTAACGTTAAAGGTTAGTCTGGGTTCTTCCGACCTTTTAGGTTAGAATCACATGTCTAGGTTTTCCCCAGTATGTCATGCTGCAGATTCCGTTGACTCTGACCGTAGGATTCGGGCGACTTACATAGAGTTACGATATTGTGCCCATGTACCGCGGCATGGATACAATACGGTATTCTGTATGAGTAATTTAAAGTTCTACACTTAATACGTATTCTTTGAATTGATTGTTACATTATTTCTTTGCTTCACTCAGTTTTAGTATATTGAATTTAAACCTCATTTTCGCTGCTAAACCTCGTCGTTCGTTTTGACTTCAGAATCATGGCAGAAGAGAATTTGCGAGTATATGGGAGACGTGACAACAATACTGCACTACTTGGAGTTATACGTGGCATGCCGGAGAGTCAACAGCAGCAGACCGAATTGCTACAAGGGGGCCTACTTGCTTCTCAGCAGACCGCTACTGCGGCCCTGAACAAGGTGACTGAGGTCCGGGCAGCATCGCAGATTTCAGGAGACTACAGTCGGCAATTTTCACTGGCACGGGCAGACCATTGGATGCTGAGCAGTGGATTGTCGACATGGAGAATTTGTTGTCAGCCGTCCGGGTTCCTGAAGAGGACAGAGTGGATATAGTCAAGATTCAACTGCAGGATATTGCTAGAATTTGGTGGCTCGCAGAAGAGAACAGGTTAAAGAAACCAATTGCATGGACTGATTTCTCTACGGCTTTCCTTGAGAAATTCTTTCCCAAATCGGCCAGGATCGAGATAGAACAGCAATTTATCAGTCTTCGTCAGAGAGATCGCACAGTGGACGAGGTAGCGGCTGAGTTTATCCGACTCGGTCATTTCGCTCCTTCAATGGTAGCCTAGGAAGAGGATAGAGCTAGAAGATTCTTACAGTGTCTCACTCTGAAAATACAGGAGAAGTTAGCTTCACATGATCTGGGGACTTATTCAGAAGTATTAAATGCGGCCGGCAGAATTGAGACAGTTATGGATAAGAGGAAGAAACTTCAGAGTGGAAGATTCAAACGGCCCGTGAATCAAATTTCAGGGAGGATTCCAGTTAGACGGCATGGAGGAGTTCAGATGAAGCATGCCGCAACCCCACCACAACGGGAACCTCCGGTTTGTGGATACTGTCGGATATCGGGACACGTCGATAGAAATTGCCGCCGCGCTAAGGGTCTATGTCTGATTTGTGGTGCTAGTGACCATCAGATTGGGAGTTTTCCTAGGAGAGCAGAGCGCAACCAACTTCAGAAAGGACTTGTCCTTCAGAAGCAACTTTTTGATCAGAGGCGAGGAAACACAAGTCGTGGACAGGGGCGAGCCTTTACCCTGACAGCTGAGCAGGCGGAGGCGTTGGAGGATGTCGTTTCAGGTACCATTCTAATTTGTTCTATTCCAGCTAGAGCACTTTTCAATTCTGGGGCTTCACACTGTTTTATGTCTTTGGATTTTGCCACAACACATTCTATTACACACAAAACACTGACTAGAGGTTGGGACATTCACACTGGAAATGGAGTAGTTACCACCAACCTAGAGTGCAAGCTTTGTCCGGTTATGATTTGCGGCAGGGAGCTTTTCGCAGATTTCCTGTTGATTGGGACTGGAAGTTATGATGTCGTCTTAGGAATGGATTGGTTGGGCACCTTTCACGCGCATATTGATTGTCGGGCCAAAACTGTAAACTTTCGCATTCCTAACCACCCAGAGTTCGTGTTCACTGAAGGGAGCAAATCTCTGGGACCCATAAAGTATAGAGCAAAGCTGACGTGCGGCATACTAGCATCAATGGAGGTTGATATGAGTTCGACACCGGTCGTAGTTCGGGAATTTTTGGATGCCTTTCCTGAGGACTTACCCGGCTTACCCCCACCTCGTACTTTGGGGTTTTCGATAGAATTATTTCCAGGAACGACACCAATTTCTAAGTCACCCTACAGGATGGCACCAGTTGAATTGGCAGAATTGAAAAAGCAGATAGAAGACCTCCTTAGCAAAGGATTCATTCGCCTGAGTACTTCTCCGTGGGGCGCTCCAGTTTTACTAGTTAAGAAGAAGGACGGCTCGTTACGCATGTGCATTGACTACCGAGAGTTGAACCGGGTTACGATTAAAAACAAGTACCCTATACCTCAGATCGATGATTTGTTCGATAAATTATGTGGTGCTCGAGTGTTCTCTACGTTGGATCTTCGGTCGGGGTACCATCAAGTTCGTGTTAAAGCGGAAGATGTATGCAAGACAGCCTTCAGAACTCGATACGGTCACTATGAATTCTTGGTAATTCCATTCGGTGTTACTAATGACCCAGCCGTGTTCATGGATTTAATGAACCGAGTTTTCTCTCAGTACCTTGATCAGTTTGTCATAGTTTTCATCGACGACATCCTTGTGTACTCCAAAAGAAAGGAGGAGCATGCCGAGCATTTGAGGATCATGTTGCAAATACTGAGATAAGAAAAGTTATACGCCAAGCTTAGTAAATGCGAATTTTGGCTTGAAAAAGTTCAATTTTTGGGCCACATTGTTTCTGGAGACGGTATATCAGTAGATCCGGCGAAGATTGAAGCGGTGAAGGATTGGCCAGCACCAAAGTCAGTAGCAGAAATTAAAAGTTTCTTGGGACTCGGAGGCTACTACCGCAGATTTGTTAAAGATTTTGCACGAGCGGCTGAGCCATTGACTAGACTTACTCGAAAGGGGGTACCATTCGTATGGTCAGAAGAGTGCAACCGAGCGTTCGAATTATTGAAGGAGAAACTCACAACTGCACCCATATTGACCGTACCAGATGGGACAGGAGGACTGGTGATTCATAGTGACGCTTCCGGCAAGGGGCTAGGCTGTGTCTTGATGCAACGTGGAAGTGTTGTCGCTTATGCCTCGCGTCAACTGAGGACGCACGAGAAGAATTACCCAACTCACGATTTAGAGTTGGCCGCAGTGATCTTTGCTTTGAAGATTTGGAGGCATTATCTTTTGGGAGAACGAGTGGAAATTTTTACGGACCACAAGAGCTTGAAATATGTATTCACGCAGAAGGAGCTAAATATGAGACAAGGTAGGTGGTTGGAGTTCATGGCTGATTATGATATTGATTTGCAATATCATCCCGGGAAGGTGAATGTGGTACCGGATGCTCTCAGTCGGAGACCAACAGCGATGTGGTTGACTGGCCAGAAGGAGCTTATTGATGAATTTCGAAAACTCAATTTAGAAGTGGTAGAGCAGGGGACGCACGGACAATATTGGCAACTGCAGGTGCAGTCTTCATTAGTTGATCATATTAAAGCTGCACAGGCTGGGGACCCGCAATTGCAGAAGCTCCGCGGGTTAGTAGAGGCAGGATTGAAGACAGATCTATTAATACACGAAGATGGCTCATTAAGATTCGGCAGTCGATTATGCGTGCCAAAGAGCGAGATTCGAGAGGAAGTGTTGAAGGAAGCACACAGTTCAGCATATTCGGTGCACCCGGGTGGCACCAAGATGTATAAGGATGTTAAACAACACTTTTGGTGGAATGGCATGAAGAGAGAGATTGCCCGCTATGTGTCAAAATGCTTAGTGTGCCAGCAGTGAAGGCCGAACATCAACGAGTGGCCGGTCTGTTGCAACCACTTCCCATTCCCCAGTGGAAGTGGGAACACATCACTATGGACTTCGTGACGGCTTTACCGTGGAGTCCTAAGGGCAATAACGCTATTTGGGTCATCGTCGACCGTCTCACAAAGGCGGCTCATTTTCAACCCTTTCGAGTGGGACAATCGACGGAGACATTGGCGGAGAAATATATGCAAGAGATCGTACGGTTGCATGGGGTGCCTATCACTATAATATCAGACCGAGACACGAGATTCCTTTCACATTTCCGGAGAAGCTTACAAGAGAGTTTAGGCACTCGTCTCCGTTACAGCACAGCTTACCACCCCCAGACCGACGGACAGTCTGAACGTACAATACAGATATTAGAAGACATGTTGAGAGCTTGTATGCTAGATTTCAAGGGATCATGGGAGGATCATCTTCACTTGGTGGAATTCTCGTATAATAACAGCTATCAGGCGAGTATTCTGATGGCACCGTTTGAGGCACTTTACGGGCGTAAATGTCGTTCCCCACTTTGCTGGGACGATGTGGGTGAGCGAAGATTACTAGGACCGGAGCTTGTAACCCAAACAGTTGAGAAGGTCCAGTTGATCAGGGACCGTATCAAGGCAGCACAAGATTGTCAGAAGAGCTGGGCGGATACTAGTCGAAGACCTCTTAAGTTTGGAGTAGGAGATCATGCCTTCATTAAGATTTCGCCGACTCGAGGAGTGATTAGATTCGGTAGTCGTGGAAAACTCAGTCCCCGATTCATCGAACCATTCGAGATTGTGGAACGCGTTGGAGTAGTGGCATACAGATTGGCCTTACCACCCTCTTTGGCTGGTGTGCACGATGTATTCCATGTATCACAGTTGCGTCGGTACGTTCGCGATGACAGTCATGTTCTCGATCAATCTGAATTAACCTTGAGCACTGATCTCTCGTATGAAGAGCAACCTACAGTCATTGTCGACCGTAAGGAGAAAGTTTTGAGAAACAAGATCATCCCTTTAATTCTTGTATCTTGGGACGGACGTTCTCGCGGGGAATCCACTTGGGAGCGTGAGGACAAGATTCGTAAAAAGTACCCACACCTGTTTTCTTAATCTTGTAGTCGTCCTTCCAATTTCGAGGACGAAATTTTCTGTAAGGTGGGTAGGATGTAACAGCCCTATTTGAATGCAGTAGTTCAAGATTTTTATCAAGATTCTTTTTCCATAATTTTAGAACCTTTAATTGGCTGCTAATATATTTTATTTTGAATTTTTACTGTAACCAATTTTGATATGGAAAAATATTCAGTTTTTATATTATATAAATAATATTTTCTTAGTGGCAGCAAAATAACATTTTGCGTATCAGTTTACTGTTATTATGAGAACAAGAAAATCTGTACCGAATATCTAAATACGATCAATTGAAGATATGCATCTATATACATATATTTATAAAATTTCTTTATATATATACAAAAATATCTCTCTCTTTCATACTCACATCTCTCTCTCTCTCTCCTCGCTGCTCCTCAAAACCCCCACCTTCGCTCTCTTCTCACCGTCGCCTTCGCTCACGAAAACCCTAACCCTAGCCTTCGCCGCGCCTCGCCATCGCCGCCGCTTCCCCGACCTCGACCTTCTCCTTTCATCCTCCTTCCCACTCTCTCCTTCACCACGACTACAACCCCGAGCCTCGACCGCAACAACCCATCTCCCCGAACCCAATGCCAAGCCCTCGTCGCTTCTCCCTCGCTGGAAATCTCCCTCTCTTGACGACACCATCACGCAGATCTCCATCATCCTCGTCATCACTTCCCTGCAGCAACACCGCAAGCCCTCACCGTCGACGCAGCCCTCGTCTTCGCCTCGCAGCCGCTCCCATCTCCAGATCTGAATGCTCTCGACTCGACCTTGGACCATCCGAACCCTAGCAGCTGCCATGATCATCCCCTGTAAGCTTTCCCTGATCTATGTTTCTTTTTCAGAAAAAAAATAATAAATAAATAAATAAAATGATATGAAATCAGTGAACAATTAAAAGGGGAAAATTAGTATCAACACCGTAAATTGAGATAATTGTGTTTTGGTTGTGTGACAAAGTTTATGTAGATATTTATGGTTAACCGATGATAAATTTATCTAGGCGGATCGTATAACTCAGATCCCAAGTCGCGCCTTAGCTGAGATCGTGCCCCGCATTTTCGTACATCTTTTTCCGTGATCGTTATCCTCAGGCAAGTACTCTTGCTCTTTTCATTTTGTCGATGAAACATCGGCGATTATCTAAATTAGTTCTTAACCTGTGCAAGTTTGGATATTAGAGGAAAGAGGTTTCTTTCACAGTTTTATCATCTGTCCTTATCGGAACACTTGCTGATATATTGTTGACTGTTAAATTGCAACTACAAATTTCATTATAAATTAGGTGCAATTTAATTGTATAAAATATTGTTAAATACCCCCCCTAAAGTATGAGTGAGTATAGGCACAAAATTATGAACTTTTCTAAGGCTAATGGTCACATAAATTTTTCCCCATCGAGCTATACCTGAAAACCATTTCTTTTGCTAATTACCAACTGCTGCTTGCTTTTTCTTTATGTGATGCTATGACATGATTACTATGCACAATAATCCTTTTACATGCTTTATACACATTCGAGACTTATGTTGATTTACATGTATAGAAAACCTTGATTTGACATGCTTATTCATGATCCTTGTTATTTATATTAAAATGAAATCATTAATTGGAAAGTGGGACTACATGCCATGACACCACTATTCACCAGTTTTATTTCCATACAATTACCATACCACAAGTTCTTGTCTGTTCAGCATTCGTAATTTAGTGATTTAATCTTTACCATAGCAGCTTTAAATATGTGGGTGTTGAGGTAGTTTGAGTATGCGTTGTACAACAGGATCTCAGGAGTCTCATGCCAGCAGCTCGTACCGGGCTATAGCGGTCTCATGTTTACAGCTCGTACCGGGCTATAGCGGTCTCTTGTTCATTCCACGGTTGGGCCCGTGTTTCCTAGCCCCTGGGGCACCACTCTTGGGTTAGGAATACTCCTGCAGAGTTTGACGCACACACTCGAGCTTACGATAGGATAGCTTACTTTTTAGTGACCAGTTAGGTTATGACATGATCCCTTACATACATGTTTCATAGTGTTAATGCATTTAATTATTTATATACATGTTTTTCTTGCGCACCGGGCTTCACTACTTTCTTATATTCTTGTCATTATACTACACACACCTTATACTTTGAGTACTTGCTGGGATGTTCTGACATCCCTGAGATTTGCCATCTCAGATTTAGAGACAGATTTGCAGGCTGAGCAGGATCAGAGCGGCTACAAGGACTTTGCTGAAGATCAGTAACCGTAGGTTTATTTTTCCTTTTCAATTAGCTTTTAGCATTTTCGCCCTTATGGGACATTAGGACTTATGTATCTCTTTAGGATCTTATTTTATTTTCGAATCTTTTGTTTTGGATCTTTAATTGCATCAATTATCTAGTGGACCTATTTTTAGGATTTCTTGTGGTTTCATTGCAGCATGATTATCAGTATTATTTCTTTGGTATTGGATTTTATTTTTTTGACAGGTTAATCTAGACAGCCTTATGTGACTATGGAAGGATTTTTCCATACCGTAGGTAGCACGGCTGGCCTTCGTCGCTTTACATATTCCGTATTTTGGGAAGCGGGGCATGACAGTTTCCGCGACGGGGTCATGTGGATGACATGTTTCCACGACGGGGTCATGTGGAAGACGTGTTTCCGCGACGGGGTCATGTGGATGACGTGTTTCCGCGACGGGGTCATGTGGATGACGTGTTTCCGCGACGGGGTCATGTGGATGACGTGTTTCCGAGACGGGGTCATGTGGATGACGTGTTTCCACGACGGGTCATGTGGATAACGTATTTCCGAGATGGGGTCATGTGGATGACGTGTTTCCGCAACGGGGTCATGTGGATGACGTGTTTCCGCGACGGGGTCATGTGGATGACGTGTTTCCGCGACGGGGTCATGTGGATGACGTATTTCCGAGACGGGGTCATTTGTTGACGTATTGTCTGTTGTAATGAGACGAATATCGAAGTGGTCTCCAGGTTGTCTGGGAACCATTGAGATTTGGAGTGGGGCTTTGCCGTAGCTCCAGGGTTTATTGCAGCGTATGAATCCTGCTGGAATGGGGAGGATTGTTGTTGATGATCTCTAGGCTATCCCTGAACCGTCGAGATTTGGCTTCGTTTTCTGATGGAGCCTGGGGAGGGAAGGTGTGATTCCTTCTTTATTTGCGCCCCTGGATTGTATACAGGGATTGATGTGATATCACCTGTAAGGCATAAATTTCATTTTTCTTTATTTCTTTCCGTGATGCTCTATCATTTCAGCTTTTATATCGCGAAGGTCGCGATTGCCCAATCATATCGGCTATTTTTCGCGGCGCCCAATCATTTCGGCTATTTATTTTATTTTTACTCGCTGCTTTTTATTGTGAGTTGCCCAAGCATTTCGGCTATTTTTCATGCATACATTTTTACTTGCTGATTTTTTTGCAAGTTGCCCCATCATTTCGGCTATTTCGTATGCATGTGTGGCTCGCTAGCTTCTTTGCTGCAAGCTTGGAGTTAGACGCCGATTTCGGCATCAACACCGCTACAACTGGAATATTGCCAGGAGCGAATCATCATTTGCCTCTGTCGATGTCGAACAAAGGTGGCTTAGCGAACAGGATTAGGATCCTCTCGACTAAGGCTTTTGACTTCATGAGCCATAAGGGTCTCATAAAGGTTTTTCTCCCTACAAGTCGTGAGGATCTCGTAGGTGCGTTTTCTCCTTAGGAATCGTGAGGACTCCTAAGTGTATGGCATCTCGTAAGTCGTAAGGATCTTACAAAAGTATTTTCTCCTTTTAAGTCGAAAGGACTTACAAGGGCTGTTCATTGTGTAAACATATTCCTAGTCACGGATGGGGCTTTGTTAGGAAAATGTTTATTCGCGCCCGTGGATTGTATACAAGGGTCGGCATGAGCCGCTTGTAGGGCAAAATTGGAGGTTGTGGTGGCCGCTTAAGAACAGGTTCAGATCCCTGTAGCTTAAGACTTTTGAATCTTATGAGCCGTGAGGGTCCCATAAGAGGGTTCTTCTTACGAGTCGTGAGGATCTCGCAAGTGTAATTTTTCCTTAGGAATCGTGGGGATCCCTAAGTGTGTTGCTCCCTTGTGAGTCGTAAGGATCTCACGCAGGTGGTTTCTCCTCACAAGGTCGAGAGGACCTTGCAAGTGTCTTTTAACGAGATTGCGCCCTTTCGGGTTTTCACAAAACTCGCCGGTAGCCCTGCTGTTTTTACTCACAGAGCCCTCTTGGGTTTTCATCCGTGCCCATTTCGCTTATGGACATACCGTTTTCTTTTTCTTTCTTCTTTTTTTTTATTCTTTTCTCCTTTTTTTATTCTTTTCTCTTTTTTTGTGTCAGCCTTGGGATGCTGCAGTCTACAGTAGTTTATCGACGTCTCGGTCAACAACTAGTTTTAGGACGTAATGGTCCATCGTTAGTTTAAGGACGTTTCGGTCCGTTATTAGTTTAAGAACGTTTCGGTCCGTTGTTAGTTTAAGGACGTTTCGGTCCATTAGCTGGCTACTACTTATAGAGTTTGGGCTTAAGAAGATAGCGAGCGGACATAGTCGTCGTCATCTATCATTGACCTAGGCCGTGACTCGTCAGGCGTAGTACTTTTTCAGGAAGCGACCATTTATTGGCCTGAAGGGCCTTTCGCCATGCATGTCCATGAGTAGATAGGCCCCACCCTGGTAGACCTTGTCTATGATATACGGGCCTTCATAGTTCGGCTCGAATTTCCCCCGTTTGGCACGATTGGGGATCATAGGTCTTTTGATCACTAGCACGAGTTCTCCTTGGCGGAATATCCTCGGCCTAGTCAATCTTTCGTATGAGCGCGTCATCTTTGCTTTGTAAGCCTCCAGGTTTTGTTGCACCATGAGTCGGGTTTCATCAAGGGCGTCGAGCTCTTCAAGCCGAAGGTGAGCATTCTCTTCGTCCGTTAGCTCGTAGTGAACTGCCACACGTAGATAGGGTAGCTCTATCTCGAGGGGGAGTATCGCCTCCATACCAAATACCAATGCATACGGCGTTGTGTTAGTGGCCATTTTGAACGTAGTTCGATACGCCCAGAGAGCTTCATGCAGTCGTTCATGCCAGTCCTTATTTCGCGACACCGTCTTTTTTACGATCTTCGTCAAGGTCTTGTTAAAAGCCTCAGCTAGACCGTTAGCTCGGGGATTATAGACTGAAAAGTATCTCCAGCCTATATTATGTTGTTGTGCGAAGCGGCCGATCTTGTGGATTCTATAGGCTGGCCCTTTATTGGAGATAATCCGTCGTGGAGTTCCAAACCGATAAATGACGTGCGTCTAGAAGAAATGGAGGATATTCTCCATTTTCACTTCCCTCAGCGGTACTGCTTCTGCCCATTTGGAGAAGTAATCAGTTGTCGCCAAAATGAATCGATGTCCTCTGGACGATGCTGATTCGATGGGGCCGATTATGTCAGTCCCCCACATTTCGAACGGCCAGCTAGCCACTGTTGGATGTAGTGGATTTGGATGTTGATGGATAAAGTCTCCGTGAATCTGGCACGCGTGGCACTGCTTCGCGTATTCGAGGCAGTCTTGGATCATTGTGGGCCAATAATAACCCATCCATTTGATCTTCAGCTTCATCTTCGGCCCGGCTTGGTGGGAACCGCAGAGTCCGTCGTGAGTTTCTTGGACGACTCTCTTTGCCTCTTCAGGTCCCAGGCATCTTAGCCATAGAGAATCAAATGACCTTTTATACAGAGTATCATTGACGAAAGCGAAAGACAGAGCTCATTTCATAAGCTGATGTTTCGAGGACGCATCTTCAGGTGTTCGACGGGATTTGAAGTAGTCTATAAAGGCTTCTCTCCAATCTGTAACCTTTTCCTAGTCTTTTATTTGCAGAGTCATTTGCTCGGTCCCCCCTTTTCTTCGGACGACTCTGGAGATATTTTTGCCGGTGCAAGAACCCGACGGCTTTGCACAACGGTCCTCACGTCATCGAGGTTTTCGTCAGCCAGTTCTTTAACGAGCTTGGCTAATGCATCCGCTTTGCTATTTTCCGCACGCAGTATGCTTTCCAAGGTGTAGGAAGGGATTTGAGTCAGCAATTGTTGTACTCTCTCACCGTACTTTACCAGCTCCAGTTTGCACGTTTGATAGTCGCCGTTTACTTGACTAACGACCAGTTGGGAGTCTCCGTATATGAGGAGGTTTTCAATTCTCATGTCGATAGCGATCTCGAGACATGCTATCAAAGCTTCATACTAGGCTTCATTGTTTGTCCTCGGCTCTGTTAAGGAGAAGGCAAAGCGCATTATCCCTCCTTATGGAGTCACGAAGATGAGGCCTACCCCTGATTTGATTATGGGGGTGCTTTGTTTGCGCTTTTTCATGGAAGATGCTCCATCGAAGTAAAGTTCCCAGGGGGTATCATTATCTCTTCTCTCTTCGTCGATCGTGTCAAACGCGTGTTCGTCCGGCAATTCGCAGTTCAAAGGAGAATCGACAGGTATCGGATGATCAGCGAGGAAGTCGGCGATAGCCTGGCCTTTCACCGCCTTGAGGGGTCGATAAGTTATCGAGAACTCCATCAAGAGTAGGTCCTATTTAGCGAGTCGTCCTGTTAATATGGCCTTTGACATCAAATATTTGAGGGGATCCACCTTTGATATGAGATGGACCTCATGTGCCAATGCATAGTGTCTGAACTTCGTTATTGCGAAGATCAATGCCAGGCAGTGTTTTACAATGGGAGAGTAATTGCTTTCTGCCCCCAGGAGAACTCGACTCAGATAATAAAGGGCTATCTCCTTCCCTTGGTCGTTTTCTTGTGCCCACAGCGCGCCTAAAGAACCTTCAAGGGCTATTGTGTACAGGACGAGAGGTTTTCCTTTAACGGGAGCGGCCAGTATTGGCGGATTCTGCAGGTATTGCTTGATTTCGTCCAGTGCGTTTTGGCATTTATGATCCCAGAAGAAAGGGGTTCCCTTCTTCATCAGGTGACTGTAAGGACGGCACTTGCCTGAGAGATTAGCTATAAATCGTCGGATATACGCGAGCTTCCCTTGGAGAGACCACAATTGCTTGAGAGTCCTTAGCGGAGGCATTTCCATAATCGCCTTGATCTTTGACGGATCTATCTCGATGCCTCGGTGTCGGACGATGAATCCTAGGAATTTGCCCGAGGAAACTCCGAACGCGCATTTGAGAGGGTTCATCTTCAAGTTGTATTGCCGGAGGCGCTGAAACACGATCTTCAGATGCTCTAAATGTTCCTCGTATGATTTGCTTTTAACTACGAGGTCATCGATATAGCATTCGACGATTTCATGTATGAGGTCGTCGAAAATTTTCGGCATGGCCCTCTGATAGGTGGCGCCGGCGTTCTTTAGACCGAAGGGCATCACCTTGTAGCAGAATATGCCCAAAGGGGTGATTAGTCCAAAAATTTGTATTTACCGCAATCAAGAACGGCGTCGCTTCGCAGCTAGCCGGTGAGTACGGGTCGATCCACAGAGACGGGTAAATTCCTTTTATGTGTTTTAACGAGTTGATTCAATTTTTCGTTTTCATTGGTTTATAAAAATCTATAAAAACTAAATCTAATTAAAAGTCTTGCTAGGGTTAGGCTTAGGGGAAGTTTTGGAGATTAAAGTTTTTCATCACCGCTTTCAATGCCTACTTTGTTTTAGATCTATTAGGTGTTAAGTTAATTATCAATAAAGTGGATACGAATCTTTTGGGAAGATGTTTCTTCCTCTAGATTCGTATCCTTCCTTTGTTGATAATTACCCTAACCCCTATGGAAAACGCGCGCAACCGGCCCTTTATACTACGGTTCACCGTTACCTCGAGGGGTAAGGTGTCGTAGGGAGCGGATGTGTGCGTATGCATGGAGTTCTAACTCTAAAGTGAAGATGGCATTGAAAGAGGTGAGAGATCTCATCTCTCAACCCTTTCGCTAAGGCTAACCCTAACAAGCGAGGAGACTACTCGCTCATTAGGGGATGATAAATTATACTAGAAAATAAAAGCAAGGAAATAAATTACCTACAGATTTGATGGCTCCCTCCAAGTAGAAGACAGAATAGATCTGAATGTCACTCCCAGAAATTCTGAATTTTATTTATTGAAAAGAGGCATCGTTTTTACAGATCTGAGACTACAATTTATAGGAAAATATAAAAACTAGGGTTACAGACTCTCGCACACGTGAATTTACAGATTTGACCCCTGAGAATCCCAATACCAGAACCGTCGCGGAAACAGAAGAAATATCCACCGACACGTGTTCCTAACGGCCGCGGAACCTCGGCGCCAGCATGGGTTTGGCCGCGGTTCCGCGGCTAAAGAAGGGATATGGGCTATGAGCTTTTGTGGGCTTTCTTCTGGGCTTCTTGGCTTTCTGTTTCTATGTGTATTTTCTCTGTTGGGCTTCGAGGTCTTTTCCAAATCTTCAGTGAAAACTTGTTCGTATCTTTCGACCGTTCACATGACATGTTTGGACCTTGTACTGTTCTTCGTCTAGGCTTGACTAGGATCCGTCTAATAGTTGGTCAAAAATCCCTTTTTCTGTTGTTTTGTGTCTTTTTCACTGTATTTGCTCCAGAAACCTGTATCCTGTAATATGCAACAAACGTGCGTCAAGAGTACCTGTTTATTTATAAAAAGGATAAGAATAGGGGAATGATAAATGCAATATTATGGTCTGAACAAATACCCCCAAACTTACCTTTTGCTCGTCCTCGAGCAAACTTATTATTTTATTCTCTAAAATCCTAACCACACTTTCGCAGGGAAACGCGATTGCACTGAGCACGTGCAACAAGCCGTTAAACCTCTAGGTGTCCCTAGTAGGAGGAGTGTTGTCTCCTGAGGGTTTTCAGCGGATTACACCCACAAAATCCTATCAACTTGGCCCATTTACTTTTGTTCTTCATTTAGGTTTTCTAATAAGGAATTCTATTATCTTTTACTTGTAAATTATCCACCCACATTCTTCACGCTTCCTCATTATTTAACTTAAGATTATATATGTTATGTAGACCTACTTAGCTTTCGGCATCTCTTAAGTCTTCCCTCTAGGGTTTTATCTCCACTTAGGAATTTCTATCAACTCTATTAAAGATACAAGTTCTATTCTTCATTCCTTTCTCTTATCTAGATTCCAATCACATACCCCTACGTGTGTATATAGATCACCCCTACACTTGGAAATTCAAATCAAGCAATCATACTCTCGTCCATTGTCCTTATTAAAATGAAATTTGCTTACACATCCTTCATGCGACCGTTAATACTTCTTGAGGTACCAACAACCGATTACAAGATGTGTTTGCACTTTAAAGCGTACTTCCTAGTCTTGTAACACCCAAGGCTTTAGCAGTGACTCTCAGACCAGTTGGTCTAAGGCACTAGGTGATAAGGCACCCTCGCTAAATATTTTTCTATTTTTGCAGCCTTAAGTAATCACAAAAACCAGTGTCCATTTTTTTTATTCTTCATTCACATTTTTTTTCTTTTATTTTCATCGTACTAAGGACTTTAGACAAGAGCATTTCAAGGTCTCTTCTACTATTCCAAGTTTCAAGATGCGTGATTGTGCAATTTGTAGGGTATATATTTTCAGAATTTAGACTTAAGCTAGGAACTATTTTTCAAACTTATACTCTAATAAGAACATCAATACTCTTCCCTCATTTTGACTTAGCCCAAGAAGTGAACCCAAAATTTGCCTATTTCTAAATAAACTACAAGGCATATACTTTCTACTGTTAAACTTTAAGGAAGGTTATTTTTAGGGTTTTTAATTTACTAAGTCTAAGATCTAGTTGTTCCTAACCAGTTAACCTATTTGTCAAACTCACGTCAAATAAGCCAAAATTGAATACATTAATTTTTATAAATTTTGAAATTTTTCAAATTTTTATAGGTTTTCAAATAAGTATGCAAATGCAAAAATATGTACAAATGAATGCGAAGGAAGAAGACGTACCGAGCATACCCCCAAACTTGAACTTGACAGTGTCCTCACTGTCATGCTAAACCAAGAGGGTCAAAATACCGATACTCCCCTGTTTATTTATTTATAATAATTTTTTAATGTTTTGAATTTTTTTTTACTTTTTTTATTTTTTATAAAAAAAAAAGAAAACAAAAGGATATATACATATATACAAAGGTCCCCCCCAAACTTAAGCTTGGCCTTACACAAGCCAAAGGTTAGCACCAACCATTCAAAGATCTTATCGTGGTAATGGTATAGTTGGTGCAAGAATAGGGTGCAGAGGTAAGAAATGAGAAACACGCGATACCGTGTGGGAAGAGGGGTAGAATACGGTCTCGGTGGAGGAGAAGAATGGCGGAAAGGAGAAAGAAGTGGAGTACGATCTTGAGGGTGTAAATCGAGTGAATAAATTAGCGCAATATGTGATGAACGATGTGTTAAAAGCGATTGCGCTAACCTATCAACCCGTCGAGAAATGGGGTCAAATCCCTCAAGATTCGTAAGAAAATATGGGTACGCCGAACTTGGTATAGAAGATGAAAGCGTAACGGTCATTTGTTCGGTCGGAACAATAGGAAGGAGGGAGGGTGATATAACAGTCAAAGGTTCAGGAGGCTGAATTGGAAAATCCGACACATCCAATAAAAATGGTTCAACCTCGATATTATCCTCAAGGCTCTCCTCAGTACTATCCTCAATATTTAATCCATCCATGCCATTATCATCAAAATCTAGACGCATATGAGATTCGGGGGAAACATTTAATAACTCAGGATGATGATTTGAACATAAAATTTCTATTAAATCGACAGGTTCATCATCCGAAATATTCCCGGCGTCTATATCCTGAATCAAGTGAAAATCAATTTCTTTATACACTTCATCCACAGCATGGATATTTATCAATGTAGGTTCTAGAGTGGAGGTGTAAAGATCGAAAGGATTAGGTGCGGTTTCACTCGAAAGGGGTTCTTCACAATTTGGCAAATCAAGCACTACAAAATCACACAACTCATTTTTATTTTCAACTGGTGAATCATTTGGAACAATCGATGGAAAACCGGAGTTGTGAGTTTCAATTGGGTAAGGGTAGGTTTGATTTGAAAATCCTCTCTCATTCTCACTCTGTCCAACTGCTGCCTTATACATTGAAAAATTCGGAGCTAGCGGGACACTAGCTACCGGTTCACTAGGTTGCATAAGGGCGGCCATGGACGCTTCCACATTCCTCATCATTTTATTTGTTGCAGCAATATATGCTTCCAACGACTCTTCCAAACTAGACTTAGGTGGTGAGAGGGTTTCAGTAAAAGATTCAAAATTGGTTGGGTATGTGAAACTCCCTAATGGCTGTGTCGAAACAGTGTCTAGTGAAGGTGGGAAGGTCGGGTATGACTGGTAGGAAGTGGGTGGTAAGACAGGAGTAGGGTCAACATATGGATAAGAAGGTGAATAATTGTGCGGAACCCTAAAACTAGATGAGTGGAGAGGGGTGAAGGATCGACTGCGAGATTGAGCAATATACTCAGCAATGGACATCGGCCTAGGAGTGACAGAAGGACTTGAAGAAGTGGTATCAACATATGTAGGTTGTAAAGGTTGACTCGGTTGACACAAAGTGGGTTGAAAAGTCAAACTATTTCTCCTAGACGCCTCTATTTGATCTTTCAACGAAATCTTTGGCAAGGAGGGATCGTTTTTAAATTGACCGAAACAATTGACGAACGACGCAAAGTTAGTTTCGGGATACCAAGATTCGGCAAGAGATTTATGATGTGGGGTACCCATGATAGAAGAATGCAAGGATTTCTTAGCGACAAAATTTTTATAAGTTTTTAAAAGATTTTTCTTTAATTTTTTATTGAAGAGTTTTTGCAAGACGGTTTTAGAAAATGGGACTCGTGACACAAATGTATCAACCACACATGCACAATCAGGCCTAAATCTAGGGTTGCCTAGGTCTGCTAGACAGCTCCTAACTAGGGCTAGAAATAGACCTCAAACCGCCTCTTCACGGACAAATACGGCCAGGTAAGTGGGAAGGAACCACCACTACAGTGGGCCTAATTAATAACCACTAGCCTAGACACCGCAAAGTCGGTTAGGATAAACGGCTGATGCCTACCCTAGTCCTTTTCCTATTGAGCTCGCTGTCCTTAGGTTTGAGTCTAATCTTTTTTTAATTAAAGGTGGTCGATGCAAAATGCTTTAGGTGTTTTCTGGGGTCCTGGGAAGGGTGATGAAATCCCCACCCAATCTGAGATTGGTCAATTAGCCCCTTAGAGTCCGGTTAAATTATGCAAAACAAATAAAATTTCACTTGCAATCAGAATTTTTTAGCGCGGCGCAAAGAAACCTGCAGAAAATCTGTTATCGAGAAGGGGGAGAAAGACTCTTTACGCAAAGAAATCCTGCAGAAAGTTTGTACATAGAAATATATGGGAGGTTGCAGAGGAGAGAGAGAAAAATCAAACCAGAAAAATTTGGTGCGCTGACGTGGCACATAGAGCGCGGAACCGCGGCGGGAAGCCCCTAATGCGGCGGAAACGCGGTCTTATGGTGGGATCGCGCTGTGAAAAAATTTGTGCTGCTCTGTACTGATAGTTCCTCTCTGTTCTTATGTACCAATTTTTGATTTGCCCTCTGTAAATTTCCAGATCCTCAATTCTTCGCTGTTCCTGCAAGATTCAAAAGATACACCCTTCAAACAGATCAAATTTGATAATTTTTTTTATTTTTTTATATTTTCAGATTTTTATAATTTTTAAAATTTATATCAACCCGAAAATTCACAAAAAGAAATATTACGCCGTCCCCGGCAACGGCGCCATTTGATTAGTCCAAAAATTTGTATTTACCGCAATCAAGAACGGCGTCGCTTCGCAGCTAGCCGGTGAGTACGGGTCGATCCACAGAGACGGGTAAATTCCTTTTATGTATTTTAACGAGTTGATTCAATTTGTCGTTTTCATTGGTTTATAAAAATCTATAAAAACTAGATCTAATTAATCTAATTAAAAGTCTTGCTAGGGTTAGGCTTAGGGGAAGTTTTGGAGATTAAAGTTTTTCATCACCGCTTTCAATGCCTACTTTGTTTTAGATCTATTAGGTGTTAAGTTAATTATCAATAAAGTGGATACGAATATTTTGGGAAGATGTTTCTTCCTCTAGATTCGTATCCTTCCTTTGTTGATAATTACCCTAACCCCCATGGAAAACGCGCGCAACCGGCCCTTTATATTATGGTTCACCGTTACCTCAAGGGGTAGGGTGCCGTAGGGAGCGGATGTGTGCGTATGCATGGAGTTCTAACTCTAAAGTGAAGATGGCATTGAAAGGGGTGAGAGATCTCATCTCTCAACCCTTTCGGTAAGGCTAACCCTAACAAGCGAGGAGACTACTCGCTCATTAGGGGATGATAAATTATACTAGAAAATAAAAGCAAGGAAATAAATTACCTACAGATTTGATGGCTCCCTCCAAGTAGAAGACAGAATAGATCTGAATGTCACTCCCAGAAATTCTGAATTTTATTTATTGAAAAGAGGCATCGTTTTTACAGATCTGAGACTACAATTTATAGGAAAATATAAAAACTAGGGTTACAGACTCTCGCACACGTGAATTTACAGATTTGACCCCTGAGAATCCCAACACCAGAACCGTCGCGGAAACAGAAGAAATATCCACCGACACGTGTTCCTAACGGCCGCGGAACCTCGGCGCCAGCATGGGTTTGGCCGCGGTTCCGCGGCCAAAGAAGGGATATGGGCTATGAGCTTTTGTGGGCTTTCTTCTGGGCTTCTTGGCTTTCTGTTTCTATGTGTATTTTCTTTGTTGGGCTTCGAGGTCTTTTCCAGATCTTCAGTGAAAACTTGTTCGTATCTTTCGACCGTTCACATGACATGTTTGGACCTTGTACTGTTCTTCGTCTAGGCTTGACTAGGATCCGTCTAATAGTTGGTCAAAAAT
The DNA here is from genome assembly GCA_030015575.1 of Agapanthus africanus. Lineage (NCBI taxonomy): Eukaryota > Viridiplantae > Streptophyta > Magnoliopsida > Asparagales > Amaryllidaceae > Agapanthus > Agapanthus africanus. The sequence goes on from CM057341.1 coordinate 137,372,807, forward strand.
CCCTTTTTCTGTTGTTTTGTGTCTTTTTCACTGTATTTGCTCCAGAAACCTGTATCCTGTAACATGCAACAAACGTGCGTCAAGAGTACCTGTTTATTTATAAAAAGGATAAGAATAGGGGAATGATAAATGCAATATTATGGTCTGAACAAGGGGTCCGGAAAGCGGTGTGCTTCTGGTCCTCGGGATGCATCTTTATCTGATTGTATCCTGATGAGCCGTCCATGAAGGAGAAAACTTCATGAGTGGACGTATTGTCTATCATCAGCTCGGTGACCGGTACTGGGAAGTCGTCCTTCGGGCAGGCTTTATTGAGATCTCGAAAGTCCACACATATGCGCACCGTCCCATTCTTCTTCATCACTGGGACGATGTTGGCGATCCAGTCAGGATATTGAACCTCTTGGATGAAGCCGGAGTCGATTAGCTTCTTGACCTCGGCGTTGATTCTCATCTCAAGCTCGAGCCGCATTCTTCTCGGCGCTTGTTTGATCGGCTTGACGTCCGGAGATATCGCCAATTTGTGCACAGCAATCTCTGGATCTAATCCTGGCATCTCGGAATAGTTCCATGCGAAGCAATTTTTATGCTGCATGAGCACGTTCTTTAGCGTAGGCACCCTTTCTTCAGACAACAGCTCACTGACGAACGTCGGCCGCGGGTCACTTGCCATCCCTAAATCAATTTTCTTGAGGTTATCTGCAGTAGTATGTATCCCATCTTCCAGCTCCTTTGGCGCCGATGGAAACTCTGAGATTACCTCATCATCATCGTTGTCGAAGCACCGGGGGAGGTCATCCATATTCTCGGGCTCTTCTTCTGACAACATTATCATATGACAAGTACGAGATCGCTTCCAAGACCGATGTTGATCTGGTTCTACTCTCGCAGCTTTGGGTTCATGCTTCTGCGGCGGGGTTACCCTCCAGCTGCTGGATAGAGCGAACCTGCCTTGCTGATACTGGTCTTCTACCCAGTCTTTAAATGTGAAGCAATTTTCGAGAGGATGTCCTATTGCCCTGTGATAGGAGCAATAGTCCGGGTGAGAAACATCGCCTGCTTGCTCGGGGTGCTTGGACTCCGGGAGTGTCATCATCTGATGTTTTATGACAAGACCGAATATCTTCCTTGTCTTGTCTTGGGGAAAAGAATATGCTCGACCCATCTTTTTTATAAAAGACGAATCCGGACTGCTCGATTCCTGATCGCGTGGCTTCTTAGACCCGCTTTGTCGCTGTCGAACGCCTTTCCCGTTCTTTGGTTTGTTTCTGCCTCTGCGTCGGGCCTTTTGTACAACGGGTTGACAAGGAGGAGCATTTTCATTTTTCACAGCCTGTTGAAGGAGGCGTTGCGTCCTGGCTTTCTCGTAGATGGCCATTTCGCGATTATGGTCGTCTCGAACCTTTTGACCTGCTTCCCTTATAAGCTTGTCCATTTGTTCTTCGAACGACGGACTGGGCATTTTCACGGCGGGAGCTCTTTCTGGTTCAGGGTTAGCATCTTCCCACAGAGTATCTCCTTCTTCATCAAAGTCATGTATGACGTAGCAGTCGCGGAGTAGCTCCCGTTTCTTGGATTGAACATACCCAAGCCCGGTCGTTTCCATTCTCCCGTTGGGCAACTTTCGTTGAGTTCCGGGAACGTTCCAGATCCTGTTATAGAACCGTGCTTGTCGCGCAATTTTCTTAAGGGGTACACCTTGGCGTCTCAAGAGTCTCTTTAGTCCGTTCGTGTAATATCTAGGCAAACGGATGGGCTGAAGCCTGTCAAGTGTAGAATCCGCGCCATGCCAGATTTCTTTCTCCACTTTGGTTTCCCCGGATCGGTAGAATAGGATTGCGTTTTCACCTTTTCGCGTGGGAGGGACGTAGAATGTCTGCAGTTCTTCCACACTGTAGGTATCAAGCGCGTCTAGTTCTTTATGATGCTTGGGCGGAACCATGGCAACTTGCAAACTTTGATCTTCATCAGCGAAGGTTTGTATTGATGGCCGAGCAGAGAATACGACATTGACCTCATCTTCCTAGTCGCTGTCGAAGATCAACATAGGAGCGGACGGCCCCGGCTTGTTGCACTGGGGCGGACATGAATAAACTATTTCTTCTTCCTCCTCGGTATCACTCCCGAAGACCGGAATAGTGGCGATAGCTTTGTTCTTATCCTCCATTTTGCGACATCTTTCTGTGTCCTTGAAATCTGGCAGGAAGTATTTTGCATCTTCGTACTTTCGGACTTCGTTCACGGAGAACGAGCTTAGTTCCCCTGTCGCAGTGTACTCGAGACTATCTTTGAAATACTTCATACACTGATGTTGTGTAGAAGGGATGATGTTGTACTCGTGTAACCAGGGCCGGCCGAGCAAAGTATTGTAGCATGTCTTGGCGTCAATGACGTGAAACTTAATGTCCGTGACAAGCAGCCCAAAGCGTAGTGTCAATATTACATACCCAAGCGTCCGTGATGACTGGGAGTCAAATCCGGAGATGGTGATTTTATCGCGAGTGAAGTGTTGAACGCTCATGCAGATTTCCTTTAACACCCTTACGTTAAGGAGATTGACGGAGGACCCATTGTCGACCAGGATTTTACCTATCTTGATGTCATGACAGTATCCGGAGACATATAGGGGACTGTTGTGCTCGCATGTCCCAAGGAGGAGATCTTCATCGCCGAAGGTGATATCGGCTGTGTGTACTTCTTCCAGCTCGTCCTTCATCTTTTCTTCGGCGAGGAAAGCTTGGAATTGCTCGGGCTCTTGTAATGCCGTGATCAAAGAATCTCTTGCTTCTTTGGATAACAGAAGGGCGTCAAGAATGCTTAACTGCGAAGGTAGCTTTCTCAAGTGTGCCAGAACGTTGTAGTCCACCTTACTTTTCTTTGGCGGGTCCTTGGCTGTCAGCTTTCAGACGGCTTGGTCATCAAGGATGATATCCTCAGGGACTTTTTCTTTTCCCTTATCTTTTCTATTTGACCCACTATTCGAGGGCCCAAGATTCTTTTCGGGCAGCGTACGATTGCGCAGCTGAATATTTTCACAGGTCTTCGGTTCTTCCTATTTTCCCAAGGTGGACTCTTTAAAGAGAGGGCCAAGAGTCATTTCTTCGTCCAAGTCGCTCCCGAAGGTGAGAACTTGCGATCCCCCGGCGTTGACCATGCGACAGTTGCCGGTAGTTCTTTTACGCTCCTCGGTCGTACTTCTTTGCTCCCGACGAGTTTTGCGTTTCATCCGCTTGAAATGTTGCCGGTGAGCAACATATCCCTGCCACCATCTTTTAAAAGCGTTGCACTCTTCGGTGGGATGCGCAATCTTTCGATGATATAAGCAGTAGCTAGGATGTATTTCCGCTTCACCAAGAATGTTTCCTTCGAAGGGTGGCAGCTTCATTCCCATTGATATGACTTTAGCGAACCTTTTCCTCGTCTTGAACCTGTTTTTATTTGCGACGGATGTACTTTGATCTGGAGGGAGTGTTTCAACTCTTTCGTCCAGTCGCCGGCGTTTGGCTTTTTCAAATATGTCCATTTCACGCTCTCGAGCAGCTTTGCTTTTAAGAAGATCTTCGTTCAGGAATGCATCAATCGTTTCGTCTGATGGCCCTAGAAGTTCCGGTTCAGGATTTGCCCCCAGTTTCTTTGTGTAAGGAGCTTCTTCATCGTCAATCGACGAGTGAGAGATCACATGGCAGCTTGCTACATAACCTTCAGATTCATCCGACGAGTCTTCTCCATTGTCATCATCTCCGTCCTCAAGGACGTGGCCGAGAAATTCTTGGAGTGTGACTGGAGTCCGCGCTTTTTGATTATATTCTTCCAACGCGTCAATCTATTTTTGCAGGTCCGTGCGCTTGTCACCAGGCTTCACGGGCTTTTTGGTCTTCTTCTTCTTCTTTGAAGACTTTGACGGCTGGGTGTGAATGCTTTGGCTATCACCACCAATTTTTGGAGTTGTGCGCGGTTTCAGCATCCTCTCGATGATCTCAGGTACCAGTGGATTCTTCCACCTAATTGCCGGACATGTGTGGAGATCCTTCAGCATTCTTTTAGTTTTGGCTGAAAGAGCGACCTCCCATGGAGCTTCTTCTACGAAAGAACACGATGCCCCCGGTGTATCCGTCTTCTTGAGATCGTGCGGCTGAGGCGGGTTTACCTTCCGATTCTCGGATAATACGAATTTGCCCTATTGGTATTGATCTTCTATCCAGGTTTTGAAGATGTAACAATCTTCGATCAGATGGCCCAACATTCGGTGATAAGGGCAATAGTTAGGATTGCCAATGTCGCCTGGTTGCGCTGGGCGTCTTGGCTCCGGCAGAGTAATGAGCCTGTTGCGCAGTGCTAGCTCGAATAACCTCTTCGTCTTGTCTCGAGGGAACGAGTAAGGGCGTTTCATTTTATCTCCAAGAGATTGAGTTCTATCATTTTGGCGATCAACTGGTCTTAAACCACTGAGCTGCTGTTGAGCATTGGCGACGACGGTCACTTTCCCCTTTCCCTTCTCGTTCCAAGGCTCTGCTTTCGAGGAAGATGGTCTATGACCCATCTGGTCCATTTAGGCCAGCTTGTCAATCAAGGCCTGGAAAGTAGTCGGCTTGAAAAACATCATGAACTGGAGATGGTCGCCTGCGGATCAAGAGTGCCCACGAACATGCCCACCGCCGGCGCTTCTTCGATGCATTGTTCGCATTTCGACCACAGATTCCGCCATCGTATTGCGTATCAAACCCATGTCTCGCATGGCTTTACCCTAGCGTTAATCAATGATGTGATTGGGGTGTGCTCTCTAGCGCTTGCGAATCTTTGCGTAAATAACAGCTCCATCTACGCAAATGTCTTGACAGAGTCGTTCGGGAGTTCAGAGTACCACTCGAATGCCGTTTCCGACAAGCTGCCGATGAATTGGCGAAGTAGCAATTTATCATCACCTCTGGTGTTGCCATATAGAGCCCTGAACTGGGAGACATGCTGGTGGGGATTGCCCGTCCCTTTGTATACATGAAATTTAGGGTTCGTATATCCCGGCGGGTACTTTATTTGGTCATACCAGCCTGGATATGGTCGCCCAGTTTTAACAACTTGGCCGGCCGCTTCATTCGCCTGGTGAGCTCGTATTTGCTGAGCAATGTAGTCATCTATAGCGGCCTTGGAAATGGTTTCCTCTTTGGCTGCTGAAAGAGCCGGAGGAGGGTTCGATGTCTCCCCTCTGTCGTCTTCAATAATGATCGGGGGGTCTTCAGCTGGAGATTTTGGCTATAACATCATCCCAGTCATGTCTTGGAACAAGAGAGCCATTCGTTTTATATTGGCTTCCTGTTCCGCAGACTCTTTTTCTTTCCTCTCGAGCATTCTTCGGAGGAACTCGGTGTCAGTTTCTTGTTCCCGACGCTGCTCCGAGGTCTCTGGATTTTCTTTTGGCCTAGTGAGTGCGGCCATTGCAGTCAGCATCTCCTGAAGCTTCTGTTGTTGTTGTTCCTGAGCCTTCGTTATTGACCGGGTAAGCGGTCGATGATCTGTAGAAGCACGGCTTTCCTTTTTTCCGGAAGCCATATAAACGGTATGTACCATCATGCCCCCGGACTTGGGGCATTTAGATTCAGCGCTTTTACGGTTTGCCACGTTCACAGGGGCTTTCTCTGGCCTCCTTCTCTTTTGAGCGGTTGACGTTGAGGGAGCCGTTGCAGTGGGCACCCAGACTGATGACATTTTCTGTGGTACCTCAAGATGGTTCTTTTTTTGCTGAGCTTTGAGCTTTTTTGGTCGGCAAGAGTAGTCCTGGTCAATCACCGATTCCTAGACTAGTCGCCAGACTTTGTAAATTTTGGAAGAAAGCCGCTGAAGGGGTTGTTCTGGCTTCGCCTTCGGTGCATTCTCTATGGGTGGAGGAGATCTCTTCAGCACTGCAGTAGGAGAGTTCCTGCGCACCTTGTTAAGAAATTCAAAGCTGTTCCCGGTTGGAACAGCAACATCAATCTCCACCGTTGGAGCTGGTGGAGTAAATCCAGACGGAGAGCTGCCCCCAGCCTTCCTTACTCGGTGCCAGTGACGACGGCGAGAATGTCGCGCTGATGGTGTTGGTTCGGCTATAGGGATGGCTTTGTCATGCCCCCTGTTTTGGTGAGGCGTTGCTGGTACCAGCCTCTTGAAGACCGACGTCCGTTGAGCAGCAGTATCCAATCTGTCAAAGACAGACCTTTGAGCAAGAACGGGAGCCGGAGTGGCCAGCCTCGTAAAGACTGATCCTTTGACGGGAGAAGCTTCTTTAGTGACCTCGAGAGCAGGAATGGCTATCTGTTTTGGGATGGCCGCTTCAGGTATCGTGGGCTTCTTGACGGGCCCATTAGAGTCCAGGCTCAACCTATCGAAGACTGATGCTGCTGGCTTAGCATTGGATGACCCATTGAAAGGGGCCGTGGTGGTAGTGAGCCGATCAAAGACCGACTTCTTCTGCGCTTCTTGCGGCAGCGGGATGTTAACGCTTACTGGTGGGAGCATGGTCCCGAAGAACAACCCGGTGGTAGCCTGCGTTACCTGCTCTACCGGCATTGTGAACAGAGAGGCCGCCAGGGGCCCGTAAGTTACGCCTCCAGATGAGGCGGAACGGGAGTTGCAGTTGCAGCTGGAGCTGGAGCATTTTGTGCAGGTAGACGCCATTAATCTTTTGTTTGCTGCACCAAGCAAGAAACCCAATCTTAGTACCTCGAACCCAAGGGCAACCATATCAAACCGCGATTCGTTCGCGAACACGATACACGAAGTGTGGAGTGGAAAGAGGAAAAGGTCCCACCGGGGGTGCCAGAATCTGTTCCCCGCCGAAAGACGCAAAGACGCGACCGCGCGGGTCCGTCTTGCCTGAATTTCGGGGCAGATGCTACTTGGTGCTATCCGTCCACCTCTCCGAAGATTCCAAGTTGATTTATGGCACCATGTATCGAAGGTTTAAACGGATGCGGCAGATGTAGCAGACTTCGTCAGATTCCCCCTCGTTGAGGGGTTTTTATTGTGGGGACGCTCTTCCCTACAGGCGCAAGCCCCTGCAGTTAATTACGCTACCGCATCACGGTAACCACTTTCTTCTTCTACAGATGGTCACTTCGTGTCTGTGTGTTTGTTTTGTTTTTGGTTGCCCGTGGATTGTATACGAAGACTAATTTATATTGTCGCCCGTAGGGCGTGGATTAGTCAAAATCCGTATCTTCTTAGATTTGGGTTTTGGGGTAGGGTTTAAGGATACGTCAGCCTCATTTGAGACTAAGATCAACTTAAACGTATGTTAAGGATACGTTAGTCTAATTTTTAGACTAAGATCAACTTAACATGATCACTTAGATCCAACAAGAGAGCAATTAGGCTCTATTGTTTAGTTTAGGGACATTGCGGTCGATTAGTTTAAGGACATTACGGTCCATTGTTAGTTTAAGGACATCTCGGTCCAAGGTTAAGGACATCATAGTCCGTGAGTTTAAAGACATCACAGTCAAGGTTAAGAACATCATAGTCTGAGAGTTTAAAGACCTCACAGTCAAGGTTAAGGACATCGTAGTCCGTGAGTTTAAAGACCTCACAGTCAAGGTTAAGGACATCGTAGTCCGTGAGTTTAAAGACCTCACAGTCCGTAGAGTGTTTGGTTGTCAGGACCCGTCACCTCTCTGAAGACGTTGAAGGATTACAACGACAAATATCAGAGGAGTAAAGAGATGTACCCTCGAACCGATGTGAGTTGGTTGAAAGATCTGTAGTCCAATTTGGGACTAAGATCTGTTGAAATATTCATGAGCAGATGGGCTCAATTAAATATAAGTTGAGGACTTATGGCCAATCTTGGGCTAAGTCCAATCAGATTAAAATGTTTAACATTTTATTTAGGGTTGTTGAGCTTTTATTTGGGCTTGGCCCTTTTAACAATGGTGAGCATTGATCAAAGTTCTGGGCTTATTAAAAGACAGAATTTAATTATATCAGCGCAACACGTAGTGCGCTAGGCGCTTTGCGCCAATCAAAGAGCGCATTGCGCTTCTGCCAAGTAGCACACATGTAAGGGACACGTGTCGCACTCAGCGCTAGGTGCTAGATGACGAGCGCATGATGCCAGTTTATGAGCGTTGAGCGCTAATTTAGTAGCGCACACGTGAGTGACACGTGGTGCGCTTGGCGCTGAGCGCCAGCCCATGAGCGCAGTGCGCTATTTCAGAAGCGCAAAGCGCAAGTTGTTTAATTAGAGCATACGTGGTTGACACGTGGCGCATTTGGCGCTGAGCGCCGATCCAGGGAGCGCAGAAGCGCAGTTCAAGAGCGCAAGGCGTATTTGTGTTAGTGCATGTTGCATGCTCCCACAACTCTTGTGAGGCGGCGGAAGCGATAAACGAATATTTTCTTTGCATACAACACGCACTTTTCCAAAGATCTTGTCTAAACCATAACTAGAAAAACTTAACTAGAGATCTTATCTACTATATTAGGGATTTTACTTCAATGATACGGTCCTTTGGGTCTTCTCCTTGGTGCAACTCCTTTGATCCTTGCCACTCCTTAGCTCCTTTGGATGTTGCCGATGTTCTCGATCTCCGGCCACCCCAAGACCTAGATGATCCACGCGAGAGTTGTCGTGCAAGCTAGAAACTCTTCATAAGAGCTTAACCTAGAGACCAAGTTTGCTAGAAGAGGTCACTAGGATCATGTAGAGATTAGGGTATTGGATTATCTTTAATCCTAAACTTTTGTTTCACAATACATGTGAAAGGTAAAGCTTAGGATGAAGGAGGAGAAGAGAAGAAGGAGAGAGAAAGTGTTTGTGATAATGAGAGAGTTCAAGCATGAGAAAATGATATATTGCAATTGAAATAATTGAAGCATATAATATAAAATTAGCACCATGCTTCAATAGTAATTCCAAAACAATATAAAATTAAATAACCCATTCTTGCAACCATGCTTGGACTTTCTTATTTCCACCTCATTTATTTATTTTCATAAAATAAATAATGTCATTATGAGGTGGCACCTTCTAGAAGGTATTCTTGTAACAATTACAAGAATACCCCTCCTCCGTATACCGTATACCGTATACCCGTATCCGAATTCCGAAAAATACGAATACCATTAATCCAATAATATAATACCGGTATCCGGATTAAACCAAAGCCTACCAGTATTATTGTTCTGATTATTATTCCTGTAACAATTACACGAACATAATCAAAACCCTGTCGTAACACCTTACGGCTGCCATAACAACTTACGGCATCTACATCTTTCGCCTGAACGAGGGAACCCTCTGTGTGGGACTCTAAAGACTCGACAGTACGCTGGTAGTGGGTATAACCACAAGTGCGTCAGCGGCACTAGCTGTGCGTAACGGCTACCCAGGTACATGACGAAAAAGTGGCCGATGTTCATACCATAATATTGCATTATTATATTCCCCATTCTTATATATTTTACAAATAAACGGGTGCTTTTGACGCATGTCTGCTACATATTACAGGTTACAGGTTCTTGAAGCGAAAACAGTGAAAACGATGAAAAGACGATGCAAAAGTGGACTTTGACCAACAAACAGAAGACTCTTGATCAAGCCGATATCAAAGATAAAATTCACAAAGTACAAGGCAATGCAAGGTCCAAGATTACAAAGCGAACGGTTAAAAGTTCACCACAATTATTCACTGGAAAATCTGAAAGAGAACAGAAGCCAAATTGAGAAAAGATCCAAAGAATATAGAAGCCCAGGAAGCCCAGAATAAAACCAGGAATTTTCAGAATGTGATTAGACCAATGGGCCGCGGAACCGCGGCCCAAGCCCACCAATGCCGCGGTTCCGCGGCCAGAAGAAGCCCAGAGGAAAATATTTTTTTACCAAAACGTGGGTGCGTCTTTGACTGGTCAACCTAGGGCTATTTTTGTAAATGTAGACATGCGAGTCATTGTAACCCTAGGGTTTCCTATTCTTTATAAATAGGAACTCTAATCATTGTAAACTTTATGCCTCCCTTTAATAAATAAAATTTAGAAATCTTTTGGAGAGCATCGGTGTTTCTTCTCCATTCAGAAATTCAGATCTGACAACCCTGCATGGATGATTGGAGAGATGCATCAGTAAGTAGTTTTATTTAATTGCCCTAGTTTAGATTTTAATTCCTTGCCTTAAATGTTATCTTTGGGAAAGGCTTTTGAGAGATGAGATCTCTCATCCCTTTCTTACTCATCACATAGAATCTATAGGACTCCATGCATGCATGCACATACCGCTCCCTACGGCACCCTATCCCTCGAGGTAGCGGTGATACCGTAGTATAAAGGCCCGGGTGTGATGTTTTCCATGGAGGTTAGGGTAAGGATCTCTAAAAGAAGGACAAGAACCTAGAGGAAGGAACACCTTCCCGAATGGATCCAATCCCCTTTATTGATAATTACCATAACTCCTCTTAGATCCTAATCTGGGTATAGAAAGCGTTGAGATTTATTTACATTTCCAAACCATTCCTAAACCTAACCCTGGCAAGATTTAGATCTATATTAATTTAGTTTTTAGATAGAATCAATTTTTAGATTTAATAATCAACCGAACACCCTTCGGAATTAACTCGTAAGAACGAATCGGAAATTCACAAAATCCCTGTGGACCGACCCGTACTCACCGGCTAGCTGCAAAGCGACGCCGTTCTTGATTGCGGTTACAAATATTTTTGATCTATCTTTTAGAAAGCGCAAGCACGCTAAATCAATTCAATCAAATGGCGCCGTTGCCGGGGATGGCGTAGAATTTTCTTTTCGCAATTTCGGGTTAATCATAAAATTTAAAAATTCATAAAAATCTGAAAAATCAAAAAAATATAAAAATACTTTGTGGTTGAATATATATCATAAATATATATAATTTGTTATTTTTGGAAGGGATACTTTGTGGTTGAATTTTTGCAGGATATACAAATTCGGATCTGGAGATTTCCAGAAAGCAAAACAGAAAACGGGATATCGGAACAGAAGGGATATTAAACAACAGAACAGTGCAAAAATTTTGGAGCAGTGAACCCCCCATACCGCCGCGATTCCGCGGCCAAAACCCACATTAGGCCGCGGAAACGCGGCCGTCTTGACGAATCATCGCACTGGAAAATTTTTGGGGAACCGATCCTCTGAAATAACCGCGGAAACGCGGTCTGAAGGGCCATAGTGCGGCGGAAACGCGGTGGGCCTGGTGCCTCTTCGTGTGAAATTTGCACTGTAAGTTTCCTGTCTCTCTCCTCTGTAATTTTTGAAATATATTTTCTGGAAATTCCTGCAAGATTCTGTGAGCTATAAAATATATTGCCTTCCATATAACAAGTCTTGTGCAGGATTTTTGGGCCCCGCTTGAACTAAATTGATTGCAAGAAATATTTTATTGTTGCATATCTTTTCTATAAAATATTTTTTCACAACAATTTTTTCCAAATGAAGATTCTTGTAATATGCTTCAAATAATAACCAATTGCAAGTAATATTTTGCTGTTGCATATCTTTTCTATAAAATATTTTGCTGTTGCATATCTGTTCTCTAAAAATCTTTTTGCAACAAAATTTTTCCAAATAAAGAGAAAGAAAAAAATTAATGAAAATAAAAAGGACAAATATTTTATAGAACTTGCAAAATTTTTTAGCCCCAAATAAATCCTTGCACCATCCAACCTTCCTTTTTGTCGCCTTTCTTCTTTTAACATGGGTACCCCACATAAAAAATCATTAGCCGAACTTTGGTATCCCGAACCTAATTTTGCATCATATGTCAATGTGTTCGGTCAATTTAAAAACGATCCCTCCATGCCTAAAAAATCTCTGAAAGATCACATAGAGGAGTCTAGGAGAAACAGTTTGACTTTTCAACCCACTTTGTGTCAACCTAGTCAACATTTACCACTTACATATGTTGACACCAATTTTCCAAGTCCTGCTGTAACTCCTAGGCCGATGTCCATTGCTGAGCATATTGCTCAATCTCGCAGTCGATCTTTCACCCCTCTCCACTCATCTAGTTCTAGGGATCCGCACGATTATTCACCTTTTTATCCATATGTTGACCCTACCCCTACCCAACCACCCACTTCCTACCAGTCATACCCAACCTTCCCACCTTCACTAGACACTGTTTCGACACAGCCATTAGGGAGTTTCACATATCCAACCAATTTTGAATCCTTTACTGAAACCCCCTCACCACCTAAGTCTAGTTTGGAAGAGGCGTTGGAGGCGTATATCGCAGCAACAAACAAAATGGTTAGGAATGTGGAAGCGTCCATGGCCACCCTTTTGCAACCTAGTGAACCGGTAGCTAGTGTCCCGCTAGCTCCAAATTTTTCAATGTATGAGGCGGCAAGTGGACAGAGTGAGAATGAGAGAGGATTTTCAAATCAAACCTACCCTTACCCAATTGAAGCCCACAACTCCTGTTTTCCATCGATTGCCCTAAATAGTTCACCTGTTGAAAATAAAAATGAGTTGTGTGATTTTGTAGTGTTTGATTTGCCAAATTGTGAGGAACCCCTTTCGAGTGAAACCGCACCTAATCCTTTCGATCTTTACACCTCCACTCTAGAACCTACATTGATAAATATCCATGCTGTGGATGAAGTGTCTAAAGAAATTGATTTTCACTTGACTGAGGATATAGACGCCGGGAATATTTCGGATGATGAACCTGTCGATTTGCTTGAAATTTTATGTTCAAATCATCATCCTGAGTTATTAAATGTTTCTCCCGAATCTCATATGCGTCTAGATTTTGATGATAATGCCATGGATGAGTTGAATGTTGAGGAGAGTCTTGAGGATAATATTGAGGCTGAATCATTTTTGTTTGATGTGTCTGATTTTCCAATTCATCCTCCTGAACCTTTGACTGTTATATCACCCTCCCTCCTTCCCATCGTTCCGACCCTGCTTGAAGACTGTGAGCTTGAAACCTTTTCCTTTGAATCTGACACAGATCTCACAAATGATAACACTTACGAGTGTTTCACTTTTTCGGACGATGTTAATGACTCACCGCCCGAGTTTGAGTCCTTTACATTTTCAGATGAGCCATCAGACTCGGTTGATTATAGTAGTTTTGAACCATTAATGGAATCTTTCAAGTTCGAAACAGGTTACTACGGTGAGAAAGATACTATCCCTAATTCACTCCCTTTCGTCTTTCCCATTGTTCCGACCGAACAAATGACCGTTACGCTTTCATCTCCTATACCAAGTTCAGCGTACCCATGTTTTCTTGCGAATCTTGAGGGATTTGACCCCATTTCCCGACGGGTTGATAGGTTAGCGCAATTGCTTATAACATATCGGTCATCACATATTGCGCTAATTCATTCACTCAATTTACACCCTCAAGATCGTACTCCACTTCCTTCTTCTTTTCGCCATTCTTCTCCTCCACCGAGACCATATTTTACCATTCTTCTTTCCACACGGTCTCGCGTGCTTCTCATTTTCTTGCACCAACTATACCATTTCCACGATAAGATTTTTGAATGGTTGGTGCTAACTTTTGGCTTGTGCAAGGCCAAGCTTAAGTTTGGGGGAATCTTTGTATATATGTATATTTTTTTTTTCTTTTTCTATAAAAAAATAAAAAAAAAATTCAAAACATTAAAAATACAAAAAAAAATGTAAATAAATAAACAGGGGAGTGCCGATATTCTGACCCTCTTGGTTCAGCATGACAGTGAGGACACTGTCAAGTTCAAGTTTGGGGGTATGCTCGGTACGTCTTCTTCCTTCGCATTCATTTGTATATATTTTTGCATTTGCATACTTATTTTGAAAACCCATAAAAATTGAAAAAATTTCAAAAATTATAAAAATTATTGTATTCAATTTTGGCTAATTGACTTGAATTTGACAAATAGGTTAACTGGCTAGGAACAACTAGATCTTAGACTTAGTAAATTAAAAACCCTAAAAATAACATTCCTTAAAGTTTAACGGTAGAAAGTATATACCTTGTAGTTTATTTAGAAATAGGCAAATTTTGGGTTCACTTCTTGGGCTAAGTCAAAATGAGGGAAGAGTATTGACGTTCTTATTAGAGTATAAGTTTGAAAAATAGTTCCTAGCTTAAGTCTAAATTCTGAAAATGTATACCCTACAATTTGCACAATCACGCACCTTGAAACTTAGAATAGTAGAAGAGACCTTGAAGTGCTCTTGTCTAAAGTCCTTAGTACAATGAAAAAAAAAAGGTGAATAAAGAATAAAAAAATGGACACTGGTTTTTGTGATTACTTAAGGCTGTAAAAAATAGAAAAATATTTAGCGAGGGTGCTTCATCACCTAGTGCCTTAGACCAACTGGTTTGGGAGTCACTGCTAAAAGCCTTGGGTGTTGCAAGACTAGGAATTACGCTTAAATGGGCAAACACATTTTGTAATCGGTCGTTGGTACCTCAAGAAGTATTAACGGTCGCATGAAGGATGTGTAAGCAAAATTCAATTAAAAATTCACCTACTGATAAGTACTTTGGACAACGGACAAGAGTATGATTGCTTGATTTGAATTTCCAAGTGTAGGGGTGATCTATACACACACGTAGGGATATGTGATTGGAATTTAGATAAGAGAGAGGAATGAAAAATAGAACTTATATCTTTAATAGGGTTGATAGAAATTCCTAAGTGGAGATGGAATCCTAGAAGAAAAACTTAAGAGATGCTGAAAGCTAAGTAAGTCTGCATAACATATATAATCTTAAGTTAAATGATGAGGAAGCGTGAAGAATATGGGTGGATAATTTGCGGGTCGACGATAATAGAATTCCTTGTTAGAAAACCTAATTGGAGAACAAAAGTCGAAAAGCCAAATTGATAGGATTTTGTGGGTGTAATCCGCTGAAAACCCTCAGGAGACAACACTCCTCCTACTAGGGACACCTAGAGGTTTAACGGCTTGTTGCACGAGCTCAGTGCAATCGCGTTTCCCTACGAAAGTGCGGTTAGGTTTTTTGTAGTGAATAAAAAAATAAGTTTGCTGGAGGACGAGCAAAAGATAAGTTTGGGGGTATTTGTTCATACCATAATATTGCATTATTATATTCCCCATTCTTATATATTTTACAAATAAACGGGTGCTTTTGACGCATGTCTGCTACATATTACAGGTTACAGGTTCTTGAAGCGAAAACAGTGAAAACGATGAAAAGAAGATGCAAAAGTAGACTTTGACCAACAAACAGAAGACTCTTGATCAAGCCGATATCAAAGATAAAATTCACAAAGTACAAGGCAATGCAAGGTCCAAGATTACAAAGCGAACGGTTAAAAGTTCACCACAATTATTCACTGGAAAATCTGAAAGAGAACAGAAGCCAAATTGAGAAAAGATCCAAAGAATATAGAAGCCCAGGAAGCCCGGAATAAAACCAGGAATTTTCAGAATGTGATTAGACCAATGGGCCGCGGAACCGCGGCCCAAGCCCACCAATGCCGCGGTTCCGCGGCCAGAAGAAGCCCAGAGGAAAATATTTTTTTACCAAAACGTGGGTGCGTCTTTGACTGGTCAACCTAGGGCTTTTTTTGTAAATGTAGACATGCGAGTCATTGTAACCCTAGGGTTTCCTATTCTTTATAAATAGGAACTCTAATCATTGTAAACTTTATGCCTCCCTTTAATAAATAAAATTTAGAAATCTTTTGGAGAGCATCGGTGTTTCTTCTCCATTCAGAAATTCAGATCTGACAACCCTGCATGAATGATTGGAGAGATGCATCAGTAAGTAGTTTTATTTAATTGCCCTAGTTTAGATTTTAATTCCTTGCCTTAGATGTTATCTTTGGGAAAGGCTTTTGAGAGATGAGATCTCTCATCCATTTCTTACTCATCACATAGAATCTATAGGACTCCATGCATACATGCACATACCGCTCCCTACGGCACCCTATCCCTCGAGGTAGCGGTGATACCGTAGTATAAAGGCCCGGGTGTGATGTTTTCCATGGAGGTTAGGGTAAGGATCTCTAAAAGAAGGACAAGAACCTAGAGGAAGGAACACCTTCCCGAATGGATCCAATCCCCTTTATTGATAATTACCATAACTCCTCTTAGATCCTAATCTGGGTATAGAAAGCGTTGAGATTTATTTACATTTCCAAACCATTCCTAAACCTAACCCTAGCAAGATTTAGATCTAGATTAATTTAGTTTTTAGATAGAATCAATTTTTAGATTTAATAATCAACCGAACACCCTTCGGAATTAACTCGTAAGAACGAATCGGAAATTCACAAAATCCCTGTGGACCGACCCGTACTCACCGGCTAGCTGCAAAGCGACGCCGTTCTTGATTGCGGTTACAAATATTTTTGATCTATCTTTTAGAAAGCGCAAGCATGCTAAATCAATTCAATCAGCCGACGAGCGAACTCATCACAACCCCAACGAGCCTGCAAGCAACACTTACCATACAATCCAGTCTCTTCGTCTGATACATCGCATATGAAGTCTAGGGGTGGTAAATGTCAGACCCCAGAAACTTTATAAGTCATGCTGATTTACGTCCCATAACGGTTCGAGAAACTACTGATAACACTTATCAGTAAATCTCGAGAACCCTGGCCAGGGATTTGATGTTATGGCCGATCAAGCATAGCGCGACACCAACTCCCTATACCGGGAGAGACGAAACCCCATCTATCGCTCACTGTCTCCATGCGATTCGGGACTGTACCCAAAATCCACCTGTTTGCACGACTCGGCAGAGTCGCGGTAGGGAGGAAATCAAAGCACAGTGGGAATCACACAAGACACTATGACGATCTCGGGTCTACAGACTAACCTATACAAGTGTCACCAGAGAACTGCTATCTAACAATTGGTATATATACCATCTAGGAGTTCTCGGCGAGTCTTGTTCGGTGTACCCATTCTCCAATGAGCACATGTGTACAATCTTTGATGTCAAACACCAATGGTTGTGGAATCAACCATCGCCCCCCAGGATCAGGAAACGTACACACTAGTCTAACTTGGTAATACCGATGCCCTGTATCGATATACCCTCGACTAGGTGTTAGTGTATATGCCCTAGGGGCTATTATTGTATCATACTTGTATGTATATTACTTAATGGAAGCTTGGGATATTCACAGTTGTATATACAGTCTTGCTAAAAATAGTAGTATGCTACTTGGTTTGTGTCTACTTTAATATGTGCATATGTTTCTTGTAACGTATCACTTATACATATTAGTAGAGCCCATAGGATCTTTGCTTGATTACCAGCATTGTGATGGCAGTCACACTAGTGGAGGATGGGTAGTCTATAAGCAACATCCTATACTTGTTCCTAGTCGTAGGATTATCGAGACTGGGCATCGATACTCCAGAGTAGACTAGTGTGTACGCTTCTCATCCCAGTTAGGAAGATGGTTTGTCCCACAGCCATCAGTACGTCGTACTGGAGATAGTATACAGGTGCTCGTTAGGTTACGGGTACACCGGACAGGACTCGCAGGGGGACTGTTGGTTGGTATTATACCAATCGTCAGTTAACAGTTCCCAGGTGACATGAGTACAGCATAGTCCGCGGACTTGACACTGCTACTTCGCCTCGAGTGTGTCCCACTGTTCTTAGATTGCTACCCTACCACGGCTCAAAGGAGTCGTGCAAACAGGTAGCAGTTGGGTGCAGTCCCGAGCACTTGGAGGCAGTGGCGGTTAGAAAGGATTCGTCTCTCCCGGTATTGGGAGTTGATATCGCGCTGTGTCAGAGAGCCATTACGCAAAGTCCCTGGCCAGGGCAAGCGAGATTTACTGGTAGGTTCCAGCAGTTTCTCAGGGTGTAATGGGCTACGCTCCGACATGACTTATACCGCTATTAGGGGACTGACGCTTGCCGCCCCCTAGGCTAGATATGCGATAGTCTTAGACGAACAGACCGGACTGTATGGAGATTGTCACATCAGGCTCAGTAGGAGTTCGGATGGGTTTTCTCATCGGCCTTCTTATCGACATCTACCTGGGGACCGTTACGTACAGCTAGTGCCGCTTACGGTCTGTGGTTAAACCCACTGCCAGCGTAGTGTCGAGTCTTTAGAGTCCCACACAGAGAGTTTCCCTACTCCAGGCGAAACGATATAGAGGTCGTATGGTTTTACGACAAGGGTTCGGACGCGTACATGTGTTTACGCACGTACGACGTTCGGACAGTTTTTGCTAGCCGGCTTTGGTTTAAGCCAGATTCTAGTATCGGGTTATTGGATTTGTATAGTCTAAAGTTTTTCCGTGTTTTCACGGATAGGAGGGGCGTTCTCATAATTTATCGGAAAGCTTCTAGATGGATGATGACATGAAGGGTAAGGTGGCATTAGCATTTAATGAATTTGTGACTCACTTAGATGAATCATTCAAGTGAGTTAATGAAGCATTTATTGCTTAATGACTCACTTGATGATTCATTGCATATTTAATGAAGCATGATGATAATACATTTTGATTTATTCTTTTTTATTTTCTTATGCTTCATAATATATTAGAAGTGAGAAGCTTTTTCATTCATTCTAATGCTCACCTTCTCTTTCCTCAAGCTCTCTCTTGAAACCCTAATCCTCCCCTCTCATGTGTTGAGATCAAGAATTAGATAGACTAATAAATCCATAATCTCTCTCTATATCCCCTAGGTAGCTTAGATTAGCACTTTGAGCAACCTAGTTATTTCAATTTAGAGATCAAGCTTGGCATAGGAGCTCTCGGGTGGATCGTCTTTGACTCGAGGAAGCCGTTGAGGTGCCGATGTTCCAAGGAGCCTACGATGAGTGGAGGACAGCGATGAAGACCCGAAGGACAAGTAACGTGAGGTATAACTTCGAATCCGAGTAGTTAAACCTCTCGTGATTTGCTAGTAACGGTTTAGACACGATTTATGCGCTCAAGTTCGTGTTACGAAGCTTTGATAATCGTTTTTCATATATTCCGCCTCCCCGCAAGTTCGTGGGGTGCGTGACATGGACTTACACTAGGAACTATTAAAGGATATGCTTATAGACTATCCAGGCCCCACTAGTATGATCTCATCATAATCCTGGTAGTCAAGCATAATCCTAAGGGCTTCATCAACATGCATATAAAGATATGAAATATAACACAAGTTAAGATGAAGATAAACCATATAGCATACTATCATTTCGAGCAAAGATTGTCTCTGCACATATACATGCCTAGCATCCTATACAATATAGGCCTCTAGGGCATACATATCTAACAATCTCCCACTTACACTAAGGCCTGTAGTTGATGCAATAAGTACCAACTGTCTGTACTAGAACCGGTTGCATGCGTACCGCATGCCCAACAGCTCGAACAGTTTCTCAAACTGGACTTGAGGGATGGCCTTGGTGAATGGATCTGCTGTGTTGTCCTTCGTGTCTACTCTCCATACCTCGATGTCCTGGCGATCCACTATCTCCCTGATGAGGTGATACTGCCTCAAGATATGTCTGGATTTCTGATGGGACCTCGGTTCCTTTGCCAAAGCCATGGCTCCATTGTTATCGCAATACAGAGGTATTAGATTAGCAATGGATGGAACCACTTGAAGTTCAGAAATGAACTTCCTCATCCAGACTACCTCTTTTGCGGCATCATTAGCAGCAATATACTCAGCTTCCATCGTGGAGTCAGCGACGGTATCTTGTTTGGAACTCTTCCAACATACCGCTCCTCCGTTTAGGGTAAATACAAACCCTGAGATGGACTTACTTTTATCCTTGTCTTTCTGGAAGCTGGAGTCGGTAAATCCCTCCATTTGGAGATCTCCGTTACCATACACCAAGAACATTTCTTTAGTTCTTCTCAAGTACTTCAGAATGTTCTTCACAGCAGTCCAGTGTTTCTCCCCTGGGTTGGATTGATACCTGCTTACTGCACTCAGTGCATAAGCTACATCTGGACGAGTACATAACATCGCATACATTATAGATCCTACTACTGAAGCGTAGGGAATAATGCTCATGCGAGCCCTCTCTTCATCAGTCTTTGGAGACATCTCTTTGGAGAGGGTGATCCCATGACAAGCGGGTAAATTACCCCTCTTGGAATCTTCCATACTAAACCTCTTTAGTATGGTGTCAATGTATCTCGATTGGGACAATCCCAATAATTTCTTAGATCTATCTCTATAGATCTTAATCCCCAGAATGTACGAGGCATCGCCCAGGTCTTTCATGGAGAACCTTTGCGATAAGAATAGTTTGACCGATTGTAGCAGAGGAATATCATTTCCTATTAAGAGAATGTCGTCCACGTACAATACGAGGAATGTAACTGTACTCTCTACAATCCTTTTATAAATGCATGGTTCATCCACATTTTTAATAAAACCAAACTCTTTGATTGTATCAAAGCAGATGTTCCAACTCCGTGATGCCTGCTTTAATCCATAGATGGATTTAAGCAGCCTGCATGCTTTTCCGCTGCTCCCACTATCAATGAAGCCTTCTGGCTGATCCATAAAAACGCATTCTTCTAAATCACCATTTAGGAATGTCGTTTTAACATTCATTTGCCAGATCTCATAATCATAGTAAGCAGCTATAGCAAGCAGGATCCGAATGGATTTGAGCATCGCAACTGGTGAAAAGGTTTCATCATAGTCCAAGCCTGGTCTTTGACGAAATCCTTTTGCTACCAGCCTAGCTTTATAGGTCTCCACCTGACCATCCACACCAATCTTTCTTTTAAAAATCCATTTGCACCCTATGGGTTTTACTCCAGAAGGTGCAACTTCCAAAATCCATACTTTGTTGGTGTGCATGGATTCCATTTTGGATCTCATGGCATCCAGCCACTTTTCTGAGTCACCACTCATGATAGCTTGCTGAAAACTAGTAGGGTCATCATCATCCATGATGCAATCTTCTCTATCACCATCAATTAGAAAACCGTAGTATCTATCAGGTGGGCGAGAAGTTCTACTAGATCTACGGAGTGGCTGAGGTTCGTCGGGTTCTATTGAAACCTCAGGTTCAACCAAATCATCGGTTATTGTTCGTGTATCTGGAATTTCTTCCAGTTCTACCGCATTGCCAACATTATCATTTGTAAAAAAATTCATTTTCTAAAAATGTGGCATACTGAGAAACAAATACCCTTTGTTCTTCCTTGTGGTAGAAAAGATATCCATACGAGTGTTTTGGATATCCCATGAATCTACACAACACTGATCGTGTCTCGAGTTTGTCCGAATTCTGCTTTTTCACATAAGCCGGACAACCCTATATCCTAACTCTTTTAAGAGATGGTCTCTTCCCATACCATATCTCATATGGAGTGGTAGACACGGTTTTGGTCGGAACCCTATTCAATAGATGAATCGCAGTCTCTAATGCATGCCCCCCAGAACGATATTGGTAACTCGGCATCACTCATCATAGATCGTACCATATCTAATATGGTACGATTCCTCCTTTCCGATACACCATTTCGCTGTGGTTTGTACGGATGAGTGAGCTGAGAGAGAATCCCATTCTCTTTTAGGAAATCTAGAAACTCTGAGCTTAGATACTCACCTCCTCGATCTGATCGAAGTTTCTTGATACTTTGGCCTGTTTGTTTTTCTAGAGATCGGCCAGGTATCCAACGCAATTTCTCTTCCAGTGCCCAGTCTGGTGGCAGTAGAAACATTCCTCTCGTCCTGTCGCAGCAGCCCCTTTCTTGTCCCTTCCTGGTGCCTTTTTTTCACTCCTCCTCTCTGCATGATGGGATTCTTCTTCTTCTTTCCCTTGGCCTTGGCTTTTGGGACGGAGGAAGAAGATGGCCCAGCAATAAGAGCGGGAGATTTCGCTACCTTTAGTGTGCTTTCTGAGCTCCTCAACATCTTGAGGAGTTCAGGTAAAGACTTCTCCATGTTGTGCATGTTGAAGTTTACAATGAATTGAGCAAAGGTAGGGGAAAGGGACTGTAGAACAATATCAAAATATTGCTCGTTCTCCATGGTCCAACCCAGGTCCTCAAGTTCTTCGATAAGTCCAATCATCTTCAATACATGGTCACTTACAGACGTACCAGCAGCCATCCGCATCTGAAACAACTTTCGAGATGCCTCGTATCGGAGAGTCAGAGATTGCTCTCCATACAACTCTTTTGTATGGAGAAAGATGGATTGAACATACATCTTCTCGTGCTGCTTCTGATGTTCATTGTTCATAGAAGCGTGCGCGAGGCACTTGGCTGTTGCGCAGTCTATATCCCATGTCTTGCGGATTTCTTTATCCGCAACTGAAGAATCAGGGCCTGGGATAGGAGGGGCTGGAGTAGTCAGGACGTATCCGACCTTATCATAGGTCAGGGCAATATTCACGTTCCTTAGCCAATCTTTGTAATTCGGTCCCTGAGTTTATTTTTGTCATTAGGAGAGAGAAAAGAAGACACTCAGCGATTGCTCTTACATAATTAAATAGGTTATTAATCTTATCTAACTGATGTCTCCCACTGCTTTTTATCAAATTTTCCTTCAAACCTTTCAAAAAGAAAATTAGCCAGGATTAATTCCATTATGCAAGTTCGCTAACCGGTCAGCCAGGCCAGTGTCGATACTTCGAGGGAGGTTCCCCGTGCTTTCGCACGGACCTAATTAAAGTAAACCTCATTTTCCTAAAGACGTAACCCTATTGACACCTTTCTAGACACCTACTGGATTAGCTAATTGTAAAGTGCAAAACTCTCCCGGGAGTAACTTTTACTCACAATGGGATGGGGTCCAACCATCAAATAGAAGGTATGCAATCTCATTGCAAATTTCAACTCTTGAAATTCCCGATTTGATTTTTACCCCTAGTGTCTTATGACCTTAACTATGGTCAACAAATCATAAGCACTAGTCAAGTTCTACCCGCCATTTCGGGATTGATTTAGACCCACCCGCAAGAGCCTTAACTATGGTCAACAAAGTCATGCGAATGTCCTAATCGATAGCATCAAATGCTTTGTAGGAAGACATCACTTAGCTACCATACACCACGTCTTAACTATAGTCAACAAACGTGGCACGAATACTAAGTACTCTGCTTCCTAAAATGGCGGAGGGCAACGGATGGTTTTTGTAAAAACCTTTGACGTTTTAAACTTGATATCGTTGTAGAATCGAGTGAAAAGAGTTGTTTAAGCTCCAGTTTTAAAAATCGAATGGTTTTGTAGTATCTTTCTAATTTTGCTAAAGAGGTCACTCCCGGTGATGGGATCTCGGCTCTTTCCTCATCGAATGAGGTGCAGGATATTGATGAATACCACGATGCAAAACAAAAGTTAGATCAACTATAAAAACAATCGAGTTCTTTGTAACATTTGCTAGTTTCGCTAAAGGGGTCACTCCCGGTGAAGGGATCTCGGCCCTTTCCTCATCGAATGAGGTGCAGGATATTCAAGAATACCACTATGCAAAGCAAAAACCAGAGTTACTCATTTTTTAAAAAAATTGATTCTACAACATCTTTAGGTTTCTTTTTCTTCACATTAATCGCATTAATGTTGTCCCATCATTTATGTTTCCTAAATATCACAGAAAAGAAACGAAAATAGAGCGTACGCTTATGCCATCCGCATTCGCCACTGGACCCCGTCATGCACCATTAGGTTACTTAACTAATGGCAGAGCGGGGGCTGGACTAGTGCGGGTGCAAAACATAAGCAATGTTTATTATATATCTCATATATAAATATAGCCATTATAGATCACAGATGAATATATTGGATATACTAGGAATTTCGCATTTTATTCAAGCCTTAATGAAATACGGATTTCACGGTCGTGATGAATAGCCAAAACCCCACCCTAGACCCCTACGGGTGCGGCAAACTACCCGCCAAATTCCCGAAGTGGAGCAACCTCCCTCAACAAAGTGAGTAGGCCACTCGGCACTTCGAAAACCCGGTAGTTTGTGCACCCCACCTTGGGTCTATCCTAAGAGAAAAAACAGTAAAATAAAATTATACAACGGTGGCTACAACCTCAACCCGGATGTGCCCCGCAAAATAATATTACATTGCCTTTTACAAATTACATTGAATGAAAGAAAAGAAAAACGCTCTTCTCACATCCCCCGGCCATTCATCATGACGATCCAACATATTCATATACACATACTATCTCATGATATCAATACAGAAGTGTGCAACCCCGACTAATCGAATTATAGCAATTAGTCGACGTTTCAAACACACATATCATTAACCAAGAAGACCCAATTAGCCAAGCACTTTAGAATTTCGATCGATAATTTTAAACCATGCCAACACTTGTCACAATCCAGAGCACAAACAACTTTGTGTAAATTCCAGATATCCCAGAAACACTATTTTCTTAATCTAAACAAACTGGTAAAAAACGAGTCAACTGCCCATGACTCGGCCGCGGATCGGCGGCCAAACACTGAGTTTGGCCGCGGATCCACGGCGTTCCTGGCGAGTTAGAGTCTCGTTTTTCTACAGTGTGCTTAGAAAACCCTGCAAGTATTTTTAAGGCCACTTAATTGATTTTTTGAACACTTTAAAAATCGACAGAAAACGGGGACAGAAAATGTGTTTTTCCGGGAAAAATTCGTCGATCGAAGTTCTAACTTTTGGCTAATAATCTAATTATGGTTTAGTTAGACTCTGATACCATGTTAGTGCATTGATACCATGTTAGTGCATGTTGCATGCTCGCACAACTCTTGTGAGGCGGCGGAAGCGATAAACGAAAATTTTCTTTGCATACAACACGCACTTTTCCAAAGATCTTGTCTAAACCATAAGTAGAAAAACCTAACTAGAGATCTTATCTACTATGTTAGGGATTATACCTCAATGATACGGTCCTTCGGGTCTTCTCTTTGGTGCAACTCCTTTGCTCCTTGCCACTCCTTAGCTCCTTTGGATGTTGCCGATGTTCTCGATCTCCGGCCACCCCAAGACCTAGATGATCCACGCGAGAGTTGTCGTGCAAGCTAGAAACTCTTCATAAGAGCTTAACCTAGAGACCAAGTTTGCTAGAAGAGGTCACTAGGATCATGTAGAGATTAGGGTATTGGATTATCTTTAATCCTAAACTTTTGTTTCACAACACATGTGAAGGGTAAAGCTTAGGATGAAGGAGGAGAAGAGAAGGAGAGAGAAAGTGTTTGTGATAATGAGAGAGTTCAAGCATGAGAAAATGATATATTTCAAATGAAATAATTGAAGCATATAATATAAAATTAGCACCATACTTCAATAGTAATTCCAAAACAATATAAAATTAAATAACCCATTCTTGCAACCATGCTTGGACTTTCTTATTTCCACCTCATTTATTTATTTTCAAAAAATAAATAATATCATTATGAGGTGGCACCTTGTAGATGGTATTCTTGTAACAATTACAAGAATACCTCTCCTCCGTATACCGTATACCGTATACCCTTATCCGAATTCCGAAAAATACGAATACCATTAATCCAATAATATAATACCGGTATCCGGCTTAAACCAAAGCCTACCAGTATTATTGTTTCGATTATTATTCCTGTAACAATTACACGAACATAATCGAAACCCTGTCATAACACCTTACGGCTGCCGTAACAACTTACGGCCTCTACATCTTTCGCCTGAACGAGGGAATCCTCTATGTGGGACTCTAAAGACTCGACAGTACGCTGGCAGTGGGTTTAACCACAAGCGCGTCAGCGGCACTAGCTGTGCGTAACGGCTACCCAGGAACATGACGAAAGAGTGGCCGAAGAGCGAACTCATCACAACCCCAACGAGCCTGCAAGCAACACTTACCGTACAATCCGGTCTCTTCGTCTGATACGTCGCATATGAAGTCTAGGGGTGGTAAATGTCAGACCCCAGAAACTTTATAAGTCATGCTGATTTACGGCCCATAACGGTTCGAGAAACTACTGATAACACTTATTAGTAAATCTCGAGAACCCTGGCCAGGGATTTGATGTTATGGCCGATCAAGCATAGCGCGACACCAACTCCCTATACCGGGAGAGACGAAACCCCTCCTATCGCTCACTGTCTCCATGCGATTCGGAACTGTACCCAAAATCCACCTGTTTGCACGACTCGGCAGAGTCGCGGTAGGGAGGAAATCAAAGCACAGTGGGAATCACACAAGACACTATGACGATCTCGGGTCTACAGACTAACCTGTACAAGTGTCGCCAGAGAACTGCTATCTGACAATTGGTATATATACCATCTAGGAGTTCTCGGCGAGTCCTATTCGGTGTACCAATTCTCCAATGAGCACCTGTGTACAATCTTTGATGTCAAACACCAATGGTTGTGGAATCAACCATCGCCCCCCAGGGTCAGGAAACGTACACACTAGTCTAACTTGGTAATACCGATGCCCTGTCTCGATATACCCTCGACTAGGAACTATTAAAGGATATGCTTATAGACTATCCAGGACCCACTAGTATGATCTCATCATAATCCTGGTACTCAAGCATAATCCTAAGGGCTTCATCAACATGCATATAAAAATATGGAATATAACACAAGTTAAGATGAAGATAAACCAGATAGCATACTATTATTTTGAGCAAAGATTGTTTCTGCACATATACATGCCTAGCATCCTATACAATACAGGCCTCTAGGGCATACATATCTAACAATTTGATCAATTTTATGATCTGGGAACAAATTTATGTTCTTTTAAAAGAGATTTTGTCTCAAAATTTAAGAACAACAATTCTCATTTTGCAGGAGAGATTTTCAATCTCTTATTTTGATGAAAGGCTTTGCCTTTATAGATCCATGATCTGTGAGAAGAATTATGTTCTT
The DNA here is from genome assembly GCA_030015575.1 of Agapanthus africanus. Taxonomy (NCBI): domain Eukaryota; kingdom Viridiplantae; phylum Streptophyta; class Magnoliopsida; order Asparagales; family Amaryllidaceae; genus Agapanthus; species Agapanthus africanus. The sequence continues at coordinate 137,399,585 of CM057341.1, forward strand.
CTTTTATTTTATGATGAAATCTTTTGATCTCTTTTATGAAAGACTTTTTGTCTTGAAGATATATGATCTTTTTAAAGAAAGAAACTTTTTTTATGAGATGATTTCATCTCTGTGTTCATCACCCATCATCTTTACCTTGAAGAAATATCTTCTTGAAAGAGCTTACTCTTTATCTTTGAGTTTTTTCAAAGTTTAGGAGGGGGGGTTTCTCTATATCAGACTTGAAGTCTTAGGGCCTTTATATAGGGCAAGCTGATTTGTTGAATCAGTTAAAGAGAACTTTCTCTGATTGATTTGGGGATGTTTCCCCACCATTGGATCTTTGATCCTAAGGCTTCTGTTTTATAGAAGGCAATCTTCTTGTTTTTAACAAGATTGAAAAAATCTTTCCATAACAGAATTTAATTCTGATTAATGATTTATCATTATAATTAGATCTTTTGATCTAACGGTGGGGAGTTTTTTTTTAATTCCAGCGCTAGCACATCCGTACTTTATACGTGGTGCGCTGCTCAGAGCGCAGCACACCTTGCGCTAGCGCACCTGTGTCTTACACGTGGTGCGCCGCTCAGAGCGCAACGCACTCTGCGCTAGCGCACCCGTGTTTGACACGTGGCGCGCTGCGCAGCGCGCCAGTGCTGGCGCACCCATGGTGCGCTGCCTAGGGCGCAGCGCTCTTGGCGATGCATCTGAAGCGTTGCTTCAATTTTTTTTGAAATTTGAATTTCAAACAGTGCTTTGCTCTGATTGGGGGAAACAGTGCTACCCTTCCACCTCTCCGAAGATGCCAAGTTGATTTATGACACCATATATCGAAAGCTTAAACGGATGCGGCCGATTTAGCAGTTCATCAGATTCCCCCTCAATGAGGGGTTTTTGATTGTGGGGACGCTCTTCCCTGCAGGAGCAAGCCCCTGCAGTTAATTACGCTACCTCATCGCGGTAACCACTTTCTCCTTCTCCAGATGGTCACTTCGTGTCGTGTGTGTTTGTTTTATTTTTGGTTGCCCGTGGATTGTATACGGAGACTAATTTATGTTGTCGCCCGTAGGGCGTGGATTAGTCCAAATCCGTATCTTCTTAGATTTGGGTTTGGGGTTGGGTTTAAGGATGCGTTAATCTCATTTGAGACTAAGATCGACTTAAACGTTTGTTAAGGATACGTTAGTATAATTTTAGACTAAGATCGACTTAACGGGATCATTTAGATCCAACAAAAGAGCATTTGGGCTCTATTGTTTTAGTTTAGGGACTTTGCGGTCCATAAGTTTAAGTACATCATAGTCCGTGGAGTTTAAAGACATCATAGTCTGTGAGTTTAAGGACCTCACAGTCCAAGGTTAAGGACATCATAGTCCATGGGTTTAAGGACCCCACAGTCCGAGGTTAAGGACATCATAGTCCATGAGTTTAAGGACCCCACAGTCCGTAGTTTAAAGACGTCATAGTCTGTAAAGTTTAAGGATATCATAGTCCAAGAGTTTAAGGACCCCACAGTCCGTGGAATGTTCGGTTGTCGGGACCCGTCACCTCTCTGAAGACGTTAAAGGATTACAACGACAAATATCAGAGGAGTGAAGAGATATACCCTTGAACCAATATTGGTTGAGAGATCTGTAGTCCAATTTGGGACTAAGATCAAAGATTTGTGAGCATATGGGCTCAATTAATCTGAATTAGGGTTCTTTGGCCAACTTGGGCTCGGCCCATTCAGTTAAAATGTTAAACATTTAACAATGCTAAGCATTGATTTGAGTTCTAACAATATTTTTGTCTTTTACTGAATGCTGAGCATTCATCATAGCTCTGGGCTTTATTTATAGAACAATTTATGTTCTTTTAGCGCACACGTGAGGAGCAGCGCTTTGCGCCAGTTAAAGAGCGCAGAGCGCTTCTTCTGGGTAGCGCACACGTGAGGAGCACGTGATGCACTTGACGCTGTGCGTCAGATTTGGAGCGCTAAGACGCTTATGCTGAGTAGCGCACACGTAAGGAGCACGTGGCGTGCTTGGCATTGAGCGCCAGTCAATGAGCGCAGAGCGCTTCTGTTCAAGTAGCGCACACGTGGGGAGCACGTTGCGTGCTTGGCGGTGAGCGCCAGTCAATGAGCGCAATGCGCTTCTGTTTAAGTTTGGAGCGCTAAGGCTCTGCAGCGTTGTGCACTAGATTTGGAGTGCTGAGACGCTCTTCTTTAATTGGAGCGCTGAGGCTCTCTTTAGGCAGCTTTGCGTCCTGAGAATTACATTCTCTCTATAAGAGACTTTGTCTCATGGATCTAAGAACAAAATTCTTACTTTTTATAGGAGATGTTTCAATCTCTTATGTTTTTGGTGAAAGGCTCTGCCTTTATGGATCTATGATCCCAAGAGAATTGAATTATTCTCCCCCCTTTTATGATGAGATATTATGATCTCTGAAAGACAATTTGTTTTATAGATCTATGATCTGAAGAAGATTAAGTTCTTCCTCTTATTTTTTTATGATGAGATGCTTTGATCTCTGTTGTGAAAGACCTTGGTCTTATAGATCTATGATCTTAGGAAAAGAAGTAAATTCTTCTTTTATATGAGATGATTTCATCTCTCTGTTTTATTTTTACCTTGAAGAAAGTTTTCTTCTTCTGATAGCTTGCTCTTTGTCTTTGAATTTCTCAAAGTTTATGGGGGGGTTCCTCTCTATGTCTCTGTATATCCCAGACTTGAAGTCATGGGGCCTTTATATAGTGAAGGCTGATTTGTTCAATCGGTTAAGGAGATCTTTTCTCTAATTGATTTGGGGATGTTTCCCCCGTTGGATCTTTGATCCAAGAGCTTCTGATTTATAGAAGGCAATCTTCTTGTTTTTAACAAGATTGGGAAATTTTCCCTATACAGAATTTATTCTGTATTTTGGTGATTTTTAATCACCTTTGGATCATTGATCCAACGGTGCTCAGGGCACAATCTTTTTGTTTGGAAAGATTTTGAGGAATCTTTCCTTAACAGAATTTTATTCTGGTCAATTGATAATTTTTAATCATGTTCGTTAGATCTTTGATCCAACGGTGGAGAACATTTAGTTCCAGCGCTAGTGCACTCGTGCTTTGCACGTGAGCGCTGCTTCAGAGCGCTGGTGCTCTTTGCGCTGGCGCACTCGTGCTTTGCATGTGAGCGCTGCTTCAGAGCGCTGGTGCTCTTTGCCTACTCGTGCTTTGCACGTGAGCGCTGGCGCTCTTTGCGCTGGCGCACTCATGCTTTGCACGTGAGCGCTGCTTGCTGGCGCTTTATGAAGCGCTGCTTCATTTCAAATTTCGAAAATTTGAACAGAGATTTGCTCTGATTGGGGGAAACAAATGCCCCCCCACCGCTGCGCTCACGTGGCCCACACGTGAGTGCAGCGGTGGCAGCATTTGCGCCCTTAGATCAACTTAGAAGTTGAGACGGCTCTCAGTGCCTATAAATAGGGCCTTTGGCCCTTGAGATGATCTCTGTTCATTTTCTTTCTTGTTTTCTGAGAATTATTTCTCCTTCAGAGCATAGCTCTTCGTCTTAAGAATTTTCTTAGGGACAGAACTCTGTAAAAAATTTAGGTAAAGATTAATCTTTGAAGGGATTAGTTAATAATCTAGGGTTTCACCCATTGACAGAGCTTTTGCTCTACTTAGATCATAGATCTTCAAGAAAACCTTTTTTAGGGTTTCTCAATAGAGCTTTGCTCTTGTTAGATCTTAGATCTTAAGAGATCCTTTTCAGGGTTTCTTAACCCATTAACAGAGCTTTGCTCTTTCAAATCATGTAGATTTGTTAATCTTTCATAAAGAACTCTTAAGAGTTTGTTCATGGATTTTGAAGATCATGGAATTAAAAACTTTACTTTAAGTTTTCTGATGGGTTATTCCATCATTTTACAGAGCATGGCTCTTCAGGATATTTCTTGAGGAATTTTATTCCTTTCATCATTAGAGCTGACAGATGTCTCTCTGTTGTAGAGCGCTGCTCTCAATGGGAGATTTACTCCTTGGCCCGAGGAGTTCTCATTAAATGAGAATCCTTTGAGGATTTCCTCATTTAATGACAGTCTCATCAAATGATGAGACTGTTTTATTAATGATGAACTGTCATCTAGATTGAGTGGGTCCCCTTTGGCTCCTTTTTACTGCATTGCAGTGTAGTACGGATTTAAAGTACCAAGTACCGAACTTGACTTGTAGCACTGACGGCTAACTTTGTTCTCTTTCGCGCAGGTACCATGTCTTTTGATACTTCGTTTCCCTTTGTCCGTTCGTAAGGCGGATTCCCCGAAGCGCCAGTAGACTGAGAAGTTTTTGCACTAATCAAGGATCACGACCCAGAGCGGAAGAATCTCCATTTATGGGGAACATGGTACAACCAAATCATCAAAGGTCGTCGGAGTTTTTCTTGCGCGACATCTTCGGATCCTATTTCGGCGATCCCTTATGCAGATGCACCCCCGATAAACTATGCTGTGGAGGAGGTGAATTGGACTTCAGGGGGTCTCCTTCGGCCTTCTATGGCCGCAATACCCATACAACCGCCGGCGGCTTGGACTCTATAGGGCGGCGCATATGTCAGGGCGAGTCGTGCCCTTGGGGACAGCCATACAATATAGGATTAACTCCCCGTCACCCAGCCGAATATCTGCAGTGGGCTCGATACATCTTATCGGCAAAAAAGTCACAGCTGCTAAGGCTCGGATTATACCCTGCGATCTATACTTCTTTGTTCCAGTATTCCACACCTCCTGCATGGTGGGTCAAGGCATTTCTTGAGAAATGGAACATTCCGACCCACAACTTCCTTTTATTGGATCGAGAATCTCCATTTCTTTAGAGGAATTTTCTGAGGTCTCTGGTTTACCCGTTAGGGGAGAACATTACGAGGAGCTGCTTCCTTCGGATGAATACATTTTTGCCACCAAATCAGTGGTAATTGGTCTTACCCCGGAAAACGCTATTCAACACCAATTCCCGAGTTTGATAAAGGTGTTGAATATCTATGAGAACCTTTTTCTCGAATCCAGAGGCCGTGGGGTTAATTTCACAGATTTCATCGCCCGTTTTCTCCGCTCGGAAGTCCTGTCGAAGGAAGCCGCAAAATTTGCCAAACTCGACGATCCTTTTGGTTTCGGTTTGGAAAACCGGCCGGCAGCGGAGGCGGATCAGAGAAATTTCTTTCTCCCCAACACCCCGGTCGTCTCTTTTACAGAACTTGCAACTCCTAGAATTGACGAAGAAACATTCTTTTTGGGGTTCCTCGGGCTATGGCTAAGTTGGTTTGCGCTTCCGATGCACCCTCGCCATATGAGGCCGTTCGTTTTTTATCCAGCTCACCGAATAGTTGTTGGGATGCAAGTGGCCGTCGGGATTGCTGGGTTAGCCCATTTGTATCATGGCCTCAACTTGGCAGCAGACACTACTGAACCAGGGGTGCAGCCTGTAAACTTCTTGATGCATTATTTCACCTCGTGGTTCGAGTTGCATGTGCTTGGCATCTTTGGTATCCACAGAAGGCCTTGCTTCTATGACAAATGTAAGTTCCCTCGGATCATGCGGCTAGTCAACGCATCCATTGTAAATCCGACACCGCGGGAAGCTAGGGGTTTGCTCCTTCATCCGCGCACGGTTGGAGATGGCATGACCTTCACCAATAAAATTCTGACCGTCGGCCAGGAATCCGTGAAAACGGTGCTGCCATTGCAGGACATTTTTAAAGACGGAGCCTCCGTCTTGAAAGCTTGGGAGATTCTTCATCTATACTCCATCAGGCCGGGCTTTCTCGTGTTTAGGCAGAATGATTCGGCGTTGTTCATAAAATACAACCCGCATCATTTCGCCCAGCAGTTAAGCTATAATTAGGGCGTCCCGCTTGAGGCCTTCTTGGCAGAACCGGCTGCTACTGAAGAGGGTATCCAGAGCGCGTTGCATCATTTTTGCGCCTAAACACAGGGTCCAACTTCTTCATCAGTGAACCGAGTTGTGTTCCGAAGGCCCTGAACGTGTATGTGGCGTGGTATCAACATTCGATGGGCGCCGTTATTAGGGAAGAAAAGCGATTGCGGCTTGATCGCAAGGGCATCACCCCTGCTGGTAACCCCGCTGTTCCCCTGAAACGACGGACCATTGTCTGTCCTCCCTTGAGGGAAGCTGCTACGGCTGCGGTACCGCATGATATGCCTGAGCTACCCCTACCCCGTGCTCCTGTTGAAGTGGCAGCTGTGGCGTCTCCTGAGTCCGGCTTGGGTGCGGAGATCGGGAATCGCCGCCTGAAGTTGCCCGCTAAACGCAAGCTCGTGTTACCGGCGGCCGGTACTCGCTCGCAGAAGAAGAAGAAGAAGAAGAAGAAGAAGTCGATTCTTTCTACAAACATTGTATTCGGCTAGGAGCCCCATGCTCCTTATAGCAAAGGCTTAAGCGAATACGGGACCAACGAGGGTTTACTCATGGCGCCAGATGATACTGATCTATAGGCTGCAATCGCGGCTTCCGACCGATTAGCTAGCAACAAAGCAGGACTGATCATCCTCGCACAGTCAGGTATACTTCCGCTGTATCTTTGCGTGGTTACATCACACATTTTTTATTATCGTGCTTTGACTGACACTTCTTTTTCAACAGGCGCCTCCATCGAAGAGGCTATCGCGGCTTCTCTCAAGACTTTCGAAGAAGAAGAGAGACTTCGCGTTTCCTTGGGCCTCGGTATATTTCGACTTATTGTGTTTTCATTCCCCTTTTTTATGGGTAATCTGACCCTTCCTTTTTATCTTATTGCAGGGACTACCTCGACTCAGGTTATCCCGGGTGCAGTGCCAACTTCGCAGGTGGTGCGAAGACGCTTCTAAGGCCGGCTACCGAAGTCCCAGCCTCCCCAGTATTGCCAAAAGAGGCTTCACTTAAGCAATCGATGACGGACGCCATAACGGCTCCATAGGTAGCTCCTGGCTCGGACGATGACATCTCCTTGACGGAGGTTTTAAGAAGATCAGCTCTCACGGCCCAGACAGAAAGGAAGCGCAGGAGGCGTGCGGCAAGAGAACGTAATGCCGCCTTGGCTGTAGGTGCAAGCTCGAGCGTTGCTTCCTCTGTCCCTGCTTCTTCAGAGGGTGCTCCAGCCGCCCTGTCTACCGCTCATAGACAAGCGGTACGCGCGGCTCGGGAAGCAATTGAACAGCCATCCCAAGGTAACGTAGCACTGGGTCCTTTTGTCAGAGTTTTGATCTTCAGATTCTCATATATCCTACCCTGCAGGGCCAAGTCCTGGTGAGGAGGTGGCAGGTGAGATGACGGCAACCACCGAACCCGAAGCGGCTACTCTTTCTCAGGAGTCCGGGACTGCTCCTATTGCCGTTCTTTCCACCTGCGGTTCCCTGCCATCGCCTGGCATTGCGATTGCTATGACGGCTCTCGTGGAATCAGGGGACGAAGCCACGGGTGGCGAAACCATCCCCCTGAATGAGATCGAAGAAGTCGTGATACTTGGTGATGCTTCCGTCACAGTTTTGGTTGATGACCTGTCTGGTAGGTTTCGGGTTGCTGCATTCTTTTCGTTTTGCAGTCCCTTTTGATGACATTTTGTTCCTTTCGAATGTAGGTGTGGCGAGCGCTGAGGTTGTGACACCTGAAGAAGCACCACCAGCTGCCGCTCTGACGGTCACCGCCCCTTCGTCTCCTCTTGTATCCTCCCAAATGCTGGAAGGTATGGGTTTGCGATTAATTTAAATTGGGGACAGCATCTTTCATGTACTGACCATCATGTATCATCGTAATCTTGCAGGAGTTCTCTTTGATCATCTGTATCAAGTGTTGAACCCCCACTTCTCCTTCCAGTCGGAAGTTACTTTGCCTACTGGTGCTGGTGAGTATAGCTTTCTAAACTGACGTCCTTTCCTTTCTTAGACGGGCGACCCGACCGTTGTTAATTTTGAATTGATTGCAGCACTACAAATTGAAGGAGGGGATGAGGGAATTGTCGCAACACCAGTACTCCCAACTCTGCCCCCTGTCGTAGCCGGTATGGTAGACTCTATTGTTCGTGCATTTTCTTTGTCTCTTGAGCCGACATTTGATCATAATTCATTTTGCAGCAATTGCACCGGTTCCTACCCCGTTCGAGTCTCGCATCATAATGCCGACATGGCCCTTTTCAAGACGTCCATTTTCAAAAGGCGTTGTGACCAGCCTGCGTATGTTGAGTGAATACGTCGAGGAGCTTGACACGGAGGCCCCTGCATTCGCTGCAGATTTTGCTGCCGAGATTAATCCAATATTGGTGATGCTTCTGAACTTCCATAACGAAGGCGTCGTTGAGTCTTGGGTTAACCACTGCAGGAAGATTGAGGTCTGCCTGCATGAGCTTGAGCTTAGGTGTCCTGCTCCTGAGATTCTGGCTCTGAACTACCAGCGGGCTGCGTGGGTTGAGCAAAGTGTCATTTTCCTTCGCCATTTTGAATAAGAAGCAACCTTGAGGCGAAAGGAACGCAAGGAAGCTTCAGGTGAATCTGCTCGGCTGCGTGCCCAAGTTGAAGCGAATACCGCGCAACTGAGAGCCGCCTTTGACAATTTGCAGCGATGTATTTCGGACGGGCTGGCATTGAGGCGGAAGCTCGACTCCATTGAGCGGGTTGCACAGAGTCGCGAAGCTGCCCAACGGGAAATCGATGAGAAGGTTTCATTGTGCTTACAGCAACAGGCTCGAATTGAAGCGGAGCTGGTCGCGGCGGCCGATCATGAGAAGGAGTTGAGAGGAGTGCGCGAGCAGCTAGCTGATTTATTGAAGACGCCTCCTTCTCAGTAGCTGTTTTGTATAGATTGAACACTTGTAATCTTTGAATAACATGTATCCATTTTTTATTCTTTCATATAATTCAACTTGTACTCCATTGATTTCATGAATAAAAGATACACATTTTTTGCTCTACTGTTGCTTTCTTCTCTTTGCTGTGTCGCTGCCATGTGATTTTAGCAAGTGTGGCCTGTAGATAATAAGTAGCTGTCCATCTTGGATTCTTTGCAGGGTAGCGATAGCTTAGGAGACAGGGTTAGGATCTTTCACCTAAGACTTTTCAATTTTATGAGCCGTGAGGGTCTCATAATGATTTTTCTCCCTACAAGTCGAGAGGATCTCGTAGGTGTGTTTTATTCTTAGGAATCGTGAGGATTCCTAAGTATATTTTTCTCTTGAGAGTCGTAAGGATCTTCCGAGAGAATTTTCTTCCTTACAAGTCGAGAGGACTCGTAAGTGATTGATGAGTTGACCTACCACCGATTCAAAGCATTGCTTTGATGGGGAGGTCAAGGGTTGACTTTGGCCGTTTTCCACGGGGTCAGGATTGACTTTAGCCATGTTCCACGGGGGTCAGGGGTTGACTTTAGCCATACGAGGTCAGGATTGACTTTAGCCATACGGGGTCAGGGGTTGACTTTAGCCATATGGGATCAGGATTGACTTTAGCCATACGGGGTTAGTGGTTGATTTTATCCATATGGGGTCAGGATTTACTTTAGCCATACGAGGTTAGGGGTTGAATTTAGCCATATGGGGTCAGGATTGACTTCGGCCATATGGGGTCAGAGGTTGACTTTATCCATATGGGGTCAGGATTGACTTTAGCCATATGGGGTCAGGGGTTGATTTTAGCCATATAGGGTCAGGATTGACTTTGGCCATACGGGGTCAGGGGTTGACTCTCGGTTGTCTATACACCGCCGAGTCATGGAACTGGAAACTTTTCCGCGGCTCTACTTTGCTGACGTTGCGTCTGCTGTAATGAGACGGATGTCGAGGTGGTCTCGAGGTTGTCTGTGAACCGTCGAGATTTGGAACTAGGGAGTTTGTCGTGGCTCCGAGATTGATTGTCGCGTCTGAATCCTGCTGGAATGAGGAGGAACACTGTTGTGGGTCTCCAGGCTGTAGATGTGGCCGTCGCGACTTGGAACTGGGGACTCTGTCGTGGTTCCGAGATTGATTGTCGCGTCCGAATCCTGCTGGAATGAGGAGGAACACTGTTGTGGGTCTCCAGACTGTAGATGTGGCCGTCGAGACTTGGTTTTCTTTTCTGATGGAGCCTGGGGAGATGATATGGTTCCCTCTTTGTTTGCGCCCCTGGATTGTATACAGGGATCGATGTGATCTCACATGTAGGGAAAAATTTCATTTTATATATTTTGTGTTTTCTTTCCGCGGGGCTCTATCATTTCAGCTTTTTGTATCGCGAAAGTTGCGATTACCCAATCATTTCGGCTATTTTCTTTTTACTCGCTGCTTTTTATTACGAGTTGCCCAATCATTTCAGCTGTTTTTGTATGCATACATTTTTACTTGCTGATTTTGTTGCAAGTTGCCCCATCATTTCGGCTATTTCATATGAATTTGTGGCTCGCTGACTTTTCGCTGCGAGTTTGGGATTTGATACCAATTTAGGCATCAGCATCGCTACAACTGGGATATTTCCAGGAGCGAATCATCATTTACCTCTGTCGATGTCGAACATAGGTGGCTTAGCAAACAGGGTTAGGATCCTGTTGACTAAGGCTTTTTGACTTTACGAGCCGTAAGGGTCTCATAAAGGTACTTCTCCCTACGAGTCGTGAGGATCTCGTAGGTGCGTTTTCTCCTTAAGAATCGTGAGGATTCTTAAGTGCATGGTCCCTTATAATTCGTAAGAATCTTACAAGAGTTTTTTCTCCTTATAAGTCGAGAGGACTTGCAATGGTTGTTCACCGTGTGAGCATATCCCTAGTCGCTGGTGGGACTTTGTTAGGAAAATGTTTATTCATGCCCGTGGATTGTATACAAGGGTCAGCATTGAACCGCTTGTAGGGCAATCTAGGGATTATGATGGCTTAAGAACAGGTTCAGATCCCTGTAACTTAAGGCTTTCGAATATTATGAGCCGTGAGGGTCTCATAAGAGGGTTCTTCTTACAAGTCGTGAGGATCTCGTAAGTGTAAGTTCTCTTCAGGAATCGTGGGGATCCCTAAGTGTGTTGCTCCTTTGTGAGTCGTAAGGATCTCACGCAGGTGGTTTCTCCTTACAGGGTCGAGAGGACCTTGCAAGTGTCTTTTAACGAGATTGCGCCCTTTTGGGTTTTCACAAAACTCGCCGGTAGTCCTGCTGTTTTTACTCACGGAGCCATTTTGGGTTTTCATCCGTGCCCATTTCGCTTATGGACGTACCTTTTTTCAGCCTTAGGATGCTGCGGTCCGTAGTAGTTTATAGATGTCTTGGTCAGGCGCTAGCTTAGGGACGTTTCGGTCCATTGTTAGTTTTAGGACATCTCGGTCCGTCGTTAGTTTTAGGATATTTCGGTCCGTTGTTAGTTTAAGGACATTACGGTCCGTTGTTAGTTTTGGGACATCTCGGTCCATCACATGGATACTACTTATAGAGTTTGGGCTTTGGGAGATAGCGAGCAGACATAGTTGTCGTCATCTATCATTAACCTAGGCCGTAACTCGTCAGACGTAGTATTTCTTTAGGAACCGACCATTTATCGGCCTGAAGGGTCTTTCGCCATGCATATTCATGAGCAAGTAAGCCCTACCCTGGTAGACTTTGTCTATGATGTACGGGCCCTCGTAGTTTGGTTCGAACTTCCCCCATTTGGCACGATTGGGGATCGTAGGTCTTTTGACCACTAGCACGAGTTCGCCTTGGTGGAATGTTCTCGGCCTAGTCAATCTCTCGTATGAGCATGTCATTTTTGCTTTGTAGGCTTCCAAGTTTTGTTGCGCCATGAGCCAGATTTCGTCGAGCGCGTCGAGCTCCTCAAGTCGAAGATGAGCATTGTCTTCGTCTATTAGCTCGTAATGAACCGCCACTCGTAGGGAGGGCAGCTCTATCTCTAAGGGGAGTACCGCTTCAGTGCCGAATACCAATGCATACGGCGTTGTATTTGTGGCCATTTTGAACGTAGTTCGATACGCCCAGAGAGTTTCATGCAGTCTCTCGTGCCAGTCCTTCTTATTTTTGGACACCGTCTTTTTCACGATCTTTGTCAAGGTCTTGTTGAAAGCCTCAGCCAGACCGTTAGCTCGGGGATTATAGACCGAAGAGTATCTCCAGTCTATATTATGTTGCTGCGCGAAGCGGCTGATTTTGTGACTTCTATAGGACGGCCCGTTATCGGAGACAATCCGTCGCGGAGTGCCGAACCGATAGATGCTGTGTGCCTTGAAGAAATGGAGGATATTCTCCGTCTTCACTTCTCTTAATGGTACTGCTTCTGCCCACTTGGAGAAGTAATCGGTTGTTGCCAATATGAACCGATGTCCTCTGGACGATGCTGGTTCAATGGGCCCGATTATGTCAGTTCCCCACATTTTGAACGGCCAGCTAGCCACCGTTGGATGTAGCGAATTTGGATGCTGGTGGATAAAGTCCCCGTGAATCTGGCACGAGTGGCACTGCTTCGCATATTCGAGACAGTCTTGGATCATTGTGGGCCAATAGTAGCCCATCCTTTTGATCTTCAGTTTCATTTTCGGCCCGGCTTGGTGAGAACCGCAGAGTCCGTCGTGAGTTTCTTGGACGACTCTCCTTGCTTCTTCAGGTCCCAGGCATCTTAGCCATAGAGAATCAAATGATCTCTTATACAGAGTGTCATTGACAAAGGCGAAAGATAGATCCCGTTTCATGAGATGATGTCTTGACGACGCATCTTCAGGTGTTCGACGGGATTTGAAGTAGTCTATAAAGACTTCTCTCTAATCCTTAGCCTTTTCCTGGTCATTTATTTGTAGGGCCGTCTACTCGGTAGCTCCCTTTTCTTCGGACGACTCCGGAGATATTTCTGCCGGTGCAAGAACCCGGCGGCTTTGCACAACGATCCTTACGTCATCGAGGTTCTCGTCGTCCAGTTCTTTAGCGAGCTTGGCTAATGCATCCGCCTTGCTATTTTCCACGCGCGGTATGCTTTCTAGAGCGTAGGAGGGAATTTGAGTCAGCAGTTGCTGCACTCTCTCGCCGTACTTTACCAACTCCGGTTTTCACGTCTGATAGTCGCCGTTTACTTGACTAACGACCAGCTGGGAGTCTCCGTATATGAGGAGGTCTTCAATTCCTATGTCGACAGCGATCTCAAGACCTGCTATCAAAACTTCATATTCAGCTTCATTGTTTGTCCTCGGCTCTGTTAAGGAGAAGGCAAAGCGCATTTTCCCTCTTTGTGGAGTCACGAAGATGAGGCCCACCCCTGATTTGATTATGGGGGAACTGTGCTTCCGCTTCTTCATGGAAGATGCCCCATCGAATTAGAGTTCCAATCGGGTATCACTCCCTCCTTTCTCCTCATCGATCGTGTCAAACGCGTGCTCGTCTGGCAATTCGCAGTTCAAGGGAGAATCGGCAGGTATTGGATGCTCAACGAGGAAGTCGGTGATGGCCTGGCCTTTCACTGCCTTGAGAGATCGGTATGTCACCGAGAATTCCATTAAGAGTAGGGCCCATTTAGCGAGTCGTCCCGTTAATATGGCTCTTGACATCAAATATTTGAGAGGATCTACTTTTGATATGAGATGGACCTCATGCGCCAAAGTGTAGTGTCTGAGCTTCGTTATCGCGAAGATTAATGCCAGGCAGTGTTTTTCAATGGGAGAGTAATTATTTTATGCCCCCAGAAGAACTCGACTCAAGTAGTAAAGGGCTCTCTCCTTCCCTTGGTCGTTTTCTTGTGCCCATAATGCGCCTAGAGAACTCTCAAGGGCAGTTGTATACAGAATGAGAGGTTTTCCCTTAACCGGAGCGGTCAATACCGGCAGATTCTGCAAGTATTGCTTGATTTCGTCTAGTGCGCTTTGGTATCTGCGATCCCAGACGAACGGGGTTCCCTTCTTCATTAAATGACTGTAAGGACGACATTTTCCGGAGAGGTTAGCTATGAACCGTCGGATATATGCGAGCTTTTTTTGGAGAGATCGCAGTTGCTTGAGAGTTCTTGGTGGAGGCATTTCCATAATCGCCTTGATCTTGACGGGTCTATTTCGATTCCCCGGTGTCATACGATGAATCCTAGGAATTTGCCTGAGGAGACTCCGAACGCGCATTTCAAAGGGTTCATCTTCAAGTTGTATTTCCGAAGACGTTGGAACACTATTTTTAGATGCTCCCAATACTCCTCGTGCGATTTGCTTTTAACCACGAGGTCGTCAATATAGCATTCGACAACTTCATGTATGAGGTCATCTAAAATCTTCGTCATGGCCCTCTGATAGGTAGCGCCGGCGTTCTTCAGACCAAAAGGCATCACTTTGTAGCAGAATATGCCCAAAGGGGTCCGGAAACCGGTATGCTTCTGGTCTTCGGGGTGCATCTTTATCTGATTGTACCCTGATGATCCGTCCATGAAGGATAAGACTTCGTGAGTGGACGTGTTATCTATCATCAGTTCAGTGACCGGTACAGGAAAATCATCCTTTGGGCAAGCTTTGTTGAGGTCTCGAAAGTCCACGCAGATGGGCACTGTCCCATTTTTCTTCATCACTGGGACGATGTTGGCGATCCAGTCAGGGTATTGAACTTCTTGGATGAAGCCGGAGTTGATTAGCTTCTTGACTTCGGCATTGATACTCATCTCAAGCTCGAGCCGTATCCTTCTCGACGCTTGTTTGACTGGCTTGATGTCCGGAGATATCGCCAATTTGTGCACAGCAATCTCTGGATCTAGTCCCAGCATCTCGGAATAGTTCCATGCAAAGCAGTCTTTATACTGCATGAGCATGTCTTTTAGCGTAACCACCCTTTCTTCTGACAACAGCTCAATGACGAACGTCGGCCGTGGGTCACTTGTCGTCCCCAAGTCGATTTTCTTGAGGTTGTCTGCAGTAGTGTGTATCCCATCTTCCAATTCTTTTGGTGCTGGTGGAAACTCTGAGATCACCTCGTCATCATTGTTTTCGAAGCACCAGGAGAGGTCATCCATATCCTCGCGTACTCCTTCTCCTGACAGCGTTATCGCGTGATAGGTACGAGATCGCTTCCAAGACCGATGTTGATTCAGCTCTACTCTTGCTGTATACGTGGCTTTCGGTTCATGCTTCTGTGGCGGGGTTACCCACCAACTGTTGGATAAAGCGAACTTGCCTTGCTGATACTGGTCTTCTACCCAGTCTTTGAAAGTAAAGCAGTCTTCAAGAGGATGTCCTATTTCTCGGTGATAGGAGCAATAGTCTGGGTGATGAACCTCACTTGCTTGTTCGGGGTGCTTGGACTCCGGGAGGGTAATCATCTAATGTTTCATGACAAGATCGAATATCTTCCTTGTCTTGTCTCGGAGAAAAGAATATGCTCGACCCATTTTCTTTATAAGAGACGAATCCTGGCTGCTCGATTCTCGATCGCGTGGCTTCTTAGACCCGCTTGGTCGCTGTCGGACATTTTTTCCATTCTTTAATTTGTTTTTGCCTCTGTGTCGGGTCTTTTGTATGACGGGCTAGCGACGAAGGGAATCGTCATTCTCCGCAGCCTGCTGAAGGAGGCGCTGCGTCCTGGCTTTCTCGTAAATGGCCATTTCGCGGCTATGGTCATCCCGGACCTTTTGACCCGCTTCCCTTATTAGCTTGTCCATTTGTTCTTCAAACGACAGACTTGGCACTTTCATGGCGGGACCTCGTTTTGGTTCAGGGTTAGCATATTCTAACAGAGCATCTCCTTCTTCATCAAAGTCATGTATAACGTAGCAGCCATGGAATCGCTCCCGTTTCTTGGATTGAACATATACAAGTGTTCATACCATAATTTTGCATTATTATATTCCCCATTCTTATTCATTTTACAAATAAACAGGTGCTTTTGATCCATGCCTGCTACATAGTTGCAGGTTACAGGTTCTCGGAACAAAAACAGTGAAAAAGATGAAAAGACGATACAAAAGTGAGACTACGACCGATAAATGATGGAATCTTGATCGTGCCTACATTTTGAGGGACAATGAAGATCAATGAACAAGTTCACAAAGCACAAAGGCAGCACAAGGTTCAAGACTTCGACACGAAGCAACGGTAAAAGTCCACTGTTCCTGTCAAAAATTTCTGCGCAAAAGAGTCCAAGGTATAAAATGGCAGCGATACGCTTAAGGAAATACGAACCAGTATCTTCCGGGCTGTTTTTTGACAAACTCTCGAAGGAGAAACGGATAAATTCTGATTGTATTGAAAGCGTCTCGAAAAACCCTTCGATTTGATATATTATGGGCTTCATAATTCATCCGGAATCAAAAGTTATGAGCAAATGTCTATGCACATGTGATTTAAGGAAGAAGATGCGAACCAGTATTTTCCGAGCTGTATTTTGACAAACTCCGGAACGAAAAACAGCTAAATTCTGATGATATTGAAAGCATCTCGAAAAGACCTTCGATTTGATATATTATGGGCCTCATAATTCATCCGAGATCAAAAGTTATGAGCAAATGTGTTATACACGTGTAATCTAAAGTAATGCTCTACTACATGGGGAATGCATTTTTTAGTCCCACATCGGGAAAAGGAGAGATGGCTTCTCCACCACTCCCATATAAATAAGAGGGCATACCTCTTAGAAAGGGAGAGTTAAAAATCCTCAAAGGATTCAATACTCAAAGGAGCTTAGTTCTCCAAGATAGGAGCATGCTCCTCCATAATGCGCATATGCGCAAGCGCCATGTGCACTACGGGCAACGCACGTGTGCCTGCCATGCGGCACTACGTGCAACGCACGTGCGCACCACATATCAACATCTTGCTAAAAAGAAAAGAGAAGAGAACTCTTGAAGAATAAAAAAAAAGGTAAAAACCTTTTAAAGAAGAGAAAATTCTCTTATGAACAAGATCATAGATCTTTAACGATAAATAAATAAATAAATAAAAATAGTGCCTTGCACTTGTTTTATGAACCATCGGTTCTTGAACCTAAAAGGTTCTTAAATTAATAGTGATTTGCACTTTCATGAACCTTTGGTTCTCTAAGATAAGAAAAACAAGAAAAACTTGTTTTTTCTTAGATCTAAAAAAAAAATAGTGCATTGCACTTGTTTTATGAACCATCGGTTCTTGAACCTAAAAGATTCTTAAATTAATAGTGCTTTGCACTTTTATGAACCTTTGGTTCTTGAAATAAAAAGGAAAAAACTTGTTATTCTTTGATCTAAATTAGATCAAGAAATCAAATAGTGCTTTGCACTTCTTTTATGAACCATTGGTTCTTGAATCTAAAAGATTCTTAAATTAATAGTGCTTTGCACTTATAAATTTGCACTGTTGTGCTTTTTGATTGGCGTAAAGCGCTTGATAAATGCAATGCATTTTCTAAAGGGCAAGGCCCAAACCAAAATGACCTGACAGGCCAAAATAAATTGCAAGGCAATAAATGGGCAGAGCCCAAATAAATTGATGCTTTGCATCCTTTATACAAGGGCAGAGCCCAAATAAAATTGATGCCTTGCATCATTCCTAAAAGGGCAGAGCCCAAAACAAATTGATGCTCTGCATCCTTTCTGGGCAAGGCCCAAATAAAAATAAAAAAAGAAATGTAATGCAAAAGCAAATAAAATGTTGAACATTTCAACTGGACTTAGCCCAATTTTGGCCATAAGTCCTTAAATTAAATTGACTGAGCAAAATTGCTCTTCTAAATCAATTTACATCCGGTTCGAGGGTACATCTCCGAACTCCTTTGACATCCGTCGTTGTAATTCCTCAACGACGTCAAAGAGGTGACGGGTCCCAACGACCACACATCGATATGGACTGCGGGGTCTTTAAACTCGTGGACCGAAATGTCCATAAACTAACATCGGACCGAAACGTCCCTAAACTAACATCGGACCGAAACGTCCATAAACTAACACCGGACCGAAACGTCCCTAAACTAATATCGGACCATCACGTCCCTAAACTGGCGATGGACCACCACGTCCCTAAACTGGAAAGTGGACCACTCACATAACTAACTTCGACGTCTTAACGGTAACTCACATAAAACCGGAAAGACAATCGGAGACCATCTCACATGAAGTGGTCACCTCCATGACGTTCGTCTCGATACATTAGACGAAATGTCAACCTCAGCGTTCTTCCTCCAGCAGGGATTCAGACACACCAAAGCAAACGAAGCGAAGGCTAAATCCCTAGCTTCAGGGTCTTAACGGCAAGTCATATAAAACCGGAAAGACAATCGGAGATCATCTCGCACCAGTGTGGAGTGGTCACCACTTCGACGTCCGTCTCGATACAGCAGACGAGATGTCACCCCAACGTTCGTCTCGACACAGCAGACGTAACGTCATCAAACAAACGGAGCCACGGCAAAATCCCTAGTTCCCACCGTGACATTCGTCTCGATACAGAGGACGCAATGCCAGCAAACGAAGCGAAGGCTAAATTCCTAGCTTCAGGGTCTTAACGGCAAGTCATATAAAACCGGAAAGACAATCGGAGATCATCTCGCACCAGTGTGGAGTGGTCACCACTTCGACGTCCGTCTCGATACAGCAGACGAGATGTCACCCCAACGTTCGTCTCGACACAGCAGACGTAACATCATCAAACAAACGGAGCCACGGCAAAATCCATAGTTCCAAACCTCGGCGGTTCACCAGTAACCTAGAGACAACCACGACATTCGTCTCGATACAGAGGACGCAATGCCAGCAAACGAAGCGAAGGCTAAATTCCTAGCTTCAGGGTCTTAACGGCAAGTCATATAAAACCGGAAAGACAATCGGATATCATCTCGCACCAGTGTGGAGTGGTCACCACTTCGACGTCCGTCTCGATACAGCAGACGAGATGTCACCCCAACGTTCGTCTCGACACAGCAGACGTAACGTCATCAAACAAACGGAGCCACGGCAAAATCCCTAGTTCCCACCGCAACATTCGTCTCGATACAGCAGACGCAATGCCAGCAAACGAAGCAAAGGCCAAATTCCTAGCTTCAGGGTCTTAACGGCAACTCATATAAAGCCCGAAAGACTATCGGAGATCATCCCCACACCAGCGCGGAGTGGTTATGACTCATCGGGGCTCTCCAAAATGAGCCTAACCTCAAGTAAAAAGCGGCATGGCAAATTCCTAGCGCTTGCTCTTCTGACGGTCAAACTGCCAAGGAGGATTGCTTGAAGACGTCTTGTCCAGCCCCCGAAGGGATCAGAGACACGGCAGTCGCAGGGCTACTCGAACAGCACGATTGCCTATCGAGGACTATATCAGCTTATGCGACGGTACGATGGCCAAAACCCTAAGTACCACCAACCTTAATGGGCTTCTGTCGTAAAGAGCAGAGGTTAAATGCGACGTTAAGATGTTCTTGCGAGATCTGCTCGATCTGTTTCGACTCGTGAGGAAATTGATGTCTTTGCGAGATTTTCTCGATGCGTCTCGACTCGTGAGATAAAGCCTTAGGCAGTAGGGATTAAAAAACCTGTTTCCTAAGCACTGGGACCCTGCAAGTCGGCCCAAAACGGTCTCTTGCATACTATCCACGGGTCACACTCTCCAAAGTCGAATCTCGATAAGGAGGGAAACAACCGCTTACGGGTCCTCTCGACTCGTAAGAGGGAAAACTCTCTTATAGGATCCTTACGACTTATAAGAGAAAACACACTTAGGAATCCTGACGATTCCCAAGGAGAAAATACACCTACGAGATCCTCACGACTCGTAGGGAGAAAAGTCTTTATGAGACCCTCACGGCTCGTAAAGTTGAAAAGCCTTAGGTGGCAGATCCTACCCCTGTCTCCTAAGCCATCACTGCCCTGCAAAGAAGTCAAGATGGGCCGACCATCTATGGGCCACACTTGCCAAAGCTACATGCCACTGAAATGGAGAACTTACTCATAAGCGTATGAACTACTCCACGCCAGAGTGAGACAAAAAAAGAAATAGAAGGATGCGGCTCATGGAGTTAAGGGTTGGAACTATATCCCATAAGAGTTGAGATTTGAGTCAATGATAAATGACGACGCTTGTGTCCGCTCGTTATCTTCTCAGATCAAGATTCTGAAAGTGATACATCAACCCAAAACTGGTCATACGCCATGCATAACTCTGCATAACTCTGCACTACTTCACCCGCGTACATACTTACGTGGGCAAAGTAGTGGGGGGCATTTATTCCCGCCAAAAATTTCTGCGCAAAAGAGTCCAAGGTATCAAATGACAGCGATACGCTTAAGGAAATACGAACCAGTATCTTCCGGGCTGTTTTTTGACAAACTCCCGAAAGAGAAACGTATAAATTCTGATTGTATTGAAAGCGTCTCGAAAAACCCTTCGATTTGATATATTATGGGCCTCATAATTCATCCGGGATCAAAAGTTATGAGCAAATGTCTATGCATATGTGATTTAAGGAAGAAGATGCGAACCAGTATTTTCCGAGCTGTATTTTGACAAACTCCGGAACGAAAAACAGCTAAATTCTGATGATATTGAAAGCATCTCGAAAAGACCTTCGATTTGATATATTATGGGCCTCATAATTCATCCGAGATCAAAAGTTATGAGCAAATGTGTTATACACGTGTAATCTAAAGTAATGCTCTACTACATGGGGAATGCATTTTTTAGTCCCACATCGGGAAAAGGAGAGATGGCTTCTCTACCACTCCCATATAAATAAGAGGGCATACCTCTTGGAAAGGTAGAGTTAAAAATCCTCAAAGGATTCAATACTCAAAGGAGCTTAGTCCTCCAAGATAGGAGCATGCTCCTCCATAATGCGCATATGCGCAAGCGCCATGTGCGCTACGTGCAACGCACATGTGCCTGCCATGCGGCACTACGTGCAACGCACGTGCGCACCACATGAGAATATTTAATAATATTAAAAGGAGCTTGTTCTCCATATATAGAAGCTTTGCTTCTCCTCATAATGCGCATGTGCGCCACGTGCAACGCACGTGTGCCCGCCATGCGACACCACGTGCAACGCACGTGCGCACCACATATCAACATCTTGCTAAAAAAAAAAGAGAAGAGAACTCTTGAAGAATAAAGAAAAAAGGTAAAAACCTTTTAAAGAAAAGAAAATTCTCTTATTAACAAGATTATAGATCTTTAACGATAAATAAATAAATAAGTAAAAATAGTGCCTTGCACTTGTTTTATGAACCATCGGTTCTTGAACCTAAAAGGTTATTAAATTAATAGTGCCTTGCACTTGCTATGAACCTTTGGTTCTCTGATATAAGAAAAACTTGTTTTTTCTTAGATCTAAATCAAATAGTGCCTTGCACTTGTTTTATGAACCATCGGTTCTTGAATCTAAAATATTCTCAAATTAACAGTATTTTGCACAAATGCAATGCATTAATTAAAGGGCCAGGCCCAAATCAAAATGACCTGACAGGCCAAAATAAATTGCAAGACAATAAATGGGCAGAGCCCAAATAAATTGATGCTTTGCATCCTTTATACAAGGGCAGAGCCCAAATAAAATTGATGCCTTGCATCATTTCTAAAAGGGCAGAGCCCAAAATAAATTGATGCTCTGCATCTCTTCTGGGCAAGGCCCAAATAAAAATAAAAAAAAAGAAATGCAATGCAAAAGCAAATAAAATGTTGAACATTTCAACTGGACTTAGCCCAATTTTGGCCATAAGTCCTTAAATTAAATTGACTAAGCAAAATTGCTCTTCTAAATCAATTTACATCCGGTTCGAGGGTACATCTCCGAACTCCTTTGACATCCGTCGTTGTAATTCCTCAACGACGTCAAAGAGGTGACGGGTCCCAACGACCATACATCGATATGGACTGCGGGGTTCTTAAACTCGTGGACCGAAACGTCCTTAAACTAATATCGGACCGAAACGTCCTTAAACTAATATCGGACCGAAACGTCCCTAAACTAATATCGGACCGAAATGTCCCTAAACTGGAATATGGACCACCACGTCCCTAAACTGGCGATGGACCACCACGTCCCTAAACTGGAGTATGGACCACCACGTCCCTAAACTGGCATAATAGAGCCCAAATGCTCTTTTGTCGGACCTAAATGGTCCCGTTAAGTTGATCTTAGTCTCAAACTGGACTAATGTATTCTTAACAAATGTTTGAGTCGATCTTAGCCTCAAAAATGGCTAACGTATCCTCTAAACAGATTTTAGTCCCAAATTGGACTATGAATCTCCCAAACTGGAACAATAGGGTCCAAACGCTCTTTTGCCGGATCTAAACGGTCCCGTCTAAGTTGATCTTAGCCCCAAATACGGTTAATGTGTCCTTAGATATTTAAATAAACAATAAAACTCTAAATCAACTTTGGTTCAAGGGTACATCTCTGAACTCCTCTGACGCCTGTCGTTGTAATCCCTCAACGACGTCAGAGAGGTGACGAGTCCCGACAGCCAGACAATTAAATCAATCATTACGTCAAGTCGATCTTAGTCCAAACCAGGACTAACGTATCCTTGACGAATGTTTAAGTTGATCTTAGCCGCAACGCGACTAATGCATCCTTAAACTAAAAACACCAAACCCAAATCTAAGTAAATACGGATTTGGACTAATCCACGTCCTACGGGCGACGACATTACTCAGTCTCCGTATACAATCCACGGGCAACCACAAACAAAACAAACACACATGACACGAAGTGAAATTCTGGAGAAGGAGAAAGTTGTTACCGCAATGCGGTAGCGTAATTAACTGCAGGGGCTTGCGCCTGCAGGGAAGAGCGTCCCCACAATCAAAAACCCCTCACCCTGAGGGGGAATTTGACGAAGTCTGCTACATCGGCCGCATCCGTCTAAACCTTCGATATACGGTGCCATAAATCAACTTGGCATCTTCGGAGAGGTAGACGGATAGCACCTATTAGCATCTGCCCCGAACCTCAGGCCCGGACGTCCTAACGTCTCGGCCGCCGTTCGGAGGGGAACATCCACGACATGACTCACTGTGGAAATCTGGAAGAGAACTAGAAGATATTCTGAAGAACCAAGTGAAGAAACAAGGAGACAAATGCCACCAGAACATGCCCTGAAAATCTCAGCCCTAGATGCCCCTACATGGCCGCGGAACAGCGTCCAAACAGGGCATACGGCCGCGGATCCGCGGCCGTGCGAGACACGTATCGGTGGAAATTTTTGACGGTGTGGCGCGCGTTGACTAGTCTTCTTAGAGGTATACTTGTAATTGCAGATATGACTCGATTGTAACCCTAAGGTTTCTATGTTCTATAAATAGAAACCCTAAAACCTATTTTAGGTTATGCCTCTTTTTATTTCATCTATTCAGAATTCTAAATTCGGTGTAAATGTTTGGAACGAGCCATCAAATAAAGTAAGGTTTTTTATTTCATTGCCCTAGTTAATTTTCATTCTGCCTTAGTATAATTTTTCTTATCTGCCCTAGTTAGATAGTTAGAAAATGTTAATCAATTTCCTAATGAGTGAGTAATTCCTCACTTGTTAGGGTTAGGAATAGGGAAGGCTTGAGAGATGAAAATATCTCACCCCTTTCTTGCCCATCACATATAATTAATAGGACTCCATGCATACATACACACACCATTCCCTACGGCACCCTATCCCACGAGGTAGCGGTGATACCGTAGTATAAACGACCGGTTGCGTATGTTTTCCATGGAGGTTAGGGTAATAATTAAGAAAGGAAGGACAAGAACCTAGAAGAAGAAATATCGTTTCTTCCCGATGGTACTAATCCCCTTTATTAATTATTACCATAACACCTAAAGAGATCTAAATTAGGGCATTGAAAGCGGTGAGGAAATCTTCAATTTCCAAACTTAACCTAAACCTAACCCTAGCAAGATTCTAATCTTAGTTTAAATCAGTTTAGTTTTTAGTGATAATCCATCCACACCGTTTGGAATTAACTTGTTAGACCAAATTAGGAAATACACAACATCCCTGTGGACCGACCCGTACTCACCGGCTAGCTACCAAGCGACGCCATTCTTGATTGCGGTAAAAATATTTTGATCACAACTTCCATCATTAAATCAAATGGCGACGTTGCCGGGGATGGCGTAGTATTTTCTTTTTGCAATTTCGGGTTAATATAAAATCATAAAACTCATAAAAACTGAAAATTAAAAAAATTGTCATCTTTTTATTGTTTGAAGGGTTTTTCGTTGGAATTTTGCAGAATCGACGAACGAGTTCGGATCTGGAAAAATCCAGAGAGCGAAACAGAAAACTGAAGATCTGAACAACAGAGGATTACAACAACAGAGAAGAAGAAGAAATCTGGAGGCTTGAACCCTACTGCCGACCGCGGAAACGCGGCAACAACCCCCCTCTGGCGGCGGATCAGCGGCAGAAAGCTGATGTCAGCTGGTGGAAAACCAGCTGTAAGCTTCTCCTCTCCTTCCTCTGAACCCCTGATATCTCCTCTGTAAAAATTTGTCTGCAGGATTCTTTGCGCTAAAAATCTCTCCCCTTCCAATAATTGATCTTGTGCAGGATTCTTTGCGCCGCGCTAAAAATTGTTTGCAAGTGATTGTTTACTGCTTTGCATATTTAATTTGATTTTAAGGGGCTTGAACACCAATCAGATTGGGTGGGGATTTCATCACCCTTCCCAGGACCCCAAAAATCACTTAAGGCATATTACATTGACCATCAATTAATTTAAAAAAGATTAGACTCAGCCCTAAGGACTTCGCGCTCAATAGGACAAAAGAATAGTTGTAGGCATCGACCGTTGATCCTAACCTGACTTTGTGGTGCCTAGGCTAGACAGGTAGTGAAAGGTAACTTTAAAAGGCCCGTCTCACGGTGATTCGTGAGCGGATCCCTCCTTTCTCTACTTGTGCTTACCTGGCCACAATTGGCGGTGAAAAGGCGGTTTGAGGTCCTATTTCTTGCCCTTTGGAACAGTTAGGAGCTGTCTAGCTGACCTAGGAGACCCTAGATCTAGGCCTGATTGTGCATTTGTGGTTGATTGAACGTGTGTCTAAGCCTTTTATCGATAATCTTTTTTGCACAAAGCTCCACATATAAAAAAAACACAAAAAGAGAAAAGAAAAGAAAATTACAAAAACTTGCAACTTGTCGCTAAGAAATCCGTGCACCCCACTTACACCCACTTTCTTTCCATTGACGTTTTCTTACCCCCACATTCTGTTTTTCACCTTTTTGAATACACTACCTCTTTAGTGTATGTCCGGTTGGACTAGGGACACTAGTGCCCGATTAGTCTGTGTCTCGTTGGTACCGACCGACGACGCTTTCGACTCCGAAGTCGAAATTCCTTCCACTTCCTTACCTTCACCTTCACATTTTTCGTCTTCTAAGGAAATGTCGGGATTTAATCCTAACAATACCTTACCCACGGGACTAATTCCACCTCCGTTAGGTGTGAATAACCCACAACACCCGACTGTTGAAGCAGCCCAACGAATTGCGCTCCAGAATCTTTTCTACCCTATCTGCACCGCCTTACCTACTTATCTTTCACTCCCACCAGCAAATGGGGACAATTTTGATATCAAACCCCACTTCATCAATATGTTGCCAAAATTTCACGGACTGGAATCCGAAGATGCCTATATCTTCATAAACAAATTCCAAAACGTTTGCGCAATAATGAAAACAACCCAACTTTCAGATGATGCTATAAAGCTAAGGGTCATTCCTTTCACCTTATGTGACTTAGCCGAGAAGTGGTTATACAGCACAGCATCACATTCAATTAAAAATTGGGAAGAGTTTGTTAAAGCTTTTCTAAAAAAGTTTTATCCACATCACAAGACCGCGAGAATTCGCAATGAGATCATTCAATTTTCCCAGCTTCCTTCCAAACCCTTTTGGAAGTGTTTTGAAAGATTTAAAGACCTACTTGTTCAATGCCCTCACCATGGTATCGAAAATTGGCAAATTTTCCAAACATTATACGAGGGATTGAACCCAGCAACAAAGCAGTTGCTGGAAACCATTTGCCAAGGTCACTTTCTAACCAAATCAAGCGAGGAACCTTGGCAGTTTCTCGAGGATCTTGCTGAACAAACACTTAAGTGGGAAATCACCAAGACCACCTCATCTTCTTCTATTGGTCAGTCTAGGGCAGGCATATATCAACTAGATATGTCGATTGCTATGAAGGCCGAGATGGCCGCACTTACGAAAAAGCTAGAAGCGATTGAGACCAAAATCTCATCGCCTTCTCCTGCCCCTGCTTTACCCCCAAGAACTGTTTGCGCTTGTTGTTCAGATCCATCACATCTTACCGAAGAGTGTTCTTACAATCCACCTGTTCAAGGACAAGATCAAGTCAATGCTTCCTTTCAGCAAAGACAAGGAAATGATCCCAACTCTTCGACTTATAATCCGGGATGGAGGAGCCACCCAAATTTCGTTTGGAATCAAAATCAACAATTCCAAGGAAACAACAACTTTCAAAGGCCTCCTCCTCCACAACAACAAGCACCACAACAAACTCAATACCAGCAACCTTTCCGACCACAACCTTACCAAAACCAAATGAACAATTTTGTGCCCAATAAATCTTATCCTCAAAACAACTTTGTTCAACCAAATGACGATAAGGTTACCTCGCTAGAAAGAAGTCTAGATGCGTTTCTAAAGCAATCTACACAATCCGCAGCAAGGTTGGAGACTTCCATTCAATCTTTGGTGCACAGCAATGCTTCACATGATCAAAATATCAAATCAATCAAGGACCAAATTGCACAACTAACTGCTGCGTTGAGAGAGCGAGAAAAGGGAAAGCTTCCACTCAACCATTGCCAAATCCCGGTCACACACACAACGCACATGTTGCATATGAACAACAAAATCATAATGTAAATGCTGTGACCACGTTGAGATCTGGAAAAGTGTTGCACAATAACATGGGTATTAATAGTGATGACACCCCTGCCGGTGGTTCTTCTTCATCCTCTTCCTCTTCTTCTTTATATTCTTCATCTTCTCCGTCAGAGCCTGTTGATTGAAAAGAATTCTCGATGTGTAGTATGAAATTGTAAAGAAATCACAACCAAAAATTATTTGACCGCAATCAACTACGGTGTCGGATTGTAGTTAGTATGTGAGTGCGGATCGTCCACAGGGAAAGTGTAATCGTTCGTCTTTCGAATTAGATGAGTTGAAACTTTAAAGAAAGAAAACAAAACAATTCATGATTTGTAGTTGATGTTCAAGAAAGAGAAAAAAAACTAGATCTAAGAAAGCATTAAAAGATAGAATCAAGAATTGATAGTTTGTTCATTTTTCCAAACCAAATCTCAAGAATCGAAATGAGGCTCGTAGGAATCGATCGGATCTATAGATGTGATGTAATCTTACAATTACGTATTCTTATCCTTCGATGAATTGATACTAGATCGATGATCATCGATGAGAATTAGGGATTTCTTGTGAAACTAGGGTTTCATCTTATCCCTTGTTCTTTCGTCGATGTCATTCACATTCTAGCCTCTAGTAAATTCAAGAAACGATCGTAGATCCCTAATTTCGAGCGATCACAATCAAGAAAGCATCGCTACAAAACTAGGTCATCGATTCTTGAACTTGCTAGGGTTTACAAAACTCGTAGGACTTAAAAATAGTATTAGAATTTGTTACATCATCATTCTACAATCTTCTCGACTCCTTAACGAGCGGAGTTTTACTCGAACATCACAACAAGAGCAACAATTACAAATTGAGATCTAATCATGATGCAAGAATTAAAAGAAAGCAAGATTAATGAATTTCACCTTTTATTGATATCAACAATTTAGTTACATTCGCTCAAGAACTACAAGAGGAAGAACTTAATCGTCGACTTGGCTTCGCTCGTCTCCGTGGATCGCGGATCGGCTTGGATCACTTGCCCGATTGAAGATCGGCTCGGCTCCTAAAAGGTTGAAGACTTCTCGCTTGATTTGGTACTCAAGATCTTGGATTAGGAGTGGAATTAGGGTTAGGGTTTCGCATAAGCCTTGTCACGAGACTTGTGGAAGAAGATGATGAAAGAGGGAATTATTTAACTAATGAAGATTAAAGAACTAATGGTCCTAATGATGAACCACCTCAACCCTTAGATTTAGGCTCCTATTTATAGATAACTAACCCTAGATCTAGGATTTCAAATTCTAACTTTCCCTCCAAAAGTTTGTTGAGGGAATTCAAATTTCCCTCCAAAAATTAGTTAGGGGAGAAGGTTCTAGATGTAATTAGTTAGGAGGAGCTTCTAGAAGAGGATTAGTTTAGGAGCTTAATTAGGATTAGCCTTCCTTAATCTTCATTTCTGATCTGGCAGTAGGTTCGAGAGAGTTCTGGACTTTGAAGTGTCAGAATGGACTGTGGGCCCAGAGAGAGGAATTGTGCTCAAACTTGGACGGCTGACGTGGCAGAACCGCGGCGCTTCCGCCGCAGATAAGGGGTTTGGGCCGCGGAAGGGCGGCAGCTTTGGGGCTTTAGAGCTTGGGCTTTCTGGTGATTGTTGGGCCTGAGTTGTGGGCCTTCTTCTGATGTACTGAATTATCTAATTCCTTCTGCATTGCTACCAGATCAGAAATGATTGAATTGGCTTAATGTTGATCGGCTCTTTGGTTTTTCTTCCGTATTTTCCTGCACATACTCAAGATAAGTGTTGCGCAAATATAGAAATGATGCGATGCCATGAAATGCGGTTAATTTCCTTTAAAGTGTCGGTTTAAAAGTCTAATACATGCAATCTCATATTTTGTGACAGATTTGCTAATATGTAGAATATGGATGCCGAACACTTCTAAATGTATGTAAATGATGGGGAAATTGCCGGCTAAAATATACAATATTTTCGACTGATCAAATACCCCCAAACTTAATTTCGATCGTCTCGAGCGAATGTTTTATTAAAAAGAGAAGGAGAAAATAAAGAAAGAGAAAAACTAACAAGCACACTTTCGTTGGCAACACGATTGCACTGAGCACGTGCAACAAGCCTTTAAACCTCTAGGTGTCCCTAGTAGGAGGAGTGTTGTCTCCTGAGGGTTTTCAGCGGATTGCACCCACAAAATCCAATAATAAAAGGAAGATCATGAATATTACATTTAAAGAAAAAAATTGTAAAAGAAAAGACTTTGAAAATTAGAGTTTCCAACTAAGCTAGCTTTTCGGTTGTCATGAGCCCTATCTTAATGGTCATGAAAAGATGTCAGAAATCACGTCCTCCCTCAATAAAACATCGTCTTATTCTTCATTCCTATCTTTATTCCAAACATCGATCATATCACCCTGCGTGTGTGTAAAGACATCCCTACACCCGGAGAATTCAATTCAAGCTATCATACTCTTGCCCATCGGCCTCAGTACTTCTTGGCAAACGAGATTGCTTACACACTTTCATGCGACCGTTAATACTTCTTGAGGTACTAACTGACCGATTACTAATGTGCTTGCTTGCTTGGTGTATTTTCCTCGTCTTGCACCACCTCAGGCATAGCAGTGACTCCCAGACCAGTTGACCTTAGGGCACTAGGTGAAGAAACACCCTTTTGCTATATATTTTTTTATTACCCTTGGTGATAACAAAACCAGTGTCTATTTTTCTCACCACTTTAAAACACATTTTTTTTTCATACTTTTGGCTTTAAGACAAGAGCATTTCAAGGTATCCTCTACTATCCCAGGCTTCAAGACGTGTGTAAGTGCGAATAGCAGGGTAGCAACGTTCAAAATGTTTGGCTTCCAGAATAGAAACTATTTTTCAGACTTATTTTTATCCTCAGATTAGTGACGTCCTTCATCTTACTAACCCTTGGGACAACGGCTCATAACTACTTATTATTAGTTCGTATAAGAAAACTTCTGATTTTCTTAGTTTTCTTAAATTTTTCTAATCTCATGGATGTAATTTTTCACTATCTAAACTTTCATTATCTTATTTATGTACAAAAAATATTTTTATAATTTTGAATTTTTTTTTTTAAATTTTATAGGTTTTCGAAAGAAATGTTTTGTGCTTATGCAGTGTATGATGCAAATGATGCGAAAGTAAGCACAAACCTCCCCCAAACTTGTTTTCAACAGTGTCCTCACTGTTGCCATCTGTTAAATCTCGAAAAACCTGTAAGCTTGGGAGGAATTTATTAGTGGGGGCAAAATATTTAAGTGAAGACCCTCCCCGAAACTTATTTTTGGCTCAAAATTTTGTAAAAATTTTCTTTTCAAGAGCCCGAAAAAAATGTACCCCCCCAAACTTGAGTTATGCAATGTTAATCTTTTAAAATCCACAAGTGGGGGTCAAAAATCAGTGGTCGATGCCAAGCTTTGCAAAGACCGAAAGTTAACACCAACCATTCAAAAATTTTATCAATGCAGTGCTCAGGTTGGAGGAAAAAGAAGTGGGGAAAAGGTAAGTGGTGGAATAGAATATGTGTGCGTCTCATTTTGGAGAGACGATGCAGTGAATGTGATGGATTACTCGCATTCTTTTTACAAGTCAGAAGAAGGGGTGGAGGTTCAATTTCAATGATTGGGAGATGATTCATCTCAACACCCGTGTCATTCAAAAATGCGATTTCATCAGCGAAGATTTTCTCAAAAGTTCCATCAATACCCCGATGAATAATGTCATCACAAAGTGCGGGGTGATCTTCAGACTCTAAAAGCGGTTCATAATCAGTGTTAATTGTTGACCCGGACATCTCGGTGGAAGATTCCGTATGTGTATGATACATAGTTGGATCAAACAATAACGTATGAAAAGAGTCAAGATCGATATCAGGAGGATCATCAATTTCGCTGCTGTCGACATCCATTAAGTCGACAGAACATACCTGAGCAGTAGGTTCGGAGGGTACACTTCCCAACTTGTAAATATTCAGCTCTATTGACCTATTCCCGAAAGATAGGGTCATAGAACCATTACGACAGTTGATTATTGCATTGGAAGTGGCCAAAAAGGGGCGACCTAAAATCACCGGAATTTGATTCCGTGGGTTCGCTACAGGCTGTGTATCAATTACAATAAAATCTACCGGGAATATAAATTCACCGATTTTTATTAACACATCCTCCAGTTCACCCCTAGGTTTGGTGATTGATCGATCAGCCATCTGGAGAGTGCAATTGGTTGGCTTCAACTCTCCGATCCCTAATTGCTCATAGACTGAGTAAGGAAGCAAGTTAACACTAGCGCCAAGATCTAATAGAGCACGGTTAATGTGTTTTTCCCCAATAGAAACGGAAATGGTAGGATATCCTGGATCCTTGCGTTTCCTCGGTAATTGTTGGGGGAAAGCCGTGTCTATTGTTTTTTCGATGAAAATCTTCTTAGGCACTGGATTCTTCCTCTTCCTAGTGCACAAGTTCTTAAGAGTTTTCGCATAGGAAGGAACTTGTTGGATGGCATCTAGGAGAGGGATGTTGGTGTTTACTTGCTTAAAAATGTTCATAATCTTCTCCATATGTGGACTCGGTGTGTTAGCCCTTAACCGATTAGGATAAGGTGCTTTAGCAATAAGCGCTGGGTCCATCATAGGAGAAGGAAGTGGGTGTGGAATCGATCCCGGAATAGAAGTGGGAATCGTTCGAGGAGAGGTAAAAGAGGTGGGCTGTAATGGCGAGCCTTTTGAGAAATGGAGAATAGGCTCGGAAGAAGGTGGTAGGGTAGAAGAACTGGGGTAAGAAGTGTGTGGAAAGGTCTCAGCCGGGGTGTTATTGATTGATTTATCAGTGTCATCAAACTCTTCCCCAACGTGATGGTCAAGCACTCTTCCAGATCTCAACGTGATTGCATCCACATCATGTGAATAGCCAAAATTAGGTAAAGGTTGAGCTGGAAGTTTCCCTTTCTCTCGTGCACTCAATTCGGCTTTTAGTTGTGCAATTTGTTCTTCCATCGATTTGATGTTTTCATTTTGAGAGATAATGATCTTCATTACATTCTCGACGGAAGATTGCAAACTTGCCGTCCCTTGGATGGATTGTTTCATGAAAGTATCCAAGGTTTGTGCTAGTGCAGAGGTATTATCTGCACCGGTCAATTGCAAAGAACTAGATGGTGCAAAAGTGTTGGCCGGATTTTGGAAATTTTGTGCTTGGAAGGGGTGCTGACTCAAAAGAAGTGGTGGGTGCTGTTGTGGTGAAGGGACCCTTTGGAAATTGTTTTGGTTTGGAACCGTGTTTTGAAATTGTGATTGGTTCCAAGTAAAGTTAGGGTTATTCCTCCAACCCTGATCATATGTGGAGGAAGATGGATCGTTTCTAGGTCTTTGAAATGATGCATTGGTATGCTCATGACCTTGAAACGGACATTCTTCCGTCAAGTGAGACGGATCAGAACAACAACCACATACAGTTTTGGAGAGTGATATTTGACTTAGGGCGGCGGCTAAAAATTTATTTTCCATAGCGTCAAATTTCTTGTGTAAAGCTGAAATTTCAGCTCTAATTTCTCTGGAAATATCATTGCCATCCCTAGACGATTGACTCACACCCTCCCACTGTAAAGATTTTTCAGCGAAATCTTCTAGAAAGTTCCAGGCTTCCCTATCATCTTTAGTCATAAAGTTGCCTTGACACATGGATTCAAGGGACTGTCTTGTGTAAGGAGTAATGCCCTCATAAATGATTCGGCACAGTTCCCATCTCGGGATGCCGTGATGTGGACATTGGAGTAACAGATCCTTGAAACGGTCAAGACATTTTGAAAATGTTTCATTTGGAAGCTGGGTGAATTGATAGATTTCGCTACGGACTCGAGCTGTCTTTTGATGTGGGTAGAATTTCTTAAGGAATGTTTTAACGAATTCGTCCCAATTTGAAACGGAATGTGCGGTAGTGTTATATAGCCACTTCTCGGCTAAATCGCACAAAGTAAAAGGGAGAAGACGAAGACGTAAAGCATCCACAGAAAGCTATGAAGTACCCATCATTGCGCATACATTTTCGAATTTCGTGATAAACACGTATGCGTCTTCAGACTCGAGACCGTGAAATTTTGGTAGAAGGTTGATGTATTGGGGTTTTATTTGAAAATTTTCCCCGTTGGCTGGTGGTGTGGAAAGACAAGTGGAAAGTAGACTTCGTGTTGGATAGCATCTCTCTTGGAGAGAGATGCGAGGTGGAATCTGCGCACCAACGGACGGCGGCAGAGTAGTGGAAAAGAAGTTCGATGGAGGTGGATCCATCGATGTGGGTGTGGTGGTGGGTAAAAGAAAGGTAAATGTAGAAATACCGACTTTAAGGTCGATAAAAGGAAACGCGGACTTAACGGGCACTAGACACCCGTGTCCAGCCTATCTTGCACTAAAAAGGGTTAGTACAAGTGGCAGCGTGAATTTATAATTAGGGGAAAGAATGAATGTGGTGTTTGCTTTGAAAAAGATACGGATTTTTGAAAATATGATGCAACAAAACAAATGCAGCACACAAACCCTAGAATCTAATGGTCACCTAGGTCCGGCTCTAGACCGCTCCTAACTGCCAAAAGACAAGTCGCAGGATAAATCCTCCACTGCCTCTTTGTCCCCCTGTGGCCGGATAAGTGCCAGGTAAGTGGGAAGGAACCACCACTACAGTGGGCCTAATTAATAACCACTAGCCTTAGACACACTCGCCTTAGGCACCACAGAAAAATGCAGATAAACAATGGATTACCCACGGCCTTCTTCTGTCCTAATTGAGCGCGACGGTCCTTAGAGTCATCTCTAGATTTCTTTTAATTAATGAGGGTAAATGCGGATGCAAGTTTTGCGATTTTCGGGGCCTAGGAAGGGTAATGAAATCCCCACCTAATTTGGATTTGGTCGTGCCCCTTAAATTTCCGTATTAATATGCAACAACCACAAGAATCAAAAACACGCACAAATTTTATTTTGCTTTGCGGCGCTGCGATTTATTTGCAAAGAAACCTGCACAAAATATTAGTTGGAGCAGAGAAAGAAGGAGATAAGAAAGTAAGTGTCTCACAGAGAAAAATTGGCACAGAGAAGAGCTGGAACCGCGGCTCTTCCGCCGCAAATGCTGCCTATTGCCGCCCTTCCGCCGCGGAATTTTGGGATCAGTGTACAAAATTTTCTGTACAAGCTCCTGTTCACCTACACAGCTCTCTGGAATGCTCAGAAAAAATTTTCTCCAGCTCCAATGATTCCAGATTTTCTCGCAACAAATCACAACACACGTATTAGTGTTTGCACGAATTTAGATCTAAAAAATATAATGGAATAAATTGTTCAACTCAAATTTCAAAATACGAACTATTAGCGCACTATCCCCGGCAACGGCGCCATTTGATTGAAAAGAATTCTCGATGTGTAGTATGAAATTGTAAAGAAATCACAACCAAAAATTATTTGACCGCAATCAACTACGGTGTCGGATTGTAGTTAGTATGTGAGTGCGGATCGTCCACAGGGAAAGTGTAATCGTTCGTCTTTCGAATTAGATGAGTTGAAACTTTAAAGAAAGAAAACAAAACAATTCATGATTTGTAGTTGATGTTCAAGAAAGAGAAAAAAACTAGATCTAAGAAAGCATTAAAAGATAGAATCAAGAATTGATAGTTTGTTGATTTTTCCAAACCAAATCTCAAGAATCGAAATGAGGCTCGTAGGAATCGATCGGATCTATAGATGTGATGTAATCTTACAATTACGTATTCTTATCCTTCGATGAATTGATACTAGATCGATGATCATCGATGAGAATTAGGGATTTCTTGTGAAACTAGGGTTTCATCTTATCCCTTGTTCTTTCGTCGATGTCATTCACATTCTAGCCTCTAGTAAATTCAAGAAACGATCGTAGATCCCTAATTTCGAGCGATCACAATCAAGAAAGCTTCGCTACAAAACTAGGTCATCGATTCTTGAACTTGCTAGGGTTTACAAAACTCGTAGGACTTAAAAATAGTATTAGAATTTGTTACATCATCATTCTACAATCTTCTCGACTCCTTAACGAGCGGAGTTTTACTCGAACATCACAACAAGAGCAACAATTACAAATTGAGATCTAATCATGATGCAAGAATTAAAAGAAAGCAAGATTAATGAATTTCACCTTTTATTGATATCAACAATTTAGTTACATTCGCTCAAGAACTACAAGAGGAAGAACTTGATCGTCGACTTGGCTTCGCTCGTCTCCGTGGATCGCGGATCGGCTTGGATCACTTGCCCGATTGAAGATCGGCTCGGCTCCTAAAAGGTTGAAGACTTCTCGCTTGATTTGGTACTCAAGATCTTTGATTAGGAGTGGAATTAGGGTTAGGGTTTCGCACAAGCCTTGTCACGAGACTTGTGGAAGAAGATGATGAAAGAGGGAATTATTTAACTAATGAAGATTAAAGAACTAATGGTCCTAATGATGAACCACCTCAACCCTTAGATTTAGGCTCCTATTTATAGATAACTAACCCTAGATCTAGGATTTCAAATTCTAACTTTCCCTCCAAAAGTTTGTTGAGGGAATTCAAATTTCCCTCCAAAAGTTAGTTAGGGGAGAAGGTTATAGATGTAATTAGTTAGGAGGAGCTTCTAGAAGAGGATTAGTTTAGGAGCTTAATTAGGATTAGCCTTCCTTAATCTTCATTTCTGATCTGGCAGTAGGTTCGAGAGAGTTCTGGACTTTGAAGTGTCAGAATGGACTGTGGGCCCAGAGAGAGGAATTGTGCTCAAACTTGGACGGCTGACGTGGCAGAACCGCGGCGCTTCCGCCGCAGATAAGGGGTTTGGGCCGTGGAAGGGCGGCAGCTTTGGGGCTTTAGAGCTTGGGCTTTCTGGTGATTGTTGGGCCTGAGTTGTGGGCCTTCTTCTGATGTACTGAATTATCTAATTCCTTCTGCATTGCTACCAGATCAGAAATGATTGAATTGGCTTAATGATGATCAGCTCTTTGGTTTTTCTTCCGTATTTTCCTGCACATACTCAAGATAAGTGTTGCGCAAATATAGAAATGATGCGATGCCATGAAATGCGGTTAATTTCCTTTAAAGTGTCGGTTTAAAAGTCTAATACATGCAATCTCATATTTTGTGACAGATTTGCTAATATGTAGAATATGGATGCCGAACACTTCTAAATGTATGTAAATGATGGGGAAATTGCCGGCTAAAATATACAATATTTTCGACTGATCACCTGTTCTTCATTCTTCAAAAGGCTCTTCTTCTTCTAATCCTAACGGACCCACATCTCACTTCACGAACACACCAACACCGGGATCCGTTCCAACTCCACATTCTACTCCACAGACATTGGACTCAACAGATTTTCAAAATGTTCCATTTCCAAAAAGGTTGAGATCCAATAAACCAACTCCACAAATAGAGAAGATTGTGGAGTTATTCAAACAGGTTAGCATAAATATACCTCTCTTGGATGCAATCCAACAAGTCCCTTCTTACGCAAAAATCTTAAAGGGCTTATGCACCTCGAAGAGAAAATCTCAGATACCCAAGAAAGTGCTAGTAGCTAGTGCCGTGAGCAATGCTATTAACCAACCTCAACCCTTACCCCAAAAACGAAAGGACCCTGGCTGTCCTACAATTTCAATAACAATTGGGGATAAGAACATCAATCAAGCACTTTTAGATCTTGGGTCTAGTGTTAACCTGCTTCCCTATTCTGTGTATGAGCAATTAGGTGTTGGAGATTTGAAACCCACTCGTTGTACTCTCCAAATGGCTGATCGATCAATCACCCATCCTAGGGGTGAGTTAGAGGATGTGTTGATCAAAGTAGGGGACTTCATATTCCCCGTTGATTTTATTGTTATGGACACACAAGCTGTTGCTAACCCACGGAACCAAATTCCGGTGATCCTCGGTCGACCATTTTTGGCCACTTCCAATGTCGTAATAAATTGTCGCAATGGCTCTATGACTCTATCTTTCGGGAAGATGTCTAGTGAGTTCAATATTTACAGGATAGGAAGTCTGCCCTCCGTGCCTAAAACTAGTACACGAGAAGTTTGCTCGATTCACGAAATCACACAGGTGGACTGCGAGCCTGAAAAATTTCTGTTTGATGACAACAGTTTTGACGCCACTAGTGCGTCCCTCCTTGAATCTAATACAGTTTGCACAACCAATATTGATTATGAATGTTTCACTTTTTCGGATGATTTTGACGACTCACCGCCCAAGTATGAGTCCTTTGAATTTTTGGATGAGCTAGTTGAAACATCCGATTCGGTTGCTTGCAGTGATTTCGAACCATTGTTGGAATCCTTTGAGTTCGAGATAGCCTCCCCAATTTTACCTTCAATTGTTTCACTTCCGAAACTCGAACTCAAGCCTTTGTCGTCTCACCTTAAATACGCTTACCTAGGTGAGAATGAGACCTTTCCCATTATCATATCGGCGTCTCTAGCTCTCGAGCAAGAGAAAGCCCTTTTAATGGTCTTACAAGATAACCGACAAGCTTTCGACTGGACTATGGCGGACATCGAGAAGATTAGTTCCCTCATAATTAAATATCATATGCATATGATAGATGATGCCAAGTCAATAAAGGATCCACAGAAACATCTCGGGGATTGTGTGGATAATCAATCTCCTCTTTTAGAAGTTGAACCACCCCCTTTTCTTTTAA
Source organism: Agapanthus africanus (assembly GCA_030015575.1). Classification (NCBI taxonomy): domain Eukaryota; kingdom Viridiplantae; phylum Streptophyta; class Magnoliopsida; order Asparagales; family Amaryllidaceae; genus Agapanthus; species Agapanthus africanus. The sequence goes on from CM057341.1 coordinate 137,437,057, forward strand.
TAAGCTACAAGAATGCCAATATTCCACTGATTTCTGATCATTCACATTCTTGTTTTGATTCATCATCACCTCCTATCTCTTCACTTCCACATATATGCAAACACTTTCCATACCACCACTTATCTCTTTCGCACTTCTTCTTCCCTCTGTACAACATGTTCTTCCACCGACCGATACTCTTCACAGATAAATTTTTCAACTGGTTGGTGTTGAATTTTGGTCTTTGCAAAGCTTGGCATTGACTTGTAACATTGTTTAGTTCAAGTTTGGGGAGGCCTTTTTGTTTCAATAATAATAAAAAAATATAAAATATAAAAAAAAATTATAAATAAATAAACAGGGGAGTGCCGAAAATTTTGACCCTCTTGGTATAGCATGACAGTGAGGACACTGTCAAGTTTAAGTTTGGGGGTATGCTCGGTAAGCCTTCTTCCTTCGCATTCATGTATATATTTTTGCATTTGCATACTTATTTTAAAACCCATAAAAATTGAAAATTTTGAAAAATTATAAAAATTGAAACATTCAATTTTGGCCATAATTGACTTGAGTTTGACAAGAAGGTTAACTAGTTAGGAACAACTAGATTCTAGACTTAGTAAATTAAAAACCCTAAAAATAACCTTTCTTAAAATTTAACGGTAGAAAGTTTATGTCTTTGTAGTTTATTTAGAAATAGGCAAATTTCGAGTTGACTTCTTGGGCTAAGTTAAAACAAGGGAAAAGTATTGATATTTTTATTAAAGTATAAGTTTGAAAAATAATTCCTAAGCTTAAGTATAAATTCTGAAAATATATACCCTACAAATTTCACAAACACGAACCTTGAAACTTGGAATAGTAGAGAAGACCTTGAAATGCCCTTGTATTAAGTCCTTAGTATGAAGGGGGGGAAATGCAAGTGTGAATATAAAAAAATGAATACTGGTTTTTGTAATTACTTAAGGCTGCAAAAATAGAAAAAATATTTAGAAAGGGTTCTTCATCACCTAGTGCCTTAGACCAACTGGTTTGGGAGTCACTGCTAAAAGCTTTAGGTGTTACAAGACTAGGAATTACGCTTTAATGTGCAAACACATCTTGTAATCGGTTGTTGGTACCTCAAGAAGTATTAACGGTCGCATGAAGGATGTGTGAGCAAAATTCATCTAAAAATTCACCAATTAAGAAGTGCTTTGGACAACGGACAAGAGTATGATAGCTTGATTTGAATTTCCAAGTGTAGGGGTGATATATACACACGCGTAGGGGTATGTGATTGGGGTTTAGATAAGAGGTAGGAATGAAAAATAGGACTTATATCTTTAATAGAGATGATAAAAATTCCTAAGTTGAGATAGAACCCTAGAAGGAAAACTTAAAAGATGCTAAAATCTAAATGAGTCTACAGAACATATATAATCTTAAGTTAAATAATAAGGAAGCGTGAAAAATACGGGTGGATAATTTCTGAGTCGAAGATGATAGAGTTCTTATTAGAAAACCTAATTAGAGAATAAAAGTCGATAAGCCACATTGATAGGATTTTGTGGGTAGTATCCGCTGAAAACCCTTAGGAGACAACACTCCTCCTACTAGAGACATCTAGAGGTTTAACGGCTTGTTGCACGAGCTCAGTGCAATCGCGTTTCCCTGCGAAAGTGAGGCTAGGTCTTTTTCAAGAATAAAACTAGGTTTGCTCGAGGACGAGCAAAAGATAAGTTTGGGGGTATTTGTTCATACCATAATTTTGCATTATTATATTCCCCATTCTTATTCATTTTACAAATAAACAGGTGCTTTTGATCCATATCTGCTACATAGTTGCAGGTTACAGGTTCTAGGAACAAAAACAGTGAAAAAGATGAAAAGACGGTACAAAAGTGAGACTACGATCGATAAATTATGGAATCTTGATCGTGCCTACATTTTGAGGGACAATGAAGATCAATGAACAAGTTCACAAAGCACAAAGGCAGCACAAGGTTCAAGACTTCGACACGAAGCAACGGTAAAAGTCCACAACATGACTCACTGTGGAAATCTGAAAGAGAACTAGAAGACATTCTGATGAACCAAGTGAAGAAACAAGGAGACAAATGCCACCAGAACATGCCCTGAAAATCCCAGCCCTAGATGCCCCTACATGGCCGCGGAACCGCGGCCAAACAGGGCATACGGCCGTGGATCCGCGGCCATGCGAGACACGTGTCGGTGGAAATTTTTGACTGTGTGGCGCGCGTTGACTAGTCTTCTTAGGGGTATACTTGTAATTGCAGATATGACTCGATTGTAACCCCAGGGTTTCTATGTTCTATAAATAGAAACCCTAAAACCTGTTTTAGGTTATGCCTCTTTTTATTTCATCTATTCAGAATTATAAATTCAGTGTAAATGTTTGGAGAGAGCCATCAAATAAAGTAAGATTTTTTATTTCATTGCCATAATTAATTTTCATTCTGCCTTAGTATAATTTTTCTTATCTGCCCTAGTTAGATAGTTAGAAAATGTTAATCAATTCCCTAATGAGTGAGTAATTCCTCACTTGTTAGGGTTAGGAATAGGGAAGGTTTGAGAGATGAAAATCTCTCACCCCTTTCTTGCCCATCACATATAATTAATAGGACTCCATGCATACATACACATACCGTTCTCTACGGCACCCTATCCCACGAGGTAGCGGTGATACCGTAGTATAAACGACCGGTTGCGTATATTTTCCATGGAGGTTAAGGTAATAATTAAGAAAGGAAGGACAAGAACCTAGAGGAAGAAACATCGTTTCTTCCCGATGGTACCAATCCCCTTTATTAATTATTACCATAACACCTAAAGAGATCTAAATTAGGGCATTGAAAGCGGTGAGGAAATCTTCAATTTCCAAACTTAACCTAAACCTAACCCTAGCAAGATTCTAATCTTAGTTTAAATCAGTTTAGTTTTTAGTGATAATCCATCCACACCGTTTGGAATTAACTCGTTAGACCAAATTAGGAAATACACAACATCCCTGTGGACCGACCCGTAAGCACCGGCTAGCTACCAAGCGACGCCGTTCTTGATTGCTGTAAAAATATTTTGATCACAACTTCCATCATTAAATCAACAAGCCCGATCGTTTCCATTCTCTCGTTGGGCAATTTTCGCTGAGTTCCGAGGACGTTCCAGATCCTGTTGTAGAACTGAGCTTGTCGAACGGTCTATTTGAAGGGTACGCCTTGGCGCCTCAACAGCCTTTTTAATCCTTCTGTGTAGTATTTGGGCAGACGGATGAGCTGGAGCCTGTCAAGCATAGATTCGGCGCCATGCCAGATTTCTTTCTCCACTTTGGTTTCCGCGGATCGATAAAAGAGGATCGCCTTTTCATCTTTTCTCCTGGGAGGGACGTAGAACGTCTGCAATTCTTGCACACTATAGGTATCAAGTGCGTCGAGCTCTTTGTAATGCTCTTGCGGAACCATGGCGATCTGCAAACTCTGATCATCTCCAATGAAGGCTTGCATTGATGGATGAGCCGAGAATACTGCGTTGACCCCGTCTTCAGAATCACTGCCAAAGACCGGAATAGGGGTAGACAGTCCCGATTTATTGTATCAGGGAGGTCCCGAGTAGACTATCTCTTCTTCTTCCCCGGTATCGCTCCCGAAGACTGGAATGGTGGTGATAGCTTTTTGCTTATCCTCAGGTTTATGGCATCTTTCCGTGTCTTCAAAGTCTTGTAAGAAGTACTTTGCATCTTCGTACTTTCAGACTTCGTTTACGGAGAATGGGTTCAGTTCCCCTGTCACGATATACTCGAGACCATTCTTGAAATACTTCATACACTGATGTTGTGTAGAAGGGATGATGTTGTGCTCGTGTAACCAAGGCCTGCCGAGCAAAGCATTATAACATGTCTTGGCATCAATGACGTGAATCTTGATATCAGTGACGAGCAGCCCAAAGCGTAATGTCAGTATTACAGACCCGAGCATCCGTGATGACTGGGAGTCAAACCCGGAGATGGTGATTTTATCACGAGCGAGGTGCTGAACGCTCATGCAGATTTCCTTCAACACTCTTACATTGAGGAGGTTGACGGAGGACCCATTGTCAACCAGGATTTTTCCTATCTTGATACCATGACAGTATCCGGAGACATAAAAGGGACGGTTATGCTCGCACGTCCCGAGGAGGAGGTCTTCATCGCCGAAGGTGATATCGGCCGTGTGCACTTCTTCCAGCTCATCCTTCATTTTTTCTTCGGCTAGGAAAGCTTGAAACTGGTCAGGCTCTTGTAATGCCTTGATCAAAGAATCTCTCGCCTCCTTAGATAGTAGAAGAGCGTCGAGAATGCTTAGCTGCGATGGTATCTTCCTTAGATGTGCCAAGACATTGTAATCCACCTTTTTTTTCTTAAGCGGGTCCTTAGCTGCAAGCTCTTCGACGGCTCGGTCATTGAGGGTGATATCTTTAGGGACTTTTTCTTTCCCCTTATCTGTTTTGTTTGATCCCTTGTTTACATGTCCGAGATTCTTTTCAGGTGGCGTGCGATTGCGCAGCTGAATGTTCTCGCAGCTTTTCGTTTCTTCCTCCTTTCCTGAGGTGGATTCTTTAAAGGGAGGGCCGAGAGCCATTTCTTCTTCCGAATCGCTCCCGAAGGTGAGAACTTGCGATCCCCTGCTATCAACCATGTGACAGTTGCCGGCAGCTCTTTCTCGTTCGTCTATCGCATTTTTCCGTTGTCGACGAGCTTCACGCTTCATCCTCTTGAAGTGTTGCCCGTGAGCTACATATCCTTGCCACCAATTTTTAAAGGCGTTGCATTCTTCAGTAGGGCGTGTAATCCTCTGATGATATAAGCAGAAGTTAGGGTGTACGTCCGCTTCATCAAGATGTATACCGCCAGGAGAATTTCCTTTGAAAAAGTGCAGCTTCATTCCCATCGATATGGCTTTGGCGAACATTTTCCTTGTCTTGATCCCGCTTTTATTTGCGGCAGATGTGCTTTGATCTGGTGGAAGTATTTTAACCCTTTCGTCCAGTCGCCGGCGTTTGGCCTTTTCAAATATGGCCATTTCGCACTCTCGATCAGCTTTGCTTTTCAGAAGGGCTTTGTTCAGGAATGCGTCAATAATTTCATCTGACGGTCCTAGGAGTTCTGGTTCGGGATCTGCCCCCAGTTTCTCTACATCAGGAGCCTCTTCACCATCTACCGGCGAGTGAGAGATCACGTGGCAGCTTGCCACATAATTCTCAGGTTCATCTGACGAGTCTTCTCCCTCATCTTCGTCGCTGTCTCTGTCTTCAAGGATGTGGTTGAGAAACTCCTGAAGCGTGACTGGGGTTCGCGCCTTCTGGTTATATTCTTCTAACGCGTCAATCTGTTTTTCCAGGTCCGTGCGCTTGTCACCATGCTTCACGGGCTCTTTGGTCTTCTTCTTCTTCTTTTTCGAAGACTTTGACGGCTGGGCCTGAGCGTTTTGATTATCGCTACCAACTCTCGGCGTCGAACGCGGATTCAGCATTCCCTCGATGACCTCGGGTTCTAGCAGATTTTTCCACCTGATCGCCGGGCATGTTTTGAGATCCTTCAGTATTCTTTTTGTCTTGGCTGAAAGAGCGACCTCCCATGGAGCTTCTTCTATAAAAGAACATGATGCCCCCGGCGTGCCCATCTTTTTAGAAGCATGTGGCTGAGGTGGGCTTACTTTCCAGTTCTCGAACAGTGCGAATTTGCCCTGTTGGTATTGGTCCTCAATCCAACCTTTGAAGACGAAGCAGTCTTCGATTAGATGTCCTACCACTTGGTGATAGGGGCAATAATTGGGTTTATTGACCTCACCGGGTTGCAATGGGTGTTTTGGATCCGGCAAGGTGATGAGCCTGTTGCGCACCGCCAGCTCGAACAATCTCCTCGTTTTATCCCGGGGAAACGAATAAGGGCGCTTCAGTTTCTCACCGAAGAATCGCCGTCTTTCATCTTGGCGATCAGCTGGTTTTGGACCACTCTGCTGCTGTTGAGCATTGGCGACGAAGGCCGCTTTCCCCTTCCCCTTTTCGTTTCGAGGCTCCATTTTCGAGGAAGACGGTCTATGACCCATCCGGTCCATTTGGGCCAGTTTGTCAATCAAGGCCTCGAAGGTAGTCGGCTTGAAAAACATCATGAATTGTGAAATGTTCGCCTGAGGGTCGAGGGTCCCTACGAACATGCCTACCGCGGGAGCTTCTTCGATGCGATGCTCGCACTTTGACCATAAATTCCGCCACCGTATCGCGTACTGCACCCATGTTTCGTCTGGCTTTACTCTAGCGTTAATTAATGTGGTGATTGGGGTGCGTTCGCTAGCGCTTGCGAAACGCTGGGTGAACAGCAATTCCATCTCTGTAAAAGTTTTGACGGGGTCGTTGGGAAGCTCTGAGTACCATTCGAACGCTGTCTCCGCCAAGCTGTCGACGAATTGGCGAAGCAGTAGCTTATCATCCCCTCCAGTGTTGCCGCAGAGAGCCCTGAACTAAGCGACATGTTGATGGGGATTGCCTGTCCCCTTGTACACATGGAATTTAGGAATCGTGTATCCTGACGGGTACTTTATTTGATCGTACCAACCCGGATAGGGCCGTCCAGTTCTGACGACTTAGCCAGCCGCTTCATTCGCTTGATGAGCTCGTATTTGTTGAGCTATATAATCATCGAGCATGACTTTGGAGATGGTCTCCTCCTTGGCTGCTGACAGAGCCGGTAGAGGATTTAATATCTCTCCTCTATCATCTTCAATTATTACTGGAGGATCTTCGGCTGGAGGGTCCGGCTGGATCATCATGCCCACCATATCTTGGAATAGAAGGGTCATTTGTTTTATATTGACCGCTTGTTCCGCGGCCTCTTTGTCTTTCTTCTCAAGCATTCTCCGAAGGAATGCGGCATCAGTTTCCTGCTCATGACGCTGTTCTGAGGACGTCTCTGGGCTTACTTTTGGTCCCGTGAGTGCGGCCATGGCTGTTAGCATCTCTTAGAGCTTTTGTTGTTGTTTCTCCTGAGCCTTATTCACTGATCGCGTAAGCGGTCGATGACCTGTGGAGATACGACTATCTTCTTTTTCGGATGCCATATAGACAGTATGCACCACCATACCCCCGGACTTGGGGCGTTTAGATTCAGTGTCTTTGCGATTTTCCAAAGACGCAGGGATCTTCTCCGGCCTCCTTCTTTTGTGGGCGGTCGAAGCTGAGGGGGCCGTTGCAACGGGCACCCAGGTAGACGACACCTTTTGTGGCTTGACAGGATGGTCCTGTTCTCGCCGAACTTTCATATTTTTCTATCGGCGGAGGTAGTCTTGATCAATCACGGAGTCTTGGACCTGTCGCCGGACCTTATGAATTTTGGAGGACAGTCGCTGAGGGGGCTGCTCCAGCTTCGCCTTCGTAGTGCTCTCCATAGGTAGAGGAAACCTCTTCAGCACGGCCGTCGGAGAGTTCTTGCGCACCCTCCTGAGTGGTTCAAAATTGTTTCCAGTTGGAACAGCAGCGTCGACTTCCACCATTGGAGCTGGCGGAGTCAATCCTGATGGGGAATTGCCCCCAGCTTTCCTCACTCGGCGCCAGTGGTGACGTCGAGCATGTCGTGCGGCCGAGATCACCTCCGCTGTTGGTTGAGCTTCCTCATGCCCCTTATTTTGAGGAGAGACCGTTATTGGCGCTAGCCTGTCGAAAACTGACGTCCGTTGAGAAGGGATAGTCAGTCTTGCGAAAGCCGACTTTCGAACAGGGGAAACAGCCTTCATGACTATGTCTGGAACGGGAGCTGAAACGGCCAGTCTTGTGAAAACCGACACCTTAGCAGGAGAAACCGCCTTGGTGACTTCAGGAATAGGAATGGCTATCCACTTCGGGATAACGCCTTCTGGTATTGCGGGCTTCTTCATGGGCCCGTTGGAGCTTTGGCCCAGTCTATAGAAAACCGAGGCGCTGGATTTGGGCGACCCGTTGAAAGGGGCCGCAGTAGTTGCAAGCCGATCAAAGACCGACTTCTTCGGAGCTTCTTGCGATGGTACAGGAGCGTTGATGCTTGTTGGCGGGATCATGGTCCGGAAGAATAGCCCAGTGGTGGCTTGGGTCACTTGTTCCACCGGCATTGTGAAAAGGGAGGTCGCTTGGGGCCCGTAGGTTACTCCTCCAGATGAGGCGGTACGGGAGTTGCAGTTGCAGTTGGAGCAGTTAGAGACCATTGATGTTCTTTTTCTGTACGGGAGAAAAACCAAATCTTAGTACCTCGAACCCAAGGGCAACCATATTAAACCGCGATTCGTTCGCGAACACGACACACGAAGTGTGGAGTGGAAAGAGGAAAAGGTTCCACCGGGCGTGCCAGAATCTGTTCTCCGCCGAAAAGACGCGATCGGGACGTTGGGACGTCCGGCCTGAATTTCGAGGGCAGATGCTATTTGGTGCTATCCGTCCACCTCTCCGAAGATGCCAAGTTGATTTATGACACCATGTATCGAAGGTTTAAACGGATGCGGCCGATATAGCAGACTTCATCAGATTCCCCCTCATTGAGGGGTTTTGATTGTGGGGACGCTCTTCCCTACAGGCGCAAGCCCCTGCAGTTAATTATGCTACCGCATCGCAGTAACCACTTTCTCCTTCTCCAGATGGTCACTTCGTGTCGTGTGTGTTTGTTTTATTTTTGGTTGCCCGTGGATTGTATACAGAGACTAATTTATGTTGTCGCCCGTAGGGCGTGGATTAGTCCAAATCCGTATCTTCTTAGATTTGGGGTTGGGGTTGGGTTTAAGGATGCGTTAATCTCATTTGAGACTAAGATCGACTTAAATGTTTGTTAAGGATACGTTAGTATAATTTTAGACTATGATCAACTTAACGGGATCATTTAGATCCAACAAAAGAGTATTTGGGCTCTATTGTTTTAGTTTAGGGACTTTACGGTCCATAAGTTTAAGGACATCATAGTCCATGAAGTTTAAAGACATCATAGTCTGTGAGTTTAAGGACATCATAGTCCATGAAGTTTAAAGACATCATAGTCTGTGAGTTTAAGGACCACACAGTCCAAGGTTAAGGACATCATACTCCATGGATTTAAGGACCCCACAGTCCGAGGTTAAGGACATCATAGTCCATGAGTGTAAGGACCCCACAGTCCGTAGTTTAAAGACGTCATAGTCTGTAAAGTTTAAGGACATCATAGTCCATGAGTTTAAGGACCCCACAGTCCGTGGAATGTTCGGTTGTCGGGACCCGTCACCTCTCTAAAGACGTTGAAGGATTACAACGACAAATATCAGAGGGGTGAAGATATGTACCCTTGAACCAATATTGGTTGGGAGATCTGTAGTCCAATTTAGGACTAAGATCAAAGATTTGTGAGCATATGGACTCAATTAATCTGAATTAGGGTTCTGTGGCCAACTTGGGCTCGGCCCATTCAGTTAAAATGTTAAACATTTAACAATGCTAAGCATTGATTTGAGTTCTGACAATATTTTTGTCTTTTACTGAATGCTGAGCATTCATCATAGCTCTGGGCTTTATTTATAGAACAATTTATGTTCTTTTAGCGCACACGTGAGGAGCACGTGGCGCGCTTGGCGCTGTGCGTCAGATTTGGAGCGCTAAGGCGCTTCTGCTGAGTAGCGCACACGTGAGGAGCACATGGCACGCTTGGCACTGAGCGCCAGTCAATGAGCGCAGAGTGCTTCTGTTCAAGTAGCGCACACGTGGGGAGCACGTGGCGCGCTTGGCGGTGAGCGCCAGTCAATGAGCGCTATGCGCTTCTGTTTAAGTTTGGAGCGCTAAAGCTCTGCAGCGCTGTGCGCTAGATTTGGAGCGCTGAGACCCTCTTCTTTAATTGGAGCGCTGAGGCTCTCTTTAGGCAGCTTTGCGCCCTGAGAATTACATTCTTTCTATAAGAGACTTTGTCTCATGGATCTAAGAATAAAGTTCTTACTTTTTATAGGAGATGTTTCAATCTCTTATGTTTTTGGTGAAAGGCTCTACCTTTATGGATCTATGATCCTAAGAGAATTGATTTATTCTCCCCCCTCCTTTTATGATGAGATATTATGATCTCTGAAAGACAATTTGTCTTATAGATCTATGATCTGAAGAAGATTAAGTTCTTCCTCTTATTTTTTTATGATGAGATACTTTGATCTCTATTGTGAAAGACCTTGGTCTTATAGATCTATGATCTTAGGAAAAGAAGTAAATTCTTCTTTTATATGAGATGATTTCATCTCTCTGTTTTCTTTTTACCCTTCTTCTGAGAGCTTGCTCTTTGTCTTTAAATTTCTCAGAGTTAATAGGGGGGTTCCTCTATATGTCTCTGTATATCCCAGACTTGAAGTCTTGGGGCCTGTATATAGTGAAGGCTGATTTGTTCAATCGGTTAAGGAGATCTTTTCTCTAATTGATTTGGGGATGTTTCCCTCGTTGGATCTTTGATCCAAGGGCTTCTGATTTACAGAAGGCAATCTTCTTGTTTTTAACAAGATTGGGAAATTTTCCCCATACAGAATTTATTCTGTATTTTGGTGATTTTTAATCACCTTTGGATCATTGATCCAACGGTGCTCAGAGCACAATCTTTTTGTTTGGAAAGATTTTGAAGAATCTTTCCTTAACAGAATTTTATTCTGGTCAATTGATGATTTTTAATCATGTTCGTTGGATTTTTGATCCAACGGTGGAGAACATTTAGTTCTAGCGCTAGCGCTTGCTGGCGCTTTATGAAGTGCTGCTTCATTTCAAATTTCAAAAATTTGAACAGAGTTTTGCTCTGATTGGGGGAAACAGACCCGAAATTTAGTTCGTGACCAGCACTTAAATCACGCAACGTCTAAAGGCGCAACGTAAATTAAGTAAGCTGAAGCCCAGTAATCTAAACCTTTTTAAGAAAATAAAAGAGGTGAAGTTTTGAAATAAAGGTATGATGAAATCAAAAGTTTTTCTTAAATGCATAGATAGTGAAACATGAAAATGCAAGTGGATTTTACTAGTTAAAAAACATGTTTCGTCTTTTAAAAATTTGGGCAGCACCTCCCTTGTATATTTTGATCCAAAACCACATACGCATGATAATATAAAAGGCATCCCCAAGCGGGAGCTAGCTCTTCACCAATCGATGGAATCACAACCACGCAAGTCATAATATATGTATATGATGCCCAACGGTGAAGATCAACACAAAGGATATGTAAAGAAAGACATCAAAACCACAAGTAGCGAACATATAACCCATCGCTCAAGTGTCGCAACTACAAGTCTTGCTAAGTCTTACTACTTATACAAATACTAGTTTCTGATTGATGGAGTTGACTAGATACAATAGGAATAATAATATAAGAGTGGTACGATCCAACATGTACCACCTGCCAAAGAAAATCACCCGAAAGTAAGCTGTGTGCCGGCGATACCGCTACTGATCCAAGCAGTCAACCTGCAAGAACTGTGGCACAACGAGAGTGAGTTGTCAACTCGTGAGTAGAAAACATCATCATGTAGAAATCGAATAAAACAACGATTCCTAGGTCAACTATATCATAAAGGTAATATTATGATATCTAGGGTGACCGTATCTGCATATATGCCAACAATATAATCAATGCCTATCTGCATGTGGCTAACATCTACGTGTCCATCAATGACACAACAACATCATGCATGAAAATATCATGAAAGCATATGCATGAAAATATGAGGATATAAATCAACGTGTGTCCATCAATGACACATCAAAATCATGGAACCTGAGTGTCCAACAGCGACACTCGAAATATCATGAAACCCGTGTCCAGCATCGACACGTAAATCCCCATATATCGGGCTCCGTCAGTCCGGATTAGCCCACGGGCTCCGTCTGTCCGGATCGTCCATCGGGCTCTGGCAGTACGGATCGGCCTATATCCATCTCTCGACTCCGGTCGGTATCCTCCGGATAACCGCCAAGTCCAACCAATCACCGGTAGGTAGTATTCCCTCTGTCGGGCTCGTCTTCTACTGCGCGACATCCCTTTCTTGCCCCGGGGTACCATACTGGGTCCACCATATACCCGCAAACGGCCTCATCCAGCTCCTCGAATCGGGTTTCACATATCAATTTCATAACCGAGAAAACACATGGTGGACGTTTCGAAATATCATATCAAGAGAAACCGGGTTTTTAAAACAATACATACTTTCTTTTGAAATAACCACGGTTCTCAAATCCAGAAATCTCATGAAAACAGAATCTCAGTGCATATAATCGTAAAGCATGATGTATGCAAACATATAACAGAAATGTGAGCATATCCGTATATCATGCAACATGGAACAGTGATGTAACAATATCAGTATATCATGCGACATATCATAATGATGTGAGCATAGCAAGTATATCATGCAACATAGCATAATGATGTGGCAATACTACTGTGTAAGTGACATAGCAATTATCGATGATAAAGTGTGTGAGTCGGCCAATCTGTGTAAGTGTAACATACGCATCATCAATAATGGTGTAGATGTACCAGCACAGGTATATGTAATGCAATGAGAGTGACATGAACGTAATATAAGGTACATCGTAAGCGAAATGCTAAAAGGTATACGTATCTATCACATATCCGAGTCGGTGAATCTATCAATCGACATCCATCCTCACAACATCACGTACGGTATAATACATCGTACTGCATCCTCTAGTCAAGGTTAGGGATCAATCATCAGATACACTCATCACGTACGGTAATCCATCATACAGCGGTATTAAACAATTAGGGATTCTATCAACCTATATGACAATGAGGGTACGGACCTAACGTCTCGTACGACATATCACTCATGATTCACAACATTATATATATCTATATATCTATATCTCAGGTCACATCCGTATCAGTCTCACATTATGGGACCGACAAAGGTATCAATTATCTCATATCGACTGGCGTCCATATAACGACATATCAAACCAAGTCATCATATCACATCGTATACTCTTTCCATCACATTTATATCCTACATCAAGTCATTTTACATATATATATATATATATATATATATATATATATATATATATATATATATATATATATCCTATCTTGTAAATCTCATATCATGCTACTCTAAATCTCATACTTATTCTCGTGCACTACTTATTTATATATCGTGATTCACGTTCACTTTTCATATCCTTATATATATATCAATCCGAGACATCATTTCTTTCATATCATGTCATGCTAAACCTTTAATCACATCCATAGGTTCCTAGAATAGGTTTCTCTAACCATATCCTATATATCGGTTTCCCTCAAAATTTGCGGGGGTGCTATACACCATCCACCCGACTTTCCCTGTAGATATAAATCTACTCACCTGCAGAACTCCTTGTTTAGCCGTAGTCGATGTGCTTCGTCGTCTCGGAATCCACGCGAAGGTACCTATAATATATACACAGTCGCAATACCATTAAAATCAAGTCCGGAAAACCAATAAGGCACACGGTGCACTCATAGGTTAGAACCTATAGCCTATGCATGAAAAACAACCAAACAAATCCTTGTTGTTGACGGACAAACGCCCAACAACCAAATACAAATCCAACAACCAAAACCAAGCATTCAAACAACGGGAAAACTTTGCCCAAAACACTCACAACAGCCCCCAGATTTTGGTTCAGGTATAATCAGGCCAAACTAGCACTACAGTGGGGTTGTATAGGGGGAAAGCTACAGACCAAACCTAGACACAATTGCCCACACTTAGGCCGGCCACACTGCCCTCAAAGCCGGCCTGCTCGGCCAAGGATGCTTGGAATGGGTTCGTACTTGTAGGGTGGTCTCCTAGTGTCTTAATTAGGTTAATGGAGTTGCTAGTTTTTCTAGTAAACGTTCCAGGTCATCCTAGATTCCCTGTAGTCCCCAATTTGTACACAATACCGACATGGAACAAATCTTAAGTTCGTACTCTCTGTTCTAGGTTCACAAATCGATCTCTAGGGTCTTGTACACACTCACTACAGATCACGAGTCCACAAAATCACCCAAACCCTCTCTAGGAATTTCCAAGTTCACAAATCCACACTTAAACAAATTCTAAACTAAACTAGAATGCTAAGAAACTTAAAACTAAACTAAATGAAAGGAATATACCTCATGGATGCAACTCAAGAAAAACCCTAGCTTCCCAAAGTCTCCAAAATCCAACTTTGAAATGTCCAAAGTGTTGAGGATGAGGTGGGGATCAACTTTAATGAAGAGAGTGTAAAGTTTTGGTGAAGAAATGGAGATGATTCTTGGAAGTGGAGGTGGAGGGAGACGAGGAGGAAGAAGATGAATCAAAATTAAAGGGGAGGAAATGAACCCTCTCTCTCTTTCTTATTCTCACCCTCTCTCAACTCATTTCTCACTCACTCTCTCTCTCTCTCTCCAATAATTGTCTCATTTTTCCCTTTTCTCTTTTTCTTTTCTCTAAAAGCCAAATATCAACAAATACCCATGAAACAATATGCAACCAAATGCAATATGTCATGGTGCACTAACCATGGAAAAATGTAGAAACACGGATTTGGCTTAATCATGATTAGTAGTGCACTAATTAATTTTTTTATTCAAACTGCATATAATTAATTATAAAAATGCCAAATCCAATAAATATATTTTTAAATGAATAAATCATTTTAATCTCCAATTATTTCATAAATATTGGTATATATTTACACCATTTTACAAAAACCCTAAATTCGCAAATCGGGGAATTTTCGCGAAATATATTATTTTAATATTAAATTCCAAAAATAATATTTTATATTTTCTGAAATGTTACATACTACGGATTTCTCCTAGACGGTGGGAGCGAGGATTGCATCATGGAAGATGATGACCCAACTAGTTTCGAGCAGGCCATCACAAGTGGAGACTCTTTGAAATGGCTGGATGCTATACGATCTGAGATGGAATCCATGTACACCAACAAAGTATGGACTTTGGAAGTTACTCCTGAAGGGGTAAAACCCATTGGGAGCAAATGGATCTTCAAGAAGAAACTTGGTGTAGATGGAAAGGTTGAGACCTTCAAAGCTAGACTTGTAGCAAAATGTTTTCGTCAACGACCAGGAGTCGATTATGATGAAACCTTTTCTCCTGTGGCTATGCTTAAATCCATCAGGATCCTACTTGCCATTGCTGCATACCATGACTACAAAATCTGGCAGATGGACGTCAAGATCGCTTTTCTAAATGGTGATTTAGAAGAGAGCATGTACATGACACAGCCAGAGG
Source organism: Agapanthus africanus (assembly GCA_030015575.1). NCBI lineage: Eukaryota > Viridiplantae > Streptophyta > Magnoliopsida > Asparagales > Amaryllidaceae > Agapanthus > Agapanthus africanus. Next base: position 137,452,302 of record CM057341.1, read on the forward strand.
GCTTCGTAGATAGTGGGAGCAGCGGAATGGTGTGCAAGCTGCTTAAATCAATTTACGGATTAAAGCAGGCATCGCAAAGTTGGAACATCTGTTTTGATATGGTAGTCAAAAAGTTTGGCTTCATCAGAAACATAGATGAATCTTGTATATACAAAAAGGTTGTAGAGAGTAAGGTTTTGTTTCTCGTATTGTACGTGGATGACATACTCTTGATAGGAAATGATGTTCATATGCTACATTCGGTCAAACTGCAGAAGCATAAGGTATCCCTTGCATGCGAGCCCTCTCCAAATCAGTCTTGGGAGACATCTCTTTGGAGAGAGTGATTCTTGAGCAAGCGGGTAAATTACCACGCTTAGAATCTTCCATACTAAATCTCTTTAGTATGGTGTCAATGTACCTGGATTGGGACAATCCCAACATCCTTTTAGATCTATCTCTATAGATCTTAATCCTCATGATGTAGGAGGCATCACCCAGATCTTTCATGGAGAACTTTTGTGACAGGAAGAGTTTGACCGAGTGTAGCATATGAACATCATTTCCTAGAATTTCCTATCAGTAGGAGTTCTAGGGACTACTACTTGAAACTTTAGAAGTGTGGTCTACAAAGGTTGTAACCCTTTTCACTTAGTTATAGAACTAGTATAGCTTGCTAAAAACCCTAATTCTCTAGTTAGATTTTAGGTTAGTATAGCTTAGCATACTAGATTTTTAAAATTGCATACTTGATGCTTGTATAAACCTAGTAGCGGTGCTAAGAAATACTTTCACAAATAATCACGTTAGAATAACTATCTTATACCTGTGAACGATCATATACAACTTTATCTATTCATTTCACATTATATACTATCTTCTCTTTCTTCTTTTGGGACTTATCGAGCGCTAGTTTGCTGAAAACATTCATCTCTGTTTTCTTTCTTTGGAATGTTCGTCAGGAGGACCGAACTCTAAAGACATGGAGCCGAGGCGGGAAGACTTGAACCAGCTTGCAGCTCAGCCTGACTACTAGTTCTTCCTGCACTTATTTTCAGCATGCCATTGTTTAGGCATTTACTTTTATTATTGTATCTTTTACTTTCAGACAGTTGTATGTAAAGTTGAATGTAAATAAAGTTGTTTGATTTTATTACTCTTGTCATTTTTGTTCATTGTTATATTACTTAATTACGCTTAACGTATTTATTTTCATAGTAAATACGTTGCGGGCTTGCCACGTCACCATTTCCGTCTATTGGGAAGCGGGGCGTGACAGCAAGTTCGAGACCAAAGATTTGGGAGCGGCCAAGAAAATTCTCGGTATGGAAATTAGGCGCGATTGCAGGGGTGGTAAATTTTATTTGTTTCAACAACGATACGTTGAGAAAGTTTTTGAACGTTTTAGCATGGGAGACGCTAAATCTGTAAGTACTCCGTTGGCATCTCATATTAATCTTTCAACTCGTTTATCACCGCAAACTGAAGAAGAAATTAAGTATATATCGCATGTTTCTTATTCCAGTGTGGTGGGTAGCATTATGTATGCCATGGTTTGTACCCGGCCCGACATTTCACACACGGTTAGTGTTGTTAGTCGCTATATGGTATCTCCTGGTAAAGACCATTAGCAAGCAGTGAAATGAATTTTACGATACCTACGAAGTATATCTGATGTGGGGTTGGGGTTTGGAAGGAACAGTGACAGTTTGGTTGGTTTCAGCGATTCTGATTATGCAGGTAGCCTCGACAGGCGAAGGTCGATCATCGGCTATATATTCTCGTTGGGAGGATGTTCCATTAGTTGGTGTGCTTCGTTACATCCTACAGTAACGTTATCTACAACGGAGACGGGGTATATGTCCGTTGTTAAGGTCGTTAAAGAAGCAATCCGGTTGAAGTGATTATTTTTGGAACTTGGTATCCAAAAGGATACTATAATAGTCTATTGTGATAGCCAAAGTGTGACTCATTTGACAAAAGACTAGATACATCATGACAGAATGAAGCACATCGATGTTCGATATTGGTTTGTTCAGGATATCGTTGAAGAGAAAGAGATAATCGTAAAGAAGGTTGGCACAACAAATAATCCGGCCGACATGTTGATTAAGTCTCTTTCGTTTGTTAAGTTTGATCATTTCTTGAACTTAATTGGACTTATTGAGATCTTTAGGGGTTTTGTGGAGAAGGTGGGGCTACTACTAATATTATGGAAGAGTTTTGTGGCGAATGCGAGGCAATGTGGAGATTTGTTATGTTTGCCTCGTATTCTCAATCCCTAAAAGTTTCCCAAATGAATTCGGCGTTTTACGAAGGATATTAAGTTGAGTCGGCTCGCTGTTTTTATGAGCTGGCTCACAAGACGTACAGAATTGTCATATGTTCTCTGGTTGCAAGAGACGGCTTAGGATAATCTTGAGTCGTCTCATAAGGCGTCTGGAATCATCAATTGTTCTATGTATGTATGAGCCGGTTCATCATTAACTTGAGTCGTCTCTCGAGCGGAGAGGGTCGAGACTTGGCTATTCAAGAAATCTGTTTTTTGATCATATCTTGAGCATACTATATATATTATAGTATTTTGTAACCCTAAGAGAGAGATGAGGTATAGCTTGAACCCTTTGTATTTTGAGAGGGGAGGTTAGGGTTTTGAGAGGGATTTGTGAGATTCATCCACCGTTTGTAATACTCCATATTTATCGATTAGTAAAGTGCTTCTTTTTCGCCCATGGTTTTTTCTCGTAAGGGTTTTCCACGTAAAGCTTGTGTCTTCTGGTTAGTACTCTTATTTCTATTGTCTGTGTTTATTTGTTTTCTTCGTTTTATCATTTGCTTATTGTTTCGTGGTCGTATTTGCCGCAACATATAATGTCAAGCCCATATGGTTCGTGACTTTGGCATTTGTTCTCTTTTTGGTTTTTTGAGGTATACAGTCCATGAGATCAAAAGGGGAAGAACTTGTAAAGGCCAATGATGTTATTCAATATACCAGCATTTTTGCATATTCTTCTTATTTTTCTAATTCTTCTAATATATAAATAATTGTATTTCATAATATTAACATACATTATGAGATGCTTAGATAAAAAAAACTATTAATGACAGATTGCAACTATGAACCAAAAATAATATATTTTAGGATGGGCATCCAGAAGATAGAAGATGTGTAAATTACATATGAGATATTTTTATATTGCTCCTCGAATTCTTTTATATTGATAAGAAACTCATTTTAATCTTCTTATTTTCTCTTAAATATCTTAAGTTACCTTATTTTTACTCCTGGTTAGATGTTTGGATCGGTTTTCTATGATTAATTAATTCGTCGGAAAATCCCCTTTAAAACCTTTGGATTAGAAAATTAGCTTGCACAATTTTATTTTTATATAAACTTGGGCATGTCATCAATTCTTTCTCTTTGTTTCTCTCATACTTTCTAATCCTAACATCAAAATGATCTATTTTTATTGTAAATTTACAATATTTTAAAGGGTAAATTGTAAAAAATCCCCGGCCGGCTCAGGAGTTATCTAATAACCCCTGATATTTTCAAAATTGTTGGAAAAGGCCTACTGTTCGAAATAAAAATTAAAAAAAACCTTGAGCCGCATTTCATTTAGGCCTTTATTCCCTCCATTGTTTAGATATTATTGGCAACTGATATAAAGGGGGCTTTGATTGGGCCAAGGGTGTTTTAACAAGAGCAAAAGGATGAGGGGCTTTTACACAGGTTTGAAGCGGGCCGAGGGCTTTTTGAAAATTTACCCTATTTTAAACCAAATATAATTTGGATAAATTGTCAAAATCCCCCTGCCCGTTTCATACTTATGTAAAAAACCCTAGGGTTTTTTCTTGTTAAAAAAGCCCTTGGCCCAATCAAAAACCCCTTAATACCGGTGCTTAGAATATCTAAACAGTTGCCAGTAATAGCTAAGAGTTTGCTTGTAATACACAGGCAGTTGAGAAAATACAAGACTTAAATGAAATAAAGTCCAAAATTGCCCCCCCCCCAAAGAGTTTGAACAGTAGATCCTTCTTAACAATTTTGAAAATTACATGGGTTTTTCGACAGTTCTTGAACTGGCCGGGAGATTTTTGATAATCTACCCATATGATTACGAAGTGAAAATCCCATAGTCTATCCAGACATATATTTGGCACAACACTCCCTAGGGTTTTAAACTTGAAGGGATATATCAAGTGTATAGATTCCGAAATATTTTCATTTTGATTAAATATGACATATTTTCAATCAAAACTATCTAATCAAGAAAAAACACTTGTACAACAATCCAAATTTCTTTTTATCTTGTCTGTTTGTTGTCTTTAGTGGATACATTTCTTTTTATTAGTGTTGAAACTAAAGAAGAGTAACTGTAGACTTTAATTATTGTTCTTCTTCTTGATTTTAGTTTTTCTTTTCTTTTTCTTTTTCCTTTTAAATTATCTTTTTCCTTCTTTCTTTTCCAAGGGGATGGCCTTTTAGGCAAAATGTATAAGCTTATGGGAAAAAAAGTTTGTACATATTCTGAAAAAATATAATATGAAGAAGTTAAAAAAGGAAAGTCTTTTTAGAATGAGATATATCTTTTATTTCTATGGCTTTTTAATTTTACGTTTTTTTAGAGAGCTTGAAATATTATTGGAAATACATAAAGGATGGGTGGGAATTTTTTTTATGTATAAAAAGTATCTAAGAAAAAGAATGCTAAGGATATATAGTGCTCTTTGTTTAGGTTTAGATAGCTCATCGGTCCAATAATCAAAAAGTTGCATATAAACATTAGTAATTTCTTTAAGAAAATGTCGCACTCAAACATACTAATGAGGAGAGTTACGCTTTGTTAAATATAGACGGTAATAGGAAAACATTATTTGCATCTCCATCAAAATAATGAAAGCAACAAAAACTTAGAGTTTTGTATGACGCTTTACAGATTACAATATCGGACAATTAAGAAATGAGTATACCGGGTAAGAAATTAGCTAAAACAATATGTAGATGAGATGATTGAAGATTCAAAGATAGATAAACTACTATGAAAATTATGTCGGGTTTATCTAATATACAAGAAACAATTTGATATACCAACCACAATGCATATGGACAGGAAAAGAAAGAGAAAGATGTTCCAACTTATTTAGGACAATTATATAACAAACACGATATCATATCCCAACTTATTTAGGGTTGCTGACTAGATGCACCTTCTTCAATACAAGCTCTTTGTGACAAATTAAGGCACTTGAGTAGAAGAGAGGCAACCGATGAGTTCTACATTTAGCAATTGCTATTACACTAGATAAGACCATTATGATGGGATCTCCTACGCTCCACTAAGTTTCACATATTGACACTTCATCAACTTATATGAAATGACAAAAAGGAAACTTTATTGGAGATGTGATGGAAGATGAACAAGTGAGCGGGTGGCTCAGCCAAGTGGGTGTGACAGCCTAATTATTTATCTTGCAAAAATATCTTCCTTCTTAATTATCTTGTTAATTAGTGCGAGCGGAGTTTAGCTTTCTCACAAATTAATATGTAGCAAAGATCAACTTAAATTAAGAAAGTTTGATTGGGGGATAGCACTATGCATGTTGGATTTGATTATGAATGCATAAGACTTCTAAGTGAAAATATCATCTAAAAGAGATGAGTGATCCTATCCAAGTTCTAATTAAATTGAAAGAAAATCTTTATTCAATGGCAACCATAGCATATACCTATATTCAGCATACCAGAGCTGTTTTTTTTAAAAATATGCATAGTTCTTTTAATTAAACCTTCAAATTACTGGTAAATCAAGGCAAAAAATATAAGGTTTTTTTTAAAGCTTATTACACTATCTCTTTCTTTTGATCTTAAAAATGTATATTTTAAGAAATGTTGCCATACATTCTATTGACAATCCAATTAGAGTGGACCATGGTATTGTATCTTTTAATCTTTAGGCCGTCGATCCTTCAAAAAAAAATAAAAAATCATCTCCCGGTTAAACGATAGATGTGTTTGATCATGAGATTTCAGATAGCAAATTGTTTACACAACACTATATAAATTTGTTCTGAATCTGTCCGTTTGAATCGTTTTCTTTACTTTTTCATTGCTCATGTCTTGACCTGGAGGGAATTTGTTCATGATTCCACAACCAAACTCTAACTAGAATAATAATAATTTTGATGCCTATATCATTGGGCCTTTTGTCTATTACGTACCCAATAATATCTTGGTATACATTCAATTATTAAGTGGCTCTCTCTAACTCTCTCAATTACAAATGTAAAAGAAGTTGATATGTGTTGGATTGACAACTATAACAACAAGTGAGCCTTTTATCCCAAGCATATGGGGTTAGCCTATATGAACCAACATGAGAATCACGTCAGGTCGAGCACATGAATCCTCCGCCTCCACTCACTCCTATCGAACAATATACTTTCATTGAGACCTTTGGCAACCATATCATTTCGTATCACCTCCATCCATGTTTTCTTCGGTTTTCCTTTTGCCCTTTTACCATTGCCCATATCGAGAGTATCTATTCGTCGAACCGGTGCTTCCATAGGTCTGCGTCGCACATGACCAAACCATCTTAGCCGGTTTTCCCGCATCTTCTCCTCCACATGTGCTACACCAACTTTTGCACGAATATTCTCATTTCGTACCTTATCTTTTCTAGTGTTACCGCACATCCAACGAAGCATGTATATCTCCGCTACGTGCATCTTCTGTATATGATGCTTCTTAGGAGCCCAGCATTCTGTACCATATAATAAGACATGTCGAATAGTGCTCCGATAAAACTTCCCTTTCAATTTTAACGGAAAGTTACGTTCACACAAAATCCCTGTTACACTCCTCCATTTCAACCAACCAGCTTGGATCCTTTGATTAACATCACTATTGATCTCCCCATCCTTTTGGGTGATGGAACCTAGATATCTAAACTGATCGCTCGGTGATATCTCTTGCCCTTCCAATGTTATACCAATATGATTTTGACTTCTCTGTTTACTAAATTTGCAATGCATATTTGCTGTCTTGGACCTGCTCAATCTGAACCCCCGAGATTTCAATGTTTGGCTCCATAATTCCAATTTGGCATTAACCCCTGCTTATTATGTCTCATTTACTAGAACAATATCATTAGCGAATAGCATACACCAAGGTATCTCATTTTGGATAGTTCTAATAAGCTCATCCATCACGATGGTAAATAGGAATGGACTTAATGCAGATCCTTGATGTAAACCAATTGTAATCGGAAAATCACTCGTTAGGCCGCCGCAAGTTCTGACATTTGTCACTATTCCATCGTACATATCCTTGATTATGATAATATATTTGACGAGGGTCCCCTTCTTCATCATTGTCCCCCATAATACCTCTCTAGGTATCTTGTCGTACGCTTTCTCTAAATCAATAAATATCATATGTGAATCTCTTCTCCTTTCTCGAAAACGCTTGACAAGTTGACGAAGCAAATAAATAGTCTCCGTCGTCGATCGTCCAGACATGAACCCAAACTGGTTCTCTGTTATCTTAATATCCTTCCTTAGCCTTTGTTCAATCACTCTCTCCCAAAGTTTCATGGTGTGACACATAAGTTTTGTTCCACGGTAGTTTGAGCAACTTTGAATGTCGCTCTTGTTCTTGTAAATAAGTACACGGATACTTTTTCTCCATTCATTTGTCATCTTTTTTGTCTGCCAAATCTTATTAAACAGATCTGTCAGCCATTTAACGCATATTTCTCCTAAGCATCTCTAAATCTCGATAGGAATCCCGTCAGGACCAACCGCTTTTCTCAAACTCATTCTGTTCAAAACTTTTTTAACCTCAGGTAGTCTTATTTTACGCATGAAATCACGGTTTATATCTTGAGATTGAATGACAAGTCCATCCAAATTCTTAGTAAGCTCTCATTGAACAATCTGTCAAAATAATCTCTCCAACTTTTCTTGATATTCTCATCTCGAACTAAAACCTTCTGATTTTCATTTTTGACACACTTCACCGCACATAAGTCTCTGGTCTTCCTTTCCCGCTTCCGAGCAATCCGGTATATATCATTTTCAGGCTCTTTAGTGTCTAATTTCTCGTACACCTCCTTGTAGATTTAGCTTCCCGAACAGCTTTCTTAACTTCCTTTTAGCCATTTTATACTTCTCAAATCTCTCCACATCTCTACTTTTTTTCAAATCTTTATGAGAATCCCTTTTAATTTTAATAGCAGTCTTTACTTCTTTATTCCACCATGATGTGTTTTTAGATGTTGGAGCACCACCACTCGACTCACCAAGTAGATCTCTAGCTACCCTCTTGATACAACTAGTCATTTTGTTCCATGTTCTGTCTAAATCGTCTTCCGACTGCCAATCCGCTTCTTGGACTACATGATCTATAAAAACATTTTGGTTATCTTCTTTCAATCGCCACCATTTAATTCTAGACTCTTCCTTACGTCTAATCTTCTTAGGTCCTTTTCTAAATCGAAAATTTAGAACTAAAAGTCTATGTTGAGTGATTACACTCTCACCTGGCACTACCTTACAGTCGATACAACAAATTCTATCTATTCTTCTCGTGAGAAAAAAAGTTTATTTGACTAGCACTTGATCCGCTTCTAAAAGTGATAAGGTGGGACTCTCTTTTCCTAAACCAGGTGTTTGCTAAGATCAAGTCATAAGATAAGGCAAAATCGAGAATCGAGCCACCTACTTCATTCCTTTGTCCAAAACCAAAACCTCCATGGATAGTATCAAACCCACTACGACTAGTACCTACATGTCCATTGAGATCACCGCCAATAAATAACTTCTCTCCACTAGGTATAGTTTGCAACATCTCGTTTAAATCCTCCCAGAATAGACGCTTACTAGTGTCATCAGGACCTATCTTTGGTGCATAAGCACTAATAACATTAAGGATCTCTCCATCTAGAATAAGCTTAACCAGTAAAATTCTTTCACCTTTTCTTCTAATCTCAACTACAACCTCAAGCAACCGTCTATCTATGATTATGCCTACCCAATTATAATTTTTATCTCTACATGTATACCAAATCTTATAACCCCAAGGCTCTATTACTCTACTCTTTTCACCTACCCACTTAGTTTCTTGCAAACACATAATACCAACTCTCCTCCTAATCATCACCTCCATTAATTCTATTAGTCTACCTGTAAGGGAACCTATGTTCCAGGAAGCTAGACGGATCCTATGGAAACCCTTGCTTATTTGTCACTACACCCGGGGTCCGATGTTGCACGCCTTTTCTGGACGAGGACCTAAAAACCATTGCATACTTAATACTACACTCGGGATCCGATATAGCGCGTCGCTGAGTAGGGGACGCCCCAACGATATTCTTATTATGGTCCATGTCATAGAATTCGACAAAATTTTACGTTGGCTGTCACGAGCTTACCACAAGTCTCACTCTTTCTCATCCGGACTTGGGACCGGCAATGGTGAGTTTTGGATTGACAACTATCAAAAGCCCAAAGTTAGGGAGTTGGTGAAAATTAGAAACAATTTGATCATATAATATTCACAACCAGTGGAACATGCATGCATCGCTTTGGAACTTTATTGAAAGTAGGTATGTTGCAGTTTTAATTGTTTCAGAAACAAGTGCTAAACTATATGACATGCACAAAAGGAAGGCATGGATGATACATCATTCAGGAAAGTTTGTAACCACCAACAAGCCTCTTAAACTTACACAAATACCCTCAATGATAAACCAAAAATTACGAACTTTCAAAGTTAGTCCGTCATCATCTTTCTTGTTCTAGCAAAAGGTCATACTCAAGATTTCATTACAGAGGTAGACTTTGTTTGCACTGTCAATGACTTCAATCCATGACTAAAAAGTAAATTAGACGGATCATGGATGGTTTATACGAGGAGACGGAGTATATACCGTGTATACCGCGGCGTCTTTAAAATTCAACTATCCGTTGTTATTTTTAGCGATCGGTTCCATCCATGTTGATCTCCTGGAATTCAAAGATTTGGAAATGTAAAAGCTTAGCGGCGTATATTAAAAAAGCCCAAATAAAGTAAAATAAGGTTATAGAAACTGCTTTGGCTTAATATCCAGCTTGGCATGGACTGGCAACCCCTTGAGCACCAAATTTGTGACCACCCCTCTCCTCTCTCCCTCCCTCTGTCTCTCTATAGAATCCAATTTGATCAACTCCACCATTGCCATTGCTCCTTGTGCTACATTAAACAACATTATTCATTGATTCATTTTTATATCTAAGTATCCCTCCAAGTTTTGGTCCCTCGCCTTTTCTCCTATTAATCTATTTTCAACAGTCATTTTCTCACATCTCACTCTCTCAAGCGCAAACCCTTTTGCTTATATATACCCCAAACCCTTTGTCATGCTATCACCTTAAATGCAAGCAAAAAGGGTCACCTTCTTCTGCTATCTCCTCCTCATTTCTCTTGTCGACCCTTGTTGATTTTCCTTAGTATTTTGCTTGTGGGTATTTTTCAAAGTTTTGGTGCTTTAACATGTAAACACCACTTCTTCTTCTTCTTTCTTCCTTTTAGTTTTGGGCGTGGATAGATCACTGGCCATTTTTATCTCCATTTTAAAATTTGGTGTTAGTTATCTCATGGATCTCCCTTAGTATATGCATTTGAGCTCATTGGTCTTGCCGTCTTGGTGATCTCTCCCAAATTTGTCGCCTTATCTCTATTTCTGAGCTAATGGGTCTCCCTTAGTTAGCCAAACCAAAGTTTTTCTTCAATTTGAAGAATTGGGTGTTTGCATTTGTGTTGTTGTTAGCATTCATCTTGCCCTTGGACACATGGGTCCTTGATTTGTATCCTAAATTTTTAGTTTCATCATGGGTCTTCCCTAACTAAGTCAATTTTTATTTTTTTTTGGAATTGGTGTGTTTAGTGTTGCTTCCATTTTTGTAGAAGATACATTGAATCATGTAGTTAAATCCCTAAAATATATACTTGGGTCCCTTTTCCTCTTGATCTCTGTAAATTTATTTATTTATTTTTTGTTTGGGGTAAACAAATCTAAATATGGAGGAAACATTTGTGCCTTTTCGAGGAATCAAGAATGATCTTCAAGGAAGATTATTGTGTTACAAGCAAGATTGGACCAGTGGATTTCGCTCCGGTATTAGGTACCAATTCTTGATAACATGGATAGCATATATTTTCTAATATTATGAGATTTTAATTTGGTGTTGTTTGATGTTAATATCATTATAGGATTTTGGCTCCCACAACATACATATTTTTTGCGTCTGCAATCCCAGTGATATCCTTTGGAGAGCAGTTAGAACGAAGCACCGGTGAGATGAAGAAATCACTTATTGTTTTCATTTGAAATTATTTTTAAGTAGATTGTTATCTTTCTTGTAAAGTTGTTGGTCTTTTTAACTGAAAAAAATTCCGATTCGAGCAGATGGGGTTATAACAGCGGTTCAAACTTTGGCATCGACCGCGCTTTGTGGGATTATACATTCGATCATCGGAGGTCAACCTCTTCTGATTCTTGGTGTAGCCGAACCTACCGTGCTTATGTACACATTCATGTTCAATTTCGTGAAAGATAGAGCGGATTTGGGACCGCAGTTGTTCTTAGCATGGACTGGATGGTTAGTGAATAGCAAACCTGAGGACATTCTTTGGTGAAATTGCAGGAATCTCCCTCACTTTTGCATCTTTTTAGCTTTGAAATATCCCTTGATGAAGTATTAGATATCCAATGTTGATAATAAAGCGGTTGAAAAAATGGCGGAAAATTAGGGTATTTTGGGAATAAGGATTTTGCAGAGTCGAAAAGAATTAATTGGTATTAAAGTAAGGGCAGAGTGAGAGTGTGGTATCCTGCTATAGTTCCTTGTAGTATATATTCCTTTTCGACGTGATCTTTACTATTTTTTAATTTTTTTTTTTGATGCAGGGTATGCGTGTGGACATCCTTCTTGTTGTTCTTACTGGCAATTCTTGGTGCATGTTCGATTATTAATCGATTTACTCGTATAGCTGGTGAGCTGTTTGGTCTATTGATCGCGATGCTCTTTATGCAACAAGCTATTAAAGTAAGCCATCACATAATGTTTATTTTCCCCTTCATTGACATTGTCATAGCATCAAATTTGAAATATTAGGTATGGTGCATTGATTAGTGCACAAATATGTCTATTATTGGTCCACTGTAAGGTATAAAATATGCATTCATGAAGTTGCATGCAAAAGGAATATTCTTAAATTATCGGTACAAATGTTATTTTCACCGACTATGTATCGAGGAAAATCATTCTTTTGGATTTTATTTAGGGCCTCGTGGAGGAATTTCGCATACCTGAAAGAGAAAATCCGAACGCATTGGAATTTATTCCGCCTTGGAGATTCGGTAATGGGATGTTTGCTCTTGTTTTGTCATTTGGTCTTCTGATTACTGCTTTACGGAGTAGAAAGGCACGGTCTTGGCGATATGGAGCTGGTATGAATTATCTCCTTCACTTGAAATCGTTTGTTAAGTTGTGATCTAAGAGAAAAACAAATGTTTATTGAAGTTCTAGGAGACACTGGAGTCTCGCATTATATCATCTGTATGCCAAATTGCCAATCATCTGCATAGAGCAGATACGTAATAATTGTGTTCAAAATGCAGCAAGAAAATATCATACTCAAGTTCATCACCAAGGAGTTAAAAAGACTTAATTGGAAAATCTTGCTGGCTTGCATACTATATATGAATGTTATATATTTTCTTTGCAGCAAACCGAACACCCGATTCATATAAATAAGACATCAACCTATACTTTTAATTAAGTTGCAGTATCTATCTTTCTTGATTTTATTCGTTTTCGTTTTCCTTCATAATATGTCTCTATTGATTGAGTCTACTTGAAATTTTGCAGGCTGGCTTCGAGGTTTTGTTGCAGATTATGGTGTTCCATTAATGGTTCTTGTGTGGACTGGGGTTTCTTATATACCATCTTCTAGTGTCCCAAAAGGAATCCCTCGACGCCTCTTCAGCCCTAATCCTTGGTCACCCGGCGCATATGAGAATTGGACGGTTATCAAGGCATGTGTTCTCAAGCTCACCTTTTCCAAATACTTCACATTGATTACTGTTACTAGTTTTCTTCATCAGAGTTGGGTTTTTCTAGAAGTAACTGTAATTTTACTTATATAGGCTTATACGTAGAAAGAGAAAATCTTGAGCCTTGAACAATAGAGGTTACAAATACTAATGCTAGTAGCTTAATGCTCTTTCAAGTGCAAGCTTGACTAAATCTCGGGCCTTGTACGAAACAGGAAATGTTGAATGTGCCCATTCTCTACATACTCGGAGCTTTTATTCCAGCTACAATGGTAGCAGTCCTTTATTATTTCGACCACAGCGTAGCCTCGCAGCTTGCCCAGCAGAAGGAATTCAATCTGAGGAAACCAGCATCGTTTCACTATGACTTGCTTCTTCTAGGCTTTTTGGTATCTTTTTCTCCTTCCACGCTACTTAATCTTATATCTATTTTGACCTTTCTTTTATTTTTATTTTATGTTTTTGTGAACTAATCTTTGAAATCGACAAAAAAATTATTTCACATTTATTTATTGATTTGTTTGCTAGACTTTGTTATGCGGCTTACTTGGGATTCCCCCATCAAATGGTGTCATTCCACAATCACCAATGCATACAAAGAGCCTCGCTACACTCAAGCATCAGGTAAGCTCAATATACTCATAATCGAATGATTCTTCCATCATTTTTTTATAATGGCCATACATAAATGGTGTTTCATAGACTTCGCTTTTTAATTTTCTTGATAAATTATATATATAGCACGAGGCATATACAAAGCGTTAGATTGTAAAATATCTTCAAGTAACTGTACTGGGTATCATGGTTATTTGATGAGTTAGTCGAAATAGATTATTAGTATTTTTATTTTAATTAAGAGTTATTAGATTCGAGATGATTAGCATCCTAATAAGATCGTTGTGTTCTTATTCTTATCCGATATCAAGTTCTTCATAATCGAGCTAAGCCACAATGTATTGTATTGTTATATAGTATTATCTTGTGAAACCTATTATTATCAAGAAGTTATAACACCTTTCTTCTTACAGCTGCTTCGCAATCGATTAAAAGCAACCGCACGCGAAAGTATGAGTCAAAATTCAAGCTTGGGACAACTATATGGAAACATGCAAGAAACTTATATGCAAATGCAAACTCCATTGATCTACCAAGAGCAATCAGCACGGGTACAAAAGTTTTTCCTTCATAGTGTGCATGTTCATAATTTCAGCCAAAATCTCTCTGTCCCCATTGTTCTAAATTATATATTCATTGTTCAATCTAGGGGTTAAAGGAGCTCAAAGACTCAACAATCCAATTGGCATCTAGCCTTGGAAATATCGATGCACCAGTTGATGAGTCGGTTTTTGACATTGAGAAAGAAATCGATGATCTTTTGCCCGTCGAGGTTAAAGAGCAACGGGTTAGTAACCTAATGCAGGCTATTATGGTTGGAGGTTGTGTTGCGGCAATGCCGATTCTAAAAATGATTCCAACTTCTGTACTTTGGGGCTATTTCGCCTTCATGGCCATTGAGAGCTTACCTGGGAATCAATTTTGGGAACGGATTCTTCTTCTCTTCACCGCGCCAAGCAGAAGATTCAAGTAATTTTTCATTCTATTTTATTTGCATGCATTCTTTGCTGAAAAAAGTCATGTTTCTTCAAAATGGAGTCGCAAAATGCAACAAAAAGCTGAAATCTAATTGGCTGCTGCAAATGCTGCATCCGATCAAAATAATGATGAAAGCATCCGAGGCCAGCAATACCATATTAAAAAGGCTAAATTTTACTGAAATTCTCATATCTAAATCTTTCTTAACTGCCTTAAAAGTTTTTTTTTAATTACAGTAAGCTCCGTTAAAGTGCTCCTTTTAAGTGTAATTTAGGCCCCCCCACCCCACCCCCCCACCCAAAAAAAAGAGGAAAGAAATCCTTCCTTGAATTTCACTGTGATTAAAAGCTTTAAGGTAGTTTAGTGAAAAAACAAGTATACTTAAGGGTCTATTGTTGTAATTTACCCTATTAAAAATATATATGCAATCCAATTCCAAATCCTACATCTTCACACCAAACCAAACATTGGATTCAATCACCCAAATGATGTTTCGGAGTATTTTCCATTGCAGCGAACCAAATGTCTCTTAGCTTTATCGCTGCTAATACTAACAAACTTCTTGACTTGCAGGGTGCTCGAGGAATATCATGCCACCTTTGTCGAAACCGTGCCTTTCAAAACAATTACATATTTCACACTTTTCCAAACTATTTACTTGTTGCTTTGCTTTGGAATAACTTGGATTCCAATAGCCGGCGTTTTGTTTCCTCTCATGATCATGCTTCTTGTTCCGGTGAGGCAGTACTTTCTCCCAAAGCTTTTCAAAGGGGCACACCTTACGGACTTGGATGCAGCAGAGTATGAGGAGTCACCGGCTTTGGCATTCAATCTAGTATCCGTGAGTTCTTTCACTTATTACATCATAATAATATGAATCAAAATCATTATGTTATTGGAAATAGGATGCTAGAATGAGAAACATTTCTTTTTAACAGGTACATGTTTTTTTATCTGCAGGAGATAGACCCTGGAATGAGAAACTCATTTGCTCAGAGCGGAGAAATCCTCGACGAGATTGTCACGAGAAGTCGCGGCGAGATCAAGCACATGAACAGCCCAAAAGTGACCAGTTCTGCAGACACCCAGGCATCTGATGCAAAAGGACTACACAGCCCGCGATTCTCAGATAAAGGACTGAGTCCTCGTGTGAATGAATTGAGGACCGAGCCGAGTCCTCGTCTTGGGGGGCGAGGGCAATTTAGTCCGAGGAATTTGGAAGCAAAGCCATCAAAGCTAGGAGAGGGTGGTCGAGTTTCGACCCCGAAGCAGTAGAAAGAGAAGAACTTTGTTGCTAACATGTTTATATAAACTACGGTTATCGATTTCACTGTAATCTTGGAATCACATGAGAATAGAATTAGCATTTGCAATGTTATTATTGAGAAAAAAGACAACTGAAACTTTTGGGATCGGCTACATTATTAGTTTAAACTGTATTCATAACGCAAGCTTTTGTTTGATTTAATTCTTTTCTGAATAGAGTTGGTCCTTAGAATAGTTGAGAAATCATGTAAATGGAAAATTTGGAATATATATGATGTGCATTTAGGTCACCAAAAAAACAGTGAAAAAAACATAGAGAGAGAGAGAGAGATTAAGAACACGGGATGTGCATATGAAACAATATTCTTGCTTAATTTTTTGGGAATATTGTCCCTGTCCATGGCCCAAAAATACTGTGGGGATAGATCCCTAGCCAAGAAGTATACAATCAATAAAATTTGAATACCCCGATGTAACCCAAAAGCCGTGTGGTTAAGTCCCTGGTTGCTTTTTATTTTTCAAAAACTACTACATTTATCAGAAAATTACTATATTTAATTGATAATCAACATATTTACCGGATAACCACTATCCCATGTCTTTGCAAACTGCCGCTGGTTTATATCTACAAGTTATTTTGTGAACGTAGGAGTTATCTCATAAATGTAGTGCCTAACTTGTAAATGCGGCGGTTGTTTGTCAAAAGTTGATAAGTGCAATATAGTTGATAAATGTAGTGGTTATTTATCAAAAGTTACAAGGGTACTATAGGAATACTAAAAAAACTAAAACATTGCATCGTTTTTTTGTCATGCTAGCATAGACCGTTGCGCAAACCCAGAGAAAGTTTGCAGTTTCGGAAAATATCTTTATACAACCTAGTATTTGATTTGCGAAGACCTGTCTTAGAAAAAAGTAGAAGCATATTATGATAGAACTAATCAACAATTTCATCCTCCAAGACCGTATATTTGGTCAGACGGTTTTAATGTCATCTCTTTCGGTGGTGTTGAAATGCTCGTGAGTTTTGTTATGGCTCTAAATTTTGTCTAATTTGAACCTGATCAAATCCAGTTCATTACGGTTTCCAAAATCTAGCATTTAAATCTATCGGGTTGCCCTCTTAGAAATGTAATTAAATTGTAATCGACGGAATCAATTTTGTTGCTCTTTCGAAAATGTGAATTCATAACAGATTATACAGTACCATGACAATCGGATGAGTAAAGATTGTACTTTAGTTAGGGGGCTTAATAAAATCCGAAATGAAATGAGGTGTCTAAATTTATTTTTGCATCGACCCATAAAGCGATCTTCTTAGACCATATACATGGTCGGATGATTTCAATATCATGTTACCTAACCGAATATGCTTGTTAGCTGACCGAACATGCTTATTATATAACTATATTCATCATATTATCTGAATGAATATATTCATTATCTAACCGAATCCATCTCGTTACTCTTTTAAAAAATATAAATCCAAATTGTATTAGAACTAAAATACTTAAAACACTAGAGGATTGTAAATCATTCAAATGTGGGTGTTAAGCAAATTAGAAAACAACTCGTAAATTAATTTTACAATTTATGATTGAGAAACATGAGAGACTGAAACCTAAGTAAAATGTAACTTAAGGGCTAAATACAAAATTTTCAAGGATTTGATTGTTCATTTGCTATGCGGACCGGATAGATCCTTTTTTGGGCCTATAACCTAGACCCATTTTCCTTATTTATTAATTTTTTTAGTAAAGTTTTATTTCCAATTTAATGTGTTCTAGAATATCCATATTCAAGGATGTGGATTGATGAATGGTGTTGATCACCATGCCACGTCATTTGAACATTGTTAAATTCAATAAATGGAAATTCCGCTTTGACAACAAATTTTAACAATTAAGAAAAAAACAGAGCAACACAGATTCACATGTCATGCATATTATGGAAAAAAGATTACCATTGCACAAAAGTTTAAGTTTCATTTTTAAAAACACCAGACATAAATACAAATCTCTCTCAAGGCTTCATCCAAGTCTTTTAAAAGTAGCTTAATAAAGACCAATTGAACCTTGTGATTACGAATTGACTCAAATTTCATGTGATAAACTACCAAAATAAATCCACTAGGTTCAAAATTTACATAAAACATGATGACTCCAAATGATGTTTAATTTTCCAGGGTAAATTGCATAATAATCCCTCAAACGGTTTCACCACTTCAAACTTTAATATCTTATAGTTTTTACTCATTTTAATACCCTAATGTATTTTCTCATTAGCACTTCACTACCATATGTTTTTACCGCCGTTTATTCATTGCAAACTATTTGTACAATTTCTTCTCTATATGATGCTAGAAATAAACCGAAGCAAAATGAACAAAATAGAAGGTAGCAAATTGCTACAGAACAAAATGCTTTTGAGTATTAAAGTGTGTGGGGAGGGGGGGGAGGGAATTATAAGGTGTTAAAATGCAAAAGTGATGAAAAATTCAAAAGTGATGAAACAGGGAGACGTTATCATACAGAATAATTGAATTTATTAACAAATTAATGCCCATTTAAGACAGAGAACAGAGAACTAGGAGAATAAAACAGGGCCAAAAGGGAAGGGGGGGGTTTAAATTGTCAAAAACCCCAAGCAGCTTTTCCTGCTGACAAAATCCCGACGGCCTCGACACGGTTGTCAAAACCCTCGGAAAATTCTCATGTAGTATTTGTATAGTTACTTGCTATATCTAAATAGATCATATATATCGCATCCAACTACATGCAATTGTACAAATATCGTATAATAACTAAATATAGCTGACAACGAGCTGTACAGAAACCACAACCAAGGTTTATTTTGACAATTGAAAAAAAAATTCATGGGATTTTAGACAACCCCTTCAAGTCAAGGGGCTGCTTGGGTTTTTTGGCATGTCGAACTGTTCTACCGTCTTACCCTTTCAATCTCAAGTATAGGATCTATATTCTCTCTCCCCCCCTCTCTCTCTCTCTCATATTCCAACAACCTCGTATCTTTGTCTCCACTTCTGTTCTTGATGATGCTCGATATCGGTGACTCCCCCGATAATGACACGTGGCAGATGACGTGTCCCGGAGCTTACAAGAAATGATCACACCCTGGGCCTCCGGCCCGAGGATTTTCCTGACCTTCGGTGGCCTTCCAGACCACCCCCGGCTCACCTCCGAGCTATCACAGAACCAAGATGCTCAGCCTCCCGCTCGTCCCCGAGCCTCCTGCCGAGCTAATCTTCCTCGGTCTCATCGACCGACCCACAACACCTATCACAGGGGCCTCCGCCATGGCTCCGTGAATCTCGCCAGGCGCGAGATATCCGCCGCCCATGATCCCGCGTTCCACGCCATCACGATCCCCCATTAACGAGCCTGTCTTGTCACTAATGGGGAACCCCGCCTATCACACGGGCGTGACGCCAGGGGCGTAACGGCCGGCATGAATCTCGCGCCCGCCTGCCCATGGCTGCCGCTATATAAACTCCTCTCTCAGACGACTCAGGTAAGCCATTTTTACTCCAATAGGCCGTTACTCTGCCAAAATACCCCGTCTAACTTGATCGTCGGGGGGTCCTCGGTGGCACAACCACCTCGGGACTTCTTTGCAGGTAGCTCGGCCTCAACCACACAAAACCCATTGAGATCCACACATTCCAGAGGCAACCCTCCAACCTAATCTCAGCCGTCCATCAGCGCTCGCGGCAGATCAACGGAAGATAACATCTGAAGGAGATCCATGGATCCATCAGCTAGCGCCGTCTGTGGAAACATAGTTCCACTCAACGAAAGTTCATCTTCCGATCTCGACTCCATGGCAAGCGGTCACCGTGATGATCCAAGCACCAGCCGTCGTCCTTTCCACAGTGGAGACGAGAGAGAATCCCCTCCTCCCTCGAACGCCATTCACGCCCTATCCGCACGGATAGATCGACTCACGTCTGTCGTGGATGCACTCGTCCGTATCCAAATGGCTGGGTAAGCTCCCCAGGTTGCCGCTCCCCCACCTCGGGACCGGGACCCCCATAGAGGGAGAGAAGACTCTGCCCGCGTTGGCATGACTGATCGACGCCTCGCTGTCTCCGGCAGCCGCATGCCCCCGGGGCTGACATATTCAATGACCCGGTGGGCGCCTCATAGCCTAACTCCGAGGTCTTATGCCAGAGCGCCTCGCCCCGAGCCCCATCGCACCCCTGTCCCTCCCGAGGAGGTGTCGGTCAGCTCTCCTGCGCCCAGGCATGACCGGCACCCCCTCCCTCGATAGGGTCGCGCGCACGGGACTCGCCATGGCAGCTCGAAGACGACTTCGCCAGGGGACCTGAGGAATCTCATCGAACGGAATCGGGGCCGTGGCCAGGCAGAGGTCTCCGGCAGCAAAGGCCAAAAATCAGAATATGCCGAATCATCGGGATACCAGGGCCGACTCGAAACCCTCGAAAAGAAGATCGAAGGCATGTATCGGGAAAGTCGTCATTCAAGCGACGGGGCTAAATATGCCACCGACTCGCTCACGAAGCCCTTCACCGAAGAGTTGCTCGCCCCCACATCTCTTCCCGGAACAAGCCCTCGAAAGTCTTACTCTTCGACGGGATGTCCGACCCGAAAGACCATTTGGACGCATTCACAGCTGGGATGAGTTTCCAGGACTGTTCCGACACCGCCCAATGCCGCGCTTTTCCGGCCACTTTCATCTGCTCCGAACGAGACCGGTTCCGAGGAATCGCGCCACGCTCAATCTCAACCTCCGATGAGCTGGCCACCCAATTTCTTGGCCACTTCGTCGGGAATAGACGGCAGAAGCGGACCGTCGACCACCTCTTCACCATAAAGAGCGGGGACAAAGAAACCTTCAAAGGGTACGTCACCCGCTTCTACAATGCCCTCCTCGAGGTCCCAGAATACAAGGACGAGACGGTCATTACGGCCCTCAGGTCGGGTCTTAGGCACAAGGAGTGGCCACGCTCCTTTGCATTAGCGCAACTTAAGACCATGGTCGAGGTAAAGGCCTGGACCGAACGTGAGATCCAGCTTGAGTCCGAGGTGAACACAAACCTGCCCCGGACAGAACAAGTTGATCAGAAGAAAAGGGGCCGGGAAGAGAAAGAAGATTGAGCGACCAAAGCCCTACTCCCCGAAGTTTCAGGAGTACACCCCGCTCAACGTCTCCCAGACGGTACTGCTGGAGGACACTAAGGGCGAGAGGTTCTTCAAACTCCCCCAGTCTTGAACAAGGCAGCAAAACGCACCCGGGGCCCCTACTGCGGCTTCCACAGGTCGTAGGGCCACTCCATTGAGAACTGCAAACAGCTCTGAGATTACATCGAGGAGCTAATTCGCTCGGGGCACCTGGCAACGTACTTGCGAGACAAGCAGCAAGCCGACCGTGAGCAGGAGCAACGTCCCCCTCCCGGCGAATTGACAATAGGCCAGATCATGGTCATGTTAGCGGGGGGTACGACGGAGACCGATGAGATACGACATCCCTCCCCGATCGAGGGACATGTCGGACACCCGAGGAAGAAGGCCAAAGCAGCCGAGCCGATCGTTTTTACCGACGAGGACCTCCACGGTATTTCCCTGCTTCACAACAACCCGCTGGTGATCACAGCTCGGGTCCACCACTACGAGGTGCAGAGGATACTGATCGACTCGGGAAGCTCGGCAGACATTCTCTTCTATGACTGCTTCCTGCGTATGGGACTCACCCCATCAGACCTAAAGCCAACCACCCATGTCCTGTCAGGGTTCACTAACCACTCCATCCCGGCGGAAGAGGTAATCACTCTACAATTTAATATCGGGGAGGCAGGCCGTACGCGCACCGTGCCTGTGGAATTTATCGTCGCGAGAACCCTATCGGCCTAAAACTTCCTCCTCGGCCTCCCTACACTGAACTCTTTCTGGGCCCAGATATCGATCTACCACCTGGCAGTGAAATTCCCGCTCGACCAAGGCGGGATAGGTCGGGCCTACGGAGACCAACGAACAACAAAGGTTTGTTTCACCGCAACCTCTACATCTGAGCGGCCAAACAACGACGTTGAGGGTGAGGGTGACATCAGGGGTTCTCTAGACACTCGAGATAAGCAAAAAGAGGTCCGAGGGACCCCGGTGGAGCCACCGACAGAGGCCCCCCTCGTAGAAGGGGACGACGAACGAACCGTTCAGATCGGGTCGCTTTTGACGGGGACTCAGCGAGACGACCTAATTCACTTCCTCAAAAACAACTTCGACGTGTTCGCCTGGACACCTGCCGACGTGCCTGGGATCAACCCCAAAATCATATCTCACAAGCTCGGGGTGGACCCTACGGTCCGACCCGTCCGGCAGAAAAAACGAAGCTTCGCCCCGATCAAACAAAAGGCGATTGAGGACGAGGTAGACAGGCTCCTCGCCGCCAACTTCATGCGGAATGTGCCATACTCGGAATGGTTGGAGAATGTAGTCATGGTCAAAAAGTCAAGCGGGAAGTGGCGCATGTGCGTCGACTTCACCGACCTCAACAAGGCATGCCCGAAAGACAACTATCTTCTCACTCGGATAGACCAGCTCGTCCACAGCTCGGCAGGCCATGAACTACTTAGCTTCATGGATGCATTCTCCAGCTACAACCAGATCCGTATGAATCCGGCAGATGAGGATCTCACCGCATTCACAACGGACCGGGGGGTATACTGCTACAAGATGATGCCTTTCGGCCTCAAAAACGCCGGAGCTACGTACCAACGCCTGGTCAATCGCATGTTCAAACCGCAGATCGGCAGGAACATGGAAGTTTACGTCGACGCCATGCTCGTCAAATTGATCTCGTCGGACGAACACGCCAAGGATCTGGACGAGGCCTTCGACGTCCTTCGAAAATACAAGATAAAATTGAACCCCGCCAAGTGCGCATTCGGGGTCACCGGTGGAAAGTTCCTCGGTTTCATGGTTACCCACCGTGGGATCGAAGCTAACCCGGAGAAAATCAACGCCGTCCTCAACATGGCTGTTTGGGTAAAAATTTACACCCCGGTTGACCGAGTCAAAGTCAAGGTCAACCCCCAAGCTAGGTGGGCCCAAGCCCAGGTCAAGCGGACCCACGCCCAAGTCAAGCCCACGGCCAGCCTCCCCATGGCAACGACAAAATCATGTAATAAATAATTATTATGTAATTTTTTTATACATGAATGTATGTAAAATGGGCATAAAGCCAATATTTTGTAAGCCCATGGCTTATGTGCAAAAATGAAATGACACATGAGCCATGGGATAGGCAAAATGCCATTTTGTAAAGCCCAAGGGGCTATATGTAAATATGTAAGCCTATATAAGGCAACATGATGATGAATAAAGTAACACTTTTCATTCTCACAAAAAAACCTAGGGTTTGTATCTCTTTTCCTTTTCTGAAGGTCTTAAACCTTCTTCTTTCTTTTGAATTAAATCAAGAGTTTTACTCTTCCTTTTCAAAAACAAAATAGTTTTTCACCACGAAAACCACAAAGGGGAACTTGGATCTGTCATCAGATCCCAAAAAGGAGAGATTTTGATATCTCACATCTCTTGATCTTCAAGATCCAGCTAACAGAGGAGGAAGAAGAAGAACCCCTTCCATTAACCCCAAAAACACACTCAGGAGTCCAACTCCTCTCTGATTTCTCTTTCGAGAAATCTTTTTTAGGCTAAAAGCCTCTTTTTCTCGCCGGCGCTCAAGCGCAGAGCGCCCGCATGCCGACACGTGGCGCGCTTGCGCTCAAGCGCTCAGCGCTCGAGCGCAAAGTGTCCACGTGCCGACATGTGGCGCGCTTGCGCTCGAGCGCAAGTCGCCCCGGTGCCGACACGTGGCGCGCTTGCGCTCCAGCGCAAGTCGCCCCCGTGCCGACGTGTGGCGTGCTTGCGCTCCAGCGCAAGCGCTCGAGCGCAAGTCGACCCCGTGTCGACACGTGGCGCGCTTGCGCTCAAGCGCAAGCGCAAATCGCCCCCGTGCCGACACGTGGCGAGCTTGCGCTCAAGCGCAGAGCGCCCACGTGCCGACACGTGGCACTCTAGCGCCTGAGCGCACAGCACCTAGGCGCACAGCGCCCAAGGTGCTGCCCCACGCATCCTTTGGATGTCTTTTCCCCTCTTTTTATGTACATACATATATATATGCATATGTATACATATTTACACACACACATACTCCACGACACTGTCCCTGTTAGAAAGAAAAATTTCTAACGGGGCGCTGTCCCGCACCCCGCAAGGGGGCTGCTAGCCCCCTTGACCCCCAGCCCGCTATCCGGGTAGCGGGACCCCCGTAAAAACTCTGCGGGGCCCCCGATATATCCAAAACCCCCTTTCAAAACACATCATATGCACACTGCACATTGAGTTCGCATGGCCAGTTTAACCCGTCAATCGGAGATTCTCTCGCTCCAAAGGCGAGGGGTAATTAACGGCAGCTTAGTCCGCGGCTGCCGGAGATTCGGATCCCCGCAATCATTAAACCCCGGCCTACCCTAGACAGGGGGAATCTGTAGCATACGCCTGACAAGCGCGCGCGTATTCCCATCTTAATGGGGTGACGAAAAACACCCTACAATGGCCGCTCCCAAGACTAACGTCGAAATCATGCGGCTGACGGGGCGGGTAGCTGCTCTGAGCCATTTCATGTCAAGGTCTGGGGAGAAGTGCCTCCCATTCTTCAAGGATTTAAGAAAGATTCCAAGGTTCGAGTGGTCGGAGGAGTGCCAGACCGTCTTTGACCAATTATAGAGGCACCTTGCGACTCCACCGCTGCTCACCCGGATAGTTGAAGGGGACGAGCTATCGCTATATCTGGCAGTATCCGACCAAGCTGCAGGCTCGGTGCTCGTCCGCGAGGTTGAGGGAGTCCAGAAGCCAGTATACTATGTGAGCCACGTCTTCAAAGACGCAGATTCGAGGTACCCAGCCATAGAGAAGATCGTCTTGGCACTCATCGTAGCCTCAAGAAAACTACGACACTATTTCTAGGCGCACACCATCCTCGTTCTTACCGAGCGGCCTTTGCTATTCTCGCCTCCCTCGAGTCCTCTGGCCGCCTAGAGAAATGGAGGTGGGAGTTGTCCCAGTTCGACATAAAATACCGCCCGAGGCAGGCTATCAAAGCGCAAGCCCTGGTCGATTTTATCGTCGAGTGCACCATCCCCAGCAAAGAGCCGGAGTCCACACCGGCCCCCGCAGCTCAGCCCTCTGTCGATGGGAAGCCTGACTCCGTCCCTGATTGGATCCTCTATGTCTACGGGTCCTCGACCGAGGATGGCTGTGGAGCCAGCCTCATCATTCGGGGCCCAAACGAGGCAGAAATGGAATATTCTCTGAAACTCGGGTTCAAGGCCTCAAATAACGTGGCGGAATACGAGGCCTTGCTGGCCGGACTGCACATAGCCTCCGGACTGGGGCTGAAAATGATTCGGATCCGTGGCGACTCCGCCCTATTCGTTGGTCAAGTGACCAGCCGATTCGAGGCACGGGAGCCTCTGATGGTGAAGTATCTGGTTGAGGTAATAAGACTGCGGAAGGACTTTCACGAAGTCCAGGTGGAGCAGATCCCCAAACAGCTGAACGCCCAGGCCGACGCCTTGAGTAAGCTGGCTTCATCTTATACGGCCAACAACAAGAGGAACATCCTCTTCGAGATCTTTCCATGGCCCAGCGTGGAAGACGGGGCAACGCCACTTCAAGTGTACACGGCCTAGGAAGAAGACCGGGACTGGAGAAAGCCCTTTGTGGAATTCCTGAGGGAAGGTACGCTCCCAAAAGATCGGGGAGAAGCCCGCCGACTCCGAGCCAAAGCTCGCCATTTTGTCTTGAGCAATAGGAACCTCTATAAGAAGTCCTTCACTCAGCCCCTGCTCCGGTGCGTCGACCCCTACGAAGCCGACTACGTCCTCCGTGAGATCCATGAGGGGGTCGGTGGCGCGCACCAAGGGGCCCGCACCTTAATCCAGAACTCCATGGAAGCATACCTCGCCTTCCTGCTACCAAGCTAACCGCCCTAACCTCCCCGTGGCCGTTTGCCCAATAGGGAATGGACATGATAGGCCAGTTCCCTACCGGCACGGGCGGGCACAAGTACGTTCTCATCGCAGTAGACTACTTCACGAAGTGGATCGAGACCATTCCCATCAGGAAACCGGACGCCACCACGACTATTAAGTTCCTACAGAACAACGTGATACTCCGGTTCGGCATCCCGAGGTGTTTCATCACCGACCATGGGACAAATTTTGAAAATGAAAGAGTTAAGGAATTCTGCAGCGAATATTGTATCCTCATGAAATTTGCCGCGGTCGCGCATCCCCAATGCAACGGGCATGCTGAAGTCGCTAACCGGGACGTCCTCTGAGGTCTTCGGACACACCTAGAAGGATGCCAAGGCAGTTAGGTCGAGGAATTACCCCGGGTCTTATGGGCCCTGCGCACGTCGAAGAAAACCCCTACTAGGAAAACCTTTTTCAGTCTCTGCTATGGTACCGAGACAATAGTCCCAGCAGAGATCGGGCTTCCCAGTCACCGGGTCGAGCATTTCGACGACGAAGCGAACACCTCAGCTCTTCGAACTAATCTGGACATTGTTCCCCTCCGAACGGCGGCCTGGACTTGGGCGTCCGTGCCTGATATTCGGGGCAGATGCTAATTGGTGCTATCCGTCCACCTCTCCGAAGATGCCAAGTTGATCCATGGCACCGTGCATCGGAGGCTTAGACGGATGCGGCCGATGTAGCAGACTTCGTCAGATTCCCCCTCGTGGAGGGGTTTTTGATTGTGGGGACGCTCTTCCCTGCAGGCGTAAGCCCCTGCAGATAATTACGCTACCGCATCGCGGTAACAACTTTCTCCTTCTCCAGCTGGTCACTTCGTGTCGTGGGTGTTTATTTCGTGTTTTATTGCCCGTGGATTGTTTACGGAGACTGAGTTATGTCGTCGCCCGTAGGGCGTGGACTAGTCCAAATCCGTGTTTGTCTTAGATTTGGGTTTGGGGGTTTGGTTTGAGGATACGTCAGCCATACTTGAGGCTAAGATCAACTCAAACGTTTGTTAATGATACGTTAGTCTAACGTTGAGACTAAGATCAACTTAACGGGATCGTTTAGATCCGACAAAGGAGTGTTTTAGGCTCCATTGTTCCAGTTTAGGGACATAGTGGTCCATCGTATATGTGGCCGTCGGGACCCGTCATCTCTCTGACGACATTGAAGGATTACAACGACGGATGTCAGAGGAGTTCAGAGATGTACCCTCGAGCCAGAGTTAATTGGGGGGATTCATAGTCCAGTCTGTTTGAAGGTTTAAGGATACGTTAGCCATCTTTGAGGCTAAGATCAACTTAAACGGGACCGTTTAGATCCGACAAAAGAGCATACGGGGCTCTATTGTTCTAGTTTAAGGACATTGCGGTCCACGGGTAGTTTAAGGACATTGCGGTCCACGGGTAGTTTAAGGACATTGCGGTCCATTGTTAGTTTTAAGACATCTCGGTCGAGGTTAAGGACGTCGTAGTCCATGGGTTTAAGGACTCCACAGTCCGGTATGTGCTCTGGATGCTTCACACGGGTTCACTGCCATGCTAGGCGAGGACCAGGCTCCGCTCTGGACGTTTTCTACGGGGTCAAAGAGTGACATTATCCGCGTTCCACGTAACCAGGAATTTTGCAGTAGATACTTCACACGGGTTCACTGCCGTGCTCGGCGAGGACTAGGCTCCGCTCTGGGCGTTTTCCGCGGGGTCAAAGAGTGACATTATCCACGTTCCACGTAACCAGGAATTTTGCATTAGACACGGGTTTAAGGACCCCACAGTCCATATCAATGTATGGTCGTCGGGACCCGTCACCTCTTTGAAGACATTGAGGGATTACAATGCCAAGTATCAAAGGAGTGAAGAGATGTACCCTAGAACCGGAATGGCTTAAGTAGTCCTTGGCCCAATTTGGGATCAAGACCGATTAATTATGTTATGAGCCTATTAGCCCAGTTAATTACGAATTGAAGACTCATGGCCTAGCTTGGGCTAAGTCCGATCATGTCTGGAATATTGGCTTCTTGTTGGTCCATTGAAGGAGAGGCTTTGCCTCTATCCATTTAGTCAATTGGGCCAAAGCCTAGTGTTAAACACTACAGAGCAATCAGTGTTGAACACTGGGAATGAGGTTGACAAGTTAGTGTTTAACACTAAAAGATAATTGGTGTTAAACACCAGCAACAAGGCTTTCAAATTATCATAAACACTAAAACAGATCAGTGTTGAACACTGGCAATGGAGATCTCAAATTAGTGTTAAACACTAAGGTAGTCAGTGTTGAACACTGCGAATAAAGTTCTTTGATCAGTGTTGAACACTAAGGCCCAACAGTGTTTCAATACTGGATTCGAGAGTTCCAATTTAGTGTTAAACACTAAGGCAAGAGGGGTCACGTGGCAACACGTGAGAGCGCCCTCCCTTCATTTATTCTGCTGAGATTATCGCATCACGTGCCCTCACGTGAAGGGCATTTAAATGCTTATATATTAAAGCTTCTGCCGAGGGTCACATGGGTCACGTGGGGTGCTACCTCAAAGGGGCTTTCTGTAGATCTCTTGGGGGGTCACGTGGTGACACGTGACCCTGTCTCTATGTATGTTGTTTTTAGAGGATCTGTTAATCTTTTTCTCAGGAATTAAATTCCTCGATCTTTAAATTTCTGAGGAATTAAATTCCTACTTCTTTTTGAAGACTTATATTCTGGAATAGAGTTGAACTCTGAATTTTCTGTAGGAATTAAATTCCTCATATATGTGAAGAACTGAATAGGGTTAAACCCTAATAAAAACTTTTAAGGAATTGGACTCCCATTCTCTGTTAAGTTATGATTAAGGGAATTAAGTTCCCGCTGTTTCAACAGAACTAGGTTTTTAATTAGGGTTAAACCCTGTTTCTTTTTGTTCTGAAGGAATTAAATTCCCATAACACAGGGTCAAGCCCTACTTTTATCTTAAAGGAATTAAATTCCTATAGTTCTGTGAGAATTAAATTCTCGTATTTCCATTCCCTCTCTATGTTTTGGATCTGCATGGCAGGATCTCAACCCATTGAGAATTAAATTCTCAACCTAAAGGGGAGATGTGCACTTTGCAGATCCTCTATCAAAGAGAGAAAAAATATGTTCTTCTGTTTTATATATCAGAGTTAAACTCTGTTGAGAATTAAATTCTCCTTCTTTCAAAAAGCCTTCCCTTTCTTACCTAGGGTTTTCCTTTGCAGAAGCTCCAAATTCCTCAAAGTATCAAGGCTCTCTCTTTTTTCCTCCCTCTGCGTATATATCCTTTTTTTTGTATCTCTTGGCTCCTATTTATAGGAGAAGCAGCCGAGTCAATTAGTTTTTGACGAATCTTCCTTGAGATATTTGATTTGCATCCATTATTCGTTCTGGACCTTTGGATTGCTAGGTGAATTTTATTCACCATTGGATTTCAAATCCAGGGATTCTCCTTTGTTATTTCGTTTAGATTTAAAGGGGAAATCTTTCCAAACCAGAGATTTTCCTATAGATAGATGATATTTAATCACCTCTGAATCTTTAATTCGATCGGTTCCAGATAGTCACTTTCCTTTGGAAAGATTTGAATCTCCTTCAGAATTTAATTCTGTTAACAAAACGGGCTTTGAAAGCCGGTCACGTGTGGGCACGTGACCCCCTTGGAACGAGCCTTCCTCTTTCTTTTTGCGCTCTGTCTTCTGATTGCTGCTTAACCGTCACGTGCCACCACGTGACCCCTGGTCACGTGTGAGCACGTGACCCTTGTCTGGACTCTTTTTCTTGATTTAACTGGAGAACAATTCTAATGTTTTGAGCGTCACGTGCCAACACGTGACCCCTGGTCACGTGGGAGCACGTGACCTCTCTTGAAGCTTTTTCCTTGATTTGATCAGGGAACCGATGTGCCTCTGAATCCGCTTTAAAATGTCACGTGCCAACACGTGACCCTGGTCACGTGGGAGCACGTGACCCTTTCTGAAGCCCTTTTCTTTGATGTAGTCAGGAAGCTGAATCTGCCTTGATGATGCTTTTGGATGTCACGTGCCAACACGTGACTGCTGGTCACGTGTAAGCACGTGACCCTTTCTTAAGCCTTTTCCATAAGCTTTTCTGATTTTAAATCAGAAAACAGACATATTGTTAGAGAAACGAGACCGGGCTCATATCAGAGCTGTCGCCTATCAACAGCAAATCGCCCGCTACTACAATGCGCGAGTTAAGCGTCGTTTCTTCAAGACCGAAGATTTAGTCTTAAGGCGGAATGAGTTTGTCGATCAAGACAAGCTGCATAAGTTGTCTCCGAAATGGGACGGTCCTTTCCTCGTCTCCGAGGTCCTGCCCGGCGGAGCCTACCGCTTATAAGACGCGGATGGTCGCAAGTTTCCATGGCCTTACAACGCTGAGAAGCTCAAGCTGTATCTCTGAAAAGAATATCTAAGAATGTATATTTCTTCTTTCATAAAGGCGATGTAAACTTTTCTAAAGTTCTTTCGATCTAAATAATAAAAAGAGAACAATGGGGCATCGCAAAAAGGATAATTCTATTTATTTAAAAGATATTATGGGCTCCTCAGCCTTACAGAAAAAGAAAAAAATTTACGACAAAGGAGGAATGGGATCGAGGAAGTACTCCTGGTGATACTCAGAGTAGATTTCCATAAGCCGGGCCCTAGCCTCTGCAGCCCTCTCCCGCCGATGCTGCACGTGAACTTGGGACGCTACGGAAGCACCCAACGCTCCACCCTCTGCGCCTTGGCTCACGATATACCTCATATTGAAGCACTCCAAAATGAGGGCCGGGGATCGGTCGTGCCTGGCCTTCGAGATGAGGCCGAGCAGGAAGATCGAGCGCACCTTGTCGAGCGCTTCGTCCAGCAGCTCCTCAGAGAAAGGGTTGTCCAACCCCGGGGACCTCCTCCAAATTGCGTATATCAGCAACTGAAGCAGGGACGGCCGCCGAGGGAGAAGCCGACCGACATGATCCTCGAGGCGCTGAACCACTCCCCGGTACCCATCCTCGGCCAGGGATTGGTCGTACAAGGAGACGTCGTCGAAGGTGATGATCTCTTCGATCGAATACATGCGCCTAGTCATCTCAAAAAGCGATGCCGAAGAAGTTGTCGTCTCCTTCTCTATTTATAACCTCAAACAGAATCCTAAAGGACCTGGATTCACGTGCGCATGGGCGCAAATCCTGGGATCCGCCAAGATTACTCCAATACCGCTCCGCCACGTAGCAGAACTGACGCGACTTCCCAAAACGTTACGCGTCCCCTAAGCGTCCCTGGCACGTGCCGCCTGCGACGGTCGCTCCCACCAATGTTCATGAACCTAGGAAGGTGAGACCGAGCCTCCGGATCCACCGAGCAGCTACCCTGCTCGGTCCATCCTTAGCAGACCACTACTTGGGTTCTTCAACAAAGCGCCGTAAATTCTTCTAAGTTCTTTTTATTTAAACATCAAGAAGGACACGATAGAGTATTGCAGAAAAGAAGAATTTTATTGATTCAAAGAAGGTATTGTAGGCTCCTCAGTCGTACATTGAAAAAAAAGAAAAAAAGAAAAAAAAAGAAGAAAAATTACAGTAGCGGGGGAAGGGGTACAAGAAATATTCCTCGTGGTACTCCGAGGAAATCTCCACAAGCCGGGCCCTTGCCACCACGGACGGGCCATAAAGCTCCACGGGCAGGCACCCATCGGCGAGATGCCTCAATTGGTAACACTCGAGGACGAGTGCCACCGAGAGATCCCGCCGACTCATCGAGATCAGGCCGAGACGACATAGCGACCTCAGCTTCCCAACCGCCTCGTCCTTCAGCTGTTCGGACAAGGGTTTGTGCAGCCCCAGCGATGCCCTCCAGATGGAGTACATGAGCAGCTGGAAAAGGGGCGATCGTCGGGGGAGCAGGCGGCCGATGTGATTCTCAACCCGCCGCATCTCCTCGGAGCACAGCTGGTCGTATAGGTACACGTCCTCGAAAGAGATGATCTCGGGAATGGTGAAAGGGAAAGTTTCCATTCTTATGTTTTGGGGATGAAAAAAAGAGTGATCGACACGCCATCCATTTTACAGCCCCACATCGCCTCCAAGAGTCCAACAATCGCTCGTTTCTTCCACTGCTGTACCGCCACGCGGCGGACATCACGCCTTTCTCGACGAAATCAGAATGACACGGCTCTTACGCTTCGCCTCCCCCCACGCGCTTATAACACGTGTCGCCCACGACGGTCCCTCTTCCCGATGTTCACACACCGGGGAAGGTCGGACAGAACCTCACGAATCCACCGAGCAGCAACCCTGCTCGGTCCATCCTTAGCTGGTAATTTCTTATCCAACGACGCCAAGGATCAAAACCCTTACCAAGAGGCAATCGGGCAGCAACCCTGCTCGGTCTATCCTTAACAGGACTCTCCATGCCCTCCCGCGCTTAGGATCAAAGCCCTCACCAAGAGGCAACCGGGCAGCAACTCTGTTCGGTCCATCCTTGGCTGGTAATTTCTTACCCACCGATGCCAAGTATCAAAGCCCTCACCAAGAGGCAATCGGGCGACAACCCTGCTCGGTCCATCTTTAGCAGGCCTCTCCATCCCCTCCCGCGCTAAGGATCAAAGCCCTCACTAAGAGGCAATCGGGCAGCAACTCTGTTCGGTCCATCCTTGGCTGGTAATTTCTTACCCACCGATGCCAAGGATCAAAGCCCTCACCAAGAGGCAATCGGGCGACAACCCTGCTCGGTCCATCATTAGCAGGCCTCTCCATCCCCTCCCGCGCTAAGGATCAAAGCCCTCACCAAGAGGCAACCGGGTAGCAACCCTACTCGGTCCATCCTTAGCTGGTAATTTCTTACCCACCGACGCCAAGGATCAAATCCCTCACCAAGAGGCAACCGGGCAGCAACCCTGCTCGACCCATCCTTGGCTGGTAATTTCTTACCCACCGACGCCAGGGATCAAAAGCCCTCATCAAGAGGCTACCGAGCATCTAACCTGCTCGATCCATCCACGTCTAAGCGATTTCCACCTCGACTTCGGGGCCATGGAGATACCGACTTTTCACCGGTCTTCGCATACTTGGCAAATGGTTGACTTCAACTCTCAACTCGACGTGCGACCGCTAGACGAAAAACCGACCTTAACATGAAAGCAGTACTGTGCAAATAAAAATGTTTACCGCAAACAAAAGAACACTGCAAAAAGATTTTTTTCATAAAAAAATCGCAAGTCTTTACAGAGGTATTATGGGTTCCCCAGCCTTACAAAAACACCCGGAGGCTTACAAAAATTTAGCGCAAAGAAAATAAGGAAGCGAGGAATTTCAGGCCTCGGGGCCGTGGAGAATCTCGATGAGCCGCGCGTCAACTGCGACAGCCGGGACGGCGTCTTGAAGGTCGGCATCTGTTGCAAGAGCCTCGGTACCGAGGGGACCGACTTCTCCCCAATACTCCCACTGGGGGCCTCTCCCCCTGCAGGGCTTCCGGGGGCATTCCCCTGCGCGTCATCCTCGAGAGGGTACTCACCCCAAAGCTCGCCGTCGGGGAACTACGACATCAGGGCCTTGACGGCGTCAAGAGCGTCGTGCTAAATGACGGCAGCGGCTCCAGCGAGGTCGGTGTAGAACTGATCCGATTTCTTGTAGTTCTCCACTGCCTTTGACGCTCGAAGCTCGGCACGCCTCGTCCCCTCCTTCATCGCCTCGTTCTCCCTCCTGAGGGTGTTCGCCGTCTTCTTCAGGGTGGCGACGAGCACCTTGGAATCTTCCAACTGGGCCTCGGCGGCTCGGGCGGCCTCTCGACACCTGGCGATCTCCCGATTCCCGGCCGCCACCCGGTCTTCAAAGGTAGCGACCCCCTCCATTGCCGCCTCCAGCTCCAGCCTTGAGCTCTCCTCTCGCGAGGAGAACTCGCCCGCGGCCCGCATCGCCGGGGCAATTTCCTCGTCCTTCATGTTGACGACGAGGGCGACGTGCTGGAGGACCTGAAGAAAAGAAAGAGTGTTAAAAAGGAAAGGGAGACACCCAATCACGCGAACAAAAATGTTGAATGAAGAACCAAGTGGGGTGCGAACACTAACCTGCACGGCCTCTTACGCAATGGCTGCCATTTGGGCCCGGAGGGTCCCCCGAGGGATTCTGCCCCCAGCCAACCTTTCCATCTCCGAAAGCAGGTTGTCGGCGACGGAAAGCCCTGAAGGCATCTTGAAGTGAAGCTCCCTATCGTCCACGAGGATCGGGGAAGCCGGGGAGCGGGGTGCCTTCCTATGAAACCTCTTGAGGAGCGACGCAGGGGAACCAGTCTCACCCCCCACCTCTGGAGCCCGGGGCTCCTGCTCCCGAGCACGTTTTCAGCTCGGCGCACGGCTGGACTCTAGGGCCCGGGGCGCGCCTGGACGCCTGGATGGAGCAGCTGCCGGTGGAGCCGGAGCCGACGGCGGGCGAGAAGGACCGGCGCCTCCGGCCTTCTTCCCCTTCTTCGTTTTGACCAGGGCTGCCCGAAACTTGCCTAGGTCCATGGGTTCTGCATAAGACAAAATACAAAGGAGTTAGCAATACCAGAAAAGTAAAAGAATGCACAAGTGTAAACAAGTCGCCTGAAAACTCTTAATTTACCCGTGAACTGGGTGGGGCTGAGCCTGGCCTAACCGAGGGCCCGCTCAGACAGCAGCACATCAGCTCGAGAGAGGGGCTCCCACTCCGACACCGCCACCGCGTCGGGATGATTCGACCGACTCACCCGCGGGCAACTGGCCCCGTGCCACTGGATGGGCACGGGCCAATCCTCACCCTCGGGCGGCCCAACAATCAAGAACTTTTTCTTCCATTCGTGAATGGAAGAAGGTACTACGATGACCCCCGGCCTGGGAGCGTCCCCCCGTTGTTTTCTAAAAGAGATGTATACCTAGCTCGGTTCGTCCCTGCGAGCGCCAGGGTGGTTTTTATAGCAAAGAGAAGAAACGAGAAGGCTCCGGCTGAAAGGGATCAGACGCAATTTCAACCGGACCGGGAACCCAAGGAGAACCCTCTAAGAGTTTGGCACTAATTGGCCCGGGGCTAACCCAAAACAATTCAACGTCTCAATCACTTCGGGAGAGAAGGGCAGGTGCATCCTGGCCTAAAAGGCTTCCAGGTACAAGGCAATCTCCTTTCCCCGTACGTGGTCTGCCCTCTCCCCCTCCTCGGCCAGACGAAATGAATAGCCGGGAGGAATGTGGAAACAAGTCCGGGTGGTGGCGAGCTCATCCGCATGCCTCAGCGTGGATGACGCGCCAAGAACACCCATGACCTGTGC
The DNA here is from genome assembly GCA_030015575.1 of Agapanthus africanus. Lineage (NCBI taxonomy): Eukaryota > Viridiplantae > Streptophyta > Magnoliopsida > Asparagales > Amaryllidaceae > Agapanthus > Agapanthus africanus. The sequence goes on from CM057341.1 coordinate 137,487,578, forward strand.
TCTGGGGACCGCCTCCGTCGCACAACCTCGGGGAGCATGACTAACCCTAACTTCCCGGAGGACCCTGACTCAGAGGAGGAAGAGGAAGAAGTAGAAGAGGAAGATTCAGAAGACTCCCTAGACTCTACCCGGACTATATCTAAAGATTCCTCGAAAGAAGACATCTAACTTGATCGAAGGGACGTGTCCTCGAGAGAGAAAACGCGAGGAATCCGACCTGAGGAGGAGAGAGCCGGGCTAATACGACTAGGGACGAGGAAATTATGAAGAGGTATGGGCCCTGATGGGGATCCCGCCTCTATTTATAGATGCCGGCGTACACATCCTACGGCTCCGATCGCCTCCGGCCAAAACAACGTTTCGCAACCAACGGCCAACATCGTTCCCCCTGTCGTACTCACATCGGGCGCGTCCCATCGGGCGCGGGAACGCCTGCAGCCCGTCTCGCCAGCCAATCAGCGCCAGACACGTGGGCTGTCGCTTCGATGAACGTACGCACAAACCGGCGTTTCCTCTTAAATGCGAGATCTCTCTCCTGATCCGCTGACGTCATCGAGAAAATACGACTAATTGCCCGGGAATATGCACCGACGATATTTTCAAGTAAGAGCTCACCCTGGGTGACTGGTCAGACCACTCTCGACCCGACCCAGGAACGGGTCGAGACGAGAGTGGGGGGCTAATGATGATGCTCAATATCGGTGACTTCCCAGATAATGACACGTGGCAGATGACGTGTCCCAGAGCTTACAAGAAAGGATCACACCCCGGGCCTCCGGTCCGAGGATTTTCCCGACCTTCGGTGGCCTTCCAGACCAACCCCTGGCTCGCCTCCGAGCTATCACATAACCAAGATATTCGGCCTCCCGCTCGTTCCCGAGCTTCCCGCCGAGCTCATCTTTCTTGGTCTCACTGACCGACCCAGAGCACTGATCACATGCGCCTTCGCCACGGCTCCGCGAATCTCGCCAGACGCGAGATATCCGCCGCTCATGATCCCGCGTTCCACGCCATCACAATCCCCCATTAACGAGCCTGTCTCGTCATTAATGGGGAATCCCGCCTATCACGCGGGCGTGAAGCCAGGAGCGTAACGACCGGCGTGAATCTCGCGCCCGCCTGTCTATGGCTTCCGCTATATAAACCCCTCTCTCAGACGACTCAGGTAAGCCATTTTACTCCAATAGGCCGTTACTCTGTTAAAATACCCCGTCTAACTTGATCGCCGGAGGGTCCTCGGTGGCACAACCACCCGGGACTTCTTTGTAGGTAGCTCGGCCTCAACCACACAAAACCTATTGAGATCCACACGTTTCAGGAGACAACCCTCCAATCTAATCTTAGCCGTCCATCGGCGCCTTTAGCAGATTAAAGGAAGATAACATCCGAAATAGATCCAGGGATCCATCAGTTCTTCAAGTCTATCTCACTTCTGCATCCCTTCTCATACTTTCTTTTCTCAAAACAAATCCAATCTCTTCGAAGACAAGGCCTCAATTGAGGGTCAAAGGTGAGAGCTTTCCTTGATTCCTTTGTTGGGTATTGGGTGATTATCCTCTTCACACCTTAAAGTTTTGATCTTTGTGTTATGGGTTTTTCTTCTTGTGATCCGTGGTTGGGTTTATCTTGTGTAATCCTCTCTGATGCCAATTGGGTTTATGGTGATGTTGATTGGTTTAGTTGAAAGCTTAACTCTTAGATTTCTATCCCTTTTTGGGGAGTATTTTATAATTGTAGTTCCTATCTTTAGGTTTTGTCTTGAAGAGAAATATTGTTGGTGATGCAGGCTGTCTCTTCATCTGGACACCCTGTTGCTAGCAAGATAACCCTTGAAGTTGGTATCTCATGTTCAGTTGATATACTTTAAGATTTGGTTCTTGTTGGATAGATTGCAATCAATAATTTGTTTGGAGTTCCTTGGCTATTCTTTGCATTTAGATGTGCTAAGTTAGGTGTGTCGATTTTTGATATGATTTTGCTAAGTTAGGTCCATCATCATCTTCATTTTTCTCATCGAAATGGGGTCGGCTATGGAGCAAGGATATGTGAGTTTTAACACAAGTTTTACGACAGACTGCCAACATGACATCAACGCTTTTTAGATTAGTCTCAAAATCCTACGTACCTGAAAAAAGAATATGATCATGAGCCGGCTTGCTATAGTCCTTAAGATTAGTTGGCATCCCCAAATTCTCCTAGACAATGGAAAAGTCTAGTAGAAAAGGAAAGACAATAGTTTTGCGTAGATAATAGGTAAAGCCTAAAGGCGAAACATTAACATTCCAAAAATTTGACCCCTTTCAAAAATCTGATCATTCTTGTGTTTTCCTTGTCTTATGGCAGGTAATAGAATGAACAATTCGATAATCTTGTATTTGTTCACTTGCAAATGGGTTCAGAAGGGCCTTCAGTGGTTACAGTTCATGTTACCGGATTCAAGAAATTTCATGGGGTGGCTGAGAATCCAACCGAAGCGATCGTCGGTAATCTGAAGGAATATATGAAGAAGAAAGGATTGCCAAAGGGTCTTGTTCTAGGAAGCTACAACGTTCTTGTGACTGCAGGACAAGGGGCGCTTGCTCCGCTTTATAAAATTTTAGAGTCGGCCCTAAATGGAGAAATAGCGGTAATTCGGATGCTGGCCATGTTATTTGGGTCAGTTTGGCATCTATTTCTTGTTCTTGTTTTACTATTGAGATGAATATATTGTGATCATGGAATGAGCTTGTTAGAATATAAATATATGTGTAGTCACAATTTCAGTGTTTTGATGCAGTGGGACATTTAACACGGTGTCAGAGCAACCCGGGTTCAAATCCCTCAGGGCATGCATTATTTTAAGGGTATAAATTGAAAAAAAATATTGCTGCTCAAAAGCACATGTTTCGGTTCATAAAGAGGACTCTTAAGTCTTAACTGCGGGTGATGTTAGAATATATAACCATATCTCTTAACCCTCATCAAACTTTGGATTTTTTGTGTAGTGTCAACGACTTGAAGACTTAAAAGGGAGCATTCACAATTCGGTAATTGAAGGCTTTAAGATTAGAGGTGCATATGCTGCCTTAATATTGTTTCGGGTTTTAATCAGACACAAGTTCAAGTATGGATGCATGGATAAAATTGTTAGGTCTTGTATCCAGCACGCATTTCTCATCGACAAACCCGCTTTCTTCTTATAATTCTATGCTTATTGGGTTTCTGATAACTTCGACTCCCTTAATAGCTGCGGGAAATCTTGATATTTTGTATGACAAATGAAGAACTCGAAAGTAATTAGCCCAAAATGTTGGGGGTATGATATGTTCTTTGTGACCTTTAAAATAGTTACTATCAATTCTTTTCATAGCACATCATCAATTCATCATCACCATCATCATCGTAGCGTTTTCCTATTATATTGAGGGAAGCATAATTTTTTTTCTTTCCAAAACGCTACAAATCTGGTCAGATTTCTATATAAATTTAACATATAATCTCTTTTAGTTAATGAAATTTCTGACACGAAACTATAACAGGCAAGAGAGAGGAATAGAACTTAAAAGGCTAATTGTTTGGTGGAGGTAGCTAACTCACAGCAAAAAGTACGGCCATCCAAAATTCTTCAAACCTAAAGAAGCGTCTTGACATAGATGGAAAGATCTCTATATGGTTTGATTCACCGTTGAGACAAAATATATTCAAAAAGTAAAATTGAAACAAGAAGGAAGCTATTTGTTAGCGTCCCTTGCACAACACATGTTAACCATTACCCGCCATTTTTCTGATATTTACTACAAGCAATTCATCTTCCTAGTTTGTGGTTGCTCGTGGTTACTTTACTTGATATCATAGTTATGAAGTTATGCCATCAGATTTTTTAATCCTATTTCGCTCACCACTCTAGGCTAATTTAACTTGCATGTTAACTTGCTGTTCTTCAGCTTCATTTTGGAGTTAATAGTGGCGCAGCAAGGTTTGCTATTGAGACACAGGCAGTAAATGAACCTACGTTTTGTTGCCCAGATTAATTAGGATGGAAACCCCAGGTAAACATGATCTACTTTTTTATTTTCAAAATCATAGATTTTGAATCAATCCCGATTTCCAAGTTTCTTGACATAGTTTGTGTTCTCAATTTTCATTCAGAGAGTTCCTATCTTTTCTTCCGATGGAGGCATTACACGCATACGAGAGGTAAAAATTTGCCAACATTCACATTTCATGTAGCTATATTTATCGCAAACGCTACTTAATTGTGGTTTATATTAGGATATTCTCGACTTGAATATTGGTATTTACTGTTTTGAATTTTAGATATATTTTCCCTTATGCATGGATCCTTTGTGAGTTGAACAAATATTTATTTGTGGGGCCATAGTTCATTGTGTCCTACACAAAGAGACTCATGGAATGGAATTAACATGGCTTGAATTTGAATATTATTTGTCTTGTGAACTATATAAGCTTTTAGATGACGATAAATGAAATCATCATTAAGTAAAAAATAAGTCAAAATAGTTATAAAGTACTTCACCAATAATTTTCAATTGAATCCAACCCATCATCAACAAACAGTTAAAACCGGGTCCGGGCATTAGTTCGTTAGGCCGACCCGATCCAACACGTGTGCATCCCATGTTCTTAATCTATCTCTCTAGTTCTTTTTGACCTAAATGCCCATCATATTCCGAATTTTCCATTTACATGATTTTTCAACTATTCTTAAAGAATGAAATCAATCATAAGATTCCGTTATGCATACAAATTTAATCCATAACAATTTAACCAAATCACGTAGCCGATACCAAAAGTTTCAGATAAAGATCATCTTTCTTCGCATTACACAAGTAAAAGAATACAGATGCTAGAATCAATGACAACATTGTAAACACTAATTATTTGTTTCGTCTTCAGACTTCTCTTCCTGTGAACGAGATCACCGAGTCATTGGCGAGCATGGGGCACCCCGTGATGCCCTCCGATGACGCCGGCTGCTCCGTGTGTAATTACGTCTACTACCACTCCCTTCGATTCCCAGAGGAGCACGGGATCAAATCCGTCTTTGTGCACGTGCCTCTCTTCTTCACGATCGATGAGGAGGCCCAGATGGAGTTTGCTGCATCTCTTCTCGAGGTACTCGCTTCTTTGTGCTGTTAAAGCATTGAGGTCAATTGGAAGTATTAAGTTGTTCAGATATCTGTGTTATGCTTTCAGGAAATGTGTGAAGATGTTGTTGTGTATGTTGTTCATGACTATACTTTGGGTGAAAAGAATTGCAAATCTTGTGGTTGTTGTGTTTGTCGCGATAAATGTGTGAAGGAGTTCTGCTGAAATAATTTTTTGCCCTTGGTTGCTCTTTTGCCCAAAAATGGCAGGTAACGATATTGACTTTCGAAAAATTGCACTTTGCCTATAATTTAACGGCCATAAAAAATTCGTTTTTGCCGATTTTTTCTTTCTTTTTTCAATATGCAGTGTGAATGGAAAAAAAAAGTGGGTAATTGTGAAATTTTTGGGTAGAGTATGCCTTTTGTAAATTCTGGGTGATTTTCAGGCAAAAGTGAAGTTTAAGAACATGCATAATTGTCAAAGCTTAGATGATATAATTGAAGATTTTGTGCTTTCTGTGTGTATTTCTGAATTGTGCTTGTAAATGTTGCTTTGTTTGTTTACTTTTGTCTTTATTTGTTTCATTAATAATATATGCATCTAGATTTGTAGACATTTGAGTCGTTTTCAGTTTGGGAATTTTTTTTGCATAACTTGAGAATTAATCGATACATCTGTTTGCTATCAAGAATATTCTCTCTTGCTTCTAATGCTTATGAAAATGATGCAATGACCAAAATCAAACTTTCTTTGAAATGAAGGATCTAAACAAATACATCTGATGTTACTTCTCAAAATCGAAGATAACAATTATCCATTTTGATTCAGACATGATATGATGCAAAGAATGTGTCTTTCATCAATTTGGGTCATGAAAACTTTCTCAATATGTAAATATATCATCACACAACCACCAATAAATATACCTTTTTTCTCAACTAAAATGCACTTTTTACTATCCTGTGGGCTCCCATCAAACACACACAAAAAGCACATCCAATAGCTGGGGATCCCAACCCTAATACAAGCGTATAACCCATCTGGGCCTGGTGTTTTGTCTAATATTATGTACTAGATACTCAGCAACCAAACTCGTGGTTCTCCCGCAGAGACTGAGGCAGGCCATCCTGCAAGCAAGAGATCGGCGGGATCGTTAGTGTCTCTTGCACACCATACGCATTCCAACAGAACGGATCGTCGACCAGCTCCCCTTCAAAGGGCAGCAGTTCCACCTCTGACATCGTGATGTTCGTGCAAGGCACGCTGTCGCTACAGGCGAAGTGTATCGGTGGGCTTCTTACATCGTACGTCCCCTTCACGTTTGAATACGAGATATCGGATACGTAGACTGCTGTACTCTGGTTCTTGCAATCCTTACTCATGCAATAGTACTGGTCGATGATGATACAGTTCCGTACATTTTCCATGTACACATTGTTGAAGCTTATGCCGAATACGGATCCCATTCCCCCTTGCCATGTCTTGATCCGTAGACCGTTGTCGGAGTTTCGGATCACCGCATTTCGGACATTAATGTTCGAGACGCAGGCTTGGGATCCGTGCACTCCTAAGCTTCCGATGCTAAAGAAAACAGACAACAGCGATCCGATCAGAGCAAATTCGAGACAGTTAAGAAGAGTTAAAGGCAACAGTAGAAGTATACCTTATGCCATGGCTATGACCACAGGTGACATTTTCAATGTCTACATCTGAGCAACCAGGGCCAATTGAGATGCAGTCATCACCTGCATCAATTAACAATTATGATTATAGTCGAAGTGATGTTTAGAGAGAAGATACATTACTGTCAAGAACTCGTTACAAGTTCAAAACACAAGACAAGGGGAAAAAAACCCAAAGGTTTGCACCATTTATTAAGAAAAGGTGTGGGACCCGAATGGCCCAAACATATAAAATCTCAAACAAAATAATACAATTTATGGCCGTATCTTATTATATTCTTTCTCATACTCATGGAGAGGATCATACAAGGATTGTATGCATATAAAATATTTAATCCTTGTATTTAATCATACAAGGATTTATGAACCCCCAAAACAAAACCTAAATAAGTAAAATACATAATCTCTCTCTCAATGTCTTTATACTCGTAGACAGGTTAGAAATCTTGATATCTTCAATGTGTATAAAAATAGACTCATTACTGTTTGCATGTGTGTTGATGGACCCAAACATGAGACAACACTAATGTGTCATCTTCACCCCCCACATGTTCATGAAATCATTGAAAGCGAGCCTTGGATCCATGAAAAAAATTATTGTTCCTGGTATACCCATTGTGTTTAATGTATTTCTCCATGCAATACATAATTTAAGCTCATCAACAGGTTACAAACCAAATTTGAAGACAACAAAATGGAAAAGATGCCAAGCGAAAAAGAATGACTCACTGCTGAAAGCTATATTTTATCTCTAAATAAATAATGAAAAATTGAAATTTACGAGGTAAGCACCATTGCTGATCATTGAGTTGTAGATGGCAACTGACTTGGTTTGCTCTATGTGGATGCCATCAGTGTTGGGGCTAAGAGCTGGGGAGTTTATAGAAATGCCTTCGATGTGGACCCCATCGCAACCGTCGAATTTTATGTGGAATTGGGGGCTGTTTTCAATGGTGAGGTCCCTCAATATGAGGTTAGAACTCATGAAGAACCTAATCATCTGAAATTGAATCAAAAGAATAGAATTAGATTTCAAATGCTTATGAAAACAGAGTAACTCTGTTTTTAAGTAACAGAGCAGCTCTGTTTCAGCAAAAACAGAGCATTGCAGAATCGGAAGCCCACCGCGGGGCTATCGCAAGGACCGGGCAATGTGGTTCCATTTGGGACCTGAAATTTCATTTGAGATCATATGTGAGGAGAAGTGTCGGAAAAATGCTTGATAACAAGCATCGGAAACAAAATATCAACAGCCATTAAAGTTGGGGATAAAGTGCATGTTTTCAAAAGTTAGGACAGTTTGCTGTTAAGATAAATTATAACGTACTCTGTGAGGTTTGCAGGGGAGGTCCCACCACTTCTCGCCATTGCCTTCGATCGTCCCTCCACCTCCAAGAGTCATTCCGTCGACTCTATAAAACACGAGCCATTGTTTCTTGCTATCGGCTTTCGGCCAACACTCGGGCCCATCGGGGGGCATCAAGACTCCATCGACCTACACACAAATCCCAACACTCTATAACTAAACTTTCACAGAAACACCACAATATTTAAAAGATAAAAGAGTTTCAAGAAATATACTTGAAATACGAAATCAGGCTTACAAGGGCCCGAGAAAATGGTGGAAGTGATGGTAAACACTCCGTCGAACGGCACTAAAAGAAGGCTATTCTCTTGAGAGCAAGCGGTCTTCCAAGCGTCGCGAAACGCTTGAGTGTCGTCGGTGTCACCGTCTCCGATTGCTCCATAGTCTCTCACGTCGAAAACGCAAGGATCGGATGTAGAATTATCGACACTATCGCTAATGGGTTGTGGCGGCTCAGAAGGAGGAGGAGGAGGAGGAGAAGGAGAAGGAAGAGGAGGTTGTGAGATATGTCCCTTATCTTTGTGAAAATGGTTTCTTGCATTCGAGAATTGAATGCCCGATACGAGCAATGCGGTTGCAATTATCCAAATGGGTAAAAGGCCGTGAAGAATTTTCATTATCCTTCTTGAAAGAGAGAAGATGAGAGTGATGGAGATGAAAATGAGAGAAAGAGAAGGATTAAAAGCAGAGGCCTCTGTTTTTTTTCCCTTTCTCTTTTGTTATTGGAAGGGATCAATGGCATTCAAGGGTTATTTATGCTTTTTGGGGTTGTGAAAGAGCAAGAGACCCATGAGGAGAATGGCATGTGTCAGGCTCCGGGTGATTGAGAGATCGATGCCATTTTGTGTTCTTTTCTTGCTCACATGAATCTTAAAGCATGAATAAATCCTAGGGACAAAAATATAAAAAGGTTAGCTGTCAGATTGTATTAAGATGAAAATTTTTTTGGTCCCCAAATGCTTTCATCATCTTTCCTCCTCTGTTATACAACACAAAGTGCTAACTTTATCTTGGGGCTGTTTTCTTCTCGTTCCCCTGCATATACTCGATACCATACGCACACTACTTGAGTCCGGACACGTGTGGTGCACGTGCATAGAAAAAGCCCTAAATAATGGAGAGGTTTGTAATTTTGTAAATCTCAACTGCACATGATTCTAGTCTTAAAATCTTGTACAAATTATAAAATTCAGAAAGAGTTTGCCTTAAAAATAGTTGAGACCTTATATGATATGCAATGGAGTGAGCTTGCAATTAAGTTTCAAATATATTTCTGCTGCCATTGTCATTTTGCATGTGATTTCAAACAAAAGGCCAATGTTTTCTGAGTCATTGTGCTTCCTCCAAAAATTGGGAACGAAGACTAAGATTGTTGGTTCATTTGCATGAAAGTTTCAGGGGTTCACATGTTGCTTCTATCATTTTGAAACGGGGTAAATTTGAAGCTTCTAGGGTTTCAACAAAAAGTTATCACAGTAACCATTTTGTTTTTATGCTTCATTTTTTCAAGGATCACGACTAACTAGTTTCATGGCCTATGATATTGCTTTATAGAATTCAAGTCATATACATGACATATCTAGTATTAAAAACTAAAAATAGAATGTAGGTTGGTGAAAAAAAGAACATTTATAATATGTTGGTATTGAAATGTGATTCTGATCTGGAAGCAGGGGCCTTGAAAATGAATTGTTCCAAGAAATTTGTTGCTTGCTCTGTTCTCATAATTTCCATACTTGTAAGCATCTAAGAACAACAAAACAAGTGGAATTTTTTTTTAAAAAAAAATTTAAGCTTTTTTCACTCCAAATTATGGAATCAAGTACGACATTAAGAAAGAGCCCCTCCACACCTTTCTCTCAACAAGAGACATGTAGATAGAACCAATAAAGTCTTTCTCATGCTCAACCTTGATTTCTTTATCTATATATTTTTACAACATATTATTGCAAGAAGTACAACTCATTATCATTCATTCATCACTCGTATATACGTGACATTCAGAATGCCATTCGTGCTGCTAACAGTCCAATAATGCCTTATAAAGCATACAAAACATATCAAGGCTAATTGTCACATATATTTGAGTGATGGGTAAGCTAGTAATCCACCGTTCATGCTGTAATACACGGACGGCTGAGATTAACAGAAAAAACATATTCTACTTTTAATAATATTCCTTTTTCGTACCAAATCTTATCCGCTCATATTTCGTACAGTGAACAATAGGAATTTTACAGCATTCTCTCCCTTACTTGGTAAGTTGCGCGAGCGCACAGGAGGGAATTTCCTCCTATGGCGTCGGAAAAATGCACCCTCCATGAGTTTTTTCGATGATCGGCATACATTACCTCCATCTTTATCATCTAAAATGTGGATACACCAAATTTCATGTGATTATACCATTTTTTACCGTTGATTTAGTTGGTGCAAAATTAATGGTTTACCGACAATATAACTTTTTACATTGCTAACTCAACGGTGAAAAGTGGTGGAATTACATAAAATTTGGTGTATGTACATCTTAGATGATAACGATGATGATGATAGATGCCGATCGTCGGAAAAAATGGTGGATATTGTATTTTTGCGACGTGATAGGATCTGTGGCCTTTTCCCTCCATTATATATACATATATATGTGTGTGTGTGTGGTATATATATATAATGGAGGAAATGTGTCATAGGAGGGAAATTCCTCTTATGGCATCAAAAAAATACACTCTCTATGATTTTTCTCGACGATCGGCATAGTTCACCTCTATCTTTATCATCTAAGATGTGGATACACCAAATTTCATGTGATTATACCATTGATTTAGTTGGTGCAAAATTAATGGTTTACCGACAATAGAACTTTTTATATTGCTAATTCAATGGTGAAAAAGTGGTTGAATGACATGAAATTTGGTGTATACATATCTTAGATGATAATGATGACGATGATGGATGACGATCGTCGGAAAAAATGGTGGAGTTTGTATTTTTTCGACGCCATAGAAGAAAATCCCTTTCTTTGGCCTCTTTCCTCCATTATATATATATAGAGAGAGAGAGGAAAGTGGCCATAGGAGGGAATTTCCTCCTATGACGTCGAAAAAGTACGCGCTCCGTCGTATTTTCCGACGATCGGAATCCATCATCTTCATCATTATCATCTAAGATGTGTGTACACCAAATTTCATGTGATTCTACAACCTTTTCACCGTTGATTTAGCAATGTAAAAAGTTCTATTGTCGGTAAACCGTTAATTTTGAACCCACTAAATCAACGGTGAAAAGGTTGTAGAATCATATGGAATTTGGTGTACCCACATCTTAGATGGTAACGATGAAGATGGTGGGTGCCGATCGTCGAAAAAAAGAAGGGAGGGCGTATTTTTTCGACGCCACATGAGTAAATTCCCTTCTATGGGCTCTTTCCTCCATTAACCTCATACACACACACACGCCCTCCTGAAAAAATACGCCCTTCATCTTTTTTTCCGACGATCGGCACCCACCATTTTCATCGTTACCATGTAAGATGTGGGTACACCAAATTTCATGTGATTCAACCACCTTTTCAGCATTGATTTAGTGGGCTCAAAATTAACGGTTTACCGACAATAGAACTTTTTACATTGCTAAATCAACGGTGAAAAGGTTGTAGAATCACATGAAATTTGGTGTACCCACATCTTAGATGATAACGATGAAGATGGTGGGTGCCGATCGGCGGTAAAAAATAAGGGAGGGTGTATTTTTTCCCGCCATAGGAGTAAATTCCCTCCTATGGCATCTTTCCTCCATTATTCTCTCTCTCTCTATGTATAAATGATGAGGTGTCGAGTATATGAATGAATAGTGAAGATGCATCTTGTTTTCTATCACAAAAATACTAAGGCTATGAGAAAAATGACAAGAGAAGCCCGTGAGCTTAAATTGTACCTATGCTCTTTGTGGCTCACAAGTGATGTGATGAGAGACAAAGGTGATAACAGACAATCACATTGTATCAAGGTCACGGGTCAAGGTTCCTATATATTAATTATTTTCATATTCTCCCTCCCCCTCCCCCTCCCTTCTCGCTCTCAATATACATGATGATGTGTCACTTTATTTTAAGAGTGCGAGATTCGATTCTCATGAGGGAAGTGAATGATTTCGGGACATATTCATGGGTCTCTTGTATGTTTGCACGCTTGTGTGTGTAGTGATGTGTGTTTGTGTGTGATATGTGCGTGAGTGTCCTGCGTGTGATATATGCATAGATTTACGGCCAGTTCCAAAAAATATATATATTATTTTATTCTTTGTATCTCTCTCTTCCCTCACTTTCTCTTACTCAATATATGTTCATGATGTGGGGCTTTTGAAGAGGAGAGCCATAGAAAGCAATGGCCTACGTCCCCCCCCGCCCCCCACCCCCCTACACCCACCACCACGTGTCCTAACAAACAAAACTGTCAAAGAGCAAAAACACTACAACCTTTGTCATTAAGCCTAATACATCCATGGACCCCATTCACACACCAACACACAAATACCAGCAGCCAAGATGTCAATTTCTTCATGTACCACTTTTTCCTTCTCATAATTCTCTCTAAGATTCTTCAGATCCGTCGAAGATTGGCTCGATTTAAATATGTTAATTTAGAGGATTGACTGATGTTAGGTTGACGGCTGGTTGTAGATAATGAGATAATTTTTCCTGCTCTCGTATATGGTCGAACTTGTGTCCGCGACAGAAGTTTTTGTTGTTTTTCGATAAGTCAATATATGTGGAAGCTAGCTTCTGGTCTCTTCTTAAAAGGACGTGCGATAAAAGGGCATGTAATGAGCTTTGGAATTGTAGGTCAGGAGAGGCAATTGTACGTGAATGATATGCATGCATGCTCTTGCTGTGGTGAGCTATGGAGTGGCTAATTATGCTTCCTCCCTTCTTTCATCCATTTTGTTGGAATAATTTAGAATATATTGTTATTAGGGTACACCGTATCATAATACTTGGGTATTAAGTAATTGCAATCTCTATATAAAAAGACCATTGATCATATAATAAAGTTTCTTTCTCTCTCTTTTACCTTTTAATATGGTATCAGAGCAGGTCTCCTAAATTCTAATTCTAAAAAAAAAACCATAGTCCTCGCCTCGCAGCCCTCCTCTCCGCCTCGCCTCCTCCCTCCTCTCGTCCTCGCCCTCATCCCAGCCCTCCTCGTAGCCCTCACGTCGCCTCCTCACCTCTTTCCTCTTCCTGTACTCGTAGCCCTCACACCCTCACCTTTTACGTCCTCGTCCTCTCCAATCCGTCCTCGTCCTTTCCATCATCGGGAATTAGTTTAGGGAAATCCTAGTATCCTTCTCTCGCTCTTTATATTCTACATCTGTGCTTTCTATTGCTTGCTCACTTTGCGTGCGACGTTCAATATGATGGACAGTAAAATTGATCCACCTGCTTCCGATTACAAAACGGATTTCCGTCAACTATCTTGATTCTCTCTAGCTCTAATAACTTTTTGCAATGGGCGCATGCTATTGATCGAGCCTTCGAAAGCAGGGGCCTTCATCACCATCTCTTTCAGAAAGGTTCACCAATCGCTAATGCACAGTATTCATCTTGGTCTTAAAATGACAACAAAGTCTGTACTTGGCTTACAAACTCTATAGAGCCCAGCTGTTATCGGGCTATTATGTATCTCTCTACTGCGAAGAAGATGTGGTTCCATCTCAAACCTCTTTACTCGTCGGAAGATAGCTTTCAGCGGCTCAATGATATTTTCAATGAATTCGCTACCACTACTCTAGATGATGATCTACATGTCTTTGGGGCCCGGTTCCGAGGGTTTCTAGAAGAATGGAACATGTATCAACTCATTTCCTTTAATCCAGCTATTACTAAGAGTCAGCGCGATGCTCTTATTGGGACTCTTTATTTGGCTAAGATGAAAACTCACTTGGATGAAGTTCGCTCTTTTCTTTTCTCTCAGGATGGTACGCCTATCCTGAATAGTATTCTTACCGCTACTTATCGTGTCCCTCCACCAGGCAACAATTGAGGGTCCATCTTCTGCTCTTGTTGCTCAGGGCCGTGGCCGAGGATTTCCCTCTGGTCGTAGCCGTTCTTCTATTGGTATTCGGGGTCGGGGGGACGAGGTCGCTGACGGAATCATGGTTTCCTTTCTTGCTCTCATTGCGGTTGGACCAACCATACATATCAATTCTGCTGGGAAAACATGGCTATCCAGATCAGACTCCTATTGCTCGATAGAGTACGGCTCCTCCATCCCCAACAGGCCAACTGTTGGGGATCGGGACTAGGGTCATGACATTGACGGACCGCGGAGGAAATGCAAAACGATAATTTTTGAAACATAGCCCCAAATTCCAAACACCAAGATCAACATTTATATATTTAATTGCAAAAACAAAAACTCAAGAGAGCTGGAGCAAGGGTTACAGCCTTTGTAGCATGTCCGATCTCCATCGGAAGACCCATGCTAAACTTCATGAGCTCCCGGACACGTGTGGACGCCAATTGCATCGTTGTAGATGATCTGCGGTGAACGAATCCTGCCCGAAATTCCATCCTCATCAACTAGTGCGGAAACTCCCTTTAGAAACTTGTTAGGTGTAGAAGGAGATGATGTGGTCATGAAAAATACTCCCTTTTCTATTTTCTTCTCCATTTCCATCATCCACCATTAGAGAAGGGAGGAGGAAGAAGATGAAGAGGAAGAAGAAGATACCAGCTCTCTCTTTTTCTTTTCTTAAAGAATGATCATCTTTTTCTTAAGATGTGATGGCTAGTCTCATTTTAACCATTCCTTCTCTTTCTTTTCTCTCTCTTCTCTCTCTCCTTATGTGTCACTTAGAAAGAGAAAGGGGGCCACTCTCACATTCACACCGCATTTGTCATGTAATGAAAAGTATGTATATATATACGAGAATATATAATTGCAACACCCTAGTTCATTTATATCAGTTCTAGTTCACGCATTTCTTTATTTATGGTATTTTTCCTGATTTATTGTGTTGTGGGTGCGAACAGTGTATTTGACATCTGTATTTGCATCCGACCCGACCCACATGCTTGAAACCGATCTTGATTCATGTTTGTGATTTATCCTGGCTTGTTACGTGGATCCGTGCACTTTCATATTATACATACTGCATACTGACATTATATCTGGCATCTGCATATTTTAATATAACATTTAAGTCACATAAAATAGTTTAAAAATATATTGCATGGCCCGCATGATATCCCTGACCCTGTGGTAGCATCCGCGCATCTTGTTCTCGTCCCGTTCAGTGAAACGAACTTGTTTGGATGGCTACGCGCACGTACGTGCATCCGTTCTTGGGGGTATGCATTTTCGTTACCCGGATATCCAATTTTGGTTTTGGTTGACACGTATATTAACTGTATTTTCAAACCGTAATTTTAGACCCAACCCAGACGTATTTTGGACTATTTTTATATTAGCCAAATATTAAATATTTTATTAATATTATATTTTTTAACAGTTATATTAAAGATTTTCCTAACAAAAATAATCTTTTTAAATTTTAAAATAAATCTTTTAAAGTTAACAGCTCTCTCTTTCTCTCTCCTCTCGAACGCCTTTCTCTCTCCTCTCGAACGCCTCTCTCTCTCCTCTCGCACTTACTGTGCACTTCTCGTTTCCCGTCACCGCCCGCTCCCTTACACTCACCTCCCTTCTTCACACTCTTCTTTTCTCCTTCTTCTTTTCTATTTAAACCATGCACTGCCTCCACGAGAATCCACCATAGCTCTCGAAACCCTAACCCCAGCTCCTCCCGTGCCTCATTGCCCTCGACCTCGTCTCCACCCTCCACCTCTCTCCTCTCTCCTTCCTTCTTCTCTCCTCCCCTTCCTCACCCGAGAACCCTGCACACCTAAATCCCGAGAACCCTAGAAACCCAAACCCTAGCTCCTCAACTCCGCCGCCGCCGACCCACATCTCATCATCACGTTCACCACCTCTTCTCTCCTCCTCCTTCTTTTCTTTTCTTCTTCTGTCTTGAACCCTAACCGAGCCCAACCTACACACCCGAAACCCTAGCCTTCATCCTACCTGCACACCTCGCCGCCGGTGACCTCGACACCATCACCTCGTCTCCTCTGTCCCCGGAAATCCTGAGCACCAACCCCGCGATCGCCGGAGTTGTGTCACCGCTGCCGATCCAGGCGATCCAGTGAATGTACATTGCTTGCGTGATTACCCTATTGTCTTGCCTGGACCCGTCCCGCGTGCCGTGTGTGCGTTGCGACTATTTACCGACGTCGGACGTGACGTATGCATCCGTCGCGCGATCCATCGAGGCAAGTTTATCTTGCTACATGCTATACCATTATATTTTGCATTCATGCGAATAATAGTATTACATATTGTTTAGTTATGCATCCATATTACAATTTTACAGTTTTTTCGGATACCCGTTTGCATCCATATCATTTAATATACATGTAGCTGCATCTACATATCACATTAATTCATATTATTATTGTAGAAATACCCCATGCTTAATAATGCATCCCACGTAGTCTTGGAACTGTAAATGTAACCCCTGATAAATGTTTGTGCATCCATACCATTAATTATATATCAATTTGCATGTCATGTCACATTGTTTCATATTATTAGTATTCCATGCTTGATAATGTGCATCCTACATAGTCATGATGTAACCCCTGATAAATATTTGTGCATCCATGTTTTTATCGTGCACCCGTACTTGCTACAGTTTTATTATGAGCATCCGCTTGATATCTGTGCACCACCTGACTTGACTTGATGCACCACTGCTTGACTTGATACCAGATCTTGTTACTAATGCCGACAATCTTGACATGTTGTCCCGATAGACATATCCTGTTGTCTGTATAGACAAACTTATACCTGCTTGATCCTGTGTTGGCATTAGCTCCAGATTATCAATACCTTACTTGAACACATAACCTTGGGGGTATGGGGAAATCAATAGTGTAAACTAAAGTGTAACTTAAAAGGGTATTACTTGATCCGTGGTCCCGGGGGGTAACGGGACAGAACCACTCTTGGTTCACATATTCCTGATCCGTGGTCCCGGGGAGTAACAGGACATATTCTTTGAGTTACATGGAGGATTACATTAATTGATTTCAAACAAACTTTAGAATATATAACCCAGTAGCACAGCTTAGATTGAGCACTGCACGTCACACATACTGATATACTTCACTGTTATACATTCCTGTTGACTTGTTACTATTTATGATTCCTGCCTGCATATCTCGTTACATCGTGATTGCTTATATTATTGTTTGATATCATGACGCGCTGACGTCTGGGTTTTGCATGCCACAGATTCTCTATCTCTGTCGCAGGCCGTTCAGGAGTATTTTGACCAACAAGCCGAGCAGTGAAGATCATGTTAGTAGCTAGTTAGTTTAGTTTTATTTCGCATTTTCATTCCTGATGTGAGCCCGTATTTTGGGACGCACTTTCCAGATTGTTATTGTTACTTGAATTTATTGCTTCCGCATATTATTTCTTGACTCGTTATTTCTGGCTCATGGACATGTACTAGATAGTTTCTTTTATTTTTCATGTTCTTGATATCCATAGACAGCCGTAATATGACTGTGGATGGATATTTCCTAACCACAGGTAGCATGGTTGGCTCTGTCACGTGCCGATCTTAGCGCACTCTGGGAAGCGAGGCGTGACAGGGTTTGTTTGGTATCAGAGCCATAGGATTTAGGTTAATCGAGTTTGGTTCTTTTGTAGTTGGTTATTGGACCCAATACACGAATCAGAATACTCGTAACTAGGAGCATGTCCTGCTTATTGCTATCTTGCCATCCTTGAATCCATAACTATCTCGCTTCTTGTATCCTGTTTATTGAATCTTATTTATCTTGCTAATCCTCGCCGGTGTTTTGGCTTCAAAATCATGGCGGACAGAAATATGAGATCGTACCAGAGGCGTGTTGATGACGCCGCTTTGCTTGGAGTAATTCGTGGGATGCTGGAGAACCAGAAGCGGCAGACCGAGCTGAACCAGCGGCAAGCCGAAGCCTTTCAGGAAGGTTTGCAGACCGTCCAGCAGTCCGTAAACAGTGTTGTGGCCAAACCAGTAGAGCGTGTGGGTACCGTGGCGGATTTCAGGAGACTTGGTCCGTCCGTCTTCACTGGTCTGGAGGAGCCGTTGCCAGCGGAGCAGTGGCTGGTTGATACAGAGAATTTGCTCGTTGCGGCACAGATTCCTGAGGACAAGAGAGTGGATGTCGTACGCATCCAATTGGTAGACTATGCCCGTGAATGGTGGCTTGTAGAAGAAACCCGTTTGCCCAAGCCGATCAGTTGGGCGGATTTTTCGAAGAGTTTCTTGGAGAAGTTCTTCACGCAGACTGCACGGGAGGAAATGGAAGAAAAGTTTATCAGTTTGAAGCAGAACGGCGTACCCGTGGATGTACATAAGGCTGAGTGGACACGGCTCAGTAGATTTGCTGGACCTTTAGTTGCCAATGATGCTGATAGGGCACGAAGGTTCATACACAGTTTGGACGTGGAAATCCATAGGCACATCATATCTCTGGGATTGACCACTTTCTCTCAAGTTCTTAAACCAACTCGAGAGCAGCAGAGCTTATCAATGAAGACTGGGGGTATGCAGCAGCAGTCAGTTGTGGTACGGAAGCCGGCGTTTACACTGAACCGAGCGCCTATACGCAGAGGTATTCCGGTGAACCAACATGGCGTAGTACCGATGAAGAAGCCCGTCGTACCCGAGTAGAGAGGAAGAATGATGTGTGACTTTTGCCATCTACCCGGACATCAGTAGAAGGATTGTCGGAGGAAGCTTGGATTTTGTTTGGTTTGCGGATCAGCTGATCATACTATTAGTGTTTGCCCGTCGAAGCTTCGTTTGAAGGATGATGTGCAGAAGCCACCGCAGAGCCAGTTTCAGGGGCAGAAGCAGTTAACTCAGGGACCCAATCAAGCTCTAGCCTTTACCCTGACGGCTGAAGATGCCAAGGCTTCAGAGGAAGTTGTTTCAGCTATCTTATTTGTTCATGATTTTCCCACATTAGCATTATTCGATTCTGGTGCATCCCATTATTTTATATCGTCCAAGTTTATTGCTACACACTCGATTTCTTGCACGACCCTGTTTAGTCGGAGACACAACCGTGATGACAACGAAAGCAACGACACGATCACGCCGCAATAAAAACGACGCAAGTAACAGCAGCAGCAGCAACGAGCCTTGTCTCGGCTTTGGCCCGAGCTCAGCAAGATGGCTTGACGGAGGCTCTGGCGACGGCACGGGGAGCTCGGGGTCCAGCGGCGGTCGGGGGAAGCTCCGGCGATGAGTAGAGGTCAGCAGTGAAGGGTTTGGTGTTGGGTTTTTAGGAGACGGCGATTGTCACGATGAAAACGGCGGCTACTTAGATGGCGATGGTATAAAGCTTGGGCTCAGAGATGGAGGAGGGCAGCGGGTGTGTTGGGGTTGAGGCACGGGGATTGCTTGTCGGAGGTGGTGTGGCCCGGTAAAGCATGAGGTGGTTATGGGTTATGCAGTGGCGGCTGGAGCAGGCATGGGGTTCGAGGTCACCGGCGATGAGCTCGGTCGATGGAGGCAAGGTCGAGGTGGCCGGAGGTGGAGCAGATGCTGGTGGCGGCGCTAAGCTCATCGGGGAGTTGGTGGGTCGTTGAGCCCAGTGGTGGAGGTGAGGAGGTGCACGGGAAGCTGGTGGCTCGAGCTCAGGTCGTGGAGGCAGGGTCGAGGTGAAGATGGGTTTTGAGGAGGCTCGGGGTGATTGTGGAGGAGGGATAGTGGAGACGGGGTGTTGGAGGTTGGTGGGTTATAATGTTGTGGAGCTCGTCGTCGATGATGGCGGAAGGAGTAAGGATAAAGGAAGTCAGGAGAGAGGGAGATGTCGAGATAGTGATTTAGAGAGAGAACGAGATTAGAAGAGGTGGGCGCAAGTTCGATAGGCGAATGTTGGAGGCGGAGATTGTGCGGGTCTAGAGGATCGTGGGGAGTTGGCGAGCGGCGAGAGCATGGGGCAGAGGTTGTTGAGAGGGAGGAGGGGTAGGCGAGGACGTGGTCACGTGGTGGAGCGGGTTGCGGGTTGGAGCGGGTCGTGGGTAGCGCGAGGGAGGCGGGAAAAGAAGCGGGAAGGAGAAGAAGAAGAGGGGGACGTGGGCGTTCGGGTCGGGTCGGGTAGGGTTTGGGTTCGTGGGCTTGGGTCGGGGAACGGACTAAGGATGGAAAAATATATGGTTTGGGAAAAAATAAAATAATAGTTATGGTTAGGAAGAAAGAAATATTTAAGTTAATAAAATTTAGAAATTTTTGTTTTAAAAATACAGATATTTTTAAAAATGAACTGGGTATTACATCATACCCCACTTATATAAAATTTCGTCCTCTAAATATAAAATAACGATAAGCTATAATATGCCATGTGAAAAGCAACAAAATCAAATACTACTATATAGCGATTTACGTAAAAACAACTAGATACAAATCAAATATTTATATATAAGAAATAGAGCGGTTAAAAGGAACAGTCACATCTAAGGACATAACAATTAATAGCGATAAACTACATGTATACAAATACAATTAAAAATAGAATGACAATAATAAACAATAATGAAGGGTTGGCTGATAGGCCTTAAAAACCAAAACTACAATGAATCAAGCAATCATATCATAAGTTGAGAATACTCATAAGGTAAAATATAGGGGGAAATGAAAACATAGATGGCTAGTAAACAAACTAGGTATCAACAATAAATGTAGAGATCAAGACTAAACTATATTTGCAAAAGTGCGGAGATGATACAATACAAAAGAAACTATGATAACACCAAGATAATGATATGTGTACAAGTAAATAAAAATGTATTAGTATACAAGATAACCATAATTTATATTACAGTAAATAGAAAATTTAAATCGATTGGAGCATAAGAATACGTAAGTAAATGTAAATACGAAAACAAAAGATAGTTAGCATAAATATGAACAAAGAAAAAGGAAATACTATATAGAAAATCAATATGATACTCATTTTTTTAAAAGAAAACTCGAACCGCTAATAATATAAATTTTGAAAGTTAATCAAAAAAACACAAACAAATGAAATGAATATGAATAATAACTGTATAATAAACAATAAAACATTAAAAGAAATATAGCGTAGCAAATAACTCAAAATGACATTCTGTAAGTAAAGCAAAAAAAAATCAAGACGAAAAGGCACGAAGAAGGGAACTTCATACTAAAAGGACGATAGTATGAAAAACATTGTTTCCCCCAATCAGAGCAAGGCTCTGTTGAATTTTGAAAATTCAAAATTCGAAGCAACGCTTCGGTTTCCGTGCGCAGCGCGCAATTTGCCACGTGGCAGAAGCTGAATGGACAGCGTAACGCCCGAGACAGTGCGTCCCATCAGAGCAAGGCTCTTCAGAAAACGTAATTAAAGACTTAACTGCGCAAACGCACGGATACGCGACACGTGTCTGCGCAAGCGCATAGATGCACGACACGTGTCTGCGCAGTTGCGCAGTCGCAACTGCGCAAACGCATGGATGCGCGACACGTGTCTGCGCAAGCGCACAGATGCGTGACACGTGTCTGCGCAGTTGCGCAGTCGCAGTTGCGCAAACGCACCGATGCGCGACACGTGTCTGCGCAAGCGCACGGATGCGCGACACGTGTCTGCGCAGTTGCGCAGTCGCAGCTGCGCAAGCGCACGGATGCGCGACACGTGTCTGCGCAGTTGCGCAATCGCAACTGCGCAAGCGCTCGATGTGCGACACGTGTCATTTGCTGGTGAGTTGCGCAGCAACTGAATGAAGATTTAAATAAATCTTTTCTGTTCTCCTGTAAAACAGGAACCCTTGGATCAAAGATCCAATGGTGGGAAAATTCCCAAAATTATTCAGGAAAGATTTTGTTAACAAATCTAACAAATTTGTGGGCACTATAAATAAGACCCCAAGCCTCATTCAAGAGGCATCAAGGAGATAATCAGATCATCAATCATCATCAAGAGAAGGAAAAAACTTCTGAAAAAAGAGAGGGCTTTTGAAGATTAATCAAGAACAAAAAAAAAGGAAGGTAAAATTTCTGAAGAACAGAAAAAAAAAAAAATATAAATAGTGCCTTGCACTTGATATGAACCCCTGGTTCTAGAAAGAAAAAAAAGAATAATAAATAGTGCATCGCACTTGATATGAACCCTTGGTTCTGTGAAAAGAAAACAAGAAGAAAAACTTGTTTTCTTTTGATCTAAACGTCGATCAAAAGTGCTATGCACTTTTGTTCTTCAGTCAGAAGATTCTTGAGTTCCTGCAACTCACTATTTAAAAGGGCCTGGCCCAAATCAGAGATGAAAGGGCAGAGCCCTATTTGAAAAATTCTTGAGGGCCTAGCCCAAATCAAATCATGAAAGGGCAGAGCCCTATTTGAAAAATTCTTGAGGGCCTAGCCCAAATCAAATCAGGAAAGGGCAGAGCCCTATTTGGAAAAATTCTTGAGGGCCTGACCCAAATCAGATCACAAAAATAAAAGGGCAGAGCCCTATTTGAAAATTCTTGAGGGCCTGGCCCAAATCAGGAAAGGGCAGAGCCCTATTTGGAAAATTCTTGAGGGCTTGGCCCAAATCAAACTGCAAGAATAAAAAGAGGCAGAGCCCTGTTTAGATTGATTCTTTTGATCGGGCAGAGCCTAAAATAAAAATTGGACTTAACCCAATCCTGGCTGTAAGTCCTTAAATTAAACGCCTTTCATGAACTAAGTCATGACCGGTTCGAGGGTACATCTCCGAACTCCTTTGACATCTGTCGTTGTAATTCTTCAACGACGTCAAAGAGGTGACGAGTCCCAACGACCATTCATTTAATAATGGACCGAAACGTCCCTAAACTAAAGATGGACCACTACGTCCTTAAACTGGCGACGGACCGAAACGTCCCTAAACTAATACCGGACCGAAACGTCCCTAAACTAATATTGGACCGAAACGTCCCTAAACTAAAGATGGACCACTACGTCCTTAAACTGGCGACGGACCGAAACGTCCCTAAACTAATACCGGACCGAAACGTCCCTAAATTAATATTGGACCGAAACGTCCCTAAACTAAAGATGGACCACTACGTCCTTAAACTGGCGACGGACCGAAACGTCCCTAAACTAATATCGGACCGAAACGTCCCTAAACTAACAATGGACCACTACGTTCCTAAACTGGCGACGGACCACCACGTCTCTAAACTGGAATATGGACCACTACGTCCTTAAACTGGCGACGGACCGAAACGTCCCTAAACTAATAATGGACCACCACGTCCCTAAACTGGCGACGGACCACCACGTCCCTAAACTGGTGCAATAGGGCCCAAACGCTCTTTTGTCGGATCTAAACGGTCCCGCCTAAGTTGATCTTAACCCCAAATACGGTTAACGTGTCCTTAGACATTTAAATAAACAATAAAATTCCAAATTAACTTTGGTTCAAGGGTACATCTCTGAACTCCTCTGACGCCTGTCGTTGTAATCCCTCAACGACGTCAGAGAGGTGACGAGTCCCGACGGCCGGATAATTAAATCAATCATGATGTTAAGTTGATCTTAGTCTAAAATAGGACTAACGTATCCTTAACAAACGTTTAAGTCGATCTTAGACGCAACGCGACTAATGCATCCTTAAACTAAAAACACCAAACCCAAATCTAAGTAAATACGGATTTGGACTAATCTACGTCCTACGGATGACGACATCACTCAGTCTCCGTATACAATCCATGGGCAATCACAAACAAAACAAACACACACGACACGAAGTGAAATTCTGGAGTAGGAGAAAGTTGTTACCGCTATGCGGTAGCGTAATTAACTGCAGGGGCTTGCGCCTGCAGGGAAGAGCGTCTCCACAATCAAAAAAACCCTCACCCTGAGGGGGAATCTGACGAAATCTGCTACATCGGCCGCATCCGTCTAAACCTCCGATACAAGGTGCTATAAATCAACTTGGTATCTTCGGAGAGATAGACGGATAAAAACCAAATAGCATCTGCCCCGAACCTCAGGCACGTGACGTCCTAACGTCTCGGCCGCCGTTCGGAGGGGAACAGATTCTGGCACGCCCGGTGGGACCTCTTCCTCTTTCCACTCCATACTTCGTGTGTCGTCTTCACGAACCAATCGCGGTTTGTTAAATGATTGTCTTCGGATTTCAAGTTGCTAAGATTTGGTCTTTTGTTTGGTACAGAACTCGAGCATTCAATGGCCACCAACTGCACCAATTACTCGAAGTGCAACTGCAACGGACGCTCCACCTCACCTAGAGGTGTAGCATATGGGCCCCAGGCGGCTTCCTTCCTGACCCTGCCGGTAGGCCAGTTGACTCAGGCCACCACCGGCTTGTTCTTCGGGACCATGGTCCCACCTACGAGCTTCTCGGCGCCGATACCCACACCGGAAGCGAACAAGAAGTCGGTGTTCGACCGACTCACTGCCGCCGCGACCCTTGTCAGCGGGTCGCCTGCTACTGGACCAACAGCCTCCGTTTTCACCAGGCTGGGTCAGAACTATAAGGTGGCTGTCCCAAAGAGGGCAACGGTCGCTGCTTTGGAAGTCGTTAAAGCGGCTTCTCCTATCAGAGAGTCAGTCTTCACAAGATTGACGGTTCCTACTCTT
Source organism: Agapanthus africanus (assembly GCA_030015575.1). NCBI lineage: Eukaryota > Viridiplantae > Streptophyta > Magnoliopsida > Asparagales > Amaryllidaceae > Agapanthus > Agapanthus africanus. Next base: position 137,512,427 of record CM057341.1, read on the forward strand.
CCCCCAGCCGGTCAGAAGGCATCAGTCTTCGATAGGCTGACATCAACAGTTACCCCACGCTCAAACAGGGGGCAACAAGAAACCATCTCAATCTCCGAGTCAATCCCGGCGGCTCGTCGTGCGCGACGTCGCCATTGGCAGCGAGTAAGGAAAGCAGGGGGCAACTCCCCCTCAGGGCTAACCCCACCTGCTCCGACGGTGGAGGTCGATGCTGCTGTTCCAACTGGGAACAGCTTCGAAATGCTGAGGAAGGTGAGAAAGAACTCCCCGGTGGCTACGTTGAAAAGGTCCCCTCCACCCACGGAAAAAGCTCCGGAGATGAAACAGGAACAGCCCCCTCAACGGCTGTCAGCGAAAGTTTATAAAGTCTGGCGGAGGGTTCAAGACTCCGTGATTGACTCAGACCACTTCCGTCGCCAGAACAGGGCAAGGGTGAGAAAAGACAAAAACCGCCCCGCTAAACGGCAGGGGGCAACAAATGCTAAGATGCCCGCTTCAACGGCTCCTTCAACCTCAAAAGCCCATAAAAGGAAGAGGCCAGAAAAAGCTCCCATGACGCTGACAAAGTCTAAGAACGGTGAACCTAAACGCCCCAAGTCAGGGGGCATCACAGTTCATACGGTCTATATGGCTTCGGGGAAAGAAGAAAGTCGTACTTCTATGGGTCACCGACCGCTTACCCGGTCAGTGACCAAGTCTCAGGAGCAGCAACAAAAGCTCCAGGAGATGATGACTACAATGGCTGCACTTACGGGGCCAAAAGAAAATCCTGAGACGTCCTTAGATGAACGTCAAGAAGAAGAGACCGACGCCGAGTTCCTTCGCCGAATGCTCGAAAAGAGAGACCAAGAGGCTGCTGAACAAACAGCCAATATACAGCGCATGGGCCTTCTCTTTCAGGATATGATAGGGATGATGATACAACCAGAATCCCCGACTGAAGAACCCCCGATCGTCCTTGGGGATGATAGGGGAGAAACATCAAACCCTCAGCCCGTTCTATCGACGGCTAAAGAAGACACAATCTCTAAAACAGATCTGGACGAATATATAGCCCAGCAGATAAAAGTTCATCACGCGGCCGAAGCAGCCGGCCACGTTGTAAAAACGGGGCGGCCATATCCGGGCTGGTATGACCAAATCAAGTACCCGCCAGGTTACACAATTCCGAAGTTTCATGTCTACAAGGGGACCGGCAATCCCCATCAACATGTTGCCCAATTCAGGGCGCTTTGTAGTAACACTGGAGGCGACGACAAGCTCTTGCTGCATCAGTTTGTTGGAAGTTTATCAGATACGGCTTTCGAGTGGTATTCCGAACTCCCCAACGACTCCATTAAAACCTTTGCAGAGATGGAGCTGCTCTTTACCCAACGCTTTGCAAGCGCCAGCGAACGTACTCCGATGACGGCGCTGATTAACGCCAGGGTAAAGCCCGGCGAGACATGGGTCCAGTACGCTATACGGTGGCGTAATTTATGGTCTAAATATGAACAGCGTATAGAAGAAGCCCCTGCGGTGGGAATGTTTGTCGGAACCCTTGATCCACAAGCAACCATTTCGCAGTTTATGATGTTCTTCAAGCCAACTTCTTTCCAGGCTTTGATCGACAAATTGGCGCAGATGGACCAGATGGGCCATAAACCCCCTCTCCCGAAGCCGGACTCTCGAAACGATAAAGGAAAGGGAAAAGCGATCATCGTCGCTAATGCCCAACAACAACCGAACGACTCGAAGCCGGTTGCTCGTCCAAATAACACGCGCCCATACGTACCCCTTGAGGACAGGATGGGACGTGCTTACTCCTTCCCCCGTGATAAAACAAGGAGGTTATTTGAGCTGGCATTGCGCAATAGGCTTATAAATCTGCCGGATCCAAAACGTCCGTCACAACCAAGTGACGTTAACGAGCCTAATTATTGCCCTTACCATCGAGTGTTAGGACATCCAATCGAAGATTGTTACGTGTTCAAAAATTGGCTCGAAAACCAGTACCGTCAGGGCAAGTTTGCGCTATCTGACAAATGGAAGGTGAATCCTCTGCAGCCCCACACCTATAAGGGAACGAATACGCCGGGGGCAACATGCTCCGTCATTGAAGAAGCTCCCTGGGAGGTTGTATTATCAGCCAAAACGAGGAGAATGCTAAATGATCTGCAGACCTGTCCAGCGGTCAAGTGGAAGAACCCCTTGGAGCCGCAGGTTATTGAGGAGATGTTGAAACCACGTCTGACTCCGAAGACCGATGGTGGTAGTTCAAGCGTTCATAACCAGCCGTCAAAATCTTCGAAAAAGAAGAAGAAGAAATCTAAGAAGCCCGTGAAGCCCAGCGACCAGCGGACGGACTTACAGAAGCAGATTGGCGCACTGGACGAGTATAACCAAAAGGCGCGGACTCCCATTACGCTCCAAGATTTCCTTGATCACGTCTTTCAAAAAGAAGATGAGGAAGAAGCTTCATCGGATGAATCCGACGGAGATGTAGTAAGCTGTCATATGATCTCTCACTCGGCCTCGGTCGATGAAGGGACTTCTGATACTGAAACACTGGGGGCAAATGCCGAATCAAGAGCCCCGGCGTTATCAGTTGAAATGATTGGCGCGTTTCTTAATGAAGCTCGATTGAAAAGCAAAGCTGATCGAGAACGCGAGACGGCTATATTCGAAAGGGCCAAGCGCCAGCGACTTGAGGAAAGAGCCGAGATGATCCCACTGGAGCAAAATGCCTCCACCGCTGACAAAAGCCGATTTAAGATAAAAAAGAAGTTCGCCAAGGCCATATCGATGGGCATGAAGCTACCACCCTCAGAAGAAAGAGTTACTAGCGTGGTAGAAATGCATCCCTCTTATTGTTTATATCATCAGAAGGTCTCACATTCTACCCAAGAGTGCAAAGCGTTCGATAAATGGTGGCAAGGATACGTCGCTAATCAACAACGCTTTAAACGGGAAAAGCGCAAGGTTCGTCGGGAGCAAAGAAACACGACCAAAGTGCTTGAAAGAACTGCCGGCAACTGTCACATGGTTAACACTACCAGGTCACAAGTACCCATATTTGGGAGTGACTCTGATGAGGAACTAGAGATTGCCCCTCTCTTTAAAGAGTCAACTTCGGGAAAAGAAGAAGAACCGAAGTCTTGCGAAAATATACAGCTGCGAAATCGGACACTGCCTGAAAAGAACCTCGGACCCTCGAATAGAAAAGATAAAGGAAAAGAGAAGGTCTATAAAGACATCACTTTGGATGACCAAGTCGCGGAAGAGTTAACCGCCAAAAATCCGCTAAAGAGGAGTAAGGTGGATTACAATGTCTTAGCGCATCTGAGGAAGCTACCCTCACAACTCAGCATCCTCGATGCCTTGTTACTATCAAAGGAGGCGAGAGACTCTTTGATTAAGGCGCTACAAGATCCGGACCAGTTCCAAGCTTTCTTGGCCGAAGAAAAGATGAAAGACGAATTGGAAGAAGTGCACACAGCCGACGTTGCTTTTGGTGATGAAGACCTTCTCCTCGGGACGTGTGAACATAATCGCCCTCTTTATGTCTCAGGATACTGCCATGACATAAAGATAGGTAAAATCTTGGTCGATAACGGATCGTCCGTCAATTTACTCAATGTACGAGTGTTAAAGGAGATTTGCATGAGTGTCCAACACCTCGCCCGAGACAAGATCACTATCTCCGGTTTCGACTCTCAATCCTCAAAGACTCTTGGATCTGTGATATTGACGCTACGCTTCGGGTTGCTCGTCACAGACATCAAATTCCATGTTATAGATGCCAAGACGTGCTATAATGCTCTGCTCGGCCGACCATGGCTACACGAGTACAATATCGTCCCTTCTACACAGCATCAGTGCATGAAGTATTCCAGGGATGGCCTCGAGTACACTGTGGCCGGAGAGTTGAATCCGTTTTCCGTGAACGAAGTTCGCAAGTATGAAGATGCCAAATATTTCTTGCCGAGCTTCGAAGACACGGAAAGGTGTCACAAACCGGAGAACAAAACTAATGCCACCATCCCTGTCTTCGGCAGTGACACCGAGGAGGAAGATATAATTTATTCAGGTCCATCCCAATCTACCAGGCCAGGACCATCCGTTCCTTCGTTGATCTTCGGTAGTGATTCAGAGGATGAAGTTCATGCTGTATTCCCTGCTCGGCCTTCGATACGGATCTCCGTTGATGAAGAGCGAAGTCTGCAGATAACCATGGTGCCGCTTGAACATTACAAAGAACTGGATACACTCAACACCAACAGCGTAGAAGAATTGCAGACATTCTATATCCCTTCCGGACGAAGGGGCGAGAAGGCAATCTTATTCTACCGTTCTGAAGAGAACAAAGTAGAAAAAGAAGTTTGGCATGGCGCGGATCCCACGCTCGACAGGCTTCAGCTTATCCGTCTTCCCCGGTACTATACCGAAGGTTTGAAGAAACTGCTAAAACGCCAGGGGATGTCCTTCACACAGACCGTTAGAAAAGCCAAATTCTATGACGAGGTCTGGAACATTCCCGGGACCCAATGCAAACTGCCTAACGGGAAAGTAGAAACCAAAGGGCTTGGGTACATCCGGCCAAAGAAGCGGGAGCTAGTAAACAGCTGTTATGCCATGTATGACTTCGATGAAGAGGCGGACGCTCAATGGGAGGACGCTAACTTGAACCAGCAAAAGGTCCTGATACAAAACCGCCCAGTCCATCGTCCGAAGACCAGATGAGCAAACTTATAAGGGATTCGAGTCAAAAAGCCCGAGATGATCACGATCGTGAAATGGCAATCTATGAGAAAGCTAAGACACAGCGCCTCCTCCAACAGGCAGTAGAGGGCGAAGATGCCGCTCCTTGTCAACCTGCTACAAAAAAGGTTCGACGCGAGAACAAAAACAAGTCGAAAGGCAAGAGAGGCGCTCGACAACTACAAAGCAGAGCTAAGAAGCCGCGCATCCGAGAATCGAGCGTTATTGACTTAGCCCTCGGGAAGAAAATGGCTCGAGCGTACTCTTTTCCTCGGAACAAAACAAGGAAAATATTCGATCTCGCTCTAAAACATCAAATGCTTACGTTGCCAGAGTCTAAACACCCTGAACAAACAGGCGAAGTCTCCAACCCAAAGTATTGCTTTTACCATCGAGTAGTAGGGCATTCGCTTGAAGATTGCTTCACCTTTAAGAATTGGGCTGAGGACCAATATCAGCTTGGCAAATTCGCGTTGTCTGACAGTTGGAGGGTAGCGCCGCCACAAAAGCACGAACCCGAAAACACAAGAATAAAACCAACTCCGCATTGGGATTGGCAAAAAATTCACACCTGCCGTGTGATAACAATATTAAAAGAAGGGGCCGAAGACATGAACAATCTCCCTTGGTGCTTTGAAAGCGGCAGCGATGAGGTAATCTCAGAATTTCCCCCAGCTCCGAAAGAACTGGAGGACGGAATACATACCACTGCAGATAATCTCGAGAAAATTGAGTTGGGGACGGAAAATGACCCGCGACCGACATTCATCAGCGAGCTGCTATCTGAAGAAAGGGTGGCTGCATTAAAGGATGTGCTTCTGCAGCACAAAGATTGCTTCGCGTGGAACTATTCCGAAATGCCGGGACTAGATCCGGAAATTGCTGTACACAAGTTAGCGATATCCCCAGACATTAAGCCAGTCAAACAAGCGCCGAGAAGAATGCGACTCGAGCTTGAGATGAGCATCAACGCCGAAGTAAAAAAGCTGATAGATTCAGGCTTCATCCAAGAAGTCCAATACCCCGAATGGATCGCCAACATTGTCCCAGTGATGAAGAAAAATGGGACAGTGCGCATATGCGTAGACTTCCGGGATCTCAATAAAGCCTGCCCAAAAGATGATTTCCCGGTGCCAGTCACCGAGCTGATGATAGACAACACATCCACTCATGAGGTTTTCTCCTTCATGGACGGCTCATCGGGGTATAATCAAATAAAAATGCACCCGGAAGATCAGAAGCACACAGCCTTCAGGACTCCTCTTGGTATATTTTGTTATAAAGTGATACCCTTCGGTTTGAAGAACGCCGGTGCTACTTATCAGAGGGCCATGACGAAGATCTTCGACGACCTTATACACGAAATCGTCGAATGCTATATCGACGATCTCGTGGTCAAGAGCAAATCATATGAGGAACATCTCGAGCATCTGAAGACTGTATTTCAACGCCTTCGGCAATACAACTTGAAGATGAATCCTCTTAAATGTGCGTTCGGGGTTTCCTCAGGCAAATTCCTGGGATTCGTCGTTCGACACCGAGGTATTGAAATAGATCCGTCAAAAATCAAAGCGATCATGGAGATTCCTCCGCCGAGGACTCTCAAACAGCTGCGGTCTCTCCAAGGGAAACTCGCATACATACGGCGATTTATAGCCAACCTTTCAGGAAAGTGCCGTCCTTACAGTCACCTAATGAAGAAGGGAACCCCGTTCGTCTGGGATCAAAAATGCCAAAGCGCACTAGACGAGATCAAGCAATACCTGCAGAACCCGCCGGTGTTGGCCGCTCCGGTCAAGGGAAAACCTCTCATTCTTTATACAACCGCCCTCGAAGGTTCCTTAGGCGCATTATGGGCACAAGAGAACGATCAAGGGAGAGAAAGAGCACTCTACTACTTAAGTCGAGTTCTGCTGGGGGCAGAAAGCAACTACTCTCCTATTGAAAAACACTGCCTGGCGTTGATCTTCGCAATAACAAAGCTTAGGCACTATGCGTTGGCGCACGAGGTCCGTCTGATTTCAAAAGTGGACCCTCTCAAATATCTAATGTCAAAAGCCATATTGACAGGACGACTCGCTAAATGGGCCCTGCTCTTGATGGAATTTTCGATAACATATCAACCTCTCAGGGCAGTAAAAGGCCAGGCCATCGCCGACTTCCTGGCTGAGCATCCCATACCTGCCGATTCTCCTTTAAATTGCGATTTGCCAGACAGACATGCGTTTGACGCAATCGACAGTGGTGATAGCCGTTGGGAGCTCTATTTCGATGGAGCGTCTTCTATGAAAAAGCACAAACAAAGTATGCCAACGATCAAATCTGGGGTAGGACTCATCTTTGTGACTCCACAAGGAGGAATAATGCGCTTCGCCTTCTCTTTAACAGAGCCGAGGACGAATAATGAAGCTGAATATGAAGCTTTGATTGCAGGCCTCGAGATCGCCATTGATATGGGAATTGAAAGCCTCCTCATATATGGGGACTCCCAACTGGTCGTCAGCCAAGTGAACGGCGATTACCAAACGTGCAAGCCGGAATTGGTGAAATACGGTGAAAAAGTGCAGCAACTGCTAACCCAAATTCCCTCCTATATGTTGGAAAGTATACCGCGTGCGGAAAACAGCAAAGCAGACGCACTGGCCAAACTTGCTAAAGAATTGGCTGACGAGAACCTCGATGACGTTAGAATCGTGGTACAAAGCCGTCGAGTACTCTCCCCAGCAGAAATACCTCCAGAATCATATAAAGAAAAGGGAGCAACTGAGCAGGCGACCCTACAAATAAAAGACCATGAGAGGACCGAAGACTGGAGAGAAGTTTTTATAGATTACTTCAAGTTCCGCCGAATACCTGAAGAGGCGTCCACAAGACATCAGCTCACGAAACGAGCCCTGTCTTTCGCCTTCGTCAATGATACTCTATACAAAAGGTCATTCGACTCTCTGTGGCTGAGATGCTTAGGACCTGACGAAGCGAGAAAGGTCGTCCAAGAAGTTCACGACGGACTCTGCGGTTCCCACCAAGCAGGCCCTAAGATGAAATTGAAGATAAAGCGGATGGGCTACTACTGGCCCACGATGATGCAGGATTGCCTGGAATATGCGAGGCAATGTCATCCATGCCAAATTCATGGGGACTTCATCCATCAGCACCCCAATCCACTGCATCCGACAATGGCTAGTTGGCCATTCGAAATGTGGGGAACTGACATAGTCGGTCCCATCGAACCAGCGTCGTCAAAGGGACATCGTTTCATCTTGGCGACGACTGATTACTTCTCCAAATGGGCAGAGGCGGTACCGTTGAGGGAAGTGAAGACGGAGAACATCCTCCATTTCTTCAAAACGCATGTCATATACCGGTTTGGAAATCCGCGACGGATCATCTCCGATAACGAGCCAGCCTACCGAAGTCATAAAATTAGCCGCTTCGCACAGCAGCACAATATAGACTGGAGATATTCCTCAGTTTATAACCCGCGAGCTAACGGTCTAGCTGAAGCCTTCAACAAGACCTTGACAAAGATCATGAAGAAAACAGTGTCACGAAATAAGAGAGATTGGCACGAAAGATTGCAAGAGGCTTTTTGGGCGTATCGAACTACGTTTAAAACGGCCACAAATACAACGCCATACGCGTTGGTATTTGGGACGGAAGCAGTACTCCCTCTCGAGATAGAATTACCCTCTCTACGAGTGGCAGTCCACTACGAGCTGACAGACGAAGAAAATGCTCACCTTCGGTTTGAAGAGCTTGACGCCCTTGATGAAATCCGGCTTCTAGCACAACAAAATTTGGAAGCCTATAAAGCAAAGATGACGCGCTCATACGAAAGATTGACCCGACCGAGGACATTCCGCCAAGGTAAACTCGTGTTAGTGGTCAAAAGGCCTATGATCCCCAATCGCGCCAAGCGAGGAAAGTTTGAGCCAAACTATGAAGGACCGTACATCATTGATAAGGTCTACCAAGGTGGGGCCTATCTACTCATGGACATGCACGGTGAAAGGCCTTTCAGGCCAATAAACGGACGCTTCCTAAAGAAATACTACGCTTAATGAGCCACAGCCTAGGTCAATGGTAGATGGCGACGACTATGTCAGCTCGCTATCTTCCTAAGCTCAAGCTTTATAAGTAGTAGCCAACCCTCTCAACGGTGGACCGAAATGTCCTTAAACTAATATCAGACCGAAACGTCTTTAAACTAATACTGCAGCATCCTTGGGCTGACGAGATGAATAAAAAAAAAAATATAATAAAAATAAAAATAAAGAAAAACGGTATGTCCATAAGCAAAAGGGGCGCGGATGAAAACCCGAAAGGGCTCCGTGAGTAAAAACAGCAGGACTACCGGCGAGTGTTTGTGAAAACCTGAAAGGGCGCAACCTCGTTAAGAACACTTATAGGGTCTTCTCGACCTTGTAAGGAGAAACCACCTGCATGAGATCCTTACGACTCACAAAGGAGCAGCACACTTAGGAATCCCCACGATTCCTAAGGAGAAAAGACGCTTACGAGATCCTCACGACTCGTAAGGAGAACTCTCTTATGGGACCCTCACGGCTCATAGGATTTGAAAGTCTTAAGTCACAGAGACCTAAACCTGTGCTTAAGCAAACCCCCACAAACTTCCAATATTGCCCTACAAGTGGTTCAATACTGACCCTTGTATACAATCTACGGGCGCGAATAAACGTTTCCCTAACCAAGGTCCATCCATGACTGGGAATACGTTCGTATGGTAAACAACCCTTGTAAATCCCCTCGATTTATGAGGAGAAAACCTTCCTGTAGGATCCTTACGACTTACAGGAGAACAAAACACTTAGGAACCCTCACGGTTCCTAAGGAGAAAATACACTTACAAAATCCCCACGACTTGTAGGGAGAAATACCTTCACGAGACCCTTACGGCTCATGAAGTCAAAAGCTTTAGCCGACGGGATCCTAACCCCGGTCGCTAAGCCTCCTTTGTTCAACAACGATAGAGGCAAATGATGATTCGCTCCTGGTAATATCCCAGTTGCAGCGGTGCTGATGCCGAAATCGGTGTCCAAGTTCAGGCTGACGGCGAAAGCCGGTAAACCCCTCATGCATACGAAATAGCCGAAATGATAGGGCAACTTGCAATAAAAAGCAGCAAGTAAAATGTATGCATACAAAATAGCCAAAATGATCGGGCAACTCGTAATAAAGAGCAACGAGTAAAAAACAAAATAATGAAAAGCCGAAATGATGGGGCACCGCGAGAAATAGCCGAAATGTTTGGGCAATCGCAACCTTCGCGATATAAAAGCTGAAATGATAGAGCATCGCGGAAATAAAATAAAATAAAAAAAATATAATAATAAGAAATGATAAAATTTCGACCCTACAGTTAAGATCACATCGATCCCTGTATACAATCCAAGGGCGTAAACAAAGAAGAAACCATACCTCCCCAGCGGATTCCGTCAAACGACGAAACCAAACCTCAACGGTTCATTTCAACCGAAGAAGCCAGTGACTTCAACGAAAACTTCTCAACTCACGGATACAAACACTTCTTGACGAGAGCCTCATGATCCGCGTCGACCCGCAGAGCCACCAGTGCCTCCGTAGGAACCCTCGACTCGTTTCAAACCCCAAGGACACAAATAATCCTTGGCGCTTGGGAAACAAATAATCCCGGCAAACTTCTCAACTCACGGATACAAACACTCCTTGACGAGAGCCTCCTGATCCGCGTCGACCCGCAGAGCCACCAGTGCCTCCGTAGGAACCCTCGACTCGTTTCAAACCCCAAGGACACAAATAATCCTTGGCGCTTGGGAAACAAATAATCCCGGCAAACTTCTCAACTCACGGATACAAACACTCCTTGACGAGAGCCTCCTGATCCGCGTCGACCCGCAGAGCCACCAGTGCCTCCGTAGGAACCCTCGACTCGTTTCAAACCCCAAGGACACAAATAATCCTTGGCGCTTGGGAAACAAATAATCCCGGCAAACTTCTCAACTCACGGATACAAACACTCCTTGATGAGAGCCTCCTGATCCGCGTCGATCCGCAGAGCCACCAGTGCCTCCGTAGGAACCCTCGACTCGTTTCAAATCCCAAGGACACAAATAATCCTTGGCGCTTGGGAAACAAATAATCCCGGAAAACTTCTCAACTCACGGATACAAACACTCCTTGACGAGAGCCTCCTGATCCGCGTCGACCCGCAGAGCCACCAGTGCCTCCGTAGGAACCCTCGACTCGTTTCAAACCCCAAGGACACAAATAATCCTTGGCGCTCGGGAAACAAATAATCCCGGCAAACTTCTCAACTCACGGATACAAACACTCCGTGACCAGAGCTTCCATGACTCACATCTTGGGCAGTAAGGATTCAAAACTTACTCCCTGAACAATGGGACCCTGCAAGTCAATCCTAAATGGTCTCTTGCATACTATCCACGGGTCTCACTCTCTGAAGTCGATTCTCGACAAAGAGGGAAACAACCGCTTACGAGCCCTCTCGACTCGTAAGAGGGAGAAATTCTCTTATAGGATCCTTCCGACTTATGAGAGGAAACCACACTTGGGAATCCTCACGATTCCTAAGGAGAAAATTCACCTGCGAGATCCTCTCGATCCGTAAGGAGAAGAGTCTCTATGAGACCCTCACGGCTTATAGAGTTGAAAAGTCTTAGGCAGCAGATTTGAACCTGCGGCCTAAGCCATCGTTATTTCTTAAGAAGGTCGGGATACTCGTCCCAATCGTCCGTCAATTACGGTTATTAAGGTAGCATACTGATTATAAAAGAAAAGAAAGACAGAGAAATGACACAAGGCATTACAAAATGTGTATCTTTTATTCATAAAAATTGGTTGAGTACAGGATACATTGTGCTAAAGGATAAAAAAAAAGACATATACATATAATTTACAAAGACAAATGATACAAGGGGAATTATGGGGAAGGAAGCGTCTTGCACAGATGTAGCAACCGCTCGCATATCTCCTTCCACGCCTTCTCCTGCTCGGCTACCGCCGTCAGCTCTGACTCCACTTGGGCTCGTTGCCGCAAGACCAAGGTAAGCTGCTCCCTCACGTCTTGATAAGCGGCCTCCCGACTTGGGATATGGCGCTCAACCACGTCAAGCTTCCTCTTTAAGTCTAGCCCATGAGAGATGCGTTTTAGGAGACCCTCAAAGATAGTCTTCACTTCGACAGCGTTTGCCTCAACCTCAGCGCGCAGATGGGCCGTTTCGTTTGAGGTCTTTTGGCATTCCCTTAGTCTTTGAGCTGCTTCTTGCTCCAAGTGGTGGGAGTGCGAAGTGCTTTGCTCGAGCCAAGTTGTGCGTTGGGCGCTCAGAGCTAAAACTTCGGGAGCAGGGCGCGTCAACTCCAGCTGGTACAAGCAGGCCTCGATCTCCCTGCAGTGATTAACCCAAGATTCAACGACGCCCGCGCTGTGAAAAGTTACGAGCGCCGCTAACATAGGGTTAACATCCACAGCGAAATCTGCAGCAGAAGGGAGAGCGTCCATGCTGAGTTCCTCGATGTACCCGCTCAGCATGCCTAGACTCATCACGGCACCCTTTGAAGACGGACGTCTCAAAAAGGGGCCTGCCGGTGAAGAGACGCGAGCCTCGAAGGGAATTGGAGCCGGAACAATAGCTGCGAAACAAAACATGTTAAACGATGGTTCAAAAGATGTTAAAGGGATACCAAAAAGGGAATCTACTATACCAGCAGCAACGGACGGCGGAGCCGGAAGGGCCGGTAGCGCGGCAGGTCTTGCATCCCCTCCTTCGATTTGTGGCACTGCAATAAAGAAAAGGAAAGATCAGAAATTATCCCACTGCTAAAAAAAAAGGGGGGGGGGTAAGTAAAGACATTATGTTGAAAGTATACTCACCGGCGCCACTGGAGGGAGAAGTGAGGTCGGATGGGAAAGAGAAGTGCGGGAGCAACACTTGATATAAGTGGTCAAAAAGCACTCCTACAAAGGCACAATAGTGTAATATTAGTACAAAAGCCGTAATTTTGAAAGATTAACGCATGAGTCATGAATCCATACCTTCCAACATCCATGACGGTACAAGGGAAGACGGGGAGGTAACTACTGCCAAAGCAGTAGTTGATGGTGCCCCCTCGAGCAATGGAGCATCAGTACTGGCCACACCTGCAAGAACAAGCTTGTTAGAAGAGATCACAAGATATATACAAAAAAAAATGGAAACGCTGGTGACTCAAAAATTTACCTGACGAGCTGCCAGCAGAAACTGAGGTAGTCCCTTCTTCCACTGACGGAAGACCACCGCCTGTAGCTTCGTCACCCGACTCAAGGGGAACCGTTGTTACGCTCTCAAGCTCTGCAGGCGGCGGGGAACCATAGGCAGGGAGGGCCAGGATAGGAACATTGCCCGATTCCTGAGAAGGAGCGCCTAACTCGTCTTCAGGAATCATGGCCGCCTCACCTGCCGTTCCCTCAGGATCAGCGATTACAGCCGTCCCGTCCATCGGCACCATGAGGTCCCCAGCCTCAAGTACCTCGCCCTCTACCGCCTTCGACTCGGTTGAGACAATCATCTCATCTGCCGCCACTTCGGGTACGGCATCAATGACCTGCTCCGCGGTAGGTTCCTCAATCTCGGCTCCAGGCCCCATGACCCCGACAAAGTTGTCCACCGTCGGTTCGGGTTCGGCGAGTACCGCGTCCTCCGCTCCCTTGGGTTCGACGGTCGTTTCCCCCTCCCCCTCAGTCGGACTTGACCCTACGAGATGAGATATGTATAAGCCAATAGTTTTACAAGTCATACAACAAGGCTCTGAAAGAAGTACTACCTGAAGCAGATTTATCATTGGCGCTCCGAACCGCGCGCGCCACTTGCCGACGAGCAGTAGACAGGGCCACAGGGGGCTCTTCAGAAGGAGTACTAGCGTGAGGAACAGTGCTAGGGCCCGCTCCTGCGGCCAGAGTAGCCCTGCGTGCTTTAGCTTCGCGTCTAGACCGCTTCCGCTCCTCTTGAGCCGATGAGGCAGATGCCATCAGAGCTTCCTTGAGTGAAGCCTCCTCATCCGTGTAGAGGGATGCCTCCAGATGTTTCAGAGCATCCCTCGTCGTTGCATCGAGCCGAGGCTCTTGCGCCAGCTTCGACGGAGCTGGGACTTCGATGACGGGCTTAGGAAGGGTCCTTGCACCGATTAATACAACCCCTGTAAAGAAACAAGAGAAGGTCAGGTCGACTATCATAAAAAGACAACAAACTTTCCTTATAAAAAAAAAGAACGGGGTAAAACATACCGACGCTTTCTAGGGCACGCTTCTTCTCCTCCGCCTGGAAGGTCTTCAGAGAGGCATCGATGGCCTTTTCAGTAGATTCACCTGCAGAAAATGAGGCAAATATTAGCTAAAGACAGTAATAAAAAGTGGGATAAAATGACAAATAAGGAGGCTGATGATTACCTGACTCGGCGAGCCTGCTTAACATTGCTTCGAGCCTCGCTGATCGCTCCGAAGCTGCAATGGCAGCGGCTAGATTGGTGTCCTCAGGGTCCACCACGAAACCCTCGTTGCTGCCGTACTCACATATAGTCTCGACAGGATGAGCCGCGGGCTCTAAGTTAAGAATTGCGTCGAGGGACAAGGTGGACTTCTTCTTCTTCTTTTCACCAGCCTTGGATCCACTCGGAGCATCTTTGCGCTTGCCAGTTTTGGCAGTCACTTTCGGGCGGCGAGTCCCGATGTCCGCTCCTACACCCGACTCCGGCGAGGCCGCTTTAGCCGTCTTTGTCGGAGCACGGGGTACCGTTGGGGCATCCACCGCAGTGGGCAGTGGCAGTCCACGCGGAGGGGCCAACACGCGTGGTCGATCGGCTCCAGCCTCTTTCGTCGGAGGGATAACCTGAACCCTGGGCTGCAATGGAGCCTTGCGATTGCCGCCGGGAGGCGCAGCCCTACGATCGACCAATAGACGTTTCTCCATCAAGATGATTGCTCCCATCGCGTGCGCGTACCAGGCCACATACGAATTGAGTATCTTGGGGGTACAGCTGGGCTCACTGATGAAAAAGTAAGAGCCTGTATTTAGCCGGATGAAGTGATGCATCGCATTCCGTACCCCCTCTGGACCGACTGCAGGTGTTCCCAAGAAGGCTTCCAATGGGACCCCTTGGTTATAACTCGATTGCCGGGCAAATCGATGCGGGTTATACCTCATAAAGAGGGCCGTGTCATTCTGCCTAAATACCAAGTAGCCCGGCCGAATGGAATAAAGGTGAAGAATTTCCCGAGCCTTCAACACGGAAACACCGCCTTTAAAGTCATCACGCAGCGACACCACTGACTTAGTGGTCTCGGAACCCATGGTGATGACCTTATCCACAAAAGAGGTCTTCGCCCCGACTAAATGCGAACGCAGAAGCAGTCCCCTGGACTCCCGTGGAGGTGCAAACACGATGGAAGCCCCGACCAATCGCATGATTCTTGGAAGTTTGAATCTCTCAAAGAACTGAGGAGTTTTATGGGCACCAAACACTCCCCGAACATGCAGCTCCATCCAAGAAGTGAAGTAGTGCATCGGGAAGTTAGCAGGCTGTACCCCAGGTTCATTAGCGTCCGCCGCTATGCTAAGTCCGTTGTAAAGGTAAGCCAACCCGGCGATCCCCACTGATAACTGCAGACCGGCCACCATTCGATGCGCCGGGTAAAATACAGAAGACCGCATGAGGCGTGGGTGCATGGGAAGCGCGAAGCTGCACAGCCACAGACCTAAGAACCCTATGAAGAAGGTCTCCTCATCCATGCCAGGGACGGCGATCTCTGAGAAAGGGACGATAGCAGTACCGGGAAGGTAGAAACTCCGCTGATCAAGTTCTGATGAAGGCCGGCGGTCCAGGCCGAAACCAAAAGGGTCAGCAAGTTGGGCGAATTTATCACCTCGCTCTGATAAAAATTCCGGGCGAATAAAGCGAGCAATGAAGTCCGCGAAACTAACACCTCGGTCGCCCAATTCCAAATGAAGCTCCTCGTAAATCTCCAACACCCTCACCAGGCCCGGATGCTGATGCTGGATGGCATTTTCCGGAGTTAAGTCGAGTACCACCTGCTTGGTGGCAAAGACGTACTCATCAGGAGGAAGCAGCTCCTCATAATGCTCTCCCCTCGCCGGTAAACCCGAAAGCTCAACGAACTCCTCTAGAGAAATGGAAACTTCCCTATCCGCCGTCAGGAAAGTATGCGTGGGGATATTCCATTGTTCAATGAAAGCCCTTGTCCACCACGTTGGAGGAGTAGGATATTCGAAAAGCGAGACATAGACGGCGGAGTATAAACCGATCTTCGTCAGATGAGCTCTTTTCGCCGCTAAGATGTACCGGGCCCATGGCAGGTATCCAGCAAGCGGTCGCGGATTCAATCCAATATTGTAGGCCTGTCCCCAAGGGCGTGCTTCACCCTGACAGATTCGCCTTCCTAAGATGTCTATGGCCGGCGGCGGCTGTACCGGAATAGCGCCGATGGTAGGCTGAAGAAGGTCGTCCGAATTCCAATTTTTAACCTCCACGGCATACTCCACCGGGGGTTTATCTGCGTAGGGGATCGTAACTATGGGTTCGGAGGGCGAAGCGGAACTAAAACTGCGACGACCCTGGATGATTTGGCTATACCACCTTCCCCATAGGTGGAGATGTTTGCACTCAGGATCACGATCTTTAATCAAGGCAAACACTACCCGGTCCACTGGTGCGTGTGGGAACCCTCCTTCCGAGCGAACGAAGGGAAAAGACAAGTCGTCAGACATCCTTCCTGCATAAAATATATATATATATATATCATTAGTGGCTTGACACTTAACATTCAATAAAAATAATATATAAAAAAAATATAATAATAAAAATAATAAAAATAAATAAAAATCTGGCTCCACGCTGTGATGCAGCGGGTAGGGGACCAAAGGGGGACCCACAAAATCAAGATGACGGCGCATCATTTGATGAGACAATCCCACCATTGAATGGGACTATCAGTCAATAAAAGAGACCCCCAAGAGAATATCCTCATTGGGGGGGGGGGAAACCCCTAAAGACAAGGAGAAGATCTCCTCTTTTCAGAGCAAAGCTCTGTCACAGAGTGACATTTGTCAAACCCCTGTTTCAAAAGAATAAAACTTCTTAAAAAAGAGCCTAGCTCTGTAGCAGTAATAAAAAACTTATAATTCCTAAGAATTAAAATTGTGGGATCTTAAAGATCCATGGAAACCTTTAAAAAGTTTTATAATTAATCTGTGGGCCCCTCTGTTCATGGGTTAAAACCTAAGAACAGAGTCTCTACAAATTTTTGAGAGCAAGGCTCTGTGAATAAAAACCCCAAAGAGGTTTCCTCTAGATCAAAGATCTATAAGAGCAAGGCTCTGTTGTAGAAACCCCAAAGGAGATTCTTTTAGATCAAAGATCTATAAGAGCAAGGCTCTGATTATTTAAATTTGATTTAAATTAAATTAATTTAATTTACCTAGAATGGTTCTAAGGATAAAACTTGGAAGTTCTTAAAAATCGCAAGAGCAAGGCTCTGGAAGTTCTCAAGTAAGAGCAAGGCTCTGAAATCTAATTTCTTGAGAATGGTAAAAAATTACCCAGGACCAAGGGTCCTATTTATAAGCGCCTGCGCCTGTTCACCTGACTCGTCGATCCGACGGTCAGGATCTTGCCACCGTTGCACCCACGCGCGCGCCACGTGAGCGCAACGGTGGGGGGGCATCTGTTTCCCCCAATCAGAGCAAGGCTCTGTTGAATTTTGAAAATTCAAAATTCGAAGCAACGCTTCGGTTTCTGTGCGCAGCGCGCAATTTGCCACGTGGCAGAAGCTGAATGGGCAGCGTAACGCCCGAGACAGTGCGTCCCATCAGAGCAAGGCTCTTCAGAAAACGTAATTAAAGACTTAACTGCGCAAACGCACGGATGCGCGACACGTGTCTGCGCAAGCGCATGGATGCACGACACGTGTCTGCGCAGTTGCGCAGTCGCAACTGCGCAAACGCATGGATGCGCGACACGTGTCTGCGCAAGCGCACAGATGCGTGACACGTGTCTGCGCAGTTGCGCAGTCGCAGTTGCGCAAACGCACCGATGCGCGACACGTGTCTGCGCAAGCGCACGGATGCGGGACACGTGTCTGCGCAGTTGCGCAGTCGCAGCTGCGCAAACGCACGGATGCGCGACACGTGTCTGCGCAGTTGCGCAGTCGCAGCTGCGCAAGCGCACGGATGCGCGACACGTGTCTGCACAGTTGCGCAATCGCAACTGCGCAAGCGCTCGATGCGCGACACGTGTCATTTGCTGGTGAGTTGCGCAGCAACTGAATGAAGATTTAGATAAATCTTTTCTGTTCTCCTGTAAAACAGGAACCCTTGGATCAAAGATCCAATGGTGGGAAAATTCCCAAAATTATTCAGGAAAGATTTTGTTAACAAATCTAACAAATTTGTGGGCACTATAAATAAGACCCCAAGCCTCATTCAAGAGGCATCAAGGAGATAATCAGATCATCAATCATCATCAAGAGAAGGAAAAAACTTCTGAAAAAAGAGAGGGCTCTTGAAGATTAATCAAGAACAAAAAAAAAGGAAGGTAAAATTTCTGAAGAACAGAAAAAAAAAATATAAATAGTGCCTTGCACTTGATATGAACTCCTGGTTCTAGAAAGAAAAAAAAGAATAATAAATAGTGCCTCGCACTTGATATGAACCCTTGGTTCTGTGAAAAGAAAACAAGAAGAAAAACTTGTTTTCTTTTGATCTAAACGTCGATCAAAAGTGCTATGCACTTTTGTTCTTCAGTCAGAAGATTCTTGAGTTCCTGCAACTCACTATTTAAAAGGGCCTGACCCAAATCAGAGATGAAAGGGCAGAGCCCTATTTGAAAAATTCTTGAGGGCCTAGCCCAAATCAAATCATGAAAGGGCAGAGCCCTATTTGAAAAATTCTTGAGGGCCTAGCCCAAATCAAATCAGGAAAGGGCAGAGCCCTATTTGGAAAAATTCTTGAGGGCCTGACCCAAATCAGATCACAAAAATAAAAGGGCAGAGCCCTATTTGAAAATTTTTGAGGGCCTGGCCCAAATCAGGAAAGGGCAGAGCCCTATTTGGAAAATTCTTGAGGGCTTGGCCCAAATCAAACTGCAAGAATAAAAAGAGGCAGAGCCCTGTTTAGATTGATTCTTTTGATCGGGCAGAGCCTAAAATAAAAATTGGACTTAACCCAATCCTGGCTGTAAGTCCTTAAATTAAACGCCTTTCATGAACTAAGTCATGACCGGTTCGAGGGTACATCTCCGAACTCCTTTGACATCTGTCGTTGTAATTCTTCAACGACGTCAAAGAGGTGACGAGTCCCAACGACCATTCATTTAATAATGGACCGAAACGTCCCTAAACTAAAGATGGACCACTACGTCCTTAAACTGGCGACGGACCGAAACGTCCCTAAACTAATATTGGACCGAAACGTCCCTAAACTAAAGATGGACCACTACGTCCTTAAACTGGCGACGGACCGAAACGTCCCTAAACTAATACCGGACCGAAACGTCCCTAAACTAATATTGGACCGAAACGTCCCTAAACTAAAGATGGACCACTACGTCCTTAAACTGGCGACGGACCGAAACGTCCCTAAATTAATATCGGATCGAAACGTCCCTAAACTAACAATGGACCACTACGTCCCTAAACTGGCGACGGACCACCACGTCTCTAAACTGGAATATGGACCACTACGTCCTTAAACTGGCGACGGACCGAAACGTCCCTAAACTAATAATGGACCACCACGTCCCTAAACTGGCGACGGACCACCACGTCCCTAAACTGGTGCAATAGGGCCCAAACGCTCTTTTGTCGGATCTAAACGGTCCCGCCTAAGTTGATCTTAACCCCAAATACGGTTAACGTGTCCTTAGACATTTAAATAAACAATAAAATTCCAAATTAACTTTGGTTCAAGGGTACATCTCTGAACTCCTCTGACGCCTGTCGTTGTAATCCCTCAACGACGTCAGAGAGGTGACGAGTCCCGACGGCCGGATAATTAAATCAATCATGATGTTAAGTTGATCTTAGTCTAAAATAGGACTAACGTATCCTTAACAAACGTTTAAGTCGATCTTAGACGCAACGCGACTAATGCATCCTTAAACTAAAAACACCAAACCCAAATCTAAGTAAATACGGATTTGGACTAATCTACGTCCTACGGGTGACGACATCACTCAGTCTCCGTATACAATCCACGGGCAATCACAAACAAAACAAACACACACGACACGAAGTGAAATTCTGGAGTAGGAGAAAGTTGTTACCGCTATGCGGTAGCGTAATTAACTGCAGGGGCTTGCGCCTGCAGGGAAGAGCGTCTCCACAATCAAAAAACCCCTCACCCTGAGGGGGAATCTGACGAAATCTGCTATATCGGCCGCATCCGTCTAAACCTCCGATACAAGGTGCTATAAATCAACTTGGTATCTTCGGAGAGATAGACGGATAAAAACCAAATAGCATCTGTCCCGAACCTCAGGCACGTGACGTCCTAACGTCTCGGCCGCCGTTCGGAGGGGAACAAACATTAATAGGAACGATTTACTAAAGATAAAATATACTGTGTAAGTTTGAACTATTGAGAAAGAAAAATAGTAGAGCATTTCTAGACAGCGAGTAAAACTAAAATACTTAATAACACATAATAGAAATCTAAGTAACTACAAATAGGCAAAACTCTAAACTTAATATAATAAACACTACTAGTTATAACTATGCTAACAAGATGATAACACTATTAATATACGGTAGACTAGCCAGAGAAAGTATTGCGGTATATACTTCGAAGGTCAATGCCGTGAGCAAGCACTCGAATGAAAGAACGTAAATAGGAATTGGGTTGTCCAGAATGACACAAAGATAGGATGAAAATCAGATTCAAAATCTGGGAAGGATATAAATTTACAATGAGGATATGGTTTGACAGTTTCTGGCAGGAGTATGCGGCAAGATACAACCTAAATGAGAAAAAGTCAGGGGGGTGCGGAAATGAACCATGGTATCAACTAAGTTTAAGGTCTAAATACAGTGAGTCAAACAAAAGTAGTTATCACAATTCACAACTTTATTGTATTCAAACCAAGAAGTTCAACAGATAAAAAAGTTGAACGAAAAGGAACAACTGAAAAAACAATATCTTTGTTGAAGGCAAGGAAGGTGATAACTCCGCGTCGATGTCTGAATCTCTGTGATCTCGTAAGGCAAGCCTAAATCATGTGCTGGACCCATATCATTCTCGAAACTCGAATTATGAAACAACCAAGTTACTCAAGCAGAGGTGGAGAGCGTTGACGAATCTCCTCCCTGCAGCCCTTTCCTTCGAGGGCAACCATTGCATGCTGCTCATCGGATCCCTGAACCAAACACCATCCTTTATCCTGACAACAGTTCCTCTGAAGGTGCCTGGCCTCTTGCAATAACCGCAGACTCGAGTCCTCCGTTGCTCCTTCTATTGAGAACCAAAAGGCGCTTCATCTGCACACCTCCTCTTTTACTAACAGAGATTCCCTCACGATCGGGGCTCCTCCTCACGATCGGGGCTCCTCCTGGTGTCCAAACTAGTTGCCTCCTTAACCCCTCATCTAAAAGATCCTTCATCCTCTCCTGGGCTTCTCTCAATCATTGCAGTACGTCCAAAGTATCGGTGGGGTGATCCCGGAAAGCGGAGGTGGAAGGAGAGTTGTGGGAAGTCATGATTCCGGAACAACAAATTTTCGAGTGACGACAGATCTTCGAGTCGTGGGAGAGTCATGGGAAGTCACTAATTATATCAAAACAGATATAAGATATACCAGATAAAGATCAAGGGAAAGATAGCGCTGGCGTCGCTGATCTAGATGTCCGCAATATCCTCGAGGTACGACAGATCTTGATCCGAGCTAAGTCAACTTCTCACTCTGAGAATGCATACTCAGGTTGTCAGAGTGACACAATAGCAATATATACAATTACATATGTAAACACGTGCAATGATGATGAACATGAAACAGTAAATATGGAGTGATGACATGAGCATGAAGTAACCGGTACGGGTAAACAATAAAGCAAGTATATCGAATCAGTAATCAATGCAATGTCCATGTCACTAAACATATCAGTCTCCAAGTCTCAATGTTCAAGTCACTAACCTTATCGTCAGTCCAAGTATGAGCGTCAACTACCGTAGGAGTATCCCCAACCCAAGGGTAGGCCCCAGGGGCAAGGGAACACTGGCCCGAAACACGCTCGCTAATAACCAGTAATACCATCCATACGACTCCCGAAATCGCTATATATGCCGGCAGTGGGACTCCTGAGGTTCCGTTGATCGAACTCACACTCAAACTACCCTACCCCCACGGTCTACATCAAGCACCGACCAGGAATCCAAATACTAGTCGCTCAATGACAAGTCTACGCGAGAACTGGATACAAGGTCTCCATCAAGTATGTCTCGACTGGTATCCAAGATAAATGGACAGTGTTCGACGTCTTACCTATGACACTGATATAAGTGCTTCCATAACCGTCTCATTCCAGTTATAGTTATACTTATATATGTCCTATAGGCGTCGACAATGCAATAACTATTTGGTTCCGCTGATTGTGTACAAGTACGTGTCACTTCACTTATTCCTTCACGCTTTTTACACTAACGTATTTGGCACAATCCAATCACTAATATTATCATTTGGTAATGTAACACGGTTACTAGGTTATTGATGCAAATGACCACTATTTACACGGGTATAACAATCATGCACATGATGGGAATATAGTAAATGCACTGCTAAAACATATGAGCAACCGGTGTCAGTTGGACTAGAAAATTCATATAAAATCACATGTACATAATTAAGCAAAACGATATAAAAGGAGTAGGCAATATATTTAATCATCTATACAAAAAAATTGGTTTCGTGTCAATCGAGTTTCAGGTTTTCTAGTTATGGTCATTTCATTTTAAGTGTTTACTGCGGGAAATCCAGTTTCTGAATTGGAAGTCCGTTTCGTAACACGCTTTACTCCCAGTTGGGAGCATAATTAGGCGACACTACTGTTCAACTAATTATAGGGATATGAGTTAAATTTACATCGCAGGATACAGATCAACAATAGTCATTTTTTTAGGAGTTATGATCAAATTACTGATGAAGGGTGCAAGCTGAATTGAAAGAAAACCGCCGTACAAGTCATCCGTTAAAATATGATTTAAATACCAAATGATATTGGAATTTAGTAAAACCAGTACCATTGGAAATCTAAAACAATTTTCTACGCAGAGATAATTAGCTCTGCACACTATCACAATTAAACATTAAGGTTTCAGGTGTATAAAAGCAAGTCAAGGGGTAAGTTCCTGCACTGGACTGCGGTCCAAGGTCAGGTAAGTTCTTTGTTTTCGATATTCATAGGATATATCTAATAGTAAAAATATAAGCTGTGTTAAATATTATACAGTACCCTTCGCAACGAACCCAGGAACGCTGCGGTTGGATTTTTCTGAAATTAATTATGATTTTAGCGGTGTCAAATGTTCGGTAAAACGCAAGTTTCGGTATAGACATTAGGGCATCACTTTAAGTGTGTAGACAACATCGATTTGCTACCAAATTCTTATAGAGCGTTTGTTAACAACACTAGAGTCTAAACATCATGAGTTCCGCCATTTTAGATTTTATTTTCTCATAATATTTGCGTCAAACACTTCGGCTATATATGTATACGATGTTTTCCAACGAAATTTTGGTTTCTTTTATTCATCCATGCGAAAATCATTTCCTCACATATCCTACTGGATTTAAACACGGATAGTAACCTTTAGGAGACCCCAACGTTCAATTAACAAGATGATTAGCAGTAATTAATTGGATCTAGATGGCTCAAGTGTAAACAGGATATATATATATATATATATATATATATATATATATATATATATATATATATAGAAAGTGTTTAACTTGTCTTGACGATGATCGGAGACACAACCGTGATGACGACGAAAGCAACGGCACGATCACGTCGCAATAACAACGATGCAAGTAACAACAGCAGCAGCAACAACAACGAGCCTCATCTCAGCTCTGGCCCGAGCTCAACTAGATGGCTCGACGGATGCTCTGGCGACGACACGGGGAGCTCGGGGTCCAGCGGTGGTCGGGGGAAGCTCCGGCGATGAGTAGAGGTCGGCAGTGAAAGGTTTGGTGTTGGGTTTTCAGGCGACAACGATTGTTATGACGACAACGGCGGAGGCTTAAATGGCGATGGTACAGAGCTCGGGTTTGAAGATGGAGGAGCGCAGCCGGTGTGTTGGGGTTGAGGCACGGGGCTTACTCGTCGGAGGTGGTGTGTCCCAGTGAAGTTATGAGGTGGCTATGGGTTGTTCAGTGGCGGCTGGAGCGGGCATGGGGTTCGAGGTCGCCGGCAATGAGCTCGGTTGATGGAGGCAAGGTCGATGTGGTCGGAGGTGGAGCATATGCTGGTGGTAGCGCTAAGCTTGTCGGAGAGTTGGTGGGTCGTTGAGCCCGGTGGTGGAGGTGAGGAAGTGCACGGGAAGCTGGCGGCTCGAGCTCAGGTCGTGGAGGCAGGATCGAGACGAAGATGGGTTTTGAGGAGGCTCGGGGTGATTGTGGAGGAGGGATGGTGGAGACGGGATGTTGGAGGTTGGTGGGTTGTAATGTTGTGGAGCTCGTCGTCGACAATGGCGGAAAGAGTGAGGAGAAAGGAAGTCGGCAGAGAAGGAGAGGTCGAGATAGTGATTTAGAGAGAGACGAGATTAGAGGAGGTGGGGCGCAAGTTCGATGGGCGAACGTTGGAGGCGGAGGTTGCGCGGGTCGAGGGGATCGCGGGGAGTTGGTGAGCGGCGAGAACATGGGGCGGAGGTTGTTAAGAGGGAGGAGGGATAAGCAAGGATGCGATCGCGTGGTGGAGCGGGTTGGAGCTGGTCGTGGGTAGCACGAGGGAGGCGGGAAAAGAAACGAGAAGAAAGGGAAGGAGAAGAAGAAGACGGGAACGTGGACGTTCGGGTCAGGTCGGGTAGGGTCTGGGTTCGTGGGCTTAGGTCAGGGAACGGACCAAGAAGGGAAAAATATATGGTTTGGGAAAAAATAGAATTAGGGATTTAAGAAATTAATAGTTAGGGTTAGGAAGAAAGAAATATTTAAGTTAATAAAATTTAGAAATTTTTGTTTTAAAAATACGGAGATTATTTAAAAGGATCTGGGTATTACAAATTGACTGTAACATCAAAAGTAGTTGCATGTAACATCTCAGTAGTTGCACATAATATCTAAGGAGTTGCATGTAACATCAAAGCTGTTGCCTGTAACATCTCAGTGGTTGCCTGTAACATCAAAACAACTGCGTGTAACATCTACACAGCTGTCTTGTATATCCAATCAACAAAAGTAATCCACAACATCGGCGAAATAAAAGTATATACATTCAAACATCTAAGCAATTGCATGTACCATCTATACATTTGCCTGTAACATCTAAAAAAATTGCCTATAACATTTAAACAGTTATCTGTAGTATCTAAACAGCAGCATGTAACATCTACACAGCTGCATATGTGCATCCATGCAACAAAAATAGTCATGCATAACACAATCCACGGTATCGACCAACATCGGCGAAATAAAAGCACATACATTAAATCATCAAAACAATAATTGTATGGGCCAAAATCGACAAACTAAAACTATATACATTCAAACATCAAAGCCATAATTGTATAGGCTAACATCATCAAAATAAAACTATATACATCAACAAAATTAGTCGTTCATAATACAATCCATAGTCATTCATAATACAATCCACAGTATCAGCCAACATCAGCCGAAATAAAAATATATCAATACATCTCCAAATAAACTCACAAAATTTTTGAACTTTTAAATCAACCAATATCAAGACTCTTGTTGATCCTTCGCGGTGACAATAGAATTTGTCTAGCCATTATCGACTACCACTACACCGAAGCTTTTTCCTCCAACACATCAGCTATGTCCTGGCCCTCAATCAAGGCCTTCATAAACAAGTATACAAACACTCCACAGTCCACACTATTAAACAATGCACGGTTAACAAACGCGTATAATTTTAACTGTTAACATAAAATTCGTAAAATAAAAAACCGGCCCTAAAAGTAGAAAGTAAGAACTTTAAATTAAGGAAACATTTCTTTCCGTAAGTATTTTATCCCAACGCAATTAAATTCATTGAAGCCCACATGTGCGTCATATTTTTTTGCCCGAAAATTCATTAGGAACTTCATATATAGCTGGCCCCGTGCTTCCAATGGTCGTTGAGCTCAGGTCGTGTTCACAATATGAGTTTTGTAAGTGAAGAATAATGTCGTAATTCTTTATTGGCGAAGTGTACAATGAATAACGTCCAATTGCCGGTATGACATATGGGGGTCCTAAGAGCGGTTGAGAGGAAATTCCATGCATCTTCAAGGGATATATTCCATCCACTGCCATTCATGTGCAACGTTTCATTGTCTAGGTCAACAATTATACTCTGCCACATGCATTTAACCTGTTAATAATTGAATGAATGTAAATAAATGCTTTAAAGTTGATAGACTTATGTTTCAGGAAACATGAATTTATAAGATATTAAAACAATGGTATTATTGATTCCAACTGAACCTTTATATCACTTAATTTTGTTCAAGCCACGAAAAGTGCCAACATAAGTTCTTGTGGTCGCCAAGATAACTAAAGAGCCCAAGTATTTTATGGTTACAAGATTGGACTAGAGAAGTTATAGTGCTGAAACATGAAGACTTAGCATGAAAATGGAAGAGATGTGTTCCTTGAGTTCTCCTCGATTTGATCCAATTTGTTCCTTAAAGTTGCTTGATTTTTGTATCTTTTAGGAGCTAATGTGATGATAGTCCAGAGAAGCCAACCTCTTCCTAAGGCCATTCCCATCAATAGTTTTAAGGGCTATAGTAATGAGAAAATTAACCACATACATGAACTGAACTAGCTAACATGGTAATGTGATTCCCTACCAAAAAAAAAGGAAATAGAGTGATATTCCTCGAGGCCTTGTAAAAAAAAAACAGTTTTCTCATTCATGGCAATCCGAAGCTATCATACAATAAGAGGGAAAAAATGGCATGTTGCAATCGAATATATGAGAACACATATTCGGTTAGTACTGACTCTAAATTAACAGATTCATTTTGAATTTTCTCATTCATGGCAATCCGAAGCTATCATACAATAAGAGGGAAAAAATGGCATGTTGCAATCGAATATATGAGAACACATATTCGGTTAGTACTGACTCTAAATTAACAGATTCATTTTGAATAGCTCCTCACTATTAAAGAAATATAGAAATCATTATTTTTCAAACTTCACTCTTTTGTTGCTTCAGCTATAATTCTATATCATCTCAAAGTTGTATCCTGAATTTTTATATATAAACTTGAGTTCAGTGTGACAACTTGTAGATGATGATCAATTGAAATATTAAAACATGCTTACACAAGATGTCCTCCATCTCTATGACTCTAAGCGTCACCACTACCCAAAATAAATAAAAATTTGTCTAATCGAAACAGAAACAAAAATAAAAATAAAAATAAAAATGGGGACAGACGTAAATGTAAAGCACTTATGAGATAAAAAGAGAATACAGGTGGCAAGGTCAGAGAAGCTGGCAAGCCCCATGCTGAAATGAACAAAAAAAAGGCTCGAATGGTGCAGGTGCCAAGCTTTAGATTGTTTAGATAGACAGATATAGATAGATAGATGGGAAGAGATACATTTCTAAGTCACGCCCGTCTATTGCCCATGAGGTGCAAGGCAACTAGCAAGGAAGAGAATGGAAGCAGATTCTAAGACCATGCTTATGTGATGGAGCTCCTTTTCGGGCCTTGTCTTCCGTTGATCTCACGGTGGACTTAGTTGATTATCCTCCATTGCGTGTGGGTCTCAATGGGTTTTTGGAGGAAGAGGTGAAGTGAGAGGGCCGGTGCCGAGTACCTGCAAAGAAGTCCCGGGATGGTTTGGTACCACCAAGGACCCGCCGACGCTCAAGTTAGTGACGAGATCCTAGCAAAGTAACGGCTTAAAAGAGTGAAAAATGGCTTACTTGACCCCTCTGTGATGGGGGTTTATATAGCGGTGGAGCACGCAGCAGCGGGCGTGAGAATCTCGCCGGCGGTTATGCCCCCCGACGTCACGCCCGCGTAGAAAGTGGATCGCCCATTAATGGGGATTGATGGCGTGGAACGTGGGATGTTGTTGGCGTAGAATCCGCGCATGGCGAGATTCGCGGAGCGGCGGTTACGCCTGTGAGCGACGACCTCGGTCGAAGGAACGAAGATGATGGCCTCGGACTGGAGCTCGGGACGAGCGAGGAGGCCGAGGAGTCCTGGCCCTGTAACAGCTCGGCGCGAGCCATGAGGCCGAGGAGGCCAATCTGCAGGGTGTCCTGAGGAGGGTCAGCTTATGCTTACAGGTCGGGTACAGGGTGGCTTGGTTGGCCCCCGTGGGCCCCTTCTTCTGAGTTCTAGGGCACGTCACCTGCCACGTGTCATGATCTTGGGGATCGCCAATACTGAACACTATCATTAGCCCCCCACTCTTGTCCCGACCAGCTAGCGGGTCGGGTCAGGAGTGGACTGCTGGGCCTCCAGAGGTGAGATCCCTTCTGAGGTTTCGTCGGGACGATTCCTCGGGCCGTCGGTTGTCTCTCCAGCTTGCGAATCAAGGCGAGATCTCCGCATCTTTAAGAAGGGTGTGTCGGTTCGTGCATTTTGTAACTGAAGCAATGGTCCACGTGTCAAGTGACGATTGGCCGGCACGACGTATGCGGGCCCGTGGCGTCCGATGGGACGCGGTTCAGCGCAGGACCGACACGTGGAGCGATCGGAGCTGCTGGACGCGAGGAGTTGTTTCGGCGGGAGATGACGGGCGCCGTTGGATGCGGCCGTACGCAGTGATAAAACGGGGGCGGGGTCCGCCTCAGAGCCCCCCCAATCTTTCATTTCCCTTCTTTCTTGTGTCGCCGCCGTTCGGCGTTCTTCTTCCTTTGGAATACATGGTTCGCTCCCACTCTTCGGGCGGCTCACGCCAGAAGGAAGCTAGCGGCGTGGCCGAGCCCCCGGTTAGCTCGCGCCCCCGCCAGATTCTCTGCCGATGATAGGGCCGTCCGCTTCGTCGACGACATCTGGCGGTTTCTTCGGCAGCGGCCAGAGTCGTCCACAGTTACCCGAGTCCCAGGAGGGGAACATAGGGAAGGGCGAGGGCAGGCCCCTTCTCAAGAGGAAGAGGACGGTTTCTCGCGCGCCGTCGTCGAGGGTCCCTGAGGGAATTCCCGTGTGGGAGGGGGGTGCCGTCTTCACGGTTCCGTCTGGACTTTCTGTCGCCGCTGTCCTGCTCGCCGGGATGTAGGAGTCGGCTGGGGGAAAGCTCCCATCCGGTTTCTTGAGGGATCAATTGGAGGCCATGGCCCAGGGGGCCGTCCAGGTATGAATCCCTTCACGTGTATTTGTCTTGGTACACCTTCCCTTGGCTCGGGGTCCTCCCGGTTTCTCATCGGATTTCCTTCAGGTTCTTCAACACTGCGCCCTTGCCACTCGCATGGAGGCCGAGGGGGCGTTCCACGCTCCGAGGCCAGTAGAGGCGTTTCCCTTCGGAGGTCGAGATTTTGCAACGCGACCTGCGCCAGGAGATGGCAAGGGCTGACTTTATGGCGGGCCGGGCGGAGGCTGCGGAACTTGCCAACTCGGCGACCCGGGGTGTCCTCCGTCGTCTGAATGCGTCTCTCCGGGTTGCCGATAGGAAGCTGACAGACATGACCGAACGCTTCGCGGCCCTGGAAAAAGATAGGGACGCCAGCAGAAGAGATGCCGAGGCGGCCCTTATGATGGCCCGGGTTGCCGAGGTTCGGGCTAAGAAAGCCGTGGCCGATTATAAGACGTCAGAGCAGTTTTACGCCGAGCTCGGGGAGTATTCTGCAGTCGCATGGAACAATGCCCTGGACGCCGTGAAGGAACGGCTTCCTGAGTTCGATGATGGTGAGCTCCGCACTCGGGCTTCGCTTCCAGTGGCAAGGCCTCCGGTGGGAGATGGCGATGGGAGCAAGGGCGCGTCCCGGGCGGCAAGATCTCCGGCTGTAGAGCCCCCGGTGGGCCGAGATGCCAGCGATGAAGGGACCGGAGTAAGCCTCCGGGCAGTTTGTAAGGCAGAGGAGGCCAGACTACCCTCTGTAACAACTTTGCTTTGGTGATAAGAGAATTTTTTTTTGTTTCGTTGGTTTTCATTTCATCTTCTGTGTGTGAAGGATGTTCGCAGGATATCTTTGCTTGTATTGTCGTGTTTTCGTGTCAGGTTGGCCATTTGTCTGGCGATCTCCTGTCGAGTTGACTTCAATCACTAGCCGGCGGGTATGTCAAGCGCTGCCGCGGAGGTATCCTCATGGCCCCCGAGGTCGATGGGAGATCGTTCAGACTTGGATGAACCTGACGTCCCTCCTGGGTAGTTGTGCAGGTGCTCCTTGCGCGGTCTTATCGATCGCTGGCGTTGGGGTAGGGAGCTACCAGCCGGGCTTGACCGAGCAGGGTGGCTGTTTGGTTGCCTCTTGTGAGGGCTGTGATCCCTGTCGGTTGTGGTAGGAAGCTACCGGCCGGGGATAGCCGAGTAAGGGCTCAACCGCTTCTGGGAGGACTTTGGGCCGGGGCTGCAGAAGGTCATTAAGAATGACCGGGAAGTGAAGCCGCGCAGTCGCCTCTTGGCGAGGGCTTTGACCTCTGGCGTCGTGAGTAGGCAGCTACCAGCCTGGGATGAATGAGCGGGGTAGCCGCTCTGGTCCCTCTTATGAGGGCCTTTGATCCCTGGCGTCGAAGGTAGGGAGCTACCAGCCGGAGTAGACCGAGCAGGGTAGCTGCTCGGTTTCCTCTTGCGAGGGCTTTGATCCTTCAGGACGGGGACCGAGCAGGGTTACTGCCCAGTGCCTCTTGGCGAGGACTTTGATCCCTGTCGGTTGTGGTAGGAAGCTACCAGCCAGGGATAGCCGAGCAAGGACCCGTCTGCCTCTGGGAGGACTTTGGTCCTTGGCGCGGGAAGAGCTCTAAGACTGTAAGAAGCCTATCAAGGACCCTTGGCCGGGCAGGGTTACTGCCCGGTGCCTCTTGGCGACGGCTTTTGTCCTGAAGGATAGCCGAGCAAAGGAACCTCAAACACGACTGGCTTTGGGAGGGCTTTTTGATCCCCGGCGTTGCGGCAGGAAAGCTGCCCGCAGGGGATAGCCGAGCGAGGGAACCTCAGGCTCGACTGCCTCTGGGAGGGCTTTTTGATCCCGGCGTTGCGGCAGGGAAGCTGCGCGCAGGGGATAGCCGAGCGAGGGATCCTCGGGCTCGACCGCCTCTAGGAGGGCTTTTTCTGTTTCTTATATCCGGGCAGTGGGGTGCACGGTCGCCCCGTGGTGAGGGCTCGTGGGTTGCTCGGCCGTTTCGCGACGATGGCTTTTTCGTTGTAAAGGAGGAACTTTACCGAAGGAAAAAGTTTCGACGTTTCTTTATTCATATGGGTAGGAATTTTAGACAACGCTTTGCACCGTCTTGTTAAAGGGAAATCTCGAGAGGTTGCTGGGGTGTAACACTTCGCCAGCTTTGACCTCATTGGTATAGCTTGAGCTTTTCGGCGTTGTAAGGCCGCGGGAGCTTCCATCCTTCCGCGTCTTGTAGGCGGTAGGCTCCGCCGGGGAGCACTTCAGAGACGAGGAAAGGACCTCCCCACTTTGGGGAGAACTTGTGAAGCCTGCCTTGGTCGATGAATTCGTTCCGCCGCAGGACTAGGTCCCTGGTCTTGAAAGAGCGGTGTTTCACCCGAGCGTTGTAGTATCGGGCCGTCTGCTGTTGATAGGCGGCGGCTCTGATCTGGGCTCGATCCCTTTTCTCCAACAGTATGTCGACGTTGGTTCGTAGTGCCATGGTGTTTGTGTCATCATCGAAATGCTCGACCCGGTGACTGGGTAGCCCGATCTCCACTGGAACCATCGTTTCGGTCCCGTAGCAGAGGCTGAAAGGAGTCTCCCCGGTGGGAGTCTTTTTTGACATGCGTAGGGCCCATAAGAGCCAGGGTAGCTCTTCGACCCAATTGCCTTGTCTCCCTTCCAGGCGGGTTTGGAGACCCCGGAGGACTTTTCGATTAGCGACCTCGGCCTTTCCGTTACATTGGGGATGCGCGACCGCGGCAAACTTCATGAGGATATGGTATTCTTTGCAGAAGTCCCTTACTTTCTCGTTCTCGAAGTTCGTCCCGTGATCGGTGATGATGCACCTCGGGATTCCGAACCGGAGTATCAGGTTGATTTGCAGGAACTTGATGGTTGTGGCGGCGTCCGGTTTCCTGATGGGGACGGCCTCGATCCACTTGGTGAAGTAGTCCACCGCGACGAGGACGTATTTATGCCCGCCGGTTCCGGTAGGGAACTGGCTGATCATATCCAATCCCCATTGGGCGAATGGCCACGGGGACGTCAGGGCAGCTAGCTCGGTAGCCGGGAGGCGGGGAATGCTTCCGTGGAGTTGGCAGCTCTTGCACCTCCTGACCAGCTTCAGGGCGTCCTCGTGCATGGTGGGCCAATAGTAACCTTGGAGTAGTGCCTTTTGATCAAGGTTCGAGTCCCCTGGTGTGCGCCGCCCACCCATTCATGGATTTCCCGCAGGACGTAGTCGGCTTCGTAGGAGTCAACGCACCGGAGCAGGGGCTGGGTGAAGGCCTTCTTGTAGAGGTTCCCGTTGCTCCAGACGAAGTGGGTGGCTTTGGCCCGGAGGCGGCGGGCGGCCGCCCTGTCCTCCGGGAGCATGCCGTCCTTCAGGAATTCCACGAGGGGTTTCCTCCAATCCTGGTCGCTCTCCTGCGCCGTGTACACGTGGATTGTCGCCGCCTTGTCTCCCACGCTGGGTTGGGTCAAGGTTTCGAAGAGTGTTGGTCGAGTACGACGAAACCAGCTTGATCAGGGCGTCTGCCTGAGCATTCAGTTGCCTGGGTATTTGTTCTACCTGGACTTCGTCGAAGTTTTTTCGGAGCTTCCTCACTTCGTCCAGGTACTTCATCATTAGAGGCTCTCGAGCCTCGAAGCGGCCAGTCACTTGGCCGACAACTAGGGCCGAGTCGCTGCGGATTCGAATGATCTTCAGCCCCAGCCCGACGGCCATGCGCAGTCCAGCCAGGAGGGCCTCGTATTCTGCCGCGTTGTTCGACGCTTTGAAACTGAGCCTCAAGGAATACTCCATCTCAGCTTCGTTTGGGCGAGTGCTCTTTAACTAGAGGATTAAGGCCGGCACCACAGCCTTCCTCGGTAGAAGACCTGTTGATGTAGATGATCCACTCCGGAACCGAGCTAGGGCCTTCTTGGACGGGATGCCAGGCTGTGAGTGGCGGCGTGGAATCCGGCTTCCTGCTAGGGATGGTGCATTCAACGATGAAATCAGCCAGGGCATGCGCCTTGATGGCTTGCCTCGGGCGATACCTTATGTCGAATTGAGATAGCTCCCATCTCCATTTCTCTAGGCGGCCTGAGGATTCTGGTGATGCCAGGATAGCCCCCAATGGGTGCTCAGTGAGGACGATGATGGTGTGTGCTTGGAAGTAGTGCCGCAGTTTCCGTGAGGTTACCACGAGGGCCAAGACGATCTTCTCTATGGCGGGGTACCTCGTCTCCGCGTCCTTGAACACATGGCTCACATAGTACATCGGTTTCTGTGCTCCCTCGGCCTCTCGGACGAGCACCGAGCCTGCTGCTTGGTCGGATACTGCCAGGTACAGCGACAGCTAGTCCCCTTCCACTAGCCGGGTGAGCAGGGGCGGTGTTGCGAGGTGCTTCTTCAATTGGTGGAAGGCGGCTTGGCAATCCTCCGACCACTCGAACTTCGGAATTTTCCTCAGCGCTTTGAAGAACGGGAGGCACTTCTCTTCCGACCTGGACATGAAACGGCTCAGAGCGGCGACCCGCCCTATGAGCCGCATGATCTCGACGTTGGTCTTGGGTGCGGCCATACTCAGGATGGCGTCGATCTTCTCAGGGTTAGCTTCGATTCCGCGGTGAGTGACCATGAACACGAGGAATTTCCCTCCGGTGACTCCAAATGCGCACTTGGCGAGGTTCAGCTCCATGTTGAATTTGCGGAGCACTCCAAATGCCTCGCCTAGGTCCCTGGCATGGTCGGCCGACGAGACGGACTTGATGAGCATGTCGTCGACGTAGACTTCCATGTTCTTGCCGATCTGTGGCTTGAACATGCGATTGACCAGCCTCTGGTACGTGGCCCCGGCATTCTTGAGGCCGAAGGGCATCACCCTGTAGCAGTACACCCCCGGTCCGTTGTGAATGCGGTCATATCTTCGTCGTCATGATTCATGCGGATTTGGTTATAGCCGGAGAAAGCGTCCATGAGACTCAGAAGCTCGTGCCCGGCCGAGCTGTCGACGAGCTGGTCTATGCGTGGGAGCGGGAAGTTGTCTTTGGGGCAGGCCTTGTTGAGGTCGGTGAAGCCGACGCACATACGCCACTTCCCACTCGACTTCTTGACCAGAACCATGTTTACCAGCCACTCCGAGTAGGGCACATTCCTGATGAAGTTGGCGGCGATGAGCCGGTCAACTTCCTCTTCAATAGCCTTCTGTTTGACCGGGGCGAAGCTTCTTTTCTTCTGCCTGACGGGTCGGGCCGTAGGATCAACTCCGAGCTTGTGGGAGATGATTTTGGGGTCGATCCCAGGCATGTTAGCCGGTGCCCAGGCGAAGACGTCAGAGTTGCTCCTGAGGAACTCGATCAGGTCATCCCACTGAATTCCCGTCAGGAGTGACCCGACCTGGACGGTCTTTCCTTGGTCTCCTTCCGCTAAGGGCATCTCGGTCAGAGGTTCGACCGGTGCTCCACGGACCTCCTTCCGCTCGTCTCGGGTGTCCAGGGACCCTTTAATGTCGCCGCATGCATTGGCGCTATCAGTGTGCTGCTCGGGGGAAGATGCCTCTGTCAGGCCTATCTCCGCGACCCGCTGGCTTCCGTATGCCCAACCTACCCCACCCTGATCGAGGGGGAATTTTATAGCCAAGTGGTATGTCGAGATCTGGGCCTGGAGGGAGTTCAGCGTCGGCCGGCCGAGGAGGACGTTGTAGGCCGATGGGACCCTCGCCACGATGAAGTCCACAGGCAGTGTGCACGTGCGGCCGGGCTCCCCGATCATGAACTGCAGGGTTACCACCCCTTGTGCCAGGATGGAGTGGTTGGTGAACCCCAAGAGGAAGTGGGAGGTCGGTCTCAAGTCTGCCGGGGCAAGCCCCATACGCAAAAAGCAGTCGTGGAAGAGGATGTCCGCCGAGCTGCCCGAATCGATGAGTATTCGGTGGACCTCGTATCGGTGAATCTGTGCTACGATTACCAGCGGGTCGCTCTGGGGCACAGATATGCCGTGGATATCCTCGTCGCCAAAGGTGATGGACTATCGGCCCCTAGCCCTTTTGCTCGGGTGGTCGCCGGAGCCTGTGAGACGGCAGCCAGCGGGGAGACCGACGACCTTAGGCGAGGGTTCGCCCGCGTCTCCGTTGCGAGGGAGGCGGCAGCGGGCGTTTGGATCTTCAGTTGATTCGGTTGTCATGTGGGCGGAGATCGGAAGGCCAATTTTTGTTTTTGTGGAGTTGTGTTTCCCACAGACGACGCCAACTGATGGAGCTCCTTTTCGCGTCTCCGTCAGATGTTGTCTTCCGTTGATCTCGCGGTGGACTTAGTTGATTATCCTCCGTTGCGTGTGGCTCTCAATGGGTTTTTGGAGGAAGAGATGAAGTGAGAGGGTTGGTGCCGAGTATCTGCAAAGAAGTCCCAGGGTGGTTTGGTACCACCAAGGACCCTCCGACGCTCAAGTTAGTGATGAGATCCGAGCAGAGTAACGGCTTAAAAGAGTAAAAAATTGCTTACTTTACCTCTCTGTGATGGGGGTTTATATAGTGGTGGAGCACGCAGCAGCGGGCGCGAGAATCTCGCCGGCGGTTACGCCCCCCGACGTCACGCCCGCGTAGAAAGCGGGTCGCCCATTAATAGAGATTGATGGCGTGGAACGTGGGATGTTGTTGGCGTAGAATCCGCGCATGGCGAGATTCGCGGAGCGGCGGTTACCCATGTGAGCGACGACCTCGGTCGGAGGGCCGAAGAAGATGGCCTCGGACTGGAGCTCGGGACGAGCGAGGAGGCCGAGGAGTCCTAGCCCTGTGACAGCTTGGCGCGAGCCACGGGGCCGAGGAGGCCAATCTGCAGGGCGTCCTGAGAAGGGCCAGCTTGTGCTTGCAGATCGGGTACATGGTGGCTTGGTTGGCCCCCGTGGGCCCCTTCTTCTGAGTTCTAGGACACGGCACCTGCCACGTGTCATGATCTTGTGGATCACCAATACCGAGCACTATCATTATGCCAACATATGTCAAGCTTATATACGAACTTAAGAACAAAAAAATATGTCAATCCCTTTGAAATTAACCAAATTGTCTAATATATATCATGCATATCGTCTATCAGACTTCAGTCATCAGATGATAGACGACAAAGCACAATACTTTAGCAAATCTTGTATAATGAAAAAGGTTGGTTGATCTAATAAATGACTACTATAACACCACTTTAACAACTTGAAGGATGGGCAAAATCCTCTCAAATGATCGCAGAAACGGCACTGTAACAACAAGAGGGATTGGCAACACGGTCTCATTTAAGTGTTATATATCAAGGACATGATGGTTGAGCTAGCAATGAGTAACGATAGGATAGGTTGCAAAATTGAAGAAGCTAGCCTCAGAAAAGATTATGTTAGCTTCTAAGTTAATAGAAGAGGCACTCGTAATTCTAAGTTAATTTTTGAGTGAATTACAACGGAACAATAAAAATATAGTTAATTTTTCTGCAATGGCATCACATTCACGCACACTACAAAAAAATAAAATAAAAGCATACATGTTTTTAAGTATCCAAACAGATATCAAATACTGATGGTTGCACACTACAAACAAAGGGTAATTAATGATTTCCTCTCCAGAGGTTCATGTCGAGCGAGAGAGTGAGAGATATATTAGAAACACTGACCCAATGTTCAATTGATGCCGATTTCTTACCCATGGAATTTAAAATAAGGCACGAGCTAGGCATGATTCTTTGAATCTCAATTCTCAGGCAAGGTTAACACCTATCTCATGTATTCATATTTCAAGCTCATGCAAGCAAGCACCATTCCAAAATTTCCGAGACTAACAAAGCGTCTATATTCGATGGAAAAATGAAAATTTTGCTACAAGTAACCGATTCAAACTATATAAAAAAAATCCATAATCTAAAACAATTCGATTTTTGGCGTTGTCTGCAGGAAACACTTTCTCCCATTGCGTTCATCCATCGAATTTCTATCAGATCATCATCGAACAACAGCAGATCGCCCAAAAAATCAAGAGAAAAAATCGATGGAAATTGAACCTGTAGAGCTCTTCGAAGCTGAGGCGCTGGCGTTGTGGTTGTAAATCTCGTGGATCGTGTGCCCGAGGACCTTCCCCGTCTTCTCCGAGTACTTGTGATCGACCTCCATGCGATGCTTGAACGCCTCGATCTTGAACGTTCTCTTCTTTTGTGAGCCCATCGTCCACCAAAATTTAGGGCAGAAATTAGGGTTTCGATGAAGTGAGATAGAATTAATTTAGAGAGGTAAATGGAACGAGAAAAAGAAGCAAAGGGAAAGAAATGATCTTTTCTATATGTCTTTCCTCTGGGATAAGATTGGAGGTCGTAGGCGGCGACCGAGGCTGGAGAGGAGAAGGCTATGGTGGGACTCTTCGACGGCGACGGCAACAGCGATGGCGATGGCAGTGACGGAGGAGGAGCGAACCGAGGTGAAAAGAGAGATCGCAAGAGCCAGAAAGATGGCAAGAAATTTATTGTCAGGGAGGAGGGTAATTTTGTAACTTCATCTGATTTATAATACAGGGCCTCATTCAAATACAGCGCAGCGGTTTCTTACAAAACAAACAGCAACGGTGAACAGCAGGCCCTTTTCAAATATTTTGAAAATACAAGGGGTTTTGGATTTTTGACAACTCCTGAATGGGCCATAGGCTTTCTGACAATTTGCCAAATATCCCAATTCATATTTATAGTCGATACGCGTCTTCTTTTTTCCTTCAAAATTTCAGCTGGGGCACGTTACAAGCTATCATGATTCATGGATATCCATTTCTCTTAGCCAGAAATTGATACAACCAAATCAAGATAATGCTATTTGTAGAGCACATATAACTTATGAATTTTGTTTGATTGGATAAAAAAATCCAGTTCAAAGATAGGATAATGGTAGGACTTGTGAGGCCACCATCTTCTTGGATTCAAGGGCCCAAAACCTAGCACCACCAATGAATCTATATCTAAATACAAAACAATGAGGATCGAGATAAATAAAAAACCCTTTAATTTCCATCATTTCTAATTATGTTGCAAGGTACACACTATCAAAGAGAGAAACAAATAGATAAACATACTTTGTATCTTAATATTGCTTGGTATCCTCGACTGAGGCATTATTACTTTTGCATAATATTTATCGAATGGTTTATGCATATTTCAAATAATGTTTGGTTGATTGGCCATGATTTGCGGCCATTATATATCTATATATATATATATATATATAGGAGGAAAGATGTCGAAAATATACACCCTCCGTCGTGTTTTCCGACGATCGGCACCCATCATATTCATCGTTATCATTTAAGATATGGATATACCAAATTTCATGTGATTCTACAACTTTTTGACCTTTGAATTAGGGGGTTCAAAATTGAAGGTTTACCGACAATAGAACTTTTTACATTTCTAAATCAATGGTGAAAAGGTTGTAGAATCACATGAAAATTAGCATATCCATATTTTAGATGATAACGATGAAGATGATAGATTCCGATCGTCGGAAAACACGACGGAGGGCATACTTTTTCAATGCCATTGGAGGAAATTCCCTCCTATGGCCTCTTTCCTCCATTATTCTCGCTCTCTCTCTATATATATATATATACACACCTCTTTCCTCCATTATTCAAGATATATACACACACGCATACACAACAAACAAGTCAAAGGTGATGATGGTTTTAAGTTAAAAGTTGGAAATAAAATTTTAAAAATACAAAGTAATGGTTTTATAATCATGGTTAGAGCAGTTAAAAGCGGTGCAAAAAATAATATATGGAGAGGTATAAATGCATAAAGCCCATTCTACCAAGGACACAAAAAATTCGCTGCTTCTATCAAAAATCGCATCTTTCTCTTAATTGAAACCCAAACGCGATGGCAATGGCGAGCTTGGCGAGGCGCAGAGCCGGCGACCTCTTCAGATCCGAGGCGGTACGATCCTCCGCGGTGTACCACAGGTTCTCGTCGGCGGCGGCGGAGGAGAACGACGTGGTGGTAATCGGCGGTGGGCCCGGCGGCTACGTGGCGGCGATCAAGGCGGCGCAGTTGGGGCTCAAGACCACGTGCATCGAGAAGCGCGGGACCTTAGGAGGCACGTGCCTCAACGTTGGATGCATCCCTTCTAAGGTTTGTCCCTATTTTCAAAGATTAGGATTTCGAATTGTTATTTGATTGTTTGGCTTTTGGTAAAGATTCAAACTTTGATTGAATACTGAGATTCAAGTGTCATTACATTATTAAATTACAAAATAAGTTCAAATTTTTATCTTTTAAACCGTCAGAAAACATTTCTGTTAAACATGAAGTATAGTGTTGAATCTGTTTTTAGAGCTAAAGGGGTACCTAAGGAAACAAATTTTTATCAATTTTCGGACTATAGTATGCATCTTTTGGAGGTAAAATGATTTGTAAATGTGGAGTGTTTTTAGATCTGCAAAAAGAGCATTGCTATGTTAAGTAAATCATTGTCAAGATTAATGCAATTCATTTGTTTAAGCAACATTTTGACGTCCCCCATTTTAGCGATCCTTTCTGAATCAGCTTAATATATGCTATTAGAGAGTTGCATTAAAATCACCGTTGGATCGATTTGGTTTAATTTTTAATCTTGCTCTGTTAGCATTATTTAGAAATCCATAGATACCATAAGGAAAAGCATATCTACAATTATTACTTAATTACAGGATTATTGCTCATCAAGGCTCACTAACAAACAGCGTTTTTTTTGGTTGAGAATTGATGGGTCTAGGATGTAAGATTCAGTGCCCTTTTATGTTATGAACTATTTTTATTTGGGTTAATTGCACGGAACACACCTGTAGTTCAGCTTGTATAGCACTTATACCCCCTCAAGTGATTTTATTACTCCAAAACCACTCAAATTCTACTCTAGAGTATGAATAACAATCAATTCTAGAGTTAAACTAGATAATCTTGAGGTACTTAGAGTTGAATTTGAGTGTTTTTTAAGGGTTTTGGTCGATGAATAGAGGGAGTGTTTGCTCTAATTAAAGACTAGTGGGGGTATACAAGCTATATGGGGTGAACTACAGGGGTGTGTTGTGCAAATTGTTAGCTAGAAAGCAACTTTTATCTACCCCGTGTGCATGCTTCTGAATGTGCCTCTAGATAGGCATGCATGCAAGTAGGTAAAGTCACGTTGTTATCAGAATTGTTCCAAGAACATTGAGTAGGTTATTTTCTCAGGCTCTTCTTCACTCTTCGCACATGTATCATGAAGCCAAGCACGCATTCGCAAACCACGGGGTCAAGTTCTCGCAGCTCGAGATTGATCTTCCCGCTATGATGGGCCAAAAAGACAAAGCTGTCTCTGGCCTCACTCGTGGTATTGAAGGCCTTTTCAAGAAGAACAAGGTGAACTATGTCAAAGGGTATGGAAAATTCCTCTCACCCTCCGAAGTCTCGGTTGACACCCTTGATGGCAGCAACACAGTTGTCAAGGGCAAATATGTCATAATCGCCACCGGTTCAGATGTGAAATCTCTTCCTGGAGTTACAATTGATGAGAAGAAAATCGTCTCTTCAACAGGTATAAAAGGCCAAGTTAAACTAAATTACCATTACTTATCAACGCTATTCACTAAACTGTATTTTATCACAGTAAACTCCCTTAAACTTTGTATTTAAGGGAGTTTCTCTTACACTAATTAAAGTAACCTCTAATATAACAATGTAAAGCGGCTCACTAAAAGAAAAAAAACTGAAGGTAGTTTAGGGGCAAAACGGACTTAGTTAATAGTATTGACCATGTAAAAATTAAATTTTATCTTAACTTCAGGGCTGTCTGCATGAAATCCTTTGTCCCAGTTAAGTATGTTAAGGTTTACTTTTTTATTAGGCTAAATTACAGTACATTTCTCTTACCTATCATTTTTTTAGACTTAACTACCTTTTTAAATTATGGTAAATGTTCTCCAAGTGTTATATTTAAGTGTACTTTAGTCACACAAAAAATTAAAGCAGATGTTAAATGGTTTTAATTTGTAATAAAAACAACTTTAAGGTAGTTTTGTGAAATACATCGATAGTTATGGGTTATTTAGTGGAATTTAGCTTTTCTTAATTAAATTAACCATTAACATATCTTTGTACCTGTCTCCATTGATAATCATTCAGACTTCCTTAATTAACTACAATTTTGTCATCCCTAACTAGTGAACTTACTGTCACTTCAATAACAGGTGCTTTAGCCTTGAAAGAAATCCCAAAAAAACTCGTAGTGATTGGTGCAGGCTACATCGGGCTGGAGATGGGCTCGGTCTGGGGTAGGCTTGGCTCCGAAGTCACCGTTGTTGAGTTTGCATCCGATATCGTCCCGACTATGGACTCCGAAGTCCGAAAACAATTCCAAAGAATGCTCGAAAAACAAAAAATGAAATTCAAGCTCAAAACCAAAGTGGTTGGAGTCGACACATCCGGCGACGGTGTGAAGTTAACCCTAGAACCTGCTTCCGGCGGTGAACAAACCACACTCGAAGCTGATGTGGTCCTCGTCTCAGCAGGTAGAGTTCCGTTCACTGCCAATCTAGGGCTTGACGCGCTCGGGGTCCAAACCGACAAAGCTGGTAGAATCACAGTCGATGAAAAATTTATGACCAACGTAAAAGGAGTTTATGCGATTGGGGATGTGATCCCCGGGCCCATGCTTGCACACAAAGCAGAAGAAGATGGGGTTGCTTGTGTTGAGTATATCGCGGGAAAGCACGGGCATGTGGATTATGATATGGTGCCTGGTGTTGTGTATACTCATCCCGAGGTTGCTATGGTTGGCAAAACCGAGGATCAATTGAAGGGTTCAGGGGTTGCTTACAAAGTTGGGAAATTCCCATTTATGGCCAATAGTAGAGCAAAGGCGATCGATGATGCGGATGGTGTTGTTAAGATTTTGGTGGAGAAAGAAACTGATAAGATTTTGGGGGTTCATATAATGTCGCCGAATGCTGGGGAGTTGATTCATGAGGCTGTGCTGGCGATGCAGTATGGGGCGTCGAGTGAGGATATTGCTAGGACTTGTCATGCACACCCGACAATGAGTGAGGCAGTGAAGGAGGCGGCCATGGCTGCTTATGATAAGCCTATTCATATATAAAGGGGGAAGATTTTTTTTAAAAAAAGAACGAAGGAAAGAAGTGATGGTACTATAGTTGCAGATGTTTAACTCTCTTGTTCATTGCTACCAAGATGAATTCTGGATTGAGATTTTTGGTCAATGAATTCTTGTTAATTTTTCTGTTTTGGAATAAGGAATATAAAGTGATAGAATGCAACAATTACTCTTTGCTTGTATTTTCAATCTGTTGTTGGGTAATTATATCTGGTGTTTTTTGGTAGAAATTAATATTAGTGTTGGGTAATTGGTAGCTTCTTGTCATGAGTATGAGATGTGATAATTTGATTTGATTTGATTTTATAGTGTTATGGAATCTATTCAATGAATTTAAATGTGTCGGTGGCTGAGGCTGACCGCAGCCGTACTCATAGCTCCGCTGGGATGGGCCCTGCCAACTAAAACTCCAAGTGGCCTAGTCTTCCGTTCGACTCATTTTTGTGCCGCCGAGCTACGGTCGGCGGCAGCTACAGTTTACCCTACTAAAGTTTGATGATATTACTTTCAGATTTCAAATGTTATTAGTGCAGAGAATCTTAATCCATATGCATTACAGTTGGTCTGACATGCAGAATGCATGGCTGATAACATGATGTGTGTGTTTTTTATTTTTAAAAAAGGGTACCGTAGAATCTTTAGTGGCCGGGTACTGCAAATAATGTTTAAATGTTGATACAGCAAGAAGCATTAGGAGTTCTCTATGCATTATGATTGTCTTGCTCAAGTTGCGCTGATCCCACTTATTCTCACTATATTGCAAAAATAAAAAGGGAAAAAAATTATCAGCTTAATTCTACAAATAAGAGAATTTTGAAAGGAAAGTAACACGCATCAGAATTATCTTATTGATCAGTAAAAAAATGTAGCCAAATTCGATATCGTACATAAAAATCGATGAGCTTGCAAACTAATTCTTTGCATCAGGCAACATTTTATCTGGGTTCTTTCCCTTTTTTTGGGGGGTGGGGGTGGGGGTGAGTGGGGGGTGGGGGTGTGTGGGTGGGGTGGGTGGGGGGTGGGAGGAGTCTATCAGCTTCGAGGTGCCCCTTTTTTATAGTTTCTCGCAACCGTCGCAAACCTCTCCAAACCACGATAAAGCAATCCTTCAGTAAAGGGTTTCACTGCCTGCAAAAACAAAATATAACTACAAATGACGCAATGTGAATAATGATTTGTCGTTATATCAATATCTTATGATTCTTACTGCTGCAACAGGAGCTAGAATCTCAGGAACTTCATATGAAGTTGTCAACTGCATCAAATGTTGCGAGGAAAGGA
The DNA here is from genome assembly GCA_030015575.1 of Agapanthus africanus. Taxonomy (NCBI): domain Eukaryota; kingdom Viridiplantae; phylum Streptophyta; class Magnoliopsida; order Asparagales; family Amaryllidaceae; genus Agapanthus; species Agapanthus africanus. The sequence goes on from CM057341.1 coordinate 137,556,091, forward strand.
AATGATATTAGGTGAAAAATCTCTCCTGGTTGAAGAATAAACAAATATAAAAGCAACACATATATCACTCACTTCGACTCTGCAAGAAGATGGACCTAGTGGGAAAAATCGCACAGCGCCTCTGCAACCAAAGCATTAAATAGCTGTTAAATACCAATTTATCCAAAAGCAATTAAATATTTTATATGATGGCACGTTAAATTCAACGAATATGTAAGGATCCAAAGGGCATGTTATGATGGCGTTTCAACATTATATAATGAAAATTTCTATTGAAAAAAAATATAATTTGTTCAGAGATTTAATTACTTGTTGGGGAGACCTTCCATAGACCGCCAATGGATTTTTTGATTGGGCATCGGCTGCAATTGATATTTAGAAGATGTAATTCTATGCTTTAAAGGAACATGAATGTTGCATACATGAATGTTGCATGATACTGACCTGCATGTTTCGAGCGAGCCAAGAAAATTCAATATCTCGTCCAAATGCTTCGTACTTTAGCGACCATCGGGACAAGTCAGGCTTATCTTTCAAGACCTGTTAAATAACCTAGGATGATCAGCTAATATAATATGTATATGGCGTTCAATTATATTAATTTCTTTATAAAATAAAGGGCAATTTTTTCAAATAGCCTTATTTTAATAAATAATTATGAAAATGGACCTCACTGAAATTTATTTATCAAAATAGACCTCTCTGACACATAAGCAATCAGGATAAATCAATTGTCTGCATGGCAATCCTATGTGGCAATAATGATAAATACTTTTCTAAATAAATTTTTAAGGAGGACTAGTTCTATAATTACTGAAAAAATAAATTTCTTTAATGTAAAATAAATTCTCCTAAATGTTAATCAATACACACACACACACACACACACACACACCATAAAATAATTCTACATCATCCTTTTTCCTTATAAATACTTTTAAGGGAAAAACATTATGCATCAATGAAACTTTTTATTATTGCAATATTGAGAAAAATTCTGCAAGAGCCTATTTAATAACTAATGGTTATACGGTTTACTAAACCGATATATGATAATGTTAAATATTTATGAGTTTACTACTTTATGAAATAGAATCATTATGTAGAAAAAATATTAATTTTTGTGCGATCAATGTTTTTATAACATTAATTTCCATACTCTAGTACTTGTATGTTTTTCTCTCAAAAGATAATCAAATAAAAATATGCATTAAGAAGTTATTCAAGTCACATACCGCAAGTTCCATACTCCAGTATGCGTACGTTTTTCTCTTAATAAATAATCAAGGGAAAAAATTATGTAAAGAAGAACATAAGGTTATATAATGGAAAAATAGATAATATAGAAGAATTAATAAATTTTGCATGGATTATTAAAGAATAATCTTATTTCAATAAATAATTATAAAAACAGACCACTCTAAAATTTATTTATCAAAACAGATCATTGCCACATAAAAAATGCCACGTAGGCAAATATCTATCATATAAACTTATGAGGCAGAATGAGGTCTCTTTTGATAAATAAATTTTTGTGAGGACTGTTTTCATAATTATTTATTAAAACAAGACTTTTTAAAAAAAAATCCTAAAATAAAACTTAATTCCAGCCAACTAAATCTCCCTTTGAGCAAATTTGATTCCAGTTTTTTGCTTTCGCTCAAGGGGATGTGGTAATATTCAGCTGAAGTTAGGATGCTCTACAACTTCAATAATTGTTTTCCCCTTTCTTTCTTTTCAATAAGAATATTGGCTATAGCTATATTAAGCGGTTTAAGTTGAGCGTAGTAACAAATTGAATATGATATTGAACTCGCAGAAAGCTAATACATAAGATGTTGTGAAAAATAGGCACCAAAGTACGTATTGGATTGATCGATACGCATGAATCGGAACTAATGAAATCAAAACACAACAATTATGCAAAAGCAATAAATAATAAAGGAAAACACACCAAGCAAATGACACAAAACATTACTCAGCTTCGGTGCGTATTTGCACATAATTCTGCAAACCGACAAAAAATTGCTTTCACTGTTCAACGAAGAATTACAAGAGATAATTCTGCCCTCTCGATCTCACCCAAATACAATCCCCTCTCAATCTCTATACAAATCTCTCCGCCTTTAATCTTCAACCCCAACCACCAAAACTTGGCTCTATGTGGTTTGCATTAATTCCTATGCCGCAGCCCAGTTTCTGGATGGAGACGTCTTTTAAATCCTCTGAGGATTTTTTGCTTGATAGATTAATTTAATCTCGTGGGACAGACTTGAAACAGTAGCTTGTTGATTTCATATAAATTAATATATATAGGAGTATGTGTTGAGAGAAAGTTAGAGATGGCTTTAATTAGAGATAAGATTCTAATTAAAGGATTTAGATTAATCTAAATTCTACTCCAACTATGAAACCCACCACGTGCACTGCAAGTATTCATTCTAAGACATTATCTTAGGCTCTTGACATCAGGTTCCGAATTTGCAATCAATTTCAACAATCTCCACCATGATTCAAATTCGCAAAATCTCTATACTTCCATAAAAAAACTTGGAATTCTGCAAGTCGTCGTCTTTAGTCTTTATCAAGCAACTAGGCAAATCAAGTTCAAGGAAAGCTTGAACTTCAAAATTAGGACCACCTTCGTAAATGCGTCTGCCTGATTTTCATGGGTACTAATATTCGTAAGCGAAATAAGCTTCTTCTCGTTCTCCAAAAAGAAATCTTTCACCTCGATATACTTAGTTCCCGAACTATAAACCTGATGCTCCGCCAAGTAAATCGCGCTATGACTGTTGCAAAACACCTCTATGAAATCCTGCAGAACGTCCATACCATCCATCAATCCACACAAATATATAGCCTCCTTGACAGCCTCCGTAGCAGCTATCAACTTTGCCTCTGTCATCGATAATGCGACAATGGACTATAACGTCGATCTCCATGACACCGCGTCAGTGCCCAACGTGAATACGTAACCCATTGTTGATCTTCCTCTGTCCCTATCACTACCAAAATCCGAGACACAATACCCTGTCATGATACAATCAGTTGTACTGCCTCTGCTGAATAACAAGCCAAACCCCGCAGTACCCCTCAAATACCTCAGAATCCACTTTATAGCCTGCCAATACTCCTTTTCCGGATTAGCCATGTATAGCTGATCATCCCTACTGCATATGCAATGTCTGGATGCGTGCAAACCATCACATATATCAAACTGCCTACTGCACTCGCATATGACACTTTAGATACGCACTCTCTGTCCCCATCCGACCCCGGTGATAATATCGCCGAAAACATGAAATGCGTCCCTAAAGGAGTAGACACGGGTTTTGCCTTCTCCATCCCATATCGAGTGAAAACTTTCTCAATATATTATTTCTGCCGCAGACACAACTGACCATACTTCCTCTCTCTGACAATCTCCATGCCAAGCATCTTCTTCGCATCCCCAAATCTTTCATCTCGAACTCCTGACCCAACTGCTATTTCAACATGTTGACCTCTGACATGCTACGTGATACTACCGACATATCGTTCACGTACAATATAAGATAAATCCGGGACCCATCGTCCAGCATCCTCACATAAACGCATCAATTCTTAATATTTCTTGTGTACCCAATCGCCAACATAAACTAATCAAATCGTTTGTACCACTGTCTCGGAGACTGCTTCAAACCATAAAGCGACTTCTTCAATTTGCAAACATAGCCGTCCTTGCCATCGACTACGAACCCCTCTGGCTGATGCATATAAATATTCTCCTCTAGATCACCGTGTAAGAAAGCAGTCTTGACATCATGCTACTCTAACTCTATATCATAAACCGCAACCATGGCTAAAACACGAATCAAAGTATGTCGAATCACCGGAGAAAAGATCTCGTCATAGTCTTCACCTTTCTTCTATGCAAAACCATTAGCCACTAATCTCGTATTGTATCTAATGTCATATGTCTCTGACAAACCCTTCTTAAATTTAAAAATCCACTTGCAACCGATCGCGTGCTTGCCCTTTGGTAGAGCAACTAAATCCCACGTATCGTTCTGATGAAAAGACTCCATTTACTCCTCAATTGCAACTCTCCAACTAGGAAAATCGGTAGACTGCATAGCCTTTCTATAACTGGACGGTTCCTTGTGCTCAATAGTCAACGCATATGATGCCACGTCGTCGAAACCAACTGCGGTCATTTCCTCAAAACCAAGTTTGACCAGCGGACGCCTAACTCGTGTAGATCTCCACTCCCTGGATCATCTGGCTCTATTGGACCCCCCGTATGAATATGAGTATCAATCACCTCATTTATCCTATTATCCTGAACCGGAACATCAATCTCCACCTCGCTTGGTGGCACAACCGTTCTCTCTTCACTATCTGATTTGAGTCTGTTTTCTAAGAATCATCACAGATTCATCGAATGTAATATGCCGACTAATTACTATCTTTTGGGTCTTAGGACACCGCAGCATGTACCCTTTGGCTTCACTTCCGTAACCGATTAGGATACACTTCTTAGCTCTCGACTCTAGCTTATCTCTCCTCTGCTGAATATAAGCTGGGCATCCAAATATACGAAGCCTCCTGTAATCTCCAGTCTTCCCGGTCCACACTTCCTCAGGAGTTTTTTTATCTATCGCTGCCGATGGTGATCTGTTGATGAAATACACGGCGATAGATAGGTCTTCAGCCTAAAACTTGTTAGGAAACAATGCTGTAAGCCACAAATATCTGGTCTTCTCTAGTAATGTCCAATTCATCCATTCTGCAACGCCATTTGACCGAAGGTCTTTCGGAGTGGTGTAATGACACACAATCCCCTCTGACTTGCAAAACTCTACAAACGTATACGAAGTAAACTCTCCGCCGTTACCGGACCGAAGAGTCTGTACGTGCTTACTAGTCTGCTTCTCTACCCTGGACTTCCACATCTTAAACTTCTCGAAAGTCTCGGCTTTAGACTTGAGAACATGCACCCAGACTTTTCTCGAAAAGTCATCAATGAAGGAAACAAAGTATCTGGCTCCACATCACGAAAGAGCCGGTGTTGGACCCCAAATATCACCGTGGACATAATTAAGTATACCTTTCGTATCATACACCGTTGTCTCGAACCTCACTTTTGTCTGCTTTCCTAAGACACACTCCTCACAGAAATCAAGACCGCCAAAATCTTCATCTCTAAGTAGCCGCCTCTTACGAAACACCTCCAAACCCGACCTCCCACTATGGCCCAACTGTAAGTGCCTCAATCTAGCCGAATTCGAATTACCTGAACGAATAGATACCGCAACAATATAATCTATAACTGACTGCCCCTCTAGAAAATACAAGTTCATCTTCTTTCTTTTCATGAAAAATAAGAGACCTTTTGGAAATTTTTATGGAACTTCCATCCACTACGCACATGTAGCCGATCCCCGTCAAAACTCCTACAGAAATGAAACTCTTCTTCAAACCTGACACATACCTGACATCCATCAAAATCCGCACTACACCATCAAATATGCGCATCCAAACTGAACCAATCCTCTTGATCTTGCACACTGCGTTATTCCCCATCAAGACCGAACCTCCATCAAGAGAACGAAATATCGCAAACCAACTCCAATATGGAGTCATGTGGAAAGAGCTTCCTGAATCTAGCATCTATAGATTATGTACGTCGCTGACTGCACAAATTGATAATACGGAACAATCGCTGCCATCATCCAAATCATCTATGACAACTACGGTACTAGAAGACTCCTTAGTATCCTCATTGAATTTCTGACAATTCCTCTTCTAGGGGCTTTTCACCTTGAAATAATTGCACTTGTCATTAGTGTGATTCCTTGATTTGAACCTCGCTATATTCTTGAAACCACCATGTGATCGCTTCTCAAAACGGCCTCTAGAAACCAACACACCGCCTTGACCACCTTTATCATCCGATACATTCTTTCTCAATACCTCGCTGTGTAGGCCCGCTTTAACATATTCTAAAGAAATTTTATCTCTGCCGTACACCATCGATTTCACGAACTGACTATATTCAGAAGTCAAATAGCAAAGCAAAATCATACCTTAGTCATCGTCTTCAATCTTTCACTTCTACGTTGAGTAAGTCCATAATGATTTGGTTGAGTTCGTTCAGATGGTCTTTAACTGATGTACCTTTCTTCATCTTCAATGTGTATAGATGCTGCTTGAGATAAAGACGATTTGTTAAAAATTTCTTCATGTACAAGGATTATAACCTGCTCCATAAACCTGTTGTCGTTGTCTCTTACGCAACCTCGCATAGAATCTCATCAGCCAAGTTTAGCTGCATCGAACTAAAAGTCTTATCCTCCATGTCCTCTTTCTGAATATCTGTGGTCGTCGAAAGAATCTTCTCTTTTTCGAAGACTATCTTATGAACTCCTTGTTGTTTTAGACTCGCCGTCATCTTCAATCTCTATAGACTGAAATTGTTCCTTCCGTCAAACTTATCAATCTTATAATGTGTAGAAGCCATTTTTCCAATAATCTGAATCACCGTAACAAAATCTATGATACCACTTATTGTGAAAAATAGACACCAAAATACATAACGGATAATCAATATGCGTGAATCGGAACTAACAAAAAGGATCACAACACAACTACATAAAAACAATAAATAATGAAGGAAAACACACCAAGCGAAGGACACAAAATATTACCCAGATTCGGTGCGTACTTGTATCTAATACTACAAACCGACGATAAATTGCTTCCACTATTCAACGAAAAATTACAAGAGATAATTTCTGCCATCTCGATCTCACCCAAATACCATCCCCTCTCAATCTCTATATAAATCTCTCTGTCTTTAATCTTCAACCGCAACTACCAAAACTTGGCTCTATATGGTTTGTATTAATTCCTATGCCACAGCCCAATTTCTGGATGGAGACATTTTTTAAATCCTCTTTGGATTTTTTGCTTGATAGATTAATTTAATCTCGTGGCGCGGACTTCAAGCAGCAGCTTGTTGATTTCATATAAATTAATATATATAGGAGTATGTGTTGAGAGAAAGTTAGAGATAGCTTTAATTAGAGATGAGATTCTAATTAAAGGATTTAGATTAATCTAAATCCTACTCCAACTATGAAACCCGTTATGTGCACTGCACGTATTCATTCTTAGGCATTATCTTGGTCTCTTGACCTCGGGCTCCGAATTTGCAATCAATTTCACATAAGATGCAATCAATTTCAACATAAGAAAGGTTAGATTAGGATATATAAATTTTCGTAACTCATTCTGAAAACGTCTTCGTGCTATGTTAGCAACGATCACAATATGTTTAGAAAGAAATGCCTCAAATAAGCTCAATCATCTTCTACAACTCAAAGAATCTATTCTCAAAAAAATCAAGAGTCAATTGGCTTCAATTAGGTGATGGGAATAATAGATTTTTTATGCGGATATGTGTAAAAGGCATTGCTCCAATCACATCAATTCTATCCCAACTTGAAGATGTTTCTTTCATTGTCAATCCTTCTATCATTGCTTCCAAAGCTGTGGACTTTTACCAAGAACTTCTCAACTCATCTCACCGGTATTCCTTTTCCTTTGTTGACAATGGACCGAAACTTAAGGAAGCACACATCCATAACATTTCCAAACCCTTCACTAATGAGGGAATAAAAAATATGGTTTTTAATGTCAAACCTTTAAAATCCCCGAGACCAGATGGATTCAATAATCTTTTCTTCTGAAAGGCTTGGCCCGTATTTAAACTTGGTGACAAAAGCTATTTTTTTATCTTTTCAACACGGCCAAGTTACCGAAATGTGCCAACTCTACTTTGATTTCTTTAATTCCCAAAACAAAAAAATCCATATTCATTTTCCGAATTTAGGCACATCTCTCTTTGTAATTGCTTATACAGATATATCGCCAAAATGCTTGCATTGAGACTCATGTCTATTATGACATGTCTCATCCTTTCCACCCAAAGTGCTTTCATTCATCGTCAGAGTATTAAAGATAACATTCTTCTTACTTCCGATCTAATTCATGATTTTCACCAACGAAATGCAAAAAATGGGGTTTGTGCAAAAATCGATTTTCATAAGGCATTTGATTCCGTTAATAGAGATTTTCTTTTGCATATAATGGACCAAAAGGGCTTTCCTTCAATATGGCTCAAATGGATCTGTACCTGCATATATAAACCAATGTTTTCGGTTAATTTGAATAGCCCACATCATGGTTATTTTGGATCCACTTCCGGTCTTCGACAAGGTGACCCTCTTTCATCTTATTTATTCATATTGGTGATGGCTTGTTTTCTCAACTTTTACAAGAAAAGGCAGATTCCGATAAATTTGGGATTATTGATAGGAGCTCTCTTGGTATTTCTCATATCATTTATGTCGATGATATTCTTGTTCTTGGAAAAAGCAATACGGAATCGGTCATAGCACTACACGATGTACTCAATTCCTTCGAAAGTATCTCCGGTCTACGAGCAAATAGGAATGAAAGAAATATCTGTTTTGCATCTACGGTGGTTTCGAGCTTTAAACCATTGATTCTTCAAACACTTGGTATGGAAGAGGGGGCACTTTTTTTTACATATCTTGGTCTTCCGCTTTTTTCTAGAAGTCTTAGTGCTACCATGTGTCAACCATTACTAAATAAAATGACATCAAGACTTAGCGGATGGAAGTTCAAACTCTCTCAATGGCCGGTCGGTTTGAGCTTCTTCGATCTACTCTTCTCTCTTATTAAATATATTGGTCCCAAGCTTTCAACCTTCCAAAAAGTGTTTTAAAAAAGCGGAATCTATATGTCGTGGGTTTTTGTGGAGCAATTCGAAATTTTTTACTATGAAGTGGAAGGGCATTTGTAAGCCGAAAAGCAAGGTGGTTTGGGCTTTTTTTCTCCACATGATTGCAATCTTGCATCAAGACTAAAGCTTTGTTGGAAGCTTTTTCATAAAGTGGGATTTTGGGCTTTGTAGACTCACTCGGTGTTTGTGGCACCTTTAAGGGAAAAATAATTTGCGAACATTTTGGACCACTTCGTCATCATGGAAATTTCCTATTATGATACAAGAGATCTATTCAAAGATAGAATCGAATATCGGATCCATGATGGGACTTCAATTTATCTTTTTCTTGATCCTTGGATTCAAGGAAGATCTTTTTTGGATATTTTTGGAGAGCAATTGACATATGATATCATTATTTCTCTTGATGCTAAGCTTTCGATTCTTATTCGAAATGGTAAATGGTTTCTATCTCATTCTACTTCACAACGAGTAAATGTGGCATAGAGATTGTTTCGATCGATTAATATTGATGGTTCTATTAACGACGATACTTTATTTTGGAAACCTTCTCATTTGGGCATATTCACCGCAAAATCGGCAAAAGCATCGATTTTACCACAACCCCCTTGATATTTTCTTAGGATAAATTTGTTTGGTTTCACAAATCCATTCCAAGAAACAAGTTTTGTTTATGGCAAGTCATTCTTGGAAAATTAAAAACTCTCGATCTACTTCAAGCAAGATGTATCGGTAAAGGAGGACAATGCATTTTATGCAAAGCTCAATCCGAAAGTCATACGCATCTATTTTTTGAGTATGAATTCTCAAGTTGGGTGCTCCGAGCATCATTAACACGTTGCAAACTTTCCAATCCACCATCTAACCATCATGACATCATAGATTTCATCCAATTGAATGTCTCACGTAAGAAACCAATCGGAACGGTTCTTCGTATGTCGATTGCAAATATTGTTTGGCATGTTTGGAAAGAACGGAATTATAAAACTTTTAGATCTCAATTTAACTCCAAAGAGAATGTACTTCAGGATGTTATCTACGATACTTTTATTAGAGTAGCTAAGTTCTTTACAACTCATGGTGGTGGACCAATTGCTCGAAATTGGAGTGCACTACCTTCTTTTTTACAAGTTCGATCTTGAGCTATTGTCCTGTAATAGCCTTAATCTTGTTTTTATGTATTTAATTTTCTTTTTGTAATTTTTTTATCTTATACATACGTATACATATACACATACGTATACACGCGCGCGCGCGCGTGTGTGTGTTGGGCTTTTTGCCCTCGCCTTTGGCAAAAAAAAAAACGATCACAATATGTTAACAGATTCTATTCATCAACAATATTAAAATATAATAACCTGTCCCTCAACACAACATTGGAGTTGTGATGAAGTGGCGAGGCTTACAATAAAACTTTAGGAGAGTGAAACTGAACAAATTTTAGAATAGAAACATCCATATATGAAACCAACTCTAGTGAATATTAGGCATGTCAATGCAAAATTCGAATGAACTCACATGATATGCTTACGAACCTTAACAGATGAAATAAAAGGCATCCATTCTGGAATCCTTTCACGATCTGAATAAACATCATAAGCAACAGAAGCAGGAACATCAATTTCAATCTCGGTCCTGCATCCACAGGGGCACACAATTACCATATTATTCTCTCTTTTTACCACAAAAAGGTGCAACAATAAAATGTTATTGCAAGCAATATTGAGAAATAAGAGGTTGAGGAAAACGAATATTCGATTCCGTACATGAGAAAACTTAAATATTTATCGGGTTATTGAATATCAAGGGTTAATCGTGCAACCCCCAACCCACCCACCCACCCAAAAAAAGGGTGAACCCTAAGAGGTTATTAGCACAAATACCCTGTTTGCTCATGAATCAAAACTCTCAAATTAACTCTAAACAATAGAAAACGATTGTCTAAGATACTAAGAATAACTCTTAACAACTCAAAACACCCTGGCATTCAAATTCAACCCTAAACAACTCAAGACGATTGCCTAAGATAACTCTATAAGCCATTTTTGTTGTTAGAGTAGAATTTGATGAGTACTTTTTAGGATTCTGGGCAATGAACAGAGGAGATATTTGTGCTAATAAATCACCTAAGGGGGTACAAGTAATATACAAGGTGTACTACATGGGTGTTTGTGCTATTAACTCTTCCTTATTATACGATATTGTGAAAGGTATATCATATTAGGAAATGTTTATGGGAGGTGTATATTGTGATATACAACAACAGCTTCTGCCAGCTGTAATGCATCCAGGCATGAGTGAGAAAGAGACGGAGGATTTTAGGTTTCCTTCGGACAGCTTGGCGGGGCATGAGTGAGAAAGAGACGGAGGATTTTAGGTTTCCTTCGGACAGCTTGGCGGGGCCGTGCTCTTGTTTCTCTCTCATGACCGGGCACATGTGGTCGGCACACTATAGAATCCCCCCCCCCCCCAAAAAAAAAAAAAAAAAAAAAACCACCCACCCATTTTACTCCGTTAAAGATCGTCTTCCCAATTAAATTGACAATAAAGGGAACTCTACATAAAACACATTATAACACCCGATTAAGTGGTTACAATTGGTGAATAGGCCTTAGTCCTAGTCACATTATGAGTTTATATCTCCTAATGTGTTTGCCCTCATGATGATATGCTGAATTCCCCTTCTGTCAAGCCCAATTGCTGCAATATGTTTAAGTTGACAATTTCGTTTTAAAAACATATAAATATCCATCTCCTGAATCTATGTTGATAATATGATAAGCCATAAGATCACTATATTGCAGCACTCAAAGAGCGTTAAAATTGGGCAAAAGGTCAACATCACAATTCATGGATTAATAAACAAGAACAACAAATTCTAAAACCAATCAAACCCAATTAGAATTCTAGCAGATCATTAGCAAGGATAGCAAAAGGTGAAGCATGCACACAAGATTCAATTTTTACTCTAAAGGAATCAAGAATGGAAAAGGTTGAAATTTTTACTCAATACCCATTTCAATAAAAAGCCACAAATTCAAGGAAAATGATTCAATTACCTGCACTCTTGCCACTCCATCACTGGGGAAAAGGGCCTCTGGTGATTGAAGTTGGGATTTGTTTTGAACCCATTTGATCGCTTTCTCGTAAAAAGATAAGAACTTTGTGGTGTAGCCTCCAAATTGCCTCTACTAATGAAATAGGTCTTGTAATATTTCTGAAAGCAATCACCTTTCTTTGCTTTTCTCAAGTGGGGAACAGAGCTTGGTCCTGAAATGAAACTAGCAGCAGCAGACATCTCTCCCTCTCCCTCTCTCCCTCTCCCTCTCCCCAAAGAGAAAAACAAAAAACTGGAGAAAAGAGTGAGAAGTTAACAAATATTCTGCCACCACTAAAAATTTTCTAGACACCTGTTAGATTATTTTTTTTTTTAAAAAGGTTTTGTCTTGTATATGCCCCTGCAATCTTCTGTATTTATATACTCTAGTCTTTGTATTTGTATATATACCTCTTTTAATATTTAATTAAAACTGTTATAAAATACACATATTCGTAAGTATTTCTTTTTTTTTAATTTTCTTATCTTTTCCAAGTATTATATATAAGAAATAGATTTTTATAAAAAAAATCAATAAATTGTCCTAATTTATACAAACTTATTGTTTTTGTTATTCAATTCACTATATATATCATATTAGTTTTGCTTAAATAAGACCACTATTAGTAAGGTTTGAGCGGTAAAATTAGTTTGGATAAACAAAAATGATAGGGTTTAGCAATAAATAAAGATTAATTTCTTTAGATAACTATAAAAAAATTTAGCATTAACTAAGTTAATATCCATTTTATGCACGTTCCAATGATACCTAGAACGCGGAACATTTTTTGTATGCAAAAAGAAACGAGAACGCGGAACGTTTCGGTCTGTGAAACGAAACAGGAATTTGGAACGCCACTTGGTGCGGAACGATAATGATAGTTTGCTTCGATATGCTTAAATGAGATGTAAAACGTTACCTCTAAAAGCGAGTGTTTTTAGACCGCTTGCATGCATATGTGTATATTTTTGTATAATATATATGAATATAATTCAATTTCTTCTGCTAAAAATTAAATATTTTTAGTATGATGTGATAAAACCCGATCATATGTTCTATTTAACTTAAGTTTTGATCGGAACTATGAATCTTTTGATCCGGAGCACTAGTGTTCCCGAATTGTGCATGATTGTTCCAAATTGCAACTCATTAACGGTTTATGATAACATAGGTAGATCCACTCCGTAAATAAAGAGGTTTTGTAAAGACACCATAAAAAATTTGATGTGGAATATATTAGGAATATGTATGCCCTAGAGACCATTATTGTACATTATAGTGGATGCTTGGACATGCCATTATTGTATATTATAGTGGATGCTGAGACACACACACACACACACATACACACACAGGACTTTCTTGCTCGACATGATAGTATGCTACACACACACACACATAGGACTTTCTTTCTTGACATGATAGTATGCTATCTGGTTGCTCTTTATCTTAACATGTGCTCTTGTTTGTTTATTGCATTTTTGATACATGTTGATAAAGCCCTTAGGATATTGGCTTGACTATCAGAACTATAATGCGGATCATACTAATGGGGCTTGTGTAGTCCATAAGTACATCCTTAACAGTTCCTAGTCGAGAGAATATCGAGACAGTGCATCGATATTCCAAATTAGACCAGTGCGTACGTTTCTTGACCCTGTATGGGACGATGGTTGATCCCACAGCCATTGATGTTTGACATCAAAGATTGTACATAGGTGCTCATTGGAGAATGAGTACACCGAACAAGATTCACCGAGAACTCCTAGATGGTACCATACCTATGGTCAGATAGTAGTTCTCTGGTAACATTTATACAAGTTAGTCTGTAAACCCGAGATTGTAACGACTCTATTTTGAATGTACAAAATTTTTAAAATTAATGTAGAGAATAGAGTATTTGTAAGCCTGAGCACAAGTTATAAATTTAATTTATTTTTGAATAGCAAGAAAGCACTTGTAGCTCATTGATAAAACCTTGCACTGCTGTGATATAGCCTATGTGTTCGAATCCCATCAGCCACATATTATTTTTAATGATTTTTCTTTTAAATTTTTTGGAAGTCCAAAAGTTTACACGTGCAATACACGTTTAAATGAAAAGTCACTGAAAACAAACATATGAAAAATGTTATATGAACAGACCCCGACACGTGGTATCCATCCAGACCCCACCCTCATCCAATCGACCGGCGAAGGAGCCTCTGGGGACGGCGCCGCCGGGCTTACCCATAGGTAATGCCCCCATCTTTTGAACCCTAACTCTTGGCCTTCTCCCTACTACTCCTCTTCTATTTGAATTTCCTGCAAATTAACATAGAATTAAAATCACCATTAAACCAATATTTTAATGCATTTTAATTCTCATTTTTAATTTCCTAAACCCTAATTCTATCCTATAAATACCACCCCATACCTAGCCCTTTCTATTCTGAAATTCATTGTCAAAACTCTCAAATTTTTCCAAGTCAAATAAGTTGTACAAATGGAGTTAGCCAAGGTCAAGTTTCGGCGACGATTCGGGAAGATTCCGGTGATCCCACGACTCCACAAAGCTCTCAAAACCTTCCTATACCTCTCCTCTCTATCCTAAACTCGTAAGTTCCCTCTTTTCTTCTCTCTTCCTAACTTAAAAACTTCTCTTTTCAAAACTCGTTGGAAGTGGAGTTATTCTGATGTCTGATTCTAAACTTGTTATAAAACACAAATTTTCTTAATAAACAATTCATCCATATTGTTATATCTTGTTTAGTAATTATAAAAATAACATTGAGAACAAGTTTCATCTTAAAATACCTTGCTATGCAACTTTTATTTCACTTTTACGTTTAAATACCACAAACTTCACATACGGCATCTTTTATCATATTTGCTTGTATTACCTTTAGAAAAATCTCACGAGATAATGACCTACCTCTCACAACACATATCTTGACATAACACGATTGCTTGAAAATAATATTTTGAGACAAATACGAATTTACATTTAAATACCATAAACTATTAAAAACCGAATTCTTTAAATTGTTTTAATTAAATTCCTTACAATTAAGTATCTACTACCCATTTTGGGGAACCCGATTTGGATGGTGCGGGTTATCGCATATCCTCGGAACTAGTAGGGCGAGATGCAGACCTCCTCATGGAGCATATGATCGCGATGGAATTTTTAATATAATTTTTAAGAAAACGTGATTTTCTATTTAATATATAAATTCTATTTTTAATAATTATATATATACATATTATCAAAATATTTATTTTATATTTATATAAATTCCATGTTTTCTAAACGCAAGAATCACAAGTTTCATGAAAATACCATTAACAATCCATATAAGTCAATTTGCACTAAAATACCATGTACTATTCAATTTAGGTTTATACTCACTAGAATACCTCATCATAGAAAAATTACATCCACGAAAACCATAAATACAATAAATAAATACTTGAGAATTATTTTGAAATTATACTAAACTATTTTTCATAAAACCCCTCAAGTTATATTAATTTACATTAAGGACCCTAGTAAATATAGGTTTAAGCGGGACCAATTCTCTTGAGTCTCAGGGAGCCGGAGAAGTGAGTGCTTTCCTATTTAAGCTAGAAAAGTAAAACAGGGTTATCAATGGTAATTGGCTTGGAAAAAGTCATAAATCCTGCCGTCCATGTGCAGCAGTTACCGATAACTCCAAAACCTAATTCAGGAATCCAATTCTGTTTAAGTGTCTAACTTAGACAGAGTTTCAGTCTAATCTGAATACAATTCTAACCTACATACAATTCAAATATAACTCTAATACAACATGAATCCATATATACTGGAACTTGAACATGAATACCAGAATACTATCAAATATCAACATAACACGACTGTATCGAACCATGGATATATATTGACTTGACCACATGACTATCCATTTATATCCTTATCCGTTTACATGAACAATCTATACCATGGTTTCGGCAAGTCTCATACAACAAATCAATACAATCAATATAATATGCATTACGGGGTTTTTAAAGGGTAGACTTGTACGGAATGTGTTAAAAGTGGCACGATGATGATCACTATAATACACCTAACTTGAACATCCGTTGCTGTTGTCCCGTGGGTTTTGACGAGGCCTTGTACTCCATATACCTTAGTCCATGAAGTAAGTTAGACTCCTCTCGTATACACTGGCACATTTTGTATTAAGTTACAAATAACCACGTTAACATAACAAACATAACCATATATACTTTACCTGTTCTATTCTCTATCTATTCTTCTTTATCTTTTGAGACTTACCGAGCAATTGTTCGCTGACGACATTTCTTTTCCCTTCTTTCTTTGGAATGTTGTTAGGAGAACCCGACTTTCTGGAGATCGAGCCCAGCCAGGACGATTTGGAGCAGTTTATTGAGGACCCAGAGCTCTAGTTTACTTGTATATATTTTTACTTTGAGTTCATGCCATTGTTTAGGCATTGCTTTCTAGTATTGTATTTACTTTCCAGTGTATTGTAAAGAATGTTTAATCAATAAAAAGTTTCCGTTGACTTATACCTCTTGTCATTTCTTGTGTACATTTATTATATTTCTTATTTACGCTTAACGTGTTTACTTCTGAGTAAATACGTCGCGGGCCTCGTCGCGTCTCCTTACCCGTACTCGGGAAAGCGGGGCGTGACAGGTTTTGTTGGCGGCCCATGCAGGTCAGTTCCGCATGAAGTCATACCATTCAGGGTCAATTCTGCATGGAAACCTAAGCAATATATCACAAGAATTATAAGAATCAGCAACTAAATGTTCTTTACATTTCATATTCCTTGAATCTATCATAACCCTATTTTTCTTTCAAGGTTATGGATTCTCCGAACAACACGAGCACCAACGTGAACGCCAACACTATACCACCACCTTTTTCACTTACACCTACCTTAGCAGCTCCTATTAACGAGCAGACGATATTGCTCGAGAAGATCAAGAGCCTCTTGGAGGGACAACAGCATCAGACTACTATCCTAATGAACCACCCCGAAGCCGAGGCACCTGGAGTGAAACAATTCCGGGCATTGTACCCTAAACAATTCTCTGGGAAAGAGAGCCCTTTGGAAGCAGAGAAATGGGCTCAGTCAATCGAAGACGACCTGGCATCAACACAAGTGCCAGAGATCACTTGGATAAGGGTTGCAAAGCTGCAAATAACGAATAATGCTAGGGTATGGTGGAAGGTGAAAGAAAGCCGTCTTGCCCAGCCGATCGAATGGAGGATTTTGCGCGAGATGTTTGAAGCGAAATATTTTCCCGAGACTGACTGCTTTGATATGGAGCGGCAATTCATCCACTTGCAACAAGGCTCTATGTGGAGCAAATCTGTGGATGAGTATGATATTGAGTTCACCATGTTGAGCAGGTAAGATATGTCTTAAATATTCGAATTTCTAATATCATATACTACACAGCTAACACAAGACCGTAACAGGTTTGCGGCCCATCTCATACCGACTATTGAGATCAGGGCTAGAATATTTCAGCAAGGTTGGACCTGGAGATCCAAGCTGCATTAGCTACAGGGGATTTCCCAACCCATGATTTGGCTTTGAAGGCTGCCCAAAGATACGAGGTAGTGGTGAAGAAGAAGGCCAGATCTCAATCTGCCGGTGTGAAGCGCCCTTCTACTCAGATAGTAGGAGGAGCCTCTTCCAGGCCACCATTTGTACCTAGGAGACCGGGAGTATTTTTTAACCGGCCCGTCAAGATTTCTGCTTCTATTGCAAGAGAAATGGACATCTGGCGAAGGATTGCAGGCGTGCTAATCGTCTTTGCTTAGTCTGTGGCTCATCTACACACGATATTGGATCTTGTCATCATAGATTCAATCCAAACCCTGCAAACAGACCAGCAATCATGTATCCGCAGAGGCCAGCTATCCAGGCATCTGCTCTTCGTCTTGCTCTCCCAACTCCACCTCCTTGTGGACCTACTGCACCTCCTCCTCGTCAGTTCCATCATGCACAAAAGAACCTACCTCAAGGACAGAGAAACGGACAGAGGAATGCACCCCCAGCAAGGAGGAATGTACCTAGGCGACATGCTTTCACAATGACTGTGGAAGAAGCTGAAACCACTGGCCAAGTCATCACTGGTAACTCCCTTTCTTTCAATCTTTATACATATCAAAGTATCTTTTCCTATACCTAAACATACTCCATACAACTTAGGTACAATTTTAGTAGCCTCATTTCCTGCACTAGCACTCTTCGATACTGGAGCATCTTATTGCTTTATGTCGCAACGGTTCGTCTGAACTCACGTGATTCCAGTCAAACTGCTCATATCCAGCTGGAATGTCAGTTCAGGGAATGGCGTTCTAAAGGCAACTTTGGGATACGACCTGTGTCCAGTGGTCGTCTGCAGCAGAGAATTCTATGCTGACTTCAAGGTGCTGGACATACCGAATTTCGATGTAGTCTTGGGTATGGATTGGCTAGGAAATTTTTACGCTAACATTGACTGTCATCAAAGAAGGGTAGTGTTCGAGATTCCGGACCATCCGGTCTTTTATTTCAAGAGTGGAGACCGTACACTGGAGCCTAGCATATACAAAGCTAAGCCAAGGAAGGCCGTGATTGCAGCATTACAAGTAGAGGAAGAATCGAAGACAGAAGTAGTTCGAGAGTTCGACGATGCATTTCCTGAAGACATATCAGGTTTGCTTTCCGATCGAGCTCTTGAATTCAATATTGACTTAGTACCTGGTGCACAACCGGTGATCAAAGCACCATATCGGTTAAGTCCTGAAGGATTGAAGGAGATCTGTACTCAGCTGGACGAACTTCTGCAGAAAGGACGGATTCATCCCAGTACTTCAAGTTTGGGATCTCCAGTTTTGCTTGTGAAGAAGAAGGAAGGTTCATACAGAATGTGCATTGACTACCAAGCTCTGAACGAAGTCACGATAAAGAACAAGTATCCGCTACCGCGAATCGACGATCTGTTCGATCAGCTAAGCGGGTCTTGCGTTTTCTCAAAATTAGATCTTCGTTCGGGTTATCATCAGGTGAAGGTCAAAGAGTCTGATATTCCGAAAACGACATTCAGGACTCGCTATGGTTATTATGAGTTTCTTGTGATGCCATTTGAAGTGGCCAATGCACCAGCCATATTCATTAATCTGATGAACCAAGTGTTCCGAGAGTACGGTTCATTGTCATATTCATTGACGACATCCTGGTGTATTCTAAGAGTCGGAAAGAACATGCTGACCATTTGAGAATTGTCCTGGAGACTTTGCGATAACATCAACTCTATGCCAAGTACAGCAAGTGCGAGTTTTGGCTAAATCAAGTTGGATTTCTCGGACATATAGTTTCAGGTGAAGGAATCTCTGTGGATCCAGCTAAAATATCAGCAGTAAGCGAATGACCGACACTAAAAACAGTGAAAGACATTTGAAGTTTCTTGGGATTAGCGGGATATTACCTGTCAAGCCCCGCTTCCCAGTAAATGGAAACGGTGACGTGGCAAGCCCGCGACGTATTTATTCCGAGAAGGTCATTTCTCGAAATAAATACGCTAAGCGTTTATAAGAAACATAAACTAACAAGAATAAACAAAAGAATGAAATCCAACTGTGATTTATTACATTCATGATTCATAGTAGAAAAAATATCTGAATAAAAGATATTTCACATGATAAGCCTTAATAAGGAGGCATACATAAATAAGCTGAAATGAAATGAAAAGCTGAATGAAACTATACGTCTATTTGTGATGTGAACTGGTTGTACTCCTTTTCGACCATTTCTATCTCTTTTGTTTCAATACCACCTGACGAACATTCCAAGAAAGAAAGAAAGATGAGTGGAATGCCCGTCAGCGAACTAATGCTCGGTAAGTCCCCAAGAAAGATGGGATGTGAATGTATATAAATGAATATGCAATGTGACATATGATATAGTATGAATGTAAATAAAATATGAACAAGTATAACATGTTAATGTTAATGACAACTATGTAAACATGGCAATATAATATGAGCAAAGCAAACAATTATAGCATGGCCGTGAAGTGTAGGTATAGTGAACATGAAGTGAATGTAAGTGTCCTAAAAGGGTAAAAGTAACTAATGTGAGTTCAAGTGTGAATGTCAACCAATCTCAAGAGTATTCTCGAACCCAAAGCTATCGTCGAAGGGCAAGGAATCACCGGCCCAAAATAGCGGGACTTCAATTGTTATAGAAGTATTCCAAACCCAATAGGCTATCATCCAGGGGCTTGGAAACACGGGCCCTCATTCATGAATTCGTGATTTGTACCATTTCAGCCCGGTACCACAGCAACATGATTTGTACCGTTTCAGCCCGGTACCACAACAACATGATTTGTATTAATGAGACTCATGAGATTCCATTGGATTCATACTCAAACTACCCCAACACCCCATGTATATAAGTCTATGATTAATGTTTTGAGTCTTGATCGAATCTATGAATAAAAAAGGTGATATATGATATAAAGTTTTCAAGATTGAGTTCATGTAATCATGTTAAGTGCAAGTCATGCTAATTGTATTTATGGTTCGAGCCAAGTTGGTTCAAGTGTTCATATTGGGTTCAAGTATTCATGATTGAGTCGTGTTAAGATCAAGTCAATTATAGCATGTAATGATTTAATCATAAGTCATATAAATAAATATAAATAAGCAATCACAGAACATGATATGAGATAAGTATACAAGTAACGTCCAAAAAAAATATTGTAAATAAGTGTTGTGTATAACTAATCAATAAATTCAATCAATTTCGGAATATAAACAGAAATATAGATCTAAGTGTTGTGCACGCGTGAGTTCCAGTATCTCCTAAATACGGATACCGGTTTGGAAGATATACCCGTTTTCGTATCGTTGAGCAAAACAGATCAGAATCTGTTAAGCACCGTCATATATTTTTAAAACGCGGTTTGAGTTAATTTCTATCGGGTTTCAGGTTACAAAAATTATAGAAAATTGTAGGTGTTTTGATGTACTTATCCAAAACACCAAGATTCATGTGATTTGGATTCCTGAAGCTCTAGTTATAATCATTTTAACATCAGCGTTTAAAACAGAAATTCAGATTTCTAGACAGCAACTATATATTGTATTGCAAAGCCTATATCGGGTTGTTTCACGTATTTATAAGTAATCTAGTATACAAAAAATTATATTTCTATCAATTGTGCATCTACACATCTAAAGTTTGTCACGAACGGACATCGGGTGTTCGAGTTATGTCCAATTTAAAAACAGTGTACAAATCATGACAGATTCTGTCCAGATTCGTTGCTAAATATTGTAATGCAATTTTCTATATTTTACGTCGGTTCCTTCGATGTAGATATTCAAACCATCTGAAAACACTTAATTTGGATTAATTATTACAGAGTTATGTTCTCTCAAAGAAGACCCTTATCGGCAGTTTTCTGGTTTTAAAAATAGTGAATAAAAAACTACATAACACCTAAACCGTTATGCGGTTAGATGTAAAATTTTTACAGCGTATACACAAAAATATATTCTATCTAAGGTAATTTTCTTGAAATTTTCAGAATTAAAAATTAATTTCTAAAAATTATTTTAAATATAAAAGTATTGATATGTCATATGTGAGAATGAGGAAATCATGGTATTTATTCGTAACTTCATATGTTTTACAAATTTAAATAAAGTAATTTAAAATACAACAACAAACGATACAATCCTAAATGGTCACGATGAAATCTTAACATATGGATTGAGAGTAATGAAAAAGACTTTACAGACTTTATATGCATGTATGTTTGTGTGTGTTCATTATTTATATATGTATCTATTTAATTAATTATTTAGGGACTATGATATGATAAGTGAAGTTTTTCATGGCAATATGACAAGAGAAAGATAGAGAGAAGGAGATGGAGGGAGGGAAAGAGAAGGGACTTACATACACAAGCCGGTATTGTCACCGGGCTTGTCTATCCACCGATAAGCTCGCGTTACTAGCGAGATTTTCTTGAAACTTCTTGATGTTCTTCTTTTAGGACTCTAGGTGAAGAAGGAGGAGTGAAGAAGGAGAAGGGAGAAATAGAAAAATGTGAGGAAGAAAAAGAAAGAGGGGGATAAATAAAAATGGTGTAATGGTGAATTATCTATAATAATATATGCATTCAACATGGGAATTAAAAGAGAAATGAAAGGTCACCATTTATTTTGGAAATGAAAGGTCTCATTTGTAAGTTATGAGAAGAATAAAATTGATAAAAATATAATTGTAAGAATGAGAATTTGAACATGTGATCTATAAAATAACAATGCAAAGACTTAACCAATGAGCTACAAGATTGTTCATACACATATTTAATAAGAATTAGATATATGATGTTGCTTAAAAAGAAAGCGGGCTTTTGCGCTCATAGTTTTATAAAAGAAAAATGAAAATGAGATTGAATTTGGGTTATGGGCTGGGTTAGGTATTGCGTTTAATTTGAAATAGGTTAAGATTTAGTTTAAAGAAATGGGTTTAGGAAAAATTGATGGAATAATAAAATAATATATTTAATAGAAAACAAAATTTACGGAAAAATATTACGAATAAATAAACACAATATTTTACTAAAGAATGAAAACACTAAGATATAGTAATATTACGGTCGTTACACCACCGAAGATTTATTGAAGGCTTTTCAAAGATTGAAACACCCCTGACCAGGCTCACACGTAAAGATGAAGCATTCGTGTGGTCAGAAGTATGTGAACAAGCTTTTGTAGAACTCAAGTCAAGATTGACATCAACGCCTATTCTCGTAATACCGGACCAATCTGGAGGTTTCGTAGTGCATTACGATGCATCCGGTAAGGGATTATGATATGTTCTACAACAGCACGGAAAAGTTATAGCTTATGCATCAAGACAGTTGAAGATTCATGAGTGCAATTATCCAACGCATGACTTAAGAGTTGGCAGTTGTTATATTTGCACTGAAAATTTGGCGTCATTATCTTCTTGGAGAACGGGTAGATATATACACATACCACAAAAGTCTGAAGTATGTGTTTACTCATAAAGAGATAAATATGAGGCAGAGAAGATTGCTAGAACTTATGGCGGACTTCGACATCAACCTACAATATCATCCAGGGAAGGTGAATGTAGTTCCTGATGCACTTAGTCGCCAGCCACTATCAATGAATCTCACCGTACAGTGAAAGCTACATCAAGATTTGCACAAGATGGAGATTGAAGTGGTTATGCCAGGTAATACTTCAAAGTTGATGAACTTGCAAATTTAGTCTACTATTGTCAATCAGATCAAAGCAGCTCAAGCAAGCGATGCTAAGTTGCAAAAGATGAGAGAACAAATAGAAAGTGGACTTAGAACAGATTCCATCATCCATGAAGACAGATCTTTGAGATATGGAAGCAGATTGTGTGTACCACAAGGTTCTGTTCGGGAAGAGTTAATGAAAGAAGCTCACAGCTCTCCATACTCAGTACATCCTGGTGGTACAAAGATGTACAAAGATCTACGGCAACATTACTGGTGGTATGGAATGAAGTATGAAGTAGCCAGAAGCGTAGCCAAATGCTTGGCGTGTCAGAAAGTAAAAGCTGAATATCACAGGACTGCTGGTTTACTTTAACTGTTACCTATTCCAGAATGGAAGTGGCAACACATCACCATAGACTTCGTTACTGCACTTCTTCACAGCACGAAAGGTAACGATGCAGTATGGGTTATTGTGGATCGACTCACAAAATCGTCTCACTTCATCCCATTTCGAGTTGGCCAATCTACCGAGACACTTGCAAAGAAGTACATGGAAGTAAGTCTGAATCTAAGTAAGAGTTAACTCTTCATAGTGTACTATCCCTGATACCCATGAACTCATGTAGGAGATCGTGAGATTACATGGAGTACCGGTTTGCATTATCTCCAATCGTGACACTAGATTCCGATCGCAGTTTTGGCAGAGTCTGCAAGCTAGCTTGGGAAAGAGTCTGAACTTCAGTACAACTTATCATCCATAAAAGATGGTCAGTCTGAGCGAACAATTCAGATTCTTGAAGAAATGCTAAGAGCGTGTATGTTAGACTTCGGAGGATCGTGGAAAGATCACCTACATCTTATAGAGTTTTCATACAACAGCAACTACCAAGAGAGTATTGGAATGGCACCCTTTGCAGCTTTTTATGGAAGGATGTGTCGTTCACCATTAAGTTGGGACGATATCGGAGATAGAGAACTCCTTGGACCAGAGATGATCGTAGCAACCGTGGATGTAGTTCGCACGATCAGGGAAAAAATGCACATAGCCGAAGACCGATAGAAGCACTGGGCTGATGCAAAGCGCCGACAATTGGAGTTCCTATCGGGAGATCATGTGTTCTTAAAGATCTATTCAAACCGTGGAGTGATTGGTTTTGGTAAGAGGGGTAAGCTCAGTCCGAGATTTATTAGACCGTTCGACATACTCGAACGAGTCGGAGAAGTGGCATACCGATTGGCCCTTCCACCCTCATTGGAAGGAGTGCACAATACGTTCTACATATCCCAACTCTGAAGATATGTGAGCGACCCCAGCCACATCCTTGATCATTCCGAGCTAACAGTACAGACAGATTTATCTTGTGAGCAGCAACCTGTTGAAATCCTAGATAGATAGGTAAAATCATTTCGGAACAAGGAAGTAAATTTGGTCCGAGTGACATGGAGAAAAGATTCACCAGGCAAATCAACGTGGGAAAGAGAAGACGACATGCGTGCAAGATACCCTTTCTTGTTTGTAAATTAGTCCTTAAATAATTGTAAATTTCGAGGACAAAATTTTTATAAGGAGGGTAGAATGTAACTACTTTGTTTTTAATGTACAGAATTTTTAAAATTAATGTACAGAATAGAGTATTTGTAAGCCCGAGCACAAGTTATAAATTTAATTTGTTTTTGAACAGCAAGAAAGCACTTGTAGCTCATTGGTAAAGTCTTGCACTGCTGTGACATAGCTCATGTGTTCTAATCCCATCAGCCACATATTATTTTTAATGATTTTTCTTTTAAACTTTTTGGAAGACTAAAAGTTTACATGTGCAATACACGTAAAAATAAAAATTCACTGAAAACAAACATGTGGAAAATGTTATATTAACAAGCCCCGACACGTGGCATCAATCCAGACCCCACCCTCACCCAATCGACCGGTGAAGGAGCCTCTGGGGCCGGCGCCTCCGGGCTTACCCATAGGTATGTTCCCCTCCGAAAGACGGCGCGACGCAGGGACGTCTTGCCTGAGATTCGGGGCAGATGCTAATTGGTGCTGTCCGTCTACCTCTCCGAAGATGCCAAGTTGATTTATGGCACCATGTATCGAAGGTTTAAACGGATGCGTCCGATGTAGCAGACTTCGTCAGATTCCCCCTCGCTTGAGGGGTTTTTGATTGTGGGGACGCTCTTTCCTGCAGGCGCAAGCCCCTGCAGTTAATTATGCTACCGCATTGCGGTAACCACTTTCTCCTTCTCCAGAAATTTCACTTTGTGTCGTGTGTTTTTATTTTGTGTTTGGTTGCCCGTGGATTGTATACGGAGACTGAGTTATGTCGTCGCCCGTAGGGCGTGGACTAGTCCAAATCCGTATTATCTTAGATTTGGGTTTGGGGGTTGGGTTTAAGGATACGTTAGCCTCATTTGAGACTAAGATCGACTTAAACATTTGTTAAGGATACATTAATCTAAATTTAGACTAAGATCAACTTAACGGGATCGTTTTAGATCCAACAAGAAAGCAGTTTAAGGGGAGGCCCTGTTGTTTAGTTTAGTGACATTGCGGTCAATAGGTAGTTTAAGGACATTACGGTCCATAGATAGTTTAAAGACATTACGGTCCAATGTTAGTTTTAAGACATCCCGGTCAAGGTTAAGGACGTCGTAGTCCGTGGATTTAAGGACTTCACAGTCCAATGTTAGTTTTAAGACATCCCGGTCAACGTTAAGGACTTCATAGTCCGTGGATTTAAGGACTCCACAGTCCAATGTTAGTTTTAAGACATCACGGTCAAGGTTAAGGACCTCATAGTCCGTGGATTTAAGGACTCCATAGTCCAATGTTAGTTTTAAGACATCCCGGTTAAGGTTAAGGACCTCATAGTCCATGAGTTTAAGGACCCCACAGTCTGTCGTTAGTTTTAAGACATCCCGGTCAAGGTTAAGGACTTCATAGTCCATGAGTTTAAGGACCCCACAGTCCGTATCAATGTGTGGTCATCGGGACCCGTCATCTCTTTGAAGACGTTGAGGAATTACAACGCCAAATATCAAAGGAGTGAAGAGATGTACCCTTAAACCGAGGTAGATTAAATAGTTTTTGGCCTAATTTAGAACCAAGACCAATTAATCATATTATGAGCCCATTGGCTCAGTTAAGTCTGAATTGAGGACTTATCGCCAGCTTGGGCTAAGTCCAATCATGCTTAGGATATAGGCCCTCTGTTGGTCCATTGAAGGAGAGGCTTTGCCTCTGGAAACTCAGCCAATTGGGCTAAAGCTAGTGTTAAATACTAGAGACCAACAGTGTTGAACACTGGGAATGAGATTTGAAAAACTGATGTTAAACGCCAAAAGATAATCAGTGTCACATACTAGCAACAGGGCTTTCAAATTAGTGTTAAACACTAAAGCAGGTCAGTATTAAACGCTAGCCAGAGAGGTTTCAAGTTAGCGTTTAAACACTAAAGCAAATCAGTGTTAAACACTGGAAAGAGAGATTCCAAACTAATGATAATCGAAATTTAATTTAGTGTTAAACACTAAGAAATTTAGTGTTAAACACTGCAAAGAGAGTTTTTTGATTAGTGTTAAACACTAAAGCAAATCAGTGTTAAACACTGGATACAGAGGTTTCGATTTAGTGTTAAATACTAAGGCAAGAGGGGTCACGTGGTAGCACGTGAGAGCGCCCTCTCTTTATTTGTTCTACCCAGAGTATTAAGTATTTTGGAGCGTCACGTGCCGTCACGTGATGGGCATTTAAGTGTTCGTCTGTTAGAGCTTCTGCTAGGGGTCACGTGGGGCACGTGAGGAGTTGTCTCAAAACCCTTCTCTGTGGACCTTTTCAGGGGTCACGTGGTAGCACGTGACCCTGTTTCTTTGCCTGTTTGAGGATGCGTTTATCTTTTTTAAGAATTAAATTCTTCATGGGGTTAAACCCTAGCAATAAACTTCCTGTTTTCTTCTGAAGGATCATATTCTTAGATAGAGTTGAACTCTAACTTGTCTTCTGTGAGAATTGAATTCCCATACCTGTGAGGAATTAGGTTCCTGTTATTTAACAGATTTGAGTTCTTAACTAGGGTTAAACCCTGGTTCTGTTCATTTGAAGGAATTAAATTCCTGTGACATAGGGTTAAACCCTAATTTTATTTTAAAGGAATTAAATTCCTACGAGAATTAAATTCTCAAACTTCCATTCCCTCCCTATGCTTTGGATCTGCATGGCAGGATCTCAACCCAATGAGAATTAAATTCTCAATTCAAGGGGAGATGTGTACTTTGCAGATCCTCCACTAAAGAGAGAACTAAGTTCTTCTTTTTAATATAAGAGTTACTCTTTCGAGAATTAAATTCTCTTTTTTTTCTTTAAAAGCTTTCCCTTTCTTACCTAGGGTTTTCTTTTGCAGAAGATCAAATTCTTCCAAAGTCTCAAGGCTCTCTCTCTCTTTCTTTTCTATCTCTCTGTATATCGATCTCCCTATCTAGATCTCTCTTCCTCTCTCTCTTCCTTGGCTCCTATTTATAGGAGAAGGAGCAGAATCAATTAGTTTCGATGAATCATTCATTGAGGGATCTGATTGATATTCATTAGAGATTTGATTTGCATTCATCATTTATTTGGACCTTTGGATTTTTAGATGAATTTTATTCACCATTGGATTTTAAATTCAAAGATATTCTTTTGTTGTTTCGGTTAGGTTTTAAGGGGAAATCTTTCCAAGTTCAAGATTTTTCCATATATAGGTGATATTTAATCACCTTTAAATCTTTAATCCAATCGGTTTCAAATAATCATTCCCCATTGGAAAGATTAGAATGCTGTTCAGAATTTAATTCTGTTAAATAGATAGGCTTTGAAAGCCGGTCACGTGTGGCCACGTGACCCTTGGTCACGTGTAAGCACGTGACCCCTGGAGCGAACTTTCTTCTCCCTTCTGCGCTCTATCTTCTAGCCGCTGTTCGACCGTCATGTGTCAACACGTGACCCCTGGTCACGTGTGAGCACGTGACTCTTTTCTGGAGCCTTTTCTTTGATTTAATCAAGGAGCTGAATCTACCTCTGCCGCTGCTTTTAATTGTCACGTGCCAACACGTGACTGTTGGTCACGTGGTAGCACGTGATGCTTCCTCCATAAACTTTTCTGATTTTAAATCAGGAAACAAATGCCCCCACTGCGTTGTTCTCACGTGTTTGCACGTGAGCGCAACGCTGTCACCTTTGTGACCGTTGGATTCCTCTAGGGATTTGGGGAGATGAAGCGTCTCCATCACATCCTATAAATACCCATGTCCTTTCAGAAGAGCCTCCACTTTGCTCATCTTCTTCTCTTGTAAACTTTTTTGAGAATTTAATTCTCTTCTTCCAGAGCTTAGTTCTCTGCCTTGAAACCTTTTCAGAGTTTAACTCTGTTCACAAAGACTCTTTTCCTCAGGTAATGTCCTTGAACAAACGATGAACTTTCACATTCCTCTGGATTTTAAATCCAAAACAATGGTTTTTACCCTTTTTTAACAAAGAACCCATTTTTCTTCAAGCTTTTTAACCGAAATATGAACCCATTTTGACCTTCAGCAGTAGATCTCTTAGGGTTTAGATGATCTTTAAGGGGATGATGGTGAGAATCCATGGAGTTTCACTCCATTCATAGGAAAAGAATTTCTGTGAATTTTAATTC
This sequence comes from Agapanthus africanus, assembly GCA_030015575.1. Lineage (NCBI taxonomy): Eukaryota > Viridiplantae > Streptophyta > Magnoliopsida > Asparagales > Amaryllidaceae > Agapanthus > Agapanthus africanus. The sequence goes on from CM057341.1 coordinate 137,584,953, forward strand.
CCTTTTCTTAATAAGGAATTTAATTCCTATGAAGAACCCGGTTTCTTCACATGGAGGCTTCCCAGGGTCTCTTTGCCTTGGGTTATCCTTCTGTAATTAATGGAACAGAAGTTTGCAATGATATCTTCTGTGGGAATTTAATTCCCTTGATCCTGTTTGATTTGTTGTAGAATCCCAGATAGATTTGTCTTCTAGGGGATATGTAGGGCCATCCGCAATCCACCTTTTATTTCATGAGGGTATCCCTTTTGTCTTATTACAACTGCTCGGTTTCATTATTAATGAGCCGTCATCTTGATTCTGTGGGGCCCATGTGTTTTGTAGCCAATGGTCCCAGAAAAAATCTACTGTTGCTTTCTTTAACTAGTCTTTATGTTCATGCATGGATATATATCGCTGACTTTGCTTTTGACGGTCTTCTTCCATTCGATTTCAGGTGCGATGGCTTCTGCTCCGTATTTTCCCTTTACTCGTTCGGAGGCCGCTTTTCCTCAATCACCGTCCGATGAGGAAGCGATGGCGATGATCCGGGCTTATGACCCGAACTGTACCAACTTGCTTCTATAGGGAACTTAGTACAGCCATATTATCCGGGGTCGCCGGAGTTTCCTCTGCGCAATACCAACAGAGCCTACTTTTCCATTTTTACCGATGGACCCTCCGAGGACGGTCTTTGCTGTGGAGATGCCCAACTGGACTCCAACGGGGAGGCTCGAGCCTTCGACGACCGGTATCCCAAACCATCCGATCCTGGCTATAGACATTCTGGGGCGGCGCATTTGCCAGGATGAGGCCCAACCATGGGGACAAATCTACAAGATAGGACTCACCCCTCGACATCCTACGAGGTACCTTCTTTGGGCTCGCTACATCCTGTCTGCCCATCGTGCGAGGCTGCAGAAGGTCGGGCTTTACCAGGCGATATATGCGTCGCTCTTTCACTACCAATCCCCGCATGTTTGGTGGGTTAAGGCGTTCCTGAACCAATGGAACCTTCCCACCAACACTTTCCTTTTAGGGGACCGCGAGGTCTCGATCTCTCTGGCAAAATTCTATGACATCTCGGGGTTGCCGATCAGGGGCAGTCTGTATGAGGAGTTGCTGCCTTCTGACGAGTACGTCTTTGAGCCCGAGCCTGCTTCGGTTGACGACCTGTCTGCTGAGAATGCCGTCCGCCACAAGCGTCCCAGTTTGATCAAGGCGCTAAGTATCTTCGACCGATTGTTCACCGAATCCGAAGAGCAGGGTGTTACTTTCAAGAGCTTCATTGTATGTTTCCTTTGCGAGGACGTCTTGTCGAAGACCGCTCCGAAGTTCGCCAACATTAGAGACCCCTTTGGGTTTGGTCCGAAGAAGCTGCCGACCACTGAATCGGATCTACCACAGTACTACATCCCTATTATGTCACCGACGTCTTTTGAATCCATTGCTGCTCCCAGCATGGATGAGGAGACGTTCTTCGTGGGTTTTGTCAGTGTTTGGCTCAGTTGGTTTGTCATCCCCATGCATCATCGCTTTATGAGAGCTTCGGTTATCTACCCGGCTTATTGTATCGCCGAGGGGACATGGTTGGCCATTGGCATCCCGGCTTTAGCGCACCTTTATCATGGTTTGGGCACCGCAGCTAATACCTCTACTCCCGGCGTGGATGTAGTAAACTTTTCGCTTCATTATTTCACGTCCTGGGTCGAAATGCATGTGCTGGGGGCTTTCGCTATGCATCAGAGGCCCGCATTTTATGACGCCTACCCCTTCCCGCGACTTATGCGATTGGTGGATGCTTCTGCCACCGACCCGACTCAATTCGGGGCTATTCGGGTGTTGATTTCTCTAATGATCGGGTCCTGTCTTCTCCTTCGGGTCCAGTTCAGCAACTCTGGGACCAGTCAAAAGACAATGCACCCTCTCTGAAGCCCCGGGAGGCCGTGTACTTGCATACCATCAGGCCAGGCTATTTGGTCTTTCGCCAGGACAGTGCAGCTCTTTTCATGCGGTACAATCCGCATCGTTTCGCCCGACAGTTTGGATACGACCAGGGCATTCCCTTTGAAGCTGTCATAGTTGCGCCGATCCCTTCACTTGATGCCGTTCGCGATGCCGCTCATCATTTTGTGAGGTTGAACACTGGCTCCCACTTCATGATCCCTGAGGCTGAGCACATGCCCCGGTGCGTGGGATCGTTTACGGGTTGGTATCTGCATCGAGTCAGCCCGATCATTCTTGAGGAGAGAAGGGTGCTTCTTGGTCATGACGCCCCTCCTCAGGTTCCGGCCATGGGAGCTATGCTGCGGCCGTGAGCTCCGGTCCGCTTCCCTCTCAGGGAGATTGGCACCGCGCTCATTCCGGGGGAATCGGGGGTGGACCTTACCCCAATAGCTGGTATGCCGTTAGGTACCCGATCGTGGGGTAGACGGGCCCCAGTAGCAGCACCATCGCCTGCGGCAGCACTGCCTCTCGTGGCATCGACAATGGCGGTGTCATCCTTGGTTGTGGGACCAAGCGAGGGTAATAGGGACGATGTTGTTGAAGGCGACGTGGGTCGCCGCCGCACCAAAGCTCCGCGAGGAAAGAAACGGTCTTCTTCGGCGGCCGGTTCTGGATCTAAGAGGCGGAAGAAGGTGACCACCAACCTACTTGATTCTTTAACGGAGTCGGAGCCAATACTTCCAGATGAGTCGTTGGCCGTGCAAGAGTCGGACGCTGGTCTTCTTTTCCCGGGTTCGGCTACCGAGGAGGCCGCACAATTGGCTGAGGCTATAAGACGTTCCCAAGATGAGTCCCAGAACATCAGGGTTCCGAAGAAGCCCTATCCTGCCATAATCTTTTATGAAGACCCTTCATGGATTCGGCGACGGTTCATTGGCCCCTTGGAGGAATGGGGAGAAAGGGCCCTGAAACAGGCCGCTTCGGAGGATACTGCGGACGCGCTTTCCTTGTGGACCGGCGGCCATGAGTCTACCCTCGAACCCCGGCGAGCACGCCTCCTTGAGAAGAAGCATCAGCTTGAAGAAGCCATACTGAAGGCTTCCCTGCGCATTGGTACGTTTTATATTTCTTTGCTGTTCTTCAAATTGCTTATGCTTGTATATATGTATCCTTATTTTGTGCGACTTGTGCAGAATCTTCGGCGATGGGAGAGATCCCCACTGGCTTGCTGCAGCTAGAGCCCGTTGACATTCCCGATGCAGCCTTACTCGATGCGGATGGGGCTGACAATGTCATTCCTCTCGCGATAGAACCTCCGGTGGCGGCTCTTGATTCCAGGGTAGTCGCCCCTTTGGGAGAGGTTCCCTCGGTGGTCGCTGTCCTAACGACTCTACCCGAAGGCGGCTCGGAGGTTGAGATGGAGGTAGTCGGGACTACTCTCTCTTTGCTGGAGCCTGAGGTCACGACAGAGGCCGTTGAAGCTGCTATCCTCCCGGCTCAGAATGGAAGGAGTGTCGAAGGTAACCTTCCATGTTTTGAGCTAGTGATCTTTCTGTTACCTGAACCCTTTTTTTTGTCTTTTCAGAATTGCGTGGACTGGCAGCCTCCATTGTCGATCTGTCTCCTTGTCAATCCTTCCAGCGTCTTTTGGAAATGACCGCCCCGCAGGCAATATCTCCTCAACGCATCGTCCTCTCATCTGGACAAGGTGAGTGTTTCATCATTTCTCATAGCATCGTTGTTATTTTGCGTATTGACATTGATATTTTCTACAGCTTTGGAGGCCGATGATGAGGTCGAGATTCTCGAAGGGCCAGGGAAACCCTTAGCTCCTACTTGCATGACCGTGAGTAGGTGACATTTCGGTATAGCCTCACTTGTTCCTTTGTTTAAGAGTCTTACTAATATTTTTCAATTCTGAATAGCCTTGCCAGCTCCAATAGCGTTGGAATTGCGTGTCGTCATGCCGCCCGGCCCTTATGCTTTGCGAGCTTCAGAACGCTTGGCCCAACTGAGCCTTGTCTCTCTGTCATCTTTGATCGAGGAGCTTCATGCTGGCAGTGCAACCACAGCTGAAGCATTTGCTGTCGAGGCTAACGGTTCTCTTCCCTTTCTTGCCACCTACCATAGCGAAGAGGTGGTGCGAGTCTGGGTGGAGTTCTGTCGGCAGGTGGAGGCTTGCTTGCACGCACTTGAATGTTCCCGTCTTTCCTCGGAGGTCATGGTTGCAAAGGTGGACTTGTGGGGGCTGATAGCGCGGTGTGCGGCAAATATGACATCATGCGAGAAGAGGCTCGGCCGTAAATTCTCGGAGAGGGAGCTGGCTTCTAAAGCGCTGTGCGAGCTTCACGCGAGTCTTACCGCCAAGGCCAACAAAGCGTATGGGCTCTGGCGGGTGCTTCAAGAGTCTATCAAAGAGGTGGTGGCTTTTGATAAAGCCGCCACGTTCACTCGTGAGAGGGTCGAGGCTCATAAGGCCACCGAGAAGGAGCTTGAAGGCCGGCTCGCTTCGTATCGGGTCCAGCAGGCTCAGGCGGAGGCCCGTCTTCTGGAGATCTTAAATCATGAGGCCGTGGCCCAACAAAAGCAGGATGAGCTGACCAAATTGCTACATCGCCCGCCGGCTTGAAACATTTGTATCTTTTCCTTCCTTTTTTGTATATACTCATAGATGAGAGTATTTTCTTTTTGTTCTTTCAGGAATTGTACTTTGTATCCATTTTGGTTTATGAATAAAAGATACATTTTTCTTCTCAATGGTGTGTCTCTTTTATTGAATGTATTCTGTGGATAGTCTATCTTGATCTCTTTGTAGTGCAGCGATGGCTTAGGATTCAGGGTTAAGATCTGCTTCCTAAGACTTTTGGGCTTTATGAGCCGTGAGGGTCTCATAAAGAGTTTTTCTCCCTACAGGTCGAGAGGATCCCGTAGGTGCAAGTTCTTTTTAAGAGTCATGAGGATTCTTAAGCAGGTTCTCTCTTGGGAGTCGTAAGGATCTCACGAGAGAGTTTTCTTCCTTGCAGGTCGTGAGGACCCGCAAGTGCTGGATGCGGTCACCCTTATCCGTATTTCGCGGGGTCAGGGGTTGGTTCGGGATGGTTTCCAGAGTGTCGTAGTTTAAAGACATCACGGTCAAGGTTAAGGACCTCATAGTCCGTGGATTTAAGGACTCCACAGTCCGATGTTAGTTTTAAGACATCACGGTCAAGATTAAGGACCTCATAGTCCGTGGATTTAAGGACTCCACAGTCCGATGTTAGTTTTAAGACATCGCGGTCAAGGTTAAGGACCTCATAGTCCATGGATTTAAGGACTCCACAGTCCGATGTTAGTTTTAAGACATCGTGGTCGAGGTTAAGGACCTCATAGTCCTTGGATTTAAGGACTCCACAGTCCGATGTTAGTTTTAAGACATCACGGTCAAGGTTAAGCACCTCATAGTCCGTGGATTTAAGGACTCCACAGTCCTATGTTAGTTTTAAAACATCGTTAAGGACCTCATAGTCTGTGGATTTAAGGACTCCACAGTCCGATGTTAGTTTTAAGACATCACGGTCAAGGTTAAGGACCTCATAGTCCATGGATTTAAGGACTCCACAGTCCGATGTGTGATTGCGGGGACCCGTCACCTCTTTGAAGACATTGAGGAATTACAACACCAGGTATCAAAGGAGTGAAGAGATGTACTCCTAAACCAAGGTGGAATCAATATAGACTCAGGGTGGTTGATCGTTAGTTTTAAGACATTACGGTCGAGGTTAAGGACATCATAGTCCGTGGATTTTAAGGACACCACAGTCCGGTGTTTGCTCTGGATGCTTCACACGGGTTCACTGCCGTGCTTGGCGAGGACCAGGCTCTGCTCTGGGCGTTTTCCGTGGGGTCAAAGAGTGACGTTATCCGCGTTCCATGTAACCAGGAATTTTGCACTAGATGCTTCACACAGTTCACTGCCGTGTTCGGCGAGGACTAGGCTCCACTCTGGATGCTTCACACGGGTTCACTGCCGTGCTCTGTGAGGACCAGGATCCGCTCTAGACGTTTTCCACGGGGTCAAAGAGCGACGTTATACGCGTTCCACGTAACCAGGAATTTTGCACTAGATGCTTCACACGGGTTCACTGCCGTGTTCGGCGAGGACTAGGCTCCGCTCTGGATGCTTCACACGGGTTCACTGCCGTGCTCTGCGAGGACCAGGATCCGCTCTGGACGTTTTCCACGGGGTCAAAGAGTGACGTTATCCGTGTTCCACGTAACCAGGAATTTTGCACTAGATGCTTCATACGGGTTCACTGCCGTGTTCGGCGAGGACTAGGCTCCGCTCTGGATGCTTCACACGGGTTCACTGCCGTGCTCTGCGAGGACCAGGATCCGCTCTGGACCTTTTCCACGGGGTCAAAGAGTGACGTTATCCGCGTTCCACGTAACCAGGAATTTTGCACTAGATGCTTTACACGGGTTCACTGCCGTGCTCGGCGAGGACTAGGCTCCGCTCTGGATGCTTCACATGGGTTCACTGCCGTGCTCTGCGAGGACCAGGATCCGCTCTGGACGTTTTCCACGGGGTCAAAGAGTGACGTTATCTGCGTTCCACGTAACCAGGAATTTTACACTAGATGCTTCACACGGGTTCACTGCCGTGTTCGGCGAGGACTAGGCTCCGCTCTGGATGCTTCACACGGGTTCACTGCCGTGTTCTGCGAGGACCAGGATCCGCTCTGGACGTTTTCCATGGGGTCAAAGAGTGACGTTATCCGCGTTCCACGTAACCAGGAATTTTGCACTAGATACTTCATACGGGTTCACTGCCGTGCTCGGCGAGGACTAGGCTCCGCTCTGGATGCTTCACACGGGTTCACTGCCGTGCTCTGCGAGGACCAGGATCCGCTCTGGACGTTTTCCACGGGGTCAAAGAGTGACGTTATCCGCGTTCCACGTAACCAGGAATTTTGCACTAGATGCTTCACACGGGTTTACTGCCGTGCTCGGCGAGGACTAGGATCCGCTCTGGATGTTTCACACGGGTTCACTGCAGTGTTCTGGGAGGACCAGGATCCGCTCTGGACGTTTTCCACGGGGTCAAAGAGTGACGTTATCCGCGTTCCACGTAACCAGGAGTTTTGCTGATTGTATCCGCATTTCACGGGATGGAGGTTTGACTGTTGGTGATATGTATATCGCCGAGCCATGGAACTAGGGGTTGCCGCTGCTCCGCTTTGTCTGAAGTTATGTCCGTCGTTACGAGATGAGTGTTGGGATGATCTCTAGGTTGCTTATGGCCCGTCGAGATTTAGCTTCTTTCTTTGATGAAACCTGGGGGAGAAGTATGTTCACTTCTTTGTTTATGCCTTTGGATTGTATACAGGGTATGATGGAACATCGCTTGCAGGGCATAAATTTTTATTTTTATTTTATTTCTTTTTCCGCGATGCTCTATCATTTCAGCTTTTATATCGCGAAGGTCGCGATTGCCCCATCATTTCGGCTATTTTTCGCGGTGCCCAATCATTTCGGCTATTTATTTATTTTCTACTCGCTGCTTTTTATTACGAGTTGTCCCATCATTTCGGCTATTTATTTATTTTCTACTCGCTGCTTTTTATTGCGAGTTGCCCTATCATTTCGGCTATTTTTCATGCATACATTTTTACCTGCTGCTTTTTATTGCAAGTTGCCCCATTATTTCGGCTATTTCGTATGCATGTGTGGCTTGCTAGCCTTTTCGCTGCAAGCTTGGATTTTAGACCCCTCTTTCGGCATCAGCATCGCTACAACTGGGACGTTGCCAGGAGCGAATCATCATTTGCCTCTGTCGATGTTGAACAAAGGTGGCTTAGCAAACAGGGTTAAGGATCCTGTCGACTAAGGCTTTTGACTTCATGAGCCGTAAAGGTCTCACAAAGGTATTTCTCCCTACAAGTCGTGAGGATCTTGTAGGTGTATTTTCTCCTTGGGAATCGTGAGGATTCCTAAGTGCGTGTCCTCTTGCAAGTCGTAAGGATCTTACAAAAAGGTTTTCTCCTTATAAGTCGAGAGGACTTACAAGGGTTGTTTGCCGTATGAACATATCCCTAGCCACGGATGGGACTTGGTTGGGGAAATGTTTATTCGCGCCCGTGGATTGTATACAAGGGTCAGTATTGAGCCACTTGTAGGGCAATATTGAAGGTTGTGGGGGTTGCTTAAGCACAGGTTCAGGTCTCTGTAACTTAAGGCTTTCAAATCTTATGAGCCGTGAGGGTCCCATAAGAGAGTTCTCCTGACGAGTCGTGAGGATCTCGCAAGTGTAATTTCTCCTTAGGAATCGTGAGGACTCCTAAGTGTGCTGCTCCCTTGCGAGTCGTAAGGATCTCACGCGGGTAGTTTCTCCTTATAAGGTCGTGAGGGCCCTGTAAGTGTCTTTTAACGAGGTTGCGCCCTTTCGGGTTTTCACAAACACTCACCGGTAGCCCTGCTGTTTTTACTCACGGAGCCCTTTCGGGTTTTCATCCGTGCCCGTTCTGCTTATGGACACACCGTTTTCTTTTCTTTTCTTTTTTTTATTCTTTTTATTTTCTAACGAGGTTGCGCCATTTCGGGTTTTCACAAGACTCGCCGGTAGCCCTGCTGTTTTTACTCACGGAGCCCTTTCGGGTTTTCATCCGTGCCCATTTTGCTTATGGACATACCGTTTTCTTTTTTAATTATTATTTTTTATTTTAGTATCAGTTTTGGGATGCTGCGATCCACCGTAGTTTATCGACATCTCGGCCAACAGCTAATTTTAGGACATAGCGGTCCATCGTTAGTTTAAGGACGTTTCGGTCCGTTGTTAGTTTAAGGACATTTCGGTCCATTATTAGTTTAAGGACATTTCGGTCCGCCGTTAGTTTAAGGACGTTTTGGTCCGTTGTCAGTTTAAGGACATTTCGGTCCGTTATTTGAAGAAGGCCGGTTACTACTCAGAGTTCAGGCTTAGGAAGACAGCGAGCGGACATAGTCGTCGTCATCTATCATTGACCTAGGCCTTAACCCGTTAAGCGTAGTATTTCTTCAGGAAGCGACCGTTTATTGGCCTGAAAGGTCTTTCACCGTGCATATCCATAAGTAGGTACGCTCCGCCCTGGTAGACCTTGTCTATGATGTACGAGCCTTCATAGTTTGGCTCAAATTTTCCCCGCTTGGCATGATTGGGGATCATAGGTCTTTTGACCACTAGCACGAGTTCGCCTTGGCGGAATGTCCTTGGCCTGGTCAATCTTTCGTACGAGCGCGTAATGTTTGCTTTGTAGGCCTCCAGATTTTGTTGTGCTATGAGCCGGGTTTCATCAAGGGAATCAAGCTCCTCAAGCCGAAGGTGAGCGTTTTCTTCGTCCGTCAGCTCGTAGTGGACCGCCGTGCGTAGAGAGGGTAACTCTATTTCGAGGGGGAGTACTGCTTCTATACCAAATACCAACGCGTATGGTGTTGTGTTCGTGACCGTTTTGAACGTAGTTCGATATGCCCAGAGAGCTTCTTGCAGTCTCTCGTGCCAGTCCCTTTTGTTTCGGGACACTGTCTTCTTTACGATTTTTGTCAAGGTTTTGTTGAAAGCCTCAGCTAGACCGTTAGCTCGCGGATTGTAAACTGAAGAATATCTCCAGTCTATATTATGTTGTTGCGCGAAGCGACTGATCTTGTGGCTTCTGTAGGCTGGCCCGTTATCGGAGATGATCCGTCTTGGCGTTCCAAACCGATATATGACGTGCGTCTTGAAGAAATAGAAGATATTCTCCATCTTCACTTCCCTCAACGGTACTGCTTCTGCCCATTTGGAGAAGTAATCAGTTGTCGCCAGGATAAAACGATGTCCCCTGGATGATGCTGGTTCGATGGGGCCGATTACGTCAGTTCCCCACATTTCGAATGGCCAGCTAGACACCGTCGGATGTAGTGGATTTGGATGTTGGTGGATAAAGTCCCCATGAATCTGGCACGAGTGGCATTGCTTCGCATACTCGAGGCAGTCCTGGATCATCGTGGGCCAATAATAACCCATTCGTTTGATCTTCAATTTCATCTTCGGATCTGCTTGATGAGAACCGCAGAGTCCGTCGTGAACTTCCTGAACGACCCTTTTCGCTTCGACAGGTCCCAGGCATCTCAACCACAAAGAGTCGAACGACCTTTTATACAGAGTATCGTTGACGAAGGCGAAAGACAGAGCTTGTTTCATGAGATGATGTCTTGAAGACGCTTCCTCGGGCATTCGGTGGGACCTAAAGTAGTCTATGAAGACCTCCCTCCAGTCCTCAGCCTTCTCACGGTCTTTTATTTGTAGGGTTGTCTGCTCAATTGCTCCCTTCTCTTCGGATGATTCCGGAGATATTTCTGCTGGGGCAAGCACCCGACGACTGTGCACCACGATTTTAACGTCATCAAGGTTCTCGTCAGCCAGTTCTTTAGCGAGCTTGGCCAACCGTCTGATTTGCTGTTTTCCGCGCGTGGTATGCTTTCCAGAATATAGGAAGGGATTTGGGTCAACAATTGTTGCACCTTTTCACCGTACTTCACCAACTCCGGTTTGCACGTTTGGTAGTCGCCGTTTACTTGACTAACGACTAGTTGAGAATCCCCGTATATGAGGAGGTTTTCAATTCCCATGCCGATGGCGATCTCGAGGCCTGCTATCAAAGCTTCGTATTCGGCTTCATTGTTCGTTCTTGGTTCTGTTAAGGAGAAAGCAAAGCGCATCATCCCTCCCTGTGGAGTTACAAAGACGAGTCCTACTCCCGATTTAATTATAGGGGTACTTTGTTTGCGCTTCTTCATGGAAGATGCTCCATCGAAATAAAGCTCCCATCGGGTATTACCACCGTCGATCGCATCAAACGCACATTCGTCTGGCAAATCGTAATTCAGAGGAGAACCGGCAAGTACTGGATGCTCAGCAAGGAAGTCGGCGATGGCTTGGCCTTTCACCGCCTTAAGAGGCTGATAGGTTATTGAAAACTCCATCAGGAGCAGGGCCCATTTAGTGAGTCTCCCCGTCAATATGGCTTTTGACATTAGATATTTTAGGGGGTCCACCTTTGATATAAGACGGACTTCATGTGCCAATGCATAGTGCCGGAGTTTTGTTATCGCAAAGATTAACGCCAGGCAGTGTTTTTCGATAGGGGAGTAATTGCTTTCTGCCCCCAGAAGAACTCGGCTTAAATAGTAGAGCGCTCTCTCCTTCCCTTGGTCGTTTTCTTGCGCCCATAATGCGCCTAAAGACCCTTCGAGGGCTGTTGTATATAAGATAAGGGGCTTTCCCTTGACCGGAGCAGCCAGCACTGGCGGGTTCTACAGGTATTGCTTGATTTCATCTAGCGGGCTCTGGCATTTTCGGTCCCAGACGAACGGAGTTCCCTTCTTCATCAGGTGACTGTAAGGACGGCACTTGCCTGACAGGTTGGCGATAAATCGCCGGATGTACGCGAGCTTCCCTTGGAGAGACCGCAGCTGTTTGAGAGTCCTTGGCGGTGGCATTTCCATGATCGCCTTGATCTTAGATGGATCTATTTCGATACCTCGGTGTCGGATGATGAATCCCAGGAATTTACCCGAGGAGACTCCGAACGCACATTTGAGGGGATTCATCTTCAAATTATATTGCCGAAGGCGTTGAAATACGGTCTTTAGATGCTCTAAATGCTCTTCATATGACATGCTTTTTACTACGAGGTCGTCGATGTAGCACTCGACGATTTCATGTATGAGATCATCAAAGATCTTTGTCATGGCCCTCTAATAGATGGCACCGGCATTTTTTAATCCGAAGGGCATGACTTTGTAGCAGAATATACCTAGAGGAGTCCGGAAAGCGGTGTGCTTCTGGTCTTCGGGATGCATCTTTATCTGATTGTACCCTGATGAACCGTCCATGAAAGAGAAAACCTCATGAGTGGACGTGTTATCTATCATCAGCTCGGTTATCGGTACTGGGAAATCGTCTTTCGGGCAAGCTTTATTGAGATCCCTGAAGTCCACGCATATGCGCACCGTTCCATTTTTCTTCATTACCGGGACAATGTTGGCGATCCAATTAGGATATTGGATTTCTTGGATAAATCCAGAATCGATCAGCTTCTTGACTTCGGCGTTGATGCTCATCTCAAGCTCGAGCCGCATCCTTCTCGGCGCCTGCTTGACTGGCTTGATATCCGGGGATATTGCTAATTTATTCACAGCAATCTCTGGATTTAATCTTGGCATCTCGGAATAGTTCCACGCGAAGCAATCTCTATGCTATAGAAGCACGTCCTTTAACGCAGCATCCTTTCTTCAGATAGCAGCTCGCTGACAAATGTAGGTCGCGGGTCACTTGCCGTTCCTAAATCAATCTTCTTGAGGTTATCTGCAGTAGTGTGTATTCCATCTTCCAGCTCTTTCGGCGCCGGTGGAAATTCTGAGATTACTTCGTCATCATCGTTTTCGAAGCACCAAGGGAACTCATCTATGTCCTCGGGCTCTTCTCTTAATATTGTAATCATGCGACAGGTGCGAATCTGCTTCCATGATCGATATGGATCTGGTTCTGCTCTTGCGGCTTTGGGTTCGTGATTTTGTGGCGGCGTTACCCTCCAGCTGCTGGATAAAGCAAACCTGCCTTGCTGGTAGTGGTCTTCGACCCAGTTCTTGAAGGTAAAGCAGTCTTCGATAGGGTGTCCTATGGCTCGGTGATAAGAGCAATAGCCCGGATGAGAAACTTTGTTAGCTTGCTCAGGGTGTTTAGACTCCGGAAGCGCGATCATTTGATATTTTATGGCGAGCTCGAGTAACTTCTTCATCTTGTCACGGGGGAAGGAATACACTCGACTCATCTTCTTTATGAGGGACAAATCCGAACCGCGGAATGCCTGATCACATGACTCTCTAATCCTGCGTCGTTGTTGTCGGCTCCTCTTTCCGCATCTTGACCTACTTCTGCCTCTGCGTCGGGCCTTTTGTACAACGGGTTGACAGGGAGGAGCGTCTTCATCTTTTGCGGCCTGTTGAAATAGACGTTGCGTCCTGGCCTTCTCGTAGATGGCCATCTCGCGATTATGGTCTTCCGAGCTTTTTGACCCGCTTTCCTGATAAGCTTGTCCATTCGTTCTTCAAACGACGGACTCGGCATTTCGATCGTGAGATCCAGTTTTGACGAGGGGTTAGCATCTCCCGACAGGGTGTCCTCCTCCTCATCGAAATTATATATGGCGTAGCTGCCGTGGACTCGCTCCCGTCTCTCGGATCTCATATATCCAAGTCCAAGTGTTTCCATTCTCCCGTTGGGCAATCAATTTGTGGAAAGCCTTCGATGGCTTCCTTATGATATTTACGCTGAGTCCCAGGGACATTCCAAATCCTGTTGTAGAACCGAGCTTGTCGAACAATATGTTTTAAGGGTACTCCTTGGCACTTCAATAGCCTCTTTAGTCCATTTGTGTAATATCTGGGCAAGCGGATAGGTTGGAGCCTGTCGAGTGTAGCATCCGTGCCATGCCATATCTCTTTCTCCACTCTCGTTTCTGTGGATTGGTAGAATAGGATCACCTTTTCACCCTTTCTCCTGGGAGGGACGTAAAACGTCTGCAGGTCCTGCACATTGTAAGCTTGAAGTGCGTCGAGATCCTTGTAGTGTTTCCGCGGCACCATGGTGATTTGCAAACTCTGATCATCGCTAGGGGATGCTCATATTGACGGCCGACTGGAGAACACGGCATTAACCTCATCTTCCGAGTCACTTCCGAAGATCAACATGGGGGCGGACGGTCCCGGGTTGTTGCGTCGAGACGGCCCAGCGTAAACTATCTCTTCTTCTTCTTCGGTATCGCTCCCGAAAACAGGGATGGTGGCGGCGGTTTTGTTCTCCGGCTTGCGACACTTTTCTGTATCCTCGAAGTCTGGCAAAAAGTACTTTACATCTTCGTACTTGCGGACTTCGCTCACGGAGGATGGGTTCAGCTCACCTGTTACGGTATACTCGAAACCATCCTTAAAGTACTTCATTCACTGATGCTGTGTAGAAGGGATGATGTTGTACTCGTGTAACCAAGGACGACCGAGCAAGGCGTTGTAGCAGGTCTTGGCGTCAATGACGTGAAACTTGACGTCCGTGACGAGCAGTCCGAAGCATAATGTTAGTATTACAGATCCGAGAGTCCGTGATGACTGGGAGTCGAAACCGGAGATGGTAATTTTGTCACAAGCGAGGTGCTGCACGCTCATGCAGATTTCCTTCAACACCCGAACATTAAAGAGATTGACGGAGGGTCCATTATCCACCAGGATTTTGCTTATCTTGATATCATGGCAGTATCCAGAGATATATAGGGGACGGTTGTGGTCGCTCGTCCCGAGAAGAAGGGCTTCTTCACCGAAAATGATGTCGGCCGTGTGCACTTCTTCTAGTTCATCCTTCATCCTTTCTGCGGCGAGGAAGGCTTGGAACTGCTCGGGTTCTTGTAACGCCTTGATTAATGAATCTCGTACTTCTTTGGATAATAAGAGGACATCGAGAATGCTGAGCTGAGAAGGTAGCTTCCTTAGGTGCGCTAGGATGTTGTAGTCCACCTTACCCTTCCTGGGAGGGTCCTTGGCAGTCAGCTCTTTCATGACTTGGTCATCTAAGGTGATATCCTCAGTGACCTTTTCCTTTCCCTTATCTTTTCTATTTGCGGGCCCGAGATTCTTTTCTGGGATCGTGCGATTGCGCAGCTGAATGTTCTCGCAGAGCTCCGGTTCTTCCTCTTTCCCTAAGACGGACTCTTTAAAGAGAGGGCCCAAGGCCATTTCCTCATCAGAGTCGCTCCCAAAGGTGAGAACTTATGACCCTCCGGCGTCGACCATGTAACAGTTTCCGGTAGTTCTTTTGTGCCTGTCGGTTGTACTTCTTCGCTCCCGACGAGTTCTGCGTTTCATGCACTTAAAATGCTGTCGGTGAGCAACATATCCCTGCCACCATGTTCTAAAAGCGTCGCATTCCTCTGTAGGGTATGAAATTTTCCGATGATATGAGCAATAATTGGGATGCCTCTCCGTCCCATCGAACGCGTTCTCTTCCGAGGGCGGTAGCTTCATCCCCATTGACATGGCTTTGGCGAACCTCTTCCTCGTCTTGTATACGTTTTTATTCGTATCGGATATCTTCTGATCTGGCGGGAGTGCTTCGACTCTTTTGTTTAGTCGCCTGCGCTTGGCTCCTTCCGATGCAGCCATCTCACGCTCCTGATCGGCTTTACTCTTCAAACGAATCTCGTTTAGAAAGGCGTCGATCATTCCCTCTGTTGGCCATACAAGTTCTGGCTCAGGCTTTGCCCCCAGTTTCTCAGTACCAGGAGCTTTCTCATCTTCCGAGTGGGAAATCAGATGACAACTCGCCACATACCCCTCGGATTCATCCGATGAGCTCTCTCTATCATCTTCCTCTTGAAAGACGTGGTTGAAGAACTCTTGTAGCATGACGGGAGTCCGCGCCTTTTGATTGTACTCCTCCAGCGCGTCAATCTGTTTCTGTAAATCCGTGCGCTTGTCTCCAGGCTCCACGGGCTTCTTAGATTTCTTCTTCTTTTTCTTTGAAGATTTTGACGGCTGGGTGTGAGCACTTGGGCCATCACCACGAATCTTTGTAGTTGGGCGCGGCTTTAACATCCCTTCGATGATTTGAGGTTCAAGCGGGTCCTTCCATTCGACTGCTGGGCACGCATGAAGATCACTCAGCATTTTTCTGGTTTTAGTCGATAGCACGACTTCCCATGGAGCTTCCTCAATGAAAGAACAGGTTGCCCCCGGTGTGTCTGCTTTCTTAGGAGTATGCGGCTGTGGCGGGTTTACCTTCCACTTTTCGGACAGCGCAAACTTTTCCTGGAGGTATTGATCCTCAATCCATCCTTTGAAGATGAAGCAATCCTCAATCAGGTGGCTTACCGTTTAATGGTAAGGGCAATAATTGGGGTTATTCACCTCAGTGGGTTGTGGCGGTCGCCTTGGATTTGGCAAGTTTATAAGTCTGTTGCGTATTGCCAGCTCGAATAACTGTTTTATCTTATCCCGCGGGAACGAGTAGGGGCGCTTCATCTTCTCATTATAATACCGGCGTCTTTCTTCCAGTTGATCCGCCAGCTTTGGGGCACTGGGTTGCTGCTGAGCATTCGCGACGAAGGTTGCCTTCCCTTTACCCTTGTCACTCCGAGGCTCCGGCTTCGAGGGAGACGGTCTGTGACCCATCTGGTCCATCTGGGCCAACTTGTCGATTAAATCCTGGAACGTGGTTGGCTTAAAGAACATCATGAACTGGAAGATAGTTGCATGAGGTTCTAAGGTTCCCACGAACATGCCCACCGCGGGCGCTTCCTCAATGCGTTGTTCACATTTCGACCACAAATTTCTCCAGCGTATAGCATACTGGACCCACGTTTCGCCTGGTTTCACCCTGGCGTTAATTAATGCTGTTATCGGAGTGCGTTCGCTGGCGTTTACGAATCGCTGAGTGAATAGCAATTCCATTTCAGCGAACATCTTGATGGAGTCGTTCGGGAGTTCCGAATACCATTTGAACGCTCTTTCTGATAAGCTGCCTACAAACTGGCGAAGCAACAGTTTATCGTCACCGCCGGTGTTACCGCAAAGGGCCCTGAACTGGGCAACATGTTGGTGGGGATTGCCGGTCCCCTTAGACACATGGAATTTTGGTATTGTATAACCCGGCGGATATTTAATTTGGTCGTACCAGCTCGGATATGGTCGCCCCGTTTTTACGACTTGACTCAGTCGCATGATGAGCCCGGATTTGCTGGGCTATATAGTCGTCCAAGTCAGCCTTAGAGATTGTCTCATCCTTGGCCGTTGAGAGAGCCGGTGGTGGATTTGACGTTTCTCCCCTGTCGTCTTCAAGGACGATCGGAGGATCCTCAGCAGGTGGGTCTTGTTGGATCATCATTCCCACCATGTCCTGGAATAAATGGGCTATTTTCTTTATATTGGCCGCTTGTTCTGCAGCATCTCTATCTTTCTTTTCCAGTATCCTCCGGAGGAATTCGGCGTCGGTTTCCTGTTCTTGTTGCTGATCCGAGGACGCCTCGGGGCTTTCTTTCGGCCCAGTAAGCGCGGCCATTGCGATCATCATTTCCTGGAGCTTTTGCTGTTGCTCCTGAGCTTTGGTCACCGACCGTGTAAGCGGTCTATGACCTGTAGACGCGCGGCTATCTTCTTTCCCTGACGCCATGTATATAGTGTGGACCATCCTGCCCCCAGCCTTAGGGCGTCTGGGCTCAGTGCTTTTAGCTTTCGTTGCAGGCCCGAGGGTTCTCTCTGGCCTCTTCTTTTTATGAGCAGTGGAAGTTGAGGGGGCCGTTGAAGTGGGCACCCAGACAGCTTTTCGTGGCTTAGCCTGGTGACCGACTTCCTGTTGGATTTTCAGTTTCTTGTGCTGGCGGGAGAAATTTGGATCGATCACCGAGTCTCGGGTCTGCCGCCAGACTTTATAGATTTTGGAAGACAGCCATTGAGGAGATTGGGGCTGTTCTGGCTTTATTTCCGCGGCTTTTTTCAGCGGAGGAGGAGACCTTTTTAGCACCGCAGTAGGAGAATTCCTACACACCTTATTTAGCATCTCAAAGCTGTTCCCAGTTGGACCAGTAGCATTAACCTCTGTCATTGGGGCTGGAGGAGTTAGCCCAGGAGAGGAGTTGCCTCCGGCCTTCCTTACTCGGCGCTAGTAACGACGTCGAGCATGTTGTGCTGATGGAGTCGGCTTGGTGAGGGTGATAGCCTCGTCTTGCCCCCTGTGTAGGTGGGGGGTCGCTGTTGGTGTCAGCCTGTTAAAGACCGATGTCTTTTGGGTAGCAGGAGCAGGAGCTGGAACAGCCAATCTTGTAAAGACCGACTCTTTGGTAGGAGAAGCCGCCTTGACGACTTCAGGAGCAGGGACGGTTATCCTCTTCGGAATAATCTTCTCTGGGATTGCAAGCTTCATTGTGGGTCCAGAGGAATTTTGGCCTAGTCTGGCGAAGACCGAGGAGCTGGACGACCCGCTGAGAGGGGCCGTGGGAGTAGCAAGTCGATCAAAGACCGACTTCTTTGACGCTTCCGGTACGGGCATCGGGATGTTAATGTTCACCGGCGGGAGCATGGTCCCAAAGAATAGACCGGTGGTAGCTTGAGTCACTTGCTCCACAGGCATAGTGAATAGGGAAGCAGCCTGCGGTCCATATGTTACACCTCCAGGTGAGGCGGAGCGTCGGTTGCATTTGCAGTTGGAGCAGTTCGAGCAGTTGCCAGCCATTGATTCTTTTGCTTTCTGCAGCAAACGAAACGCCAAATCTTAGTACTTCGAAACCCAAGGGCAACCATTTGCGAACAGCGATTGGTTCGCGAATCACGACACACGGAGTGTGGAGTGGAAAGAGGAAAAGGTCCCACCGGGTGTGCCAGAATCTGTTCCCCTCCGAAAGACGGCGCGACGCAGGGACGTCTTGCCTGAGATTCGAGGCAGATGCTAATTGGTGCTATCCGTCTACCTCTCCGAAAATGCCAAGTTGATTTATGGCACCATGTATCGAAGGTTTAAACGGATGCGTCCGATGTAGCAGACTTCGTCAGATTCCCCCTCGCTTGAGGGTTTTTTGATTGTGGGGACGCTCTTCCCTGCAGGCGCAAGCCCCTGCAGTTAATTACGCTACCGCATTGCGGTAACCACTTTCTCCTTCTCCATAAATTTCACTTCGTGTCGTGTGTTTTTATTTTGTGTTTGGTTGCCCGTGGATTGTATACGGAGACTGAGTTATGTCGTCGCCCGTAGGGCGTGGACTAGTCCAAATTCGTATTATCTTAGATTTGGGTTTGGGGGTTGGGTTTAAGGATACGTTAGCCTCATTTGAGACTAAGATCGACTTAAACATTTGTTAAGGATACGTTAATCTAAATATAGACTAAGATCAACTTAACGGGATCGTTTTAGATCCAACAAGAGAGCAGTTTAAGGGGAGGCCCTGTTGTTTAGTTTAGTGACATTGTGGTCAATAGGTAGTTTAAGGACATTACGGTCCATAGATAGTTTAAAGACATTACGGTCCAATGTTAGTTTTAAGACATCCCGGTCAAGGTTAAGGACGTCGTAGTCCGTGGATTTAAGAACTCCACAGTCCAATGTTAGTTTTAAGACATCCCGGTTAAGGTTAAGGACCGCATAGTCCATGGATTTAAGGACTCCACAGTCCAATGTTAGTTTTAAGACATCGCGGTCAAGGTTAAGGACCTCATAGTCCGTGGATTTAAGGACTCCACAGTCCATTTTTAGTTTTAAGACATCCCGGTCAAGGTTAAGGACCTCATAGTCCATGAGTTTAAGGACCCCACAGTCCGTCGTTAGTTTTAAGACATCCCGGTCAAGGTTAAGGACCTCATAGTCCATGAGTTTAAGGACCCCACAGTCCGTATCAATGTGTGGTCATCAGGACCCGTCACCTCTTTAAAGACGTTGAGGAATTACAACGCCAAGTATCAAAGGAGTGAAGAGATGTACCCTTAAACCGAGGTAGATTAAATAGTCTTTGGCCTAATTTAGAACCAAGACCAATTAATCATATTATGAGCCCATTGGCTCAGTTAAGTCTGAATTGAGGACTTATCGCCAGCTTGGGCTAAGTCCAATCATGCTTAGGATATAGGCCCTCTGTTGGTCCATTGAAGGAGAGGCTTTGCCTCTGGAAACTCAGCCAATTGGGCTAAAGCTAGTGTTAAACACTAGAGATCAACAGTGTTGAATACTGAGAATGAGATTTGACAAACTGATGTTAAACGCCAAAAGATAATCAGTGTCACATACTAGCAACAGGGCTTTCAAATTAGTGTTAAACACTAAAGCAGGTCAGTGTTAAACGCTGGCCAGAGAGGTTTCAAGTTAGCGTTTAAACACTAAAGCAAATCAGTGTTAAACACTGGAAAGAGAGATTCCAAACTAATGATAACCGAAATTTAATTTAGTGTTAAACACTAAGAAATTTAGTGTTAAACACTGCAAAGAGAGTTTTTTGATTAGTGTTAAACACTAAAGCAAATCAGTGTTAAACACTGGATACAGAGGTTTCGATTTAGTGTTAAATACTAAGGCAAGAGGGGTCACGTGGTAGCACGTGAGAACGCCCTCTCTTTATTTGTTTTGCCCAGAGTATTGAGTATTTTGGAGCGTCACGTGCCGTCACGTGATGGGCATTTAAGTGTTCGTCTGTTAGAGCTTCTGCTAGGGGTCACGTGGGGCACGTGAGGAGTTGTCTCAAAACCTTTCTCTGTGGACCTTTTCAGGGGTCACGTGATAGCACGTGACCCTGTTTCTTTGCCTGTTTGAGAATGCGTTTATCTTTTTTAAGAATTAAATTCTTCATGGGGTTAAACCCTAGCAATAAACTTCCTGTTTTCTTCTGAAGGATCATATTCTTAGATAGAGTTGAACTCTAACTTGTCTTTTGCGAGAATTGAATTCCAATACATGTGAGGAATTAGGTTCCTGTTATTTTAACAGATTTGAGTTCTTAACTAGGGTTAAACCCTGGTTCTGTTCATTTGAAGGAATTAAATTCCTGTGACATAGGGTTAAACCCTAATTTTATTTTAAAGGAATTAAATTCCTACGAGAATTAAATTCTCAAACTTCCATTCCCTCCCTATGCTTTGGATCTGCATGGCAGGATCTCAACCCAATGAGAATTAAATTCTCACTTCAAGGGGAGATGTGCACTTTGCAGATCCTCCACTAAAGAGAGAACTAAGTTCTTCTTTTTAATATAAGAGTTAAACTCTTTCGAGAATTAAATTCTCTTTTTTTTCTTTAAAAGCTTTCCCTTTCTTACCTAGGGTTTTCTTTTGCAGAAGATCAAATTCTTCCAAAGTCTCAAGGTTCTCTCTCTTTCTTTTCTATCTCTCTGTATATCGATCTCCCTATCTAGATCTCTCTCCCCCTCTCTCTCACTTGGCTCCTATTTATAGGAGAAGGAGCAGAATCAATTAGTTTCGATGAATCATTCATTGAGGGATCTGATTGATATTCATTAGAGATTTGATTTGCATTCATCATTTATTTGGACCTTTGGATTATTAGATGAATTTTATTCACCATTGGATTTTAAATCCAAAGATATTCTTTTGTTGTTTCGGTTAGGTTTTAAGGGGAAATCTTTCCAAGTTCAAGATTTTTCCATAGATAAGTGATATTTAATCACCTTTAAATCTTTAATCCAATCGGTTTCAAATAATCATTCCCCATTGGAAAGATTAGAATGCTGTTCAGAATTTAATTCTGTTAAATAGATAGGCTTTGAAAGCCGGTCACGTGTGGCCAAGTGACCCTTGGTCACGTGTAAGCACGTGACCCCTGGAACGAACTTTCTTCTCCCTTCCGCGCTCTATCTTCTAGCCGCTGTTCGACCGTCACGTGTCAACACGTGACCCTTGGTCATGTGTAAGCACGTGACCCTTTTCTGGAGCCTTTTCTTTGATTTAATCAAGGAGCTGAATCTACCTCTGCCGCTGCTTTTAATTGTCACGTGCCAACACGTGACTGCTGGTCACGTGGTAGCACGTGATGCTTCCTCCATAAAGTTTCCTGATTTTAAATCAGGAAACAAGGTAATGCCCCCATCTTTTGAACCCTAACTCTTGGCCTTTCCCCTACTACTTTTCTTCTGTTTGAATTTCCTGCAAATTAAAAGAGGATTAAAATCACCATTAAACTAATGTTTTAATGCATTTTAATTTTCATTTTTATTTCCCTAAACCTTAATTCTATCCTATAAATACCACCCCATACCTAGCCCTCTATATTCTAAAATCCATTGTCAAAACTCTTAAATTTTTCCAAGTCAAATAAGTTGTACAAGTGGAGTTTGCCAAGGTCAATTTCCGGCGACGATTCGGGAAGATTTCGGCGATCCCACGACTCCACGAAGCTCTCAAAACCTTCCTATACCTCTCCTCTCTACCCTAAACTCGTAAGTTCGCTCTTTTCTTCTCTCTTCCTGACTTAAAAACTTCTCTTTTCAAAACTCATCGGAAGTGGAGTTATTCTGACGTCCGATTCTAAACTTGTTATAAAACAAATTTTTCTTAATAAACAATCATCCATATTATTATATCTTGTTTAGTAATCATAAAACAAACATTGAGAACAAGTTTCATCTTAAAATACCTTACTATGCAACTTTAATTTCACTTTCACATATAAATAGCACAAACTTCACATACAACATCTTTTATCATATTTGCTTGTATT
The DNA here is from genome assembly GCA_030015575.1 of Agapanthus africanus. NCBI lineage: Eukaryota > Viridiplantae > Streptophyta > Magnoliopsida > Asparagales > Amaryllidaceae > Agapanthus > Agapanthus africanus. The sequence goes on from CM057341.1 coordinate 137,607,127, forward strand.
GCTATTAGAAAAATCTCACGAGATAATGACCTACCTCTCACAACACACATCTTGACATATCACGATTGCTTGAAAACAATATTTTGAGACAAATACGAATCTACATTTAAATATCATAAACTATTAAAAACCGTATTCTTTAAATTGTTTTAATTAAATTCCTTGCAATTAAATCTCTACAACCCATTTTGGGGAACCTGATTTGGATGGTGCGGGTTATCGTACATCCTGGGAACTAGTAGGGTGAGATGCAGACCTCCTCATGGAGCATACGATCTCAATAGAATTTTTAATACAATTTTTAAGAAAACGTGATTTTCTATTTAATAAATAAATTCTATTTTTAATAATTATATATATATATATATATATATATATATATATTATCAAAACATTTATTTTATATTTATATAAATTCCATGTTTTCTAAACACAAGAATCACAAGTTTCATAAAAATACCATTAACAATCCATACAAGTCAATTTACACTAAAATGCGATGTACTATTCAATTTAGGTTTATATTCACTAGAATACCTCATCATAGAAAAATTACATCCATGAAAACCATAAATACGATAAATAAATACTTGAGAATTATTTTGAAATTATACTAAACTATTTTTTATAAAACCCCTCAAGTTATATTAATTTACATTAAGGACCCTAGTAAATATAGGTTTAAGCGGGACCAATTCTCTTGAGCCTCAGGAAGCTGGAGAAAGTGGGTGCTTGCCTATTTAAGCTAGAAAATTAAAACGGGGTTATCAATGGTAATTGTCTTGGAAAAAGTCACAAATCCTGTCGTCTATGTGCGGCAGTTGCCGATAACTCCAAAACCTAATTCAGAAATCCGATTTTGTTTAAGTGTCTGACTCAGATAGAATTTCAGTCTAATCTGAATACAATTCCAACCTACATACAATTCAAATATAACTCCAATACATTATGAATCTATATATACTGGATCTTGAACATGAATATCAGAATACTATCAAATATCAACATGACACGACTGGACCGAACCATGGATATATATTGACTTGACTACATGACTATCCGTTTATATCCTTATCCGTTTACATGAACAATCTATACAATGGTTTTGGCAAGTCTCATACAACAAATCTATACAATATGCATTACGAGGGTTTTAAGGGGTAGACTGGTACGGAATGTGTTAAAAGTGACACGATGATGGTCACTATAATACACTTAACCTCAACATCCGTTGCCGTTTGCTGTGGGTTTTGACGGGGCCTTGTACTCCATATACCTTAGTCCACGGAGCAAGTTGTACTCCTCTAGTATACACTGGCACATTATGTACCAAGCTACAAATAACTACGTTAACATAACAATCATAACCATATATACTTTACCTGTTCTATTCTCTGTTTATTCTTCTTTATCTTTTGGGACTTACCGAGCGATTGTTCGCCGACAACATTCCCTTTCCCTTCTTTCTTTGGAATGTTGTCAGGAGGACCTGGCTCTCTGGAGATCGGGCCCGGCCAGGATGATTTGGAGCAGTTTATTGAGGACCCAGAGCTCTAATTCACTTGTATATACTTTTATTTTTAGTTCATACCATTATTTAGACATTGCTTTCTAGTATTGTATTTACTTTCCAGTGTATTGTAAAGAATGTTTAATCAATAAAAAGTTGCTGTTGATTTATACCTCTTGTCATTTCTTGTGTACATTTATTATATTGCTTATTTACGCTTAATGTGTTTACTTATGAGTAAACACGTTACGGGCTTCGTAGCGTCTCCTTACCCGTACTCTAGGAAACGGGGCGCGACAGAGATCGTGCAAACAGGTGGGAGCCAGTACCGCTGTGCTTTAATTTCCTCCATACCACGGCTCAAATGAGTAGTGTAAACAGGTGGTTTTGGGTACAGTCCCGAGTCACATGGAGGCAGTGAGCGATAGGAGGGGTTTCGTCTCTCCCGGTATTGGGAGTTGATGTTGCGCTATGCTCGATTGGCTATAACAGGAAGTCCCTGGTCATGGCTGATGAGATTTACTGATAAGTGTTATTAGTAGTTTCTCGAAAGGTTATAGACCACACATCGGCATGACTTATCGAGTTATTGTGGTCTGACGATTAAACCCCCCAAACTCAATATACGACATATCAGACGAAGAGACCGGACTGTACGGTAAGTGTTGCTTATAGGCTCTACGGGAGTTTGGACAAGTTTGCTTGATGATCTTCTATTCGTTCAATACCGGGGTAGCCGTTATGTCCAGCCAGTACCGCTGACGGCTTGTGGGTATCTGATGTGATTATTACATACTGCTGGCGTATTGACGAGTCTTTAGAGTCCTACATAGAGGTTTACTAGCTCAAGCGAAACGAAATAGGACACATATGGAGATATGTGCATGTGCTTGATTAAATACGAGTATATGATACCGTATTCTAATCTAACGTTTATAATATAACCGGATTATTGAATCAAGTGTTGATTTAATAATTTGATATATATATATATATATACTAATATTAAATATTAGCTGGTTATATATGATATAACCGGATTATTGAATCAAGTGTTCATTTAATGATTTGATATATATATATATATTCATATATTTGATATTAGCCGGGTTATATATGATATAATTGGATTATTGAATCAAGTGTTGATTTAATGATTTGACACACACTCACACACACACATTTATTTGATATTAGCCGGGTTATATATGATATAACCGGATTATTGAATAAAGTGTTGATTTAATAATTTGATACATACATACATACATACATACATATATATATATATATAGTGTTGATTTAATAATTTAATATATACATATATACATACATACATACATATATATATATAAACTAATATTAAGCTCACTTAAGATTTTCTTCTCTTTATATATATATATATATATATATATATATTGTATCATGGTTGATGATATATTGAACATGGATATATGAGAATCACACAAGAGTTAAAAATGAGAAGATAATGGTTTGGATTTATGAATTAAAAAAGAAGAAGAATGAGTCATGTTCTTGGGATGCTTGGAGAATCCTTGAGAAGCCATGACTCACCTCTTTTTCTTTGTTTTATTCATAGATATTTGCTAATCTCATCTCATCTTTGGAGCTCATGGTTCATTCTCAGTTCTAAGTTCATTTTCATCTCTTTACTAGATATTTCTAGGGTTGAGAAAAATAAAAGGAAATTTTTTTTAGTGAGAAAAATTCCCACTTCATCAACCTACACTACTCTATCCAATTAGTATAGGTTGTTATATTCACTATATCTTGATTAGTAATAGGTGGATCATCTTCGACGACGAAAACTACAAGCAAGCTCGTTCCATCCTTCAAGTGGAGTCGAAGAAGAGTTCTAGGGACTACTACTTGGAGTTTTAGAAGTGAAGGACTAGACTACAAAGGTTGTAGACTCTCTTCACTTAGTTTAGAACTTGTTTACTTAACTATAAAACCCTAATTCTCTAGTTCGATTCTTGTTTAGTATACTTAGACCTCTAAATTTTTAAAATTGCATACTTTATGCTCATTGAAACATAGTAGATGTGCTAAGACATATTTTCATGGTATTAGAGCCAAGCCAGAGGTTTAGAAATATATTAGACGAAGTTAAAGTGTTCGATCGACATTTTAAACACGAAATTTTGGTAGTTTCTGTCCAATTTTTCAAACTTCATTTTTTTCCATATTAAAAATGCTCAGAAAATCATGCAGGGTATTTTAAGGAGGCACAAGAAATTCGAGATGCTATTTCTACTAAGTGACTGCGGAATCGCTGCCTAGAGCATGCTCTGGCCGCGGTTCCACGGTTGACTTATGGAATTAGAAATCAAAATTTCTTGTGTTGCTTCATTTTGACATTTTGGATTTTCTGGATATTTTTAATGAGGCTCAAGTGGTTGAGGTCTCTATAGATTGTTGTCGTTTTAAATATTGATCAAAATGTTAACGTCGTCTTATTGCTATTGTTATGTGCTACAATTTTTGGAATTCACATTGATTAGTTTTGTGAAAACTAGTTGTCGATTTGTAAATCTCTCATTTTAGTCTCAAATGATAGATTACATGGAGTTTGGATTTGGATCGAAACTCCGTCGTAATTTCGTATCGTACATGAATACTCGCTGGAAGACAGTAGTAGACAGCCACGCCCCTTTGCCCCGACCAAGCGACTATAGGAGAACCCCATGGCCAAGCGTATCCACTCGGGTGCTCGCGGCCATGGTGTTCCGCCCAAGTCCACTTCGTTGACGGCCTCGGGGGTGCGGCCATCCAGTAAAGTTCCCGACGAGCCTTCAAATCATTAATTGGGAATCTTGCTGAATTGCCTGGCTTAATCTTTGAAAAGTGTTTTAAATTCAAGGCTTAAATGTAAGGTTTATAGGGTTAGACATGAAATTCGGAATATGTGATAATCCGGGTTTATGATGTCTATAGATGCGGATTCTAATTATTGTAGTTTTCATTTCTTTTCTGCAACCGTAAGTGTAATATGTGGTAGTATCTTCGATCTCGTTGCTATACGACGACATTAGAGATACACATATTTTCTTACGTTGATGACATGTGATGTTATTGTGTTGCTATCAATATGTTATATTGGATTGTCGTGATTGAATAGCCGGGGTTTTTACGTGAGATATGAGTTTTTCAATTTTCATTCATGTAAATAATTATATGTAATATTCTTTTATTAGGAAACTTCCGGGTTGAGGTTGTTGTCTCCATTTGATATATATTATTTACTTTTCCGCATTAGGATAGATCCAAGACGGAGAGCACAAGTAACCGGGTTCTAGAGTCCAGTGGGAGGCCATTTCGAGGAGTCGAGACCGGCCGCCTAACTCTAGAATTGGCAGGGTTGTTGCTTGCCTCTCTCGCAGGGGTCTAGGGGTGTGGACTTGGCTATTCATCACAACAATGGAATCCGTGTTTTTCGTTACTGGCTTAATCTAAAACACGGACCTCCTAATATATCCTCTATTTCATATATCTGCTTCTGCTGTTCTGTGATGTGATCATATAATCGTGTGAGACGAATGCTACTTATATATATGATATATTAGTAGACACTATATATGTTTTGCATCTGCGCTAGTCCTGACCCCGCCCTGCCGTAAGTTAAGTAACCTTACGGTGAAGACCCGGGTCCCAGTGGCGAATGCAGATGGCATATATATGTGTTTTATTTTCGATTCTTCTGTGATATTTAGGAAACATAATTGATGGAACTTCATTAATAAGATTAATGAAAAGAAAAGAAACCTAAAAGATGTTGTAGAATCAAATTTTTCAAAAACGTAGCTCTAGTTCTTGCTTTGCATAGCGGTATTCCATTATGAATATCCAGCACCTCATTTGATGAGGAAAGAGCCTAGATCCTTTCACCGGGAATGATCTCTTTAGCAAAACTAGCATATGCTACAACCCACCCGGTTTGTTTTGAAAACTACTCGATTTTTAAAGCGGAGCTTAAACCACCCCTTTTCAAATCACTAGATTCTACAAAGATATCAAGTTCATTACTTTAAAGGTTTTCTTCAAAACCAGTCGTAGACCTCCATCATTTCAGATAGGTAATGTTTAGTATTCGTGTTGCGTTTGTCGACCTTGTCGAGGCGTAGTGTTTGGTAGCTGATTAGCACTTTTCTACCGCATGATGATGCGATTGGTTAGGGTAGTCGTACGGTTTTGTTGACCTTGTCAAGGGTTGTGCAGGTGGGTCTAAATCAGCCACGAAATGATGGGTTGAACTTGACTAGCGGTTTATGGTTTGTTGACCTTGTTAAGGTCATAAACCGCATGGGGTAAAAACATATATCAGGAATTTCAAGTGTTGAAATTTGCAATGAGATTGCATACCTTCTACGTGATAGTTGGATCCCGATACCCACTGTGAGTAAGTGTTACTTCTGGGAGAGTTTTCTACTTTACAATTAGCTAATTCAGTAGGTTTCTAAGAAATGTGTTAACGTGGTTATGCCCCTGTGGAAATGAGGTTATTTAATTAGTTCCATGCAAAAGCACGGGGAGATTCTCTCGGAATACCAACACCAGCCTGGCTGACCGATTAGCGAATTTGTAGGGTGTAATTAATCCCGGTTAATCTTACCTTTTAGGGTTTGAAGGAAAATTTGATAAAAACAGTAGGAGCCAGCCTGAATAGATAAGATAATAACCAATCTAATCTTGCAAGAGCGCACGCTAAAGTGTTTTCTTCTCTCTCTCTCCAGGTAGCGACCATGTCACGCCTTAATCAAGATAATAATATAAATGTATTGACCGAACCCGTTTATTATACTGGGCCGGAGAATGTTGGTTCCGCTCTATCTTATGACAACTGTCATAAGTCTGGGCAAGAGATAGGGGAATGCAAGGATTTCTATGCAACCAGAATGAAGAAAGAGCATTATGATGCATCTTCTTCGGATGTGTTAGTTATTGAGAACCGTTTCTCAGTATGCTCTACATCCTGGATATTGGATACTGGATCAGGATCCCACATTTGTAATCTGTTACAAGGGTTTAAGAAAAGTAGAGAAGTGAGAAATTGTGATATGTCTCTCAGAGTACGGAATGGAGCAATTGTAGTTGTCGAACCTGTCGGTGAATATCACATAGTATTACCAAATGGTAATACATTGATTTTAAACGACCGCTATTTCATACCGTCGGTGATGTGCAGTATAATATCCATATTTTTATTAGATAAAGAAGGATATAATTTTGCATTAGAGAAAAATATTATGAACATTTTCCTAAATCATGTGTTGATTGGGTTTGTACGTTATGTAATGGTTTTGTAACGACCATAAATTTTCTGTACAAAATTTTTAAAGTACAGAAAGGAGTTTGCAAGCCTGAGCACAATTTAAAAGTTATTCTTGTTTAATAACAGCAAGAAACAACTTGTAGCTCATTGGTAAAGCCTTGCGCTGCTGTGACGTAGCCTCTGTGTTCGAATCACATCAGCCACATATTATTTTTCCTAATTTTTTCTTTTAAAATTTTGAAAGCCCAAAAGTTTACACGTGCACTGCACACAAGAAATGAAAAGACAGAAAAATAAACATGTGCAAAATGTTATATACAGCGTATAAGACACGTGGCTTCAATTCGACTGTCCCCTCCTCAAGTTTGGCCGACGAGATGAGCCCTTGGGCCGGTGGCATCGGGTCCCCCGTGGGGAAAAGTCCCCATTCTCTGCACACTAGACCTTTGGCCTACCCCCATTACCCCCAAACTGTTTGTTTTCTCTGCAAATTAACAAAGACTTCAATTTCATCAATTAATCCAATTTTTAATGCTTTTTAATTCATTCTTTCGATTCCAAAACCCTAATTCTACACTATAAATACAACTCCATACCCTAGTCCTCCTCATTCTGAAATTCTAGTCAAAAATATCAAAATTTTCTAAGTACAAATGGAGTTGAAGTGGAGTTAGCTCAAAGTCAGCTTCCGGCGAGGATCTACGCAAGTTACGACAGCCCTACAACGCCACGGCGACCACACCCTCTCCTTCTACCTCATCTTGATCCTTTTAGCTAGTAATTCCCTCCCAATCTCTCTTTTTCTTCTTTGAAATCTCTCTTCAAAATAAACATCGGTAAGTGGAGTTAATACCTACGATGATCTTCTAAAACCCTAAAAACTCACCCTTTTTCTTACCTATTGTTCATACAACTTTTACACAATACTTGTAACATTAGTATGAATGTTTAGAATAATTGGTAACCTATAATTCCATGAAAAATAACTTTAATCTAACGTTTTCGTTAGAATACCATGAACTTTACATATCACTTTTTATTATGTTGTGAATACCATACCTTTAGAAAACTTCATGGGATAATGACCTACCCCTCACATACACACATTGTAACATTTCAGAAAAATAAAATATTATTTTTGTGAATTTATATAATTAAATAATGAATATAATGAATATTTTATTATTGCGGTATAATTAAATACAGATAAATTGGAAAATATTTGGAAAATTATAGGAAGTATGGAAAATGAGGGTGTTTTATGTGATTTATGCAAATTACAAATTTTTATAATTAATTATACTCTATTTTAATGCTAATCGCGATTAAATATCACTAATCGTGTATTAAGCCGGATTTGTGCACATGACATGTACCATGTCATTTTTCACAGTTGTTATATTTTTCTACCATGGGTTCTTTCTTCTTTTCATGCATGGTTTTAATTCAAGAGAAGAGAAAAGAAAACAAAAGAAAAGAAAAGAAAAATGAATAAAGAAAGAGGGATGGGCATGAGAGAGAGAGAGGGTGAGGGGTCAAACCTTGGACTTGGGCTATTCTCTTCACTTCTTTCCTCTTCATCAATTCTCTCCTCTTTCTCACCATGGCAGCCCTCATACCCTCCTCCCTCTACCTCCTCACTTCACCCCCAAATCAACACTAAAACATCATCCCCCTTTCATTAAAAATGTGCACAAGATCCTTACAAGCATTTTGGATAAAGAAAAATCGGATTTTGAAGACTTGGGGCAACTCAAGAAATTTCTTGAGTTGCCAAATGAGGTAATTCCTATAACATTAGTATTGCATTTCATTCCATTAGCTCCTATGTTTAGTTTAAAATCGATATGTTAAGGTTTAGTGAACTTTGAAAATTCCAAGTTAGGGTTTTGAGGAATTCTTGAGTTTGAAGTGTAATTGAGATTAGTGGAGACCATAAAACCCCTGTAGTGATGATATACTGAACTAAACCAGAGACTTAAACCCCATTTAGAGAACTTAGAAACACCGACATCGGAAAATTGTGAGAATTGTGAGGTTACCTTTACATCTGGTATCGCCCGGGGACCCTAGGAATTATTTAGAAAACACAGTGAGTAGTGTAGGTTACTATTCATATCAGATTTTTGCATTTTTATACCGTCCATTCTTAATCACATTGCATATAGGTATGTACTTTTAATCCATGTTTGCTGAACAAGTGCAGGTTACGGTTCTCAGCTCTTTACAGTGAAATTCATGAAAAGTCGCAACAAATGTGGGACTACGACCAACAACAGAAGAATACTGATCTCCGCTAACCATTCGTATGATGCCGCCTACCAGTTCAAGGGACAAAATGGCAAATCGTTGGTCACTTCAATCCACAAAGCACAAGGGCAGCACAAGATCCAGGACTTCAAACGCGGAGCTCACGGCAAAAGTCCACTGCTGAATATCTGGAAGATAACTGAAGAGATTTTAAGAAACCAAGTGTACCAAACAGAAGATAAAAGTAACATGGAGAAGCCCTGAAAAGATGATCCCACAAGTCCACTAAATGGCCGCGGAACCACGGCCAAATAGGCACTTCTGCCGCGGTTCCGCGGCCGCGTTGAAGCAGTGTCGGTGGTAGTGTCGGTGGCAGTTGAAGCTCCGCGTTGACTTGGCTCTTTTAGGGTAGTTTTGTAACCTTAGGTTTAGCCCAGAATGTAACCTAGGGTTTCACCTTCCTATCTATAAATAGAAGAGCTCATAGCCAAATGATGTATGCTTTTCTTTAGTTTAGTTTTTAGAATTTAATTATGTTCTTTCTTTATGAAAAAGTGTAGCGAGTTTATGAGCGTTTATCAATAAAAATAAAAAGAGAGTTCTTTTATTCTGCATGTCTATTTAATTTTTTGCAATTCTTATTTGTTAATCTAGTTGCTAATTTTTATTGTTGTTTCTCTCTTGTTTTCTCTTTTTCTCTTTTTGTTTATCCTTAAAATAACGATGATGCTTGAGTAAGATCCTTGCCAAGGTGAGGTCTCAAATAGCTAGTTGTAAATTTCTCTTAACCTCATTTCTTTCTACCTTCCTTTTGTTTTTATCTTTTTAATGGGTGAGTAATCTCTCACTTGTTAGGGCAGGAAAAAAAAGTTTGAGAGAAGGAAATCTCTCTCACTCTTTCCTTTGCCCATCATCTTAATTCGGACTCCTTTTAATTGAACCACAATCCGCTTACTACGGCACCCTATTCTACATGATAGCGGTGATTCCATAGTTAGACCGGTTGTGGTTGAATTAACCGGAGGTTAGGGCTAAAGAGCCAAGAACGGACGGGCATGGACCAAAAGGAAGAAACTAAGCATGGAAAGCCTAGCTTATACTTGCAAGTTCCTTCCTAGTCGCGCTAATCCCCGTTGTTGCCGATTACCTTAACACCGATATCAATAAGGGCATTGAGAAAATGTGAGGAATTCCTAAAACTTGAACTAACCTATCCTAACCCTAGCAAGCTTTTTATCATCTTTTATCTCATTAGTAGAACTTAAAAAAAATCACCAATTTTTTGGATTAAACTCGTTAAAGAATAAAGAAAAAGATTCCATCTCCCTGTAGATCAACCCATACTCAACCGGCTAGCTACCAAGTGAAACCGTCTTGATTGCGGTAATTAAAATTAAGAATACACAAAAACGTAACAATCAAATGGCGTCGTTGCCGGGGAGACGGTATTTTAATTCTTTGTGTAATTTCGGGTTAATTAAAAAATTGAAAAATATAAAAATTGAAAAAATCCAAAACAAAAAAAATATCATCTTGTTATTTTTGATTAGTTTTTATGCAAGTGTGCAGGCTTGGAGCGCACTCTGTTTCAGTTCTGGAGCAAACTTAGTGAACAAATCAAGATTCATGGGATCGAGACAGAAAGAGGAGAACCAACTAAGCACATGGACCAAATTTGAAGATCCAAACCAACTGTTTAGCTGTGGAACCGCGGCAGAAGCAAGGGTTTGACAGCGGAACCGCGGTCAACGGGTGATGTCAGCAACTAAAAACTCTCATTGAGTATATCTTTTCTCCTCTCATCTCCTCTGCACTCCACTGAAATATTTTTCCTGCAGGATTCTTTGCATAGATTCTCTTCCTTTCTCCAATAAACTGATTTTTGTGCAGGATTCTTTACGCCGCAGCCAAAATAAAATTTTTTTGAAAGTGTTTTAGATTTTTGGTTGTTCCTGCTTTGTATAATTAAAACAGAATTTAAGGGGCTATAACACCAATTCAGATTGGGTGGGGATTTCATTACCCTTCCTAAGACCCCAAAAATCACTAAAAGCATATGCATCACCCTTGAGCTTAATTAAAAAATATCTAGACTCAGCCAACTAAGGAGTGTCGTGCTCATTAGGACAGAGGAAGGTTGTGGGTATTCAATCGTTTATCTAAACTTGACTTTGTGGTGCCTAGGCTATACAAGTGAGAAAGGTAATTTTAAAAGGCCCGTCTCATGGTGATTCGTGAGCGGAACCCTCCTTTCTTCATTTGTGCTTACTTGGCCACAATTGGCAGTGAGGGATATCTCATAATTTGTCACTTTGGAACAGTTAGGAGTAGTCTAGTGGACTTAGAAGACCGTAGCTCTAGGTTTGATTATGCATGTTTTAAACTGTGATTGTTTGAAGTAAGTCTGTACACATTCTTGCAAAACTCTTTCTAAAAAAAAACACAAAGCAATTTTTTTTTATAAAAACTTACCCTTTGTCGCGAGAATCACATTTCACCCACCTTTTATCCGCACTTCTCCATTGACGTTTTCTTACCCTCACATTCTACGCTTTGACTATACTAAACTTGTTTAGTGTATGTCCGGTTGGACCAGGGACAATAGTGCCTGCCTAGTCCGTGTTTCGTTAGTCGCTACCGACTACGCGATCGACTCCGACGTCGAAACTCCCTCCACATCTCTTTCACCTTTACCTTTGCCAGCCAACTCCGACGTTGACCGAAATTCCGTTCATATATCTTCAACTTCATTTTCATCACCACCAAATTCTTCTGAGATGTCAGTATTTCCTCCTAATATCACTTTACCTTATTCGGGTCTGATTCCATCTCATCTGGGTGCGAATAACCCGCAACCATCTCCTGTTGAAGCGCCACAGCGAATCGCGCTCCAGGATCGTTTCTATCCTACCCATTCCGCACTTCCTACCTGTCTTTCACTTCCGTCGGCTAATGGGGATAATTTCGAAATTAAGCCCTACTCTATCAACATGTTGCCCAAATTTCACGGGCTGGAATCCGAAGATGCCTATATCTTCATTAACAAGTTCCAGAATGTTTGTGCAATGATGAAGACCACCCAACTGTCCGACGATGCTATACGGCTACGAGTCATTCCTTTCACCTTGTGTGACCTAGCTGAAAAGTGGCTGTATAGCACCGCATCGCATTCCATAAACAGTTGGGAAGAGTTTGTAAAAGCGTTTCTAAAAAAATTCTACCCAAATCACAAGACTGCGAGAATACAAAATGAAATTAACCAATTTTCCCAGCTTCTTGCCGAAACTTTTTGGAAGTGCTTTGACCGATACAAAGACCTTCTTGTTTAGTGCCCTCATCACGGTATTGAGAGATGGCAACTTTGCCAGACCTTATATGAAGGACTGAACCCAGCAACTAAGCAGTTGTTGGAAACCATTTGTCAAGGCCACTTCCTATCCAAATCTGACGAGGAAGCTTGGCAATTTCTCGATGATCTCACGGAGCAAACGCTTCAGTGGGAAAGCACTAGACCGAACACTTCATCTACTTCTTCTACTTCTTCCGGTCCCTCTAGGGCAGGGGTTCATCAACTTGATCTCTCTATTGCAATGATGGCCGAAATGGCCGCGATCACGAGAAAACTAAAAGCAATTGAGAGCAAATTCTCATCGCCTTCTCCTGTTCTTGGTCTTCCCCCTCGTACTATCTGTGCTTGTTGTCAGACCCATCACATTTGACCAAAGAGTGTCCTTACAACCCACCTGCTCTAGGACATGATCAAGTTAATGCTGTATTTCAGCAAAGACAAAGAAATGATCCATACTCTTCTACTTACAATCCTGGTTGGAAGAACCACCCCAATTTCGCCTGGAATCAAAATCAGCAACAATTCCAATGCAACAACAACTTTAAGAGGCCTCCTCCTCCTCAATAACAAGCTCAACCACAAACTCAACATCAATATCAGCAGCGCTTCCAACCTCAACCTTATCAAAATCCACCGAACAATTTTGCACCCAACAATTCTTTTCCTCAAAATAATTTTGTTCCGCCAAATAACGATAAGGTTTCCTCTTTAGAATGAAGTCTGGAGGCGTTTTTAAAGCAATCAACTTAATCCTCCGCCAACATCCAGTCTTTCATTCAGTTTTTGGTGCAACACACTGCTGCACACGGGCAAAGCATCAAAACCATTAAAGCTCAGATTGTACAACTGGATGTAGTTTTAAGCGAACGAGAGAAAGGGAAACTTCCATTTCAACCAATCCCAAATCCTGGCCACCCACAGAATGCACATGTTTCTCTTGAACAACGAAACCATAATGTGAGTGCCGTAACTACGTTGAGATCTGGAAGGGTGCTGCACAACAACGTTGGCACAGATGATGACACCCCGGCCGCTTCTTCTTCTTCTTCTTCTTCGTCTTCTGAGCCTGTTCTTCATTCTTCAAAAGGCTCTACATCTTCTTCTACTCCGAATGGACCCACACCTCACTCCGCGAAAACACCAGTTCTGGGATCCGTTCCAGCTCCACAATCTCCTCCATAAGCATTGGACTCAACCAATTATCAAAATATTCCATTTCCAAACAGGTTGAGATCCAATAAACAAAATCCACAAATGGAGAAGATTGTGGAGTTATTTAAACAGGTTAACATTAACATTCCCCTCTTGGATGCAATCCAACAAGTCCCTTCCTATGCAAAAATCTTGAAAGACTTATGCACTAAGAAGAGGAAATCTCAGGTACCCAAGAAAGTTTTCTTAGCTAGTACCGTGAGTGATGCTCTTACCCAAGCTTTGCCTTAAAAATGAAAGGACCCTGGCTGTCCTACGATTTCAATAACTATTGCGGATAAGAACATCAACCACGCACTTTTGGATCTTGGTACCAGTGTTAACCTGCTTCCGTATTCGGTATATGAACAACTAGGTATAGGAGAGCTGAAACCCACACACTATACTCTTCAAATGGCCGACCGATCTATCACCCATCCTAGGGGTGAGCTAGAGGATATGTTAATAAAGGTAAGGGACTTCATTTTCCCCATTGATTTTATTGTTTTAGAAACACAACCTGTAGCTAACCCCCGAAATCAAATTCTGGTAATACTCGGTCGACCATTCCTTGCGACATCGAATGCTGTGATCAATTGTCGAAATGGTTCGACGAACCTATCTTTTGGAAACATGACAATTGAACTCAACATTTTTAAGTTGGGGAATCAGACCTCCGAACCTAATGCTCATATACTAGACGTTTGTTCGATCCAGGAGATAGTCTCTGAGGACGTGAGTTCGAAAACTTTTTGTTCGATCACAGCAATCTTGACGCCACTGGTGCATTCCTCCTTGAATCTGATACTACTCCCGACAGTGATTATGAGTGTTTCACTTTCTCGAACGATCTTGACTTGTCGCTACCTGCGCTTGAATCCTTTGAATTTTTGGATGCGTTAGCTGAACCATCCGACTCGGTCGCGTACACTCGTTTTGAGCCGCTGTTAGAATCTTTCGAGTTCGAGACATTTTCGCCGATCTTACCTTCAATCGTTTCACCTCCGGCGCTCGAACTTAAGCTGTTGCCGTCTCACCTCAAGTATGCTTACTTAGGTGAGAACGAGACCCTCCATATCATCTTCTCGGCTTCTCTAGCTCAAGAGCAAGAGAAAGCCCTTCTGACGGTGTTGCAGAGCAATCGACAAGCTTTTGGCTGGATTATGGCGGACATCAAGGGGATTAGTCCCTTGATCCTTGAAAATTACATTCATATGATGAATGATGCCAAACCAGCCAGGGATCCACAGAGACGACTCAATCCAGTTATGAAGGAGGCTGTGAAAAAAGAGATCGTAAAATGTCTTGATAGTGGTATCATTTACCCTATCTCTGATAGCCAGTTGGTCAGCCCGATACATGTTGTCCCCAAAAAGTCGGGCATAACAGTCATCATCAATCAGGCGAACGAGTTGATCCCTACTCACACCCAAACTGGGTGGCAAGTGTGCATTGATTACAGAAAACTCAATGCCGTGACGCGGAAAGACCACTTTCCGTTACCTTTTTTTGACCAAATGCTTGAACGATTGGCTGGACACGAGTACTACTGCTTTTTGGATGGCTACTCCGGCTATAACCAGATTCCCATCGCCGAAAAGGACCAAGACAAAACAACGTTCACCTGTCCTTTCGGTACATTTGCATATCGTCGCATGCCCTTTGGGTTATGCAATGCACCCGCTACATTTCAGCGGTGTATGATGGGAATTTTCTCAGACATGGTGGAAAAATTCTTGGAGATATTCATGGATGATTTCTCCATTTTCGGCGATTCCTTTGACGAGTGTTTACAGCATCTCCACGCTGTCCTTACCCGGTGTAAGGATAAAAACCTAACTTTGAACTGGGAGAAGTGCCACTTCATGGTGCGCGAAGGTATTGTCTTAAGACATATCATCTCGTAAAATGCCATTGAGGTGGATAAAACTAAGATTGAGGTCATTTCCAATCTTCCTCCTCCCAGATGCGTCCGAGACATCCGGGCTTTTCTTGGCCACGCCGGTTTCTATAGACGGTATATCAAGAATTTTAGCAAAATTACTAGACCCTTGACTCTTCTGTTGGCCAAGGACACCACATTCGATTTCAACTCGAGCCGTGTGAATGCATTTGAATTACTTAAAAGCTCACTCACTTCTGCTCCCGTACTTTCTTCTCTAGACTAGACGTGTCCATTTGAGATTATGTGCGATGCGTCTGACTTTGCTATTGGTGCGGTCCTAGGACAGCACATTGATAAAAGGCCGCACATAATCTACTATGCTAGCCGAACCCTGAACGATGCCCAACCGAATTACACAACAACCGAGAAGGAATTCTTGGCTGTTGTATTTGCATTAGAAAAATTCAGGCCTTATTTAATCGGCTCTCCAGTCATTGTTTATACGGACCATTCTGCTCTACGCTATCTTTTTGCAAAGAAGGACGCAAAATCTCGGCTGATACGTTGGATTATCTTACTCCAAGAGTTTGACCTTGTCATCAAAGACAAAAGAGCATGTGAAAACGTAGTGGCCGACCATCTTTCACGACTTTCTTCTTCGCCGACGCTTTCACTTCCAATAAACGACGTTTTTCCGGATGAACAGCTCTTGACAGTATCATGCGAACCCTGGTTCGCAGATATTGTGAACTACTTAGCAACATGATTACTACCAAACGAGTGGTTAAGTCAGGACATACTTCGATTCTTATCCCAAGTAAAGCACTTTTACTGGGATGAACCATATTTGTTCAAATACTATCCCGACCAGATTATTCGTCCGTGTGTGCCTGATAATGAATTCAAGAGTGTGCTGCCATTTTGCCACGATCAAGCGTATGGCGAGCATTTTGGCCCAAGAAAGACAGCCGAGAAGATCTTGCAGTGTGGCTTCTACTGGCTATAACTATTCAAAGATGCTTATGATTACTGCAAGACTTTCTCCCGGTGCCAACACTAGGGCCGGATATCCAAGAGAAACGAGATACCGCTCCAACCAATCTTGGTTGTCGAGATTTTCGATGTTTGGGGGATTGATTTTATTGGGCTATTTCCCAGCTCTTTTGGGAATCTGTATATTATGCTAGCTGTTGATTATGTCTCTAAATGGGTCGAGGCCATGCCCAGCCGGACTAACGACAACAAAGTTGTCATTAGATTCTTTAAGGAAAACATCTTTTCCCGGTTTGGACACCCCCGTGCAATCATTAGTGACAATGGAACACATTTCTGTAATAGGACTTTCGAAGTCTTAATGAGGAAATACTCCATTAATCATAAGCTATCGACGCCCTACCACCCCCAAACATGTGGGCAAGCCGAAGTGTCTAATCGGAAAATCAAACATATTTTGGAGAAAACGGTTTCTAAGAACCGTAAGGATTGGTCTTTAAAACTTACTGATGCCCTTTGGGCATTTCGAATTGCTTATAAGACTAATCTTGGCATGTCTTCTTATCGGCTTGTTTACGGAAAGACTTGCCACCTTCCTGTGGAAATTAAGAATCGATCATTTTGGGCAATTAAGGAGCTGAATCTATCTCTTGATAATGCGGGCAGCCATCGGAAGCTGCAGATCAACGAATTGAACGAGCTTAGGGATGAAGCTTACGAAAACGCGGTTGTCGTTAAGAACTGAACGAAGGTGTTTCACGATAAACACCTTATTCGTAAAACTTTCACACTTAGTCAACATGTACTTCTCTACGACACCCGGTTACATTTCCATCCTTGTAAACTCAAATCTCGATGGAAAGGACCATTCTTTGTGCGGACTGTATATCCGCATGGTGCGGTGGATTTGGTAAATACAGAGGACGGTTCACTCTTCAAAGTGAACGGACATAGGTTAAAACCGTTCATCACCGCTGACCCATCGGAGGAGCTCCTGATGTTACAGGAGCCGGTTTACATCGACTAATCTTCCTCCGCTTACCACCAAACTTCGTTTATCCAGCCATAAACAGTGGAAACACTGTTTCAAATAAGTTTGGGGGTATGTCACTCTTCTAATTATATAAAATAAAAAAATAATTTTTTTCTCAAATTTTTGGGGGTATTTTTGTAAATATTCAGTTCTATTAAATAAATAAATAAATAATAATACAATTTTCCTTTACAAAATAAATTCCTCTTTTAAGGGGTCTTTTGTACAAATAACCAAAAACCCCTATAAAAACTCTCCGACCCTTCTTGTGCATTTACAGAACCCTAAATTTCACCCTCTGAAAAACCCTAACCGTCGCAACAGAAAGAGCAGAGAGATCTCCACTCCTGACCGCGCTTCCGCCGCCCATCAGCCATTCTGCCGCGCATCCGCCGCCGTTCTGCATCTTCACCCTCTAAAATTTTCAGAGGAGGTTTGCTTTTCTCTTATCCGCTCTGTAAATTTTTTATCTTTCTGCAAATTAATTCCATGGCCCCTACACTTCAGTTTGAAAGGGATTTTTCACAATTGTTCGCCCATAACTTGTACGGTAGCTATTTCGGCAATGAGATCCGAAAGGACGGATGGAACTTTTTATTATCTAACCATCCGAATGCATTCGCGCTCCCGGATCTTGTTGCACGTTTCTATGAGTGTATGGAGGAGGGTTGTCTTGCACAACACGGGTATATTAGATTAATGTGGGGGGATAGGGAAATTTTAATTGATAGGGACTTCATTCACGAAGTCACCTTAATACCACGACTCCCCATTCACGAAAACCCCCTCCGATTTGAGGACTACCTACCCTTAATAGGAAACGACTGTTCTAGGGAGCCCGAAAGGGCATTCAGGCTCGCACGCTTTTTGCGAACGTTTTAACTGTGTGCCGTTGGGCACAAAATAATATTTTTGGTAGTTCGCACAACACAACATTTTTCACACCATCCCTACATATAGTGCACACATTGATGACACGAAACCCTAACTACGATATGTGCACTGTTTTGCTTCACTCGATTGGCGCCGGAAAACGGGCGGCCAATTATCCATGCCCTATGTTGGTGACACAACTGTGACGCCATTTCCTCCCTGTTGAGGAATTTGAATTTTATATGCATGGTGAGATTCCAATTCGACCCCTTCTTGAGGGTGTCTCCACGTCCTACACACGATTACATGATTTATGGCCGCGCACCGAGCCGACCGAGGACGTGATGGCCAAAACCCCTAGCTCGAGCTCCACAGCGAGCAATGAAGAGCTTACCCCCGCTGCGCAAGCGCGCTTAATTCGATGAACCCATAAGGGGTTAGAAAGAGTGATAGGGATGCTGACTAATTTCGATCAGCGAATAACGAGCTTGGAACAAGGAATGTCCACCCTCCTAGCAAGAGAGGCACGTTCACGATCACGATCGAGGGGACGGGGGACAGATAGAGGTGAAGCTAGTGAAACCGCGTCTAGTCAACGCCGTAGGGAGCAGTGAGGACACTGCTATTAATAAGTTTGGGGGTGAGGGTATTGTAAATAGTTATCTTTGCATTGCATCTGCATATTTTTATTTTTTTATACATATTTGTTTTTTCTTTGCATATTTAATTCCGCATTGCATCTTTATATAAAAAAATTATAAAAATTAAAAATAAAAATATAAAATATAAAAAAATTGATAAATTTTAAAAAAATTATAAAAATTGAAAATTTCAATTTTGGCCATATTTAACTCAAGTTCAACATGACGGTTGACTAGTTAGGGAAAACTAGATCCTAAGCTTTGTAAATTAAAAATCCTAAAAATAACCTTTCTTAAAGTTTAACTGTAGAAAATATACGTTCATGTAGTTTATTTAGAAATATGCAAATTTTGAGTTCAGTTCTTGGGCTAAATCGAAATAAGGGAAGGGTATTAAAAGATTTATTTGAAGTATAAGTCTGAAAAATAATTCTGAACTTTAAGTCCAAATTCTGAAAATATATACCCTACTTTACGCACCCACACACATCTTGAAACTTGGGATAGTAGAGAATACCTTAAAATGCTCTTGTCTAAAATCCTTAATATAAAGGAAAATAAAATAAAAGTATAAGTGGTGAATAAAGAAAAAATGAACACTAGTTTTGTAATTGCTTAAGATAGCATAAATAAAAAATATAGCGAGGGTGCTTTATCACCTAGTGCCTTAGACCAACTGGTTTGGGAGTCACTGCTAAACCTTAGGTGTTGCAAGACGAGGATCTACGCCTAAATACGCAAGCACATTTTGTAATCGGTTGTTTAGTATCTCAAGAAGTATTAACGGTCGCATGAAGGATGTGTGAGCAATTTCATCTAAAATTCACCAACTAAAAGTATTTTGGAAGATGGACAAGAGTATGATAGCTTGAATTGAATTTCCAAGTGCAGGGGTGATAATTACACTCACGTAGGGGTATATGATTGGAGTTTGGAGGAGAGATAAGAATAAAAGATAGGGCTTATATCTTCAGTAGAGATGATAAAAATTCCTGAGTTAAGATTGCACCTTAGAAGGAAAACTTAGGAGATGCTGAAAGCTTTATAAACTGGAAAAACGTATATGATCTTAAGTTAAATGAAAAGGAAGTGTGAAGAATACGGGTTGGTGATTTCTAAGTTGAAGATAATAGAATTTCTTGCTAGAATACTGAATTGAAGAATTAGAGTCAACGGCCAAATTGATTGGATTTTGTGGACAGTATCTGCTGAAAACCCTCAGGAGACAACACTCCTCCTACTAGAGACACCTAGAGGTTTAACGGCTTGTTGCACGAGCTCAGTGCAATCGCGTTCCCTGCGAAAGTGAGGTTAGGACTTTTTGAGAATAAAATTGGCTTTGCTCGGGATGAGCAAAAGATAAGTTTGGGGGTATTTGTTCATATCAGATTTTTGCATTTTTATACCGCCCATTCTTAATCACATTGCATATAGGTAGGTACTTTTAATCCATGTTTGCTGAATAAGTGCAGGTTACAGGTTCTCAGCTCTTTACAGTGAAATTCATGAAAAGTCGCAACAAATGTGGGACTACGACCAACAAAAAATGAATACTGATCTCCGCTAACCATTCGTATGATACCGCCTACCAGTTCAAGGGACAAAATGGAAAATCGTTGGTCATTTCAATGCACAAAGCACAAGGGCAGCACAAGATCCAAGATTTCAAACGCGGAGCTCAAGGAAAAAGTCCACCGCTGAATATCTAGAAGATAACTGAAGAGATTTTAAGAAACCAAGTGTACCAAACAGAAGATAAAATCAACATGGAGGATGATCCCACAAGTCCACTAAATGGCCGCGGAACCGCGACCACATAGGCACTTCTGCCGCGGTTCTGTGGCCGCGTTGAAGCAGTGTCGGTGGCAGTTGAAGCTCCGCGTTGACTTGGCTCTTTTGGGGTAGTTTTGTAATCTCAGGTTTATCCCAGAATGTAACCTAGGATTTCATCTTCCTATCTATAAATAGAAGAGCTCAAAGCCAAATGATTTATGCTTTTCTTTAGTTTAGTTTTTAGAATTTAATTCTGTTCTTTCTTTATGAAAAAGTGTAGCGAGTTTATGAGCGTTTATCAATAAAAATAAAAATAAAAGAGAGTTCTTTTATTCTGCATGTCTATTTAATTTTTTGCAATTCTTATTTGTTAATCTAGTTGCTAATTTTTATTGTTGTTTTTCTCTTGTTTTCTCTTTTTCTATTTTTGTTTATCCTTAAAATAACGATGATGCTTGAGTAAGATCCCTGCCAAGGTGAGGTCTCAAATAGCTAGTTGTAAATTCCTATTAACCTCATTTCTTTCTACCTTCTTTTTGTTTTTATCTTTTTAATGGGTGAGTAATCTTTCACTTGTTAGGGCAGAAGAAAGAAAGTTTGAGAGAAGGAAATCTCTCTCACTCTTTCCTTTGCCCATCATCTTAATTCAGACTCCTTTTAATTGAATCACAATCCGCTCACTACGGCACCCTATCCTACATGATAGCGGTGATTCCATAGTTAGACCGGTTGTGGTTGAATTAACCGAAGGTTAGGGCTAAGAGCCAAGAACGGACGGACAATGACCAAAAGGAAGAAACTAAACATGGAAAGCCTAGCTTATACTTGCAAGTTCCTTCCTTGTCGTGCTAATCCCCGTTGTTGGCGATTACCTTAACACCGATATCAATATGGGCATTGAGAAAAGTGAGGAATTCCTAAAACTCGAACTAACCTAATCCTAACCATAGCAAGCTTTTTATCATCTTTTATCTCATTAGTAGAACTTAAAACAAATCACCAATTTTTTGGATTAAACTCGTTAAAGCATAAAGAAAAAGATTCCATCTCCCTGTGGATCGACCCGTACTCAACCGGCTAGCTACCAAGCGAAACCGTCTTGATTGCGGTAATTAAAAATTAAGAATATGGAAAAACGTAACAATCAGTTACCTAGGAGCTAACCCTAAGATCCGAGACCCCAACTCCCAGACTTGGCCATAGATTTATTCAATCTGGCCGTAAATTGCGGCCAGGGTAGGAGCATTTGGTCTCGTGTCTGTTCCAGGGCTTCATCTCCAGTAAATTAGACCCTTTACATATGCAAAATTGGCTAATTTCACTTAAGGTAAAATCTGGAAGTATTTTTCATAAATTCTGATTTCGTATTGCGGCTTTTAATGAGTTTGGAATTGGTATTTGAGATTGTGTTTCTGTAACAACCCTAATTTTCTATATACTTTTCTACACAAAATTTTAAATTTTTTTTCCCAAAATCCATAAAGGGGTATTTTAGTCTAAGCACAAGATATAAGTAATTATTTTGTTTTTAATTACAAATTACAAGAATATAATAACTCCATTTTTAGTGTACAAGAAATTATTTTAAATTTAATGTATACTTGGAGTATTTAATGTTGTTGTTACCACTTTAAATATTTATTTTCCCACAATAATTACAAGAAAGAGCTTGTGGCTCACTGGTAAGACCTTGCACTGCTGAACCAAGCCACCAGAGTTCAAATCCCATACCCCACATTATTTTTAATATTGATTTTTTTTAAAACCTTTAGAATACCAAGAGTTTACACGTGCATATCTCACAAAAACCCTACTACACCCAAACATGTAACACTTGCAGGAGTTAGATGAACCGTCGGGGGGATCCAGGCCGCCGGGCTCGGCCGGGAATCGGCCAACTCGGCCTTGACTCGGCCGACTCAGTGCTCCGACCGAGTCACGGCCGAGTCGGCCGATTCCGGCGACGTCCACAACATGAAAGTTGTGTCTTTTCATATTCCCTATGTACCTGCAAAATTTCAGCCTCAGACCACTTCCAGAGATCTTTAAAAACCCCAATTACTCCACTTTTAATACATTTTTATTACATTTTATCACATTTTTATTTTTAACTTTTCATCTACTCTAACCCTATAAATACCAACCCTACACACTACCCTCTCACCCCCAAAATCTTGAGCCACTCTCTCAAAAGTTTTCCAAGAAGTGTGAGATTTGAAAACAAGTTCGCGGCGAAGCTCCGACGAGATTCCGGCGGGAATTCCGGCGACGTTTTTAGAAACAACCGGCGACGAAGCAACGCCTCGGCAACTTCTTTAGTTCCTCTATACTCTTTAGTATAGATCGAAACCCGTAAGTCCCATTCTATCTCCCTTTCTAATTCTCAAAAATACGAAATTACGAAACCCGACGGAATCGGAACAAATCCGATTTCCGATTCGGTTTTCTATAAAATTTCACTTCTAATCAATTCAAACATGTCTAAACATCTTTATCATGATTATTAAACTTGTAAAAATCAATTTGAATAAGTTTTCACACATGAAATGATAACCTTTTTAACTTACCGTATTTTTTTCACTTTAATACCATCATGTTTCAATTTCATATTTAACCCGTTAACATTGCTATACCTTAAAATAGATCACGAGGTAATGACTTACCTCCTCACACACACATATGCAACCATAATACGCTATCTTGAAAACTCCTAATACTATAAAACAAGATTTTACATTAAAATACCATTTCCTTAATAAAACCTTTTATAAAAGTTTAGGTTTGATACATTTGTTTAAACAATATCTTTAATAGGAAAAATACGATAAGTTGTGGACATCGATCATTTATCTAAAGCCGACTTTGTGGTGTCTAGGCAAGTGTGTCTAAGGCAAGTGGCTACTTAATTAGGGCCACTACTTGTAGTGGAGAGCCTCCCACTTACCTTACACTTACCTGGCCATAATTGGTGGTGAAGAGGCGATTTGAGACTTCTAATGACTTGTTGTTTAGACCTTTTAGAAATAGTCTAGTTGGCTTAGGAAACCCTAGAATCTAAAATACGGAAAATTACACT
Source organism: Agapanthus africanus (assembly GCA_030015575.1). Taxonomy (NCBI): domain Eukaryota; kingdom Viridiplantae; phylum Streptophyta; class Magnoliopsida; order Asparagales; family Amaryllidaceae; genus Agapanthus; species Agapanthus africanus. The sequence goes on from CM057341.1 coordinate 137,630,994, forward strand.
TTGCAAATAAATACCTTTTACTTTATAAAACCGTTTTCTAAAAGATTAGTATTTTACAATTTTTGCAAAGCGCCGCTACAACCCATCTTTAGGGAACCCGTTCGGGATCGTGCGGTTTATCGCGCACCCTCGGGCTAGTAGTGCGAGATTCAGACCTCCGCAAGGAGCATTCGGTCTCGAAAGGTTTAAAATACGACATCTTAAAAAAATGAGATTTTTGGAATATAAAATATTTATTAAAAATTATTTTTGTATAAACATATATATATTTATCATTTAAATATCTATTTTACTATAATATAAAATTTTCACTTTTTCCTAAAAATCACAATAATAAAATTTACACTAAAATACCATGAACTTCAAAGAACCTATATTACAGATAAATACCTATAACTTGGACATTTTCACTAGAAATGTCACAACATTAAATCCACCCTCATTACAACTCTAAAGACGAATAATAAATACTTGAGGTGTATTTTGAAAAGTATATAAAAGTATTTTTACATAAACCCCCCTCAAGTTTTATAAATTACCCTAAGGACCTTAGCAATTATAAGACTTCGATTCACATTTCTAATTGTCTGACTCGGGTTTGAGTCTGATTAATCTGACTTGAATATGATTCAAGTCAATCTATAATCTACAAGTTTCCGCTTTAATATGAACTCATGAATTCTTGAATTCATGAATCAATCTATACATCTTGACTGAACCGAACCATAGATATACCTATTCCTTTTACATGATTCTTAGTTATTCCATTTACATGACTCTATGGTTACAACCGCTTACTGATATCATGGTTTCGGTCAGTCAATCAATCTTACAATCAATACAATTTACAAGATATCAATACAAACAAGACATCGCGGGGTTTAAGGGGTAGACTGGTACGGAATATATTAAAGGTGGCACGAGGTGGTCACTTAAGACGTAATTACATCCATGCCGTTGTCCGTGGTATTATCGACGGAGCCTTGTACTACAGGTTACCAAGGTCCCCGGTATAAGTGGGACTCCCCTCGTATACACCGGCATCTTCTGTACCAGGCTACAAACAACAGCGTTAATACAACATTACAATATTATAATACAACATTAAAAGCTACTCTCTCTCTCTCTTGCTCTCTGTCTATTTCTCCCTTATCTTTGGGACTTACCGAGCGACCTGTTCGCTGACGACATTCTATTTCTTTCTTCTTTGAATGTCGTCAGGTGGTTTGGACCCGGCGGAGATCGAGCCATCTCAAGAAGACTTGGAGCAGTTTACCGAAGACCTTGCACTTTAGTTTTATTGTACACTTTTCCTTTCTGTATTTTTCATTTCCTGTTATTCCACTGTTTAGGCATTATTTTATTTCAGTTGTATTCCCTTTTCATGTATTGTACAAAAGAATGCTAATAAATAAAAGTTGCTGCTGCTCCTTTTATATCTTATCTTTTGTGTATTTATTTTATATTGCTTAGATACGCTTAGCGCATGTACTTCTGAGTATATATATAGCAGGCCTCGTCGCGTCCCCTTCGCCGTATGCCAGGAAGCAGGGCGTGGCAGGTTTTGTTGGTGGCCCATGCAGGTCAGAGCTGTATGAATCCCTATTATGCAGTTCTGTTCTGCGTGAACAACCTAAACAATATAACACAAGAACCAACAACTAAAACATTCTTTACAATTCATGTTCCTTGAATCTTACAATTTCATATTCCTTGAATCTTATCATTTCATTTGAATCTGTCCTAACCCAAATTTTTCTTCAGGGTTATGGATTCCCCGAACAACACCAGCACCAATGTCAACAACACACCTCCAACTCCAGCACTACCTCTCACACCAGCTGTTCCTGCTCCACTCAATGAGCAAACGGTTCTATTTGAGGCAATCCGCAGCCTCCTAGAGGGACAGCAGCAACTCCTGAACTGTCCCGAGACTGATGCACCTAGGGTGAAGCAATTCAGAGCTTTACATCCCAAACAGTTCTCAAGAAAGGGGAGCCTACTGGAAGCTGAGGAATGGGCTCAAAGCACAGAGGATGATCTGGCGGCAACATAAGTGCCAGAAATAGCTTGGGTCCGAGTTGCAAAGCTGCAACTCACGGACAATGCACGGAACTGGTGGAAGGCGGAAGAAAGTCGTCTTGAACAGCCTATTGAATGAAAGACTTTTCGTGAGAAGTTCGACGCGAAGTACTTCCCTATGACTGCCAGGTTTGCCATGGAACAGCAGTTCATTCATCTACAACAAGGTTCGATGTGGGACAATTCAGTAGATGAGTATGACGCTGAATTCATCATGCTCAGTCGGTAAGATATGTCACAGTATTTCAAATTTTTGATATCACATACTACACAACTAACAAGACCATAACAGATTTGCGGCACACCTGATACCGACGGATGAGATCATAGCCCGTCGATTTCAACAAGGTTTGGACACGGAAATCCAGGCTGCACTAGCCACAGGGAAATTTCCAACTCATGAAGATGCTCTGGAAGCTGCCCTCAGTTATGAGGTAGTGATAAAGGCAAAGGACAGACCTCAGTCTGTAGGAGTGAAACGCCCTGCCACTTAAATGGCAGGAGGAGCCTCTTCAAGGCCAGCTGTCGAACTCAGAAGACTGGAAGAAGCCAAGGATCGGCTAAGACCTGATTTTTTCTTTTATTGCAAGAGAGAAGGACACTTGTGGAAGGACTGTAGGCGCGCAAAAGGCTTATGCTTGGTTTTTGGCGCTTCCAATCACGGAATTGAAAACTGTCCTTATAGACGCAACCCAGCACACCCACCCATCAACTACCAGCAGCAGCCAGCTATCCAGGCTCCTGCAACTCGTCCTACATTCTCAGCACCACCTCCACGTGGATTTCCTGCTCAGCCAAATCGCCAATTCCATCAGGCACTGAGAAACATGCCTCAAGTACAGGGGAATATGCCTCCAGCTAGGAGGAACGTGCCACGACGACAGGCTTTCACCTTAGCAGCAATAGAACCTGAAACTGTGAACCAAGGTAACCCAAGTAACTCCCTCACAACTTTGACCAAAACTTCTTTACAATCTTTAGTTCTGTCACCAAACTGTTACACTATCCTTTTACAAATTTCGAGGACGAAATTTTTATAAGGAGGGTAGAATGTAACAACCCTAATTTTCTATACACTTTTCTACAAAAAATTTTAAATTTTTTTTCCCAAAATCCATAAAGGGGTATTTTAGCCTGAGCACAAGATATAAGTAATTATTTTGTTTTTAATTACAAGTTATAAGAATATAATAACTCTATTTTTAGTGTACAAGAAATTATTTTAAATTTAATGTATACTTGGAGTGTTTAATGTTACTGTTGCCACTTTAAGTATTTATTTTCCCACAATAATTACAAGAAAGAGCTTGTGGCTCACTGGTAAGACCTTGCACTGCTAAATCAAGCCACCAGAGTTCAAATCCCATACCCCACATTATTTTTAATATTGATTTTTTTTAAAACCTTTAGAATACCAAGAGTTTACACGTGCATATCTCACAAAAACCCCACTACACCCAAACATGTAACACTTGCAGGAGTTAGATGAACCGTCAGAGGGGATCCAGGCCGCCGGACTCGGCCAGGAATCGGCTAACTCGGCCTTGACTCGGCCGACTCAGTGCTCCGACCGAGTCACGGCCGAGTCACCCCCGAGTCGGCCGATTCCGGTAACGGCCACAACATGAAAGTTGTGTCTTTTCATATTCCCTATGCACCTGCAAAATTTCAGCCTCAGACCACTTCCAGAGATCTTTACAAACCCCAATTACTCCACTTTTAATACATTTTTATTACATTTTATCACATTTTTATTTTTAACTTTTCATCTACCCTAACCCTAATCTAAACCTATAAATACCAACCCTACACACTACCCTCTCACCCCCAAAATCTTGAGCCACTCTCTCAAAATTTTTCCAAGAAGTGTGTGCTTTGAAAACAAGTTCGCGGCGAAGCTCCGACGAGATTCCGGCGGGAATTCCGGCGACGTTTTTAGAAACAACCGGCGACGAAGCAATGCCTCGGCAACTTCTTTAGTTCCCCTACACTCTTTAGTATAGATCGAAACCCGTAAGTCCCATTCTATCTCCCTTTCTAATTCTCAAAAGTACGAAATTACGAAACCCGACGAAATCGGAACAAATCCGATTTCCGATTTGGTTTTCTATAAAATTTCACCCCTAATCAATTCAAACATGTCTAAACATTTTTATCATGATTATTAAACTTGTAAAAATCAATTTGAATAAGTTTTCACACATGAAATGATAACCTTTTTAACTTACCGTATTTTTTTCACTTTAATACCATCATGTTTCAATTTCACATTTAACCCGTTAACATTGCTATACCTTAAAATAGATCACGAGGTAATGACCTACCTCCTCACACACACATATGCAACTATAATACGCTATCTTGAAAACTCTTAATACGATAAAACAAGATTTTACATTAAAATACCATTTCCTTATTAAAACCTTTTATAAAAGTTTAGGTTTGATACATTTGTTTAAACAATATCTTTAATAGGAAAAATACGATAAGTTGTGGACATCGATCGTTTATCTAAAACTGACTTTGTGGTGTCTAGGCAAGTGTGTCTAAGGCAAGTGGTTACTTAATTAGGGCCACTACTTGTAGTGGAGAGCCTCCCACTTACCTGGCACTTACCTGGCCGCAATTGGTGGTGAAGAGGCGATTTGAGGCTTCTAACGACTTATCGTTTAGACCTTTTAGAAATAGGCTAGTTGGCTTAGAAAACCCTAGAATCTAAAATACGGAAAATTACACTTTGCAAATAAATACCTTTTACTTTATAAAACCGTTTTCTAAAAGATTAGTATTTTACAATCTTTGCAAAGCGCCGCTACAACCTATCTTTAGGAAACCCGTTCGGGATCGTGCGGTTTATCACTCACCCTCGGGCTAGTAGTACGAGATTCAGACCTCCGCAAGGAGCATTCGGTCTCGAAAGGTTTAAAATACGACATTTTAAGAAAATGAGATTTTTGGAATATAAAATATTTATTAAAAATTATTTTTGTATAAACATATGTATACTTATCATTTAAATATCTATTTTACTATAATATAAAATTTCCACTTTTTCCTAAAAATCACAATAATAAAATTTACACTAAAATACCATGAACTTCAAAGAACCTATATTACAGATAAATACCTATAACTTGGACATTTTCACTAGAAATGTCACAACATAAAATCCACCCTCATTACAACTCTAAAGACGAATAATAAATACTTGAGGTGTATTTTGAAAAGTATATAAAAGTATTTTTACATAAACCCTCCTCAAGTTTTATAAATTACCTTAAGGACCTTAGCAATTATAAGACTTCGATTCACATTTCTAATTGTCTGACTCGGGTTTGAGTCTGATTAATCTGACTTGAATATGATTCAAGTCAATCTATAATCTACAAGTTTCCGCTTTAATATGAACTCATGAATTCATGAATCCAATATCAATCTATACATCTTGACTGAACCGAACCATGGATATACCTATTCCTTTTATATGATTCTCAGTTATTCCATTTACATGACTCTATGGTTACAACCGCTTACTGATATCATGGTTTCGGTCAGTCAATCAATCTTACAATCAATACAATTTACAAGATAGCAATACAAACAAGACATCGCGGGGTTTAAGGGGTAGACTGGTACGGAATATGTTAAAGGTGGCACGAGGTGGTCAGTTAAGACGTAATTATATCCATGCCGTTGTTCCGTGGTATTATCGACGGAGCCTTGTACTACAAGTTACCAAGGTCCCCGGTGTAAGTGGGACTCCCCTCGTATACACTGGCATCTTCTGTACCAGGCTACAAACAACAGCGTTAATACAATATTACAATATTATAATACAACATTAAAAGCTACTCTCTCTCTCTCTCTCTTACTCTGTCTATTTCTCCCTTATCTTTGGGACTTACCGAGCGACCTGTTCGCTGACGACATTCTATTTCTTTCTTCTTTGAATGTCGTCAGGTGGTTTGGACCCGGCGGAGATCGAGCCATCTCAAGAAGACTTGGAGCAGTTTACCGAAGACCTTGCACTTTAGTTTCATTGTACAATTTTCCTTTCTGTATTTTTCATTTCCTGTTATGCCACTGTTTAGGCATCATTTTATTTCAACTTTATTCCCTTTTCATGTATTGTACAAAAGAATGTTAATAAATAAAAGTTGTTGTTCCTTTTATATCTTATCTCTTGTGTATTTATTTTATATTGCTTAGATACGCTTAGCGTATGTACTTCTGAGTATATACGTAGCGGGGCTCGTCACGTCCCCTTCGCCGTATACCGGGAAGCGAGGCGTGACAGTTTCCGTCATGTGGCGTTTGAACGTCAACGACTAGGGTTATTGGTCGGGTTTTGCATGCGAAGCTATAGGTTTTAACCTATGAGCGAAACGTGTGCCGTATTGGTTTTCCGACTTGATTTTAATAAGCTTTTGCTATATGTGTATAATTGTAGGTACTCCCATGTGGATTTCGAGACAATGAAGAAGAGGATGGCGACATCGACATCGGCAAGCAAGAGTAAGGTGAGTAGATATATATCTATAGGGAAAGTCGGGTGGATGGCGTATAGCACCCCCACAATTTCGTAGTGTTGTATACGAATACGTACACACACACACATATAAGTTGTGTATTGTGAGACTAATGATATCAAGATAGATTTTTGGTGTTCATGGATTAGTTTTAGTGTGATTAGAAGTAATTTAGTTTAGCATCTTAGTCGCGAAACCTTAGAGTAAAGATTGCATACACGCACACACACACACACACACTTGCATACAGTTTATTTTCTTGTGCGTATATGGGGATATGTATACACACACACACACACATAGGTATGCGACTACACACACACACGTATACATATACATGGATGATGAGGATAGTATATGGTACTTGGAGATGAGTCGATGAGATTAGGCATGGTGCCACGAGATCGGTGATATGATGTGGTTCGTATTATGAGATACGACATGATATTATAGCGGGTCCTTAGGCGATGTGTTTCATTCACACGCCTATACATATGTAGATGGTATCATCATTGTACTAAACTTAGACTAGTACCCCCAGTTCACGATATGTGATGATAAGGATACCGGATGATTAATGAGATAAATGTGAGATTTGACCCGTACCCAGATTTGGGATGCCGTACGATGGATTTACCGTACATGATATGATTATGATGATAGATCCGCACTCTTGACTCGAGGATGTCATATTATATATATTGTATCGTATGTGATGCCATTGAGGCGGGATCACCGACTATTATATATATATATATATATACATTGACTCAGACTTAGGTGGTTTTCCTTACCTTTTCGATTAGTCTGTAGTTTAGTCCTATAGTTTATTTGTAGATGTTAGACTAGACTCGAGTCATACCTATTTAAAAACTAACGAATCATGAATATTTTAAAGACAGGACAAGGGATTCTGCGGATATTTCAAAGGACGTATCTTTCTTAAAAACACCGTAGCCCTTATTTTCTAAGCACCACGATTCGTGTTATTTCAAATGTCAGAATTGTATGACTCATATATATAAATGTATATCCATACATGTTGCGTTATTATTCATGTTCTGCATATTCTTGCTGTTCGGATCGCATTGCATACTTATACCGTGTTTCATTAGTTATTGTTAAAATCATGCTGTCAGGACACCAGCACCATTACCGATGATCCATATGCTCCATGTACACCTGCTTGCCGGCTCACACACATCATCATCGGTAATTTCCATGTCACGTACACTTAGAGAATATTGCTATATTGATATCGTTTGATAGCTGATAGTTCCAATATGTTATTGTTTCATATGCTAGTACATTATTTCATTCATTGCTTGATATTTCATGCATATTTATATTTCATTTGTCATGCAAATATTATAAGGGCCAGTCCGGATTGCCGGAGCCCAGTATTCATTATTATTGACTATTCAGTTTTGGATTTCCATGAGATTTCTGGATTTGGAGAAACCGCAAGGATTTTATAAAATGATTATCATTTTAAAATGAAATTTGCGGTTTTCTCATGATATGATTTGAGATATGTCCACCATGAGTTTTCTCGGCTCTTGAGCGATATCATACACCCGATTCGAGGAGGAGGAGGAACCGTCTGTGGGTACATGGTGGACCCGGTGCGGTACCCCAGGGCAAGATGGTCGCAGATGATGGCGTTGAGCCTGTAAGGGGAGCACTACCGGCCGGTGATTTTATTGTGACTCGACGGATATCCAGAGGATACCGATCGGAGTACAGGCCAGTCCAGATAGCCGGAGCCTGAGGTTTTGAGTTTTGAGGTTATGGGCCAGTCCGAATAGCCAGAGCCCTAGATATTGAGATTCGAAGTTACAGGCCATTCCGGATTGCGGAGCCTGAGATATTGAGATATTGGGATTTATGTTTTGTGTCGATGCTTGACACTGATTTCATGTTGATTTCATTGATGATACCTCGATTTATATATATACAGAAATCTCACTAAAGAAAGAAAACAGTTTTCACATTCATGATGTATTCTGTTTTCATTTTATTGCATTCACACCTCATAATTATGATATGTTGCTACCTGAGGCACTGACACGAGCACTTGGTATCACATTTATGTATAGATGTTCACCTTACCACCTTATCATGCTTCAGACTTTATCATTTTGATGTTATATATTACTGATCGTATTGGTTTAGGATTGAGTCATACATACGATTTCTGCTCGGTGATATTTTCTACTCACGAGTTGGCAACTCACCCCCATTGTGCTACTGTTTCTTGCAGGTTTTGCCGTACAGGTTTCCTTGGCGGCTTGCTGGCACACTGCTTCTTTCCGGGGTAATTGCTTTGGTAGGTGGATTCACTCGTATCGTGACCACCATTGTACATTTATTTATTTCAGTTGTATCTAGTAAACTCCATCAACTAGACTTGTATATTTATTAGACTTAGAAGACCAGAGTTGTAAATTCTTTCGACCTTAGAGTCGTGCGTTGTATTATTATGGGTTTTCACGCTTATTTTGAGTTTCCTTTTGAGTTTTGATCCTCGCCTTCGGCGTTTTATATTATATTGCTTGCGTGGTTGTGACCGTCAATTGACGAATAGCTAGCTCCCGCTTGGGGATGCCTTTATTGATATTATGCATGTTGTACCCGTTTGGGGCCGGTATTTACAAAGGAAACTCTGCCGAAATTTTTAGAAAAGACTTGATGTTTTAAAAAAACGCATATTTCGGCTTATTTTAACAAAACACTTTCTTTAAAATGGTTTAGATTTCTGGGATTTTGTCTTCTTGAATTAGATGGGGTCCTATAAACTTCATATGATTCAAGTTCCAGTCACGTGCTATTCGGGTCGTGACAAAGTTGGTATAAGAGCGCTATGTTAACTTTGGTTCGAGTCTATGTTTGACTATGTGGAGTCTAGGGCGTTTATATATATTCGGAACCTAGGCTTGACCTTACGGAAATTAGACTTGGTCGAGGGGGTATTAGACCCGAAATTTCGTCGTATAGGTTGACCTTGGTTGATGGAGTAGGCGACTTAAGGAGAGTGGCATACCATGTGTATGTTCCACTGCATACTTACGATACGCTACTCCGCTTAAGGAGCCTTAGGATATACATTTCCTTGCACAGTATTATATTCATTCATGATCTATCCTCATCGATATCGGTTTATGGTTTTGCTAGCACGATTACATGGGCAGAGAGAGCTGCGGCTAGAGTTGCGGTCAGCACGAGCTCGTCATGGACAAGGACTGACCAGGGCGTGATTCCAGGGACTTATCTTTTGCTCGTCCTTGAGCAAAACTAGTTTTATTCTCGAAAAAGACCTAGCCTCACTTTCGCAGGGAAACGCGATTGCACTGAGCTCGTGCAACAAGCCGTCAAACCTCTAAGTGTCCCTAGTAGGAGGAGTGTTGTCTCCTGAGGGTTTTCAGTGGATACTACCCATAAGATCCTATCAATTCGGCCTATTGACTTTTATTCTCCAATTAGGTTTTCTAACAAGAAAATCTATTATCTTCAACTCAGAAGTTATCAACCCGTATTTTCCATGCTTACTTATCATTTAACTTAAGATTATATATGTTTTGTAGATTTACTTAGCTTTTAGCATCTTTTGAGTTTTTCTTCTAGAGTTCCATCTCAACTTATGAATTTTTATCATCTCTACTAAAGATATAAGTCCTATTTTTCATTCCTATTTCTCGTCCAAACCCCAATCACATACCCCTACGTGTGTGTATATATCACCCCTACACTTGGAAATTCAAATCAAACTAATATACTCTTGTCCATCGTCCAAAGTACTTTTCAATTGGTGAATTTTTAGACGAAATTGCTCACACATCTTTCATGCGACCGTTAATACTTCTTGAGGTACCAACGACCGATTACAAAATGTGTTTGCATATTAAAGCGTAATTCCTAGTCTTGTAACACCTAAGGCTTTAGCAGTGACTCCCAAACCAGTTGGTCTAAGGCACTAGGTGATAAAGCACCCTCGCTAAATATTTTTTCTATTTATGTAGGCTTAAGTAATTACAATAACCAGTGTTCATTTTTTCTCTTTATTCACACTTGTATTTTTTTAATTTTATTTTCCTTCATACTAAGGACTTTAGACAAGAGCATATCAAGGTCTCTTCTACTATTCCAAGTTTCAAGGGTCGTATTTGTACAAATTGGAGGGTATATATTTTCAGAATTTAAACTTAAGCTTAGGAATTATTTTTCAGACTTATACTTTAATAAAAGTATCAATACTTTTCTCTTGTTTTAACTTAGCCCAAGAAGTGAACTCGAAATTTGCCTATTTCTAAATATACTACAAAGACATATACTTTCTACCGTTAAATTTTAAGAAAGGTTATTTTTAGGGTTTTTAATTTACTAAATCTAAGATCTAGTTGTTCCTAACTAGTTAACCTTTTTGTCAAACTCAAGTCAATTATGGCCAAAATTGAATGTTTTAATTTTTCAAATTTTTCAGTTTTTTATTTGATTTATATTTTTTTATATTTTTAAATTTTTAAATTTTTATGATTTTTATATAAGGATACAATGCAGAATTTAAACATGTAAAAGAAAAATAAAAAAATATACAAAAATTTAAAAAAATATGCAATGCAAAAGATAATTATATACAACCACCAACTCCCCCAAACTTATCACAAGCAGTGCCCTCACTGCTCGGCCCCACGCCGTGCTCTCGAACGTGAACGGGAACGCTCAGCCCTATCCAGCAGGGTTTGAATCCCCTGCTCAACCTCCGTTAACTGCCTATCGTGCTCCCTCGATGTCGCCCTTAACTCCTCTCTGCCCCTCACGGCTCTCCGCATCAATTGTGCATGTTCTAGAGGAGTCATTTCTCCTTCGCTCGCGGCCGAGCTAGAGCTAGGTGTGCGGGTGGGCACGTGCTCCGCCGGCTCAGTCCTAGATCACACGTCTGTCAATCGTGAATAGGATGTAGAAACACCCTCAATAAGAGGCCTGCCAGGTATGCCTCCATGCATGTCAAATTAGAACTCCTCCACGGGGAGGAAATATCGACAGAGTTGTGTAACAAGCATGGGGCAAGGGTAATCTGCGGCTCGTTTGCCCGCACCTAAGGAGTTTAGCAAAACTGTGCACATGTCGAAACAGGGGTTTCTTGTCATAAGGGTATGCACAATATGCAATGAGGGTGTAAAAAAATGTTGTGTTGTGGAAGCTACCGAAAATATTATTTTGTTCCCATCGGCACACAGTTAAGACATTTGCGAAAAGGGTTCTCGCTTGGATACCCTTCCGCGGCTCCCTTGAGCAATCGTTGCCCATCAAGGGCATGTAATCCTCAAATTGTAAAGGTTGGTCATGTGAGGGTATGAGAGAGATTAATGTGACTTCGTTTATAATATCCCTATCGATGATAATCTTCCTATCGTCACACTGCAATTTTATAAACCCAAATTGGGTGAGACACCCTTCTTCCATACACTCGTAAAAACGAGTGACTAATTCCGGCAGTGCATAAGCGTTAGGGTGATTGTATATCAAATAGTTCCAACCCCTACGCGCTATTTCGTTCGTAAAATAACTACCGTACACCTCGTGTGAAAATACTTATGAAAAATCACGTTCAAGTTGCATGCTGTGTGCCATTAGGTGATCTACAGATCTAGAAATTTAAAAACTGAAGTGTTTTGGTAGATCGTACCTCCCCTGAAAAACTCAGGGGGTGAAGACAGAGGGCTGTGGCGGAAGCGCGGTGGGAAGGGGCTCCTGGCGGCGGAATCGCGGCGCTGTGGTGGAATCGCACTGCAGAAAAGAGGCGACGGCGGCTAGGGTTTGAGAGGAAATTTTTTTTAGGGTTTGGAACAAAGGGGGTCGGGTCCTTTATATAGGGGGAGGGTTTTGGAAATTTGCAAATAAACCCCTCTAAAAAGAGGAAATTATTTAGAAATAAAATTTTTATTTCATTTCAAAATCTGAAAATTTACAAAAAATACCCAAAAAATATTTATTTTAATTTTTTTTTTATTGTTAACAGAAAAACAAAACAAAATACATAAAAAGGTTCCCCCCAAACTTAAGCGAAACAGTGTTTCCACTATTTTAAGCGTTAAAGTTTAGAGTTAGGGAGGAGAAAAAATCAAACTATACAAGGCCTTACACAGGCCAAAGGTGAGCACCAACCATTCAATAATTTTATCGTTATAATGGTGTGGTTGGTGAAAGAATGGAGTGTAGAGAAAAGAAATGAGAAATACACGAGATCGTATGGGAAGAAAGGTGGAATATGGTCTCGGTGAAGAATGGCGGAAGAGAGAAAGAAGTGTAGTACGAACTTGAGGGTGTAAATTGAGTGAATAAATTAGCACAAATTGTGATGACCGATGTGTTAAAAACGATTGTGCTAATCTATCAACCCGTCGAGAAATGGGGTCAAATCCCTCAAAATTCCCGAGAAAATATGGGTACGTTGAACTTGGTAAACCAAACATTGAAAATGGAGACGTGACGAATTCTTGCACGGTTGAAATGATAGAAAGGACGAAAGGGAGTGATTTAGGACGGGTCTCGTTCTCACCTAAGTAAGCGTGTGTAAGGTGAGACGGCAACAGCTTGAGTTCGAGTTTTAGAGGTGAAATAATTGAAGGTGAAACTTCCTCGAACTCGAAGGATTCCATTAATGGTTCGAAATGACTGTAAGCAACCGAGTCTGATGGTTCAACTAACTCATCTGAATATTCAAAGAACTCAAACTCGGGCTGTGAGTCTTCCAAATCGTCCGAAAAAGTGAAACACTCATAATCGTTATCGGTTGTGAGAACTGTGTCAAATTCAAGGAGGAACGCACTAGTGGCGTCAAAACTGCTGTGATCGAACAGAAATTTTTCAAGCTCACAGTCCTCCTGCATGATCTCATGCGTGGTCGGAATGATGGAAAGGATGAAGGGGGGTGATTTAGGAAGTATAACAGTTAAAGGTGCAGGAGGATGAATTGGAAAATCCGACTCATCAAACAAAAATGGTTCATCCTCAATACTCTCCTCAATACTGTCCTCATAATTCTCCTCAAAAGTTATCCCATCCATGCAATTATCAAAATCAAGACGCATATGAATTTCTGGAGAAATATTTAATGACTCGGGATGATGAATTGGAGAGAAAAATTCAGTCAAATCTGCGGGTTCATCATCTAAGATATTCCCTGCGTCAATATCCCCAATCAAGTGAAAATCAATTTTTTTGGACACCTCATCAAAAGCATGGATATTTATCAATTCAGATTCTAGATTGGAGGTGTAGAGGTCGAAAGGATTGGTGATAGTTTCACTCGAAAGGGACCTTTCACAATCAGGTAAATCAAACACTACAAAGTCGCACAACTCATTACACGTTTTATCTTCAACCGGTGAATCATTTGGGACACTTGATAGACATTCAAAACTGGAGTTGTGGGATTCAATTGGTGATGGGTAGATTTGATTTGGAAGGGTGCACAACTCACTCTCTCCACTTAAGTTCTCAATCTGTCCAACCGCCTCATCATACATTGGAATTTTTGGAGCTAGTTGGAAACTAGCTACCGGGTCACTAGGTTGCATAAGGGCGGCAATGAACGCATCCAAATTTCTCATCTGTTGGTTTGTCGCTACAATATAAGCTTCCAACGACTGTTCCAGACTGGACATGGGTTGTGAAGGGGTTTCAGTAAAACATTCAAAGTTGTTTGGATACGTGAAACTCCCAAATGGCTGTGTAGAAACAGTGTCTAGGGAAGGTGCGAAAGTCGGGTAGGACTGGTAGGAATTAGATAGTTGGACATGAGTAGGATCAACATTTGGATAAAAAGATGAATGGACTTGTTGATCCCAAGAACTGGAAGTGTTGAAAGGAATGAAAGATCGGTTACGAGATTGTTCAATATGTTCAGCAATAGACATGGGTTTCGGAGTTACAACAGGACTCGAAAAAGGAGTATCAACGTAAGAAGGTTGAAGGTTGAAATGGTTGATACAAAGTGGATTGCGGAGTCAAACTGTTTCTCCGAGACGCTTCTATTCGATCTTTCAAAGAAATTTTGGGGATGGAGGGGTCGTTCGTAATTCGATAAAACAATTTGCGTAGGAAGCAATGTTTGGATGAGGGTACCAAAGTTCGGCAAGAGTTTTGGGAGTGGGGTACCCATTATGTAAGAAAGAAAAAGAATGTGGGGTGCAAGTGGGGTGCAATGGATTTCTTAGCGACAAGTGGCAAGTTTTTATAAATTTTTTTTTCCGTTTTGTGTTTTTTTTATTATATAAGGAGCTTTTTGCCAAAATATTTTCAATAAAAGGCTTAAACACACGTTCAAGCAATCACAAAATGCACAATCAAGCCTAGATCTAGGGTCACCTAGGTCAACTAGACAGCTCCTAACTGTTCCAAAGGGCAAGATGTGAGGACCTCAAACCGCCTCTTCACCGCCAATTGTGGCCAGGTAAGCACAAGTAGAGAAAGGAGGGATCCGCTCACGAATCACCGTGAGACGGCCTTTTAAAGTTATCTTTCCCCACCTGTCTAACCTAGGCACCATAAAGTCAGGTTTAGATCAACGGTCGATGCCTACAACTATTCCTTTGTCCTATTGAGCGAGAAGTCCTTAGGGCTGAGTCTAATCTTTTTTTAATTAACTAGATGGTCAATGCAATATGCTTTATGTGATTTTTGGGGTCCTGAGAAGGGTAATGAAATCCCCACCCAATCTGGATTGGTGTTCAAGCCCCTTAAAATCAATTTAAAATATGCAAAGCAGTAAACACAATCACTTGCAAACAAAATTTTTTAGCGCGGCGCAAAGAATCCTGCACAAGCTCAAGTTATTAGAGAAGGGGAGAAGTTTTTACGCAAAGAACCCTGCAGGAAATTTTTTACAGAGGAGATAAGGGGGTTCAGAAGAAGAAATGAAGCTTACAGAGTGGTTTTTGGTCTGCTGACGTCAGCAGACCGCGGCGGATCCGCGGTCAAAGACGGGTCAATGCGGCGGAAGCGCGGTCAGGAAGAAGGATCAGGCCTCCAATCTTTTTCTGTTGCTCTGTTGTGGTACTCCTCGGTTGTTCAGATCTGCTGTTTTTTGTTTCACTTTCTGGAATTTTCCAGATCTGAATCCGTTCATCGATCCTGCACAATTCAAACAAAACACCCTTCACAAAATAACAAGATGATAAATTTTTTATATTTTTCAGTTTTTATGATTTTTCAATTTTTATATTAACCCGAAATTACAAAAAAAAATAACTACGCCATCCCCGGCAACGGCGCCATTTGATTTTTTTGAAATTTTGCGTATGTGCATTTTGTGATTTTGCGTGCCATTTGATTTGTATGATGTTTTGTGATCAAAGAATTGTTAACCGCAATCAAGAACGGCGTCGCTTGGTAGCTAGCCGGTGAGTACGGGTCGGTTCACAAGGATTTTGTGTATTCTCAATTTGTTCTAACGAGTTAATTCCAATTGGTGTTGGATTGATTATCACTAAAAACTAAATTTGATTTAGACTAGGATTAAAACCTTGATAGGGTTAGGTTTAGGTTAAGTTTAGAAAGTCAATATTCCTCACCGCTTTCTATGCCCTAATTAAGATCTATTAGGTGTTATGGTAATAATTAACAAAGTGGATTAGTACTATCGGGAAGAAACTAGGTTTCTTCCTATAGGTTCTTGTCCTTCCTTTCTTAATTCTTACCCTAAGCTCCATGGAAAACATACACAACCGGTCTTTTAAACTACGGTATCACCGCTACCTCTTGGGATACGGTGTCGTAGAGAGCGGTGTGTGTATGTATGCATAGATTCCTTATTAAAATATATGACGGGCAAGAAAAGGGTGAGAGATTTTCATCTCTCAAACCTCTCCTATTCCTAACCCTAACAAGTGAGGAAGTACTCACTCATTAGGGATTGATTAAAAGAAACATTTTTTTTTATCTACGGCAAATAATTAAAAGTCCTAAACTAATTAATTAGGGCAGATAATAAAAATTCTATACTACGGCAGAAAAGAAATTACCTAGGGCATGGAAATGAAAAATAACTTACTTTATTTGATGCTCTCTTCATACATTACAATGATTTTGAATTTTTGATCAATGAAAAGAGGCATGCCTCAAAAAGAGGTTTAGGGCTTCTATTTATAGATCATAGAAACCCTAGGGTTACATTCGATACATATCTGTATTTACAAAATTCCCCTAAGAAACCTAGTCAACGCACCGCCACACCGTCACAAAAATGCACCGACACGTGCTCTATATGGCCGCAGATCCGCGGCCAGAAGGCATGTTTGGCCGCGGTTCCTTGGCCATATTGTGGGATCTTGGGCTGAATCTTTCTGGGCTTCTTCTGGTTGAATTTGGCTTTGTGTCTCTTTACTTGGTTTCTCAGATTGTCTTCTAGTTTTCTTCCAGATTTCCATAGTGCATAATGTCGCGGACTTTTACCGTTTGCTTCGTGTCGAAGTTTTGAATCTTGCGTTGCCTTTGTGCTTTGTGAAATTGTCCATTGATCTTCGTTTATCCCTCAATTTTTAGGCATGATCAAGATTCTTTCATTTGTTGGTCATAGTCTCACTTTTGTATCGTTTTTTCATCATTTTCACTGTTTTTGTTCCGAGAACCTGTAACCTGCAACTATGTAGCAGACATGGATCAAAAGCACCTGTTTATTTGTAAAATGAATAAGAATGGGGAGTATAAAAATGCAAAATTATGATATGAACAACATACGATTGCATAGAGCCGTCGTTTTATTGTGTTTTCGCATCATGAGCGTTTGATGGATCGCTTTTACAAGATTTCTCGGACGTGCAGATCAGCACCAAAGGATTGGGCCACTGCTAGAGACCAGCCAGAATGTGATGACTGTCAATGCACCGATTATTTTTGATGATTGAGGTATTGTTCAACGTGCGGACGAAGGATTCAGTTGTTGCGGTGACTAACGAGATATCGCCCCAGATGTTTGAAGTTAATGCAGTACGAGCTTATACTTAGAGATATGATAAAAGATCGCTAGTCACCAAGGATGAAGGACTAGGACATATGATTCGTTTGCACACCCCGATGCGAGGTCATCAGATTGATTGATTCCAGTTAGAGAAGACTTCACGCAGGTACGTTGAGAGTCGAAAGAAAACGATCGAATGTCAGAAGCCTATTTCCAAGTTTAAAGTATTCGGAAAACATGCAAGTAATTCTATGGACCCTCTAGAAGAATGAAACCCTAACTCGATATAATGACCATGAAAACGCTTTGAAACCTTAGGGGTTGCAGCAGTTCAACGGTGCTATTAATAAGGCTTGGGTTTGCCCTTCTACGGCTGGTCCACAGGTACTGTGGCAGGTACTGGATATTATTAAACTGTACTCAAGAGTTGAGCTCTTAGGGGATTATGGAACTTTGACGAATCGATCGAAAGGTTCGACGTCATTCGGATATCATGTGATGGGATACATTGCTTGGGAGACTCCAGATACGAGTATAGCCGTTGGAGCGTAGACCGTACAACCACGAAAAGACGAGTCCGAATAAGTCGACATTAGGGAAAAGTGGAGTAAGAGGTTCGTATGAGATTTCAACGAGATGGCGTTCCACTCCGCTGACATCAGAGATGTGGTACGCGCGCAGAGGCATTGAATATGGATATACCTTCTAGAAGAAGTCGCGATGAGTATGCAGCCGTTCCGAACAGAAAATAGA
The DNA here is from genome assembly GCA_030015575.1 of Agapanthus africanus. Taxonomy (NCBI): domain Eukaryota; kingdom Viridiplantae; phylum Streptophyta; class Magnoliopsida; order Asparagales; family Amaryllidaceae; genus Agapanthus; species Agapanthus africanus. The sequence goes on from CM057341.1 coordinate 137,649,318, forward strand.
TTTAGTAAAAGATGATAACTTCCGGGCAGTTCGGCAGAAACGAGATTTGGGGGAGACTTCGACATAACCTTTCTGGAATACTATACGAGAAGACTTGGTCGCAGGATCGGTCATATTACGCACACCCAGTAAGCCAGAGTTCGGCATCGTCGACGAGACATGTTATGAGTGACCATGACAGTTGGCCAGAGATCTTAGAGGATGTGCTAGAGCGGGACTATTTCCGTCATCTTTGATTTTGATATTTTGGGCGATTTATTGGCATAATGGAGATTTTGTGCACCACAGTTGCACTTGACTTCGATTTGAGATCATTCGAGATGTTGATTTTGATTTCATGCCTGATATTTTGGGCGATTCTTTTGCATGATTGAGATTTTGTGCACCACAGTTGCACTTGACTTCGATTTGATGTCATTCGAGATGTTGATTTTGATTTCATGCCTATGGTATGCATGTGATTTGACTTATGCTTTCGGCATAGTTTTCATGCACTTTTAGTATTTCGATTCGATTTTGTGAACACTGATGCACAGGGTTATGAAGTTATATACCACGATATACCTGATTTGGATTTGGATTGAGATGTGTTGTATACCGTCGATTTTGATTGTGATATTCGATAATTGTTTTCGTTCACCTTGTGCACTTGATTTGGATTCTTGCGCAGGCCTGGGCGCTTGATACGATTTTGGTGCACACCAGATGCACTAAATCGAGATTCTTCGTACATATCAGATGCACCTGATATTGCTGTCAGGCACACCCGTTGCCTTTGACAGGTGTTTCGTGCACACCTGTTGCACTTAGATTTTGTTTCTGTGCACATGTATGGCACATTCATGGATTTCAATTTTCGTGCGCACCAGACGCCCGTGGCATTCTTATGCACATTTTGGGATTGATTCTTGTAGAGCAGTACGTTTTTATGATATTTACTATTTGTTTTAGTACTGAGCAGGACGAGTCCGAGGACAGTACCTGAATACATTTTTGCATGCATTGATAGTTATCGAAGGGATTTCTAAAAAGGAGCTATAGTCTCAGTGTTTACCTACGTGTCCGAGATGACACAAGACAATTAATAAGGAAACCCTTCTAGATTATTTTAAAAAATGGCGGGACGTGTATCTTAAACAAAGGACATATATAGATATAGTTATTTTCTTACAATAAACGTCCGCTACTATGCTGTGATACGCGCATTGCACAGTGATTTGAAAAAGGTTTAGCATGTATTTCTTTTAGATGTTTCGACGAGTTTACACTGACGCGTACTATGTACATGACATAGTTTTGATGTAGATCATGTTGGTTTTTGTATTGGACTTTGACATTGATGTCTTCCCCATAACTCCGATGATTGCGGGATGCTTGACGGAGTTTTGATTTTGATTTATGTACTCGTTTTTCATGCGCATGTATTGCGCTACGATGTGTTTTATGCATTATGGTTTCGGAGCCCCGACGACTTGATCTTTTTACTGAAATGTTTTAGTAATTGAGGGGTTTAAATTTAAATTCGGGGACCGAATTTCTTTAAGGTGGAAGATTGTAACATTTCAGAAAAATAAAATATTATTTTTGGGAATTTATATAATTAAATAATGAATATAATGAATGTTTTATTATTGCAGTATAATTAAATACCGATAAATTGGAAAATATTTAGAAAATTATAGGAAGTACGGAAAATGAGGGTGTTTTATGTGATTTATGCAAATTACAAATTTTTATAATTATTTATGCTCTATTTTAATGCTAATCGCGCTTAAATATCACTAATCGTGTATTAAGCCGGATTTGTGCACATGACATGCACCATGTCATTTTTTACACTTGTTACATTTTTCTACCATGGGTTCTTTCTTCTTTTCATGCATGGTTTTAATTCAAGAGAAGAGAAAAGAAAACAAAAGAAAAGAAAAGAAAGGAAAAATGAATAAAGAAAGAGGGATGAGCATGAGAGAGGGGGCGAGGGGTCAAACCTTGGACTTTTAATGAGTTTGGAATTGGTATTTGAGATTGTTTTTCTGTCATGTGGCGTTTGAACGTAAACGACTAGGGTTATTGGTCGGGTTTTGCACGCGAAGCTATAGGTTTTAACCTATGAACGAAACGTGTGCCGTATTGGTTTTCTGACTTGAATTTAATAAGCTTTTGCTATATGTGTATAATTGCAGGTACCCCCACGTGGATTTCGAGATGATGAAGAAGAGGATGGCGACATCGACATCGGCAAGCAAGAGCAAGGTGAGTAGATATATATCTACGGGGGAAGTCGGGTGGATTGCGTATAGCACCCCCACAGTTTCGTAGTGTTGTATACGAGTACGTGTATATATATATATATATATATATATATATATATATATATATATATAAGTTGTGTATTGTGAGACTAATGATATCAAGATAGATTTTCGGTGTTCATGGATTAGTTTTAGTGTGATTAGAAGTAATATAGTTTAGCATCTTAGTCGCGAAACCCTAGAGTAAAGATTGCATACATGCGCGCGCGCACACACTTGCATACAGTTTATTTTCTTGTGCGTATATGGGGATACACATACACATAGGTATGGGACTATGTATATATATATATATATATACATATACATATACATGGATGATGATGATAGTATATGGTACTTGGAGATGAGTCGATGAGATTGGGCATGGTACCACGAGATCGGTGATATGATGTGTTTCGTATTATGAGATACGACAGGATATTATAGCGGGTCCTTAGGCGATGTGTTTCATTCACACGCCTATAAATATGTAGATGGTATCATCATTGTACTAGACTTAGATCAGTACCCCAGTTCACGATATGTGATGATAAGGATACCAGATGATTAATGAGATAAATGTGATATTTGAGCCGTACCCAGATTTGGGATGCCGTACGATAGATTTATCGTACGTGATATGATTATGATGATAGATCCACACTCTTGACTCGAGGATGTCATATTATATATATTGTATCGTATGTGATACTATTGAGGCGGGATCACCGACTATTATATATATATATATATATCGACTCAGACTTAGGTGGTTTTCCTTACCTTTTCGATTAGTCTGTAGTTTAGTCCTGTAGTTTACTTGTAGATGTTATACTAGACTCGAGTCATACCTATTTCAAAACTAACGAATCGTGAATATTTTAAAGACAGGCCAAGGGATTCTACGGATATTTCAACGGACGTACCTTTCTTAAAAACACCGTAGCCCTTATTTTCTAAACACCACGATTCGTGTTATTTCAAATGTCAGAATTGTATGACTCATATATATAAATGTATATTCGTACATGTTGCGTTATTATTCATGTTCTACATATTCTTACTGTTTGCATCACATTGCATACTTAAACTGCGTTTCATTAGTTATTGTTAAAATCATGCTGTCAGGACACCAGCACTATTACCGATAATGCGTATGCTCCACGTACAACTGCTTGCCGGCTCACACACATCATCATCGGTAATTGCCATGTCACGTACACTTAGAGAATATTGCTCTATTGATATCATTTGATAGCCGATAGTTCCAATATGTTATTGTTTCATATGCTAGTACATTATTTCATTCATTGCTTGATATTTCATGCGTATTTATATTTCATTTGTAATGAAAATATTATAAGGGCCAGTCCGGATTGCCGGAGCCCAGTATTCATTATTATTGACTATTCAGTTTTGGATTTCAGATTTCCATGAGATTTCTGGATTTGGAGAAACCGCAAGGATTTTATAAACTGATTATCATTTTAAAATGAAATTTACGGTTTTCTTATGATTTGATTTGAGATATGTCCACCATGAGTTTTCTTGGCTCTTGAGCGATATCATACACCCGATTCAAGGAGGAGGAGGAACCGTCTGTGGGTGCATGGTAGACCCGGTGCGGTACCCTGAGGCAAGATGGTCGCAGATGATGGTGTTGAGCCTGGCAGGGGAGCACTACCGGCCGGTGATTTTATTGTGACTCGACGGATATTTGGAGGATAACGATCGGAGTACAGGCTAGTCCGGATAGCCGAAGCCTGAGGTTTTGAGATTTGAGGTTATGGGCTAGTCCGGATAGCCGGAGCCCTAGATATTGAGATTCGAGGTTACAGGCCAGTTCGGATTGCGGAGCCTGAGATATTGAGATATTGAGATATTGGGATTTTTGTTTTTTATCGATGCTTGACACAGATTTCATGTTGATTTCATTGATGATACCTCGATTTATATATATGCAGAAATCTCACTAAAGAAAGAAAATAGTTTTCACATTCATGATGTATTCTGTTTTCATTTTATTGCATTCATACCTCATAATTATGATATGTTGCTACCTGAGGCACTGACACGAGCACTTGGTATTACACTTATGTATAGATATTTACCCTTGCCACCTTATCATGCTTCAGACTTTATCATTTTGAGGTTATATATTACTGATCGTATTGACCTAGGATTGAGTCATACATATGATTTCTTCTCGGTGATGTTTTCTACTCACGAGTTGGAAACTCACCCACGTTGTGCCACAGATTCTTGCAAGTTTTGCCGTATAGGTTTCCTTGGCGGCTTGCTGGCACACTGCTTCTTTCTGGGGTAATTGCTTTGGTAGGTGGATTCACTCATATCGTGACAACCATTATACATTTATTTATTTCAATTGTATCTAGTAAACTCTGTTAACCAGACTTGTATATTTATTAGAATTAGAAGACCAAAGTTTTATATTCTTTCGACCTTAGAGTCGCGCGTTGTATTATTATGGGTTTTATCGCTGATTTTGAGTTTCCTTTTGAGTTTTGATCCTCGCTTTTCGGCATTATATATTATATTGCTTGCGTGGTTGTGACCGTCAATTGACGAAGAGCTAGCTCCCCCTTGGGGATGCCTTTATTGATATTATGCATGTTGTACCCGTTTGGGGACAGTATTTACAAAGGAAACCATGCCGAAATTTTTAGAAAAGACTTGATGTTTTTAAAAAACGCATATTTCGGCTTATTTTAACAAAACACTTTCTTTAAAATGGTTTAGATTTCTGGGCTTTTGGCTTACTTGAATTAGATGGGTCCTATAGACTTCATATGATTCAAGTGCCAGTCACGTGCTATTTCGGGTCGTGACACACATAATGACATAGCACGATACTCTTGGAAAAATATTGTTGTGGCAAATACAATTTTTCATGAAAATACCTTGAACTATAAAAACCCGGTTTTCTTTTAAATAGTATTATTAAAATCTTTGCGATTATGCCTCTACAACCCATTTTGGGGAACCTGCTATTGGATGGTGCGGATTATTGCATATTCTCAGGCTAGTAGAGCGAGATGCAGACCTTCTTATGGAGCATTCGATCTCGAAAGAATTTTAATACAATTTTTAAGAAAAGTGACATTTTCTATTTAATAATAAAATTAATTTTTATAAATATATAAATATTATCAAAACACATATTTTCAAGATATAATAAAATTCCATGTTTTCTAAAAAGATAAAAGAATAACAAGTTTCACCAAAACACCACCAAGTATCAATACAAGACAAGTTTTACACTTAAATACCATGAACTATACAAGCTAGGTTAATATTCAATAAAATCCCTCAAAATCTTAAAAGTTACACCCATGAAAACCCTAAATACGATAAATAAATACTCGAGGTTTATTTTGAAAGTATACAAAATATTTTTCATAAACCCCTCGAGTTATATAAATTACATTAAGGATCTTAGTAAATATAGGTTTAAGCGAGATCAATTCTTTTGAGCCTTCGGGAGCCGGAGAAAGTGAGTGCTTGCTTATTTAAGGTAGAAAACTAAAATGATGTTATCAATAGTAATTGTCTTGGAAAAAGACAAATCCTGCCGTCCATGTGCAGCAGTTATCGATAACACTTAAATCCAATTCAGGATCCAAATTCTGTTCTAAGTGTCTGATTCAAGTCCGAGTCTAAATCAATCTGAATCCAATCCAAACATGAATCCAATTCAACTTGAATCCAATATACCAAACATATATACTTGAACTTGAAATGAATATCAGAACATTATCAAAACATGCAAACATGACTTGACTTGACCGAACCATGACTATATCTTGACTTGATTACATGCCTACTTGATACATCCTGAAACCGTTTACATGAACGACTTGTACCCATGGTCTCGGCAAGTCTGATAAATACAATAAAATACAATATACATTACGGGGTTTAACGAGGTAGACTGGTATGGAATGTGTTAAAAGTGGCACGATGATGGACACTAAAAGACATCTACATGAACATCCGTGCCGTTGTCCCGTGGGTATTGACGGGGCCTTGTACTTTCCGTTTCTTATAGTCCACGGGATAGTTGGACTCCTCTCGTAAACACTGATACATTCTGTACCAAGCTACAAACAACTACGTTAGTATAACAGACAGTTCTATTCTCTTTACCAGTTCTATTCTCTTTACCTGTCTATTTCATTCTTTATTTGGGACTTACCGAGCGTTAGTTCGCTAACGACATTTCTGTCTATTATTTCTTTGGAATGTTCGTCAGGAGGACCCGACTTTCAGAAGTTCAAGCCCAGCCAGGAGTAATTGGAGCAGATACCCGAGCAACTCGACTACTAGCTTACTTGTACTTATTTCCATTTCATATGCCACTGTTTAGGTATTGCTTTCAGCATTGTATTTTTCATTTTCAAACCAGTTGTAATGTAAGGAATGGATATTAATAAAATTTGTTGTTTATATTACATCTCTTGTCATTCTTGTGCATTTATTTACATATTGCTTATTTACGCTTAGCGTGTTTACTTCTGAGTAAATACGTCGCGGCCCGTCACGTCGACTTCTCTGTACACTGGGAAGTGGGGTGTGACAGGTTTATACATCCTAAATCAAAATACAGTTCTAAATATATAAAACATTCATAAGAGGAAAAGTTCAGAAATGAACAATGCCTTCTTGTGGCACTGTAGACTTGGTCATATCAATGCGACAATACTAGCTAGGTTGCATAAGGATGCATATTTAGAACCGTTCGAATCTACATCTTATGAAACTTGCCAGCCCCTTCTCAAAGGAAAGATGACCAAAACTCCGTTTACGCGACACGGAGCAAGTGCTGTTGAACTTTTGGGACTGATACATAATGATGTATGCGGTCCTATGTCTATACATGCCAGGAATAGTTCCTCGTACTTTATTACATTAACCGATGATCTCTCAAGATTCAGATATGTGTTCCTGTTGAAACACAAATCTGAAGTTTTTGAGAAATTCAAGAAATATAAGAGCGAAGTAGGGAACCAGACGGGTAAAAGTATTAAAATTCTTTGATCTGATCGAGGATGCGAATACTTAAGCACGGAATTCTGAGATTATCTAAAAAAGAATAGGATTCTGTCTCAGCTTACTCTTCCGTATACACCACAGCACAACAGTGTATCGAAGCGGAGGAATCGCACCCTATTAGATATGGTACGCTCTATGATGAGTATTGTCGAGTTACCTATTTCCTTTTGGAGTTATGCACTTGAGACAGCTGTATACCTATTGAATCAAGTTCCATCAAAATCCGTGCCTAAAACACCATATAAGATATGGAGTGGAAAGAGACCATATCTTAAATGAGTTAGGATATGGGGTTGTCCGGCCTATATTAAAAAACAAAATCCGGACAAACTCAAAGCACGATCAGTTCTTTGTAAGTTTGTGGGATATCTAAAGAATTCACATGGATATCTATTCTACCACATTGAGGAACAAAATGTGTTTGTTGCTCAACACGCAACCTTTTTAGAAAAGGAATTTCTTATAAAAGAAATTAGTGGTAATGAGGTAGAGCTGGAAGAAGTTCCAGATATATAAACTACAACTGAAGATTTGGTAGAACCGGAGGATTCGATAGTCCCCGACGGACCTCAGCCACTCCGCAGATCTAGTAGGGTTTCTCACCCACCTGAAAGATACTACGGTTTTCTCATAGACGGTGGGAGCAAGGATTTCATCATGGAAGATGATGACCCGACTAGTTTCGAGCAGGCCATCACAAGTGGGGATTCTATGAAATGACTGGATGCTATGCGATCAGAGATGGAATCCATGTACACCAACAAAGTATAGACTTTGGAAGTTTCTCCTGAAGGGGTAAAACCCATTGGGAGCAAGTGAATCTTCAAGAAGAAAATTGGTATAGATGGAAAGGTTGATACCTTCAAAACTAGACTTGAGCAAAATGTTTTCGTCAACGACCAGGTGTCGACTATGATGAAACCTTTTCTCCGGTGGGTATACTTAAGTCCATCAGGATCCTACTTGCCATTGCTGCATACCATGATTATGAAATCTGGCAGATGGACGTTAAGACCGTTTTTCTAAATGGTGATTTAGAAGAGAGTGTGTATATAACACAGCCAGATGGTTTCGTAGACAGTGGGAGCAGTGGAAAGCTGTGCAAGCTTCTTAAATCAATTTGCGGATTAAAGCAGACGTCGTGGAGTTGGAACATCTGTTTTGATATAGCAGTCAAAGAGTTTGACTTTATCAAAAAACGTAGATGAACCATATATATATATATATATATATATATATATATATATATATATATAAAGGTTGTAGAGAGTAAGGTTGTCTTCCTCGTATTGTACGTAGATGAAATACTCTTGATTGGAAATGATGTTTCTATGCTACTCTCGGTCAAACTCTTCCTATCACAAAAGTTCTCCATAAAAAATCTGGGTGATGCCTCCTATATCCTGGGGATAAAGATCTATAGAGATAGATCTAAAAGGATGTTAGGATTATCTCATTCCAGATACATATATACCATACTAAAGAGAATTAGTATGGAAGATTCTAAGTGTGGTAATTTACCCGCTTGTTCAGGAATCACTCTCTCCTAAGAGATGTTTCCCAAAACTGATTTGGAAAGGGCTCGCATGAACGTGATACCCTATGCTTCTGCAGTTGGGTTTATCATGTACGTGATGTTATGCACCAAAACGGATGTAGTTTACGCACTTAGTGTGGTAAGTAGTTATCAATCAGACCCAGGAGAGAAACACTGGATAGCTGTGAAGAACATTCTTAAGTACTTGAGAAGAACTAAGGATATGTTCTTAGTGTATGGTAACAGAGAACTCCAAATGGAGTCCTTTACCGATTTGAGCTTCCAGAGTGATAAGGATGATAGAAAGTTTGTCTCGGGATTTGTCTTCACCCTCAACGGAGGGACGGTATGTTGGAAAAGTTCCAAGCAAGCTACCGTTGCATACTCGACGATGGAGGCTGAATACATCGCTGCCAACGATGCTGCCAAAGAGGCTGTCTGGATGAAGAAGTTCATTATTGAACTTTGTGTGGTTCCATCGATTGTAGATCCAATACCTTTGTATTGTGATAACAATAGAGCAGTGGCTTTGGCCAAGGAACCCCGGTCCCATCAGCGATCCTGACATATTCTGAGGCGGTATCACCTGATCTGGGAGATAGTTGATCGCCACGAGATCAAGGTCGGGAGAGTAGACACGAAGGACAACACGGCGGATCCACTCATGAAGTCCATACCCCAGACACAGTTTGAGAGACTTTTTGGGATGTTGGATATGCGATACTACAACAACTGGCCTTAGTGCAAGTTGGAGATTGTTAGGAATATGTATACCCTAGAAGCCATTATTGTACATTATAATGGATGCTATATATATATAGGACTTTCTTGCTCGACATGATATTATGCTATCTGGTTTCTCTTTATCTTAATATATGCTTTTGTTTGTTTACTGTCTTTTTGATACATGTTGATAAAGCCCTTAGGATGTTAGCTTAACTACCAGAACTATGATGCAGATCATACTAGTGGGGCTTGTGTAGTCTATAAGCACATCCTTTACAGTTCCTAGTCGAGATAATATCAAGACAGGGTATCGATATTCCATAGTAGACTAGTATGTACGTTTCTTAACCCTGTATGGGGCGATGGTTGATCCCACAGCCATTGGTGTTTGACATCAAAGATTGTACACATGTGCTCATTGGAGAATGAGTACACCGAACATGACTCGTCGAGAACTCCTAGATGGTACCATACCTATGTTCAGATAGCAGTTCTCTGGTGACACTTGTACATGTTAGTCTATAGACTTGAGATCGTCATAATATCTTGTGTGGTTCCCACTGTGCTTTGATTTCCTCCCTGCCACGGCTTAAATGAGTCGTGCAAACAGGTGGTTTTTGGGTATAGTCTCGAGTCACATGGATGCAGTGAGTGATAGGAGGGTTTCGTCTCTCCCGGTATTGAGAGTTGATGTCGCGCTATGCTCGATTGGCTATAATAGCAAGTCCCTGGTCAGGTCTGATGAGATTTACTGATAAGTGTTATTAGTAGTTTCTCGAAAGGTTATAGGCCACACATCGGCATGACTTATCGAGTTATTGGGGTCTGACGATTCCACCCCCAGACTCAATATACGACATATCAGACAAAGAGACCAGACAATACGGTAAGTATTGCTTATAGGCTCTACGGGAGTTTGGACAAGTTTTCTTGATGATCTTCTATTCGTTCAATACCTGGGTAGCCGTTATGTCCAGCCAGTACCGTTGATGGCTTGTGGGTATCTGATGTGATTATTACTTACTGCTGGCGTATTGACGAATCTTTAGAGTTCCACATAGAGGTTTCCTAGCTCTAGCGAAACGAAGTAGGGCACGTATGGAGATATGTGCGGGAGTTTGATTAAATACGAGTATATAATACCATATTCTAATCTAGCGTTTATGATATAACCGGATTTTTGAATCAAGTATTAATTTAATAATTTGATATATATGTGTGTGTGTGTGTGTGTGTGTGTGTGTGTGTGTGTGTTTACCGCCAAAAACCGGGAAGACGAAACCGTGTAGGTCGTCTTGCCTGAATTTGGGGGCAGATGCTATGTGGTTTTATCTATCTACCTCTCCGAAGATGCCAAGTTAATTTATGGCATCGTGTATCGAAGGTTTAAACAGATGCGGCCGTTGTAGTAGACTTCGTCAGATTCCCCCTCGTTGTGAGAGGTATTTTTGATTGTGGGGACGCTCTTCCCTGCAGGCGCAAGCCCCTGCAGTTAATTACGTTACCGTATCGTGGTAACCACTTTCTCCTGCTCCAGAAGATCATTTCGTGTCGTATGTGTTTATTTTATTTTTGGTTTCCCGTGGATTGTATATGGAGACAAATTTGGGTTGTCACCCGTAGGGCATGGATTAGTCCAAATCCGTATTTTCTTAGATTTGGGTTTGGTTTGATTTAAGGATCGTTAACCTTATTTGAGATTAAGATCAACTTAAATATTTGTTAAGGATACGTTAATCCGATATTGAACTAAGATCTACTTAACGGGGGTTCAGGATCATTTTTGATCTAATGAAAGAGCATTTGGGCTCTATCGTTTTAGTTTAAGGATGTTACGGTCCATGGGCTAGTTTAAAGACATTACGGTCTATGGGCTAGTTTAAAGACATTACGGTCTATTAGGATATGCTCATGGGTTTGAGAGTGCATCCAAGAGCTGTTGGTTGTCGGGACCCTCCATCTTTCTGATATCGTTGAAGAATTACAACGACATATATCAGAGGTGTGGAGAGATGTACCCTTGAACCGAACTCCAGATTGAAGGGAGAGATCATAGTGGAATGAACATTATTTTAGATACCACGTGTCAGGAGATTATTGGTCATCTCTGGGACTAAGATCGATTTGGGAGGGACCGTGTATAAGAAGGCTCGGTTGATTGATGGTCAAAAGATTTTTGGCCTCGGGAGACTTGGCTAATTTGGGCTAAGCTTGGCCTCTCACAGTGTTAAACACTAATAAATGTTTGGCGCTCACGTGCTCCAACGTGAGGCTCTTAAGCAGTGACACTGAAATTCGGAGCACTCACGTGTGGCATGTGAGGCACCCGAATATTGGGCACTGTTTCTTTTGGGCTTATTCCTTCGTTCTATACATATAAGTGTAAACAGTTAAATGTTGCAACTATCATGTGTAGACACGTGAGGCGCCACTAAATTGGGCACTGCCTCTTTTGAATTTATCTTTCTATTCTTTTCTAAGTGCTAAGCACTATTGGAGGTCACGTGGGATCACGTGACTCAATCTCATTTGTCCTTTTTATTCCTCAAAGGTGCTCATGTGGGAACACGTGATCTGTCGTTATAGCGTTGAACGCTAATATGCATGGGGCTCTTGATCTTAGTCTTGAGAATTTCAAGTCCTTTGTTTTATATGAATTAAATTCTTATGCAGGATTAAACCCTAGTTTTATCAGAGGAATTAAATTCCTATGTCTTTGAAAGAATTAAATTCTTCAAACCTAGTTCTTTTCTCTAAGTTTTGGGACTGCATAACAAAATCTCCCCGATGAGAATTAAATTCTCAACTTATGGGGAGATCTGCTTCTGCAGACCTCAACCAGAGGAAGAACTAAGTTATTTTTTGGAAGAGTTAAACTCTTGTAAAAGGAGATAAAATAATCTCTGAGTCTTTTTCCTCACCTAGGGTTTCTTTTTCTCTAAAGAGAACTCCTCTTCTTCTTTATCTTCTCAAATCTTATTGTGGGGGGGGTCTCCTCTCCTTCTCTATTCAGCCTCGAGTCTTTTATATAGCAGAGAAAAGTTTGTTGATTTTTGTTAAGGAAATCTCTCATTGAGAGATTTTGATTAATTCGGGAATTTTATCCACCGTTAGATCTTTGATCCAGGGACTTCTGTTTTACAGAAGACTTTTTTCTTTTTTTTAACAAGATTGGGAAAATATTTTCCCATATAGAGCTTATTCTGTATCTTGGTGATTTTTAATCACCATTGAATTTTTAATCCAACGGTGCTCTAATTTACAGAGCACAATCTTTCTTGTTTAGAAAGATTGGGAAAATATTTTTCCATAGATAGCTTATTCTGTATCTTGGTGATTTTTAATCATCATTGGATCTTTAATCCAACGGTGCTCTGATTTACAGAGCACAATCTTTCTTGTTTAGAAAGATTGGGAAAATATTTTTCCATACAGAGCTTATTCTGTATCTTAGTGATTTTTAATCACCATTGGATGTTTAATCCAATGGTACTCTGATTTACAGAGCACAATCTTTCTTGTTTAGAATGAGTGGGAAAATATTTTCCCATATAGGGTTATGATCCCTCTTATTTAGAATTTAATTCTATCGGCTCAGAGGGTATTAGGAACCCTCCCGTATAGCACGTGACTCATAGCACTAGGCCGGTTTGCTTATATGCAGCAGTCCCAGAGAAAAGCATCACGTGTTGGCACGTGATGCGCCTTATAGCCTGTTATTTGTTTTAGGAAGGCGCCTATATAGTTTGTATATAGATGCTCACGTGTCTGCACGTGAGACTCAATTTCAGCCTTTATTTGTTAAGCGTACTGCCTATAATTTTCGCTCCAAGGCGCATCATGTGCGAGAACGTGATGCTCCATTTGGGGAATTTTTCCATCGCTTTTTGGTTCATTATTTATTTATTTTTTATAAGGGAACAAATGCCCCCACATCGTTGTTCTCATGTGGCTTGCACGCGAGTAAAACGCTGTCACCTTTACAGCCGTTGGATTGCCTAGGGGAACGGGGAGGTGAACCGCCCTTGTCACGTCTTATAAATGCAAGGGTTTGTCCTTTGGGAAGCCACTGTTCTTTCATCTTCTTCCTTCCTTGTCTTCTTCGAGAATTTAATTCTCCTTTTAAGAGCTTAGTTATCTGTTCATTGCAGTTTCAGAGTTAAACTCTGTTAGAAAAAGAAACCTTTTCTAGGTAAAGATCTCGAACATTAGAGAAACCCTTTTCTTAAAGAAAACTTCTGGATTTTAAATCTGCCATGAAAGCTTTGCTCTCTTCTGAAACCCATCTCTCAGAGATCCAAATGCGTGATCTTTGAGTAGTAACCCTTAATACCTTAGGCATTCCTCCTCTGATCTTTAAGGATTCATGGCATTTGATTTTTCATTTCCTCTTCATGGGGGTTTCTGGAATTTAATTCCATTGCATAAAAGGAATTTAATTCCTCACTAAAGAGCTCTGCTCTGAAAGATCAAAAGGTCTCCTCAGGAATTTCATTCCCTGGTGGCCTCGATCACATTTTCACAGGGTTTTTCCTTACTTGCATAAATTCAAATTTGTTGGGTATTTTAACAGAACTTGCTTTCTCTATGAGGATGTCAAAAGTTGTTTAAACTCCCATGTCCGTTTAATGAGAATCTTTTTAGATTCTCATAATAATTGTCCTGTCTTATCATTGGTGAGCTGCCATATTGATTTTGTTGGGTCCATTAGTTTTGCAATCAGTGGTCCTATTGAACAAACTTTCTGTCGTTTCCCTCTAATACACACACACACACACACAAATAGGTTTCATTAACGGCCTTTCTTTCCTCTTTTTCAGGAATAATGGTTTCTCTTCCTTACTTTCCTTTTACTCGCTCAGATGCCGCTTTTCCGCAATCGCCGTCGGATGAGGAAGCCATGGCGATGATCCGGGCCTATGATAGGGATTGCAGTAGTTTGCTCTTATGGGGAGTCTGGTATGGGCACATTATCCGGGGCCGCCGCAACTTTACTTATGAAATGCCAACAGAGCCTCTGCGCCCAATATCGCTGATGGAGCGTCCGTCGACCGCTTATGCGGTGGAGGTGGCTAATTGGACTCCTACAGGCCGGCTTGAGCCATCAACAACTGGGATACCTAACCAGCCCTTGCCGGCTATAGATATCTTGGGGCGCCGCATCTGTCAAGGTGAAGCCTGACCCTGGGGAGAAGTCTATAAGGTAGGACTTACCCCTCGTCATCCAATTGGCTATCTCCCTTGGGCTCGATATGTCCTCTCCGCCCACCGTGCACGGTTGCAGAAGGTCGGGTTATATTAAGCGGTGTACGCGTCACTTTTTCATTACCCGGCTCCTCACGTCTGGTGGGTTAAAGCTTTCCTGAACCAATGGAATTTTCCCACCAACACCTTTTTCCTAGGGGATCGTGAGGTCTCGATTTCACTGGAAGAGTTTCACGAGATATCTGGATTTTCGATCAGGGGAGAGCACTATGAAGAGTTGCTGCCTCCCGATGAGTATGTATTCACGACCGTGCCTGCTATGCTTGATGGATTGACGACCGAAAATGCCGTCCGTCATAAGTACCCCAGTCTAATCAAGACTCTGGGTATTTTCAAAAGGGTATTTTCAAAAAGCTGTTCGCGGAGTCAGAAGAACAGGGCGTCACCTTTAAGAGCTTCATCGCCTGTTTTCTACGTGAAGATGTCTTATCAAAATAGGCTCCAAAATTTGCGAACATTAATGACCCTTTTGGGTTTGGGCTGAATAAGCTGCCGGCCAAAGAAGAGGACTTGCCGTAGTTTTACATTCTGGCTTCGTCGGCATGCCCTTCAATTCAATTGCGGCCCCTGGCATGGACAAAGAGACCTTCGTCGGCTTCATCAGTCTTTGGCTCAGTTGGTTCGCCATGTCGACGCATCGACGCTTCATGAGAGCCTCCGTATTCTACCCCGCTTATCGTGTAGCTGACGGGGCATGGTTGGCCGTTGGCATTCCAGGGCTGTCGCATCTTTATCATGGATTAAGTGTCGCGACCAACACTTCAACCCCAGGTACAGACGTCGTGAATTCCTCCCTCCTCTACTTCACACATAGATCGAAATGCATGTATTGAGAGCGTTCGTAGCACATCGGAAGCCAGATTTTTATGACTCCTATACCTTCCCACGGGTCATGAGGCTGGTGGATGCTTCTGCTCCTGACCCTCCGTGTTGCTTAATCCGTACTCCAACGAGGGTGGGATGGTTTTTATCGACCGAGTCCTCTCTGCTCCCGCGGGGCTTATCCAGCAGCTGTTTGACTTGTCGAAAGGTGGAGCGTCGTATTTAAAACCTAAAGAGATCATGCACCTGTAATCGATTAGGCCGGGCTACCTGGTGTTTCGGCAGAATAACGCGACCCATTTTATGCGGTACAATCCGCATCACTTCGCCCAGCAGTTGGGCTATAACCAGGGTGTCCCTTTCGAGGCATTCTTGGTTGAACCTACTCCGTCTCTGGAAGTCACGCGTGGCGTCACCCATCACTTCATGCGGCTGAACACCGGCTCCCGTTTCGTGATCCCGAGGCTGACTATATTCCAAGGTGTGTGGGATCCTTCACGGGTTGGTATCGTCATCCATTCGGTCCCGTCATCGTCGAGGAGAGGCAGGTACTCTTTGAATATCGATTGTCGGCTCCAGCCTAAGCCACTGGTATTCCATTGCGGCCGCGGATAGTGGTGCGTGCTCCATTGAGGGATGGTAGTGTGGTTCTCATCCCGAAAACCGGCAGAAGCATAATCGACTCCTCGCACTGTTGGGATGCCAGTGCGCACTAGAGCTCGAGCCAAGGCCTCTGATGAAGCGCCAGTGATAGTACCATCAGTGGCAGTGTCATCCACGGACGTATGCCAAAAGAGGATACCAGAAGCGAGGTTGGCCAATGTCGCACCAAAGCACCGAGGGGAAGGAAGTGATACTCTTCCAGTGTTAGCTCCAGCTCGAAAAGGAGGAAGAAGACAGTTGCTGGTCTCCTTGACCTCTTGATGGAATTTAAGCCTATTTTTCAAGACGAAACCATCTCCATGCAAGAGCTGGATGACAGTCTTATTTATCCTGGCTCGTCCGCTGAGGAAACCGCACAATTAGTTGAAGCTTTAAGGCACTCGCAGGATGAGACCGAAAATGTGCGCATCCCGAAGAAGCCCTACCCCCCGGTTATCTTCTAAGAAGATCCCCCTTCACTACAGTGAGTACATATGGGTCCTCTGCGAAGGGAAGATGAAAGAGCCTTCAAGCAGCCCATCTCGGCTGCTTCTGAAGATGAGCTGGCACTGAAGACCGGTGGGCATGAATCTGCATTTGAAGCCCGGCGAGCACATTTCCTCAGGAAGGAACGACGGCTTGAAAAAGCCATACTAGAAGCATCCTGGCGCATCGGTATGTGTGCTTTCCGTATTTTCCTTTTGGCAAATAATTTTTATCGCTTTTTATATCTCCTTATCTTTGCGAAAACTTTGCAGGGACTTCAGTAACGAAAGAGGATCTGAGCCCAGGCCATGCCATGAACACAGCTTCTATAGATGTCTCCCATGACACATCGGCAGGTGCATAAGGGATTACTATTGTTCCGCCGGTGTCTATTCCTCGAGCGGAGGTGTCCTCATTGGACATGAACCCTATGGTTTTTTCTGGTGGCGTCTTGGAGACTGTAGGAGGGACCGCGAAGGCCACTGTTCCTTCTCTGGAGCCTGAAGTGGCGGTTGTTGCTCCGCAACTGGAAGCTGCTACGCCAGCAAATATCCCCGGTGATGTGCTTGAGGGCGTGGAGGAGGCTGCCGAAGCTGCTATACCTCCAGTTCAAGGCGAGCGGAGCGTCGAAGGTAATCTCTTACATTTTATTTTATTGATCCCCTCATTACCTGAACCCTTCTTTCTTTCAGAACTGTGGGAATTGGCGGCTTCTATAGTGGACCTATCTCCCAGAAGTCCTTCCAGCGCTTACTTGACATGGCTGCCCTACGGGCGATATCCCCGCAAAGCATCGTCCTTTCTTCCGGGAAAGGTCGGTGTTCTTTGACCCCTTCGCTTTATTATCACTTTTTACGATGATGCTAACATGCCCTCTGCAGTTCTGGAAGATGATGATGAAGTGGAGATCCTTGATGGGCCTGGGGATCTTTCAAACCCCCCTTGCATGGCTGTGGGTAAGTAAAACTTTACCCTTAGTATTGTTTTGTTTATTCCATGTTTGCCAGTCTCGCTGACTAGTCGTAAACTTTGACAGCTTTGCCAGCTCCAGCTCCATTAGAGTCCAGAATCTTTATGCCACCAGGCCCATATGCTTGACGTGCGTCTGAAAGGATGGCGAGACAAAGCATTCACTCCTTGTCGATCCTCATTGAAGATCTTCGCGCTGGTATTTCTGTTATGGCCAAAGAATTTTCTGCCGAAGTCAATACTTCTTTGCCCTTCCTTGCCACTTATCATGATGAAACATTGGTGCATGTTTGGGTTGAGTATTGTCGCCGAGTGGATGCTTGCTTACATAATCTCGAGTGTATACGCCTTCCTTCCGAGCTCTTAACTGCAAAGGTGAGCCTGCAGGGGTGGATTGAGCGGTGCGCCGCTAATCTACAGTCTTGCGAGAAGGGGCTTAACCGGAAATTTTCAGAGAGAGAGCTAGCTTCAAATGCTTTGGGGGAACTCCAGGCTCAACTCATTACTAAGACCATCAGTGCGTACGAAATTTGGCGGGTGCTTCAAGAAGCTATCACGAAGGTGGTAGCTCTTGATAAAGCCGTTATTTTTACCTGCGAGATGCTTGAAGCTCATAAAGTTGCTGAAAAGGAGCTTGAGAGTTGGTTCGCCTCGTATCAGTTTCAGGAGGAGACCCGTCTTGTGGCAATAACAAAGCTTGAAGCCGAGGCCCAGCAGAAGAACGATGAACTGACGAGCTTATTGAACCATCCGCCGGCTTGAAGATCTTTTTTTTTATATTCTCCCCCCTTTTTTGTATTTACTCCTGAATGAGAGTATCTTTTGATTCTTTTATGAAATGTACCTTGTATTCATTTGGATTCATGAATAAAAGACATATTTTATTTCATACTGGTGTGTCCCTTTTAGTAAATGCATCTATAGATAGTCTATCTTGATCTCCTTACAGGGCGGCGATGGCTTAGGAAACAGGTTCAGGTCTGCCGCCTAAGACTTTTCAACTTTATGAGCCGTGAGGGTCTCATAAAGACTTTTCTCCCTATGATTCGAGAGGATCCCGTAGGTGTATTTTCTCCTAAGGAGTCGTGAGGACTCATAAGTGCGTGTTTTCTCTTGAAAGTCGTAAGGATCTCACAAGAGAATTTTTCCTCCTTACAAGTCGAGAGGACTTGTAAATGGTTGTTTCCCTCCTTGCCGATATTCGACTTTGGAGAGTGTGGCCTGTGAATAGTATGCAATAGTCCATCTTAGACCGACTTGCAGGGCCCCAGTGCTTAGGAAACATGTCCTTATCCTCATTGCCTAAGGCTTTTCCCTACGAGTCGAGACTAATCGAGAAGTTCTTGCAAGGACACTAATTTCCTCACAGGTCGAGACGAATCGAGAAGTTCTCGCAAGGGTTTCCTAACGTCACAGTTAACTCATGCTAATAGAAGTCCGTTAGGGTCTGTGGTACTAAGGTTTTTTACCTGTCGCACCGTCGCGTTGGCCGATATATTCGCCGATATGCAATCTTGCTGTTCGGGTTCCCCACGACTGTCGTGTCTCTGATCCTTTCGGGGGCTGGATAAGACGTCTTCAAGTAATATTCTAGGTAATATTACCTTCGAAAGAGCAAACGTTAGGGATATTCCATGTCGCTTTTTACTTGAGGTTAGGCTCAGTTTGGGAGCCCCGATGAGTCATGACCATTCCGCGCTGGTGTGGGATGATCTCCGATAGTCTTTTCAGGTCTCATTTGAGTTGCCGTCAAGCCCCTGAAGCGAGGGATTTTCCTTGGCTTCGTTTGTTGACATTGTGCCTGCAATATTGCGATGACTGTCGAGGTTGTCTCTGGGTTATCTGTGAACCGCCGAGATTTGGAACTAGGGGACTTTGTCATGGCTCCGTTTGTTGATGTCGTGTCTGTATCCCGCTGGAGGGAGGAGGAATGCTGTTGGTTAATCTCTAGGCTGTGGATGTCGCCGTCGAGACTTGGAACTAGGGATTTTGTCATGGTTCCGAGGTAGTCTTTTGGTTTTCCGTGAACTGTCGAGATTTAGAACTAGGGGACTTTACCGTGACTCTGAGGTAGTCTCTAGGCTGTCTGTGAACCGTAGAGATTTGGAACTAGGGGACTTTGCCATGGCTCCGTTTTGCTGACGTCGTATCCGCTTCTGGTTGGAACGAGAAGAAGAACGCTGTTGTTGATTTCTAGGCTGTAGATGTAGCCATTGAGATCTGGTTTCTCTTTGACGGAGCATGGTGAGACAATATGGTTCCCTTTTCGTTGGTGCCCATGGATCGTATACAGGGGTCGATGTGATTTAACTTGCACAACAAAGTTTCATTTTTTTGTTTTTTTCAGCGATGCTCTATCATTTCAGCTTTTTATATCGTGAAAATCGCGATCGCCCAATCATTTCGGCTATTTTTCATGGTGCCCAATCATTTCGGCTATTTTCTTTTTCTTTACTCGCCGCTTTTTATTGCGAGTTGCCCAAACATTTCGACTATTTTTATATGCATATATTTTACTTGCTGATTTTTGTTGCAAGTTGCCCCATCATTTCGGCTATTTCATATGCATTTTTTGCTCGCTAATTTTTGTTGCGAGTATGGAACTCGATATCTGATACTAATCTCGGCATCAGCACCGCTACGACTGGAATATTGCAAGGAGCGAATCATCATTTTCCATGAATGTACTTGGAATTTGATTCCGATTTAGGCATCAACATCGCTGCCACTAGGACATTGCTAGGAGCGAATCATCATTTGCCTTTTTCGATTCGAGCAAAGGTGGCAGCAAACAGGGTTAGGATCCTGTCGACTAAGACTTTTGATTTCATGAGCCGTAAGGGTCTCATAGAGGTGTTTTTCCCTACGAGTCGTGAGGATCTCGTAGGTGCGTTTTCTCCTTAAGAATCGTAAGGATTCTTAAGTGTGTGTTCTCTTATAAGTTGTAAGGATCTTACAAGGGTGTTTTCTCTTTATAAGTTGAGAGGACTTACAAGTGTCATTCGCCAAATGGGGAAATTTCGCGCCATTGGTGGAACTTGGTGGGGGATACATTTATTTGTGCCCGTGGATTGTATACAAGGGTCATTATTGAACCGCTTTGTAGGGAAACTTGAGGAATGTGATGGCTTAAGAATAGATTTAGATCCCTGTAGCTTAAGGCTTTCAAATCCTATGAGCTGTGAGGGTCTCATAGAGGGGATTCTATTTACGAGTCGTGAGGATCTCGTAAGTGTAATTTCTCCTTAGGAATCGAGAGGATCCCTAAGTGTGTTGTTCCTTTGTGAGTCGTAAGGATCTCACGCATGTGTTTTCTCCTCAAAAGGTCGAGAGGACCTTGCAGGTGTCTTTAATTTAACGAGATTGTGCCCTTTCGGGTTTTCACAAAATCGCCGGTAGTCATGCTGTTTTCACTCATGGTGCCCTTTCGGGTTTTCATCCGTGCCCATTTTGCTTTTGGATGTACCTTTTTTTTGGCGAGGAAACTCTCGAGAGTAGTTTCGCCACATGTGGCCTATTTGTTCGTCGGCGGGATTTGAATTGCAGTCCTCACCGCCGGGACTTGTGGACTTGCATTCTACTGTCGCCGTGTTTGAGGCAACGTTGTTAGTTTAGGAACTTCTCGGTCTATTGTTAGTTTAAAGACATCTCGATCCAATGTTGGTTTAAGGACATCTTGGTCCACAGCTAGTTTAAGGATGTTGCGGTCCGTTGTTAGTTTAAGGACATTACGGTCCATAGCTAGTTTAAGGACGTTGCGGTCCGTAGCTAGTTTAAGGACATTATGGTCCGTTGTTAGTTTAAGGACATTACGGTCCATAGCTAATTTAAGGACGTTACGGTCCGTAGCTCTCCATGTTTGAGACGGAGTACTGTTGGGTACTTCTCTTAGAGTTTTAACCTAAGAAGATAGCGAGTGGACATAGGTATCGTCATTTATCATTGACCTGGGCCGTGACTCGTCAGGAGTAGTATTTTTTCAGGAATCGGCTGTTTATTGGCCAGAAAGGTCTTTCGCTATGAATGTCCATGAGCAAGTAGGCTCCCCCTTGGTAGACCTTGTCTATGATGTACGTTCCTTCATAGTTCGGCTCGAATTTCCCCCGTTTAACACGATTGGGGATCAAAGGTCTTTTTATGACTATCATGAGTTCGCCTTGGCAGAACGTTCTCGGCCTAGTCAGTCTTTCGTATGAGCGCGTCATCCTTGCTTTGTAAGCTTCTAGGTTTTGCTGCGCCATGAGACGAGTTTCATCGAGGGTATCAAATTCCTCGAGCCGAAGATGAGCATTCTCTTCGTCCGTCAGCTCGCATCGAACTACCACTTGTAGGGAGGGTAGCTCTATCTCCAAGGGAAGTACCACTTCCATGCCGAATACTAACGCAATTGGTGTTGTATTTGTGACCGTCTTGAACATGGTCCGATAAGCCCAGGGAGCTTCAGGCAATCTCTCGTGCCAATCCTTTTTATTTCTGGACACCATTTTCTTTATGATCTTTGTCAAGGTCTTATTGAAAGCTTCAGCTAGATCATTAGCTCGGGGACATCAAACACTTGAGAGGATCCACCTTTGATATGAGATGGACCTCATTTGCCAAGGCGTAATGTCGGAACTTTGTTATGGCGAAGATCAGTGCCAGGCAATGCTTTTCGATTGGGGGGGTAGTTATTTTCTGTCCCCAGGAGAACTCGACTCAAATAATAGAGAGTTCTTTCCTTCCCCTGGTCGTTCTCTTGTGCCCATAACGCATTTAAAGAACTTTCAAGGGCTGTTGTGTACAGGATGAGGGGTTTTCCCTTGACCGACACGGTCAGTACCTACGGGTTCTGCAGATATTGCTTGATTTCGTCCAGTGCTCTTTGGCATTTACGATCCCAAACGAACGGGATCCCCTTCTTCATTAGATGATTGTAGGGGCGGCATTTGCCAGAGATGTTAGATATGAACCGCCGGATATACGCGATATTTCCTTGGAGAGACCGCAATTGCTTGAGAGTTCTTGGCGAAGGCATTTCCATAATCGCCTTGATCTTCAATGGGTCTATTTCGATGCCCCGGTGTCGTACGATGAATCCTAGGAACTTGCCTGAGGAAACTCCAAATGCGCATTTCAGAGGGTTCATCTTCAGATTATATTTCCGAAGACGCTGGAACACTATTTTTAGATGTTTCCAATGTTCCTCGTGAGATTTTCTTTTCACCACGAGGTCGTCGATATAACATTCAACAATCTCATGCACGAGGTCATCGAAGATCTTTGCCATGGTCCTCTGGTAGGTGGCGCTAGCGTTCTTCAGACCGAATGGCATCACTTTGTAGAAGAATATGCCCAGCAGAGTCCGGAAAGCAGTGTGCTTTTGGTCTTCAGGATGCATCTTGATTTGGTTGTACCCTGAGGATCCGTCCATGAAGGAGAAGAATTCATGGGTGGATGTGTTGTCGATCATTAACTCGGTGACAGGCACTGGAAAGTCATCTTTCGGACAAGCTTTGTTGAGATCCCGAAAGTCTACGCAGATGCGTACTGTACCATTTTTCTTCATTACCGGAATGGTATTAGCGATCCAGTCAGGGTATTGAACTTCTTGGATGAAGCCGGAGTCGATTAGCTTCTTGACTTCGGCATTGATACTCATCCCAAGCTCGAGCCACATTCTTCTTGGCGCTTGTTTCACTGGCTTGACGTCCGGCGATATCGCCAGTTTATGCACAGCTATCTATGGATCTAATCCCGGCATCTCGGAATAGTTCCATGCGAAACAGTCTTTATACTGCATAAGCACATCTTTTAACGTGGCTACCTGTTTCTCAGACAGCAGCTCACTGACGAACGTTGGCCTTAAGTCGTTTGCCATCCCCAAGTCGATTCTTCTCAGGTTGTCTGCTGTGGTGTGTATTCCATCTTCCAGCTCTTTTGGTGCCGGTGGAAATTCCAAGATCACCTCGTTCTCATCTTCATTTGCAAAGAACTGGGAGAGTTCGTCCATATTCTCGTGCTCTCTCTCTTTTGAGAATGTTATCATATGGCAGGTACGAGCTCGTTTCCAAGCCCGGTGCTGACCTACACTTTCCCTCGCAGTGTAGGTTGCTTTCGGCTCATGATTTCATGGCGGAGCTGTTGGATATGTATGCCCTAGAGGCATGTATTGTATAGGATACTATGCATGTATATGTACAGAAACAATCTTTGCTCGAAATGATAGTATGCTATCTGGTTTATCTTTATCATAACATGTGATGTGTTGATGAAGCCCTTAGGACTATTCTTGACTACCAGGATTATGATGAGATCATACTGGTGGGACCTGGGCAGTCTACAAGCATATCCTTCAATAGTTCCTAGTCGAGGGTATATCGAGACAGGGCATCGGTATTACCAGATTAGACTAGTGTGTACGTTTCTTGATCCTGGGGGCGATGGTTGATTCCACAACCATTGATGTTTGACATCAAAGATTGTACACAGGTGCTCATTGGAGAATGGGTACACCGAACAGGACTCGCTGAGAACTCCTAGATGGTATATATACCTATTGTCAGATAGCAGTTCTCTAGCGACACTTGTACAGGTTAGTCTGTAGACCCGAGATCGTCATAGAGTCTTGTGTGATTCCCACTGTACTTTAATTTCCTCCCTACCACGGCTCTATTGAGTCGTGCAAACAGGTGGATTTTGGGTACAGTCCCGAATCATATGGAGACAGTGAGCGATAGGAGGGGTTTCGTCTCTCCCGGTATAGGGAGTTGATGTCGCGCTATGTTTGATCGGCTATAACACCTAAATCCCTGGCCAGGGTTCTCGAGGTTTACTGATAAGTGTTATCAGTAGTTTCTCGAACTGTTATGAGCCATAAATCAGCATGACTTATAAAGTTACTGGGGTCTGACATTTACCACCCCTAGACTTCATATGCAACGTATCAGACGAAGAGACCGGACTGTACGGTAAGTGTTGCTTGCAGGCTCGTAAGGGTTGTGATGAGTTCGCTCGTTGGCCACCTTTTCGTCATGTATCTGGGTAGCCGTTACGCACAGCTAGTGCCGCTGACGTGCTTGTGGTTAAACCCACTGCCAGCGTACTGTCGAGTCTTTAAAGTCCCACACAGAGAGTTTCCTCGTTCAGGCGAAATATGTAGAGGCTGTAAGTTGTTATGGCAGCCGTAAGCTGTTACGGCAGGGTTTTGATTTTGTTCATGTAATTATTACAGGAATAATAATCGGAAGGATAAATACTGGTGGGCTTTGGTTTAAGCCGGATACCGGTATTATATTATTGGATTAATGGTATTCGTATTTTTCGCAATTCGGATGCGGGTATACAGTATACGGTATACGGAGGAGGGGTATTTTTGTAATTGTTACAAGAATACCTTCTAGAAGGTGCCACCTCATAATGACATAATAATGACATCATTTATTTTATGAAAATAAAATGAGGTGGAAATTAAAAGGTACAAGCAAGATGAGGTTGTTGTTATGGAATTACTATTGAAGCATGATACTAATTTATATAATGCATGCTTCAATTATTTCTCTTAGTGCTATATCTTTATTCATCATGCTTGAACACTTTCATTATGATAAACACTTACTCCTTCTCATCTCCTCCTTCTCCTTCTTCTTATAAATAGCTTCACATGAGATGTGAATGTTATGTGAATC
Organism: Agapanthus africanus; assembly: GCA_030015575.1. Classification (NCBI taxonomy): domain Eukaryota; kingdom Viridiplantae; phylum Streptophyta; class Magnoliopsida; order Asparagales; family Amaryllidaceae; genus Agapanthus; species Agapanthus africanus. The sequence goes on from CM057341.1 coordinate 137,674,796, forward strand.
AAGAGAAGGTTAAGAGAAAGAAATGCTATAGATTTCAAGCTAATCCAATACATTCATCTCTACATAATCCTAGTGACCTATTCTAGCAAAATTGGTCTCTAGGTTAAACTCTTTTGAAGAGTTTCTAGCTCGCACGACAACTCTCGGGTGGATCATCTAGGTCTTGGGTGGCCGGAGATCGAAGACATCGGCAACATCTAAAGGAGCTAAGGAGTTCATCAAAGAGAAGACCCGAAAGACCGTATCATTGAGGTATAATCCCTAACATAGTAGATAAGATCTCTGGTTAGGTTTTTCTAGTTGTGGTTTAGACAAGATCTTCGGTTAAGTGCGTGTTGTATGCCAAGAAAATTTTCGTTCACCGCTTCCGCCGCGCCACAAGAGTTGTGGGAGCATGAAACATACACTAACATGGTATCAGAGCCTAACTAAACCACAATTAGATGTTAAGCCAAAAGTTAGAAGCTCGATCGACAGTTTTTTCTCCTGAAAACTCGTATTCTGCCCTTGCTGCTGTCAGTTTTTGAAAGTGTTCCAAAATTAATTTGACATGTCTTAAAAATACAAGCAGGGTTTTCTACGAACACTGTAGAAATCCGGAGTTCTAACTCGACTAAAGCGCCGTGGATCCGTGGCCAAACCCATGGTTTTGCCGCGGATCCGTCGCCGTGTTGGGGCCGCGTCGACTCAGGTTTCTACAGTGCTCATATATTGAAGAATTAGGGTTTCTGGGATATAAAGAATTTTACAAAGGTGTTTGTACAGGGACATGTCAAGTGTTGGCATGGTTTAAAATTATCAATCGAAATTCTAATAGTGTTTGGCTAATCGGGTTTTTCGTTTTTTGTGATATGTGTTTGAAACGTCCGCTAATTGCTATATGACGATTAGTGGGGGTTGCACATATGGATATCATGAGATGGTATGTGTATATGAATGTGTTGGATCGTCGTGATGAATGACCGGGGGTGTGAGAAGAGCGTTTTTTCTTTTCTTTCATTCCATGTAATTTGTAAAAAGCCATGTAATATTGTTTTACGAATACATCCGGGATGAGGTTGTAGCCACCGTTGTATAATTTCCTTTTACTATTTTTGCTCCTAGGATAGACCTAAGGTGGGGTGCACAAACTATCGGGTTTTCAAAGTGCCGAGTGGCCTACTCAATTGTTGAGGGAGGTTACTACACTTCGGGAATTTGGCGGGTAGTTTGCCGCACCCGTAGGGGTCTAGGGGGGTTTGGCTATTCATCACGACCGTGGAATCCGTCTTTCATTAAGGGCTTGAATGAAATACGGAATTCCTAGTATATCCAATGCATTCATCTGTGATCTGAAATGGTTATATTTATATATGGGATATATAATAAACGTTGCTTATGTTTTACACCCGCACTAGTCCAGCCCCCGCTCTGCCGTTAGTTATGTAACCTAACGGTGCATGACGGGACCCAGTGACGAATGCGGATGGCATAAGCGTACGTTCTATTTTTCCGTTTCTTTTCTGTGATGTTAAGGAAACGTAAATGATGGGACTACATTAATGTGATTAATGATAAGAGAAAGAAACCTAAAGATGTTGTAGAATCAAATTTTTTAAGAAAAAAGGGTAACTCTAGCTTTTGTTTTGCATAGCGGTATTCTTGAATATCCTGCACCTCATTCGATGAGGAAAGGGCCGAGATCCCTTCACCGGGAGTGACCCCTTTAGCGAAACTGGAAAATGTTATAAAGAACTCGATTTGATTTTATAGTTGATCTAACTTTGCTTTGCATCGTGGTATTTTCATATCCAGCACCTTATTCGATAAGGAAAGAGCCGAGATCCTTTCACCGGGAGTGACCTCTTTAGCAAAATTAGAAAGATACTACAAAACCATTCAATTTTTAAAACCGGAGCTTAAACCACTCCTTCCCACTTGATTCTACAACGATATCAAGTTCAAAACGTTAAAGGTTTTCATAAAAACCATCCGTTGCCCTCCGCCATTTTAGGAAGCAGAGTACTTAGTATTCGTGCCACGTTTGTTGACCATAGTTAAGGCGTGGTGTACGGTAGCTAAGTGGTGAATTCTTACAAAGCATTTGATGCGATCGATTAGGGCATTCTCATGACTTTGTTGACCATAGTTAAGGGTCATGTGGGTGGGTCTAAATCAATCACGAAATGGCGGGTTGAACTTGACTAGTACTTATGATTTGTTGACCATAGTTAAGGTCATAAGTCACTAGGGGTAAAAATTATATCGGGAATTTCAAGAGTTGAGATTTGCAATGAGATTGCATACCTTCTATATGATAGTTGGATCCCGATCCCACTGTGAGTGAAAGTTACTCCCGGGAGAATTTTGCACTTTCTGGTTATCAAACTTGTAGATTGCAATTTATCCTGGCTAGTTTTATTTTTAGGTTTGAAGGAAAATTTGATAAAAAGAAGTGGGAGACAACAATTAGATAAGTAACCAATCTAATTATGAAAGAGCAATCGCTGAATGACTTCTTTTCTATCTCCTAATAGCAGATACCATGTCGGGACTTAAACTTTTATTAGACAAAAACAAACTCACTGGACCGAATTACAAAGATTGGCTAAGGAACGTGAATATTGCCCTGACATATGATAAGGTCGGATACGTCCTGACTACTCCAGCCCCTCCTAGCCCAGGCCCTGATTCTTCAGTTGCGGATAAAAAAATCCGCAAGAAATGGGATACAGACTGCGCAACAGCCAAGTGCCTCGCGCTAGCTTCTATGAACAATGAACATCAGAAGCAGCATGAGAAGATGGATGTCCAATCCATCTTTCTACATACAGAGGAGTTGTATGGAGAGCAATCTCGTACTCTCCGATACGAGGCATCTCGAAAGTTGTTTCAGATGCGGATGGCTGCTGGCACGTCTGTAGGTGACCATGTATTGAAGATGATTGGACTTATCGAAGAACTTGAGGACCTGGGTTGGACCATGGAGAACGAGCAGTATGTTGATATTGTTCTACAGTCCCTTTCCTCTGCCTTTGCTCAATTCATTGTAAACTTCAACATGCACAAAATGGAGAAGTCTTTACCAGAACTCCTCAATATGTTGAGGAGTGCAGAGAGCACGCTAAAGGTAGCGAAAACTCCCGCTCTTATTGCTGGGCCATCTTCTTCCTCCATCCCGAAAGCTAAGGCCAAGGGAAAGAAGAAGAAGAAGAATCCCATCAAGCAGAGAGGAGGAGTGAAAAAGGCATCGGGAAGGGACAAGAAAGGGGCTGCTGCGACAGGTCGTGGGGAGTGTTTCCACTGCCACCAGACTGGGCACTGGAAGAGAAACTGTGTTAAATACTTGGCCGACCTCCAGAAGAAGAAGCATGGTGATGCTTCCACTTCAGGTGTGTTTGTAACAGAAAACTGTTTTTCAATTAACTCTGCTTCCTGGGTATTAGATACTGGGTCAGGATCTCACATCTGCAATTGTATGCAGGGGTTGAGAAATAGCAAGTTGTTGAAGAAAGGTGATCACACTCTCCGGGTTGGGAATGGTTCCTCAGTACATGCTACTGCAGTGGGAGAGTATCATCTTGGTTTGCTGTCGGGTTCTATATTGGTTTTGAACCCATGTTATTTTGTACCTTCGATGTTATGTAATATTATATCTGTATCGTTGTTGGACAATGCTGGATATAATTTTGTATTGCAATCTAATGTTATGAACATTAATGTCACGGTCCGAAAGTACGGAACATGACCGACACTTAAACTACGAACGTCTCAAGGCGTACGTATTCTAAGTAAGCCGAAAACCCAGAAATCCAAACCAAGAAGAGTAGTAGAGAGTAGGAAAACCAATTTAAATCCAAAAGTTTTAATAGCATAAGCAGAATTATGCGGTTTTTAAAACATCAAGTATTTTCTGAAAATTTCGGCAGAGTCTCCTTTGTAAATACTGGCTCCCAAACGGGATACAACATGAATAGTATACGAAATCAATAAAAGGCATCCCCAAGCGGGAGCTAGCTCTTCGTCAATCGACGGTCACAACCACACAAACAATATAATATACAACGCCAACGGCGAGAATCAAAACTCAAAAGGAAACTCAAAACCACCAGAAATATAACGAGCGACTCTAAGGTCGAAAGAATAAACAACACTGGTCTCTATCTCAAAAAAATACATGTTTGGTTGATGGAATTTACTAGATACAACGGAATAATATTATACAAGGTAATATGATGGGTACGATACAAGAAAAACCCACCTACTAGCAAGTCACCCGAATGAAACTGAGCCCGCAAAGCCGTAATGAAACCTGTACGGCAAACCTGCAAGAAACTGGGGCACAACGGGGGTGAGTTGCCAACTCGTGAATAGAAAAATATCTACGCACAGAAATCGCATAAATAACGCAACCTAGGTCAATGATCAATATATCCTCAAATATGAATAACACGTAGCCTATAACAAGGCTAGGGTAAATATCTAACTCGAGTGTAATCTCATGTGCCCGTGTGAGTGCCTCAGGTAGCAATATATCATATGGATGATGTATGAATGCAGGAAACAGAATGCATGTACTGAATAAAACTGGTTTCATAAATCAGTGAGATTTCTGTATTTTAAAAGAAATGAGGTACCATATATGAAATCGGCATAAAACAGTGCCCAGCATCGACACAAAACAAGTGTCCAAATACCTCGATATCTCTGTGTCACAATCTATGTACCTCAAGTCTCAATCTCATTGTCTCAATCACAATATCTAGGGCGCCGTCAGTCCAGACCGGCCCCTACCATCCATCTCAAGACCATGACGGTATCCTCCGGATATCCGACGCGTCGGGTAATATCACCGGTAGGTAGTGCTCCCCTGCCAGGCTCACATCGTCATCATCACGCGCTTCTTGCCCCGGGGTACCTTATCGGGTCCACCATGTACCCGAAATGGTTCATCCGTTTCCTCGAATCGGGTCTCGAAATACATCAGCAAACTCATGGTGGACGACTCTTACATCATGGGAAAAACCGCACTTTTATTTAAAAAAAAGAGAAATCAGTTTATATATGTTTTGCGGTTTTCCTCCAAATCCAGAAAATATCATGGAAATACGAATCATCAATAGCATGTAGAACAATGAATATAAGCATGAGAATGAATAACAGTATGCATGAAGTGACAAGTAATAACTACAATATCTAAGCTGGCATATAAGGTATGTACACTAATATTATGTCAAACTACTGGCTATCAAGCTAAGTTAAGCAACAATATTTTCTAAGGTGTACGTGACATGGCAATTACCGATGAAGATGTGTGTGAGCCGGCAAGTAAGTGTATGTGGTACATACGCATCATCGGTAATGGTGCTGGTGTCCTAACAGCATAATGTCAATAATGCAATATGAAATAACAATGTAAATATGCGATGCGGAGCGAGCAACCAAAATGAGCGGGAGCTAAAAACTAGACGCAACTATAACTAATCTGCATTAATCTAATATAAGTCCTACAAATGGTGCCATTTGAAATAACACGAACCGCGGGATTTTGAAAATAGGGCTACGGTGGTTTTTAAGAAAGGGTACGTCTTTTGAAATATCCGTAGATCCCTTGACCTGTCTTTTAAAATACCCACGATCCGCTAGTTTTGAAATAGGTAGGAGTCTAATCTAATCTAACAACTACACTAAGCTAAACGGCTGAACTAACAAGCTGAACTACAGGTAAGGAAACCACCTATCATCTGAGTCGATACATATACATACCTGTATATATACAGTCAGTGATCCCGCCTCAATAATATCATATCCATAACCAGACATCCCAAGTCAAGAGTGCGGATCAATCATCAAAATATAGCTCGTACGTAAATTCGTCGTACGGCATCCCCAAATCTGGGTACGGGTCAATATCACATTCATCATATCATTCACCTGGTATCCTCTTTATCAAATATCATGATCGGGGTACTGATCTACGTCTAGTACAATACTGATACCGCCTAAGTATACATGGACGTGTGTGAAACACTACGTCAAGGACCCGCTACAACGTCATGTCGTATCTCAAATACGAATCCTGCCATATCACCGAAGTCACAACCTCAATACAAATCTCATCGACTCAACTCAAACCCAAGCCTCAAATTCGTATGTGAACCCATAGTCCCATACCCATGTGAACACATAACTATATATCCCGTATAAGCATAAATGAAAGAAGAAAGTATGCAAGTATGGGTGGGTGTGTGCATGTGTAGTGCGACCACTACTCTAGGGTTTCGGGACACTAAATCATCCAAGAACACCAAATATCCATATTATCATCAATATACTGAAATAATATATATATATATATATATATATATGTGTGTGTGCATACGTATTCGTATACATCACCACGAACTGCGGGGGTGCTATACGCCATCCACCCGACTTCTCCCCGTAGATATAAATCTACTCACCTGGTCCTCGCCCGCCGGTGCCGACGTCGCCACGCGCTTGCTTGTCGTCTCGAAGTCCACATAGGGTTACCTACATATCATAACGCACCATATCGCATTAAAACTAAATTCGAAATCGAAACGGCATACGAAAATCAAATCGGCACGCGTATCACGCATAGGTCCAAACCTATCGCCTACGCATGCAAGGATAGTCAAACCAACCCTCGATGTCGATGTACAAACGTCAAACCATCGAGAAAAATCCAATCACACTCATTTGCACATTCACGAACCCTAATTTTTATATAAACTAGGTTAAAACTCACAAAAACCCCAATTTCACTTAAAAAGTCATTTTTCCGAAAATCTAGCAAGCACAATTCGCCGTTTTTGTACAAAACATGACGTTTAAATGAATGTAGCGGCCAATATACTTATTAAATATCTTAAATAAGTCATATAAACAATTCCCGGAATTTAATCTCATTAAATTCCAAAAACCCTAATATTCTAGTTTACAAAATACCTAAAATTAAACAATTTCGAAGCAAAATGCACAAACTATAATCTAGCTTAGATTTGCATGATCTAAAGCATTAAACCACACTTAATAAAGTTGATGAAGTCATGAAAAACCTAAACACAATTTTAATCCCAAGTATTTAACCAATTTCAAAAACCTAGTAAGCAAATTAGCAAATTAACACAATTTTTAAACTAACCATTAGCACAAGCTACTAATCTTGTATTAACATGACAAAAAGCCTAAATATAACACACAACCATACACCAATTTTATAAAACCCTAACTTGCATTCAAATTCCTAACTTGAATTCCAAAACTTGCAACTTACGCCTAATTAACATTTAAGTAGTTTAGCTTTAAGAAATTAGTAACAAATTAAGCAAAAATGTTTAGAATTATACCCAAAAGCATTTGAAGATCCACAAGCATCTATGGCCCTCCAAAATGCTCTCTTTTCATAAGGATCCATGCTATACGGGCTAAGCTAAAATGGGTAGGAGTCGGATTTGGGTTTTAGTTTAATTTTTGATGGAAATTTGATGGATTTTGAAGACTTTTGATGAGGAAAAGAGAGGAGAAGAATGAGGAGGGGCTGCTGTTGATTTCTGGCCGAAAATGAGAGGGGTGAGGGGGTATGGGTGTGGGAGTGAGAGTGGGTAGAAAGGTCCAAGTCAAAGGAAGTCCAAGTCAACCCAACCAACACTTATATATATATACCCTTTCTTCTCATTTCTTTTCATCTTAACTTAGAAATTCAAGTGGGGAAAAGATGGGGGCTGCTGAATTCAGCTAAGGGGAGAAGTGAATGGGTGTGTGTGGGTGTGGGTACGGGTGTGGGGTGATGAAAAATGATAAATACAATACCCCAAACATCCATTTACGCTAAAAAAAGCCTTTTTTCTTCAATAATTTCTAAACCGTTTTGGCAAATAATTTCGTTCCAAAAGCCACATGATAAAATTTTATTTAATGTTTTATGATGCACAAAATTTGTTTCAACTCATTCCAATTTGTAATTTTCCTTAATTAAATGTATTAGTGACGGCTTAAAATAATAATAAAATAATATTTTTTTCAGAAAATTTGAAATTTCACCAGCGGCTCAATAAACACCAAAAAATAGCAATTACATAGCTAGAATATGTATATTTAATTTTTATAATAAGATATTTGTATTTTGACTTTTTACAGAAAACCCCCTTATTTTACCGTTTTTTCGAAATTTCACCGAAACGATTTTCAAAACGTTACAATTAACCTTAATCAATAGTTGATTGGGTATGGAACATTAAATAACGGGATATACATCCTAAATCAGCATACAGTTTTTCATATACAACACGGAAACAAAAGAAAGGTTTCAGACATAAATGAAGCTTTCATTTGGCATTGTAGACTAGGTCATATTAATGAAACACGACTAACCAAGCTACATAAAGATGGATATTTAAACTCGTTTGAATATAAATCTTATGCGACTTGCCAGTCTTGCATCAAAGGTAAAATGACCAAAACTCCGTTTACTGGACACGGAGAGAGAGCTACTGAACTCTTAGGCCTCATACATAGTGATGTATGTGGACCAATGTCTACACATGTTGGAGGTGGTTTTTCATACTTCATAACCTTCACTGATGATTTATCGAGATTCGGGCACGTGTTCTTGTTGAAACATAAGTCCGAAGCCTGTGAAAAGTTCAAGAAGTATAAATCTGAAGTAGAAAAACAAACAGGCTTAAGTATCAAGAAACTTCGATCGGATCGTGGAGGTGTGTATCTAAGCTCAGAGTTTCTAGATTTCCTAAAAGAGAATGGGATTCTCTCTCATCTCACTCCTCCGTATACATCACAGCACAACGGTGTATCGGAAAGGAGGAATCGCACATTATTAGATATGGTACGATCTATGATGAGTGATACTGAGTTACCAATATCATTTTGGGGGCACGCATTGGAGACTGCGATTTATCTATTGAATAGGGTTCCGACCAAAACCGTGTCTACCACTCCATATGAGATATGGTATGGGAAGAGGCCATCTCTTAAAAGAGTTAAGGTATGGGGTTGTCCGGCTTATGTGAAAAAGCAGAATCCAGACAAACTTGAGACACGATCGGTTTTGTGTAAATTTGTGGGATATCCAAAACACTTGTATGGATATCTATTCTACCACAAGGAGGAACAAAGGGTGTTTGTTTCTCAGTATGCCACATTTTTAGAAAATGAATTTTTTACAAATGATACTGTTGGTAATGCGGTAGAACTGGAAGAAGTTCCAGATGCACAAAACATTACCGATGATTTGATTGGACCTGAGGTTTCAATAGAACCTGACATACCTCAGCCACTCCGTAGATCTAGTAGGACTTCTCGCCCACCTGATAGATACTACAGTTTTCTAATTGACGGCGATAGAGAAGATTGCATCATGGATGATGATGACCCTACTAGTTTTCAGCAAGCTATCACGAGTGGTGACTCAGTGAAATGGTTGGATGCCATGAGATCCGAAATGGAATCCATGCACACCAACAAAGTATGGACTTTGGAGGCTGCACCTTCTGGAGTAAAACCCATAGGGTGCAAATGGATCTTTAAAAGAAAGATTGGTGTGGATGGTCAGGTGGAGACCTATAAAGCTAGGCTGGTAGCAAAAGGATTTCGTCAAAGACCGGGCTTGGACTATGATGAAACTTTTTCACCAGTCGCGATGCTCAAATCCATTCGGATCTTGCTTGCTATAGCTGCTTACTATGATTATGAGATCTGGCAGATGGATGTTAAAACGGCATTTCTAAATGGTGATTTAGAAGAATGCGTTTTTATGGATCATCCAGAGGGCTTCATTGATAGTGGGAGCAGCGGAAAAGCATGCAGGCTGCTTAAATCCATCTATGGATTAAAGCAGGCATCACGGAGTTGGAACATCTGCTTTGATGATACAATCAAAGAGTTTGGTTTTATCAAAAATGTGGATGAACCATGTATTTATAAAAGGATTGTAGAGTACTGTTACATTCCTCGTATTGTACGTGGACGACATTCTCTTGATAGGAAATGATATTCCTATACTACAATCGGTCAAACTATTCTTATCGCAGAGGTTCTCCATGAAAGACCTGGGCGATGCCTCGTACATTCTGGGGATTAAGATCTATAGAGATAGATCTAAGAAATTATTGGGATTATCCCAATCGAGATACATTGACAGCATACTAAAAAGGTTTAGTATGGAAGATTCCAAGAAGGGTAATTTACCCGCTTGTCATGGGATCACCCTCTCCAAAGAGATGTCTCCAAAGACTGATGAGGAGAGGGCTCGCATGAGCATTATACCCTATGCTTCGGCAGTAGGATCTATAATATATGCGATGTTATGTACTCACCCAGATGTAGCTTATGCACTAAGTGCAGTAAGCAGGTATCAATCCAACCCAGGGGAGAAACACTGGACTGCCGTGAAGAACATTCTAAAGTATTTGAGAAGAACTAAAGAAATGTTCTTGGTGTATGGTAACGGAAATCTCCAAATGGAAGGCTTTACCGACTCCAGCTTCCAGAGCGACAGGGATGATTGTAAGTCCATCTCAGGGTTTGTATTTACTCTAAATGGAGGGGCGGTATGTTGGAAGAGTTCCAAACAAGATACCGTCACTGACTCCACGATGGAAGCTGAGTATATTGCTGCTAATGATGCCGCAAAAGAAGCGGTCTGGATGAGGAAGTTCATTTCAGAACTTCAAGTGGTTCCATCCATTGCTAATCCAATACCTCTGTATTGCGATAACAATGGAGCCATGGCTTTGGCAAAGAAACCGAGGTCCTATCAGAAATCCAGACATATCTTAAGGCGGTATCACCTCATCAGGGAGATAGTGGATCGCCAGGAAATCGAGGTACGAAGAGTAGACACGAAAGACAACACAGCAGATCCATTCACTAAGGCTATCCCTCAAGTACAGTTTGAGAAACTGTTTGAGCTGTTGGGCATGCAGTATGCCGGAAACTGGTTCTAGCCGGTACTTATTGCATTAATTACAGGCCTTAGTGCAAGTGGGAGATTGTTGGATATGTATGCCCTAGAGGCCTGTATTGTATAGGATACTAGGCATGTATATGTACAGAAACAATCTTTGCTCGAAATGATAGTATGCTATCTGGTTTATCTTTATCATAACATGTGATGTGTTGATGAAGCCCTTAGGACTATGCTTGACTACCAGGATTATGATGAGATCATACTGGTGGGACCTGGGCAGTCTACAAGCATATCCTTCAATAGTTCCTAGTCGAGGGTATATCGAGACAGGGTATCGGTATTACCAGATTAGACTAGTGTGTACGTTTCTTGACCCTGGGGACGATGGTTGATTCCACAACCATTGATGTTTGACATCAAAGATTGTACACAGGTGCTCATTGGAGAATGGGTACACCGAACAGGACTCGCTGAGAACTCCTAGATGGTATATATACCTATTGTCAGATAGCAGTTCTCTAGCGACACTTGTACAGGTTAGTCTGTAGACCCGAGATCGTCATAGAGTCTTGTGTGATTCCCACTGTACTTTAATTTCCTCCCTACCACGGCTCTATTGAGTCGTGCAAACAGGTGGATTTGGGTACAGTCCCGAATCATATGGAGACAGTGAGCGATAGGAGGGGTTTCGTCTCTTTCGGTATAGGGAGTTGATGTCGCGCTATGTTTGATCGGCTATAACACCTAAATCCCTGGCCAGGGTTCTCGAGGTTTACTGATAAGTGTTATCAGTAGTTTCTCGAACTGTTATGAGCCAAAAATCAGCATGACTTATAAAGTTACTGGGGTCTGACATTTACCACCCCTAGACTTCATATGCGATGTATCAGATGAAGAGACCGGACTGTACGGTAAGTGTTGCTTGCAGGCTCGTAAGGGTTGTGATGAGTTCGCTCGTTGGTCACCTTTTCGTCATGTACCTGGGTAGCCGTTACGCACAGCTAGTGCCGCTGACGTGCTTGTGGTTAAACCCACTGCCAGCGTACTGTCGAGTCTTTAGAGTCCCACACAGAGAGTTCCCTCGTTCAGGCGAAATATGTAGAGGCTGTAAGTTGTTATGGCAGCCATAAGCTGTTACGGCAGGGTTTTGATTTTGTTCATGTAATTGTTACAGGAATAATAATCGGAAGGATAAATACTGGTGGGCTTTGGTTTAAGCCGGATACCGGTATTATATTATTGGATTAATGGTATTCGTATTTTTCGCAATTCGGATGCGGGTATACAGTATACGGTATACGGTATACGGAGGATGGGTATTTTTGTAATTGTTACAAGAATACCTTCTAGAAGGTGCCACCTCATAATGACATAATAATGACATCATTTATTTTATGAAATAAAATGAGGTGGAAATTAAAAGGTACAAGCATGATGAGGTTGTTGTTATGGAATTACTATTGAAGCATGATACTAATTTATATAATGCATGCTTCAATTATTTCTCTTAGTGCTATATCTTTATTCATCATATTTGAACACTTTCATTATGATAAACACTTACTCCTTCTCATCTCCTCCTTCTCCTTCTTCTTATAAATAGCTTCACATGAGATGTGAATGTTATGTGAATCAAGAGAAGGTTAAGAGAAAGAAATGCTATAGATTTCAAGCTAATCCAATACATTCATCTCTACATAATCCTAGTGACCTATTCTAGCAAAATTGGTCTCTAGGTTAAACTCTTGTGAAGAGTTTCTAGCTCGCACGACAACTCTCGGGTGGATCATCTAGGTCTTGGGTGGCCGGAGATCGAAGACATCGGCAACATCTAAAGGAGCTAAGGAGTTCATCAAAGAGAAGACCCGAAGGACCGTATCATTGAGGTATAATCCCTAACATAGTAGATAAGATCTCTAGTTAGGTTTTTCTAGTTGTGGTTTAGACAAGATCTTCGGTTAAGTGCGTGTTGTATGCCAAGAAAATTTTTGTTCACCGCTTCCGCCGCGCCACAAGAGTTGTGGGAGCATGTAACATACACTAACAGGAGCTACCTTCCAATTGTCGGATAAAGCGAACCTGCCTTGCTGATACCGATCTTCAACCCAGTCTTTGAAGGTGAAGCAGTCTTCAAGAAGATGTCATATTGCTCGGTGGTAGGAGCAATAAGCCGGATGATAGACCTCTTTTATTTGCTCAGGGTGACGAGACTCCGGCAGTGTCATCATTTGATGCTTCATAACAAGGTCGAAGATTTTCCTTGTCTTGTCTTGAGGGAATGAATATTCCCGACCTATCTTCTTCATAAAAGATGGATTCCAGCTGACTTTTCTCGATCGCGTGGCTTCTTAGATCCACTTCGCTGTTTTTGAACGTCATTCCCGTTCTTCATCTTGTTGTTACTTCTACGTCGGGCTTTCTTCTTGCCACGAGAGCGCACAGTGGGTTGAGGGTGAAGGGGATTGTCATCCTCCGTAGCCTGCTGAATGATATGCTGCGTCCTGGCTTTCTCGTAAATGGCCATTTCACGGCTATGGTTATCCCGAACCTTTTGACCCGCTTCTTTTATCAGCTTGTCAATCTGTTCTTAGAATGACGGGCTTGGTATTTTCACGGCGGGATCTCGCTTTGGTTCGACATCAGCGTCATCTGGAAATGCATTCTTTTCTCTACCGGAATTATTTATGACATGGCATTCAATGAATCGCTCCCTTTTATTGGACCGAACGTGTCCAAGGCCAGTCATCTTCATTCTCCCGTTGGGCATCTTCCGTTGAGTCCCGGGAACGTCCCAAATCTTTTTATAGAATTGGGCTTGTCGAGTAGTTTGTTTTGAAGGGTACGCCTTGGCGTCTCAATAGCCTTTTTAGTCCCTCTGTGTAGTTTCTGGGCAGACGGATTGGTTGAATCCTGTCAAGCGCAGGTTCGCCACCGTGCCATACCTCTTTCTCCACTTTAGTCTCCGTGGATTGGTAGAAAAGGATCACTTTCTCACTTCTTTGGCGAGGAGGGACGTATAAGGTCTGCAGCTTTTGCACGCTGTACGTATCATGTGCATCAAGTTCTTTGTAATGCAGCCGCGGAACCAGTGTAATCTATAAACTCTGGTCAGCTCCATCAAAGTTTTGCATTGACTGGCAGACGGAGAACACTGCGTTGGCATTGTCTTCAGAGTCACTGCCAAAGACCAGCATAGGAGCAGATGGTCCTGGCCTATTGCCTTGGGGTTGTCCTAAGTAGACCATATCTTCATCCTTTTCGATATCGCTCCCAAATATTGGTATAGTGGCGATGCCTTTTTGTTTATTCTCCGGTTTGCGACATCTTTCCAAGTCTTCGAAGTCTGGTAAGAAGTACTTGGCGTCTTCATATTTGCATACTTCATTCATGGAGAATGGGTTCAGCTCCCCTGTAACTGTATACTCGAGGCCGTCCATGAAGTACTTCATACACTGATATTGTGTAGAAGGGATGATGTTGTACTCATGTAACCACGGCCTGCCGAGCAAAGTGTTGTAGCAAGTCTTGGCATCGATAACATGGAACTTGATTTCTGTGACAAGCAGTCCGAAGTGTAATGTCAGTATTACAGATCCGAGCGTTTGTGATGATTGCGAGTCGAACTCAGAGATAGTAATTTTGTCCCGCACCAGGTGTTGAACGTTCATGCAGATCTTCTTCAATACTCTCACATTGAGAAGGTTGACGGAGGACCCGTTGTTGACCAGGATCTTCCCTATCTTGGTATCGTGACAATACCCTGTTACATACAGTGGACGGTTGTGCTCGCACGTTCTGAGAAGGAGGTCTTCATCGCTGAAGGTGATGTCAGCTGTGTGGACTTCTTCCAGCTCGTCCTTCATCTTTTCTTCCGCCAGGAAGGCTTGAAACTGGTCGGGCTCTTGTAACGCCTTGATCAGGGAGTCCGTGCCTCTTTAGACAAGAGAAGTGCATCCAAAATACTCAATTGTGAAGGTATCTTCCTCAGATGTGCCAGGACATTGTAATCCACCTTATTCTTATTGAGCGGGTCTTTGGCTGTGAGCACTTCAACAACTCTATCATCATGGGCAATCTCCTCAAGGACTTTTTCCTTCCCTTTGTCCCTTTTTCCCGAACCTTTGTTTGAAGGTCTGGGATTCTTTTCAGGCAACGTACAATTACGCACCTGAATGTTTTCACAGTTTTTCATCTCCTCTCCTTTTTCAGAGGTGAATTCCTTGAAGAGAGGGCAGAGGGCCATTTCTTCGTCAGAATCGCTCCCGAAGGTAAGAACTTGAGGTTTTGCTCTTGTCGGGATGGCATCAACCATATGACAGTTATCGGTTGTTCCTTCACCCTCGTCTGTCGTGCTTCTTTGCTCCCGACGGGCTTTGCACTTTACTCGCTTAAAGTGTTGTCGGTGGGCAACGTATCCCTGCCACCACTTCTTGAAGGCATTGCACTCTTCGGTAGGGTGTGTGACCTTTCGATGATACAAGCAGTATTTCGGATGGACATCCGGTTCGTCGGGGCACGTATTCCCGGAAGTATTTTCTTTGTAATGTGGTAGCTTTATTCCTATTGACAGAGCTTTGGCGAACTGCTTCCCTATCTTGATTCTGCTCTTGTTGGTGGCAGGTACGCTTCGATCCGGTTGGGGTACTTTATGACTTCTCATTACCGAGGCTTCTTCAGCTTGACACCGGTGCTTGGCTTTTTCGTAAATGGCCGTTTCACATTCTCGATCAGCTTTGATCTTTTGAAGAGCTTCGTTCAGCAGCTTATCGATGAGGTCGTCTGACGGTTCCATGGGTTTTGGTTCTGGATCTGCCTCCAGTTTCTCTACGTCAGGAGCTTCTTTGCCATTTATCGACGGGTAAGAGATCATGTGGCAGCTCGCCACATACTTCTCGGGTTCTTCTCCTTCATCAATGTCACCGTTTCCGTCCTCAAGAACATGCTTGAAGAACTCTTCCAGTGTCACTGGGGCTCGTTCCTCTTGGTTGTATTCCTCCAGTGCATCGATGTATTTTTGTAGACCTGTACGATTGATGTCGAGCTGGACGGGCTTCTTGGCCTTCTTCTTTTTCTTTGAAGACTTCGTAGGCTTGGCCTGGAGGTTTTGTCCATCGTTACCATCTTTTGGCGTTGGGCACGGTTTCAGCATTCCGTCAATAATTTCAGGCTCCAGCGGGCCTTTCCACCTAATCGCCGGACATGCTTGGAGATCTTTCAACATTATTTTAGTTTTAGCTGAAAGGACCACTTCCCACGGAGCTTCCTCTACAAATAAGCATGATGCCCCCGGCGTATCCACCTTTTTTGGAGCGTGCTGCTGCGGCGGGTTTACCTTCCAGTTTTCGGACAACGCGAACTTGCCCTGTTGGTACTGGTCTTTGACCCAGTTTTTAAATACGTAGCAATCTTTGATTGGGTGGCCTACTATTCGGTGGTAAGGACAGTAATTGGGATTGTTGACGTCGCCCGATTGCAGTGGGCGTCTCGGATTCGGCAGAGTGATGAGCCTGTTGCGCACCGCCAGTTCGAATAATCTCCTCGTTTTATCCCGGGGAAATGAGTAAGGACGTCTCAACTTTTCTTCGAGGGCTCGCGGTCTGCTGTTCTGGCGAACTACCGGTTTCGGGTCACTCGATTGTTGTTGAGCGTTGGCGACGAAGGTCGCTTTCTCTTTCCCCTTTTCATTCCGGAGATCCGTCTTTGAAGAGGATGGCCTATGGCCCATCTGGTCCATTTGGTCCAGTTTGTCAATCAAGGCCTCGAAGGTGGTCGACTTGAAGAACATCATAAACTGGGATATAGTTGCTTGAGGATCAAGGGCCCCCACGAACATCCCCACAGCAAGAG
Organism: Agapanthus africanus; assembly: GCA_030015575.1. Classification (NCBI taxonomy): domain Eukaryota; kingdom Viridiplantae; phylum Streptophyta; class Magnoliopsida; order Asparagales; family Amaryllidaceae; genus Agapanthus; species Agapanthus africanus. The sequence continues at coordinate 137,691,573 of CM057341.1, forward strand.
CTTCTTCTATGCGATGTTCACACTTCAACCATAGGTTCCGCCACCGAATTGCGTACTGAACCCAGGTTTCTCCCGGCTTCACTCTGGCGTTGATTAATGTCGTGATTGGGGTGTGCTCGCTTGCGCCTGCGAACCGCTGTGTAAACAATAGCTCCATTTCTGCAAATGTCTTGATGGAATCATTCGGAAGCTCTGAGTACCATTCAAATGCCGTCTCCACCAAGCTGCCGACAAATTGGCGAAGCAATAGTTTGTCATCACCTCCAGTATTGCCTCATAGAGCTCTGAATTGAGCAACATGCTGATGCGGATTGCCCGTCCCCTTATACACATAGAATTTGGGGATCGTATATCCTGGCGGGTACTTAATTTGGTCGTACCAGCCTGGATAAGGTCGCCCAGTTATGAAGACTTGCCCTGCCACTTTGTTCGCTTGATGAACTCGTATTTGTTGAGCTATGTAGTCGTTAAGGGCAGCTTTGAGATCGTCTCCTCCCTGGCTGCTGATAAAGCCTGAGGAGGGTTCGATGTCTCTGTCATCTTCAATGATTACTGGAGGGTCTTCAGCTGGAGGATCCGGCTGGATCATCATCCCAACCATATCTTGGAACAGAAGCGCCATTTGTTTTATATTGTCCACTTGTTCCGCGATCTCTTTATCTTTCTTTTCAAGCACCCTTCGTAGGAATTCGGTGTCGGTCTCTTACTCCTGGCGTTGTTCCGACGATCCTTCCGGGCTTTCTTTCTGCCCGGTGAGTGTGGCCATTCTTGTCAACATTTCCTGGAGCTTTTGTTGTTGCTCCCGGGCTTTCGCCACAGACCGTGTAAGTGGTCGATGACCCGTGGAAGTACGACTCCTCTTTGCTGGAAGCTATGTACACCGTGTGCACTACCATACCCCCAGACTTGGGACATTTGGATACGTCACGCTCAGAATTTGTCTACGGTGGTGGTTGATTCTCTGTCCTTCTCTTTTTATGGGAGGCCAAAGTTGAGGGAGCTGTTGCAGCGAGCACCCGTGCAGATGAAAATTTTCGTGGCATAACGGCAGGATAGTCCTCTCCTTGCCGAGACTTTGTTTTCTTCAGTCGGCGAGAGTATTCTTTGTCAATTACAGAGTCTTGGAATTTCCGCCAAACTCTGTAGATCCTGGAGGACAACCGCTGAAGAGGCTGTTCCGGTTTCACCTATGTTGTGTTTTCAACAGCCGGAGGTGACTTATTCAAGATGGCAGTTGGAGAGTTCTTGCGCACCCCTCCAGAGCAGCTCGAACCTGTTCCCAGTTGGAACAACAACATCAACTTCAACCATTGGAGCTGGTGGGGTAAGTCCAGAGGGGGAACTGCCTCCAGCCTTCCTTACTCGGCGCTAGTGGCGACGTCGAGCAAGTCGTGCAGATGGGAATGGTTCAGTTATGGGAGTGGCTTCGTCATGCCCCCTTCTTTGATGAGAAGCTGCTGTTGGTTCCAACCTGTCGAAGACTAACGTCCATTGAAGGGGAACGTCTAACCTGTCGAAGACCGACTTTCGAATAGGGGAAGCACTTGTAGCGACCTCACCCATAGCAGGAGTTGGAACGGCCAGTCTTCCGAAGACCGATCCCTTAGCAGGAGAAGCTCTTTTGACGGCTTCGTCTGTCGGAACAAGAATGGCTATCCGCTTCGGGATAACCCCACGTATTTTGGGCTTCTTTGTAGACCCACTGGAGCTTTGGCCCAGTCTGTCAAAGACTGAGGCACTGGAATTGGACGACCCGTTGAGAGGGTCCGTGGTAGTTGCAAGCCGATCGAAGACCGACTTCTTTGGAACCTCCTGTGATGGCATTGAAGCATTGAAGCTCATTGGAGGGAGCATGGTCCCGAAGAACAGTCCAGTGGTGGCCTGAGTCACCTGATGCACTGGTATCGCAAAGATGGAGGCCTCTTGGGGCCCATAAGTCACTCCTCCTGCAGAGACGGAGTGGTAGTTGTTGTTGCAATTGGTGCAGTTGGAAGCCATCGACGTCATCTTCTTTTCTGCATGGAGCAAGACACCAAATCTTAGTACCTCGAATCTAGGGGCAACCATATTAAACCGCGATTAATTCGCGAACACGACACATGAAGTGTGGAGTGTAAAGAGGAAAAGGTCCCACCAGACGTGCCAGAATCTGTTTACTGCCGAAAACCGGGAAGACGAAACCGTGTAGGTCGACTTGCCTGAATTTGGGGGCAGATGCTATGTGGTTTTATCTTTCTACCTCTCCGAAGATGCCAAGTTAATTTATGGCATCGTGTATCGAATATTTAAACACATGCGGCCGCTGTAGAAGACTTCGTCAGATTCCCCCTCGTTGTGAGGTTTTTTTTTATTATGGGGACGCTCTTCCCTGCAGGCGTAAGCCCCTGCAATTAATTACGTTACCATATCGCCGTAACCACTTTCTCCTGCTTCAGAAAGTCACTTCGTGTCGTGTGTGTTTGTTTTATTTTTGGTTGCCCGTGGATTGTATACGGAGACTAATTTGGGTTGTCGCCCGTAGGGCGTGGATTAGTCCAAATCCGTATTTTCGTAGATTTGGGTTTGGTTTGATTTAAGGATCGTTAACCTTGTTTGAGATTAAGACCAACTTAAATATTAGTTAAGGATACGTTAATCTGATATTGGACTACGATCTACTTAACGGGGGTTCAGGATCATTTTTGATCCAATGAAAGAGCATTTGGGCTCTATCATTTTAGTTTAAGGACGTTACGGTCCATGGGCTAGTTTAAAGACATTACGGTCTATGGGCTAGTTTAAAAACATTATGATCTATTGGGATATACTTATGGGTTTGAGAGTGCATCCTAGAGCTGTTGGTTGTCGGGACCCTCCATCTCTCTGATATCGTTGAAGAATTACAACGACATATATCAGAGGTGTGGAGAGATGTACCCATGAACCGAATTACAGATTGAAGGGAGGGATAATAGTGGAACGAACATTATTTTAGATACCACGTGTTAGGAGATCGTTGGTCATCTCTGAGACTAAGATCGATTTAGGGGGGACCCGAGTATAGGAAGGCTCGGTTGATTGATGGTCAAAAGATTTTTGGCCTCGGGAGACTTGGCTAATTTGGGCTAAGGTTGGCCTCTCACAGTGTTAAACACTGATAAATGTTTGGCGCTCACGCGCTCCCACGTGAGGCTCTTAAGTAGTGTTAAACACTGAAATTCGGAGCGCTCACATGTGGCATGTAAGGCACACGAATATTGGGCACTGTTTCTTTTGGGCTTATTCCCTCGTTCTATACATATAAGTGTTAATCACTTAAATCTTGCAACTATCACGTGTAGACACATGAGACGCCACTAAATTGGGCACTGCCTCCTTTGAATTTATCTTCCTATTCTTTTCTAAGTGCTAAGCACTATTGGAGGTCATGTGGGATCACGTGACTCAATCTCAGTTGTTCTTTTTTATTCCTCAAAGGTGCTCATGTGGGAACACGCGATCTGTCATTATAGCGTTGAATACTAATATGCATGGGGCTCTTGATCTTAGTCTTGAGAATTTCAAGTCCTTTGTTTTATAAGAATTAAATTCTTATGCAGGGTTAAACCCTAGTTTTATCATAGGAATTAAATTCCTATGTCTTCGGAAGAACTAAATTCTTCAAAACTAGTTCTTTCCTCTAAGTTTTGGGACTGCATAACAGAATCTTCCCGATAAGAATTAAATTCTCAACTTGTGGGGAGATCTGCTTCTGCAGACCTCAACCAGAGAAAGAACTAAGTTCTTTTTTGGAAGAGTTAATCTCTTGTAAAAGGAGATAAAATGATCACTAAGTCTTTTTCCTCATCTAGGGTATCTTTTTCTCTAAAGGGAACTCCTCTTCTTCTTTATTTTCTCAAATCTTATGGGGAGTCTCCTCTCCTTCTCTCTTCAGCCTTGAGTCCTTTATATAGCAGATGCAAGTTTGTTGATTTTTGTTAAGGAAATCTCTTATTGAGAGATTTTTGATTAATTCGGGGATCTTATCCACCGTTGGATCTTTTGATCCAGGGACTTCTGTTTTACAGAAGACTTTTTTCTTGTTTTTAACAAGATTGGGAAAATATTTTCCCATACAGACCTTATTCTGTATCTTGGTGATTTTTAATCACCATTGGATCTTTAATCCAACGATGCTCTGATTTACAGAGCACAATCTTTCTTGTTTAGAAAGATTGGGAAAATATTTTTCCATACAGAGCTTATTCTGTATCTTGGTGGTTTTTAATCACCAATGGATCTTTAATCCAACGGTGCTCTGATTTACAGAGCACGATCTTTCTTGTTTAGAAAGATTGGGAAAATATTTTCCCATACAGAGCTTATTCTGTATTTTGGTGATTTTTAATCACCATTGGATCTTTAATCCAATGGTGCTCTGATTTACAGAGCACAATCTTTCTTGTTTAGAAAGATTGGGAAAATATTTTCCCATATAGGGTTCTGATCCCTCTTATTTAGAATTTAATTCTATCGGCTCAGAGGGTATTAGGAACCCTCACGTGTAGCACATGACCCATAGCACTAGGCCGGTTTGCTTATATGCAACAGTCCTAGAGAAAAGCATCACGTGTTGGCACGTGTTGCGCCTTCTGGCCTGTTATTTGTTTTAGGAAGGCGCCTATATAATTTGTATATAGATGCTCACATGTCTGCATGTGAGGCTCAATTTCAGCATTTATTTGTTAAGCGTACTGCCTATAATTTTTGCTCCAAGGCGCATTACGTGCGGGCACGTGATGCTCCATTTGGGGAATTTTTCCATTGCTTTTTGGTTCATTATTTATTTATTTTTTATAAGGGAACAATATATATATTAACTAATATTAAATATTAGCCGGTTATATATGATATAACAGGATTATTGAGTCAAGTGTTGATTTAATGATTTGATATATGTATGTATATATATATATGTATGTATGTTTGTGTGTGTGTGTATATGTATGTATGTATGTATGTATGCATGCATGCATGTATATATCTATATGTATGTGTGTGTGTGTGTGTGTGTGTGTGTGTGTATTTGATATTAGCCGGGTTGTATATGATATAACCGAATTATTGAATCAAGTGTTAATTTAATAATTATATATATATATATATATATATATATAACTAATATTAAGCCCACTTAAGATTTTATTCTCTTTATATATATATATATATTGTATCATGGTTGATGATACATTGAATATGGATGTATGAGAATCACGCAAGTGTTAAAGATGAGAAGATAATGGTTTGGATTTATGAATTAAAGAAAAAGAAGAACGAGTCATGTTCTTGAGATGCTTGGAGAAGCCTTGAGAAGCCATGACTCACCTCTTTTTCATTATTTTATTCATAGATATTTGCTAATCTCATCTCATCTTTAGAGCTTATGGTTCATTCTCACTTCTAAGTTCATCTTCATCTTTTCACTAGATATTTCTAGGGTTGAGAAAAAGAAAAAGAACGAAATATTTTTAGTGAGAAAAATTCCTATTTCATCAACTTACACTACTTTAGCCAATTAGTATAGGTTGTTATCTTCACTAGTATCTTTATTAGTGAAGTGTGAGCTTGAGTGTGAGTTACCTCAATGTGGATCATCTTCGACGACGAAAATTACAAGCAAGCTCATTCTATCCTTCAAGTGGATTCAATGAAGAGTTCTTGGGACTGCTACTTTGAGCTTTAGAAGTGAAGGACTAGACTACAATGGTTATAGACTCTCTTCACTTACTTTAGAACTTATTTTCTTAAGTATAAAACCCTAATTCTCTAGTTCGATTCTTATTTAGCATACTTGATACTCATTGAAACCTAATTTTGACGCTAAGATATAATTTCAGAATATACAAATAGAAAGATTAGAAGGGGATTGTATATAAATTTTAGAATTTTGTATGTGTGTGTGTGTGTGTGTACACACACACACACATGTGTGTATGCATGTGTATCTATATGGAGAAGGGGGAGAGGTAGAGAGAATATTAGAGGAAAGATTCCAATGAGGGAATTTCCTTTTATGGTGTCGATAAAAATCAATCTTCAATCATTTTATTCAATGTTCGGCATCATTCATCTTGTTCTTCACGGTGTATATATACATGCATACACAAAAATTTATATGATTTAGAAACTTATATATTTTATATTTCATGTTCACAAAATGGATGGTTGTTAAAGCATTGTAAAAGTTTTAAATATTGCACATCTTTAATGGATGACTTACAAGTCTTTAAACCATTTAATATTTTATACACATATATATTTTGGCATGTAGAATATGATATACGAATTCGATCGTCAATCTAACGGTTGAATCTAGCCAACTCACTTTAAGAATTCTATCTCATTTTATCATATTCTCATATATATATATATATATATATATATTTTTTTTTTTTGGTAAAAAGATGTACTTTATTCCAATATTAGCAACAGCTTACAAAGTACAGCAAAAGCTTTACAATGAAAAAAAACAAAAGGAAACTCAACCAGAATAACATTTTATACAAGATATGTGATGCAATAGCAAGAAATAGCTATTTTACTGGCACCTCAGGCTTGGCATCAGAGAATTATCTCTAGTAATCAACACATTAAGGTACATATATTTGCATAGGTACATACACACACATGTGTGTGTACATATATACATACATGCATGTGTGTGCATGCACGCTCATGTGTAGACACACACATATAGAGTTTGTCGGGATTTCGGCCGGGCCCGGGCCCCTAGCCTGCCTCCTTTAGCTCTGCCCCTGTGTAGACTTCTTTAGATAATTCTTCTAAATATCAACAAACATCCTAATTTCCTTGATTAGTGTAGTTTGTTGATGCAAGTACGACGAGAGCGGGTGGATGATATTAAATCGATCACGAGCGGAGGTAGAATCAACTTGTTCAAGGCTACAGAATCAATGATGATACTCATAAGTGGGAATTCCCCATATCGTGACACGTAGCAGGTGAAGTGTTATCCACGTAAGCTCGCTATATTCCTGGAGGCTGTGGAGCTGGAATAAATATGACGTATTGGGGACATTCCTCGTCGCCTCGCCCTTGAGGTTGCACCCGACCTTTTAGACGATCTCCCCGGAGTAAGTCCCCCCTTTAGCTGACCGCCAGCCAATAGCTCGTCTCCAAGCTATCCGATAGCTGAGACTCCTCAGTTCACTTGCTCGTCTCCGAGCTATCCTATATCCGAGATTTCTCAGTGTCCCTGTTTGGCCGGAGCACGGAGCAGGGGCGTAATAGACGGTGAGAATCTCGCATTGGCTCGCTCCATGCGACCGCTATATAAACCCCTCTCCTAGATAACTCAGGTACGTCGAACTCAATTCAGTATGCCACTATTCCGCCTCAATATTTCTCGGTACTTGATCGTCGGAGGGTCCTACGGTGGTTTCCCACCCCGGGACTTCCCTTGCAGGTAGCTCGGCGTCAACAATATCCAACAACCCATCGAGATCCACACATTCAATTCTCACACCCAATCTCAACCGTTCAGCCCCGCTGGCCGCAAGATCGACGGAGGACAACATTTGAGGGAGATTCTGACCTCCATCAGTTGGCGCCGTCTGTGGAAAAATTTGTTTTCTAGCTTTTCCACCCAAAAAGTTGATCCTCCGCCTTCGATTCAATGACCGGCGATAACCGCAACGATCCCGGCATGAGCCGTCTCGTCCTCCATAACGGAGGCGGGGGCGGTTCCACTCTACCTCCCAACATCGTTGACGCCTTATCAGCACGGATCGACAGGCTCATGGTGATGGTGGACGCGCTCGCTCGTGTTCATACAGCCGACCACGCCTGCCAAACCGTTGTCCCTATCCCCCGAAATGACGGCATGCGTAAGACGATGGAAGGGCACGTTCGGGCCTTCGATCTCGCTCACGCCCATCTTGGTGACACCGGACTGTAAGTCTACGCTAGCGCCCCGGCAGTCTACAGACGCCAAATGCAGAACAAAAAACTTTTAACTGGCGCTATCGTATACTTTAACCTGGATCTGCCATTATTGCTAAACTAACAAACTGTAAAGAGTGTAGAAAGATTGTACCGAACGATCCGAGTCTTTCGTTCTTCAACCATCATCCCACGCTCCGTTGCGGCTGCTCCGATCTCGTCGATCTCCGATATCCTCGTCGAGGTGGCACCACATCACCGATTCTTTAAACGGGCTCCCGCCTCTGACTTGAGGCAACTCGATCGTCAAGTTTGCTAAAAGAGACGACCAAGATTGATGTAGAGAATGAGTAGATGACTTTGTCTCACTTCGTCCAAATCCGTGGACGATCGGTTAATGAAGTTGCCGTGGAAATCGGGTGATGGAATGAAATGAACTGTAAAATTCCATACACCGATAAAACCTATCATAATCTTTTCTAGCAAAATGAAAACTCAAGTGAGAGAGAGTGGAGGAGAGAGAGGGCCGGCCATTCATACAGAAGAGGGGGGGTGACTGTAGGAGAAAGAGGGTAACCTTAAGCCTAAATATCATATGTGAACACATAAGAATATCTAGCATAAAGATCTTAAGCAAAACAAGAATGTAATGATATCAAAGCATGAGTCACTTAGCCTTGTCACAAATTCTAGAACCTTCTAGAAGCACGACTCACTCTCATCCAAGAAAAGATAAATCCGCCTTTAACCAAATGTTAAAAGACGGCTGATAGAAAACTGGAAACTGGCAACTTCCAAAAGTGATCCTGAAACGACTTTCAGGATAACCCCGAAACTGTATAAATATACCCTCATTTGTATTACGATCGAATACAAATGCAACTGAGACAAAGATATTATACCTACTCAATACAATACTCGGATCCGGCTTAAACCAAAGCCGTCCAGTATCATCTGCCCGAAAATCGACACGTGCGTAAACGCACGTGCATTTTCCGAACCCTGCCATAAAACCATACGGCCTCTACAACGTTTCGCCCGAACTTGGGAAACTGTCTGTGGGGGACTCTAATGACCCGTCAGTACCCTGGCAGTGGGTTTAACCACAAACCGTCAGCGGCACTAGCTATGCGTAACGGCTGCCCATGGACTGGCCTCAAGGGTGGCCGAGGAGCGAACTCAAGGGAGACCGATGAGCGAACTCCTCCGAAAACCCTACTGAGCCTAACAGTGAAAATGTATATACAGTCCGGTCCGTTCGTCAATGAGTATCGCATATCTGCCTAGGGGGCTAGCAACGTCAGACCCCCAATAGCAGTATAAGTCGTGTCGGAGTGAAGCCTCAATACACCCTGAGATACTACTGGAGTAACTACCAGTAAATCTCCTACCATGGCCATGGATTTGTGTAATGGCTCTCCTAGACACAGCACGACCTCGCCCCCAATACCGGGAGAGACAAATCCCCTGCCGATCCGCTCACGTGCCTCCATATGGCTCGGGACTGTACCCAAAAGCTACCTGTTTGCACGACTCCTTTGAGCCGTGGTAGGGTAGAAATCAAAGCACAGTGGGAACTCACACGAGACAAATGACGACCTCAGGTCGATGAACTAACCTGTACACATGTCACCAGGGAACTGCTATCTGACGGTAGATATAATACTAACTAGCAGATTCCCGGCGAGTCCTATCCGGTGTACTCATAACCCAATGAGCACCTGTATACATCTTAGGTGATCCAACTGACACCAGTGGCTTGTGAGACCGGCCACCGCCCCTCGTCGGGGTCTCGACTGTACACACTAGTCTACTCCGGAGTATCGATACCCTGTCTCGAAACTCCCACGACTAGGGACCACAATTAAGGATATGCATATAAACCACCCAACTCTCACTTATATGATCGCCATCATACTGTTGGTAGTAAAGCAAGATCCTAAGGGCTCTATCAAAGTGTAACATGCAATCAGTCACCTGAACATGTACCCGACTGATAAAGGCAAACCAGATAGCACACTATCATCTCGAGTAAGACTGTCTTACCGGTATAGGTCCTCCGCAATCATTGCAATCACGTACCTGCGATCCAATAATTGACTATGAGGGCACTATCTCCAACAATCTCCCACTTCCACTCAAGGCTAATTATTGCGATGTCGACTACTCACAGCCCGTGTGAAACTGAACATCCAACTCCTCTACTAATTAGTTTCACAAAGCCCGTTTGTAAAACTATTGTGTTCGAGAAATAGCCTCAGTGAGTGGATCCGCCTAGAAGTATCTTTCTATATCTCTCTTAATCTCAAGTTCGCGGAGAAAACCATCTCCCGAATTGAGTAATACCTGTCTTAGAACATGTCTGGATATCTGATGGGACCTTAGTTCATAAATGAACTCCATATCTAAACTTCTTAGACTGAATCGATCACTGAACCTAATCAGTATCGGGCACCTTGCTTCCCACAGTATCCTCTTGGACCACCTGTTCATAATACTGTCCCTCTTCGTCAGAGGGAAAAACTAAAACTCTGACAGTCACTCTGTCATCCATGTCACCTTTGAAGCTTGGAATGATAACCGTCTCCCGAAGGAGGCTGCCGTCATCAAATCCGTAGAACATGTACTTATGTTCTAAAACTGCTTCCTTATGTTTCTCCAGGATTGGATTAATACAAACTTATTGCATCTAGTGCAAAACCAACATTTGGTGTGGTACTTGACATCTCATGATTGACTCAATTGCCTAAGCAAGTGATCTGCCAATCATGCACATCCCTCTCCCCTTTAGTCTGTAAGACACCTTTAGAGAGGGTGACTCCATCACCTGCAGGTACACCACCATGCTAGGAGTCAACTATTCCAAAAACCATTAGAATATCTGTCAAAGTACCCACATTGGGAAACTACCCAAATCCAGATCTAAAACCATAGATCTAGAAACCAGAATGTCAAATATTATATCCATATCCTGTCTGGAGAAACAACTGTGTGACGACCATAGTAATACCGATCGTAGTATAGGAATTTTACTTCCTACTCTGTGTATATCATCCAAATACCATGACATCACACCCTACTACCTTCTTAACTGATCCATCCCCTATTCTGATTGAAGTCAAACCCATGACTGTCACATCAAAATTAGATGATCTATCTCCGCTATAACTGCTTAAGTCTATAAATAGATATAAGCATCTTGCCCACTATGCTTCCGTTGCTCCCACTGACTACGACAACCCTCCTACCGGGTCTCATAACTTGGAACAACAGTAGTGTCAAGTCTGGGTAGATAAGAACCTCCCTGTCACCGTCTCTGAGGCTACCGAAGTACCTCTCGGGCATCTGAGGTTACCTACCATACCTGCGGAGTGGCTATTGGAATGTCAAACTTGATTGAATGTATAGGTCCTATTAAATTTTCCGTAATCGTTCGCGGTTCTGGAATCACTTCCAGTTCTACCATACTCCCACTACTGTTTTCTGAAAAAGATCCATTTTTACTAAAACTGTGGCGAGTCAAGAACAATATCACTATTGATCTTCCAAATGGTAGAATATCAACCCTCGTCATAGCCAGGGTCAACCCACAAACAGCCATTACAGAATCGTGCCCTGAGTTATCCAGAGTCTGGTTTTAAGCATAAGCTGGACAACTCCCCGTACCTTAATATCTTTTAAGGTACGAACTATTCTATATCCAATATAGAAACTTTGGCACTAATTTATTGGAACCATATTCAAATCCTGCAGCTGTCTCCAGTGCATATCAACTTAATGGAAAGAGGCCAATCAGCATTACTCAACTTAGGAATCCATCCAATTATGAGTAACCTGAAAGAGAAACACGTTTCTCAAAACCATCACTATCATCTGAATACCAATCACAAGAATCTACATCTTCGATCTCTTTGAAGAATCCCGATACTTGTGATACCTGGTTCTCTACTTTACTCTTATACCCACAACTTCTCAAAACTTAGACCTTGTATTTCTACGAAACACTCGTCTAAATACTAGAGAAGTTATAAGTAAACAGAACATAGTACGAGGACCTGCCCCTTTGTCCTGATGGACACTGGACAACATACAATACTCTGTATAAGTCCGCTGAGTTAAACAACTCAAAACCTGTGCGTTGTAGGTGGAAAACTGTACCCTGGCGATTTTCTCAAATATCACCAATTACAACGAATTCCGATATAATGAGGATGATCACCTAATTCCCAATATCTTACTCCCACTCATCATCTTGTTAATTTGAACCCACCCGTACTCGCCCTTGACTAAGGGCCAACAAGGCTGTACGACTGTCCCAAACCAACTCATCTATCTATGCAACATGTGAATACCCCAGCAGCTACCGATCACTATGTCCTAGCTAAGGGCTAGACCAACATAGCTTGAATACTACTGACCATTCATATGAAATGACGGAGGGCTACGGCTGGTTTTTGGCGAAAAACCTTTAACGTAGTGAACTTGATATCGCTGAAGGAACCTGATAGCTTTTTAAAATATAGTGGCGAAAACCTTTTGCTAAAGAGGTCACTCCCGGTAAAGGGATCTCGGCTCTTTCCTCGTGGAATGAGGTGCAGGATATTCAACTGAATACCGCTATGCAAAGCAACATGTAATCGACTATAGTGAAGTTATTACCCTGACGCAAACTTCTGCCCAAGGGGTCAGTCCCGGTGAAGGGATATCGGCCCTTGCCCCGTCGAATGAGGTGCAGGATATTCCACTGAATACCGCTATGCATAACAAAAGGAAACGTCTTTGCAATAACACTTTTTAAATTGTTCCAACAACTGTAAAAAGGTTTGTTTTAACTTTGCATTGATCAGAATCAACGCAGTCCCATCATTTATCACACCAGAAAAGAACGAAAATAAAATGTACGTATATGCCATCCGCATTCGTCACTGGGTCCCGTCATCACTCGTTAGGTTACTTAACTAACGACAGAGCGGGGACTGGACTAGCGCGGGTGTAAAACATATACAACATCTAATAGTATATAAACCAATATACAATAATCGCTCCAGGCGTGATAATATGCAACATTACAGAAAAGTAATAAGCATCACAGAACAATACAGATAATCTGGAATCCCCGAGTTTCACAGAGCCGCTGCTGAAACTCGACGTTCCCCTGTCGTGTGGATAGCCTGTGCAATGAAACCTAGACCCCTACGGGTGCGGCAAGTTACCCGCCAAAACCTGAAGCGAGGCAGCCCCTTACAGCATAGTGAATGGACCACCCGGCACTCCACGGAATCCGGTAATCTTGGGCACCCCTCCTTGGGTCAACCTGTACCCCCTACGAGTGCGGCGAATAGTCTGCCAATTCTAGAGTGGGGCCCCTCTGCCTCTCAAAGCCATGAGATGCGGACCCATTGCTTCTCAGAACCCAGCTATCCGTGCACTCCGTCTCGGGGCAAAACCTAGTACAGTAATGAAAAATAGTACAATAGGTACATCGACCGCAACCTGGTCGTGCCCCAAAAGAATATTATACAACAGGCAGTGACGGCAGTCCACAAGTTGGACGCTCGTCCCGCAATATCAAATGTACAAATAAACACAAACTGTACTACCATTGCACACTGCTATCCACCACGACAAATCCGCAACATCACAGCACAACACAGAACATCAACGCGAATGTCACGTTCGCAAACCCGTCTAAAAGAACTATAGCAATCAGACGCAGTTTACCGATCAAATGACATTCCCGGTCGGAGATATAATGTAAGCACTGTAAACTAACGTGTTTAAATTTCGATCGACCAAAGACCAAATATCAAAAAGTGGGCCCCACGGCTTACTGGTGAACAGTAACAAAATCTGGGCCAAAACGATATTTACCAAAAACCCCAAAATCAAACCAAGAACCCACTGTAAAAAGTTGGGGCCACGAGCTCACTGTTTGGCCGCGGAAGCGCGGTCAAACCATAGGTTTGACCGCGTTTCCGCGGCTATCTCATCGAGTCACGTGCCCAAATTTCTACGTCGTTCTTAGAAAAGCCTGCACAGTATTCTGAGATGTGTAGAATAATTTTATCAGACCGTTTAAAAACAACAGAAACTGTCAAGCTAGGATTTTGTAGTTTTCGATTTCCGGTTCGATCGATGTTTTAAACGCGTTAGCACAAGTTAGCATAGCAAAATGGTTATGCTCTGATACCACTGTAAGTCTACGCTAGCGCCCCGGCAGTCTACAGACGCCAAATGCGGAACAAAAAACTTTTAACTGGCGCTATCGTATACTTTAACCCGGATCTGCCATTATTGCTAAACTAACAAACTGTAAAGAGTGTAGAAAGATTGTACCGAACGATCCGAGTCCTTCGTTCTTCAACCATCATCCCACGCTCCGTTGCGGCTGCTCCGATCTCGTCGATCTCCGATATCCTCGTCGAGGTGGCACCACATCACCGATTCTTTAAACGGGCTCCCGTCTCTGACTTGAGGCAACTCGATCGTCAAGTTTGCTAAAAGAGACGACCAAGATTGATGTAGAGAATGAGTAGATGACTTTGTCTCACTTCGTCCAAATTCGTGGACGATCGGTTAATGAAGTTGCCGTGGAAATCGGGTGATGGAATGAAATGAACTGTAAAATTCCATACACCGATAAAACCTATCATAATCTTTTCTAGCAAAATGAAAACTCAAGTGAGAGAGAGTGGAGGAGAGAGAGGGCCGGCCATTCATATAGAAGAGGGGGGGTGACCGTAGGAGAAAGAGGGTAACCTTAAGCCTAAATATCATATGTGAACACATAAGAATATCTAGCATAAAGATCTTAAGCAAAACAAGAATGTAATGAAATCAAAGCATGAGTCACTTAGCCTTGTCACAAATTCTAGAACCTTCTAGAACCTTCTAGAAGCACGACTCACTCTCATCCAAGAAAAGATAAATCCGCCTTTAACCAAATGTTAAAAGACGGCTGATAGAAAACTGGAAACTAGCAAATTCCAAAAGTGATCCTGAAACGACTTTCAGGATAACCCCGAAACTGTATAAATATACCCGCATTTGTATTACGACCGAATACAAATGCAACTGAGACAAAGATATTATACCTACTCAATACAATACTCGGATCCGGCTTAAACCAAAGCCGACCAGTATCATCTGCCCGAAAATCGACACGTGCGTAAACGCACGTGCATTTTCCGAACCCTGCCATAAAACCATACGGCCTCTACAACGTTTCGCCCGAACTTGGGAAACTGTCTGTGGGGGACTCTAATGACCCGTCAGTACCCTGGCAGTGGGTTTAACCACAAACCGTCAGCGGCACTAGCTATGCATAACGGCTGCCCATGGACTGACCTCAAGGGTGGCCGAGGAGCGAACTCAAGGGAGACCGATGAGCGAACTCCTCCGAAAACCCTACTGAGCCTAACAGTGACAATGTATATACAGTCCGGTCCGTTCGTCAATGAGTATCGCATATCTGCCTAGGGGGCTAGCAACGTCAGACCCCCAATAGCAGTATAAGTCGTGTCAGAGTGAAGCCTCAATACACCCTGAGATACTACTGGAGTACCTACCAGTAAATCTCCTACCATGGCTATGGATTTGTGTAATGGCTCTCCTAGACACAGCACGACCTCGCCCCCAATACCGGGAGAGACGAATCCCCTGCCGATCCGCTCACGTGCCTCCATATGGCTGGGGACTGTACCCAAAAGCTACCGTTTGCACGACTCCTTTGAGCCGTGGTAGGGTAGAAATCAAAGCACAGTGGGAACTCACACGAGACAAATGACGACCTCAGGTCGATGAACTAACCTGTACACATGTCACCAGGGAACTGCTATCTGACGGTAGATATAATACTAACTAGCAGATTCCCGGCGAGTCCTGTCCGGTGTACTCATAACCCAATGAGCACCTGTATACATCTTAGGTGATCCAACTGACACCAGTGGCTTGTGAGACCGGCCACCGCCCCTCGTCGGGGTCTCGACTGTACATACTAGTCTACTCCGGAGTATCGATGCCGTGTCTCGAAACTCCTACGACTAGGGACCACAATTAAGGATATGCATATAAACCACCCAACTCTCACTTATATGATCGCCATCATACTGTTGGTAGTAAAGCAAGATCCTAAGGGCTCTATCAAAGTGTAACATGCAATCAGTCACCTGAACATGTATACGACTGATAAAGGCAAACCAGATAGCACACTATCATCTCGAGTAAGACTGTCTTACCGGTATAGGTCCTCCGCAATCATTGCAATCACGTACCTGCGATCCAATAATTGACTATGAGGGCACTATCTCCAACACGGACACCAGCGTGCCAATTCCGGCAGTCATGACCTACATATGAGAAATGATTCCATGACCCGTTGGGCGCCGGATAGTTTGACACCGAGATCTCAAAGGAGACCGGGATATCGCTTCAACGCCCGCCATTCTCCCTCGCCCCCTGAATAGACGTCGGTCAGGTCGCCTGATTTCAGGAAGGACCGACGTCAGCACACTCATCGCGGCCAGCCTCGAAAGGTCCATGAAGATTTAAGGAACGTGATAGAACAAAACCGAAACCGCTCCGTCGCACAAGCCCGGAGCAGAGATAACAGGCATTCAGACTATGAAGAATCCTCAGGGTATCAACAGTGAATCGAGGCCCTCGAAAAGAAAATTGAAGACATGCGACATGATACCCGTTCGGTCGGAGGAGTGGCGAAGTACTCTACTGATTTGCTCACGAGGCCCTTTACAGAGCGGCCACTAGGAGAACGGGTCTCCTCTAGGAACAAACCACCCAAAGTGGCCCTCTTCGTTGGGAAGTCCGACCCGAAGGACCACTTGGACGTGTTTACGGCGGGCATGAGCTTCCAAGACAACTCAAATGCAGCTCAGTGCTGTGCCTTCCCCACCACCCTCATACGGGCTGGACGAGATTGGTTCCGTAGACTTGTGCCATACTCGATCTCGACCTTTGACGAGCTGGCCACTCAATTCCTCAATCACTTCGTCGGTAACCGACAGCAGAAAAAGACGGTCGACTATCTGTTCACCATCAAAAGCGAGGACAGGGAATCCTTCAAGGGTTACTTCACCCGCTTCTATAATGCCCTCCTGGAAGTCTCCGAGCACCGCGACGGAACGGTTATCACCGCCTTGAGGTCGGGTCTTAGGCATAAACAGTGGCTCCGCTCTTTTGCATTGGCGCAACCTAAGACCATGGCTGAAGTAAAACCCTAGACCGAGTGAGAAATCTAACTCGAGTTGGAGGTGAACACCAACCTACCCCATGGTGACCGAACGGATCGAAAAAGACGGGGCAGAGAAGAGAAAAAGAAAACCGACCGTCCAAAACCTTATTCTCCGAAGTTTCATGAGTACACTCACCTGAACGTCTCCCAGAACGTGCTACTAGAGGAGACTAAGGGCGAGAGGTCTTTAAACTCCCGCTGGCTACTCAGAGGCCGGGAAAGCAACTCTGCGGCCCATACTGTGCTACCATAGGTCGCAGGGACACCCGACCGAGAGCTGCAAACAACTCTGTGACTATATTGAGGAAATGATTCGCTCCGATCACCTGGCGAAATACCTGCGAGACAAGCGGCAGGCAGATCGGGAGAAAATAGACCAACCCTTTCTCGGAGAGTTGACAATCGAGCAGATCATGGTCATCTAAGTAGGTCCGACTCCGGGCAATGGGGGCCTCCGCCGCCTCTGGCCGGTCATGGCTTTAGGTGATCCTCCCCAGAATAAATGCAATAAGGACGATCTGATCACCTTCACTGACGAGGATCTCCGCAGCATATCACTCCTGCACAATGATCCTCTTATGATAATAGCCTGGGTTAACCGATACGAGATCCGGAGAATGTTGGTCGACTCGGGAAGCTCGGCGGATATCCTGTTTTATGACTGTTTCTAGCGTATGGGATTAAATATGAACGAACTCCCACGTCCTCTCCGGGTTTACGAACCATTCTGTCTTGGCTGAGGAATCGATCACCCTCCCTCTCAATATTGGGGAAGCAGGCAGAACGCGAACCATACCTGTGAACTTCATCGTTGCCAAGATCCCGTCGTCCTATAACATCCTCCTAGGGCACCCCACCCTAAACGCCCTCTGGTCTCAGATCTTAACCTATCACCTCGCGCTCAATTTTCCTTTGGACAACGGGAGATAGGCCGGACCTACGAAAACCAGCGAACCTCCAGGTTCTGTCTCGCCTCAACGTATCCCGCCGAGAAAAAGGTTGACGATTTTGAAGACGTGCACGATCCTCAGGGGTCCCTGGACATATGCGACGACTAAAAAGAAATTTAAGGCATCCCAGTGGAAGCTTCAGTAGAAGTTCCTCTCAAGGAGGGAGTTGACGGCCGGACTGTCCAGATCAGCTCTCTCTTGACAGGAGGCGCTCGCAACGACCTGGCCCAGTTCCTCCGTAACAACTCCGATGTGTTCGCTTGGACCCCAGCGGACATGCCCGAGATCGACCCTAAGGTGATCTCCCACAAGGTCGGGGTCAACCCAAAAGCCTAGCCAATCTGACAAAGGAAAATAAGTTTCGCGCCAATGAAGCAAAAAGCGATATAGGAGGAAGTGGACTGACTGCTCGCGGCCGACTTCATCAGGAACCTAAACTACTTAGATTGGCTAGCGAATGTGGTCATGGTCAAGAAAGCGAACGGGGAATGGCGCATGTGCGTCGATTTCACCGATATAAACAAGGCATGCCCCAAAGACAACTACCCACTCCCAAGAATAGATCAGCTAGTAGGCAACTCGGCCGGTCATGAATTACTAAGCTTCATGAACACCTTATCCGGTTATAATCAGATCCGGATGAATCCGGCCGACGAAGAGCTAACCGTATTCACCACCGATCGGGAGGTCTACTTCTACAGGGTAATACCTTTTGGCCTCAAGAACGCCGGAGCCATGTACTGGCGGCTAGTTAACAAGCTGTTCAACAAATTGGGAGAAACATGGAAGTCTACGTCGACGACATGCTCGTAAAGTCCACCTCATCAGCCGGGTACACTACAAACCTTGGCGAAACATTCGACGTCCTGCGGAAGTACAAGATGAAGCTAAATCCAGCCAAATGTGTGTTCAGCGTCACAAGCAGGAAATTCCTTGGATTCATAGTTACCCGCCGAGGAATCAAGGCGAACCCGGAGAAAATCAGGGCCATCATCAACATGAAGACACCCAAGAGCAATGTTGATATCATGCGACTCATCGGTAGGGTGGCTGCTTTGAGTCGCTTTATGTCTAGATCCGGAGAAAAGTTCTTGCCTTTCTTCAAAACCTTAAGGAAAGTCCCCAGGTTCGAATAGTCCGAGGAGTGATGAAACTCTTTCGAGCAACCCAAAGCACAACTGGCGACCCCGCCGCTTCTCACCCGACCGGTTGAGAGGGACGGGCTATTATTATATCTAGCCGTCTCCGACTAGGCTGCCGGTACAGTACTTATCAGAGAATTCGAAGGTATATAGAGACAGGTCTACTACGTCACTATGTTTTCAAGTACGCAGAGACCAGATACTCGACAATAGAAAAAATAGTACTTACGCCCGTCGTCACCTACAGGAAACAACGACACTATTTCCAGGCACACATGATCCTTGTCCTCACCGAACGACCCTTGGGGAATATCCTCAGCTCCCTCGAATCGTCGGGCCGCCTAGAGAAATGGAGGTGGGAGTTGTCCCAATTCAACATCAAGTACCGATTAAGACAAGCTATCAAAGCACAGGCCTTAGCCGATTTCATGGCCGAATGCACTATTCCCACTAAGGAAGGAGCATCGGCACGGGGCCCTAACCCGTGACCCTCAGTCGAAGAGACGCTCGGTCCGATCCCGAATTGGGTACTTTATGTGGATGAACCCTCCATAGAGGAAGGGAACGGGGCCATTTTAATCATCCGCGGTCCGAATGAGGCGGAGATGGAGTACTCTCTGAGGCTTGGCTTTAAGGCGTCGAACAATACAGCAGAATATGAGGCCTTATTGGCAGGGCTACGAATTGCCTCCGGCGTAGGGCTAAAAACGATCAGGATATGCAGCGACTCTGCACTAGTCGTCGGCTAAGTGGTCGGGTGTTTCGAAGCCTAGGAACCACTAATGATAAAGTACCTAGCAGAGGTAAAAAAAAACTTCGGAGAAATTTTGACGAGGTCTAAGTAGAACAGATTCCCAGAAGCTTGAACGACGAGGCTGATGCTCTAAGCAAACTCGCCTCTTCCTATTCGGCCAATCACAAAAGAAACATCCTCTTCGAAGTCCTGCCACAACCCAACGTGGAAGATGAAGAGATAACATTCCAGGTCTACACGACTCTGTTTACCGCCGAAAACAGAGACGGACCGTGTATGTCGTCCTGCCTGAATTTGGGGGCAGATACTATTTGGATTTATCCTTCCACCTCTCCGAAGATGCCAGGTTAATTTATGTCACCGTGTATTGGAAGTTTGGATGGATGCGGCCGTTGTAGCAGACTTTGTCAGATTCCCCCTCGTTTGCAAGGGGTATTTGATTGTGGGGATGCTCTTCCCTGCAGGCGAAAACCCCTATAGTTAATTACGTTACCGCATCGTGATAACCACTTTTCCTGCTCCAGAAGTTCACTCTGTGTCGTGTGTTTTTGTTTTATTTTTGGTTGTCCGTAGATTGTATACAGAGACTAATTTATGTTGTCGCCCATAGGACGTGGATTAGTCCGAATCCGTATATCTTTAGATTTGGGTTTGGTTTGATCTAAGGATCATTGATCTGTTTTGAGATCAAGATCAACTTAAATGTAGACGAGCAGTTAGGGCTCGGTTGTTGTTTTTGGATGTCGTGAGTCATGTTTGGGAAACGATGAGTTCATGGGCTCAGTTGATCTGAATTAGGGACCTAATCAACTTGGGCTTGGCCCACTCAATTTTCATTTTATTTAAAAGAAGTGCTAAGTACCGGTGTGGGCTCAGTCCCCTTCTTCTTGAAAAAAGTACTGAGCACTTATGTGAGTTTTGACGCTAACACTTTACTCTCTCTTTTCTTTTGTCTCTATATGTGGAGTGCTGAGCACTCTTTATAGCGCCCACGTGCAAAGCACACGACGCACTAGGCGCCAGGTGCTGAATGATGAGTGTCAAGCACTTTTATGTTTTGTGGCGCCCACGTGAGGGTCACGTGGGATGCTGGACGCTGAGCGCCACCCATTGAGTACAAAGCACTTTTTATTTTATGGCACCCACGTGAGGGGCACGTCAAGCGCTGGGCGCTGAGCGCCCGCCACCGAGAACTAAGCACTCTTTATTTTATAGCGTCCACGTGGGGCGCTGAACGCTGAGCGCCAGCCACTGAGTGCTAAGCACTCTTTATTTTATAGTGCCCATATGAGGGGCACGTAGGGCGCTGGACGCTGAGCGCCGCCCACTGAGTGCTAAGCACTCTTGAGCTCTCTCTCTCTTTTCTTTCTTTTCTGAATGATCCACAGGATCTTTATCTAATTTTTATGTACCTAAAATTTCCAAGAAGAGAGTTCTTCTTCCTCGATAATTTAATTCTCCGTTCTTTCAAAACTTTCTCCCTTTTTTAAGCTTGGGGGGTCTTCCTCTTTTTAGATTTGAAGTCTTGAGTCCTTTATATAGTAGAGGCAAATCTGTTGATTAGTTGAAGAAATCTCTCATTGAGGGATCCTAATTGATTTGGGGATTTTCCCGTCGTTGGATCTTTGATCCAAGGACTTCTGTTTTACAGAAGATATTTTTCTTATTTTTAACAAGATTAGGGAAATATTTTCCCACACAGAATTTATTCTGTAGATCAGTGATTCTTTAATCACCATTGGATTTTTAATCCAACGGTACTCTATTTTACAGAGAGTAATCTTTCTTGTTTAGAAAGATTTGAGGAATATTTTCTCAACAGAATTTAATTCTGCATTCTGATGATTTATCATCTCCGTTGGATCTTCGATCTAACGGCTCTGTTTAACAGAGAGTAGAATTTAATTCTACCAGACGCCGGTGCTCATGTGCTGTGCACGTACGACGCCCATAAGAGTTTTTAACTTTGGCGTTGGCTCTCTCATGGCAGACACGTGAGGCGTTGCCTCTTGAGTTTTGAACAGAGCTTTGCTCTTTTAAGAGTTTTTAACTCTGGCGCCAGCGCCCTCGTGGCAGACACGTGAAGCGCTGCCTCTTGAGTTTTGAACAGAGCTTTGCTTTTTTATTGGGGAAACAAATTCCCCCCACTGCTGCGCTCACGTGGTTCACAGGTGAGTGTAGCGGTGGCACCTTTTCCACTGTTCATGAAGTACGGGAATCGGTTCACCTTCTTGCTCTGATTCCTATGGGTCAACTATCTTCTTTCCCTATGCCCTTTTTCCCGGCTTTGGAAATAGTTCCGCCATGCACAGAATTTTCCGTGCCTAGATTTGAATGCTTCTCTTTATAACCCGAAGCTATGTCTTCCTCCTTCTCAAAGAGAAATCCGTTTCTATTAACAGAACTCAAGATGAACTATTTTCCAAAGGAATAAACTAAGAGCTATGGCTTGCGATTGTCATCACGCTTGTCGGCAACCATGGGATGTGCCCATCGAGGAGTCTATTCCTCGCTTTGCTGCGCGGCTAGTGGATCCCCTTCTCACTGACGCTCAATGTGACGCGGTTATGTATGAGCTCCTGACTCGTAGGGGCTCTCCTCTTCCTATTGTAAGTCTACGCCAGTGCCCCGGCCATCAATCCGTGGCCAAATGCGGAACAAAAACTTTTTAACTTGGCGCTAACGTAACCCTAAAACCCTGATCGTGCCATTAACCCTATACTAGTAAACTGTAAAGTGAGTTTAGAGATTATATTCGGTCTTCAATCTCTGTCCTTAGCATGTTGCGGCTGCCTCGACGAACTTCGCTCTCCAGTCACGCTCGTCAAAGAGGACGCACGTCGAGGATTCTTTATACGGGCTCCCGCCTCAAAACCGAGGCAACTCGGACATCCAGTTTGCTAGCCTAGATGTCCAAGAATGAAGTAGAGAGAGTGTAGAATACTTTGTCTCAAGACACCTAAGTATTTGGGTGGAGGTAAATTGAAGTTGCCAATGGAAATGAGAAAGATGAGCACGAAAATTTGTCTTGAGGAAAGAGATGGGCTTGGCCAACACAAAAGATATGCTCACTGGGAATTTTCAAATTGCTCACTGGAAATTTGGTGGGGTGGTGAGGGTAAGCAAAGAAGTGGTGAGTGTATCCAATGAATAAATTAATCCCCACAAGATATTTGGCAGCCTCCACAAAAAGATCAACTCAAAATATCATACACTTGACAAAAGCCAATTAATCCAAAGTGACACCTTACCCATTAGCCCATGCCCACAAAATGTGCTGGCAGGAAAGAAATTCCAGCAAGGAATTCGGCCATAAACAAAGCTCACAAAAATCATAACAATTAAACATTAATCAAAATGTTTAATGTGGAAGAACAGAAAATGACAACTTCAAAAGTAATCTTGTAACGGATCACAAGAAAACACCTCATCCGTTTATACATACATGCATCTGTATTCTGACAGAATACGAAGGCAACGAGACGAAAATATTCTAACAATATAATACTAGGATCCGACTTAAACCAAAACCCACTAGTATTACCGTCCGAAACATGACACGTGCACAAGTGCACGTGTATGTTCGAACCCAGCCATAAAACCATACGACCTCTACAACATTTCTCGCGAACTTGGGAAACTCTCTATGTAGGACTTTAAAGACTCGTCAATGCGCTGGCAGTGGGTTTAACCACAAGCACATCAGTGGTACTAGCTGTACGTAACGGCTGCCCAGGTATTGAGCGAAAAAGAGGCCGACGAGCGAACTCATTCTGAAACCCTACTGAGCATGCCAATGACAATATCCGTACAGTCCGGTCCATTCGTCTATGAATATCACATATCGAGTTTAGGAGGGTGGATAATTCAGACCCCTAATAACTTGATATTTGGTGTCGGTATGAAGCTCATCACCATCTGAGAAACTACTAATCCGAATCAGTAATTCTCGACTACCTTGCACAAGGATTTTTGGTGATGGCCACCCGTGCACTCCGCGACATCAATCCCCAATACCGGGAGAGACGAATCCCCCGACGATCCGTTCACTGCCTCCATGTGGCTCGGGACTGTACCTAACTAAAACCTGTTTGCACGACTCCTTTGAGCCGTGGTAGGGTAATAATCAAAGCACAGTGGGAACTTACACGAGACAAATGCTGATCTCAGGTCGATAGAATAACCTGTACACATGTCATCAGGGAACTGCTATCTCACAATAGGTATAATACCAACTAGCATGTTCCCGGCGAGTCCGTCCGGTGTACTCATAACCCAATGAGCACCTGTACACTATCTTAGGTGAACCAACTGACACCAATGGCTTGTGAGACCGACCACCGCCCCTCGTCGGGGTCTCGATACGTATACACAAGTCTACTCATGGAGTATCGATGCCCAATCTCGAAACTCCCACAACTAAGGACACTTTAAGGATGTGCTTATAGACCACCCAACTCTCACGTATATGATCGCCATCATACCGCTGGTAGTCAAGAAAGAATTCTATGGGCTCTATCAACATGTAATAGTGATCTGTAATGTCACCTGAACCATGTACATGATAATAAAGACATACTAGATAGCATACTATCATCTCGAGTAAGACTGTCTTACCGGTATTGGTCCTCTCTCAATCATTGCAATCACGTGCCTGCGATCCAATAATTGATTTTGAAGGCACTATATCCAACAATCTTCCACTTGCACTTAAGGCTAATTATTGCGATGTCGCATACTCATAGCCCGTGTTATACCGAACACCCAACTCCTCTAGTAATCAGTTTCACAAAGCTCATTTGTAAAACTATTGTGTTCGAGAAATAGCCTCAGTGAGTTGATCCGCTCTGATGTTTCTTTCTATATCTCAAGTTCGCGGAGAAAGCCATCTCCCGAAATGAACAATACCTA
The DNA here is from genome assembly GCA_030015575.1 of Agapanthus africanus. NCBI lineage: Eukaryota > Viridiplantae > Streptophyta > Magnoliopsida > Asparagales > Amaryllidaceae > Agapanthus > Agapanthus africanus. Next base: position 137,716,500 of record CM057341.1, read on the forward strand.
TCTTAGAATATGTCTGGAAACCTGATGGGACCCAGTTCACAAATGAACTCCAAATCCAGTAAAACTTCTTAGACTGTATAATCAACTGAATTTATTCAGTATCCTGCGCTATGCCTCCCTCAGTATCCACTTGGACCACCTGTTCCCCTCCGAAAGATGGTGCCCAAGACTGGGACGTCTTTGCACTGAGATTCGGGACAGATGCTATTTGGTTCTATCCGTCCACCTCTCCGAAGATGCCAAGTTGATTTATGGCATCGTGTATCGAAGGTTTAAACGGATGCATCCGATGTAGCAGACTTCGTTAGATTCCTCCTCGCTTGAGGGGTTTTTGATTGTGGGGACGCTCTTCCTTGCAGGCGCAAGCCCCTGCAGTTAATTACGCTACCGCATCGCGGTAACAACTTTCTCCTTCTCCAACTGGTCACTTCGTGTCGTGGGTGTTTGTTTGGTTTGTGGTTGCCCGTGGATTGTATACGGAGACTAATTTGTGTCGTCGCCCGTAGGACGTGGATTAGTCCAAATCCGTATTTTCTTAGATTTGGGTTTGGGATTTTGGTTTAAGGATACGTTAGCCTTATTTGAGGCTAAGATCAACTTAAACGTTCGTTAAGGATACGTTAGTCTAATTTGAGACTAAGATCGACTTAACGGGATCGTTTAGATCCGACAAAGGAGCATTTGGGATCAATTGTTTAGTTTAGTGACATTGCGGTCGATTGCCAGTTTAGGGACATGGTGGTCCAACATTCCCATTTTGGGGACGAATATTGATTTCCAGTTTAGGGACATGGTGGTCCAACATTCCCATTTTGGGAACGAATATTGGTTTAAGGACATCATAGTCCATGAGTTTAAGGACCCCACAGTCCGTAGCAATATATGGTTGTCGGGACCCGTCACCTCTCTGATGACGTTGAAAGATTGCAACGACAAATATCAGAGGAGTTCAGAGATGTACCCTTGAACCGGGTGTAAATTGATTTGGGAGAGCAGTTGTGCTAAGTTCAATTTAATTTGAGGGCTTACGGCCAGAATTGGGTTAAGTCCAGTTAGAGAAATGTATAACATTTTGTTTATCTTTGGCCTATTAGGCCTTTGCTTGGGCTCTGCCCTTTTATTAATGCATAGCATTAGGCCTTTTAATTAGATACACAGCATTTGTTTTAGGCCTGTTAGGCCTTTTAATTGGGCTCTGTCCCTTTTTTAATAATGCAGAGTATTTAGTTTGGTCTATTAGACCTTTATTAGGGCTCTGCCCCTTTTTTAAATGATGCACAACATCTAAATTGGTCTGTTAGACCTTTTAATTAGGCTCTACAGAGCATATAATAGTATGACAATGCGCCACGTGGCTTGTCAGGCGCTCTGCGCCAATTGAGGAGCGCAAGGCGCAAACTGATGTGGAGGTGACACATGTCACGCTCTGGTGAGCGCAAGTCTGTTAGCGCAGTGCGCCGCGCCAGTGTGTTGCAGACACGTGGCGCGTTCTGGTGCAGTGCGCCAATCCAAAAGCGCAGTGCGCTATATTTTGTGAGCGCAAGGCGCAGATTGACACGTGGTGCTCTCTGGTGGCTTGCGCCAGTCCAAGGAGCGCAACAGCGCAAATCAAAAGTGCAAGGCGCTGTACAGTAGCGCAGAGCGCATCTTGATCAAATTTAGATCAAAGAAAAGAATCTTTTTAGAGATTCTACCTCAAGATTCAAGAACAGATGGTTCATCAAAATGCAATGCCTTTATATAGATCAAAAGATCTAATAAAGAATAAATTACTTCTTTTTTATTATTATTATTTTTTTATTGAAGATCTTGATCTTGTTCTTAGATCATTGATCTTTTTAGAAGAAAATTCTTCTTTTTTCCAAGGGTTTACCTTTTTTCTCTTCGAGCTCTTCTCAAAGATTTTAGAGGAGTTCTGTATATCTGAGACTTGGAGTCTAGGGGCCTTTATATAGGGCCAATTAGTTTGTTAGATTGGTTACATAGATCTTTCTCTGATTGATCTGGGGATATTTCCCCACCGTCGGATCTTTGATCCAAGGGCTCTGTTTTACAGAAGAGAATCTTCTTATTTTTAACAAGATTGGAAAGATCTTTCCAGAATTTTATTGTTTAAATGTTGGCATAGTTGGGGCAAGCGCATCTGCGCTTGACACGTGTCGCGCAACGCAGAGCGCAGCGCAACTGTGCTAGCGCAACTGAGCTAGGGCAACTGAGCTGACACGTGTCGCGCAGCGCAGAGCGCTGCGCAACTGCGCTAGCGTAACTGTGCTGACACGTGTCGCGCAGCGCAACTGCGCTAACACATGTCGCGCAGCGCAGAGCGCAAGTCATCTGAAGCGTTACTTCCTTTATTTTTGTTTTAAAACAGAGCCTTGCTCTGATTGGGTGCGCTGTCTTGGGCGCAGCGCTGGCGTGTCTGTTTTTGACACGTGGCGCGTTGCGCGCAACGCAAGGAAACTGAAGCGTTGCTTCAATTTTTGAATTTTTTGAAATTCAAACAGAGCTTTGCTCTGATTGGGGGAAACAAATGCCCCCTCACCGTTGCGCTCACATGGCGCACACGTGAGTGCAGCGGTGACAATATCCCAATCGTCAGATCAACTCAGGAGTTGAAGGGGCACTTAAGCGCCTATAAATAGGATCCTTGGTCCTCCTCAGATGTTTATCATCTTCAAGAATTCTTATTTTCAGAACCTCAGAGCCTTGCTCTTGCTTTCAAGAACTCCAAGAGTTAAACTCTTAAAATTTTTAAGTAAAAAAATTTAAATTTAAATTAAATTAAATTAATTTTAATCAACAGAGCCTTGCTCTCATAGATCTTCTGATTTAAAGAAGACCCCTTTGGGGTTTCACAAACAGAGCTTTGCTCTCAAGAATTTGTTTCAGGGTTTCTTAACCCATGAACAAAGTTTTGCTCTTTGACAAAACATAGATATTTTATCTAAAGATGATGAACTCTTAAGAGTTTTTTCATGGATCTTTAAGATCCCAAACTTTAATTTTTAGGAGTTAATTTTTTCCTTTGATGGATTTTTCCATCATTATTACAGAGCTAGGCTCTTTAAGGAATTTTATTCTCTTGTGACTAGAGTTTGACAAGTGTCACTCTATGACAGAGCTTTGCTCTGAAAAGGAAGATTTTCTACTTGTCTCAAGGGATTTCTCATTTAATGAGAATATTCTTTTGAGGATCTCCTCATTAATTGACAGTCTCATCCAATGATGAGGCTGTCTTATTAACTGATGCATTGTCATCTAGATTTTGTGGGTCCCCCTTTAGGTCCCCTCTCCACAGCATTGCACTGTGGTATACATTTTAAAGTACCAAACGTTGGGATTAAAATTAAATTATGGTACTAATTACTGAATTTCGTTTTTCTTTGCAGGCACCATGTCGGCTGATCTTTCATTCCCGTTCTTCCGCTCAGAGGGAGGATTCCCTGAGGCGCCGGTGGACAAGTATCTACATCTGAAAGAGAAGCAAGTTCTCAAAACCATTACTATCAACTAAATACCAAACACAAGTATCTACATCTTCGATTACCTTAAAGAATCCCGATACTTGCAACACATGGTTCTCTACTTTATTCTTATACCTATAACTTCTCAAAAGTTGGACCTTGTATTTCTACGAAATACTTGTCTAAGACTGGAGAAGTCACAAGTAAACAGAATATAGTATGGGTACCAACCCCTCTGTCCTAATGGACACTGGACAACATACAATACTTTGTTGTTACGACCCGAAATTTAACTCGTGACCAACACTTAAATCACGCAATGTCTAGAGGCGTAACGTAACTTAAGTAAGACGAAGCCCAGAATCTAAACCCTTTTAAGAAAATAAAAGAGATGCAGTTTTGAAAAAAAGGTATAATGAAAACAACCGATTTATTAAATGCATATATAATAAAACATGAAAATTCAAGTGAGTTTATTAGTTGAAAAACATTTTTCGTCTTTTAAAAACTTGGGCAGCACCTCCCTTGTATATTTTGATCCAAAACCACAAATACATAATAATATAAAAGGCATCCCCAAGCGGGAGCTAGCTCTTCGCCAAACGGCGGATTCACAACCACGCAAAGCATAAATATAAGTATACGACGCCCAACGGCGAAGATCAACACCAAAGCTAAAGAATAAAGCGAGATATGAACCCAAAAAGCGAATATAAAACCCATTGCTCAAATCTCGCAACTACAAGTCTCACTAAGTATTACTATTTATACAAATACTAGATTTGATTGATGGAGTTGACTAGATACAACAGGAAATATAAATAGAAGAGTGGGCAGATCCAAATGTCCCACCTACCAAGCAAATCACCCAAATATAGCTGTCTGCCAGCGAGGCCGCTACTAATCCATGCGGTCAACCTGCAAGAACTGTGGCACAACGGGGGTGAGTTGCCAACTCGTGAGTAGAAAATATCAACAAGTAGAAATCGAATAAAATAACGATTTCCTAGGTCAACTATATCATAAAGGTGATACTATGATATCTAGGGTGACCGTATCTACATCTATGCCAACAATATCATCAATGTCTATATGCATGTGGATATCATCCAACAATGTAATCAATGCCTGCATGCAAGTGGACCTCGTCCACTTGTCAACCAATGACACAACAACATCATGCATGTAAATATCATAAAAGCATATGCATGAAAGTATGAGGATATAAATCAACGTGTGCCCCTCACGACACATCAAAATCATGGAACCTGAGTGTCCAATCTCGACACTCGAAAACATCATGAAAACCAGTGTCCAGCATCGACACGTAAATCCTCATATATCTCAGGCGCCGCATCCTCAGATCGGCCCTCAGGCGCTGCATAATCTGGTCGGCCCTCATCTCCATCTCACTACTCCAGTCGGTATCCTCCGGATAACCGCTGAGTCCAAATACTATCACCGGTAGGTAGTGCTCCTCTGCCAGGCTCATCGTCTAACAATACGAGTCTTCTTGCCCTGGGGTACCTCACCGGGTCCACCATGTACCCGCAGACGGTGCCTACCGCTCCTCGAATCGGGTTTCACATTCACTCTCAGAACTAAGAAAACACATGGTAGACGCACTGAAATATTATATCAAGAGAAACCGGGTTTTTAAATCAATACATACATTCTTTTGAAATCACCACGGTTCTCAAATCCAGAAATCTCATGAAAACAACATATCTCAATGTGCAAAATATAAATCCAGTGCAACAAATGCGCGAAATAAAAATCTAGTGCAACAAATGCACGAAACACAAATCCAGTGCATCCAGTGCACAAAATCCAAATCCAGTGAATCTAGTGCATGAAATACAAATGCAGTGCATCCTGTGCACAAAATACCAATCTGGTGCGTCAAAATGCACAAAATACCAATCTGGTGCATCAAATGCACAAAATACCAATCTGGTGCATCAAATGTACAAAATACCAATCAATAACTTGAATGCGTAAACAACAACACCGAGTGTACCAAGGTGTATAAAATCATAAACGTGTGCAACTGCGTGCACAAAACACATATCAATGCACTGCAAGCACATATAAGCTATACCGAGTGCAAAATCAAATTGAGTGCGTACCACACACACAAATCCAGATTGACTGTATGAAATCCGTGAAATCATAAACATGTGCAGCCAAGACACAAAATCAATATCAAGTGCAATAGATATGCACAAATCATAAACCAACCCAACGGTGTATAAAAACATATCTCAAGTGCAATAACTATGCACAAAATGTAAATACCCAGTAGGTGCAGCCATGGTGCACGAAAACGATATCATGAAACTCAATCATCAAAACTCAAATCCAAGCAATATAAGCGTGATACTCGGATCACAAATGCAAATCGCAACAAATGACATTGAGGTAAACCTCCTACAATGTCAAAAAAAATACCGGAGGGCCCAAAACTGGCAGGGCAAGAACATCTGCTTGCCTCCGGCCCACGGTCTGGCGTACTCTATCTCTAGGTCCTATTTTTCACTGTGGATTACCAATCTCGCAATCCATTGGCTCGTCGGCCCGGTCTGGTGTACTAACGGAAACGGTTCCGCTCTGGTACTCCTCTGGTCATCTCTCGGCCAATTATCATGACCACTCGTAAAGCAGCACGTCACTGGCATCGGCCTCTGGCCCTCTGAACACACGTGACACAACTAGTCCTGGGTGCAAATCTCATCATAGCAGTGTCCTGGAAGAAACCTGCTCAAGGTCTCTTTCGATCTCGCCCATGCCGAACAATACGGAGGTTGGTACTCTTGCATAATCTTTTCTCGTCTTCTGGACATCTGCGTTCTCCGCACACTTTTCCTCGAGAACTGGCCATATCCCAACGCCTCTGTATGCATATCAGATCTCTGATCTCGACGGGGAGTAACAACAGCTCGCCATCTCGTGCGAACCTCGAGTTCCACTCGTCTTTATTATCGTCCACTTAGACGTTACGTCATGCCATCTGCGTACTGCAAATGATCTCGGCTACAGTCAATCCGGAGTCTCTCACACGGATTCGAAATCACGAACTCGGTATCTTCATCACTCTATAGAAGATATCTAGCCGAACACGTCTTCGGTAACTTGTCCCAACCATCAGAGGAATACTCAATACTCGTCCGTTCTCGATCAACTCACAACACATCTGGGTGAGGTCCTCTATCCGAAGTTGGTCAGCTTGCTGATCTCTTATCACATGATATCCGGACGACGTTAAACGTTTTGATCGATTCATCAAAGTCCTATAATTTCCCGAAAGCTCAACACCTGAGCACAGTTTAATAATATCCAGTACATGCCACAGTACCTATCGACCAACCGTAGAAGGGCAAACACAAGCCTCACCGATGGCACCGCTAAAATGCCGTAAACCCTAAGGTTCAAAAGCGGTTCCCTGGTCATCACGTCGAGTTAGGATTTCATTCTTCTAGAGGGTCCACAGAATTACCTGTATGTTCTTCCGAATACTTAAACTTGGAAAAATGGGTTTCTGACATTCGTTCGTGTTAGATATATGTATGCCCTAGAGGCCATTATGTGATAGTGGATGTATTTATACATGTATATATATATATTCATACATGTATATATATATATATATATTCAGTGTACATTCTTGCTTGACATGATAGTATGCTATCTGGTTCTTCTTTATATGACATGTTGATTTGATCATGCTTTTACTCATTCACACATGTTGATAAAGCCCTGAGGATATTGGCTTGACTACAGTGATTATGATAGAGATCATACTAGTGGGACATCTGTAGTTTATAAGCATATCCTGAAATGTCCCTAGTCGTAGGTGTATCGAGACGGGGCATCGATATAGCAGAGTAGACTAGCGTATATGATACTAGACCCATGTGATGGGCGATGGATGTTCCCACATTCATCGATGTTTGACATCGAGATCGTATACGGGTGCTCAGTGGTGACTGGGTACACTGGACGGACTCACCGAGAACTCCTATATGGAATTATATCTATCGTCGGATAGCAGTTCTCAGGTGACACTGGTGCAGGTTAGCCTGTAGACCCGAGATCGTCATAGAGTCTTGTGTGTTCTCCCACTGTACTTTGATTACCACCCTACCACGGCTCTACTGAGTCGTGCAAACAGGTGGCCGTTGGGTACAGTCCCGAGACACACGAATGCGATGAGCGATAGGAGGGGTTTCGTCTCTCCCGGTATTGGGAGTTGATGCTGTGGTGTGCTCGACTGGCTATATCAGTAAGCCCTGGCCAGGGCTGTTGAGATTTGTTGATAAGTGTTATCAGTAGTTTCTCGATCTGTTATAGACCTTTTATCGGCACGACTTATTGAGTTATTGGGGTCGACATTACCATCCCTAGACTCGATATGCAGCATATCTGATGAAGAGACCAGACTGTACGGTAGTGTTGCCGGTTGGCTCGACGGGAGTTGTAGCAGGTTCGCTTGTTTTCTTCTGATCGCTCAATACCCGGGTGGCCGTTACGTTTAGCTGACCGCTTGTGGCTTGGGGGTGCTTGATATGATCATCACCCACTGCCGGCATATTGACGAGTCTTAGAGTCCCACAAAGGAGTTACCTAGTCTAGGCGAAACGTTGTGGTGCGCATATGCGATATGTGCGTGGGCCCGATTAAAATGCGCATATGAGATACAGTATATTAATCGGGCGGCTTGCTTTTGGTCGGGTCGTATGTGATATAACCGGGTTGATAAATCAAGTGTTGATTTATCATTTAACCATTAGCTTCTGACTTAAAATCCTTTCTTGTCTTTATGCATGCATGTATGCACTCATTCTCATTCATTCTCATTCATGCACATAGGATGTGCATGCACACATACATGCATACATAAAGGTTATCATGGTTGTATATATAGGAGATGGTGGCAATATAAAACTCACACCTTATAATTACATATATGGATATATATTGTATTTGTTTTAAAACAAAAGAAAAGAAAAAGATTAATACATGATTATCTTCTACACTCTTCTTTGAACTAACCATGCTCACCTACCTTTTAACCATATGTTAATTTTTCTTTTGGGTTTTAACTCAAGCACAATAATATCCATACATTGTAACTATGGTTTGAGATGAGAGATAGAAAATATATATACTTATATTTTCTATTTTTCACACAACAATTATCATTCTCTTGATATTTCAAAAGCCATCATCTTCTTCCTCCTTGCTCTCTAGATTTTTCAAGTGAGCAAAACCTTCACCAAGTTAGGATTTTGAAGTGAGAAAGACAACCACAACATCATTCTACACAAGTCTTGCCCACTTGTGAAGAGTGTTAGCTTCCATTTTCTTTTCTTGATCTTGCGAAGTTACAAGCTTGGACAAAGCGGACTCCGGATGGATCATCATGGACCTAGAGGAGTTTAAGCGGACCTTTTCCAAACCCTAAGTAGCCGAGGAGTCTAGCGTAGGGAGCTACAAAGGTTGTACTCTCAAAACTCTAATCTTTTCTACTTGTGTTGTTGGTATGTTTAAGAAACCCTAAATTTCTAATGATGATTCTTTGCATGTTCACTTAGCACCTTAAAAATTTAATTTTGAGACATGTGATGCTTGCAAATCCTTCATGAGGTGCTAGGTAAACCTAACATTGGTATCAGAGCCGACCTAGAACTTTAGGCGACATTTTAACGAAATTAAAACTCCGATCCAACCGAAAAATACGGTTTTTTAGCACTCTCTGGACATTTTTTCAAAACTGTTATTTTCCAGAATTAAAAATATGTAAAAAATTCAGCAGGGAATTCTAAGAATTGTCGTAAAAAATGAAGCCCTTATCCGTACTTCCCACCGCGGAACCGCGGCCGTACAAAGGCTTTAAGGCCTCGTTTTTATACACTGATCTGTTTACCTGCTTGTAGATATTTTTAGGTATTTTTCATCTGGTTTCAGTGATAGATGTTCTGGTGATTGTTTTGGATTCAATGATTTGATCGGAATTTCAATTTCGTGTTTTTTTCCGGGTAACTTAGAAAGTATTAAAAGTTTGAATGAGTATCATTAACTCACTTTTTCACGGGGTTTAAATCTTTCGGAAATACGTGCAAGTTTTGTGGTGGACCCTCTAGAAGAAAACAAACCTTAACTCGATTATGTGACCATCTTGAACTGCCTTTTGAATCTTAGGGTTTGAGGCAGTACGGCGTGCCACATGTGAGGCGTTGGCTTGACCCTTCTACGGCTGGACCGCCGCTACTGTGACACATTCCGGGTTTTTTGAACTCCGCTCAAGTGTTGAGCTTTAGGAAATTTTGGGTATTTTATTATTCGATCGAAAAGTTTAATACTGTCTATTTATCTGGAATGTGATACAATATGTGGAATTCACATAGTTAGGCATGAAATACGAGGTATGTTATATTTCGGATTTACGATGTCTAAAGAGAATGCGGATCCCAAATATTGTAGTTTTACACTTTCTTTTCTGTGACCGTAAGTGTAGTGTATCGATATCGCCGGTTTCGTTGCTATACATCAACGACAATCGGGGTACGCATATTTACTTACGTTGATGATATATGATATTATGGGTTGCTGAGATATGATGTGCAGGATTGTCGCGATCGAATAGCCGGGGGGTTTTATGTGAGATGAGAGTTTTATTTTTCATTCATATAAAATTCAAATGTAATGTAATATTCTTTTATTTGGGGCACTTCCGGGTTGAGGTTGATATCACCAGTGTTGTATATTATTTACTTTTCCGCATTAGGATAGATCCAAGGAGGGGAGCACAAGTGACCGGGTTCTGGGGTTCAGTGGGAGGCCATCTCGAGGAGTCGAGACCGGGTCTCCTAAACTCTAGGATTGGTAGGGTCGCTTTGCACTCTCGTAGGGGTCTAGGGTGTGGGCTTGGCTATTCATCGCGACTGTGGAATCCGTATTTTCTATTGTTGGCTAAATACTAAATACGGACGTCCTAGTATATCCCACATTATATATATGTTTCTGCTTCCTGTGTTCTGTGATATTTGAGACGAATGATATATTATATATGAGATATATAGTAGACGTTGCTTATGTTTTTCACCCGCGCTAGTCCCGTCCCGGCATGCCGTTAGTTAAGTAACCTAACGGTGCATAACGGAACATTGCGGCGAATGCGGATGGCATAAGCGTACGTTGTATTTTCGTTTCTTTTTTGTGATTGGCTTAAGGACTTAAATGATGGGATTACATTAATATGATTAATGTAAAGAAAATAAACCTAAAAAGATGTTGTAGAATCGGATTTGAAAACCACTCGGCTCTTTATGAAAAAGCTGTATTTCAAAAACTGCGGAGCACAAGCCACTCCTTTTGAAAACCATTTGATTCTACGACGATATCAAGTTCAAAGCGTTAAAGATTTTCTTAAAAATCATCCGCAACCCTCCGTCATTTTAGGAAGTAGAGTACTTAGTATTCGTGCTACGTTTGTTGACCTTAGCCAAGGCGTAGTGTACGGTAGCTAAGTGATGTCTTCCTACAATGCATATGATGCAGATTAATTAGGACGGGCATATGACTTTGTTGACCTTAGCCAAGGGTCATGTAAACGGGTCTGATTAATCAAGAAATGACGGGCTGAACTTGACTAGTACTTGTGATTTGTTGACCATAGCCAAGGTCATAGGTACTAGGGGTAAAAATCATATCGGGAATTTCAAGTGTTGAGATTTGCAATGAGATTGCATACCTTCCATATGATGGTTGGATCCCGATCCCACTGTGGGCAATAGTTGCTCCTAAGAGAGTTTTGCAGTTTACAATTAGCTAACTCATTAGGTGTCTAGAAAGGTGTTAACGGGGCTACGCCTCTGGGAAAACGAGGTTTACTTTAATTAGGTCCGTGCGAAAGCACGGGGAACCTCCCTCAAGTACCGACACTGGCCTGGCTGAACGGTTAGCGAAGTTGTAGACTGTAATTAATCATGGCTAGTTTTCTTTTTAAGGTTTGAAAGAAAAACTTGATTAAAGCAGTGGGAGACATCGATTAGACAAGATAATAACCAATCCGATCTTTGCAAGAGCTTTCGCTGAGTGTATTCTTTTCTCTCTCTTTATAGCAGATACCAATGACTGGACTCAAGCTTCTACTAGATAAAAATAAATTGAATGGGACCAATTATAAAGACTAGCTAAGGAATCTGAAAATAGCCTTGACTTATGATAAAGTATCATATGTTCTCACGGCTTCAGCCCCGCCCACCTCAGGTCCAAAATCCTCAGTTGCGGACATTGAAGTCCGCAAGACATGGGACGCTGACTGTGCCACGGCCAAATGTCTCGCGCTTGCATCGATGGACAATACACATCAAAAGCAGCACGAGAATATGGACATTCAAACCATATTCCTCCATACAAAGGAGTTGTATGGAGAGCAATCCCGCGTATTACGATACGAAGCATCAAAGAAATTGTTTCAGATGCGTATGGCCCCGGCACATCAGTAGGAGACCATGTTCTGAAGATGATAGCTCTAATAGAAGAGCTTGAGGATCTTGGATGGACGATGGACAATGAACAATATACGAATATTATTCTGCAGTCCCTCCCCTCCACCTTTGCTCAGTTCATAGTTAACTTCAACATGCATAACATGGAGAGGGAACTACCTGAACTCCTTAATATGTTAAGGAGTGCAGAGAGCACACTGAAATCAGTGAAAACTCCCGTTATGACTGTTGGACAATCTTCCTCTTCTCGCCCAAAGGCTAAGGCCAAAGGAAAGAAAAAGAAGAAGCCCACCAATCCTAAGGGTGGAGTTAAAAAGGTGAAGGGAAAGGAAAAGTCCAAAGCTCGAGACTCGGGGAAAGGTGAATGTTTTCATTGCCACAAAGCAGGACATTGGAAGCGCAACTGTACGGAGTACTTAAATCTCAAGAAGAAGCATGGGGATGCTTCCGCTTCAGGTGTGTTTGTGACAGAAAACTGTTTTTCAATAAACTCTGCTTCCTGGGTATTAGATACCGGTTCAGGTTCTCACATTTGCAATTCTATGCAGGGGCTGAGAAATAGCAAGGTTTTGAAGACAGGTGATCATACTCTTCGCGTTGGAAATGGTTCCAATGTACATACAGTTGCAGTGGGAGAGTATCACTTGGGGTTGCCATCTGGGTGTATATTGGTTTTGAACCCATGTTATTTTGTACCAAGTATGCTTTGTAATATAATATTTGTTTCTTTGTTAGACAATGAAGGATATAATTTTGTATTGCAGAACAATGTTATGAACATTCACCTGAATCAAATGTTGGTTGGGTATGGTACACTTAATAACGGGATATACGTCCTAAATCAACACACAGTTTTCAGTATAGAACACACTAAGAAAAGAAAACTTTTAGAAATAAATGAAGCTTTTCTTTGGCACTGTAGACTTGGTCATATTAACGAAACAAGACTAAACAAGTTACACAAAGATGGATATTTAAACCCTTTTGAATATAAATCTTATGTGACTTTCCAGTCTTATATCAAGGGTAAAATGACCAAAACTCCGTTTACCGGACACGGAGAAAGAGCTACCGAGCTCCTAGGACTCATACATAGTGATATATGTGGGCCAATGTCTACACAAGCTAGAGGCGGTTTTTCTTACTTCATTACTTTCACTGACGATTTCTCAAGATTCGGTCATGTATTTTTATTAAAGCACAAATCCGAAGCTTTCGAGAAATTCACTGAATATAAACAAGAAGTAGAAAAACAAACCGGCTTGAGTATCAAGATGCTTCGATCAGATCGAGGTGGGGAATACCTCAGTACAGAATTTGCAAACTTCCTAAAAGAGAATGGGATTCTCTCTCAGCTCACTCCTCCTTACACACCACAGCACAACGGTGTGTCTGAACGACGGAATAGGACCCTATTAGATATGGTCCGGTCCATGATGAGTGACGCTGAGTTACTTGTCTCATTTTGGGGGCATGCATTGGAGACTGCAGCGTTTCTTTTGAACAGGGTTCCAACCAAAACCGTATCTACCACCCCATATGAGATATGGCATGGGAAGAGACCATCTCTTAAGAGAATTAAGATTTGGGGTTTCCCGGCCTATGTTAAAAAGCAGAATCCGGACAAACTCGAGACACGGTCAGTCATGTGTAACTTTATGGGATATCCAAGGAACTCTTATGGATATCTATTCTACCACAAGGAGGAACAAAATGTGTTTATTTCTCAGCATGCCACATTCTTAGAAAAAGAGTTTTTCACAGATAAAGATGATGGCAATGTGGTGGATCTAGAAAAGGTTCTAGAGACACAAACTACAAATGACGACTTGGTTGAACCCGGCTGTTGCAATAGAAATTGAGGAACCTCGGCCACTCCGTAGGTCTGGTAGGACTTCTCGCCCACCGGAGAGGTACTACGGTTTCCTCATTGATGGTGACAGAGAAGACTGCATCATAGAGGATGATGATCCTACCAGTTTTCAGCAAGCTATCACAAGTGGTGACTCTATGAAGTGGTTGGATGCCATGAGATCCGAAATGGAGTCTATGTACACCAATAAAGTTTGGACTTTGGACGTTGTACCCCCTGGGATAAAACCTGTGGGATGCAAATGGATCTTTAAAAGAAAGATTGGTGTAGATGGGCAGGTAGAGACCTACAAGGCAAGACTTGTGGCGAAGGGTTTTCGTCAAAGACCAGGTTTGGACTATGACGAGACCTTTTCGCCCGTAGCCATGCTTAAATCCATTCGGATCCTACTTACTATTGCTGCTCACTATGACTATGAAATCTGGCAGATGGACGTTAAAACGGCATTTCGAAATGGGGATTTAGAAGAATGCGTTTATATGGATCAGCCGGAGGGCTTCATTGACAGTGGGAGTAGCGGGAAAGCATGTAGATTGCTTAAATCCATATATAGGTTAAAGCAGGTATCACGGAGTTGGAACATCTGTTTCGATGATGTTATCAAAGAGTTTGATTTCATCAAAAATCCAGATGAACCTTGTGTTTATAAGAAGGCTGTAGGGAGAGCTGTCACATTCATCGTATTGTACGTGGATGACATTCTTCTGATAGGAAATGATATTCCTATGCTACAGTCGGTCAAATCTTTCTTATCACTAAGGTTCTCCATGAAGGACCTGGGTGATGCCACATACATTCTGGGCATAAGGATCTATAGGGATAGATCCAAGAGGTTATTGGGATTGTCCCAAACCAAGTACATCAACACCATCCTAAAAAGGTTTAGTATGGAAGACTCCAAGCCGGGTGCCTTACCCGCTTGCCATGGGGTCACTCTCTCCAAGGATTCTTGTCCAAAAACCGATGAAGAGAGAGCTCGCATGAGCATTATACCCTATGCTTCGGCAGTAGGATCTATAATGTATGCGATGTTATGTACACGCCCAGATGTAGTTTATGCACTTAGTGTTGTAAGCAGGTATCAATCCAACCCAGGGGAGAATCACTGGATAGCTGTGAAGAACATTCTTAAGTACTTGCGAAGGACTAAAGAATTGTTCTTGGTGTATGGTAATGGAGATCTCCAAATGGAGGCCTTTACCGATTCGAGCTTCCAGAGCGATAAGGACGACAGCAAATCTATCTCAGGGTTTGTATTTACCCTCAATGGAGGGACGGTCAGTTGGAAGAGTTCCAAACAGGATACCGTTGCAGACTCTACGATGGAAGCTGAGTACATTGCTGCAAATGATGCCGCCAAGGAAGCCGTCTGGATGAGGAAGTTTTTCTCGGAGCTAGGAGTAGTTCCAACCATTATTGATCCAACACCATTGTATTGTGATAATAATGGGGCTATGGCGTTAGCCAAGGAGCCCAGGTCCCATCAGCGATCCAGACACATCCTGAGGCGCTTTCATTTGATCCGGGAGATAGTAGATCGCCGCGAGATCGAGATTAAGAGAGTAGACACAAAGAATAACGCCGCGGATCCACTAACTATGGCCCTGCCTCAGCCGCAGCATGAGCGACTTTTTGAGATGTTGGGTATGAGATACGCCAATAACTGGCCTTAGTGCAAGTTGGAGATTGTTGGATATATGTATGCCCTAGAGGCCATTATGTGATAGTGGATGTATTTATACATGTATATATATATATATATATATATATTCGGTGTACATTCTTGCTCGACATGATAGTATGCTATCTGGTTCTTCTTTATATGACATGTTGATTTGATCATGCTTTTACTCATTCACATATGTTGATAAAGCCCTGAGGATATTGGCTTGACTACAGTGATTATGATAGAGATCATACTAGTGGGACATCTGTAGTTTATAAGCATATCCTGAAATGTCCCTAGTCGTAGGTGTATCGAGACGGGGCATCGATATGCCAGAGTAGACTAGCGTATATGATACTAGACCCATGTGATGGGCGATGGATGTTCCCACATTCATCGATGTTTGACATCGAGATCGTATACGGGTGCTCAGTAGTGACTGGGCACACTGGACGGACTCCCTGAGAATTCCTATATGGAATTATATCTATCGTCGGATAGCAGTTCTCAAGTGACACTGGTGCAGGTTAGTCTATAGACCCGATATCGTCATAGAGTCTTGTGTGTTCTCCCACTGTACTTTGATTACCACCCTACCACGGCTCTACTGAGTCATGCAAACAGGTGGCCGTTGGGTACAGTCCCGAGACACACGAAGGAGATGAGCGATAGGAGGGGTTTCGTCTCTCCCGGTATTGGGAGTTGATGATGTGCTGTGCTTGACTGACTATATCAATAATTCCCTGGTCAGGGCTGTTGAAATTTACTGATAAGTGTTATCAGTAGTTTCTCGATCTGTTATATACCTTTCATCGGCACGACTTATTGAGTTATTGGGGTCGACGTTACCATCCCTAGACTCGATATGCAGCATATCTGATGAAGAGACCAGACTGTACGGTAGTGTTGCCGGTTGGTTCGACGGGAGTTGTAGCAGGTTCGCTTGTTTTCTTCTGATCGCTCAATACCCGGGTGGCCGTTACGTTTAGCTGACCGCTTGCAGCTTGGGGGTGCTTGATATGATCATCACCCACTGCCGGCGTATTGACGAGTCTTAGAGTCCGACAAAGGAGTTACCTAGTCCAGGCGAAACGTTGTGGTGCGCATATGCGATATGTGCGTGGGCCCGGTTAAAATGCGCATATGAGATGCAGTATATTAATCGGGCGGCTTGCTTTTGGTCGGGTCGTATGTGATATGACCGGGTTGATAAATCAAGTGTTGATTTATCATTTAACCATTAGCTTCTCACTTAAAATCCTTTCTTGTCTTTATGCATGCATGTATGCACTCATTCTCATTCATTCTCATTCATGCACATGGGATGTGCATGCACACATACATGCATACATAAAGGTTATCATGGTTGTATATATAGGAGATGGTGGCAATATAAGACTCACACCTTATAATTACATATATGGATATATATTGTATTTTTTTTAAAACAAAAGAAAAGAAAACGATTAATACATGATTATCTTCTACACTCTTCTTTGAACTAACCATGCTCACCTACCTTTTAACCATGTGTTAATTTTTCTTTTGGGTTTTAACTCAAGCACAATAATATCCATATATTGTAACTATGGTTTGAGATGAGAGATAGAAAATATATATACTTATATTTTCTATTTTTCACACAACAATTATCATTCTCTTGATATTTCAAAAGCCATCATCTTCTTCCTCCTTGCTCTCTTGCTCTCTAGATTTTTCAAGTGAGCAAAACCTTCACCAAGTTAGGATTTTGAAGTGAGAAAAACAACCACAACATCATTCTACACAAGTCTTGCCCACCTTGTGAAGAGTGTTAGCTTCCATTTTCTTTTCTTGATCTTGCGAAGTTACAAGCTTGGACAAAGCGGACTCCGGGTGGATCATCGTGGACCTAGAGGAGTTCAAGCGGACCTTTTCCAAACCCCAAGTAGCTGATGAGTCTAGCGTAGGGAGCTACAAAGGTTGTACTCTCAAAACTCCAACCTTTTCTACTTGTGTTGTTGGTATGTTTAAGAAACCCTAAATTTCTAGTGGTGATTCTTTGAATGTTCACTTAGCACCTTAAAAATTTAATTTTGAGATATGTGATGCTTGCAAACCCTTCATGAGGTGCTAGGTAAACCTAACAGTTCGAACTTTGTAACTTCGCCTATATAATATGTGAATACCCTTCGTCTGCATGCTAAACAATGCCTCAATCCTCCAGGAGAGACAATACATCAACGGTCATCTCTGGATCGGTCTGATCTAGATCTGAGTAAGACTCTCCACACTGAAAATCTTCAACTCAACTGGGCCTGCGTCGGCGCATCAATCTGACGACTCACCTTCATCTCTCAATTCGGGGTAGACTAGCTATCATCTGTCGCATATCTTCCTGGAAGCTCCAGTGATCTCAGCTCATAAGCTCTGCGGCATCCCATCAATCTCAGCAACAGCTGGGTCATCTGTCTGCACGGTCGACGACATCACAATCTTTAAGGTAGGCTGTACATCAATAGTCCTCTCACAACAGGTAGTCTCTATCGATGGCCCGATCATCCGGTGCAAAGCCAAACACTCGCCTCAGATAAGAGATCACGACACAAACGCTAACTCGAGACATTCCCGTGTCACCAGAAAACACGATGGTCAGTCCTTGTACCCGATGGGCTCGTCCTGACCGCCTCACTAGAATCAGCTCAATCTGTACTCAAACCATAGTGACAAGAACCTCATGCGTGTATCGATGAAAACAAATCAATGGCATGAAAGGAAACGACAGATCCAGAATGGATACATGATCATAAGAAGGAACAACATCAATGAGAGTATGATCATGGAACAAATAGAATCAAGGATCTCAAATGGATGTATAATCATGGGTACGAAGAGAATCACAGATCTCAAAATATGTACATCCTAAGGTTTCTTAAGTGGAATATCGTATCGTAAATATGCCGCGGAACATACGTACGGTACGTCACTCTACTCAAGCTACCTACTCCATCAATCAGGGTCAGCCTATGAAACGAAAGTTCGGGTCTAATACCCCCTGTTCAAGTTTAAGCTCCATAAGGTCAAATCTAGGTTCCGAAATACATAGCCGCCCTAGAATCCGCATAGTCAAACATAGACTCGAACCAAGGTTAATCTAGCGCTTTAATACCAACTTTTTCACGACCCGAAATTTAACTCGTGACCAGCACTTAAATCAAGCAACGTCTAGAGGCGTAACGTAACTTAAGTAAGCCGAAGCCCAGAATATAAACCCTTTTAAGAAAATAAAAGAGGTGCAGTTTTGAAAAGGTATAATGAAAACAACCGGTTTATTAAATGCATGGATAATAGAACATGAAAATGCAAGCGAGTTTATTAGTTGAAAAACATTTTTCGTCTTTTAAAAATTTGGGCAGCACCTCCCCTGTATATTTTGATCCAAAACCACAAATACATAATAATATAAAAGGCATCCCCAAGTGGGAGCTAGCTCTTCGCCAAACGGCGGATCCACAGCCACGTAAATCATAAATATAAGTATACGACGCCCAACGACGAAGATCAACACCAAAGATAAAGAATAAAGAGAGAGATGAACCCAAAAGCGAATATAAAACCCATCGCTCAAATCTCGCAACTACAAGTCTCGCTTAGTCTTACTATTTATACAAATACTAGCTTTGATTGATGGAGTTGACTAGATACAACAGGAAATATAAATACAAGAGTGGGCACGATCCAAATGTCCCACCTACCAAGCAAATCACCCAAATGTAGCTGTGTGTCAGTGATGCCGCTACTGATCCATGCGGTCAATCTGCAAGAACTGTGGCACAATGGGGGTGAGTTGCCAACTCGTGAGTAGAAAACATCAACAGGTTGAAATCGAATAAAATAACGATTTCCTAGGTCAACTATATTATAAAGGTGATACTATGATATTTAGGGTGACCGTATGTACATCTGTGCCAACAATATCATCAATGTCTATATGCATGTGGATATCATCCAACAACGTAATCAATGCCTGCATGCAAGTGGATCTCGTCCACGTGTCTACCAATGACACAACAACATCATGCATGTAAATATCATAAAAGCATATGCATGAAAGTATGAGGATATAAATCAACGTGTGCCCATCGTGACACATTAAAATCATGGAACCTGAGTGTCCAATCTCGACACTCGAAAAAATCATAAAAACCAGTGTCCAACATTAACACATAAATCCTCATATATCTCAGACGCCGCATCCTCAGATCGGCCCTCAGGCGCCGCATAATCTGGTCGGCCCATATATCCATCCCACTACTCCGGTAGGTATCCTCCGGATAACCGCCGAGTCCAAATACTATCACCGGTAGGTAGTGCTCCCCTGCCAGGCTCACCGTCTAACATTACGAGTCTTCTTTCCCTGGGGTACCTCACCAGGTCCACCATGTACCCGCAGACGGTGCCTACCGCTCCTCGAATCGAGTTTCACATGCCACTCTCAGAACCGAGAAAACACATAGTGGACGTACTGAAATACCATATCAAGAGAAATCGGGTTTTTAAAACAATACATACATTCTTTTGAAATCACCACGGTTCTCAAATCCAGAAATCTCATGAAAACAACATATCTCAATGCGTAAAATCATAAAGCATGATGTATGTGACATATGATAGAAATGTAAGCATATCCGTATATCATGCAACATAGAACAGTGTTGCGACATATTAAGGGTAAACTGCTCTTTTAAATGATTCCAGTTTTAAAATATATCCTGCGGTTCCCAATTTCTCCAAAGTCGAATGCAACATCGTATAAAGGTGCATATGTAACTATAGCAAGTAAATTATGCAAAGAGTCATATCATGATGCAGCAATCCTACTGTGTAGTGACATGGCAATTATCGATGATGAAGTGTGTGAGCCGGCAATCTGTATAAGTGTAACATACGCATCATCGATAATGGTGCAGGTGTACTAGCACAGGTATAAGTAATACAATGCGAATGACATGAACATGGCATAAAGTAAACCGTATGCGAATGCTAACAGGTATACGTATCTAACATGACCGAGTTGGTGAATCTATCAATCGGCTTTCAGCCTCACAACATCACGTACGGTATAATCTATCGTACGGCATCCTCTAGTTAAGGGTATGGATCAAACCTCAAGTCAAACTCATCACGTACGGAAATCATCGTACGGAGGCATTAAGCCATCATGGATCCTCTCAACCTATATGACAAGGAGGGTACAGACCTAATGTCACGTACGGCTTATTACTCATGATTCACAATAGTTTACATCTCTATGCCTATATCCCTGGTCACATCCATAACAGTCTCAAATCAGGGGACCGACAAGGTATAGATCATCTCAATCGACACGCATCCGTATACCAACATATCATCAAATCATCATATCACGTCGTATATTCTTTTCATCGCATTTATATCCCACATCAAGTCAATTTTACATATACATTCTACCTTTACTATAAGCATACGTATCTAATCTAACATACACACCCGAACCATACAATCAATTTTTAAAAGATGCGAATCGTAGTTTTAAAAGTAGAGGCTACGGTGTTTTTAAGGAAAAGACATCATTTGAAAATCCGTTATGTCTCTCAAGGTATCTGTTTAAAAGATGTATACGATTCTTTGGTTTGGAAATAGGTATGGTTCGGATGACACATTTACGTCGACCATCTAGTCTTATAGTACCCAAAACAGCAATATCATCAAACATCATCCTCAAATCCCGTCATCACATATTAGTCGTATAATATCACTTCTAATTATCCTTTAGTTTCTAATATGGTTTCTCTAACTATCTTTTAACTCTATCCATAGTTTTCTAATAAAGATTTCCTAAACCATATTCTATATATAAATCGGTTTCCATCAAAGTTTGCGGGGGTGCTATACGGCATCCACCTGACTTCCCCTATAGATATAGATCTACTCATCTGATCCTTGCTTTCCGAAGTCAATGACGCCACGCTCCGTCATCTAGGAATCTACGCGAAGGTATCTACAATTCAACACATATCGCAATACCATTAAAATCGAATCCGGAAAACCGATACGGCACACGGTGCGCTCATAGGTTTGAACCTATAACCTACGCGTGCAAAAAAACAATCAAATAACCCTCGTTGTTGACGTACAAACGCCAAACAACCAAATAGAATACCAATTACCAAAACCAAGCATTCAAAATACGGAAAACATGAAAACATCAACATAGGAAAACCACTCCCAGATTTCACCCTAGGCCAAACTAGAACATTTTGCACATTGGGTTGCTCTAGATATCTGATAAGGAAGCTACAGAAAAAAATTCACCAAGTTTCACCCTGATGTGGCCACAATTTGGGGCCACAATGGATATATTTGCGGCCAGAAAATGGGTGGAGGGGGTCAGGTTTCAAGGGGTGATTCATGGTTGCCTGCACGTCTCACTGTCAAGGGAACTTTATTTATAATGGTCTCGGGTCATCCCAGATCTCTAAATACCTTCACTAAATCCACAAAAACCCGATATCGGCAAATCTAAAGTTCTTATTTTTGTTTCTAATCCGGGTTATGGCAAGTATAAACAGCACTAAGGGCCTCACAACAGCCACTACAGAACATGATTCCACATAAACATTCAAACCCCCCTCTAGAGTTTTCTAAACAACACCTACCCTAACCAATCACATTCTAAACTAATCGAGAATACAAGAAAACTCAAATTAAATCAAATGGAATGAATTATACCTCATTTGGGCAACTCAAGAAAAACCCTAGCTTCTCCAAGTCTTCAAAATCTAATTTTTCTTGGTCCAATATGATGAGGGTGAGGAGGTGATCATTTTTTGTGAAGGGGGTATAGGGTTTTGGTGAGGGAATTGAGATGGATCTTGGGGTTGAAGGTGGAGGGAGATGAGTTGAGGAGGAAGATGAAGTAAATAATGGGGAGGGGAAAATGAATGTGGCTTCCCCATCTCTCTCTTCTTATTCTCACCCTCTCACTCACCCACTCTCTCTCTCCAATCATCTCTTTCTTTAACATTTCCCTTTTCTTTTCTTTTTCCTCACAAAACCAAATACAATATGAAACCAACACCACAAATGAACCATATGCAACCAAATGCAACATGCCATGGTGCACTAGCCATGGTAAACTGTAGAAACACGGATTTGGCCTAATCACGATTAGCAGTGCACTAATCGGGGTTTTTTTTTATTTAAACTGCATAAAATAAATTTTTAAAATGCCAAATCCTTTAAATATATTTTAAATGCATAAATCATTTTAATCTCCATTTATTTCACATTTATTGGTATATATTTATACCCTTTTTCGAAAACCCCAATTTCGCAAATCGGGCAGTTTTGGGGAAATATATTAGTTTAGTATTAAATTCCAAAAATAATATTTTATATTTTCTGAAATGTTACATTTTTATAAGTCTCCTGAGTTGAATAACTCAAACTCTGTGCGTCGTAAGTTGAAAACTGTACTATGGTTAAGAAGAATTACACCGCTGTTTAATACTCCTTACCTAACCATCAATTGATATAGGTAAATGTCATGGACATAATTTTAAAACGTTATATCTCACTTTATAAAATAAACGTACAGATATATCAGTTTGAAATTGGTGCATAACAACGGATATTCAAAACCAAATATTTACCGTCAGGCAAAAACCCTAGATGATTTCCTCAAATATCACCAATTACAACGAATTCCGATATAATGATGATGATCACCTAATTCCCAATAACTTACTCCCACTCATCATCTGTAAAACCATACAGATGTGAGAATCAAATCTGGTAAATAAATACCCTGTAGTAAGGATCTAATTGGGAAATCAGTTTCTTTTAACAATACACAGTGAAACTGAAACATGGAAATGTTTCGAAGGGGTATCCAGGTATTCCTAGTAATGACTCTTCCATTATCCAGATTCATGACTGTGACCGTATATTTCTTTGCCATTTCTCCAAATCCCTTTATTTGTCTTTACTCATTACCTTCTGTACACCACACTTAGGCTAATTGATTTTCTTCCTTCCCTACCGTTCGACACCACCCTCTGGTTTGGAAGAAGACTATCCAATAAGTATAATAGGTGTACTCTCCTAATCCTAGGAGCACTCGCAAACTGAGAGAAGTTAATGATAAAAGAAAACGTGAATAATCCTATTCAATCTCTCCAGAACTAGAATCCATCCTCGAAAAAGTTCCTTCGAGTTCGTATGTAACTATACGATGGATTTATCCAATGGAAGTGGATGTTCGTATGATACGGGGTGTTCTGAAGAAATTCAAAGGTGATGTAGGAGTGGCGATGAAATACATGGTTTGGTCATGAATGATAGCAATCGCAATTTACTTTGCCCTCTTTCTAATCCCTTTATTTGTCTTTACTTATTACCTTCTGCACACTTTACTTAGGCTAATTGGTTTTCTTCATTCCCCACCTTTCGTTATCTACCTATGGTTTGGAAGAAGACTATCCAATAAGCGTAATAGGTGTACTCTCCTACTCCAAGGAGCACTCGCAACCTGAGAGAAGGTAATGATAAAAAACAACTTGAATAATCATATTCAATCTCTCCAGAACCAGAATCCATCCTCAAAAAAGTTCCTTCGAGTTCGTATGTAACTATACGATAGATTTATCCAATGGAAGTGGATGTTCGTAGTGATACGGGGTGTTCTGGAGAAATGCAAAGGGTAAAAGTATGAGTGGCAATGATAAATGCAACTCAGACAATCTAAATGCCAGTGTTTTAAGAAGGTTCGGTTAACTTGGTTCATGAGTTCTAGTCTAGGGTCGGGCCATGGTCGCTGCCAAAGAGAGAGAGAAAAGAAACACTCTGCGTGCACTCTAACCTAGATCAGAATGGTTAATCACTTTATATAATCAGGATGTTTCCTACTGTATCCTCAAATTCTCCTCCAAATCTAAAAGAAGAATTAGTCGGGATCATCCGAGGAGTAAACCAACTCATCAGTGGGTATCGGGATCCAACTATCATTGCATGATAACCTGATGGAATCCACTCAAGTTATCACACTCCAGAAGGTATGCGCAAACCTGGCAAGTTTCCTGTATGTTTGAAACTCCCGATGTGATTTTTACCCCATGATCTTATGACCTTGACGAAGGCCAACAAATCATAAATCACATGTCAAGTTCTGCCCGTCATTGTCCAGGTTAATTTGAACCCACCCGTACATACCCTTGACGAAGGCCAACAAAGTTGTACGACTGTCCCAAACCAACGCATCTATCTATGCAACAGAAAGGTAACAAGCAGCTACCATACACTATGCCTTGATGAAGGCCAACAAATATAGTATGAATACTATGTGCTACCCGTCTAAAATGATGGAGAGCTACGAATGGTTTTTGGCGAAAAACTTTTAACGTAATGAACTTGATATCGTTGAAGGAACCAGATAGCTTTACAAATATATAGTGGCGAAAACCTTTTCTAAAGAGGTCACTCCCGGTGAAGGGATCTCGGCTCTTTCCTCATGGAATGAGGTGCAGGATATTCCCACCGAATATCTCGATGCAAAGCAAAAAAGTAATCGAATATAGTGAAGTTATTACCCTGACGCAAACTTCTGCCCAAGGGGTCATTCCCGGTGAAGGGATCTCGGCCCTTGCCTCGTGGAATGAGGTGCTGGATATTCCAACTGAATACCACTGTGCAAAACAAAAGAGAACGTCCTTGTAATAACGACTTTTTGAAAATTTGTTCCAACAATATCGAATAGGTCTGTTTTCTTTGCATTGATCAGAATTAATACAGTCCCATCAATTAATCACACCACGAAAGAACGAAAATAAAATGTATGTATATGCCATCTGCATTCGCCACTAAGTCCCGTCATCACCCTTTAGGTTACTTAACTAACGACAGAGCGGGGACTGGACTAGCACGGATGCAAAACATATACAACATCTACTTGTATATATATAACAATATATAATAATCGCTCCAGGTGTGATAAATACAACATCACAGAAAAATAATAAGCATCATAGAACAATACAGATAATCTGGGATCCCCGGGTTTCCTTTGAGTCACAAAAGAAATCTGACGTTCCCCGGGTTGTGTGGATAGCCTGTGCAATGAAAACCTAGACCGCTACGAGTGCGGCAAGTTACCCGCCAAAACCAGAAGCGAGACAGCCCCCTTCAGCAAAGTGAATGGGCCACCCAACACTTCACAACTTGGGCACTTCACCTTGGGTCAACCTGTACCCCCTACGAGTGCGGCGAATAGCCCGCCAATTCTAGAGTGAGGCCCCCTCCGTATCAACGCCATGAGATGTGGACCCGTTGGCCTCCAGAACCCGGCTATTCGTGTACTCCATCGCGGGCTAAACCTAGTATAGAAATGAAAATATGTACAATGGTGACATCGACCTCAACCCGGTCGTGCCCCAAACAAATAATATACAAACAGGCAGTGACGGTAGTCCACATGTCGAATGCTCGCCCCGCGATATCAAATGTACAAATGAAACTAAACTGTACTAACATTGCAACCAAGCTATCCACCACGACTAATCCGCAACAACACAGCACAACACAGAACATCAACGTAAATATCACGTTCGCACACCCGTCTAAAAGAAATATAGCAATTAGGCAAGTTGTACCGCTCGAGTGACATTCACGGTCGCAGATATAAATGCATGTACTGTAAAACTTTAAACGATGTTAGAAATATCAACTTCGAAATAACCCCGAATAACCCCCAAACCACTAAATATATCCATATCAAAACTGGGCCAAACAAACAATACCAAAGAACCAACATTCCAGAGACTAAACCACACTACAAATTTCAAGTCCAAACCCACAATTCTGGCCGGCCTCCTCGGTTTTTAGCCCAATGTGCTCGGGGCAAAATTGTTGGAACGGGCTCGTATTTGGTGTGCGTTCTAGTTGTCATCAAAGTAGTCTTCTGCAGTTACTAAAATAATTTTTGAAGACTCGGAAAAATTTGACAGAAACTGGAATGCAGTGGGTATTTTTTGGGGTTGTTTCGGTTTCGGTACTTTAACATTGTCTAAACCAACTAGTATACGGTTAATGGGTTGGCTCTGATACCATATAAGTCTACGCCAGCGCCCCGGCCATCAATCCGTGGCCAAATACGGAACAAAAACTTTTCAACTTGGCGCTAACGTAACCTTAAAACCCCGATCGTGTCATTAACCCTATAATAGTAAACTGTAAAGTGAGTTTAGAGATTATACTGATCGATCTGTGTCCTTCGGTCTTCAATCTCTGTCCTTAGCATGTTGCGGCTGCCTCGAAGAACTTCACTCTCCGGTCACGCTCGTCAAAGAGGACGAACGTCGTGGATTCTTTATACGGGCTCCCGCCTCAAAACCGAGGCAACTCGGACATCCAGTTTGCTAGCCTAGATGTCCAAGAATGAAGTAGAGAGAGTGTAGAATACTTTGTCTCAAGGCACCCAAGTATTTGGGTGGAGGTAAATTGAAGTTGCCAATGGAAATAAGAAAGATGAGCATGAAAATTTGGCTTGAGGAAAGAGATGGGCTCGGCCCACACAAGAGATATGCTCACTAGGAATTTTCGAATTGCTCACTGGAAATTTGGTGAGGTGGTGAGGGTAAGCAAAGAAGTGGTGAGTGTATCCAATGAATAAATTAATCCCCACAAGATATTTGGCAGCCTCCACAAAAGATCAACTCAAAATATCATACACTTGACAAAAGCCAATTAATCCAAAGTGACACCTCACCCATTAGCCCATGCCCATAAAATGTACTGGCAGGAAAGAAATTCCAGCAAGGAATTCGGCAATAAACACAGCTCACAAAAATCATAATAATTAAACATCAATCAAAATGTTTAAAGTGGAAGAACAAAAAATGGCAACTTCAAAAGTAATCTTGTAATGGATCACAAGAAAACACCTCATCCGTATATACATACATGCATCTGTATTCTGACAGAATACGAAGGCAACGAGACGAAAATATTCCAACAATATAATACTAGGATCCGGCTTAAACCAAAGCCCACTAGTATTACCGTCCGAAACATGACACGTGCACAAGTGTACATGTATGTTCGAACCCTGCCATAAAACCATACAACCTCTACAACGTTTCGCCCGAACTTGGGAAACTCTCTGTGTAGGACTCTAAAGAATCGTCAATATGCTGGCAGTGGGTTTAACCACAAGCACGTCAGTGGTACTAGCTGTACGTAACGGCTGCCCAGGTATTGAGCGAAAGGGAGGCCGATGAGTGAACTCATCCTGAAACCCTACTGAGCCTGACAGTGACAATATCCGTACAGTCCGGTCCGTTCGTTTATGAATATCACATATCGAGTCTATGGTAGTGGATAAAGTCAGACTCCTAATAACTTGATATTTGGTGTCGATATGAAGCTCATCACCACCTGAGAAACTACTGATCCGAATCAGTAATTCTCGAATACCTTGCGGAAGGATTTCTGGTGATGGCCACCCGTGCACTCCGCGACATCAACCTCCAATACCAGGAGAGACAAATCCCCTGACGATCCGCTCACTGCCTCCATGTGGCTTGGGACTGTACCGAACTAAAACCTATTGGTACGACTCCTTTGAGCCGTGGTAGGGTAGTAATCAAAGCACAGTGGGAACTCACACGAGACAAATGACGATCTCAGGTCGATAGACTAACCTGTACACATGTCATCAGGGAACTGCTATCTGACAATAGGTATAATACCAACTAGCATGTTCCCGGCGAGTCCGTCCGGTGTACTCATAACCCAATGAGCACTTGTATACTATATTAGGTAAACCAACTCGCACCAATGGCTTGTGAAACCGGCCACCACCCCTCATCGGGTTCTCGATCCATATACACTAGTCTACTCATGGAGTATCGATGCCCAGTCTTGAAACTCCTACGACTAGGGACACTTTAAGGATGTACTTATAGACCACCCAACTCTCACGTATATGATCACCATCATACTGCTGGTAGTCAAGCAAGAATCCTATAGGCTCTATCAACATGTAATAGTGATCTGTAATATCACCTGAAGCATGTACACGTTGATAAAGAAAAACCAGATAGCATACTATCATCTCAAGTAAGACTGTCCTACCCGTATAGATCCTCTCTCAATCATTGCAATCGCGTGCCTGTGATCCAATAATTGACTTTGAGGGCAGTATATCCAACACATATGTGCTCCATTTGGCTCCAGATGATTTTCCTATCCTTGCTTGCCGACATCCCCCATCATCTGGCAGAGATGACTCCGGCGATTCTCGATGCGGCGGAAGACAAGATCGAGCGCTTTTACGAGGTTCGTTTGATTACCAATCTTTGAAGGACCGTTCGGTTCAGTTTCTAAGCTGGATACGGGTTCAGTGGGTTATCATGTCCGCCTTCGCTGATGAGCACGACGCTAATCGATGGGGAGCAACTCCTCGCGAAGGCCGCCGCCTCGACATGGTGGAGAGGACAGAGAGGGAATTGGGGAACTTTGTTTATTGTTTTGTTAATCCCCGTATCTCTGATCCCATATTTGGTGATCTTTTCCCTGTAGAGTAGTATGTTTATTTCAATGTATTTATCTTATTATTGGATGTTGAATGTTTTCTGTTGAATGTTTCCTCTTCATCATATATTCGTATGTGTATCTCTCCTCTGTGCATGAGATTTATACTTTACCCTTAGGAATTTTTTCTAAGTGCGAACGCCATTGTTGTGTCATGCGTTAATCCTTCTCACACATACATAAATCAGCATGCTTTGAACACTATTTCCATTTAAGTACGTACGAAGTTGTGAATGAACGCTTAGTCGGTGTGAATCAAATACTCTCCTTACTGCCCTGCATAGTACACGGTTGGTGCTCATGGGTTGCGTCTTTCTGTCTTGACTTGACGTGAAGTAGTTTATATACTCATTTCAGAGTTTGTAGTTTATTCACTCATCCCGAAGTCTCTTATTTTTGAACTCATCTCGGAGCTTGTAGTTTATTCACTCATTCTGGAGTCTTTAGTTTATGGACTCGTTTCGGAGTTTGTAGTTTACCTTCCTTGGGCTTGTAGGAAAACCTGTCTTAACGTGACAGTTAACCCCTTAAGGTCTGTGGTACTAGATTTTTGTCCGTCGTACCGTCGCGTTGGTTGATGCATTCCCCGATATGCAGACTTTACGCTGTTGTTCGGGGAGCCCCGCGACTGTCCTGTCTCTGATCACTTCGGAGGCTAGACAAGACGTCTTCAAATAATCTCCTTAGGTCATATTACCGTCAAAAGAGCAAACGTTAGGAATTTTCCATAACACTTTTTACTTGAGGTTAGGCTCAGTTTGGGAGCCCCGATGAGTCATAACCACTCCGCGCTGGTATGAGATGATCTCTGATAGTTTTTCAGGTTTTATTTGAGTTGCTGTCAAGACCTTGAAGCTAGGAATTTAGCCTT
Organism: Agapanthus africanus; assembly: GCA_030015575.1. Lineage (NCBI taxonomy): Eukaryota > Viridiplantae > Streptophyta > Magnoliopsida > Asparagales > Amaryllidaceae > Agapanthus > Agapanthus africanus. The sequence goes on from CM057341.1 coordinate 137,746,495, forward strand.
CGCTTCCTTTGTTGACACCACGCCTACTGTAATGAAGCGAATGTCGAGGTGATCTCTAGGTTGTCTGTCAACCATCGAGATTTGGAACTAGGGACTTTGCCATGGCTCCGCTTTGTTGACGTTGCGTCTTCATCCTGTTGGAGTGAGAAGAAACGACGTTGTTGATCTCAAGGCTGTCTGTGAACCGTCGAGATTTGGAACTAGGGACTTTGCCATGGCTCTGTTTTGTTGACATCGCGTCTGCATCCCGTTGGAGTGAGAAGAAATGCCATTGTTGATATCTAGGCTGTCTGTGAACCGTTGAGATTTGGAGCTAGGGACTTTGCCATGGCTCCGTTTAGTTGACATCGTGTCTACATCCTGTTGGAGTGAGAAAAAACGTCGTTGTTGATCTCTAGGTTGTCTGTGAACCGTCGAGATTTGGAGCTAGGGATTTTACCATGGCTCCGTTTTGTTGACATCGCGTCTGCATCCTGTTGGAGTGAGAAGAAATGCCGTTGTTGATCTTTAGACCGTAGATGTCGCCGTCGAGATCCGGCTCTCCTTCTGATGGAGCCTGGTGGAAAAATGTGGTTCCCTTTTCGTTTGTGCCCATGGATTGTATACAGGGGTCGATGTGGACTCACCTGCAGGGCAAAAGTTTTATTTTCATTCGATTTTTTTATTTCTTTCCGCGACGCTCTATCATTTCAGCTTTTTATATCGCGAAAGTTGCGATTGCCCAATAATTTCGGTTTTTTATCGCGGTGCCCAATCATTTCAGCTATTTTTTTGTCACGACCCAAATGTGGCATGTGACCGGCACTTAAATCACGTGACATCTAATGACATCCACGCAATCCAAGTAAGCCGAAACCCGAAATCTAAACCTTTTTTGAAAAAAATATTGGAGGTGAGATTTAAATAATCATCCAATAAAATCAATTTAATTAACATCTAAATTTAACTAAAAATATTGGAAAACCTTTATGATGTTTTGAAACTTGACATCACCTCCTTTACGTTTTTATAAAGACTCGATGCAACATAATAATATAGCATCCCAACGGAAGCTAGCTTTCACGTCCAAAGACTGAACAACCAAACAAATATATAACAGATGTCGACTCTAAAGAGTGTGACATCACCACACATAAAGTCTAAGTCATCGCTTCTAAGTCCATAGTATATCATTTCTAAGTTGATAGAGTTTCCACTAGATACAAGAATATATGAAAATCAAGAGTGGGTAGGATACAATAAAAGCTCACTTACCCATCAATCCCCAAAAGAATATGTGCCCAAACTGCTGATAATCCAAGCGGTAAAACCTGCAAGAACTGTGGCACAACGGGGATGAGTTTCCAACTCAGTGAATAAAAGTGCATCTAAAGGTAGAAATCGAAATGCATGACGATACCTAGGTCATAAGTACAGTACTATCATAATTTATATCTATATACTATATGATATGCAAAGGTGCAATACTGACTATCATGCAATCACAAGTGTAATATCTCAATGTCATATGAATCACAATCAGGAATCTATTATCCGTATTGGAATTCCCTTCTTGTCAATAATGTCTGTACAAATATATGTAGGTACTGTCCCCCGGATCAGTCCTGGTGGAATCCAATAATTACATATCTACCGTATAACTCAAGATAATGATCACATCAATAAACATATGGATGTCCAGTATCGACATCGAAATCCAAAATCTCTCGTGTCCAGCATCGACACGTAAATACAGATACCGTCGACACCATCTCAACAGTTGATCGCCACCCGATATCCTAGGCATCATTTCTCGAACGATCTTGTAATCAACAAAGCCTACCATGTATCCAACTGTTTCCCCACCGACTCAGTCTGGATAAAACTGTAAATCCGTAACCGAATACCCACCGACTCGGTTCTGAATAAAACTAAAAATCCATAACCGTATATCCACCGACTCGGTTCAGAATAAAACTATAAATCCATAACCGTATATCCACCGACTCGGTTTGGATATTAAAATCAGAAAACACAAAGCTCATGGTGGACGTTTATCCATCATATAAAAATATCAAGTGAGGAATAAGAAACTTGCATAGATTGTATTGATGATATACTATATGTGTGTGTGTGTGTGTGTGTATATATATATATATAACAGTGTCTCATACCACCGATATTTATATATATATATATATATATATATATCTATCATCAGGAGTAGAATACTCAGAAATCTCAAGAAATCAAATACATCATCTATAGTATTACAACATGAATAGGAAAAGACTACGTAATCATATCACATAACATAATGAATTCAGTTCTAATGTGTCATGGCACTACTAATGATGTGTAGTGTAGCATACGCGTCTGTGCTCGTGCAACATGGAAATCATTAGTATTTGTGCAAGTGTTCTACGGTGTAACAGTCTACATATTAACACATATATAACAGAACGATTCTACAGTGACATGACAATACCAATGAGGTGTAGTATAACATATAGTTAAGTGCTTGTGCTGCATAGTACTCATTGGTATTTGTGCAGTGTTCTACCGGAGTGTGCGTAACGCGGAAACATATAATATAGAATACATAATACAACCCTATAAGAAGTTTAAACGTACTTATTGTAATTACTTGTTATGAGCTCTACCATTATCTTTAGAAATGATCGGAACGTTAAGTTTAAAATAAGGAAGATGCCAAAGATTTAAAAGAGATGTTTGTTTTAGAAATTGGCACGCAACCTGGTAGTTTATTTAAAAGACAACGAACCAGGGTTTTTAAAATAATATAGCTCATACCAGTATTACATCCTAAAACGGAACATAATCTAACTCTACGAGTCGAAGAATAATTTGGCCGTTATTCGGCATACAAAGTTCATCATTTCCACTATGTATAAATCCTTGTATTATAATTCATCATATCGTTATATCGATATCATCTTATGTACGGCATGATCCCTCGTACAAACTCATCAAATCATACACATATCGTATGGATCAAATATCACGTATATCTCATTTAAAAGCTATATATAAAACTTTATGCAAATAGAAGTATACAAGATGCAATACCATATCGATGCTTGACGAAAAGCTAAACTTAAGTAGATATCATAATAATAATCATAAGGTTGCGGGGGTGCTATACGCCATCCACCCGACTTCCCCCGTAGATGTAAATTTACTCATCGGAAATACGTCGTATCCATTCAGGAATCGCCAATCCTTTTCCTTTCCTCGCGGCCTCCAATGTTCCCGTATTGGAATCTAACATTACAACAACTTGTATAAGGAAACGGCTATATTCCGATACGTCAAAATCAATAAAACGCAAGTTGTACGTGCTAACTACACTATGTACGACTATTGTCAACAATCCAACACTCAACCTCTCTGAAATTTAAACCAGCACCGCATCGCAGCTGAACACAGAACACGCTACATTCGGAGAGGTTTAAATAATCATCCAATAAAACCAGATCTCGTATCGAAGCTTCACAACGGATTAAAATTCTAACCATCTCTCCTCTGAACATTTATGAATCATGTTGGTCCATCTATACTGGTAACGTTGTCAGCCATTTAATTTCATGGACTCGGGAAGCAACATCTCGATAACCTCAGCAATGATTGTTACCATTTCTAACAATACGTGACACCACAATTCTCAGAGAGAAGAAAAACACCACGTCTTAAGTCTTTCTAATCTCTAACACTGACTCTACCATCTGGTGCGGATCCCGAAGAACTTTCCCTACCATTTAAACTCGACCATATATGAATGAACGACGTATCTCTATATCATCAACAAGTCACCCCAATCAGTCCTTGTCCCAGAAAAGTCTGCGTTGACCGTATCTCTAACTGTAGCCTTACCGGCCCTCATAACATAGTGATCGAACAACCAATCATGCACTGACGAAGATAGATCAACGGAAGGAACAGAAAGAGAATCTCAAGATATAAATCCTAAGGTATCTTAGGTAGAGTATCATATCGTAAATATGTCGCGGAACATATGTACGGTATGTCACTTTACTTAGTACATGCTCCATCAATAAAGGTCATCCTACATAATGAAAGTTCGGGTATAAGACCTCCAAAGTCAAGTCCAAGTCCTATAAGATCAAGCCTAGGTAAAAATGCATCCCCAGACTCCATATAGTCAACCTAGACTCGAACAAAGGTTAAACCAAACGCTCTGATACCAACTTTGTCATGACCCAATTGTGGCACGTGACCGGCACTTAAATCACGTGACATCTAAAGACATCCACGCAATCCAAGTAAGCCGAAACCCGAAATCTAAACCTTTTTTGAAAAAAATATTGGAGGTGAGATTTAAATAATCATCCAATAAAATCAATTTAATTAACATCTAAATTTAACTAAATATGTTGGAAAACCTTTATGATGTTTTGAAACTTGACATCACCTCCTTTACGTTTTTATAAAGACTCAATGCAACATAATAATATAGCATCCCAACGGAAGCTAGCTTTCACGTCCAAAGACTGAACAACCAAACAAATATATAACAGATGTTGACTCTAAAGCGTGCGACATCACCACACATAAAGTCTAAGTCATCGCTTCTAAGTCCATAGTATATCATTTCTAAGTTGATGGAGTTTCCACTAGATACAAGAATATATGAATAATCAAGAGTGAGTAGGATACAATAAAAGCTCACTTACCCATCAATCTCCAAAAGAATGTGTGCCCAAACCGCTGATAATCCAAGCGGTAAAACCTGCAAGAACTGTAGCACAACGGGGATGAGTTTCCAACTCAGTGAATAAAAGTGCATCTAAAGATAGAAATCGAAATGCATGACGATACCTAGATCATAAGTACAGTACTATCATAATCTATATCTATATACCATATGATATGCAAAGGTGCAATACTGACTATCATGCAATCACAAGTGTAATATCTCAATGTCATATGAATCACAATCAGGAATCTATTATCCGTATTGGAATTCCCTTCTTGTCTATAATGTCTGTACAAATATATGCAGGTACTGTCCCCCGGATCAGTCCTGGTGGAATCCAATAATTACATATCTACCGTATATCTCAAGATAATGATCACATCAATAAACATATGGATGTCCAGCATCGACATCGAAATCCGAAATCTCTCGTGTCCAGCATCGACACGTAAATACAGATACCGTCGACACCATCTGTCACGCCCCGCTTCCCAATGTACGGCGAAGTGGGCGCGACGAGGTCCGCTACGTATATACTCAGAAGTACATACGCTAAGCGTATCTAAGCAATATAAAATAAGTACACAAGAGACAAGAAATAAAAAGAACAGCAACTTTTATTTATTAACATTCTTTGTACAATGCATGAAAGGAAATACAACTGAAATAAAAAGATGCCTAAACAGTGGCATAACAGGAAATGAAAAGTACTAAAAAAAAAAGTGTACAATGAAACTACAGTGCAGGGTCTTCAGTAAACTGCTCCAAGTCTTCTTGCGATGGCTCAACTTCTGCCGGATCCAATTCACCTGACGGCATTCAAAGAAGAGAGAAACAGAATGTCGTCAGCGAACAAATCACTCGGTAAGTCCCAAAGGTAAGATGGGAAGTAGAAAAAGACAGAATAAGAAGGTACATTTTAAAGTGTAAACTATTGTTGTAATGTTATGTCAACGCTGTTGTTTGTATCTTGGTACAGAAGGATGCCAGTGTATACGAGGGGAGTCTTTATATGCCAGAGACTAAGGGCACGTATAGTACAAGGTACCGTTTATGCCACGGTACAACAACAACTAGATTCAGGTTAGGTGTGTTAAATCTGACCACCTCGTGCCACCTTTAACACCTTCCGTACCAATCTACCCCTTAAACCCCGCGATGTCTTGTTTGTATTGTTATCTTGTAAATTGTGTTGATTGTATGATTGATTGACTGACTGACTGAAACCATGATATCAGGAAACGGTTATAACCGTAGAGTCATGTAAATGGAATACTGGGAATCATGTAAAAGGAATATATCCATGGTTCGGTTCATCCAGATTGTATAAAATGATAATTGTATTCATGGATTCATGTGTTCATATTGAATTGGAAACTTGTAGATTATGGATTGACTTGAATCATATTCAAGTCAGATTAATCAGACTCAAACCCGAGTCAGACAATCAGAAATGTGAAACGAAGTCTTATAACTGTTAGGGTCTTTAGGGTAATTTATAAACTTGAGGGGTTTTTATGTAAAAATACCTTTATATACTTTTCAAAATACACCTCAAGTATTTATTACTCGTCTTTAGAGTTGTGGATTTTATGTTGTGACATTTCTAATGAAAATATCCTAATTTCATAATGGTATTTATCTGTAATATTGATTATTTGAAGTTCATGGTATTTTAGTGTAACCTTTATTCTTTTGTGATTTTTAAAAAAATGTGGAAAATTTATATTATAATAAAATAGGTATTTAAAAGATAGATATACATATGTTTATACAAAAATAATTTTAATAGATATTTTATATTTCAAAAAATCTCATTTTCTTAAGATGTCGTATTTTAAACCTTTCGAGACCGAATGCTCCTTGCGGAGGTCTGAATCTCGCACTACTAGCCCGAGGGTGCGCGATAAACCGCACGATCCCGAACGGGTTCCCCAAAGATGGGTTGTAGCGGCGCTTTGCAATGATTGTAAAACACTAATCTTTTAGAAAACGGTTTTATAAACTTAAAGGTATTTATTCGCAAAGTGTAGTTTTCCGTATTTTAGATTCTAGGGTTTCTAAGCCAACTAGCCTATTTCTAAATGGTCTAAACGACAAGTCGTTAGAAGCCTCAAATCGCCTCTTCACCGCCAATTGTGGCCAGGTAAGTACAAGTGAGGAGGGAGGGATCCGCTCACGAATCGTGAGGCGGGCCTTTTAAAGTTACCCAAGCTCACTTGCCTAGCCTAGACACCACAAAGTCAGTTTAGATAAATGATCGATGTCCACAACTTATCGTATTTTCCTAGTAAGAAATATTTACTTAAAAGTGTAACAAATCTAAAACCTTTAAGAATGGTTTTATTAAGGTTATGGTATTTTAATGAAAGTTTCGTTTTATCGTATTCTAAGTTTTGATGATGTCGTTTAGGGTTGTATTTGCGTGTGTGTGGAGGTAGGTCATTACCTCATGCTCTATTTTAAATGTATATTAAGGTTAAGGGATTAAATATGAAATTGAAACTTCATGGTATTAAAGTGAAAATACGGTAAATTGAAAAGGTTATCATTTCATGTGTGAAAACTTATTCAAATTGATTTTTACAAGTTTAGTGGTCAAGATGAAGGTGTTTAGGAATGATTGAATTGATTAGAAGAAGAAAAATAAACATTGTGGTATTAATGTGAAAAAGAATACGATATTGCAAAAGTTATCATTTCATGTGAGAAACTTTGTCCAAATTAATTGTTATGTGATTAATAGTCATCATGAATAAGTTTAGGTATTATGGAATGGGTGACAAGTGAGATTTTATAAAAAAAACGAATCGGAAATCGGTTTGATCCGATTTCCGTCGGGTTTCGTAATTTCATATTTTTGAGAAGTAGAAAGAAAGGAAGAATGGGACTTACGGGTTTCGATCTATACTAAAGAGTATAGAGGAACTAGATGAGTGGCCGAGGTATTGTTTCGTCGCCGGTTGTTTCAAAAACGTCGCCGGAATTCCGTCTGCGCTTCGCCGTGAACTCGGTTTCAAAGCACACCCTTCTTGTGAAAATTTCGAGAGAGTAAACCTAGTGTTTTGGAATGAGAGGGTAGGGGGTAGGGGTGTCTATTTATAGGGTAGGCTAGGGTAGGGTAGATGAAAGGTTTTTATTTTAAAAAATTGTAAAAATTAAAGAAAAATCATTAAAATTTGTATTAAATAGGGTGTATTAAACATTCGGGAACCGATCCATTAAAATGGAGTACACAGGGGGTTAAAGAAGACGAAAAGGCGCAACTTTCGTGTAGACGACTCGGCCGTCCGGCGGCGCCGGCCCGAGTCGGCCGGTCCGCCGGCCGACTCAGCCGAGTCGGGGTGCCGTCGGGCGTGGGTTCTCCTGATGTAGGCTCTGGTATACTCACTTTTTAGGGTTCAGTTCAACTTTTAGGAGTTATGACCTGTGGATTGTTGGGCTTCCAAGAATTATAAAAGAAAAATAATCTAAAAATAATGTGGGGCATGGGATTCGAACTCTGGTGGCTTGGTTCAGCAGCGCAAGGTATTACCAATGAGCTATAAGCTCCTTCTTGTAATTATTGTGGGAAAATAGATACTTAAAATGATATCGGTAACATTAAATACTCCAAGTTTACTTCAAATTTAAATCAAATTTATGTATACAAAAATTGGAGTTGTTACACCATCTCAACAGATGATCGCCACCCGATATCCTAGGCATCATTTCTCGAACGATCTTGTAATCAACAAAGCCCACCATGTATCCAACCGTTTCCCCACCGACTCAGTCTGGATAAAACTGTAAATCCGTAACCGTATACCCACCGACTCGGTTCGGAATAAAACTAAAAATCCGTAACCGTATATCCACCGACTCGGTTCGGAATAAAACTATAAATCCATAACCGTATATCCACCGACTCGGTTTGGATATTAAAATCAGAAAACACAAAGCTCATGGTGGACGTTTATCCATCATATAAAAATATCAAGTGAGAAATAAGAAATTTGCATAGATTGTATTGATGATATGCTATATATGTATATATATATATAATAGTGTCCCATACCACCGATATATTTATATATATATATATATATATATATATATATATATATATCATCAGGAGTAGAATACTCAGAAATCTCAAGAAATCAAATACATCATCTATAGTATTACAACATGAATAGGAAAAGATTACGTAATCATATCACATAACATAATGAATTCAATTCTAATGTGTCATGGCACTACTAATGATGTGTAGTGTAGCATACGCGTCTGTGCTCGTGCAACATGGAAATCATTAGTATTTCTGCAAGTGTTCTACGATGTAACAGTCTACATATTAACACATATATAACAGAACAATTCTACAGTGACATGGCAATACCAATGAGGTGTAGTGTAACATATGGTTAAGTGCTTGTGCAGCATAGTACTCATTGGTATTTGTGCAGTGTTCCACCGGAGTGTGCGTAACGCGGAAACATATAATATAGAATACATAATAGAACCCTATAAGAAGTCTAAACGTACTTATTGTAATTACTTGTTATGAGCTATACCATTATGTTTAGAAATGATCGGAACGTTAAGTTTAAAATAAGGAAGATGCCTAAGATTTAAAAAAGATGTTTGTTTTCGAAATTGGCACGCAACCTGGTAGTTTATTTAAAAGACAACGAACCAGGGTTTTTAAAATAATATAGCTCATACCAGTATTACATCCTAAAACAGAACATAATCTAACTCAACGAGTCGAAGAATAATTTGGCCGTTATTCGGTATACAAAGTTCATCATTTCCACTATGTATAAATCCTTGTATTATAATTCATCATATCGCTATATCCATATCATCTTATGTACGGCATGATCCCTCGTACAAACTCATCAAATCATACCCATATCGTACGGATCAAATATCACGTATATCTCATTTAAAAGCTACATATAAAACTTTATGCAAATAGAAGTATACAAGATGTAATACTATATCGATGCTTGACGAAAAGATAAACTTAAGTAGATATCATAATAATAATCATAAGGTTGCGGGGGTGCGATACGCCATCCACCCGACTTCCTCCGTAGATGTAAATTTACTCACCGGAAATATGTCGTATCCACTCAGGAATCGCCAATCCTTTTCCTTTCCTCGTGGCCTCCAAAATTCCCGTATTGGAATCTAACATTGAAACAACTTATATAAGGAAACAGCTATATTCTGATACGTCAAAATCAATAAAACGCAAGTTGTACGTGCTAACTACACTATGTACGACTATTGTCAACAATCCAACACTCAACCTCTCTGAAATTTAAACCAGCACCGCATCGCAGCTGAACACAGAACACGTTACGTTTTGATCGTGTCATATCTTAGATTTTTTATTCCATAACCGATATTTGCTCCCACATTTTATATATAGTTAAACTAACTTACTTAAACAATACCAAAATAACCAAACACTTACACAGAGACCTACCCAAAAACCACACTACCCAACTCACCCAAAAATCCGGCGTCGCCGGAATTTGCCTTTGGGTCGCCGGCCAAAATCTGAGCCATCTGGTTCGTATTCCTATGGTTTTCTATAGGTTCAACATACAACATTTAAGCCCTGTTTAATTAAGTTTATTTTTCTCTAAGCTAAAGCAGATTCAAACAGAACTAGTTTTTGCTAAAATACGATATTTGAGGCAAATCTTTGATTTCAAATTTAAACTACTAACAGAATTAATTTCCTACTGTGATTAAAGATTTTACCTTCAATTAACTTATTGGAATAACCCTCCCCAATATGCACAAGCTCCTAGCCTTAGCTTGATGATGAACTCCTTACCTAGTTCCTCTTCTCTTCTCTTGTTCTTTTTTATTTTGTTTTGTTTTTCCTTTCTTTATTTTGAATTCTCAGAAGTTTTAACTTGATTAATTGGATCTGAACACCTTATATGAATGGTGATAGGAAGGATGAGGTGTAGGAGGAGGTGTCAATGATCAAGGTGTGGTTGTTTCATGCAAGGAGGATGTGTGGGGATTGTGTTGTGCATGAAAGTAAGAGGTGTCCATGCTTTATCAACTCTAATATGAATTATCTTAATAAAATTCTGAACTAAAAACCTCATTTTACCTCTTTTTCACTTACACCCTAAATAATTTCTCATTTGCACAAATTCCAAAACTTTACATAGAAACCCTTCACAACTTATGTTATTATAAAACACCTTTTTTATTAAAATGAAGCTAAAATTCATATTTAAACCCTTATAATTTATTTATGTTGCATAGCAAGATTTTTAATTTAATTCACTTTACATATATCTTATGAAATTGTCTTATTTGGTTTTAATAACTTTTTAATTTAGCCTTTTACTATTTAATTAATTAATTTTATTCGTTTCCAAATTTTTTGAATGTTACATTTTTCTTTTTACTCGCTGCTTTTTATTGCGAGTTGCCCAAACATTTCGGCTGTTTTTATATGCATATTTCTTGCTCGCTGATTTTATTGCGAGTTGCCCCATCATTTCGGCTATTGTTACATGCATTTATTTTTTGCTCGCTGATTTTTATTGCGAGTATGGAACTTAAGATTTGATACCAATTTTGGCATCAGCATTACTGAGACTGGAATATTGCCAGTAGCGAATCATCATTTGCCGTGAAAGACTTTGGAATTTGATACTGATTTAGGCATCAGCATCGCTGCAACTGGGATATTGCCACGAGCGAATCATCATTGCCTTTGCTGATTTGAACAAAGGTGGCTTAGTAGATAGGGTTAGGATCCTGTCGACTAAGGCTTTTCTACTTTATGAGCCATAAGGGTCTCATAAAGGTATTTCTCCCTACGAGTCGTGAGGATCTCGTAGGCGTATTTTATCCTTAGGAATCGTGGGGATTCTTAAGTGCGTGTTATCTTATAAGTCGTAAGGATCTTACAAGAGTGTTTTCTCCTTGTAAGTCGAGAGGAATTGCAAGTTTCGTTCACCATATGAGGACATTCCTCGTGATTGGTGGAACTTGGTGGGGGAAACGTTTATTTGTGCCCGTGGATTGTATACAAGGGCCAATATCGGACCGCCTGTAGGAAAACTTAGGGAATATGACGGCTTAAGGACAGGTTTGGATCCCTATAGCTTAAGACTTTGAATCATATGAGACATGATGGTCTCATAGGGGGAGTTCTCCTTACGAGTCGAGAGGATCTCGTAAGTGAAAATTTTACGAGATTGCGCCCTTTCGGGTTTTCACAAGCTCGCCGGTAGCCCTGCTGTTTTTACTCATGGCGCCCTTTCGAGTTTTCATCCCTGCCCATTTCGCTTGTGGACATACCATTTTTTTTACTCCTCTGTTTGCCAATGGAACGTTTTGGGGGGGACTTCGCCACCGGGGCAGCTGTGTAGCCAGCGGGACTTGAGTTGCAGTCCTCGCCGTTGGGACTTATGGAATTGAATTCCATTAGTGCCATGGTTGAGGCGACGTATTAGTTTAAGGACATCACGGTCCATTTTTAGTTTAGGGACATCTCGATCAAGGCCCGGCTTCGAGGCGAAGTTTTGCCGGATACTACTTATTGAGTCTTGAGTCAGGAAGACAGCGAGCGGACACAAGCGTCGTCATCTATCATTAACCTGAGTTGTGACTTGTCAAGCGTAGTATTTCTTAAAGAACAGGCCGTTTATTGGCCGGAAGGGTCTTTCGCCATGCATATCCATGAGCAAGTAGGCCCCACCTTGGTAGACCTTGTCTATGATGAATGAAACCTCGTAGTTAGGCTCCCCGCTTTGCACGGTTGGGGATCATAGGTCTTTTTACGACTAATACGAGTTTGCCTTGGTGGAATGATCTCTGTCTGGTTAGTCTTTTGTATGAGCGTGTCATCCTTGCTTTGTAAGCTTCCAGGTTTTTCTGCGCCATGAGACAATTTTCATCGAGGGCATCGAGCTCTTCAAGCCGAAGATTGGTGTTTTCTTCATCCGTCAGCTCATATCGAATTGCCACTCGTAGAAAGGGTAGCTCTATCTCCAAGGGACATATTGCTTCCGTGCCAAATACCAACGTGAATGGTGTTGTATTCGTTGCCGTTTTGAACGTGGTTCGATACGCCCAGAGAGCTTCATATAGTCTCTCGTGCCAGTCCTTTTTATTTCTGGACACTGTTTTCTTTATGATCTTCGTCAAGGTCTTGTTGAAAGCCTCAGCTAGACCGTTAGTTCGGGGATTATAGACCGAAGAGTATCTCCAATCTATATTATGCTGCCGTGCGAAGCGGCTAATCCTATGGCTTCTGTAGGCCGGCCCATTATCCGAGACGATTCGTCACGGAGTGCCGAACCAGTTGATGACGTGTGTCCTGAAGAAATGGAGGATATTCTCCATCTTCACTTCCTTTAGCGGTACTGCCTCTGCCTACTTAGAGAAGTAATCAGTTGTTTCTAATATGAACCGATGTCCTTTGGATGATATTGGTTCGATAGGCCCGATTATATCGATTCCCCACATTTCGAACGTCCAGCTAGCCAATGTTGGGTGTAGCGGATTGGGATGCTGGTGGATGAAGTCCCCATGAATTTGGCATGAGTGACACTGCTTCACATATTCGAAGTAGTCCTAAATCATCGTGGGCCAATAGTAACCCATTCTCTTGATCTTCAACTTCATCTTTGGTCCGGCTTGATGAGAACCGCAGAGTCCGTCGTAAGTTTCTTGGACGACCATTTTTGCTTCTTCTGATCCCAGGCATCTCAGCCACAGACAGTCGAATGATCTCTTATATAGAGTATCATTGACGAAGGTGAAAGACATGGCTCGCTTCATGAGCTGATGTCTTGATGATGTGTTTTCGGGTGTTCGATGGGATTTGAAGTAGTCTATGAAGAATTCCCTTCAATCCTTGCCCTTCTCTTTGTCTTCTATCCGGAGGACCGCTTGTTTGGTCGCTTCTTCTCCTCCAGAAGACTCCGAAGATATTTCTGCTAGCCCGAGAATCCGGTGGCTTTGCATAATGATCCTTACATCATCTAGGTTTTTGTCGGCAAGTTCTTTAGCGAGCTTGGTTAACGCATCCGCCTTGATATTTTCCGCACGCGGTATGCTTTCCAGCATGTATGAGGGAATTTGAGTTAGCATTTGCTGCACTCTTTCGCCATATTTTACTAACTCTGGTTTACACATCTGATAGTCGCTATTTACTTGGCTAACGACTAGCTGGGAGTCTCCATATATGAGAAGGTTTTCGACTTCCATGTCGACAGCAATCTCAAGACCCACTATCAAAGCTTCGTATTTAGCCTCGTTGTTTTTCCTTGGTTCTGTTAAGGAAATGGCGAAACGCATTATCCCTCCTTGCGGAGTCATGAAGATAAGGCCCACCCCATCTTTGATTATGGGGGTGCTTTGCTTTTGCTTCTTCAAGGAAGATGCTCCGTCGAAGTATAGTTCCCATCGGGCATTATTCCTTGCTTTCTCCCCGTCGATTGTGTCAAACACGTGTTTGTCTGGCAATTCGCAATTTAAGGGAGAATCGGCTGGTATCGAATGCTGAGCGAGAAAGTCGGCGATGGCCTGGCCTTTCACTACTTTGAGGGGTCGATACGTTATTGAGAACTCCATTAAAAGGAAGGCTCATTTGGCAAGCCTTCTTGTTAGTATGGCTCTTGACATCAAATATTTGAGGGGATCCACCTATGATATGAGATGGACCTCTTATGCCACAGCGTAATGTCTAAACTTCGTTATCGCGAAGATCAGTGCTAGGCAATGCTTTTCAATGGGGGAATAGTTATTTTCTGCCCTCAGGAGAACCCGACTCAAATAGTAGAGAGCTCTCTCCTTTCCTTGATCGTTCTCCTATGCCCATAGTACGCCTAGAGAAGCTTCAAGGGCGATTGTATATAGGATGAGGGGCTTTCCCTTGACCGGAGCGGTCAGTATCGGTGGGTTCTACAGATATTGCATGACTTCGTCCAGTGCATTTTGGCATCTACAATCCCAAACGAACGGGGTCCCCTTCTTCATTAGATGGCCGTAGTGGCGGCATTTGCCGGAGAGGTTAGCTATGAATCGTCGGATATACGCGAGCTTTCCTTGGAGAGACCGCAGTTGCTTGAGTGTTCTTGGAAAGGGAATTTCCATAATCGCCTTGATCTTTTATGGGTCTATTTCGATGCCTCGGTGTCGTACGATGAATCCTAGGAATTTGCCCGAGGAGACTCCAAAAGCGCATTTCAGAGGGTTCATCTTCAGATTATATTTCCGACGACGCTGGAACACTATTTTTAAATGCTCCCAGTGCTCCTCGTATGATTTTCTTTTCACCACGATGTCATCGATATAACATTTGACAATCTCATGTATGAGGTCATCGCGTTCTTCAGACTGAAGGGCATCACTTTATAGAAAAATATGCCCAGCGGAGTCCGGAAGGCGGTATGCTTTTAGTTTTTGGGATTCATCTTTATTTGATTGTAGCCTGAAGATCCATCCATGAAGGAGAAGACCTCATGAGTGGACGTGTTATCAATCATCAGCTCGGTAACAGGCACTGAGAATTCATCTTTCGGGCAAGCCTTATTGAGGTCCCGAAAGTCCACGCAAATACGCACTATCCCATTTTTCTTCATCACTGGAATAATGTTGGCAATGCAATCAGGATACTAAACTTCTTGGATGAAGCCGGAGTCAATTAGTTTCTTGACTTCGGCGTTGATACTCATCTCGAGTTCGAGCCGCATTCTTCTTGGTGCCTGTTTGACTGGCTTAACGTCCGGTGATATATCCAGTTTATGCACCGCTATTTCCGGATCTAGTCCCTGCATTTAGGAATAATTCCATGCAAAGCAGTCTTTATATTGTATAAGCACGTCTTTTAGTGTGGCCACCTGTTTTTTAGACAATAGCTCGCTGACGAACGTTGGCCTTGGATCGTTTTCCGAGCCCAAGTCATTTTTCCTTAGATTGTCCGCCGTGGTGTGTATCCCATCTTCTAACTCTTTTTACGCCGGTGGAAACTCTGAGAAGCACTGGAAGAGGTCATCCATATTCTTGCGCTCCCCTCCTTTGAGAATGTTATTACGTGGCAGGTATGAGTTCGTTTCCAAGCTCGATGTTGATCTGGACTTACCTTCATGACATAGGTCGCTTTTGGCTCATGTTTTCATGGTGGGGTTACCCTCCAACTGTCGGATAGAGAAAACCTGATTTGCTGCTGCTGGTCTTCGACCCAGTCTTTGAAGGTGAAGCAGTCTTCAAAAGGATGTCCTACTGCTTGGTGGTAGGAGCAATAAGCCGGATGATGGACCTCGTTTATTTTTTCGAGGTGCCGTGACACCGGGGCGTCATCATTTGATGCTTGATGACAAGGTTAAATATTTTTCTTATCTTGTCTTGGGGAAAAGAGTATTCCCAACCCATCTTCTTCATAAAAGACGGATTCCAGCCGACTCTTTCTCGATTGCGTGGCTTCTTGGATCCGCTTCGATATTTTAAAACATCATTCTCGTTCTCCACCATGTTTTTGCCTTTGCGTCGGACTTTTCCATTGCTACGAGAGCGCATAGCAGGCTGAGGGTGAAGGGCATTGTAGTCTTTTCTCTCCGCAGACTGCTGAGTGAGATGCTGCGTCCTGGCTTTCTCGTAAATGGCCATTTCACGGCTGTGGTCATCCCGAACCTTTTAACCGGCTTCTCTCATTAGCTTGGCAATTTGTTCTACGAATGACGGACTTGGTATTATTACGGTAGGATCTCGCTCTGGTTCAATATCAGCACTATCTGGAAAAACATTCGCTTCTCCACCGGAGTTATTTATGACATGGCAGCC
Source organism: Agapanthus africanus (assembly GCA_030015575.1). Classification (NCBI taxonomy): domain Eukaryota; kingdom Viridiplantae; phylum Streptophyta; class Magnoliopsida; order Asparagales; family Amaryllidaceae; genus Agapanthus; species Agapanthus africanus. Next base: position 137,763,029 of record CM057341.1, read on the forward strand.
ATGGAATCGCTCCCGTTTCTTGGACCGAACATATCGAAGCCCAGTCGTCTCCATCCTCCCGTTGGGCATCTTTCGCTGAGTCCCGAGAACGTCTCAGATCTTGTTGTAGAACTGGGCTTGTCGAGAGATTTGCTTGAAGGTGTACACCTTGGCATCTTAATAGCCTTTTCAATCCCTCTGCATAATATCTGGGTAGACGGATTGGTTGAAGCCTGTCAAGCGCAAGTTCGGCACCATGCCAGACTTCTTTTTCCATTTTAGTCTCCGTAGATTGGTAGAAGAGTATCGCCTTTTCACCTCTTCGCCTAGGAGGGACGTAGAAGGTCTGCAGATCTTGCATGTCGTACGTATCGAGTGCATCAAGTTTCCTGTAATGCCGCTGCGGGACCATGGTAATTTGTAAACTCTGATCAGCTCCAGTGAAGGTCTGCATTGACTGGTGGACGGAGAACACTGCGTTGTCCTCGTCCTCAGAGTCACTGCTAAAGACCAAAATAGGGGTAGATGGTCTGGGCTTGTCCTCGTCCTCAGAGTCTCTTCATCCTCCTCGGTATCGCACCCGAAAATCGTGTTAGTGGTGATGGCTTTTTGTCGGTTCTCGGGTTTACGACATCTTTCCGTGCCTTCGAAGTCTGGTAGGAAGTACTTGGCATCATTATATTTGCGGAATTCATTTATGTAGAATGGGTTTAGCTCCCCTGTAACTGTGTACTCGAGACCGTCTTTGAAGTACTTCATACACTGATGTTGTGTAGAAGGGATGACGTTGTACTCGTGTAACCAAGGTCGGCCGAGCAGAGCGTTGTAGCAAGTCTTGGAGTCGATGATATGAAATTTGATGTCGGTGACGAGCATCCTAAAGCGTAATGTCAATATTATGAACCCAGCGTTCGTGATGACTGCGAGTCGAAGATGAAGATGGTAATTTTATCCCAAGCCAGGTGTTGAACGTTCACCTTTATAATGAGAAGGTTGATGGAGGACCCATTGTCGACCATGATCTTCCCTATCTTGATGCTGTGACAATACCCGGTGACATATAGAGGACGGTTGTGCACGCACATTCCGAGGAGGAGATCTTCATCGCCGAATGTAATGTCAGCTGTATGAACCTCTGCCAGCTAGTCCTTCATCTTTTCTTCTGCAAGGAAAGCTCGGAACTGATCGTTCTCTTGTAGTGCCTTGATCAGAGAATCTCGTGCCTCTTTGGACAGGAGGAGATCATCCAGTATGCTCAGTTGCGAGGGTATCTTCCTCAGATGTGCCAGGACATTATAATCCACCTTGTTTTTCTTAGGCAAGTCCTTGGCTGCGAGCTTTTTGACGACTCTCTCATCGAGGGAAATTTCCTTAGAGACTTTTTCCTTCCCCTTGTCTCTTTTGTTTGAACCCTTGTTTGTAGGCCCGAGGTTCTTTTCAGGCAACGTACGGTTACGCAGCTGAATGTTCTCGCAATTCTTTTTCCCTTCTTCTTTTCTAGAGGTGGATTCTTTGAAGAGAGGGTCGAGGGTTATTTCTTCGTCAGAATCGCTCCCGAAGGTAAGAACTTGAGATTTTGCTCTTGTCGAACTGGTATCAACCATATGACAGTTGCCAGCCATTCCTTCATGCTCATCTATCGTGCTTCTCTGCTGTCGACGTGCTTTGCGCTTCATCCGCTTGAAGTGTTGTCGGTGGGCAACATATCCTTGCCACCACTTCTTGAAGGTTTTGCACTCTTTGGTGGGGTGTGTAACCCTAAGATGGTATAAGCAGCAGTTCAGATGTACATCCGCTTCGTCGAGGCGCTTATTCCTGGAAGTGTTTTCCACGAGAGGAGACAGCTTCATTCCCATTGACAGGGCTTTGGCGAAATGCTTCTCTTCTTTGATCCTGCCCTTGTTTGTAGCAGGTGTGCTTTGGCTTGGGTGGAGTATTTTATGACTCATCCTTACCGCAGCTTCTTCATCCTGACGCCGATGCTTGGCCTTTTCATATATGGCCGCTTCATGTTCTCGGTCAGCTTTGCCCTTTTGAAGGGCTTCGTTTAGAAGCCTGTCAATTGGGTCTTCTGATAGTCCCAGGGATTCTGACGCCGCTCCTACCCCCAGTTCCTCTGCGTTGCTTTCCGACACCGAGGGAGCTTCTTAGTCTTTTAACGACGAGTAAATGACCATGTGACAACCCGCTACATAATTCTCGGGTTCTTCTGAAGAGTCATTTTCCTCATCACTGTCATGTCTCCGTTCTCTAGGATATGGTTGAGAAACTCTTGGAGAGTGAATGGGGTCCGCACGTTCTGGTTGTACTCCTCGAGCGCGTCGACGTATTTTTGCAGTTCTGTGCGCTTGTCGTCAGGCTGTATGGATTTCTAATCTTCTTCATTTTATTCAAAGACTTCGAAGGCCTGGCCTGGGGGTCTTGCCCATCATTAGTAGTTTTCGGTGTTGGGCGCGGTTTAAGAATTCCCTCAATGATCTCAGGCTCCAACGGGCATTTCCATCTATTCGCTGGACACGTTTGAAGGTCCTTCAGCATTCTTTTAGTTTTAGCTGAAAGGACAACTTCCCACGGAGTTTCTTCTACAAACGAGCATGATGCCTCCGGCGTGTCCACCTTTTTAGGAGCGTGCTTCTGTGGCGGGTTCACCTACCAGTTTTCGGACGGCGCAAACTTCCCTTGTTGGTATTGGTCCTCGACACAGTTTTTGAAGACTTAGCAATCCTCAATTGGGTGGCCTACTACTCTGTGGTAGGAGTAGTAGTTGGGACCGTCGATGTCACCAGGCTGCAGTGGGCATCTCAGATCCGGCAGAGTGACGAGTCTGTTGTGCATCGCCGGTTCGAACAGTCTCCTCGTTTTATCACGGGGAAATGAGTAAGGACGCTCTAGTTTCTCCTCGAAGGATTGGCGCAGGCGCACATTGCTTTGGCGAACAACCGGTTTTAAGTTGCTCAGCTGTTGTTGAGCGTTGGCAATGAAGGCCACTTTCCCTTTGCCATTTTCATTCTGAGGATCCATTTTTGAAAATGATGGCCTATGGCCCATCTGGTCCATTTGGGCCAGCTTGTCGATCAAGACCTGGAAGGTGGTCGGCTTGAAGAACATCATAAACTAAGATACAGACGCCTGAGGATCGAGGTTCCCTACGAACATGCCCACGACAGGAGATTCTTATATACATTGTTCACATTTTGACCATAGGTTCTGCCAACGGATTGCGTATTGAACCCATGTCTTTCCTGGCTTCACCCTGTTCGCCGCCGAAAGACGCGACCGGAACGTTGGGCCGTCGGGACCTGAATTTTGGGGGGCGGATTCTATTTGGGTTTTATCCGTCCACCTCTTCGAAGATGCCAAGTTGATTTATGGCACCATATATCGGAGGTTTAGACGGATGCGGCCGATGTAGCAGACTTCGTCAGATTCCCCCTCATTTGAGGTGTTTTTGATTGTGTGGATGCTCTGTAAGCCCGCGGGGGCGCCCCGGCCGTTGATCCGACGCCGGAAACGCGGAAAACAAAAACTTTGCGAACTTTGCAAAACGGCACCACCGCGGACTTTTTACCCGGATCGGGCCATTAACCTAGCAACTAGCAAAATTGAAAAGAGTAGAGATGCTATACCAAGCGATCCGTGTCCTTCGGTTTTCGTCTCCACTCCGATCTCCCGCGGAATCTCTGTCACCTCCTCGCTCGTCGGAAAGGGCACCACGTAGCCAGAATCTTTTACGGGCTCCCGCCTCTTGACCGAGGCAACTCGGGCACGAAGTTGGCTAGCCGACGCGTCCAAGAGATGCTATAGAAATAGTGTAGAAGTTTGTCTCTTTTGGGGTTATGAGGTTGCCATGGTTGGAGGAATATTTGCACAAGGATTTTTCATGAAGGCTTAAAGAAAAATGGAGCTTGTCAAGAAGTGAGCTCGGCCAAAAAAGGAAGAAGTGCTCACTGGAAATTCCATTTGGGTGAAGTATATATCTACAATTTGGGGTGAAGTGTATATAATCAAAACCATGCAAAAGGAATTAATCTATTCACAGCCTACACACAAAGAGGGGTCCACCAAATAACATGAAGGAATAATTCACACAAAAATTAAGCCTCATGCACACACCAAAGTGTGGCCGGCCCCACTCACACCACACACAGTGGCCGGCCCCTACAAGTGAGTGGGGAAGGGAAAAACAAATGGAGAAAAGGAAATTAATCAAGCCAAAAAAAATCACACCAATTCCCTTTTCAACTCAAATCAAACAACCATCAAATTAATGCAAAGGAGGTGACAAGAAAAGGATCTCATCATGATGGAGGCACTAATGCAATAAAGCCCTCCACAAATAAGTTAATTGCAAACTTGCAATTAACCCCCTCCAACGAAAAGTCCGGCCGTGAAGGAACAAAGAAAAACCGGCCGGAACGGAATGCAAACTGGCAACCTCAGAAAACTGATCCCGTAATAAATTACAGGAAAACCCCGCTACTGCAAATACATGCCCGCATTTGTATTCCCACTGAACACAAATGCAAAGAGACAAAACTACACTATCAAATACTAGGATCCGGCTTAAACCAAAGCCGGCTAGTAAAAACCGTCCGATCATGATTCGTGCAATACCGCACGTATCTGATCGAACCCTGCCATATCTCCATACGGCCTCTACAGCGTTTCTCCCGAAACTTGAGTAACTGTCTGTGTGGTGGACTCTAAAGACTCTTCAATACTATGGCTGTGGATTTAACCACTAGCACGTCAGAGGTATTAGCCATACGTGACGGGCCACCAGCTATTGACCAAAAGGGACGTCGATGAGCGAACTCATCCTGACACCCTACTGAGCCTGTCAGTGACAATATCCGTACAGTCCGGTCCGTTCGTCTATGAGCATCGCATGGCGGGCCTAGGGGGTTGGTAAAAGTCAGACCCCCAAAAGCGGTACAAGTCGTGTCGGAGTGTAGCCCAGAACACCCTGAGATACTACTGGAATACCTACCAGCAAATCTCCTGCCTTGGCCAAGGACTTTTCATGTTCTGGCTCTCCTAGACACAGCACGACCTCACCCCCAAAACCGGGAGAGACGAACCCCTGAAGATCCGCTCACTGCCTCCATGTGGCTCGGGACTGTACCCAACTAAAACCTGTTTGCACGACTCCTTTGAGCCGTGGTAGGGTAGTAATCAAAGTACAGTGGGAACTCACACGAGACAAATGACGATCTCAGGTCGATGAACTAACCTGTACACATGTCACCAGGGAACTGCTATCTGACGTCTGGTATAATCCCAACTAGCAGGTTCCCGGCGAGTCCTGTCCGGTGTACTCATAACCCAATGAGCACCTGTATACATCTTAGGTGAACCAACTGACACCAGTGGCTTGTGAGACCGGCCACCGCCCCTCGTCAGGGTCTCGACTGTATACACTAGTCTACTGTGGAGAATCGATGCCCTGTCTCGAAACTCCCTCGACTAGGGACCATTTAAGGATGTGCTTATAGACCCCAGCTCTCACTTATATGATCGCCCTCATACTGCTGGAAGTCAAGCAAGAATCCTAGGGGCTTTATCAACGTGTAATAGCGACTCGAAAGGTCACCTAAAGCAGTACACGATGATAAAGATAAACCAGATAGCATACTATCATCTCGAGTAAGACTGTCCTACCGGGATAGGTCCTCCCCTCAATCATTGCAATCACGTGCCTGTGATCCAATAATTTACTCTGAGGGCACTATCTCCAACAATCTCCCACTTGCACTCGAGGCTAATTATTGCGATGTCGCATACTCACATCCCGTGTGATACCGAACACCCAACTCCTCTACTAGTCAGTCTCACAAAGCTCGTTTGCGAAACTATTGCGTTCGAGGAATAGCCTCAGTGAGTGGATCCGCTTTGATGTTTCTTTCTATGTCTCTCTGTATCTCAAGTTCGCGGAGAAAGCCATCTCCCGAAATGAGCAATGCCTGTCTTAGAATGTCTGGATGTCTGATGGGACCTAGCTCATAAGTGAACTCCAAATCCAAACTTCTTAGACTGTATTGTCAACTGAACTTAATCAGTATCCTGCGCCATGCCTTCCCTCAGTATCCACCTGGACCACCTGTCTAAAATACTGCCCCTCGTCAGAGGGAAAACTATAACTCTGGCAGCCACTCTGCCATCCAGGTCACCTTGGAAGCCTGGAATGATAACCGTCTCCTAAAGGAGGCTGCCGTTATCAATTCCCTAGAACATCAACTTATGTTCTAAAACTGCTTCCGATTGTGACGACCAAAGTATAACCGATCGTAGTATAGGAATATTACTTCCTACTCTGTGTATGTCATAAAAAACCAGGACATCACACCCTACTACCTTCTTAACAGATCCATCCCCTATTCTGATGAAGTCAAACCTATGACTGTCACATCAGAAATAGATGATCTATCTCCGCTATATCTGCTCTAGTCTATAAATAGACATAAGCCTGATGTCCACCAATGCTTCCGCTGCTCCCACTGACTACGACAACCCTCTGGCAGAGTCATATAGACGTGCACTTCTAAAGCCAGTTTAGAACGACACTATACTCATCCTCCTGCCGGGTCTCACAGTCTGGAACAACAGCAATGGCAAGTCTGGGTAAACAAGAACCTCCCTGCCACCATCCTTGAGTATACCGAAGTACCTCTCGAGTGCCTGAGGTTACCCACCGTATCTGCGGAGTGGCCAATGGAATGTCAAACCAGATTGAATCTTTAGGTTCTTATCAAATCTTCAGTAATCGTTTGCGGTTCTGGAATCACTTCCAGTTCTACCATACTCCCACTACTGTTTTTCTGAAAAAAATCCATTTTTGATAAAACTGTGGCGAGTCAAGAACAATATAACTATTGATCTTCCAGATGGTAGAAAGTCAACCCTCGTCATAGCCCGGGTCAACCCACAAACAGCCATTACAGAAACGTGCCTTGAGTTATCCAGAATCTGGTTTTAATCATAAGCCAGACAACTCCCCGTATCTTAACATCGTTAAGATATGAACTGTTCTATATCCAAGAAACAGAGGCACTGATTTAATTGAATCAGATTCAAATCATGCAGCTGTCTCCAGTGCATGTCAACTAAATGGAAGGAGGCCGATCAGCGTTACTCAACTTAGGAATGCTTCCAATTATGAGTAACCTGAAAGAGAAGCTAGTTCTCTTAACCATTACTATCAACTGAATACCATTCACAAGTATCTACTCTTCGATCACCTTGAAGAATCCTGATACTTGCAACACCTGGTTCTCTACTTTACTCTTATACCTATAACTCCTCAAAACTTCGACCCTGTGTTTCAACGAAACACTTGTCTAAGAACTAGAGAAGTCATAAGTAAACAGAATACAGTACGAGGACCAACGCCTGTGTCCTCATGGACACTGGACAATATACAATACTCTGTATAAGTCCCCTGAGTCGAATGACTCATTCACTGTGTGTCGTAGGTTGAAAACTGTACTTTTGGTTAAGAAGAATCACACCGTTGTTCAATGCTCCTTACCTAACCATCCACTGGTATAGGTAAATGTCATAGACATAATTTCAAAAAGGTATGTCTCATTCTATAAAAATAGACGTACAGATATATCAATTTGAAATTGGTGCACAACAACGGATATTCAAAACCAAATATTTGCCGACCGGCAAACAACCCAGGTGGCTTCCTCAAATATCACCAATTCCAACGAATCCCGATATAATGAGGATGGTCACATAATTCCCAATAACTTACTCCCACTCATCATCTGTAAAACCATACAGATGTGAGAATCATACCTGGTAAATACATACCCTGGAGCAAGTGTCTAATTGGGAAATCAGTTTTGTTTTAACAGTACACAGTGAAACTGAAACATTAAAATGTTTCGATGGGGTATTCTGGTATTCCTAGTAATGCCTCTTCCATTATCCAGATTCACAACTACAACCGTATAATTCTTTGCCACCTCTCCAAATCCCTTTATATGTCTTTAGTCATTACCTTCTGTACACCCTTTTAAGCCAAATGGTTTTCTTCCTTCCCTACCGTTGGGCACCAGCCTATGGTTTGGAAGAAGACTAGCCAATAAGCATAAAGGGTGTACTGTCCTAATCCCAGGAGCACTCGCAACGCGAGAGAAGGTGAAGATAAAAGACACCTGAATGTACTTTATTCCTATTTCTCCTGAACCAGGATCCATCCCCGAACTGGAACAAGTTCCTTTCGAGTTCGTATATAACCATACGATGGATTATCTAATAAACTGGGATCTTCGTAGTGATACGGAGTGTCCTGGAGAAATACAAAGGTGATTTGAGATTGGCGAAGAAATACTTGGTTTGGTCATGAATATCAGTCGCAATTTACTTTGCCCTCTTACTAATCCCTTGCTTTGTCTGAACTTAATACCTTCTGTACACCGTTTAGGCTAACTGGTTTTCTTCATTCCCTACCGGTCGGCACCAGCCTATGGTTTGGAAGAAGACTATCCAATTTGCGTAATAGGTGTACTACTCCTAAACCAAGGAGTACTCGCAACCTGAGAGAAGGTGAAAAGAAAAGACAACTGAATAGTCCTATCCGTTTTCTCCAGAACCAGAAACCATCCTCAAAGTCCTTCGAGTTCGTATATAACCATACGATGGTTTTGTCCAATGGAAGTGGACGGTCGTAGTAATACGAGGTGTCCCGGAGAAAAGGGTAAAAGTAGGAGTGGCAAAGAGGTTTGCAACTCTGACAATCCAAAAGCCTGTGTTAAGTAGGTTCGGTCAACTTGGTCACTGAGTCATAGTCTAGGGTCGGGTCAATGGTCGCTGCCAAAGAGAGAGAGAAAAGAAACACTCAGCGTGCACTCTAACCTAGATCAGAATGGTTGTCACTTTATCTAATCTGGAAACCTCCCACTGTAACGTCAAATTCTTCCCCAAACCTGAAAGAAGAATTAGCCGGGATCACCCGAGGAGTAAACCAACTCATCAGTGGGAATCGGGATCCAACCATCATCGCATGATAACGTGACGGAATCCGCTCACGCTATCACACTCCAGAAGGTATGCGCATATCTGGCAAGTTTCAGTACTTTTGAAACTCCCGATGTGGATTTCTACCCCATGCTCTTATGACCTTGACTTTGGCCAACATATCATAAGTCACATGTCAAGTTCTACCCGTCATTTTCCTGGTTAATTTGAACCCACCCGTACCTACCCTTGACTTTGACCAAAATGGCAGTACGACTGTCCCAAACCAACGCATCTATCTATGCTGCATATGAATACCCAACAGCTACCAAACACTGTGCCTTGACTTTGGCCAACATACACAGCTTGAATACTATTAACTATCCATATGAAATGACGGAGGGCTACGAATGGTTTCTGGCGAAAACCTTTAACGTAATGAACTTGATATCGTTGAAGGAACTGATAGCTTTGTAAAAATATAGTGACGAAAACCTTTGCTAAAGAGGTCACTCCCGGTGAAGGGATCTCGGCTCTTTCCCCGTAGAATGAGGTGCAGGATATTCCAATTGAATACCACGATGCAAAGCAAAAGTAAACGGCTATAGTGAAGTTACTGCCCTGATGCAAACTTTTGTCCAAGGGGTCAGTCCCGGTGATGGGATCTCGGCCCTTGCCTCGTCGACTGAGGAGCAGGATATTCCAACTGAATACCACTGTGCAAAATAAAAGTGGACATCCTTGCAATAACAGCTTTTTGAAAAAGTGTTCCAACAACATCAGAATAGGTTTGTTTAACTTGCATTGATCCGAATCAACGCAGTCCCATCAATTGATCACACCAATAAAGAACGAAAATATACTGACGTACGTATATGCCATCCGCATTCGCCACTGGGTCCCGTCATCACCCGTTATGTTAGCTAACTAACGGCAGAGCGGGGACTGGACTAGCGCGGATGGAAAACATATACAACATCTACTAGTATATATATAATATATAACTTTCGCTCAAGGCGTGATAAAATGCAACACAGAAATGTATAGCAACACAGAACAATACAGATATCTAGGATCCCCGGGTTTCACAGAGCCGCTGAAACCCGACGTTCCCCTGGTCGTGTGGATAGCCTGCGCAATGAAAACCTAGACCCCTACGGGCGCGGCAAGTTACCCGCCAAAACCTGAAGCGAGGCAGCCCCCTTCAGCTACGTGAATGGACCACCCAGCACTTCACGGAATCCGGTAACTTGGGCACCCCTCCTAGGTCAACCTGTACCCCCTACGAGTGCGGCGAATAGCCTGCCAATTCTAGAGTGAAGCCCCCTCCGTCTCAACGCCATGAGATGCGGGCTTGTTGCCCTCTAGAACCCGGCTATCCGTGCACCCCTCCGCGGGGTAATCCTAGTGCAGAAAATAAAATATACATACACCGGGTGCATCGACCGCAACCTGGTCGTGCCCCAAAAGAATAATACAAACAGGCAGTGACGGCAGTCCACATGTCGGACGCTCGCCCCGCAATATCAAATGTATATATAAAACAGAACTGTACTATATTGCAACCAGGCTATCCCCCACGACCGATCCGCAACCACACAGTACAATCACAGAACATCAACGTGAATGTCACGTTCGCAAATCCGTCTAACCGGGCTATAGCAGTTAGACAGGATTTATCGATCAAGTGACATTCACGGTCGCAGATATAAGTAAATACTGTGAACTAGCATGTTTAAAATATCCGATCGAACAAATATTATCAAGTGGGCCCCATACACTACTGTAGCACTTACAGAAAATCTAGGCCAAAAATTAATATCTCAAAACCCCTATTTCCTGATCAAAAGCCTACTGGGAAAGTTTGGTTCAACGATTCCTTTTAACCACCGCGGAACCGCGGCCAAACCAGGGGTTTGGCCGCGTTTCCGCGGTCGAAGTAGGGAATCACTGAACCGTATTTTTCCAGAATTCTTAGAATTTCTTGTACATGCCTCTGCAACAACCTGAAAAATTTTAGGAGCTCAAAAGATTTCAACAGAGAACACATGTGCACAAAAATACGGTTTTTGGGGATTTTGTTCGATCGGGTTCTAAACGCGCTAGAGCAAGCTAGGCTAGGTTAACGGCGTGGCTCTGATACCATTGTAAGCCCGCGGGGGCGCCCCGGCCGTTGATCCGACGCCGGAAACGCGGAAAACAAAAACTTTGCGAACTTTGCAAAACGGCACCACCGCGGACTTTTTACCCGGATTGGGCCATTAACCTAGCAACTAGCAAAATAGAAAAGAGTAGAGATGCTATACCAAGCGATCCGTGTCCTTCGGTCTTCGTCTCCACTCCGATCTCCCGCGGAATCTCTGTCACCTTCTCGCTCGTCGGAAAGGGCACCACGTAGCCAGAATCTTTTACGGGCTCCCGCCTCTTGACCGAGGCAACTCGGGCGCGAAGTTGGCTAGCCGACGCGTCCAAGAGATGCTATAGAAATAGTGTAGAAGCTTGTCTCTTTTGGGGTTATGAGGTTGCCATGGTTGGAGGAATATTTGCACAAGGATTTTTCAGGAAGGCTTAAAGAAAAATGGAGCTTGTCAAGAAGTGAGCTCGGCCAAAAAAGGAAGAAGTGCTCACTGGAAATTCCATTTGGGTGAAGTATATATCTACAATTTGGGGTGAAGTGTATATAATCAAAACCATGCAAAAGGAATTAATCTATTCACAGCCTACACACAAAGAGGGGTCCACCAAATAACATGAAGGAATAATTCACACAAAAATTAAGCCTCATGCACACACCAAAGTGTGGCCGGCCCCACTCACACCACACACAGTGGCCGGCCCCTACAAGTGAGTGGGGAAGGGAAAAACAAATGGAGAAAAGGAAATTAATCAAGCCAAAAAAAATCACACCAATTCCCTTTTCAACTCAAATCAAACAACCATCAAATTAATGCAAAGGAGGTGACAAGAAAAGGATCTCATCAGGATGGAGGCACTAATGCAATAAAGCCCTCCACAAATAAGTTAATTGCAAACTTGCAATTAACCCCCTCCAACGAAAAGTCCGGCCGTGAAGGAACAAAGAAAAACCGGCCGGAACGGAATGCAAACTGGCAACCTCAGAAAACTGATCCCGTAATAAATTACAGGAAAACCCCGCTACTGCAAATACATGCCCGCATTTGTATTCCCACTGAACACAAATGCAAAGAGACAAAACTACACTATCAAATACTAGGATCCGGCTTAAACCAAAGCCGGCTAGTAAAAACCGTCCGATCATGATTCGTGCAATACCGCACGTATCTGATCGAACCCTGCCATATCTCCATACGGCCTCTACAGCGTTTCGCCCGAAACTTGAGTAACTGTCTGTGTGGTGGACTCTAAAGACTCGTCAATACTATGGCTGTGGATTTAACCACTAGCACGTCAGAGGTATTAGCCATACGTGACGGGCCACCAGCTATTGACCAAAAGGGACGTCGATGAGCGAACTCATCCTGACACCCTACTGAGCCTGTCAGTGACAATATCCGTACAGTCCGGTCCGTTCGTCTATGAGCATCGCATGGCGGGCCTAGGGGGTTGGTAAAAGTCAGACCCCCAAAAGCGGTACAAGTCGTGTCGGAGTGTAGCCCAGAACACCCTGAGATACTACTGGAATACCTACCAGCAAATCTCCTGCCTTGGCCAAGGACTTTTCATGTTCTGGCACTCCTAGACACAGCACGACCTCACCCCCAAAACCGGGAGAGACGAACCCCTGAAGATCCGCTCACTGCCTCCATGTGGCTCGGGACTGTACCCAACTAAAACCTGTTTGCATGACTCCTTTGAGCCGTGGTAGGGTAGTAATCAAAGTACAGTGGGAACTCACACGAGATAAATGACGATCTCAGGTCGATGAACTAACCTGTACACATGTCACCAGGGAACTGCTATCTGACGTCTGGTATAATCCCAACTAGCAGGTTCCCGGCGAGTCCTGTCCGGTGTACTCATAACCCAATGAGCACCTGTATACATCTTAGGTGAACCAACTGACACCAGTGGCTTGTGAGACCGGCCACCGCCCCTCGTCAGGGTCTCGACTGTATACACTAGTCTACTGTGGAGAATCGATGCCCTGTCTCGAAACTCCCTCGACTAGGGACCATTTAAGGATGTGCTTATAGACCCCAGCTCCCACTTATATGATCGCCCTCATACTGCTGGAAGTCAAGCAAGAATCCTAGGAGCTTTATCAACGTGTAATAGCGACTCGAAAGGTCACCTAAAGCAGTACACGATGATAAAGATAAACCAGATAGCATACTATCATCTCGAGTAAGACTGTCCTACCGGGATAGGTCCTCCCCTCAATCATTGCAATCACGTGCCTGTGATCCAATAATTTACTCTGAGGGCACTATCTCCAACATGCTCTTCCCTGCAGGCGCAAGCCCTTGCAGTTAATTACGCTACCGCATCGCGGTAACAACTTTCTCCTTCTCCAGATGATCACTTCGTGTCATGGGTGTTTGTTTTGTTTTTGGTTGCCCATGGATTGTATACAGAGACTAATTTTTGTTGTCGCCCGTAAGGCGTGGATTGGTCCAAATCCGTATTTTCTTAGATTTGGGTTTGGGTTTGGTGTAAGGATCGTTAATCTCATTTGAGACTAAGATCAACTTAAACGTTTGTTAAGGATACGTTAGTCTAATTTTATACTAAGATCTACTTAACAGGATCATTTAGATCTAACAAAAGAGCATTTAGGCTCTATTGTTTTAATTTAGGGACTTTGCGGTCCATAAGTTTAAGGACATCATAGTCCATGGTAGTTTAGAGACATCATAGTCTGTATGAGTTTAAGGACCCCACAGTCCAAGTTTAAGGACATCATAGTTCATGGGTTTAAGGACCTCATAGTTCATAAAGTTTAAGGACATCATAGTCTATGGGTTTAAGGACCCCACAGTCCAAGTTTAAGGACATCATAGTCCATGGGTTTAAAGACCCCACAGTCCATGTTTAAGGACATCATAGTCCATGAGTTTAAGGACCCCACAGTCCATGGAATGTCTGGTTGTCGGGACCCGTCACCTCTCTGAAGACATTGAAGAATTATAACGACACATATCAGAGGAGTGGAGAGATGTACCCTTGAACCAATATTGGTTGGGAAATCTGTAGTCCAATTTGGGACTAAGATCAAAGATTAATGAGCATATGGGCTCAATTAATCTGAATTAGGGTTCTATAACCATTTTGGGCTTGGCCCATTTAGTTAAAATGTTAAACACTTAACAATGCTGAACATTGATTTGGGTCTTGACAGTCTTTTTGTCTTTTATTGAGTACTGGGCACTCGTCATAGCTCTGGGGCTTTATTTAAGGAATAATTTATGTTCTCTTAGTGCACACGTGAGGAGCACGTGGTGCGCTTGGCGCTGTGCCCCAGTCAATGAGCGCAAAGCGCTAGTCAAATAGCGCACACGTGAGGAGCACGAGGTGCGCTTGGCGCGTATGCCAGTCAATGAGCACAAAGCGCTTCTGTCAAGTAGCGCACACGTGAGAAGCACGTGGTGCGCTTGGCGCTGAGCGCCAGTGAATGAGCGCAGAGCGCTTCTTGTGAAATAGTGCACACGTGAGGAGCATGTGGCGCGTTTGGCGCTGTATGCCAGACTTGGAGCGCTGAGGTACTTCTGTTAAGTAGCGCACACGTGAGGAGAACGTGGCGTGCTTGGCGCTGAGCACCAGTCAAAGAGCGCAAAGCGCTTCTGATCAATTTTATGATCTGAGAAATAAATTCTCGTTTATAAGAGACTTTGTTTCAAGGTTCTAAAAACAAAGTTCTTATTTTATAGGAGATGTTTCGATCTCTTATATTTTTGGTGAAAGGTTTTGCCTTTATGGATCTGTGATCCCAAGAGAATTGAATTATTCTCCCCCTTTTTATAATGAGATGTTATGATCTCTTTTGTGAAAGATAGTTTTCTTATATATCTATGATCTAGCATAAGAACTAAGTTCTTTTTCTGATGAGATGCTTTTGATCTCTTTATTTTACCTTGAAGAAATTCTTCTTCTGCCGAGAGTTTGTTCTTCTCTCAGAAATTTCTCAAATTTTATGGGGGGGTCCTCTCTCTTTTTCTCTTTCGATTTGAAAGCTTATGGGGAGGTCTCTCTCTTCAAGACTTGAAGTCTTCGGTCCTTTTTATAGGGCAAGCTAATTTGTTGAATCAGTTAAGGAGATCTTTTCTCTAATTGATTTGGGATTATTTCCCAGCGTTGGATCCTAGGGCTTCTGATTTATAGAAGGCAATCTTCTTGTTTTTAACAAGATTGGGAAATCTTTTCCCATACAGAATTTATTCTGTATTTTGGTGATTTTTAATCACCATTGGATCATTGATCCAACGGTTCTGATTTTCAGCGCGTAATCTTTCCTGTTTGGAAAGATTTTGAGCAATGTTTCCTTAACAAAATTTTATTATGGTCAATTGATGATTTTTAATCATGTTCGTTGGATCTTTGATCCAAGGGCCGAGAATATTTTGTTCTATTGCTAGCGCTCACGTGCTTTGCACGTGGTGCGCTGCTTAGACTGCAGCACTCTTAGCGCTAGCGCTAGCGCTCGCGTGCTTTGCATGTGGTACGTTTCTTAGAATGCAGCATTCTTAGCGCTAGCGCTCATATGCTTTGCACGTGAGCGCTGCCTCAGAGTCTTTGACTCTCAGTGCTGGCGCTGCTATGAAGCGCTGCTTCATTTCAAATTTTAAAATTTGAACAGAGCTTTGCTCTGATTTGGGAAACAAATGCCCCCCACCGTTGCGCTCACGTGGCCTACACGTGAGTGCAGTGGTGACAGCATCTATGCCATTTGATCAACTCAGAAATTGAAACGGCTCTCAGTGCCTATAAATAGGGCCTTTGGCCCATGAGATGACCTATGTTCATCTTGTTTCTTGTTTTCTGAGAATTAATTCTCCTTCAGTGCATAGCTCTTTGTTTTAAGAACTTTCTTAGAGACAGAACTCTGTCAAATTTTTGGTAAGATTTGAACCTATTAACAGAGCTTTGCTCTACTTAGATCATAGATCTAGAGAAATTTTTAGGTTTTTTCTTAACAGAGCTTTGCTCTCTTGAAATCATAGATCTAAAGAGATCTTTCTTAAGGTCTCTTAACCCATTTAAAGAAGAACTCTTAAAGTTCATCTTGCAGATCTTAAAGATCTCAAAGTTTTTAACTCAGTAAAGCTTTGCTTTTAGGGTTCTTGATGGATTATTCCATCTTCTTCTCAGAGCATGGCTCTTAGAATTCCCGAGGAATTTTTTATTCCCCTCATAATTGATTTTTACAGGTGTCACTCCTGAAGGGTTAGCCTAGCACCTCATCTAGGGTTTGGTAGCATCACATATGCCATAATCAAAATTTTAGAGGTGCTAAGTTAACTCGACAAGAATCGAAACTAGAAGTTTTAGGGATTCATACAAATAAGTATCACATGCAAATGTAAAACTATCACTAAGAGTAGAGATTACAACCTTTGTAGATCTCCCTCGGTGACTCCTTGACACTATGAGAGTTTGGAACGGATCGATGGAAGCCTTCCTTGTCCACGATGATCCACCCGAAGTCCCTTTACCCAAAGCTCCTTACCTTACTTGTTTCACAAACGAAGTAGAGCAAACACCCTACACAAATCGGCTAGATGTGTGTAGTATGATAATGTGATTTATATTCAACAATTGAAACCCTTTCTTTTATCAACTTCACTCAAGAGAAAAATCAAGAGAGGAAGAAGAAGATTATGGTGGCTAAGCTTGAGCTTTCTATTATATCACATATGATAACTTGTTTTCATACCCTTGTTCACAATTTTTCCCTTTGTTGTGTGCATCTTGTTTCATATCACATATGAAGCTATTTATAGTGATGAGAAGTAATAATCATCATTATTCCATTCCCACTATAATTATGGGTGGAAATTCTTTTCATAAAGAATTAAGCATGGGTGGAAATTCTTTTCATTAAATTAAATAAAGCTTACCCACTAAAGAATAAAGGAGCATGAGTGGGTTTTCTTTACATTAACTTAAAATGATAAATATAAATAAAAGCTTCAATATAAGTCTTGCATTGCCACCATTCTTGTATCATCAACCATGATACTATGTATGCATGTATGTGTCCATGCACATCATCATGTGCATACATGCATGCATACAAAAGGATTTAATTAAAGAATTAATCTAAATGTAATTTGTTAAATCAACACTTGATTTAGCAAACCGGTCATATCACATACGACCCGACAAATAGAAAATGCCTGATTAATATACGTTATCACATAACCGTATTTAATCGGGTCCCGCGCATATCTCATATGCACACCACACCATTTTACCTGAGCCAGAAAACTTCATTGTGGGACTCTAAGACCCGTCAATACGCCGGCAGTAGATGATGATCATATCAAACATCTACAAGCCACAAGAGGTCAGCTAAACGTAACGGCCACCCGGGTATTGAAACGTTCAGAAGAAAACCAACGAAGCTGTAAAAACTCCCGTCGAGCCAACTGGCAACACTTACCGTACAGTCCGGTCTCTTCGTCAGATATGCTGCATATCGAGTCCAGGGATAGAATCGTCAACCCTAGTAACTCAATAAGTCATGCTGGTGTATGGCTCATAACAGATTGAGAAACTACTGATAACTCTTATCAGTAAATCTCAGCAGCCCTGGCCAGGGACTTCATGTTATAGCCAATCGAGCATAGCACAACATCAACCCCCAATACCGGGAGAGACGAAACCCCTCCTATTGCTCATTACCTCCATGTGCCTCGAGACTGTACCTAAAGACCACCTGTTTGCACGACTCAGTAGAGCCATGGTAGGGTGGAGATCAAAGTATAGTGGGAGGGCACACAAGACTCTATGATGATCTCGGGTCTACAGACTAACCTGTACCAGTGTTCCCTGAGAACTGCTATCCGACGATAGATATAATACCACATAGGAGTTCTCGGCGAGTCCGTTCAGTGTACCCAGTCTCCACTGAGCACCCGCATACAATCTTTGGTGTCTCCTCACCAGATGGATATGGAATCATCCATCGCCTATCATATAGGACAAGAATGGTATATGCTAGTCTACTCTGGAATATCGATGCCCTGTCTCGATACACCCTCGACTAGGAACAGTTCAAGGATATGCTTATAAACTACACGTGCCCCACTAGTATGATCCGCATCATAATCACAGTAGTCAAGCAAATATCCTTTGGGCTTTATCAACATGTGTAAATGATTAAATCTATATGTCAAGATAAAGTAAACCAGATAGCGTACTGTCATGTTGAGCAAGAAATTCATCTATCTCCATAGATATATGTCCAGGTTTCCACTATCCATATAATGGCCTTTAGGGCATACATATTACTAACAATCTCCCACTTGCACTAAGGCCAGTTATTGGCATATCTCATACCCAACATTTCAAACAGTCGCTCATGCTGAGGCTGTGGAAGTGCCTTGGTGAGTGGATCCGCTGTGTTATCCTTTGTATCTACTCTCCGAATCTCGATCTCCTGGCGATCTACTATCTCCCGGATCAGATGATATCGCCTTAGGATGTGTCTGGATTTCTGATGGGACCTTGGTTCTTTGGCTAATGCTATAGCTCCATTATTATCACAATACAATGGTATTGGATCAATAATTGTTGGAACTACTCCTAGTTCCGCAATGAACTTCTTCATCCAGACGGCTTTCTTAGCAGCATCACTTGCAGCAATATACTCGGCTTCCATCGTGGAGTCTGCAACGGTGTCCTGTTTGGAACTCTTCCAACTAACCGCTCCTCCATTTAGGGTAAATACAAACCCTGAGATTGATTTGTTGTCATCCTTGTCACTTTGGAAGCTGGAATCGGTAAAGGCCTCCATCTGGAGATCCCCATTACCATACACCAAGAACAATTCTTTAGTCCTTCGCAAGTACTTAAGAATGTTCTTCACTGCTATCCAATGTTTCTCCCCTGGGTTGGATTGATACCTGCTTACTACAGCCAGTGCATAAGCCACATCAGGGCGAGTACACAACATCGCATACATTATAGATCCTACGGCTGAAGCATAGGGTATAACGCTCATGCGAGCTCTTTCTTCATCAGTCCTCGGACAGAAGTCCTTGGAGAGATTGATTCCATGACTAGCAGGCAAGGCACCACGCTTGAAATCTTCCATACTAAACCTCTTTAGAATGGTGTCTATGTACTTTGATTGGGACAGTCTCAATAACCTCTTGGATCTATCTCTATAGATCCTAATGCCCAAAATGCGCGAGGCATCACCCAGGTCCTTCATGGAAAACTTTTGTGATAAGAATAGTTTGACCGATTGTAGCATAGGAACATCATTTCCTATCAGGAGAATGTCATCAACGTACAATACGAGGAATGTGACAGTACTCCCTACAATCTTCTTATAAATACATGGTTCATCTTCATTTCTGATAAAATCAAACTCTTTGATTGTATCATCAAAGCAGATGTTCCAGCTCCTTGAGGCCTGCTTTAATCCATAAATGGATTTAAGCAATCTACATGCTTTCCCGCTGCTCCCACTATCAATGAAGCCCTCTGGCTGATCCATAAAAACGCATTCTTCTAAATCACCATTTAGAAATGCAGTTTTCACGTCCATCTTCCATATTTCATAATCATAGTGAGCAGCAATAGCAAGTAGGATCCTAATGGATTTAAGCATTGCTACCGGAGAGAAAGTTTCATCATAGTCCAAGCCTGGTCTTTGACGAAAACCTTTCGCTACAAGCCTTGCTTTATAGGTCTCCACCTGTCCATCTACACCAATCTTTCTCTTAAAGATCCATTTACACCCAACGGGTTTTATCCCTGGAGACGCAACGTCCAAAGTCCATACTTTGTTGGTGTACATTGACTCCATTTCGGATCTCATTGCTTCCAGCCATTTCACTGAGTCACCACTCGTGATAGCTTGCTGA
Organism: Agapanthus africanus; assembly: GCA_030015575.1. Taxonomy (NCBI): domain Eukaryota; kingdom Viridiplantae; phylum Streptophyta; class Magnoliopsida; order Asparagales; family Amaryllidaceae; genus Agapanthus; species Agapanthus africanus. The sequence goes on from CM057341.1 coordinate 137,782,990, forward strand.
AAACTAGTAGGGTCATCATCATCCATGATGCAATCTTCTCTATCACCATCTATGAGAAACCCATAGTATCTCTCTGGTGGGCGAGAAGTCCTACTAGACCTCCTGAGCGGCTGAGGTTCTTGAAGTTCTACTGCAACATCAGTTTCAACCAATTCCTCCTGAGTAATTTGTGTCTCTAGAACCTCTTCTAGTTCTACCATATTTCCATTAATACTTTCCGTAAAGATCTCATTTTCCAAAAATGTGGCATGCTGAGCAACAAACACCTTTTGTTCCTCTTTGTGGTAAAATAGATATCCATACGAATGTTTTGGATACCCCACAAATTTACACATGACCGATCGTGTCTCGAGTTTGTCTGGATTCTGCTTTTTAACAAAAGCTGGACAACCCCAAATCCTAAACCTTTTAAGAGATGGTCTCTTTCCATTCCACGTCTCATATGGAGTGGTAGACACGGTCTTGGTTGGAACCCTGTTCAACAGATACATTGCTGTCTCCAATGCATGTCCCCAAAAGGAAAGCGGTAACTCAGCATCACACATCATGGATCGTACCATATCCAATAGGGTACGATTCCTCCATTCTGACACACCATTGTGCTGCGGTGTGTAAGGAGGAGTGAGCTGAGAGAGAATCCCATTCTCTTTTAAGAAGTCTAGAAACTCTGTACTTAAATATTCTCCACCTCGATCCGATCGAAGTTTCTTGATGCTCAAGCCTGTTTGCTTCTCTACTTCAAGTTTATACTCCTTGAATTTCTTAAAGGCTTCGGATTTGTGCATTATCAAAAACACGTGTCCGAATCTTGAGAAATCATCAGTAAAAGTGATGAAGTATGAAAAACCACCTCTTGCATGTGTAGACATTGGTCCGCATACATCACTATGTATGAGGCATAAGAGTTCACCAGCTCTCTCTCCGTGTCCACAAAACGGAGTTTTGGTCATTTTACCTTTGATACAAGACTGGAAAGTCGCATAAGATTTATATTCAAACGGATTTAAATATCCATCTTTATGTAGCTTGTTTAGTCTTGTTTCATTAATATGACCAAGTCTACAATGCCAAAGAAAAGCTTCATTTATATCTGAAAACTTTCTTTTACTAGTATGTTGTATATTGAAAACTGTGTGTTGGTTCAGGACGTAAATACCGTTATTTAGTGTACCATACCCAATCAACTCTTGATTCAGGTTAATATTCATAACATTATTTTGCAATATAAAATGATATCCTTCATTGTCCAACAAAGAAACGGATATTATGTTATACAGCATACTTGGTACTGAATAACACGGGTTCAAAACCAAAATACTTCCTGAAGGCAACCCTAGATGATACTCTTCCACGGATACAACATGTATATTGGAACCATTTCTAACCCGCAGAGTATGATCTCTAATCTTTAAAACTCTACTATTTCTCAATCCCTGCATACAATTGCAGATATGAGAACCAGAACCGGTATCCAATACCCAAGATGCAGAGTTTAAAGAAAAACAGTTTTCAGTTACAAACACACCTGAAGTGGAAGCATCAGCATGCTTCTTCTTCTTGAGATCGGCAAGATATGCAGCACAGTTGCGCTTCCAATGTCCTGACTTTTTACAGTAAAAACATTCTCCTTTCCTTCTTCCCACAGCCCCGGCTTTGTCTTTCCCCTTTGCCTTTCTAACTCCTCCTTTCTGTGTGATAGACTTCTTCTTCTTCTTTCCTTTGGCCTTAGCTTTTGGGAATGAAGAGGAAGATGGCCCAGCAAGCAGAGCGGGAGTCCTTGCCGTTTTCAACGTGTTCTCTGCACTTCTCAACATATTGAGAAGTTCAGGCAATGATTTCTCCAAATCATTCATATTGAAATTTACTATGAACGGAGCAAAGGCAGGGGGGAGAGACTGTAGAACAATATCCGTATATTGCTCATTATCCATAGTCCATCCCAGTTCCTCAAGTTCTTCAATAAGACCAATCATTTTCAAAACATGGTCTCCAACTGACGCACCAGGGGCCATTCGCATCTGAAACAGCTTTCAAGATGCCTCGTATCTCAAAGTACGAGATTGCTCTTCATACAACTCCTTTGTGTGAAGAAAGATAGATTGCACATCCATACTCTCGTGTTGCTTCTAATGGACATTGTCCATAGAAGCGAGCGTGAGGCACTTGGCCGTGTTGCAGTCATTTTCCCAAGTTTTTCGGATCTCCCTATCCGAGACAGATGATTCAGGTCCTGGGACGGGTGGGGCTTCGGTATTGAGGACATATGATACCTTATCATATGAAAGTGCAATGTTTAAGTTCCTCAACCATTCTTTATAATTTGGTCCTGTCAGTTTATTTTTCTCAAGTAGTAGCTTAAGTCCTGACATCTGTAACTGCCATCCGGAGAGAGAAAAGGATACACTTAGCGAAATGCTATTGCAAAGAATTAGATTGGTTATTATTTTATCTAATCGATGTCTCCCACTGCTTTTATCAAATTTTTCTTTCAAAACCTGAAAAGAAAACTAGCCAGGAATAATTATATTCTACAGTTTCGCTAACGGTCAGTCATTCTAGACACCCACTGGATTAGCTAATTGTAAAGTGCAAAACTCTCCTGGAAGTAACACTTACTCACAGTGAGATCGAGATCCAACTATCATATAGATGGTATGCAATCTCATTGCAAATTTCAACTCTTGAAATTCCCGATATGGTTTTTACCCCTAGTCACTTATGACCTTGGCTATGGTCAACATATCATAAGTACTAGTCAAATTCTACCCGTCATTTCGTGATTAACTAGACCCATCCATATGACTCTTGACTATGATCAACATAATCACATGAATGTCCTAACTAATCGCATCATATGCTTTGTAGGAAGACATCACTTAGCTACCGTACACTACGCCTTGACTATAATCAACAAACGCAGCACGAACACTAAGTACTCTGCTTCCTAAAATGACGGAGGGTTGCGGATGGTTTTTAAGAAAACCTTTAACGCTTTGAACTTGATCTCGTTGTAGAATCAAAACAGTTAAGAAAAGGAGTGGCTTAAGCTCCGCATCTTTTTGAAACATGCATTTTTCATAAAAAGCCGAGTTGGTTTCAAATCTGATTCTACAACATCATTAGGTTTCTTTTCTTTACATTAATCTCATTAATGTGATCCCATCATTTAAGTTCCTAAGCCATCACAGAATAGAACGTATACTTATACCATCCGCATTCGCCACAGTGTCCCGTTATGCACCGTTAGGTTACTTAACTAACGGCATAGCGGGGCGGGACTAGCGCGGGTGTAAAATATAAGCAACGTTTATTATATATCATATATATAATAATAATTCATTCGTCTCAGATACTAAGTAATCACATTACAGAATATCAACAGCATAAGCATATAAAAGGATATCTAGGATGTCCGTATTTTGTATCGAGCCAACAATAGAAAATACGGATTCCACGGTCGTGATGAATAGCCAAGCCCACACCCCTAGACCCCTACGAGAGCGGCAAGTGATCCCGCCAATTCTAGAGTTTAGGAGACCCGGTCTCGACTCCTCGAGATGGCCTCCCACTGAACCCTAGAACCCGGTCACTTGTGCTCCCCTCCTTGGGTTTATCCTAATGCGGAAAAGTAAATAATATACAATTGATTTATACATGAAAGAAAATAAAACTCTCATCTCAAATAAAAAACCCCGGCTATTCATTCGCGACAATCCTACTCATCATATCTCAGCAACACATAATATCTCATATCATCAACGTAAGTAAGTATGCGTATCCCGATTGTCGTTGACGTATAGCAACGAAAACGGCGATACACCACATACTACACTTACGGTCGCAGAAAATAAAATGAAAAACTACAACATTTGGAATCCACAATCACTTTAGACATCATAAATTCGAAATATCACATACTTCGTATTTCATGCCTAACTATACGAATTCCACATATTGTATCACATTCCAGATAAAATAGACAATGTTAAACTTTTCGATCGAATAAACAAACACCCAATATTTCCCAAACTGCACAACACTTGAGCCGAGTTCAAAAATTTCTAGAATATGTCACAGCCCTTTATGGACCAACCGTAGAAGGGTCAAACCAACGCCCCACATGTGGCAACGCTAAACTACCACAAACCCTAAGGTTCAGTGACAGTTTTGACGGTCACATAATCGAGTTAAGGTTATGTTCTTCTAGAGTGTCCACAGATACGCTTGCATGTTTTTCGAAAGTTTCGAACTCGGGAAAAAATCCAACACTTGGAATTTTTCCAATACAGGAAAAAATGTGTTTCTAATATTCGTTCAAACATATTAACACGTTCTAAATAATCTGAAAATCTGAACGAAGTTAAACTTTCCGATCGAATCACCAAAAACAATATATCTCCAGAAACCTCAACACTTGAGTAAATTTAAAATATCTCAGAGGCATGTACTATTACATACGGGTCTACTGTAGAAAACACTGTTCCTAATTCCCCAAAACGACCGCGGAACCGCCGCAAAAAGCATGGTTAGGCCGCGGTTCCGCGGCGTTTTAGTGAGATCATTAAAAAACTTTTATACCGTAATTCATAGAAAAACCTGCTGAATTTTTTAAGAACTTTTAATTTGGAAAAATCCAATTTTCAAAAAATTTCCAGAGAGCGGTCTAAATTGGTGTTTCGTGGTTCGATCGGACTTTTAACATCGCCTACGCATCGCCTAAAGCTCTAGCCTGGCTCTGATACCACTGAAGGGTTAGCCTAGCACCTCATCTAGGGTTTGGTAGCATCACATATGCCATAATCAAAATTTTAGAGGTGCTAAGTTAACTCGACAAGAATCGAAACTAGAAGTTTTAAGGATTCATACAAATAAGCATCACATGCAAATGTAAAACTATCACTAAGAGTAGAGATTACAACCTTTGTAGATCTCCCTCGGTGACTCCTTGACACTATGAGAGTTTGGAACGGATCGATGGAAGCCTTCCTTGTCCACGATGATCCATCCGAAGTCCCTTTGCCCAAAGCTCCTTACCTTACTTGTTTCACAAACGAAGTAGAGCAAACACCCTACACAAATCGGCTAGATGTGTGTAGTATGATAATGTGGTTTATATTCAACAATTGAAACCCTTTCTTTTATCAACTTCACTCAAGAGAAAAATCAAGAGAGGAAGAAGAAGATTATGGTGGCTAAGCTTGAGCTTTCTATCATATCACATATGATAACTTGTTTTCACACCCTTGTTCACAATTTTTCCCTTTGTTGTGTGCATCTTGTTTCATATCACATATGAAGCTATTTATAGTGATGAGAAGGAATAATCATCATTATTCCATTCCCACTATAATTATGGGTGGAAATTCTTTTCATAAAGAATTAAGCATGGGTGGAAATTCTTTTCATTAAATTAAATAAAGCTTACGCACTAAAGAATAAAGGAGCATGAGTGGGTTTTCTTTACATTAACTTAAAATGATAAATATAAATAAAAGCTTCAATATAAATCTTGCATTACCACCATTCTTGTATCATCAACCAAGATACTATGTATGCATGTATGTGTCCATGCACATCATCATGTGCATACATGCATGCATACAAAAGGATTTAATTAAAGAATTAATCTAAATGTAATTTGTTAAATCAACACTTGATTTAGCAAACCGGTCATATCACATACGACCCGACAAATAGAAAATGCCTGATTAATATACGTTATCACATAACCGTATTTAATCGGGTCCCGCGCATATCTCATATGCACACCACACCATTTTGCCTGAGCCAGGAAATTTCATTGTGGGACTCTAAGACTCGTCAATACGCCGGCAGTAGATGATGATCATATCAAACATCTACAAGCCGCAAGAGGTCAGCTAAACGTAACAGCCACCCGGGTATTGAAACGATCAGAAGAAAACCAGCGAAGCTATAAAAACTCCCGTCGAGCCAACTGGCAACACTTACCGTACAGTCCGGTCTCAGATATGCTGCATATCGAGTCCAGGGATGGAATCATCGACCCTAGTAACTCAATAAGTCATGCTGGTGTATGGCTCATAACAGATTGAGAAACTACTGATAACTCTTATCAGTAAATCTCAGCAGCCCTGGCCAGGGACTTCATGTTATAGCCAATTGAGCATAGCACAACATCAACCCCCAATACCCGAAGAGACGAAACCCCTCCTATCGCTCATTGCCTCCATATGCCTCGAGACTGTACCTAAAGACCACCTGTTTGCACGACTCAGTAGAGCCGTGGTAGGGTGGAGATCAAAGTATAGTGGGAGGACACACAAGACTCTATGACAATCTCGGGTCTACAGACTAACCTGTACCAGTGTTCCCTGAGAACTGCTATCCGACGATAGATATAATACCACATAGGAGTTCTCGGCGAGTCCGTTCAGTGTACCCAGTCTCCACTGAGCACCCGCATACAATCTTTGGTGTCTCCTCACCAGATGGATATGGGATCATCCATCGCCCATCATATAGGACAAGAATGGTATACGCTAGTCTACTCTGGAATATCGATGCCCTGTCTCGATACACCCTCGACTAGGAACAGTTCAAGGATATGCTTATAAACTACACGTGCCCCACTAGTATGATCCGCATCATAATCACAGTAGTCAAGCAAATATCCTTTGGGCTTTATCAACATGTGTAAATGATTAAATCTACATGTCAAAATAAAGTAAACCAGATAGCGTACTATCATGTTGAGCAAGAAATTCATCTATCTCCATAGATATATGTCCAGGTTTCCACTATCCATATAATGGCCTTTAGGGCATACATATTACTAACAACTCCTATCTGCAGAGCGTTGCTCTCGAGGAGTTTAACTCCTTGACACGAGGAGTATCTCATTAAATGAGAATCTGTTTTAGGATTTCTCCTTTATTTGCACAATTTTGAATTTGTTGGGTCTCTTAATCAGAACTTATTTTCTTCGTGAGGATATCAAGAGTTGTTTAAATCCCCATGTCTGTTTCAGTAAGCTTTTTCTTAATCAGTCTGCTTACTAAACTCTCACTGATTTTCATTTTCAGACGTTATGGCCGCTCATCTGTGTGATCTCGACGAGATTATTTCTTATGGAGACATTCGCGCACTAGGCCACTGCCAGAACCAAGAATTCACAAACGCCCAGTGTGCTGAAATTATGGGTCGCTTTGGTGTGTACAATCGTCGACTGCTTCCTCGTCGTTCCTCTCTCTTGAAGCTTATTGTGAGAGCGATCTGGGAAGCGCTTCCTTTATTCTATCAAGGCATGCCGCTCAAGGCATTGGATGACGCCGAAGATAAGGTGCACTCGGTGTATTTGATGGGTGTAATCTCAAAGAAAAGACGAGACACCCTTGTTGATATGCTGCATCAAGCTTTTCAACAGGCGGCGATACTCGTGCCTATCGAAGAGTGGAGGACATCAGTGGAGGTCCTGACGCTTGTGATCATGAAAGGATGCACGCGAAGATGGTCCGAGAGGCCAGAAAAATCTTGGATGGCCTAACTTTTGAATTTCTTAATCCATGTCCTGGATTTGATGTCTTGCCATTGTAAACATTTTAATGATGTTTTTTATTTAACGTTTTCATTGCTGTAAGAATTTCCTGAAGTATGAATGAACAATTTTCTTCCGTGTGTTTATTTTATGCATTAAACTTTTTCGCGCATACATGAATAGGTACACTTCGAAAGTATGTGGTTGACGTCCGTAGGTTACGCCTTTTCATCCCAACTTGGCCCAGAGTAGTTTACGCACTCTTGAGTAGCATCTCCATTTCTCTGTCATGTAATTTTGGCAAATGTGGTATGTAGATGGTAGATAATAGTTCATCTTAAACTCTTTGTAGGGCAGCGATGGCTTAGGTAACAAGTTCAGGTCTGCTGCCTAAGGCTTTTCAACTTTGTGAGCCGTGAGGGTCTCATAAAGATTTTTCTCCCTACGAGTCGAGAGGATCTCGTAGGTGTATTTTCTCCTTAGGAATCATGAGGATTCCTAAGTGTATTTTTCTCTTGAGAGTCGTAAGGATCTCCCAAGAGAATTTTCTTCCTTACAAGTCGAGAGGACTCGTAAGTGATTGATGAGTTGACCTGCTCCCAAATCAAAGCACTGCTTTGATGGGGAGGTCGAGGGTTGAATTTGGCCGTTTTCTACTGGGTCAGGATTGAATTTAGCCGTGTTCTACGGGGTCAGGGGTTGACTGTGGCCATATGGGGCCAGGATTGACTTTAGCCATATGGGGTCAGGATTGACTTTAGCCATACGGGGTCAGGATTGAATTTAGCCATATGGCGTCAGGATTGACTCTCGGTTGTCTGTACACCGCCGACTCATGGAACTGGGAACTTTGCCGCGGCTCCGTTTTGCTGACGTTGCGTCTGTTGTAATGAGACGAATGTCGAGATGGTCTCTAGGTTGTCTGTGAACTGTCAAGATTTGGAACTAGGGACTTTTCCATGGCTCCAAGATTGATTGTCGCGTCTGAATCCTGCTGGAATGAGGACGAACGCTATTGTTGGTCTCCAGACTGTAGATGTGGCTGTCGAGACTTGGAACTAGGGACTTTGCCATGGTTCCAAGGTTGATTGTCGCGTTTGAATCCTGCTGGAATGAGGAGGAACGCTATTGTGGGTCTCCAGGCTATAGATGTGACCGTCGAGACTTGGAACTAGGGACTTTGCCATGGTTCCGAGGTTGATTGTCACGTCTGAATCCTGCTGGAATGAGGAGGAACGCTGTCGTTGGTCTCCAGGCTGTAGATGTGGTCATCGAGACTTAGTTCTCTTTTTTATTGAGCCTGGTGGGATGATTTGGTTCCCTCTTTGTTTTTGCCCCTGGATTGTATACAGGGATCGATGTGATCTCACCTGTAGGGCAAAAGTTTCATTTTATATGTATTATATTTTTTTTGTTTTCTTTCCGCGATGCTCTATTATTTCAGCTTTTTATATCGCGAAAGTCGCGATTGCCCAATCATTTCGGCTATTTTTTGCGGTGACCAATCATTTCGACTATTTTTCTTTTTACTCGGTGTTTTTATTGCAAGTGTGGAACTTGGAATCTGGTGCCACTCTCAGCATCAGTATCGCTACGACTAGAACATTGCCAGGAGCGAATCATCATTTGCCGTGAAAGGGCTTGAAATTTGATACCGATTTAGGCATCAGCATCGCTACTACTGGGACATTGCCAGGAGTGAATCATCATTTGCCTCTGTCGATGTCGAACAAAGGTGGTTTAGCAAACATGGTTAGGATCTTGTTGACTAATGCTTTTTGACTTTGCGAGCCATAAGGGTCTCATAAAGGTATTTCTCTCTACGAGTCATGAGGATCTTGTAGGTGCATTTTCTCCTTAAGAATCGTGAGGATTCCCAAGTGTATGGTCTCTCGTAAGTCGTAAGGATCTCACAAGAGTGCTTTCTCCTCACAAGTCGAGAGGACTTACAAGGGTCGTTCACCGTGTGAGCATATCCCCGGTCGCTAGTGGGACTCTGTTAGAGGAATGTTTATTCGTGCCCGTGGATTGTATACAAGGATCAATATTGAAACGCTTGTAGGGCAAAAAGTGGTGTATAATGGCTTAAGAACAGGTTTAGATCCCTGTAGCTTAAGGCTTTTGAATCTTATGAGCCATGAGGGTCTTATAGGGGAATTCTCCTTACGAGCCGTGAGGATCTCGTAAGTGTAACTTCTCCTTAGGAATCATGGGGATCCCTAAGTGTGTTGCTCCTTTGCGAGTCATAAGGATCTCACGCAGGTATTTTCTCCTTGCAAGGTAGAGAGGACCTTGCAAGTGTCTCTTAACAAGATTGCGCCCTTTCGGATTTTCATAAACTCGCTGGTAGCCCTGCTGTTTTTACTCACGGAGCCCTTTCAGGTTTTCATCCGTGCCCATCTCGCTTATGGACATACCATTTTGTTTTTATTTATTTTTTTTTGTCGTCGTCTTCAGCCTTAGGATGCTGCGGCTCGTAGTAGTTTAAGGACGTTTCGGTCAGTAGCTAGTTTTAGGACATAGTGGTCCTTTGTTAGTCTAAGGACGTTTCGGTCCATAGCCGGCTAATACTTATAGAGTTTGGGCTTAGGAAGATAGCGAGCGAACATAGGCGTCGTCATCTATCGTTGACCTAGGCCGTGACTCATTTAGGCGTAGAATTTTTTCAGGAATCGGCCGTTTATTGGCCTGAAGAGTCTTTCGCCATGCATATCCATTAGCAGGTAAGCCCTACCTTGGTAGACTTTGTCTATGATGTACGGGCCCTCATAATTTGGCTCGAATTTCCCCCGTTTGGCACGATTGGGGATCATAGGTCTTTTTACAACTAGCACGAGTTCGCCTTGGCGGAATGTTCTTAGCCTAGTCAATCTTTCGTACGAGCGCGTCATCTTTGCTTTGTAAGCATCCAGGTTTTGCTGTGCCATGAGCCGAGTTTCATCAAGGGCATCAAGCTCCTCGAGACGATGGTGAGCATTTTTTTCGTCTGTTAGCTCGTAATGAACCGCTACTCGTAAAGAGGGTATCTCTATCTCCAAGGAGAGTACCGCTTCTGTGCCGAATACCAACGCATATGGTGTTGTGTTAGTGTCCATTTTGAATGTAGTTCAATACGCCCACAGAGCTTCATGCAGTCTCTTGTGCCAATATTTTCTGTTCCTGAACACCGTCTTCTTTATGATCTTTGTTAAGGTCTTGTTGAAGGCTTCAGCTAGACCGTTAGCTCGGGGATTATAGACTGAAGATTATCTCCAGTCTATATTATGCTGCTGCGCGAAGCGGCTGATTCTGTGACTTCTGTAGGCCGGCCCGTTATCAGAGATAATCCGTCGAGGAGTGCCAAACCGATAGATGACGTGTGTCTTGAAGAAATAGAGGATATTCTCCGTCTTCACTTCTCTTAGTGGTACTGGTTCTGCCCACTTAAAGAAGTAATCGGTTGTCGCCAATATGAACCGATGTCCCCTGGACGATGCTGGCTCGATGGGCCCGATTATGTCGGTTCCCCACATTTCGAATGGCCAGCTAGCCACCGTTGGGTGTAGAGGATTTGGATGCTGATGGATGAAATCCCCGTGAATCTGGCACGAGTGGCATTGCTTTGAGTATTCGAGGCAATCCTGAATCATCGTGGGCCAGTAATAGCCCATCCTTTTGATCTTCAGCTTCATCTTTGGGCCGGCTTGATGAGAACCGCAGAGTCCGTAATGAGTTTCTTGGACGACTCTTATTGCTTCTTCCGGCTCCAGGCATCTTAGCCATACAGAGTCGAATGATATCTTATACAGAGTCTCATTGACGAGGGCGAAAGACAGAGCTCGTTTCATGGGCTGATGTCTTGAGGACGCATCTTCAGGTGTTCGACGGAATTTGAAGTAGTCTATAAAGACTTCTATCCAATCCTTAGCCTTTTCCTGGTATTTTATTTGTAGGGTTGTTTGCTTGGTCGCCTCCTTTTCTTCAGACGAATCCGGACCTATTTCCGCTGGTACAAGAACCTGATGGCTTTGCACAACGATCCTCACATCATCGAGGTTTTCGTCAGCTAGTTCTTTAGCGAGTTTGGATAACACATCCGCTTTACTATTTTCCGCACGCGGTATGGTTTCCAGAATGTAGGAAGGAATTTGAGTCAGCAGTTAATGCACTCTTTCGCCGTACTTCACCAACTCTGGATTGCACGTTTGATAATCGTCGTTTACTTAGCTAACGACCAGCTGGGAGTCTTCGTATATGAGGAGGTTTTCGATTCCTATATCGACAATGATCTCAAGACCTGCTATCAAAGCTTCATATTCGGCTTCATTGTTCGTCCTCGGCTCTGTTAAAGAGAAGGCGAAGCGCATTATCCTCCTTTGTGGAGTTATGAAGATAGGGCCTACGCCGGATTTGATTATGGGGGTGCTTTGCTTCCACTTCTTCATGGAAGATGCCCCATCGAAGTAGAGTTCCCATCGGCTGTCACTCTCTCCTTTCTCACCATCGATTGTGTCAAACGCGTGCTCGTCTGGAAATTCACAGTTTAGAGGTGAGTCGGCAGGTATAGGATGTTCAGTGAGAAAGTCGGCGGTGGCCTGGCCTTTTATTGCCATGAGCAGTCGATACTTTATCGAGAACTCCATCAAGAGTAGGGCCCATTTAGCGAGTCGTCCCGTTAGTATGGCTTTTGATATCAAGTATTTGAGAGGATCCACTTTTGATATGAGTTGAACCTCATGTGCCAAAGCATAGTGTCTGAGCTTCATTATCACGAAGATTAATGCCAGGCAGTGTTTTTCGATGGGGGAGTAATTGCTTTCTGCCCCCAGGAGAACTCCACTCGGATAGTAGAGGGCTCTCTCCTTCCCTTGGTCATTTTCTTGTGCCCATAGCGCGCCTAAAGAACCTTCAAGGGCTGCTGTGTATAGGATGAGAGGCTTTCCTTTAACTGGAGCGGCCAGTACTGGAGGATTCTGTAGGTATTGCGTTATTTCTTCCATTGTACTTTGGCATTTGCAATCCCAGACGAACGGAGTCCCTTTCTTCATCAGGTGACTGTAAGGGCGGCATTTTCCGAAGAGGTTGGCTATGAACCGTCGGATGTACGCGAGCTTTCCTTGGAGAGACCGCAGTTGTTTTAGAGTCCTTGGCAGAGGCATTTCCATAATCGCCTTGATTTTCGACGGGTCTATTTCAATTCCCCGGTGTCACACGATGAATCCTAGGAATTTACCAGAGGAGACTCCGAACGCGCATTTGAGAGGGTTCATCTTCAAGTTGTATTTCCGAAGACGTTGGAACACTATCTTCAGATGCTCCCAATGTTCTTCGTACGATTTACTTTTAACCACGAGGTCGTCGATATAGCATTCGACGATTTCGTGTATGAGGTCATCGAAAATCTTCGTCATGGCACTCTGATAGGTAGCACCGGCGTTCTTCAGACCGAAGGGCATCACTTTGTAGCAGAATACGCCCAGAGTAGTCCGGAAAGCCGTATGCTTCTGGTCTTCGGGATGAATCTTTATCTGATTGTACCCTGATAAGCCATCCATGAAGGAGAAGACTTCGTGAGTGGACGTATTATCTATTATCAGCTCGGTGATCGGTACAGGAAAATCATCCTTCGGGCAAGCTTTGTTGAGATCCCGAAAGTCTACGCAGATGCGCACTGTTCCATTTTTCTTCATCACTGGGATGATATTAGCGATCCAATCAGGGTATTGAACCTCTTGGATGAAGCCGGAGTCAATTAGATTCTTGACCTCGGCGTTGGTGCTCATTTCAAGTTTGAGTTGCATTCTTCTCGGCGCTTGTTTAATTGGCTTGACGTCCGGAGATATCGCTAATTTGTGGACGGCTATTTCTGGATCTAATCCCGGCATCTCAGAATAGTTCCATGTGAAGCAATCATTATACTGCATGAGCACGTCTTTTAGCGTAGCCACCTGCTCTTTAGACAGCAGCTCACTGACGAATGTTGGTCGCGGGTCGTTTGCCGTTCCCAAGTCGATTTTTCTGAGGTTATCTGCAGTAGTATGTATTCCATCTTCCAGCTCTTTTGGCACCGGCGGAAATTCTAAGATCAACTCCTCTTCATCCTCATTTTCGAAGCACCAGGATAGGTCATCAATATTCTCCCGCCCTCTTTCTCCTGACATCGTTATCACGTGGCAGGTACGAGACCGTTTCTAAGACCGATGTTGATCCGGTTCTACTTTCGTTGTATACGGGGCTTTCGGTACATGCTTCTGTGGTGGGGCTACCCTCCAATTGTCGGATAGAGCGAACCTGCCTTGCTGATACTGGTTTTCTACCCAGTTTTTGAATGTGAAGCATTCTTCGATAAGATGTCCTATCACTCGATGATAGGAGCAATAATCCGGGTGAGAGACCTCGTCTGCTTGTTCAGGGTGTTTGGAATCCGGGAGCGTAATCATTTGATATTTTATGACAAGATCGAATATCTTCCTTGTCTTGTCTTGGGGAAAAGAGTATGCTCGCCTCATCTTCTTTATAAGAGATGGATCTCGGCTGCTTAATTCTCGATCGCGTGGCTTCTTGTACCCGCCTTGCCACTGTCGAATGTTTTTTTCATTCTTCAGTTTGTTCTTGCCTCCGCGTCCAGTCTTTCATATGACGGGCTGGCGATGAAGGGCATCGTCATTCTCCGTAGCCTGGTGAAGGAGGCACTGCATCCTGGCTTTCTCGTAAATGGCCATTTCACGATTATGGTCATTCCGGACCTTTTGACCCGCTTCCCTTATTAGCTTGTCCATCTGTTCTTTAAATGACGGATTTGGCATTTTCACAGCAGGATTTCCTTTCGGTTCAACTGTCGTGTCTTCTAACAGAGCATCTCCTTCTTCATCGAAGTCATGTATAACGTAGCAACCATGGAATAGTTCCCGTTTCTTGGATTGAACATATCCAAGCCCGATCGTTTCCATTCTCCCGTTGGGCAATTTTCGCTGAGTTCCGGGGACGTTCCAGATCCTGTTGTAGAATTGGGCCTGTCGCGTGGTTTTCTTGAAAGGTACGCCTTGGTGTCTTAGTAACCTTTTCAATCCTTCTGTGTAGTATCTGGGCAGACGGATAGGCTGGAGCCTGTCAAGCGCAGAATTGGCACCATCCCAGATTTCTTTCTCCACTTTGGTTTCCACGGATCGATAGAAGAGAATCTCCTTTTCATCTCTTCGCCTAGGAGGAACGTAGAGCGTCTGCAGTTCTTGCACACTATAGGTATCAAGTGTGTCAAGCTCTTTGTAGTGTTGCCGTGGAACCATAGCGATTTGCAAACTCCGTTCCTCGCCTGACACGGCTTGTATGGATGGTCGAACAGAAAATACTGCATTAACCTAATTTTCAAAGTCGCTGCCGAAGATCAACATAGGGGTATACGGTCTAGGCTTGTCGTATCGGGGCTACCCCGAATAGACTATCTCTTCTTCCTCCTCGGTATCGCTCCCGAAGACCGTAATGTGGTGGTAGCTTTTTGCTTGTCCTCCGGTTTATGGCATCTTTCCGTATCTTTAAAGTCTGGTAAGAAGTATTTTGCATCTTCATACTTTCGGACTTCATTCACAGAGAATGGGTTCGGCTCCCCCGTCACGGTATAGTCGAGGCCATCCTTGAAATACTTCATACACTGATGTTGTGTAGAAGAGATGATGTTGTACTCGTGTAACCAAGGCCTGCCGAGCAAAGCGTTTAGCAAGTCTTGGCGTCAATGATGTGAAACTTGATGTCAGTGACAAGCAGCCCAAAGCGTAACGTCGGTACCACAAACCCGAGAGTCCGTGATGACTGGGAGTCAACTCCAGAGATGGTGATTTTATCCCGAGCGAGGTGTTGAACGCTCATGCAAATCTCCTTCAGCACTCTTACATTGAGAAGGTTGATGGAGGACCCATTGTCGACCAGGATCTTGCCTATCTTAATATCATGACAGTGTCCGGTGATATACAGGGGACGGTTGTGCTCGCATGTCCCGAGGAGGAGGTCTTCATCTCCGAAAGTGACATCAGCAGTGTGCACTTCTTCCAGCTTGTCCTTCATCTTTTCTTCAGCAGGGAAATCTTGAAACTGTTCGGGCTCTTGCAGTGCCTTGATCAAAAAATCTTTCATCTCTTTAGATAGCAGAAGGGCATCGAGAACGCTTAGCTGTGAAGGTATTTTCTTCAGGTGGGCCAGAACATTGTAATTCACCTTGTTTTTCTTGGGCGGGTCCTTGGCTGTCAGCTCTTTGACGACTTGATCGTCGAGGGCGATATCCCCAGGGAATTTTTCCTTCCCTTTATCTTTTCTATTCGATCCATTGTTCGCAAGTCTGAGATTCTTTTCAGGTAACGTGCAATTACGCAGCTGAATGTTCTCGCAGGTCTTCGTCTCTTCTGCTTCAGAGATGGATTCCTTGAAGAGAGGGCCGAGAGCTATTTCTTCGTCAGAGTCGCTCCCGAAGGTGAGAACTTGCGATCCCCCGGCGTCAACCATGTGACAATTGCTGGCAGTTCTTTTACGCTCGTCTGTCGCGCTTCTTTGCTCTCGACGAGTTTTGCACTTCATCCGCTTGAAATGCTGCCGATGAACAACATATCCCTGCCACCAGTTTTTAAAGGCGTTGCATTCTTCTGTAGGGTGCGCAATCCTTTGATGGTATAATCAATAGCTAGGATGTACATCCGTTTCGTCAAGGTGTATGCTGCCAGGAGCGTTTCCTTTGGAGGATGGCAGCTTCATTCCCATTGACAGGGCTTTAACGAACCATTTCCTCGTTTTAAGTCTACTTTTGTTGGCGGCCGAAGTGTTCTTGTCCGGTTGGGGAATTTCAAACCTTTCGTTCATTCGCCGACGTTTAGATTTTTCGTATACGGTGATCTTACACTCCTGATCAGCTTTGCTTTTCATAAGAGCTTCATTCAGGAATACGTTAATCATCTCGTCTAACGATCCTAGGAGTCCCGGTTCGGGATTTGCCCCCAGTTTCTCTGTATCAGGAGCTTCTTCACCGTCCATCGACGAGTGAGAGATTACGTTGCAGCTTGCCACATAATTTTCAGGTTCATCTGACGAGTCTTCTCCATTGTCATCATCTCCGTCCTCAAGGACGTGGCTGAGAAACTCTTGGAGTGTGGCCGGGGTCCGTGCCTTCTGGTTATATTCTTCCAGCGCGCCAATATGTTTTTGCAGGTCCGTGCGCTTGTCATCAGGCTTCACGGGCTTTTTGGTCTTTTTCTTCTTCTTTGAAGACTTTGATGGCTGGATATGGGTGCTTTGACTATCACTACCAGTTTTTGGCGTCGGGCGTGGTTTGAGCATTCCCTCGATGACCTCGGGTTCCGGCGGGCTTTTCCATCTGATTGCCGGTCATGTTTGGAGATCTTTCAGCATTCTTTTTGTCTTGGCTCAAAGAGCGATCTCCTATGGAGCTTCTTCTATAAAAGAGCATGATGCCCCCGGTGTGTCCCCCTTTTTAAGAGCGTGCGGCTGAGGCGGGTTTGCTTTCCAATTCTCGGACAGTGCGAATTTACCCTGTTAGTATGGGTCCTCAATCCAGCTTTGGAAAACGAAGCAATTTTCGATTGGACGGCCTACCACTTGGTGATAGGGGAAATAATTGGGATTATTCGCCTCACCGGGTTGCAATGGACGTTTTGGATTCGGCAAGGTGATGAGCCTGTTGTGCACCGCCAGCTCAAACAGTCTTCTCGCTTTATCCCGGGGAAACGAATAAGGGCGCTTTAGCTTCTCGTTAAAGAATCGTTGTCTATCTTCTCGGCGATCAGTTGGTTTTGGACCACTGGGCTGCTGCTGAGCATTAGCAACGAAGGTCACTTTCTCTTTCCCCTTTTCGTTTCGAGGCTCCATCTTTGAAGAAGACGATCTATGACCCATCTGATCCATTTGGGCCAGCTTGTCAATCAAGGCCTGGAAGGTAGTTGGCTTGAAGAACATCATGAAGTGGGATATGGTCGCCTGCGGATCAAGAGTACCCATGAACATGCCCACCGCAGGCGCTTCTTCGATGCGCTGCTCGCACTTTAACCATAGATTCCGCCACCGTATCGCGTAATGCACCCATGTTTTGCCTAGCTTCATTCTGGCGTTAATTAATGCGGTGATCTGGGTGCGCTTGCTAGCGCTTACGAACCTTTGTGTGAATAGTAACTCCATTTCTGCAAATATCTTAACAGAGTCGTTTGGGAGCTCAGAGTACCATTCAAACGCTGTCTCCGACAAGCTGCCAACAAACTGGCGAAGCAGCAGTTTGTCGTCCCCTCCAGTGTTGCCACACAGAGCCCTAAATTGAGCAACGTGCTGGTGTGGATTCCCTTTCCCCTTATATACATGGAATTTAGGGATCGTATATCCCGGCGGGTACTTTATTTGGTCGTACCAATCCGGATAGGGTCGTCCAGTCTTAACAATTTGTCCGGCTGCTTCACTTGCCTGATGAGCTCGTATCTGCTGAGCGATATAGTCATCCATGGCGGCTTTAGAGATGGTCTCCTCCTTGGATGCTGAACACGCAGGAAGGGGGTTTGATGTCTCTCCCCTATCGTCTTCAAGGATAATTGGAGGGTCTTCAGCTGGAGGATCCGGCTGTAACATCATCCCGACCATATCTTGGAATAAAAGCGCCATTCGTTTTATCTTGGCAGCTTGTTCCGCTGCCTCTTTGTACTTCTTCTCGAGGATTCTGCGGAGGAACTCAGCATCGGTTTCTTGTTCATGATGCTGCTCTGACGACGTTTCCGGGCTTTCTTTTGTCCCAGTGAGTATGGTCGTCTGTGTTAACATTTCCTGGAGCTTCTGTTGTTGCTCCTGGGCCTTTGTTATGGATCGGTGAGTTGTTGATGGCCCGTAGAGATGCGGCTATCCTCTTTCCCAGATGCCATATAAACAGTGTGCACCACCATGCCCCCAGACTTGGGGCGTTTAGATTTAGTGTTCTTACGATTCGTCGCAGACACGGGGATTTTCTCCGGCCTTCTCGTCTTGTGGGCGGTCGAAGTTGAGGGGGCCGTTGCAGCGGGCACCCAAATAGCTTTCGTCTTCTGTGGTATGACAGGGTAGTCTTTCTCTTGCCGAACTTTCATCTTTTTCTGTCGGCGGGGATAGTCTTGATCAATCATGGAGTTTTGGACCTATTGCTAAACTTTATGAATTTTAGAGGACAGCTGCTGAGGGGATTGCTCTGGCTTCACCTTTGTAGAGTTCTCCATAGGTGGAGGAGATATTTTTAGCACGGCCTTCGGAGAGTTCTTCTGTACCCTCCTAAGTGGTTAAAAGTTGTTCCCAGTTGAAACAGCAGCATCAATTTCCACCGGTGGAGCCGGTGGAGTCAATCCAGAAGGGGAATTTCCCCCAGCCTTCCTCACTCGGTGCCAGTGGCGACGGCGAGCATGCCCTGAAGATGGTATCTGCTCGGTTATGGGGGTGACCTCATCACGCCCCTTGTTCTGGTCAGAAGTTTTCGTTGTCAGCCTCTTGAAGACTGACGTCTACTGAGACGGGATGGCCAACCTATCGAAGGCAGACTTCCGAGCAGGGAAAACAGCCTTAGCGTTTTCGCTTGGAGCGGGAATCGGAACGGCCAGTCTTGTGAAGACCGACCCCTTGGCAGGAGAAGCCTCTTTGATGACTTCAGGAGCAGGAACGGATATTCTTTTCGGGATAACCTCTTCTGGTATTGCAGGCTTCTTCTTGGGCCCACATGAGCTTTGGCCCAGTTTGTCAAAGACTGAGACACTGAATTTAGGCGACCCGTTGAGAGGGGATGCGGTAGTTGTGAGCCGATCAAAGACCGACTTCTTCTGAGCTTCTTGCGATGGTACAGGGGCGTTGAAGCTCATTGGTGAGAGCATGGTCCAAAAGAATAGCCCAGTGGTGGCTTGTGTCACCTATTCCACTGGCATCTTGAAAACGGAGGCCGCTTGAGGTCCATAGGTCACTCCTCCCGCAAGTACGGAGTGGGAGTTGTTGCAGTTGTTGCAGTTGAAAGCCATTGATCTTCTGTTTTCTGCACGGAGCAAGATACCAAATCTTAGTACCTCGAATCCAGAGGAAACCATAGCAAACCGCGATTCATTCGTGAAACACGACACACGAAGTGTGGAGTGGAAAGAGGAAAAGTTCCCACCGGGCGTGCCGGAATCTGTTTGACGCCGAAAGACGCGACCAGGATGTTGGGACATCAGGGCCTGAATTTTGGGGGCAGATGCTATTTGGGTTTTATCCGTCCACCTCTCCGAAAATGCCAAGTTGATTTATGGCACCATGTATCGGAGGTTTAGACGGATGCGGCCGATGTAGCAAACTTCGTCAGATTCCCCCTCATTTGAGGGGTTTTTGATTGTGGGGATGCTCTTCCCTGCATGCGTAAGGCCCTGCAGTTAATTACGCTACCGCATCGCGGTAACAACTTTCTCCTTCTCCAGATGGTCACTTCGTGTCGTGGGTGTTTGTTTTGTTTTTAGTTTCCCGTGGATTGTATACGGAGACTAATTTATGTTGTCGCCCGTAGGGCGTGGATTAATCCAAATCCGTATTTTCTTAGATTTGGGTTTGGGTTGGGTTTAAGGATCGTTAATCTCATTTGAGACTAAGATCAACTTAAACATTTGTTAAGGATACGTTAGTCTAATTTTAGACTAAGATCTACTTAACAGGATCATTTAGATCCAACAAAAGAGCATTTAGGCTCTATTGTTTTAATTTAGGGACTTTACGGTCCATAAATTTAAGGACATCATAGTACATGGTAATTTAGAGACATCATAGTCTGTAAAGTTTAAGGACATCATAGTCCATGGGTTTAAGGACCCCACAGTCCATAAAATTTAAGGACATCATAGTCCATGGGTTTAAGGACCCCACAGTCCATAAAATTTAAGGACCCCACAGTCCAAGTTTAAGGACATCATAGTCCATGGGTTTAAGGACCCCACAGTCCAAGTTTAAGGACATCATAGTCCATGGGTTTAAGGACCCTACAGTCCATGGAATGTCTGGTTGTCGGAACCCGTCACCTCTCTGAAGACGTTGAAGGATTACAACGACACATATCAGAGGAGTGAAGAGATGTACCCTTGAACCAATATTGGTTGGGAGATCTGTAGTCCAATTTGGGACTAAGATCAAAGATTAATGAGCATATGAGCTCAATTTATCTGAATTAAGGTTCTATGGCCATTTTGGGCTTGGCCCATTTAGTTAAAATGTTAAACACTTAACAATGCTGAGCATTGATTTGGGTCTTGACAGTCTTTTTGTCTTTTATTCAGTACTGAGCACTCGTCATAGCTCTGGGGCTTTATTTAAGGAACAATTTATGTTCTCTTAGTGCCCACATGAGGAGCACGTGGTGCGCTTGGTGCTGTGCGCCAGTCAATGAGCGCAAAGCGCTAGTCAAATAGCGCACACGTGAGGAGCACGTGGTGCGCTTGGCGCTGTGTGCCAGTCAATGAGCGCAAAGAGCTTCTTTCAAGTAGCGCACACGTGAGGAGCACGTGGTGCGCTTGGCGCTGAGCGCCAGTCAATGAGCGCAGAGCGCTTCTTGTGAAATAACGCACACGTGAGGAGCACGTGGCGCGCTTGCCGCTGAGCGCCAGTCAAAGAGCGCAAAGCGCTTTTGATTAATTTTACGATCTGAGAAATAAATTCTCGTTTATAAGAGACTTTGTCTCAAGATTCTAAGAACAAAGTTCTTATTTTATAGAAGATGTCTCTTATGTTTTGGTGAAAGGCTTTGCCTTTATGGATCTGTGGTCCCAAGATAATTGAATTATTCTCCCCCCTTTTTATAATGAGATGTTATGATCTCTTTTATGAAAGATAGTTTTCTAATAGATCTATGATCTAGCATAAGAACTAAGTTCTTTTTCTGATGAGATGTTTTTGATCTCTTTGTTTTACCTTGAAGAAATTCTTCTTCTGCCGAGAGTTTGTTCTTCTCTCTGAAATTTCTCAAAGTTTGTGTGTGGGGGGGGGGGCTTCCTCTCTCTTTTTCTCTTTCGATTTGAAAGCTTATGGGGAGGTCTCTCTCTGCAAGACTTGAAGTCTTCGGTCCTTTTTATAGGGGAGGCCGATTTGTTGAATCGGTTAAGGAGGCTTTTCTCTAATTGATTTGGGGTTATTTCCCACCGTTGGATCTTTAATCCTAGGGCTTCTGATTTACAGAAGGCAATCTTCTTGTTTTTAACAAGATTGAGAAATCTTTTCCCATACAGAATTTATTCTGTATTTTAGTGATTTTTAATCTCCATTGGATCATTGATCCAACGGTGCTCTGATTTTCAAAGCATAATCTTTCCTGTTTGGAAAGATTTTGAGGAATATTTTCTTAACAGAATTTTATTCTGGTCAATTAATGATTTTTAATCATGTTCGTTTGATCTTTGATCCAAGGGCCGGGAACATTTTGTTCTATCGCTAGCGCTCACATGCTTTGCACGTAGTGCGCTGCTTAGACTGCAGCGCTCTTAGCGCGCTCACGTGCTTAGCACGTGGTGTGCTGCTTAGAATGCAGCATTCTTAGCTCTAGCGCTCATGTGCTTTGCACGTGAGCGCTGCCTTAGAGTCTTTGACTTTCAGTGCTGGCGCTGCTATGAAGCGCTGCTTCATTTCAAATTTTAAAATTTGAACAGAGCTTTGCTATGATTGGGGAAACACACCCTGGCATTGATTAATGCCGTGTGATCGGGGTGCGCTCGCTTGCGCTTGCGAACCGCTGTGTGAATAGAAGCTCCATTTCTGTGAATGTTTTGATGGAGTCATTTGGGAGCTCTGAGTACCATTCAAATGCCGTCTCTGACAAGCTGCCGACGGACTGGTGAAGCAGCAATTTGTCATCGCCTCCAGTATCGCTGCATAAAGCTCTGAACTGAGAGACATGCTGGTGTGGGTTGCATGTCCCCTTGTACACATGGAACTTGGGGATGGTATATCCCGGCGGGTATTTGATCTGATCATACCAGCCTGGGTAAGGTCGACCAACTCTGACGACTTGGCCAGCCGCTTCGCTTGCCTGATGAACACGTATTTGCTGAGCTATATAGTCATCGAGGGCAGCTTTAGAGATCGTTTCCTCCCTGGCTGCTGATAAAGACGGAAGAGGGTTTGAAGTTTCCCCTCTGTCATCCTCGATTATTATTAGTGGATCTTCGGTTGGAGGTTCTGGTTGGATCATCATTCCAACCATGTCTTGGAACAGGAGCGCTGTCTATTTTATATTAGCCACTTGTTCTGCGGCCTACTTATCCTTTCTCTCCAGCACCCTTCGCAAGAACTCCATATTTGTCTCTTGCTTTTGGCGTTGTTCAGACGCTGCTTCTGAGCTTTCTTTCTGCCCAGTGAGTGCTGCCATTTTCGTCAGCATCTCCTGGAGCTTTTGTTGTTGTTCCTGAGTTTTCGTCAACAACCCAGTTTGCGGTCGATGACCCACAGACGTGCGGCTTTCCTCTTTTCTGGAAGCCATATAAACCGTGTACACGATCATGCCCCCAGCCTTGGGGCGTTTGGATCCAGCACCCTTGGGATTTGCCGCCGACGGTGGGAGATTCTCCGGCCTTCTCTTTTTGTAAGAAGTCGAAGTTGAATGAGCCATTGTAGTAGGTGCCTGCATGAAAGAAGTCCATCACTGTATGTTGGAGGGATGATTTTCCTCTTGTCAAACCTTCATTTTCTTCGGTTGACGAGAGTAGTTCTTGTTGATCACAGAACCTTGGACTTCCCGGCAGACTCTGTGGATTCGGGAGGAGAGCCGTTGAGGGGGCTGCTCCATTTTTGCCTGCGTTGTGTTTTCAGCAGGTGGGGGGAGATTTCTTCAGCACTGCGGTTGGAGAGTTCTTTCGCACCCTCATAAGCAGATCAAAGTTGTTCCCGGTTGGAACAGCAGCGTCAACTTCCACCATTGGAGAAGGTGGAGTAAGTCCAGAGGGGGAGTTGCCTCCAGCTCTTCTCACCCGGCGCCAGTGGCGACGTCGATCATGTCTTTCCGATAAGACCACCTCAGTTGTGGAAGAAGCTCCGTCGTGTCCCCTGCTTTGGTGAAGGGCTACTGCTGGTGCTAGCCTATCGAAGACTGACGTCCGTTGAGAAGGGACGGCCAATATTTCGAAGGCTGACTTTTTGGTAGGGGAAGCTTTTTAATGACTTGGCCCATAGCAGGAATTGGAACGGCTAATCTTGCGAAAACCGATCCTTTAGTAGGAGAAACCCCTTTGACGCCTTCACTTGCCGGAGTTGGAACGGCTATCCATTTCGGGATAACCCCTTCAGGTATTGCGAGCCTCTTTGCAGGCCCACTAAAGCTTTGGCTCAGTCTGTTGAAGACTGAGGTGCCAGACTTGGATGACCCGTTGAGAGGGGCCGTGGTAGTTGCAAGTCGATCGAAAACCGACTTCTTCGGAGCTTCCTGTGATGGTACTGGGGTGCCAAAGCTTGTTGGCAGGAGCATGGTCCCGAAAAACAATCCAGTGGTAGCCTGAGTCACCTGCCCCACCGGCATTGAAAAGATGGAAGCCGCATTAAGCCCGTAAGTCACTCCTCCAGTCAGGGCGGAGCGGGAATTGCTGTTGCAGTTGGTGCAGCTGGAAGCCATTGATGTTCACTTCTTCTTTCTACACAGGAGCAAGACACTAAATCTTAGTATCTCGAATCCAGGGGAAACCATAGTAAACCGCGATTTTTTCACGAACACGACACACGAAGTGTGGAGTGGAAAGACGAAAAGGTCTCACCAGGCGTGCCAGAATCTGTTTACTGCCGAAAACAGAGACGGACCGCGTAGATCGTCCTGCCTGAATTTGGGGGTAGATGCTATTTGGATTTATAAATCCACCTCTCCAAAGATGCCAAGTTGATTTATGTCACTGTGTATCGGAGGTTTGGACGGATGCGGCCGTTGTAGCAGACTTAGTCAGATTCCCCCTCATTTGCGAGGGTTTTTTGATTGTGGGGACGCTCTTCCCTCCAGGCGCAAGCCCGTGCAGTTAATTACGTTATCGCATCGCGATAACCACTTTCTCCTGCTCCATAAGTTCACTTCGTGTCGTGTGTGTTTGTTTTATTTTTGGTTGCCCATGGATTGTATACGGAGACTAATTTATGTTGTCTCCCGTAGGGCGTGGATTAGTCTGAATCCGTATATCTTTAGATTTCGGTTTGGTTTGATTTAAGGATCGTTGATCTGTTTTGAGATCAAGATCGACTTAAATGTAGATGAGCAGTTGGGGGCTCGGTTGTTTTTTTGGATGTCGTGAGTCATGTTTGGGAAATGATGAGTCCATGGGCTCAATTGATCTGAATTAGGGACCTAGCCAACTTGGGCTCGGCCCACTCAATTTTCCTTTTATTTAAAAGAAGTGTTAAGCACTTGTGTGGGCTCAGTCCCCTTCTTCTTGAAAAAAGTGTTGAGCACTTATGTGAGTTCTGACGCTCACACTTTACTCTCTCTCTTCTTTTGTCTCTACATATGGAGTGCTGAGCACTCTTTATAGCGCCCATGTGCAAAGCACACGAGGCACTAGGCGCCAGGTGCTGAATGATGAGTGTCAAGTACTCTTATATTCTGTGGCGTCCACGTGAGGGTCACGTGGGACGCTGGGTGTTGAGCGCTAGCCACTGAGTACTAAGCACTTTTTATTTTATGGCGCCCACGTGATGGGCATGTGGAGCGCTAGACGCCATCCACTGAGTACTAAGAACTTTTTATTTTATAGCGCCCACGTGAGAGGCACATGGAGCGCTGAGCGCCAGCCACTGAGTGCTGAGCACTCCTTATTTTATAGCGCCCACATGAGAGGTACGTGGAGCGTTGGACGCTGAGAGCTAGCCAATGAGTGCTAAGCACTCTTTATTTTATAGCGCCCACATGAGGGGCATTTAGGGCACTGGGCGATGAGCGTCGCCCACTGAGTGCTAAGCACTCTTGAGTTCTCTCTCTTCTTCTTTTTTTCGAATGATCTACAGGATCTTTATCTAATTTTTATTTACCTAAAATTTCCAAGAAGAGAGTTCTTCTTCCTCGAGAATTTAATTCTCTATTCTTTCAAAGCTTTCTCCCTTTTTTAAGCTTATGGGGGGTTCTTCCTCTTTTTAGACTTGAAGTCTTGGGTCCTTTATATAATAGAGGCAAATCTGTTGATTAGTTGAAGAAATCTCTCATTGAGAGATCCTAATTGATTTGGGGATTTTTCCCACCGTTGGATTTTTGATCCAAGGACTTCTGTTTTATAGAAAATATTTTTCTTGTTTTTAACAAGATTAGGGAAATATTTTCCCACACAGAATTTATTCTGTAGATCGGTGATTCTTTAATCACCATTGGATTTTTAATCCAATGGTACTCTGTTTTACATAGAGTAATATTTCTTGTTTAGAAAGATTTGAGGAATATTTCCTCAACAGAATTTAATTCTGCATTCTGATAATTTATCATCTCCGTTGGATCTTCGATCCAACGGCTCTGTTTAACAGAGAGTAGAATTTAATTCTACCAGGCGCCGGCGCTAACGTGCTGTGCACGTGCGATGCCCATAAGAGTTTTTAACTCTGGCGCTGGCGCCCTCGTGGCAAACACGTGAGGCGTTGCCTCTTGAGTTTTGAATAGAGCTTTGCTTTTTTAATAGTTTTTAACTCTGGTGCAGGCGCCTTCATGGCAGACACATGAGGTGCTGCCTCTTAAGTTTTGAACAGAGCTTTGCTCTTTTATTGGGGAACAGACTCAAGTGGATGCCCCAGATTGGAGAAAACCCATTGTAGAATTTCTAAAGGACGGAGTAGTCGCCGAGGACCGGGTCGAGGCTCGCCGGCTTCGAACGAAAGCTTGTCACTTCGTGTGGAGGAAATGAAACCTATACAAGAAGTCGTACACCCAACCACTACTTCGATGCGTCCATCCTGACGAAGCAGACTACGTCTTATGAGAGATACACGAAGGGGTCGTAGGGGCACATCAAGGGGCCCGCAACCTAGTTCAAAAGACATTGTTGCAAGGGTATTACTGGCCAACAATACACCAAGATGCAGGAAAGCTGGTCAGAAGATGCAAGAACTGCCATCTCTTTGGCAGCGTCCCTCGGCTCCCCGCCGCCGAACTAACGCCACTAAATTCACCTTGGCCGTTTGCACAGTAGGGATGGATATGGTGGGCCAGCTCCCCACCGGCACGGGCGGACATAAATACATCCTTGTTGCTGTAGACTACTTTACAAAATGGATAGAACCCGTGCCGATCAGAAAACCGGATGCCATCTCTATGATAAAATTCCAGCAAAATAATATAATCACCCGATTCGGAATCCTAAGGTGCATCGTCACCGACCATGGAACCAACTTCGAAAATGACAAAGTCAGAGAATTTTGCAACGACTATCATATATTGATGAATTTCTCCGTGGTTGCACATCCCCAATGCAACGGGCAAGCCTAAATAGCGAACCAAGGCGTCATCCGTGAGCTCAGAGCCCATCTGGAGGGAAGATAAGGCAGCTGGGTCGAGGAACTGCTTCAGGTACTGTGGGCGACGTCAAGAAAAATGCCTAACGTCAAGAAAAACGCCTACAGGGGAAACCCCATTTAGCCTCTATTATGGCACCGAGGCAATGGTCCCGGTTGAAATTGGGTTGCCCAGTTATCGAGTTGAGCACTTCAACGACAAGGCTAACACCTTGGCGCTACGAAGCAACCTAGACATCTTATTGGAAAAAGAGATTGGGCACAAATCAGGATGGCCGCTTATTAGCAGCAGACCGCCTGCTATTACAATGCCTGAGTTAAACATTGAGCCTTCAAGACAGGAGACTTGGTCTTACGGTGAAATGAGTTTATGGACTAAGGGAAGTTACATAAGTTCCCCTCGAAGTGGGATGGGCCATTCCTCGTGACGGAGACATTACCCGGCGGAGCCTACCGCCTCCAAGACTCCGGGAGGCATGATTTTCCTCGGCCATATAACGCTGAAAATCTTAAATTGTACAGATGAACTTGTACACATTCAAATAACAAAATTCTCATTTGTGTCGACTATAATTTCTAAGCTGAGTTCTCACGTGAGTAGATTCCTGCTCCGCCATAGAGCCGGCGGGTAGTCCCTACCCGCCGCACTCACTCAAAATAGGCACTCCCCACCCGACAAAACACGGGCTTTGTAGCATCCGGCCACGGGCTTTCCCCCGAAAAATACCTAGGCACGCTCAAAGAGCTGCCGACATGAGTCTAACTCTTCCCCGGGGCACCCACGAGCAATGAGGTTCAATGTTCCATAATCAGAACAATGAGAGGTCTTTAACCAAGGAAATTTTATTAAGAATTTATTCAAAGGTATTCTCGGCTTCTCAGCCTTACAGAGCAAAAGAAAAAGCACATAATCCCTAAACTATTACAACAAAGAGGGAAGTGGGTTAAGAAAACATTGACGATGATACTCGGAGGAGTGTTCCTCCAGCTGAGCCCAAGCGGCCTCCGTCCGCTCCCTCTGTCGGTACTCATGGACCCTAGAAGCTACGGATTCGTCGGGGGTTCCCACCGCCGAACACAACGCCACAACCAACCTCTGCTGAAAACATTCGAGAAGATTATCCGTTAAGCGATCCCGCCTGTTCTTTGAGATCAAACCCAACTCATGGGCCGTGTGCATCTTGTCAAATGCCCCATCTATTGCCTGCGGGGACATGGCCTTGTAAAGACCCGGGGAAGACCTCCATATCGCATAGATTAGTACATGCAGGAGAGGAGATCAATGGGGAAGTAGACTCCCACAATGGCCCTCCATACGACCTATCACGGCCTCATACGTTGCCTTGGAACGATCGAGACTATAGAAATACACGTCGTCTCGAGATACGATCTCCCTGATGGTGTACGTGTGCCCTGTCATCAGGAAGAGACAAAATAACTAGAAGGAAATCAACGTGGAGGTCCTAAGGGGAGGTCATACCTTTGATATTTATAACCTCAACAAAAGTCTTCCAACGGCCCAGATCTTCTCACGCCACAGCTTGAATCACGGAATATCGTATCTTCCCGATAAGGCGCGGCCATATGGCATCCGATTACTGGCCCGCTCCCCCAATGCAGGTCAAGGAAGCTTGAACGGAATTTCTAGGAAATCCCAAGAATCAAGGAAGCCAAGATATGAAACCCCTCGTCATGAGGCGGCCAAGTAGTTTCCTGCTCGGCTCATCTTCTTAGGGCAGCTTCCTGCCTGGCCACTCTACGGATTTAAAGCCATCGTCACGAGGCGACCGAGCAGTTTCCTGCTCGGCTCATCCGCTGAGGGCTGCTTCCTGCCTGGCCACTCTGCAGGTCCAAAGCCCTCGTCATGAGGCAACCGAGCAGTTTCCTGCTCGGCTCATCCGCTGAGGGCAGCTTCCTGCCCGGCCACTCTGTGGATCCAAAGCCCTCGTCATGAGGCGACCAAGTAGTTTCCTGCTCGGCTCATCCAAGAACGAGTCTAGGAACGCCGATCTACATATACTTGGCGTTCGCTCGCTCGTAAGTCGTGCCAGATCGTCACCTCAACTCCGGAGTGAGGAAGGTCTCCGACCTATATATACTTGGCGTTCGCCCGATTGTACATCGCCCCGACTCTGGGATGAGGAAGGGTACCAACCTACCTATACATAGCATTCGCTCATTCGTACTTCGCGCTCAATCGTCGCCTCGATTCCGAGGTAAGGAAGGGCTGTTCATACCAGAATATTGCATTTTATACCGCCCACTCTTACGCTCGTTTGTTTATAGGCGGGTGCTTTTGATCAGTGTTTGCTACATATTTGCAGAATACAGGTTCTCAGCTCTGAACAGTGAAATTCATGGAAAAGTACGTCAAATTCCGGATTACTGCCAACACAGATAAACACGGGTCTCCGCTCTCTATCCGTATGTTGCCACACACCAGTTTAAGGGACAAAATGGCAAATCGATGTCATTTTCGTGCACAAAGCTCAATGTCAACACAAGATCCAACATATCTACGCGGAGCTCGAGGAAATCTTGGCAAAAGATCCACATCACATCACCTTTTGATCTACTGAAATTCTGGAAGAAATGGGAAGAGTTTCTGAGAAAAAGTCATACACCACACTGAAGAGTACTAAAAACTAGGGAAAACCACCAAATTTCATGGCCTAACACCTCTAAACGGCCGCGGCATAAGCACGCTTAGGCCGCGGAACCGCGGCCATTTAGTCTCCTCTCGTTGTCGTTTTTCAGGGGCATGTTGGTCTTTTCTTGTAGGGGCAGATTCTTGCCCTAGGTTTCCAGTTCCCCTCCTATAAATACCTCAGTTCTGAGCCAAACCAAGGTGTTAAGTTCTTTAGGCCTCTTTTTGCTAGTTTTAGTTTTCTTCTTCTTCTTCATTCTTCCTCCATGAAGATGTAGTGAGAGCATTGAGTGGATGTTAATGAAGATGAGAGTTTTTGTATCATTCTTGTTTGTTTAGCTTCCCCTAGAGATTTTTTCTTCCTCTTGGTCTTTCAACCTCTTCATTGAGCTTGAAAGTTTAAGGGTTTGTTATTGATCTCAAGGGTTGTATCTTCTTATGGAATTAGTGTTTCATTTCACATGAGTTCTTTACCCTTCTCTTGATCTTGCAACCTCTTGATTGAGCTTGCAAGTTTAAGGGTTGGCTATTGATCCCATGCTTGTCTTGAGTTCTAGTTTCTAGTTCTTTTTCTTGCTTATTTATTTCTTGCTTTTTATTACCTTGCTTTACTTTCATGCACTTAAATTCCATGCACTTACTTGTAATCTTTTCTTTTCTTTGTTTATCTTTTTGTTCTCTCTTTTTAGTTCTTTTTGTGAATGATTGTAATTATTGTTGTTAAGAATAAATACGGTATTGTAAGTTAATGTTTCTTTGCTCATTTTCTTTTCCCGTTATTTTCCATTGAACTCCGCCCAAACGATACGCAAGCGCTCCGTTAGGCACCCTACCCTAACAAGGTAACGGTGATTCCTAACCGCGACCGGTTGCGTTCGATTTGGCCGGAGGCGAAAGCAAGAGACAAGAACGGAAGGACAAGGGTAAATAAGCCGGATTCCACGAATACCGTGCTTAAATCCCCTAATCCACGTTGTTGCCGATTGCTCTAGCTTCAAATGGTCAAAACTCGGCTCAAAGGTTTTGAGTACGGATTTCTTTAGCTTACATTTTCGTATCTTTTCTTAACAACTTTATACTTGCAAATAATACACATAGGTTAGACTGAACAAACATACACAAATTCTTTATTGACTCGTCTAAACAAGAAAGGACATATATCCATCTCCCTGTGGATCGACCCGTGCTCAACCGGCTAGCTGCAAAGCGACACCGTCCTGATCGCGGTAAACTTTAGAACTTTGAACATCCGACACGCCAAAAGCGTGCGATCAAATGGCGCCGTTGCCGGGGAGACGGTAACGTATTTCTTTTCTTGTTATTCGGGTTAATATTCTTTTTGTATATATTTATAAAAAAAATCTTTTTGTTTTTTTTTATAATTTTTGTGGGCAAGAGTGCAGATTTTTGCGGATTTGCAAACTGCGATTGTGGGGAGCAAAGTGTACGTTCAAGGCTAAGGTGTTTGCAAAGTACAGTGCCAGAGATCCGGGTAGTTTGACCCGCACAAGCGAAATTTTCAAGCTTACCGGATTTGATTCATCGGGGGTTTCCTAACCCAAAACTTAACGGTACGTACTTTACTAACACCTTTTTCTCAAATCCGACGCATCCAATATACTATTCTTTGCAGGATTCTTTGCAAGTTCGCTAGCAAACGCTAAAAATTGACTAACCCGTATTTGTTGCAGTGCCGTGCTTAAACTAAAAAAACGATTGTTTGATTCTTTATAGAATTTTTATTGAATTGCGCATTGCATACATTAATACGGACTTAAGGGCAAGCGAACCCCACAATATACGGTAAAGTATTTCATCACCTTTTCTGTGGCCCACAAATCACGAACTTGAGCATAACGTTTACCTGCATAAATTTTAAAAGAAATTAGACTTTAAGCCTTAAGGATTTCGCGCTCATTAGGAGAAGTTAACCGTGTTTAGAACCTCGCTTAACGGTACATTGTTTACGGGGTGTCTAGGAAAGTGTTAACGGCGAAACCGCCAAAAGAGAAAGGGTTATTTAATTAAGGAACTTCGCGAAAGCGTTGGAAAACCTCCCCTTATCTCTGCACTTACCTGGCCTCGTGATCAGTGTATCTTGAACCCGTTTCTCGACACAGTTTTACTTCGACAATCAAGTTCTGGAGCAGGTCTAGTTGACCTAGGTGAACCCTAGAACGATTAGGTGTGTGGTATTTTTGTGTCGTGATTGTTTTTGTCCATATTCTTTTTGTGTGTATATTTCATTCTTTTGTTAATAACTAACTAAAAAATTTAAAAAAAAATCATTCATTTTTCCCTCCTCTTCTCTTCCTTTCTTTCCTTCTCTCTTCATATCATGGGTACCCCACCTCACAAAACTCTTGCCGAACTTTGGTATCCACAACCGGACATTACTTCTTACGGTTCTTGCTTTGGTCGAACATCGAACGACCCCTCCATGCCCAAAGTTTCACTGAAAGATCGCATAGCAGCGTCTAGGACAAACACTTGCACTCCTCATTCCACTTTGTATCAACCTTTTCAACCTCCCACACCCGCTTATGTCGATACCCCTTTTGCAAGTCGTCCTTTGCCCATCGCTGAATGTATTGAACAATCCCGTAGCCGATCTTTCACTCCTTTCACCACTTCAAATTCTTGGGATCAACAATTCCATTCACCTTCTTATCCAAATGTTGATCCTGCTCCTGTCCAGCCATTCAATTCCTACCAGTCCTACCCAACTTTTGCAACTTCCCTAGACATTGCTTCTCCACAGCCTTTTGGGAGTTTTCAGTATCCAAACAACTTTGAATCTTTTACTGAAACCCCTTCACAACCCATGTCTAGTCTGGAACAGTCGTTGGAAGATTTAGGGTAGCGTCAAGCCAACAGATGATGGATTTGAATGCGTCCATGGCCGCTCTCATACAACCTACTGACCCGGTAGCTAGTTTCCAGCTAGCTCAAAATTTTCCAATGTATGAAGAGGCAGTAGGACATGCTGAGAATTTGAGTGGAGAGAGTGAGATGTACCCCCTTCCAAATCAAACCTACCAGTCCCAAATTGAATCCCACAACTCCTGTTTTGAAAGTCTATCGAGTATCCCACAGGATTTATCAATTGAAGATAGAATGATGAATGAGTTGTGCGACTTTATAGTGTTTGATTTACCCGATTGTGAAGGGCCCCTTTTAAGTGAAACCATACCCAATCCTTTTGACCTCTACACCTCCATCTTAGAACCAGAATCGATTGAAATCCATGCTTTTGATGAGGTGTCTGAGAAAATTGATTTTCACTTGATTGAGGATATTGACGCTGAGAATATTTTGGATGATGAACCCATAGATTTGGCTGAATTTTTCTCTCCAATTCATCATCCCGAGTCATTAAATATTTTTCACGAACTTCATATGCGTCTTGATATTGATGATAAAGGCATGGATGAGATAAATTTTGAGGAGAATATTGAGGATAGTACTGAGGATGAAACAGTTTTAATTGATGAGTCGGATTTTACAATTCATCATGTTCCTTTCATTGACTATGTGCACCCTCCCGAAACCTTAACCGATACCCCTCCTCGATCACTTCCATCCATCCTTCCCATCGGTCCGACCTTGCAAGAAACCGTATCATTTTCACTTCCTGTGTCTGGTTTACCGAGTTCGGCGTACCCATGGTTTCTCACGAATCTTGAGGGATTTGACCCCATTTCTCGACGGGTTAATAAATTAGCACAATCGATTTTTACATATCGGTCATCACAAATTGTGCTAATTTATTCGCTCTATTTCCACCCTCAAGTTCGTATTCCACTTCTTTTTCCCTTCCGCCATTCTTCTTCTTCTCATATACCGAGACCGTATACCACTTCTATCTCCATACGGTCTCGCGTACTCTCCATTTCTTAGCTCTTCACCTTCTTTCACCAGCCACTGCCTTATCACGATAAGATCTTTGAATGGTTGGTGCTCACTTTTGGCCTGTGTAAGGCCTTGTACAGCTTGATACTGTTTTCTTTCCCCCCTAATCCTGAACTTCAACGCTTAACAGTGGAAACACTGTTTTACTTAAGTTTGGGGGGACACCTTTTTTGTATATATTTTTTGTTTTCCTTTTTGTTTTGTATATAATTTGTTTCTAGGGAGCGCCGACAATTTTGACCCTCTTGGTGTAGCCTGACAGTGAGGGCACTGTCAAGTTTAAGTTTGGGGGTGTGCTCGGTAAGCTTTCTTCCTTCGCATTCATTTGTATATTTTGCATTTGCATACCTTATTAAAAAACCCACAAAAATTGAAAATTTTCCAAAAAATATAAAAACTTTATCGTCAAGTTAGCTAATAGGGTAACTTAGATTTTTATTCTGAAAGTTTAGTTGATATGTTAGAAATAAATAAATTTTAGACTTAGGAATTGAAAACCCTTAAAATAACCCTCATTCTGTCTAACTTGGTAAGTATACGTTGAGTTCAGTTCTTGAGTTAAGTCAAGATGAGGGGAAAGTATTGAAGCTCTACTGAAGGATAAGTCTGAAAAATAGTTTCTTTTCTTGAGTTCAAATTTAGAAAGTATATACCCTACAAACTGCACTTACACGCACCTTGAAACTTGGGATAGTAGAGGATACCTAGAAATACTCTTGCCTGAAAGCCTAATATGAAAGAAAAAACGGTATTTAAAGCTAAACACCAAAAGAGCATATTGAAAAAAATATCCGGTCTTGAAAAAGAAAAAGAAAAAAGAAAAAGAAAAATAGAATAAAGTCAAGACCTGGAAACTGCTATTTACGCTTTAAAGTTCACACATTCAGTAATCGGCCGTTAGTGCCTCAAGAAGTATTAATAGTCGCATAAAAGGTGCGTGAGCAAATCCGTCCATCCTTAAAGAAAAGAAGTAGTATTAGGTATTAGGGCAAGGGTATTATAGCTTGAATTGAATTCTCAAAGTGTAGGGGTGCAAATATACACACACGTAGGGGTATGCAATCGATGTTTGGATAAAAGATAGAGATAAAGAATAAGACTTGTGTTTTCTGTAAAGTTGATAAAAATCCCTAATTTGAGACCACACTTTTAGAAGAAAAACTCAGGAGAACCAACATCTTTCTAAACTTTTTTTTGGAACGTATATGATCTAAGGTTAAATAGATAGGAGGTGTGAAGCATTAGGGTTGGATATTTCTAACTTAGGATGATAGAGTTTCTAACGTAAATACTAAACTGTAGGAGTAGAATCGACGTTAACTTATGACACTAGCTTGACGGGATTTTGTGGGTGTAATCCGCTGAAAACCCTCAGGAGACAACACTCCTCCTACTAGTGACGCCTAGAGGTTTAACGGCTTGTTGCACGTGCTCAGTGCAATCGCGTTCCCTGTGAAAGTGCGGTTAGAATTTTATTTTTGTGAATAATTGGTTTTGCTCGGGACGAGCAAAAGTTAAGTTTGGGGGTATTTGTTCATACCAGAATATTGCATTTTATACCGCCCACTCTTACGCTCGTTTGTTTATAGGCAGGTGCTTTTGATCAGTGTTTGCTACATATTTGCAGAATACAGGTTCTCGGCTCTGAACAGTGAAATTCATGAAAAAGTACGTCAAATTCCGGATTACTGCCAACATAGATAAACACGGGTCTCTGCTCTCTATCCGTATGTTGCCACACACCAGTTTAAGGGACAAAATGGCAAATCGATGTCATTTTCGTGCACAAAGCTCAATGTCAACACAAGATCCAACATATCTACGCGGAGCTCGAGGAAATCTTGGTAAAAGATCCACATCACATCACCTTTTGATCTACTGAAATTCTGGAAGAAATAGGAAGAGTTTCTGAGAAAAAGTCATATACCACACTGAAGAGTACTAAAAACTAGGGAAAACCACCAAATTTCATGGCCTAACTCCTCTAAACGGCCGCGGTTCCGCGGCATAAGCGCGCTTAGGCCGCGGAACCGCGGCCATTTAGTCTCCTCTCGTTGTCGTTTTTCAAGGGCATGTTGGTCTTTTCTTGTAGGGGCAGATTCTTGCCCTAGGTTTTCAGTTCCCCTCCTATAAATACCCCAGTTCTGAGCCAAACCAAGGTGTTAAGTTCTTTATGCCTCTTTTTGCTAGTTTTAGTTTTCTTCTTCTTCTTCTTCTTCTTCATTCTTCCTCCATGAAGATGTAGTGAGAGCATTGAGTGGATGTTAATGAAGATGAGGGTTTTTGTATCATTCTTGTTTGTTTAGCTTCCCCTAGAGATTTTTGCTTCCTCTTGATCTTTCAACCTCTTCATTGAGCTTGAAAGTTTAAGGGTTTGTTATTGATCTCAAGGGTTGTATCTTCTTATGAAATTAGTGTTTCATTTCACATGAGTTCTTTACCCTTCTCTTGATCTTGCAACCTCTTGATTGAGCTTGCAAGTTTAAGGGTTGGCTATTGATCCCATGCTTGTCTTGAGTTCTAGTTTCTAGTTCTTTTTCTTGCTTATTTATTTCTTGCTTTTTATTACCTTGCTTTACTTTCATGCACTTAAATTCCGTGCACTTACTTACTGTAATCTTTTCTTTTCTTTGTTTATCTTTTTGTTCTCTCTTTTTAGTTCTTTTTGTGAATGATTGTAATTATTGTTGTTAAGAATAAATACGGTATTGTAAGTTAATGTTTCTTTGCTCATTTCCTTTTCCCGTTATTTTCCATTGAACTCCGCCCAAACGATACGCAAGCGTTCCGTTAGGCACCCTACCCTAACAAGGTAACGGTGATTCCTAACCGCGACCGGTTGCGTTCAATTTGGCCGGAGGCGAAAGCAAGAGACAAGAACGGAAGGACAAGGGTAAATAAGCCGAATTCCACGAATACCGCGCTTAAATCCCCTAATCTACGTTGTTGCCGATTGCTCTAGCTTCAATTGGTCAAAACTCGGCTCAAAGGTTTTGAGTACGGATTTCTTTAGCTTACATTTTCGCATCTTTTCTTAACAACTTTATACTTGAAAATAATACACATAGGTTAGACTGAACAAACATACACAAATTCTTTATTGACTCGTCTAAAACAAGAAAGGACATACATCCATCTCCCTGTGGATCGACCCGTGCTCAACCGGCTAGCTGCAAAGCGACACCGTCCTGATCGCGGTAAACTTTAGAACTTTGAACATCCGACACGCCAAAAGCGTGCGATCAAGGGCGCTGACCTACCTATACATGGCATTCACTCGTTCGTACGTCTTGCTCAATCGTCACCTCGACTCCGGGGTGAGGAAGGGCGCCGACCTAGCTATACTTGGCGTTTGCTCGACACTCGACTCTGTATGTATACTTGACGTCCGCGGGACGCCGACCAATCTACACTTGTAAAAGTAAAAACATTGCTTAGGTGGGCTAAAAATACTTTATTTATATTCCGAATTATGTACAAGGTATTATGGGTTCCTCAGCCTTACAAGATGCCCGGAGGCTTACAAAAATTTGAAAAAAAAGTGGGGGTAGCTCAAGCTGCCTCCTCGGTCACCGCTTCTCCCTGCTCAGCACTTCTGTCAGGAGCTTCGGTGGCGACCTCCGGCTTGGCGCTTCCCCCCGCCATCTCGCCTCCACCTGCTGGCCCGGCACCACCTCCCTGGAGCACTTCCTCAGCAATGGGATACCTTGCGCGAAGCTCCGGGTCGTCGAACACAGGTGAAGCTTCCTTGACGGCGTCAAGGGCGTTATGCCACCCGACAGCCGTGGAGTCAACAAGGTCAATGTAGAATTGATCATAAGCCTTGTACTCCTCCACAGCCTTTTCCGTCCTACCCTCTGCAAGCTTTGCCGCCTCGCAGGCCGCCCGGGCATCCCTTTTGAACAAGTGACTCTGCCTTTTCATGGCGTCATAGAGCCTGTTGACCTCCTCCATCTGGGCCTGAATAGACTAGTTAGAGTCGGTCAGGAGTTGATAAGACTCCTTCAATTCAGTGACTGTCAAGCCCTCCGAGACCAACCTCGAGTCCAAGAGGGTGGCCTTATCCTCCGCTTGTTTCAGCTGAGAGATGAGCTTTTCTTCTCGCGAAGAAGATTCACAGGCCTTTTTCATCGCTGGGGCCACCTCCTCGGCCTCCATGGCGGCAAGAAGGGCGCAATGCTGGAGGACCTGCAGAAAACACGAATCATTTTAGGAAAAAAACATTTGGAGAAATTTTGGGAAAGTTACCGACCTGAACGGCCTCCCGAGCTATCGCCGCCACTTGGGCCTTCAAGGCGCCTTGGGGAATCTTGGCCCCCGCCGCCTTCTCTATGTCCGCCAGTAAATTTTCAGCCACGGAAAGCCCCAAAGGCATTTCGATGCAGAAGTCGACCTCCTGCACCTGTATCTCGGCCGGGGGTGGCCGGAAAACCACCCTCTTCGCCTCTTAAGCGGAGATTCGGCAGGGGGAGGGACCTCCATCCTGGCCCGGGGCGCCGAATCTCATGTATGCTTCTGCCCTCTACCGTGACGTTCCTCCGGAACGAGAGAGGCTGCGAGGACCATGACACAAGGGGCTTGCCGAGGAGCTGTGCTCGGTGCGGATCTGGACGAGCTCGCGCCATCGCCTTTCCTCCCCTGCACCTTAGCGGCCATAGCAGCTATAATCTTCGAGCGATCCATCGGCTCTGAGAAATACACATAAGAAAAATAAAGGAGGGGGTCAACGACCCAAAAAAAAAGCAAATTATGATAAAATTATGCTAAGTATAGATAGATCGGCGAAACCCTAACTTACCCACAAAGCGCGCGGGGCTGAGTCCCGACCAGCTCAAAGCCTGCTCGGAAAGCAGGACATCGGCCCGCTGGATCGATTCCCACTACGATACCACCTTCGCCTATGGGGTATTCGATTGTTTGACCCTAGGGCAATCAGCCCTATGCCACTTGGTGGGCACAGGCCAATCCTTACCCCTCAGAGGCCCGACGAAGACAAACTTCTCCTTCCACTCATGAATGGAAGAAGGGACGACCACTACCTCAGACTCGGCCGTCCTACCCTTATGTTTTTTAAAAGAAATGTACACCCATCTCTGTTCATCCTTGCTGGTACCGGGATGATTCTTATAACAAAGAAAGGATAGGAGAAGACTCAAGTCAAAAGGGATTCGATCAATTTTCAACCGGACCAGAAAACCGAAGAGAATTCTCCACGAATTCGGTGCTAGTTGGCCCGGAGGAAGACGGAAGCAATGAAGTGCGGCGCAAACTTCAGGTGAGAAGGGTAGATGCATCCCTTCCCAGAATGCTTTCAGGTACATAGCAATCTCATTGCCCTGCACTTGGTCTGCCCGTTCACCCTCCCTGGCCAGACGCAATGAATAGCCATGGGAATGTGGAAACGAGGCCGGGTATTGGAAAGCTCATCCAAGCGATTCAAAATCGAGAGCGCATCATGAGTATTTTCAATGCGCATCTTGGGGGCCGTCTTTTTCCCCCGACGACGAAGGACGAGGGCATCACCCCCTTGGGGTGAGCTCGATGCAGAAGATAAAGAGGAAGAGGAAGAAGAACTTCCTCGGCTATCGAAAGCCGAGGAGGAAGAAGACCCATTGGACTCGGCTTTAGAAACTGAAGCCTCATCGCTCGACTCGACCCTAACTATATTTACGCATACTTCGGAAGAAGACATCTAACCCGATTCAAGAAAGGATTAGCCGAAGAAGGGGTTTTGGCTAAAATCCGACCTAAGTAAAGATGCACCGGGTAATCTTCAAATGGCAGGAAACGACTAGGGCAAAATATCTGCCCAGGAATGGAATCCTCTATTTATACACTCAACAGGAAAACATCTGACGACAATAATCCGTTCCCGCCGAAATGAAGCGTCACACCCAACGGCCACAAGAACTCCATGTGGCGATAGACTATAGGACACTTCCCCCTCACTCGGATTCGAATGACAACCCTTCGCGTCCTATCACCCTACGGCGGACACGTGGCATGAAGGCTAACTGACCGAGCGAGTGAAATGGCATCTACTTTAAAGCGCGATCATTTCACCGATCCGCTGACGTCACTAAAGATATGCGCGGGAATCGAGGCATCTCGTGAGTCGCCACCTGGATCCAAGAATCTAATAGGTGTAGCCGCCAAACGTCACGTCTTCCTCAGACAACCCCTTACGAAGAATCCTTGGTGCCGAGGTTGAATTATTAAAAACCGAGCAGGACACTCTCGACCCGACCCATAAACAGGTCGGAACGAAAGTGGGGGGCTAATAATGAAACTTATAAGTAGGAATTTCCCGGATCACGACACGTGGCAGCTGACGTGTCATCCATGTAAGCTCGCTATATTCCTAGGTGCTATGGAGATAGAATAAATATGACGCATTGGGGGCATTCCTCATCGCCTCTCCTCCGAGGTTGCACCCGGCCTTTTAGAAGACCTCCCCGGAGTATGTTCCCCCTTTGCTGACCGCCAGCCAATAGCTCGTCTCCAAGCTATCCGATAGCTGAGGCTCCTCAGTTCACTTGCTCGTCTCCGAGCTATCCCATATCCGAGATTCCTCAGCATCCCTGTTTGGCTGAGAGCACGGAGCCCATAACGGCTCCGTGTATCTCGCCACGATGAGATCTCCACCGCTCCACATCTCGCATCTCACGCTAGCGTATCTCGCCATTAATAAGCGTATCTTTCCATTAATGGGCGTATCCCGCCATCAATGCGAGCGTGACGCGGGGGCATAACGGACGGCGAGAATCTCTCATCGGATCGCTCCATGCGACCACTATATAAACCGCTCTCCCAGAAGACTCAGGTACGTCGAACTCAATCCAATACGCCGCTATTCTGCCTCAATATTTCTCGGTACTTACTTGATCGTCGGAGGGTCCTACAGTGGTTTCCTACCCTGGGACTTCCCTTGCAGGTAGCTCGGCGTCAACAACATCCAACGACCCATTGAGATCCACACATTCAATTCTCATACCCAATCTCAACCATTCAGACCTGCTGGTTGCAAGATCAATAGAGGACAATATCTGAGGGAGATTCCGACCTCCATCAATCACCAACTTGGGAAATAAGGATCAACATCGAATAAAGATTCAACGAGAGTGATACATATCAATCCCGGCCCAATGTTAACCGGCTTGATGGAGGTCGGAATCTCCTTCAGATGTTGTCTTCCTATAAAATTTCAGAAAATGAAAAATATTATTTTAGAATTTAAATAATAAAATAATAATTTTTATGAATATATACCGGGTATGGATTTGTATTTTCATAGATTGGTATAATTATATATCTCTATTTTGGAAAATAATTAGAATTTAAAATGAATTATTAATTATGTGAGCATTTATTAATTGGGCTTTTCATAAATTAGCATATAATTATATCCATATAAGATTTTAATGTTAAAACTAAATTGTGTTTTCCTATTTGTGCATTAAACCAAGCTTATTTATTAAACATGCTTAAAGTGTCATGACATATTTATGAGAGGGTTAATATTTCATTTGTGTTTTTGTGATGATTTTATTTTAAAGAAAAGAAAATGGGAGACATGGGAACATGGGCGGTGTTTTTATATTGGGTATGGACAAGTGTGTGAGAGAGGGGGGGTTATGCTTGGCACCATGCATTTTTTCATATCATTTTTCATCATCTCCTTCTTCTTCCTCATTTTCTTCTTCTTCTCCATCTCCTTCAACCTCCCACTACAATCACAAACACCCACACAAAACCTCTAAAAATACCTTGAAGCCTTCACAAAAAAATTTCATATTCTCATCCTAAACATGATGTAGTGATCAAGTCTTCATTTTTGAGATCATTTGCAAGCTTGGAACTCTCTCAAATTTCAATCATGAGGTGTAAATCCCACTTTGTAACAAGTTCTTACAATACTTGCCTTCACACACTAGATTTAGAGCTCATGTGCATGTGTCTTAGTCTTGAGTTTTTCAAAAGTGAGTTTTTATAGATACAATTTGTTGTGGAGGTGTAGTAGAGGGTTAGTGAGTGATTACAACCCTATTAGTGATAGATGAGGGTGTTTTAGTACAAGTATCTTGGGTTTAATGAGTTTTAAAGTTTTAAAACATGGTTTTCATTGAGCTTTTGGTGTTTGATTTGAATCTGGAGTAACTTGGGTTCTCTGAAAAATATTTAGAGGATACTGTGAGATGCTAGGACTAGTAGAAGACCACCGTAGAAGCCCGAACCCTTATCTACCAAGAAAAACCGCAAATTTAATCATTTGGGCCGCAAATTGCGGCCAAGTTGTTGAGTTAGGGTGTGGGGTTTATTTTGTAGTTTACTCACTTGATAACTAAGCCCACTTTAGATGCTAATTTGCCCCAGATTCTCTCAGTAAAATTCTAGAGTTGTTTTACTTAGATTTTAATGATATTTTGCGAGTTTTGAAATTTGGTTTTCAGATTTCTATGTTATGACTTTGTCATTCGACATTCGTACATCGACGCCGGAAGTATTTTATCGGATTTATCACGCGTTGACCATAGGTTCTAACCTATATGCTCTTCGCTCGTCGTATCGATTTTAATATGGGTTTTTATGCGATTCGATATGGTTTCGATT
The DNA here is from genome assembly GCA_030015575.1 of Agapanthus africanus. Classification (NCBI taxonomy): domain Eukaryota; kingdom Viridiplantae; phylum Streptophyta; class Magnoliopsida; order Asparagales; family Amaryllidaceae; genus Agapanthus; species Agapanthus africanus. Next base: position 137,825,115 of record CM057341.1, read on the forward strand.
GTAGGTACAATCGCGGGGATTTATGAGACAATGAAGAAGGGCAAGGCATCCGTCGGCTTCAACTAGGGCGAGGCATTAAGGTGAGTAGATGTTTATCTACGGAGGAAGTTGGGTGGATAGCGTATATCACCCTCACAACCGTAGTAGTTAGGATACTATATATCCTAGAATCATATACTTAGTTAATGTAATAACTGGTTCTTTTATTCACCAATATCCATATTTTTATAAAAAGGGTTAATTACAAATTTATTTATTTATATCTATAAACTATTTTAAATATTTTAAAACTCTCAATCCATTTTATTTTTCCCCTCTCTTTTCTCAAACCCTAATCCCAAATTCCTCATTTTCTTTTATATAAATCTCTATTCACAGCCCATTCTTTTTATTAAAATCAAACCCAGCACTGAAATCCTCAGCCCAATTCCTTTTTTATAAAAATTAAACCCAGCCCAACTCTTATATTCATTTTCCTCAAAGCCCGGCCCAACAGTTTCCTCAGCCCACGAATTTAAAAAGAATTTATTTTATTCCGGCCCATTCCCTACAGCCGCACTTGCAAACCCGACCCGGCCCACACCCGACTCCCCTTCTTCCCCAACGTCTCTTCACTTTTCCCGCTCCCTACTCCCTGATCCGTTTCCTCCGCCCGCACTCGCGCCCACGACGTGCGACGTTACCACTCGCGATCCTCTCAATATTCTCCTCTCGTCTTCCCTCATTCCTCACTCTCTCAAACCTCCTCCTCTCTCTCAACCCATCACAAAATCCACTGCACACCCTGTAGGGTGTTTTTCGTCACCCCATTGAGATGGGAATACGCGCGCGCTTGTCAGGCGTACTACAGATTCCCCCTGCCTAGGGTAGGCGGGGGTTTAATGATTGTGGGGATCCGAATCTCCGGCAGCCGCGAACTAAGCTGCCGTTAATTACCCCCCGCCTTTGGGACGAGGGAACCTCCGATTGACGGGTTAAACTGGTCATGCGAACTCAATGTGCAGTGTACGTGTATTGTGTTTTGAAAGGGGGGTTTGGATATATCGGGAGCCACGCAAAGTTTTTTACGGGGGTCCCGCTACCCGGATAGCGGGCTGGGGGTCAAGGGGGCTAGCAGCCCCCTTGCGGGGTGCGGGGCAGCGCCCCGTTAGAAATTTTTTTCTAACAGGGACAGTGTCGTGGAGTATGTGTGTGTATAAATATGTATATATATGTATGTACATAAAACTAGGGGAAAAGACATCCAAAGGATGCGTGGGGCAGCACCTTTGGCGCTGTGGGCCTAGGTGCTGTGCGCTCAGGCGCTAGAGTGCCACGTATCGGCACGTGGGCGCTCTGCGCTTGAGTGCTGGGCGCTTGAGCGCAAGTGCGCCACGTGTCAGCACGGGGGCGATTTGCGCTTGAGCGCAAGCGCGCCACGTGTCGGCATGGGGGCGACTTGCGCTCGGGCGCTTGCGCAGGAGCGCAAGCGCTCCACGTGTCGGCACCGGGGCGACTTGCGTCTGAGCGCTTGCGCTTGAGCGCAAGCGCGCCACGTGTCGGCACGGGGGCGACTTGCGCTCGAGCGCTTGCGCTTGATCGCAAGCGCTCCATGTGTCGGCACCGGGGCGACTTGCGCTCGAGCGCTTGCGCTTGAGCGCAAGCGCGCCACGTGTCGGCACCGGGGCGACTTGCGCTTGCGCTTGAGCGCAAGCGCGCCACGTGTCGGCACGCGGGCGCTCTGCGCTTGAGCGCCGGCGAGCAAGGAGGCATTTAGCCTAAGAAACAGAAGCTATGCTTCAAAAAGAAAATATTTGTTGTTTTATATATATGGAGTTAAACTCCTAGGATGTTTTGAAGCTGATGAAGGGGGTTCTTCTTCTTCCTCCTGTTGTTTGGCCGGATCTTGAAGATCAAGAAGTATGAGATTTTAAAAATCACTCCTTTTTAAGATCTGATAGAAGATCTGAGTTCCTCTTTGTGGGTTTTGTGGTGGAAAACTACTTAGTTTTGGAAAAGAAAGAGTAAAACTCTTGATTTAATTCAAAGAAATGAGAAGGTTTAGAACCTTGGAGAAGGAGCAGGAGGCACAAAGAACCCTATTTTTGGTGGAATGAAAAAGTATTGCTTTATTCATCATCATGTTTCCTTTTATAGGCTTACATATTTGCATATAGCCCCTTGGGCTTTACAAAATGGTATTTTGCCTATTCCATGGCTCATGTGCCATTACATTTTTGCACATAAGCCATTGGCTTACAAGATATTGGCTTTATGCCCATTTTACATACATTCATGTATAAAAAATTACATAATAATTATTTATTACATGATTTTGTCTTTGCCATGGGGAGGATGTCCGTGGGCTTGACTTGGGCATGGGTCCGCTTGACCTGGGCTTGGGCCCACCTAGCTTGGGGGTTGACCTTGACTTTGACTCGGTCAACCGGGGTGTAAATTTTTACCCCAACAAATTGCCCCCCATCAATAAATGCACACCACATATGTGGGTCGTGTGCATGAAATTGATGGATCTTCTTTCACGTGGAGGCGACTTGATTTGGTTCCCACTTTTTGGGATGCACTGCCCTTTTTACGACATGGACGGTCGACGCTTGACGCGTCTCCGAGACGGAGTGTCCGTGGTAGACGTTTCCCTGGCCCGGAGCAATCTGGTTCCTGCTTTGTAGGAAGCCTGCACTGCCCTTTTTGCGACATGGACGGTCGACGCTCTGTTACGAAGCGATTTGGGTTCCCAATTTGCGGGAGCCTGCACTGCCCTTTTTACGACATAGACGGTCGACGCTCTGTTACGAAGCGATTTGGGTTCCCAATTTGCGAGAGCCTGCACTGCCCTTTTTGCGACATAGACGGTCGACACTCTGTTGCGAAGCGATTTGGGTTCCCAATTTGTGGGAGCCTGCCCTGCCCTTTTTGCGACATAGACGGTCGACGCTTGACGCGTCTCCGAGACGGAGTGTCCGTGGTAGACGTTTTCCTGGCCCGGAGCAATCTGGTTCCTGCTTTGTAGGAAGCCTTCACTGCCCTTTTTGTGACATGGACGGTCGACGCTCTGATCCGGAGCGATTTGGGTTCCCAATTTGCGAGAGCCTGCACTGCCCTTTTTACGACATAGACGGTCGACGCTCTGATCCGGAGCGATTTGGGTTCCCAATTTGCGAGAGCCTGCACTGCCCTTTTTGCGACATAGACGGTCGACGCTCTGATCCTGAGCGATTTGGGTTCCCAATTTGCGGGAGCCTGCACTGCCCTTTTTGCGACATAGACGGTCGACGCTCTGTTGCGAAGCGATTTGGGTTCCCAATTTGCGGGAGCCTGCACTGCCCTTTTTGCGACATAGACGGTTGACGCTCTGTTGTGAAGCGATTTTGGTTCCCAATTTGCGGGAGCCTGCACTGCCCTTTTTGCGACATAGACGGTCGACGCTCTGTTGTGAAGCGATTTGGGTTCCCAATTTGCGGGAGCCTGCACTGCCTTTTTTGCGACATAGACGGTCGACGCTCTGATCCGAAGCGATTTGGTAGACGTGTCCCCGGCAAGGAGTGTCGCTGGTCGACGTTTCCCCGAGGCAGAGTATCGGCTGGTTGACGTTTCCCCGGCACGGAGTGTCGCTGATCGACTTTTCTCCGGCGCGGAGTGTCGGGTTGACTTTTCCCCGGCACGGAGTGTCGCTGATCGACTTTTCCCCGGCGTGGAGTGTCTGTTGTCGATGTGCCCCCGGCACGGGGTGTCTGCTTGACATTTCCCCGAGGCGGAGTATCGGCTGGTTGACGTTTCCCTGATGCGGGGTGTCTGTGTTGGACGTTTTCCCCGATGCAGAGTGTCGCTGGTTGACGTGTCCCCGGCACGGAGTGTCGCTGATGGAATTTTCCCCGGCGCGGAGTGTCAGGTTGACTTTTCCCTGGCACGGAGTGTCGCTGATCGACTTTTCCCCGGCGCGGAGTGTCGGTGGTTGACTTTTCCTCGACACGGAGTGTCGCTGATGGACTTTTCCCCGGCGCGGAGTGTCGGGTTGACTTTTCCCCGGCACGGAGTGTCGCTGATGGACTTTTCCCCGGCGCGGAGTGTCGGGTTGACTTTTCCCCGGCACGGAGTGTCGCTGATGGACTTTTCCCCAGCACGGAGTGTCGGGTTGACTTTTCCCGGCACGGAGTGTCGCTGATGGACTTTTCCCCGGCACGGAGTGTCGGGTTGACTTTTCCCCAGCACGGAGTGTCGCTGATGGACTTTTCCCCTGAGTGGAGTGTCGCGGATTGACTTTTCCCCGGCATGGAGTGTCGCTGATGGACTTTTCCCCGGCGCGGAGTGTCGGGTTGACTTTTCCCCGGCACGGAGTGTCGCTGATGGACTTTTCCCCGGCGCGGAGTGTCGGGTTGACTTTTCCCCGGTACAGAGTGTCGCTGATCGACTTTTCCCCGGCGCGGAGTGTCGGTGGTTGACTTTTGCCCGGTACGGAGTGTCGCTGATGGACTTTTCCCCGGCGTGGAGTGTCGGGTTGACTTTTCCCCGGCATGGAGTGTTGCTGATGGACTTTTCCCCGGCGTGGAGTGTCGGGTTGACTTTTCCCCGGCATGGAGTGTTGCTGATGGACTTTTCCCCGGCGCGGAGTGTCGGGTTGACTTTTTCCCGGCACGGAGTGTCGCTGATTGACTTTTCCCCGGCGCGAAGTGTCGGGTTGACTTTTCCCCGGCACGGAGTGTCGCTGATGGACTTTTCCCCTGCGCGGAGTGTCGGGTTGACTTTTCCCCGGCACGGAGTGTCACTGATGGACTTTTCCCCGGCGCGGAGTGTCGCTGATCGACTTTTCCCCGGCGTGGAGTGTTGCTGATCGACTTTTCCCCGGCGCGGAGTGTCGGGTTGACTTTTCCCCGGCACGGAGTGTCGCTGATGGACTTTTCCCCGGCGCGGAGTGTCGGGTTGACTTTTCCCCGGCGCGGAGTGTCGCTGATCGACTTTTCCCCGGCGCGGAGTGTCGGTGGTTGACTTTTCCCGGGCACGGAGTGTCGCTGATGGACTTTTCCCCGGCGCGGAGTGTCGGGTTGACTTTATTCCGAGACGAAGCATAATTTCGACAGGGAAGGCGGGTACACCGAGGCGAAGCATCATTTCGACACGGGGTAAATTCTGGGACAGAGCATGATTCCGCCGTAGAGGTTGTTGGTTTGATTTGATTTGGGTTGACATCAGCATCGATACACTGGAATATGGTACCAGGAGCGGATCATCATTTGTCATGAAAGGATTTTGGAATTGGTTTTGGTTGGCATCTGCATTGCTGCACTGGAATAATGCCAGGAGCAACTCATCATTTGCCCTGAGAGAATTTGAGAATTGGTTTTTGTTTGGCATCAGTATCGCTACACTGGAATATGGTACCAGGAGCGAATCATCATTTGCAATGAGTGGATTTGAGGATTTCGGTTTTGGTTTGGCATCTGCATTGCTGCACTGGAATAATGCCAGGAGCCACTCATCATTTGCCCCGGGAGGATTTGGGAATTGGTTTTGTTTTGGTATCTGCATTGCTGCACTGGAATAATGCCAGGAGCAACTCATCATGTGCCCCGGGAGGATTTGGGAACTGGTTTTGTTTTGGCATCTGCATTGTTGCACTGGAATAATGCTGTAACGTTTTGAAAATCGTTTCGGTGAAATTTCGAAAAATCGGTAAAATAAGGGGGTTTTCTTTAAAAAGTCAAAATACAAATATCTTATTATAAAAATTAAATATACATATTCTAGCTATGTAATTGCTATTATTTGGTGTTTATTGAGCCGCTGGTAAAATTTCAAATTTTCTGAAAAAATATTATTTTATTATTATTTTAAGCCGTCACTAATACATTTAATTAGGGAAAATTACAAATTGGAATGAGTTGAAATAAATTTTGTGCATCATAAAATATTAAATAAAATTTTATCATGTGGTTTTTGGAACGAAATCATTTGCCAAAACGGTTTAGAAATTATTGAAGAAAAAAGGCTTTTTTTTAGCGTAAATGGATGTTTGGGGTATTGTATTTATCATTTTTCATCACCCCACACCCGTACCCACACCCACACACCCCCATTCACTTCTTCCCTTAGCTAAATTCAGAAGCCCCCATTTTTTCCCCACTTGAATTTCAAAGGAAAAGAAATGAAAGAAAAGAAAAGAAAATGGATAAATTAGTTAGACTTTTGATCTTGAATTGACTTTGACTTTCTCCCCATTTTTCTCCACCTCCCTCTCTCTCCTCCCCCACTCATTTTCTGGCCAAAATCTAAACCCCAACAGCCCTTCATTCTTCATCTCCTTCTCTTTAAAAAAGTTCTTCAAAAATGCTTGAAAAATCCATAAAAAATCAAGCAAAAATCCAAATCAAAATCCACCTCCTACCCATTTTCCCTTGGCTACCATAGCATGGATCTAGGGATTTAGATTTCAATTTGGGAGGCTAAGTGTGCTTGTGGGTTCTTCAAATTATTTGGGTATAAATTCTAACCTTTTTGCTTAATGTGTTGTTAATTGCTTAGGTTAGCTTAATTAATTGTTTAATTAGGTTTTTAATTAGTTTTAGGTGCATGATTTAAAATTCAAGAGAGGGGTTTGATTTTAAATTGGTATTTTGTGTTGTGAGATTTAGTTTATGTGATATAATTGACATATTAATGTTATGCTAAATCCAATTTAAGTTGCTAGTTTGCATATTTGTTAATTTAAAAGTGATAATTATATAATTGGTAAACTAGGTTTTTTAAATAATTATATTCTTATGAGATAAAATTCAAATTTAGGTTTCATGTCATTATAAAGATTATATTGAGTGGTTTAATACTTTTTGTTCATGGAAATCCAACATAAATTGTAGTTTGTGCATTTTTTTGCTTTGAAATTGTTAAAAAGGGTTTTTTGTAAACTAGAATATTAGGGTTTTTGGAATTTAATGAGATTAAATTCCGGAAATTGTTTCTATGACTTATTTAAGATATTTAATAAATTTATTGGCCTCTACATTCATTTAAACAACATGTTTTGTACAAAAACGGTGAATTGTGCTCGCTAGATTTTCGGAAAAATGACTTTTTAAGTGAAATTGGGGTTTTTGTGAGTTTTAACCTATTTTATATTAAAATTAGTGTTCGTGAATGTGCAAATGAGTGTGATTGGATTTTTCTCGATGGTTTGATGTTTGCACATCGACATCGAGGATTGGTTTGACTATTCTTGCATGCGTAGGCGATAGGTTTGGACCTATGCGTGATACGCGTGCCGATTTGATTTTCGTATGCCGTTTCGATTTCGAATTTAGTTTTAATGCGATATGGTGCGTTATGATATGTAGGTACCCCCATGTGGACTCCGAGAAGACAAGCAAGCGCGTGGCGACGTCGGTACCGGCTAGCGAGGACCAGGTGAGTAGATTTATATCTACGGGGAGAAGTCGGGTGGATGGCGTATAGCACCCCCGCAATCCGTGGTGATGTATACGGATGCGTATACACACCAACAATTTATGATATGTTGTTAGGATTTATTATTGATAATTTTAGATGGATATTGGTGTTGGACTGGTGCATGGTTACGAAACCTTAGGTAGTGGGTGCACTACACTTACACATACACACATATACATACTTGCATGCATTCCTTATTTCATATGTGCGTGTATGGAAATATATTTATATGTTCACATGGGTATGGGACTATGTGTTCACATACGGATTTGAGGAGGATACTTGGGATTGAGCTGAGTCAATGAGATTTGTTTGTGGTTGTGATCTCGGTGATATGGCAGGATTCGTACTTGAGGTACGTCCTGGTGTTATAGCGGATCTTGCGGCGGCGATACGGGTGAATAGTGTTATAAATAAATGGTCGACATGTGATCGTGATATGAGGCATAATATGCTAGGATATTGATATTAGGCCGTATCGGGCGATGTATACCCCTTGATGATGATATGTGCTGACGATATCGGTTTGTACGAGATTGTCGATCAGTAGTCAGATCATGAGTATATTGAGGATATTAGTATTGTACTAGACATAGGTCAGTACCCTAGACTATGATCTTGGATAAAGAGGATACCAGAGAAATAGTGTGAGGAATATGATATTGACCCGTACCCAGATTTGGGGATGCCGTACGACGGATTTACGTACGAGCTATATCTTGATGATTGATCCGCACTCTTGACTTGGGATGTCTGATTATAGATATGGTATCGGATATGATATTATTGAGGCGGGATCACCGACTAATATATATACAGGTATGTATATGTATCGACTCAGATGTTAGGCGGTTTCCTTACCTGTAGTCTAGCTTATAGCGTAGCCCTTTAGTTTAGTTAGTTGTTAGATTAGATTCGGTTCCTACCTATTTCAAAGCTTACGAATCGTGCGTATTTTTAAAGACAGCCTAAGGGATCCTACGGATATTTCAAAAAACGTATCTTTTCTTAAAAACACCGTAGCCCCTATTTTCAAAACCCCACGATTCGTGTTATTTCAAAAGACACCATTGTAGGACTTATATTAGGTTAAAACAGATTAATTATCGTTGCGTCTAGTATTCAGCTCCCGCTCATTATTGTTGTTTGCTCCGCATCACATGCTTATATTATGCTTCATATTCTACTGTTGATATCTTGTGGTTAGGACACCAGCACCATTACCGATGATGCGTATGTACCACGTACACTTACTTGCCGGCTCACACACATCTTCATCGGTAACTGCCATGTCACGTACACCTTAGAAAATATTATTGCTTGACATAGCCTGTTAGCTAATAGTTTAGACATGATATTAGTGTACTTGCCTTATATGTTAGTTTAGACATTATAGTTATTACCTGCTACCTCATGCATACTGTTATTCATTGTTATGCCGCCTTCATGGATTCTCATGCATATATTCACTTTTTACATGCTATTAAGGTTTTGGATTTGGATTTCCATGAGATATTGAGGTACTGAGATTTGATGATACAGGCCAGTCCGGATGGCCGGAGCCTGAGGTTTTGAGACATTGAGATTTATGTTTTGTGTCGATACTAGACACTGTTGATGCTGATTTCATTTATGATACCTCATTTTAAAAATACAAAGGAAATCTCACTAATTTATGAAAACAGTTTCTTCATTTACATGTATTCTGTTTTCATACATTCATACCTCATTCATATGATATATTGCAACCTGAGGCACTGACACGGGCACATGAGATCACACTCGGGTTAGTTATTACCCTAGCCATTGTTATAGGCTGCATGTTATTCATATATTTAAGGATATATTATGATCATTGACCTAGGTTGCGTTATTCATGCGATTTTCTGTTCGTAGATCTTTTTCTACTCACGAGTTGGCAACTCACCCCCGTTGTGCCCTAGTTTCTTGCAGGTGTTGCCGTACGGATTTCATTACGGCTTTGCGGGCACGGTTTCTTTTCGGGTGACTTGCTAGTAGATGGGTTTATTGTATCTTACCCATCATTATACCTTGTATATTATATTTCAGTTGTATCTAGAAGTTCCATCAACCAAACTTGTATTTTTTTGAGATAGAGACCAGTAATGTTATTCTTTCGACCATAGAGTAGCATGTTATATTTCTTGAGTTTCTTGCTGGTTGAGTTCCATTTCTGTTGTGATCCTCGCCTTTAGGCGTTGTATATTATGTTGCATACAGGTTGATTTGATATAGTTCTTCCTATTCTCTACTACTTCTCTTGGTTTGGATTTCTGGGTTTCGGCTTACTTAGCATACATACGCCTTGAGACATTCGTAGTCTAAGTGCCGGTCATGTTCCGTACTTTCGGGTCGTGACAAAGTTGGTATCAGAGCGTTAGGTTTTTACCTTAGGAGTATAGGATGACCCTTGGTTGATGGAATAGGTGACTAAAGTAGAGTGACGTACCGTTGATATGTTCCGCGGCATATTTACGACACGCCACTCCACTTATGAAGCCTTAGGATGTACATTTCCTTGTTCAGTATTATATTCCTTCCTGATCTAGCCTCATCGGTACCAGTTTGGTTTTGCTGCTATGGTTACGGGCAGGGAGAACTACGGTTAGAGTTGCGGTCAGCATGAGCTCGTTACGAACAAGGACTGACCAGAGCATTATTCCGGAGACACACGTTTGCAGAGATGTGTCTTGATTGTGTTTTGCGCCACGAGCGTTTGATGGATCGCTGTATGAGATTACTTGGACGTGCCGATCAGCACTAGAGGATTGAGCCACTGACAGAGGCCAGCCAGATACTGATGATCGTTGATGTATTGCTCATTCATGATGATTGAGGCACTGTTCAGCGTGCAGACGAGTGAGCCAGTTATTGCTGCGAACGACGGGATTTTGCCCAAATGTTGGAGCTATTGCAGTACGAGGTTGTACTAAGAGATTATAGGAGATCACTAGTCACCGAGGATGAATGACTAGGATATGTGGATTGTTCGCTAACCCGATGCGAGGTCATCAGATAGATTGATTCCAGCTAGAGACGACTTCACGTGGAGACGTTGGGAGTCGACAGAGACGATCGAATGTCAGAAACCTATTATTCCAAGTTTAAAGTAGTCGAAAAGACATGCAGGCAATTCTATGGTCCCTCTAGAAGAATGAAACCCTAACTCGACTTAATGACCGTGTGAAAGCCTTTGAACCTTCGGGTTTGCGGCAGTTTTACGGCGCCATTAGTGAGGCTTGGGTTTGCCCTTCTACGGCTGGACCACCGATGCTGTGGTATGTACTCGATACTATTAAACTGTTCCCAAGAGGTTGAGCTCTTGGGGGATTATGAGGTTTTGACGACTCGATCGGATGGCTCGACTTAATTCGGATGCTAGGTGGTGAGATGCATTCTTGGGAGACTCCAGATACGAGGATAGCCGTTGGAGCTCAGTCCATGCAGCCGTGACGAGACGAGTCCAAAGCAGACGACATTAGAGAAAAGTGGAGTAAGAGGTTCGCACCAGATCTAGATGAGATGACGTTCCACTCCACCGACATCAGAGAGGCGATGCGCATGCCGAGGCATGGTACTTGGACTTACCTTCCAGAAGGAGTCGCGATGAGTATGCAGTCGTTCCAGAGCAAGATGCAGATATAGGAAAGGACAATGACTTCCGGACAGTTGGCAGAGACGAGACATGGAAGAGACCGTGAGCAGGATTCCTTCCAGGACACTGCTGCAATGATACTTGCACCCAGGATCAGATGTGTCTCGTGCATTCAGAGAGCCAGAGGCCGACGCCAGTGATATGCTGCCTTGACAGGGCCGATGAGCCGATGGATTGTGAGATTGGTAATCCACGGAGAAGACTTGGACCCAGGAGTGGTCATGTTACGCACACCAGCAGGCCAGAGTTCATGATCATCGACGAGACGTCCCACTAGTGACCGCGACAGTTGGCCCGAGATTCTTAGAGGATGCACTTGAGCGGTACTGTTCCGCCATTATTGATTTCGATGTTTTGGGTGATTTATTCGTATGATTTGATTTTGATGATTGAGGATTTACGATCTTTGCACAGTGTTGCACTTGATATCGTTTTCGTGCTTTAGTTTCACATGTTTGTGATTTTATGGTTTTAAACAGTTGAGTTGATTTTGTGCGTATGCACGCACGCGATTTGGTTCCTGCACTCTGTATAGTTTATACATGCTGGCAGTGCAGTGACATGTATTTTGTGCACTTGGATACACTGGATTTCGATTTCGAGGGTGATGCTCGACATTTGTTTTGTGCATTTTATGCACCGGATTGGATTTTTAGCGCCTGTTGGGCGCCTGTTACGAGATGCGATTTGGTGCACACCAGATGCACTAATTCGAGATTTTTCGTGCATGTCAGATGCACCTGATTTTGCTGTCAGGCACACACGTTGCCTACGACAGATGTTTCGTGCACACCCGATGCACTTAGATGTTGTTTCTGTGTGCATGTATGGCACATTCATGGATTTTGATTTCCGTGCGCACCAGACGCACGTAGCATTCATGTGCATATTTTGGGATTTATTTCGTATAGAGCAGTACGTTTTTATGATATTGCTATGTGTTTTCGTACTGAGCAGGACTAGTCAGAGGACAGTACCTGAATATATTTTGCATGCATTGATAGTTATTGAAGAGATTTCCAAAAAGCGAGCTATAGCCTCAGTATTTACCTACGTGCCTGATATGACACAAAATGTTTAAAACAAGGAGACCCTTCTAAATTGTTTCCAAAACGGCGGAACGTACATTTCAAACAAAGGTATATGTATATAGTTATTTTCTTATGATAGACGTCCGCCACTGTGCAGTGTTATACGCGTTGCACAGCGACTTAAAGAGATTTGGCATACATTTCCTTCAGATACTTACATATATAGATTCGATATTTACATGTATAGTTTCGAGTTATGTCATATTGGTTTTGATTTGGATTTGGCATTGATGTCTTCTCCATGACTCCGATGATTGCGGGATGCTTGACGGAGTTTCGATTTGAGTCATATGCTCATTTTTCAAGCGCATGCGCTGCGCTACGATTTGTTTTATGTAGTTACAATTTCGGAGCCCCGACGACTTGATGGTTTTTCTTAGACGTCTTAGTATTTGGGGGAGTTTGAATTTAAATTCGGAGACCGAATTTCTTTAAGGGGGAAGATTGTAACGTTTTGAAAATCGTTTCGGTGAAATTTCGAAAAATCGGTAAAATAAGGGGGTTTTCTGTAAAAAGTCAAAATACAAATATCTTATTATAAAAATTAAATATACATATTCTAGCTATGTAATTGCTATTATTTGGTGTTTATTGAGCCGGTGGTGAAATTTCAAATTTTCTGAAAAAATATTATTTTATTATTATTTTAAGCCGTCACTAATACATTTAATTAGGGAAAATTACAAATTGGAATGAGTTGAAACAAATTTTGTGCATCATAAAATATTAAATAAAATTTAATCATGTGGTTTTTGGAACGAAATCATTTGCCAAAACGGTTTAGAAATTATTGAAGAAAAAAGGCTTTTTTTAGCGTAAATGGATGTTTGGGGTATTGTATTTATCATTTTTCATCACCCCACACCCGTACCCACACCCACACACCCCCATTCACTTCTCCCCTTAGCTAAATTCAGCAGCCCCCATTTTTTTCCCCACTTGAATTTCAAAGGAAAAGAAATGAAAGAAAAGAAAAGAAAATGGATAAATTAGTTAGACTTTTGACCTTGAATTGACTTTGACTTTCTCTCCATTTTTCTCCACCTCCCTCTCTCTCCTCCCCCACTCATTTTCTGGCCAAAATCTGAACCCCAACAGCCCTTCATTCTTCATCTCCTTCTCTTTAAAAAAGTTCTTCAAAAATGCTTGAAAAATCCATAAAAAATCAAGCAAAAATCCAAATCAAAATCCACCTCCTACCCATTTTCCCTTGGCTACCATAGCATGGATCTAGGGATTTAGATTTCAATTTGGGAGGCTAAGTGTGCTTGTGGGTTCTTCAAATTATTTGGGTATAAATTCTAACCTTTTTGCTTAATGTGTTATTAATTGCTTAGGTTAGCTTAATTAATTGTTTAATTAGGTTTTTAATTAGTTTTAGGTGCATGATTTAAAATTCAAGAGAGGGGTTTGATTTTTAATTGGTATTTTGTGTTGTGAGATTTAGTTTATGTGATATAATTGACATATTAATGTTATGCTAAATCCAATTTAAGTTGCTAGTTTGCATATTTGTTAATTTAAAAGTGATAATTATATAATTGGTAAACTAGGTTTTTTAAATAATTATATTCTTATGAGATAAAATTCAAATTTAGGTTTCATGTCATTATAAATATTATATTGAGTGGTTTAATACTTTTTGTTCATGGAAATCCAACATAAATTGTAGTTTGTGCATTTTTTTGCTTTGAAATTGTTAAAAAGGGTTTTTTGTAAACTAGAATATTAGGGTTTTTGGAATTTAATGAGATTAAATTCCGGAAATTATTTCTATGACTTATTTAAGATATTTAATAAATTTATTGGCCTCTACATTCATTTAAACAACATGTTTTGTACAAAAACGGTGAATTGTGCTCGCTAGATTTTCGGAAAAATGACTTTTTAAGTGAAATTGGGGTTTTTGTGAGTTTTAACCTATTTTATATTAAAATTAGTGTTCGTAAATGTGCAAATGAGTGTGATTGGATTTTTCTCGATGGTTTGATGTTTGCACATCGACATCGAGGATTGGTTTGACTATTCTTGCATGCGTAGGCGATAGGTTTGGACCTATGCGTGATACGCGTGCCGATTTGATTTTCGTATGCCGTTTCGATTTCGAATTTAGTTTTAATGCGATATGGTGCATTATGATATGTAGGTACCCCCATGTGGACTTCGAGACGACAAGCAAGCGCGTTGCGACGTCGGTACCGGCTAGCGAGGACCAGGTGAGTAGATTTATATCTACGGGAAGAAGTCGGGTGGATGGCGTATAGCACCCCCGCAATCCGTGGTGATGTATACGGATGCGTATACACACCAACAATTTATGATATGTTGTTAGGATTTATTATTGATGATTTTAGATGGATATTGGTGTTGGACTGGTGCATGGTTTCGAAACCTTAGGTAGTGGGTGCACTACACTTACACATACACACATATACATACTTGCATGCATTCCTTATTTCATATGTGCGTGTATGGAAATATATTTATATGTTCACATGGGTATGGGACTATGTGTTCACATACGGATTTGAGGAGGATACTTGGGATTGAGCTGAGTCGATGAGATTTGTTTGTGGTTGTGATCTCGGTGATATGGCAGGATTCGTACTTAAGGTACGTCCTGGTGTTATAGCGGATCTTGCGGCGGCGATACGGGTGAATAGTGTTATAAATAAATGGTCGACATGTGATCGTGATATGAGGCATAATATGCTAGGATATTGATATTAGGCGGTTTCGGGCGATGTATACCCCTTGATGATGATATGTGCTGACAATATCGGTTTGTACGAGATTGTCGATCAGTAGTCAGATCATGAGTATATTGAGGATATTAGTATTGTACTAGACATAGGTCAGTACCCTAGACTATGATCTTGGATAAAGAGGATACCAGAGAAATAGTGTGAGGAATATGATATTGACCCGTACCCAGATTTAGGGATGCCGTACGACGGATTTACGTACGAGCTATATCTTGATGATTGATCCGCACTCTTGACTTGGGATGTCTGATTATAGATATGGTATCGGATATGATATTATTGAGGCGGGATCATCGACTAATATATATACAGGTATGTATATGTATCGACTCAGATGTTAGGCGGTTTCCTTACCTGTAGTCTAGCTTATAGCGTAGCCCTTTAGTTTAGTTAGTTGTTAGATTAGATTCGGTTCCTACCTATTTCAAAGCTTACGAATCGTGCGTATTTTTAAAGACAGTCTAAGGGATCCTACGGATATTTCAAAAAACGTATCTTTTCTTAAAAACACCGTAGCCCCTATTTTCAAAACCCCACGATTCGTGTTATTTCAAAAGGCACCATTGTAGGACTTATATTAGGTTAAAACAGATTAATTATCGTTGCGTCTAGTATTCAGCTCCCGCTCATTATTGTTGTTTGCTCCGCATCACATGCTTATATTATGCTTCATATTCTACTGTTGATATCTTGTGGTTAGGACACCAGCACCATTACCGATGATGCGTATGTACCACGTACACTTACTTGCCGGCTCACACACATCTTCATCGGTAACTGCCATGTCACGTACACCTTAGAAAATATTATTGCATGACATAGCCTGTTAGCTAATAGTTTAGACATGATATTAGTGTACTTGCCTTATATGTTAGTTTAGACATTATAGTTATTATCTGCTACCTCATGCATACTGTTATTCATTGTTATGCCGCATTCATGGATTCTCATGCATATATTCACTTTTTACGTGCTATTGAGGTTTTGGATTTGGATTTCCATGAGATTTTCTGGATTTGGGGAAAACTGCAAAACATATACAAACTTCTTCTTTCTCTTTTTAAATAAAAAGCGCGGTTTTTCCCATGATGTATGAGTCGTCCACCATGAGTTTGCTGATAGATTTGGAGACCCGATTCGAGGAGTTGGATGAACCGTTTCGGGTACATGGTGGACTCGGTAAGGTACCCCGGGGCAAGAAGCTCGTGGTGATGACGATGAGCCTGGCAGGGGGAGACTACCTACCGGTGATTTTTCCCGACGCGTCGGATATCCAGAGGATACCGTCGTGGTCTTGAGATGGATGGTAGGGGCCGGTCTGGACTGACGGCGCCCTAGATATTGAGATTGAGACATTGAGATTTCGAGATATTGAGGTACTGAGATTTGATGATACAGGCCAGTCCGGATGGCCGGAGCCTGAGGTTTTGAGACATTGAGATTTATGTTTTGTGTCGATACTAGACACTGTTGATGCTGATTTCATTTATGATACCTCATTTTAAAAATACAAAGGAAATCTCACTAATTTATGAAAACAGTTTCTTCATTTACATGTATTCTGTTTTCATGCATTCATACCTCATTCATATGATATATTGCAACCTGAGGCACTGACACGGGCACATGAGATCACACTCGGGTTAGATATTACCCTAGCCATTGTTATAGGCTGCATGTTATTCATATATTTGAGGATATATTATGATCATTGACCTAGGTTGCGTTATTCATGCGATTTTCTGTTCGTAGATCTTTTTCTACTCACGAGTTGGCAACCCACCCCCGTTGTGCCCTAGTTTCTTGCAGGTGTTGCCGTACGGATTTCATTACGGCTTTGCGGGCACGGTTTCTTTTCGGGTGACTTGCTAGTAGGTGGGTTTATTGTATCTTACCCATCATTATACCTTGTATATTATATTTCAGTTGTATCTAGAAGTTCCATCAACCAAACTTGTATTTTTTTGAGATGGAGACCAGTAATGTTATTCTTTCGACCATAGAGTAGCATGTTATATTTCTTGAGTTTCTTGCTGGTTGAGTTCCATTTCTGTTGTGATCCTCGCCTTTAGGCGTTGTATATTATGTTGCATACAGGTTGATTTGATATAGTTCTTCCTATTCTCTACTACTTCTCTTGGTTTGGATTTCTGGGTTTCGGCTTACTTAGCATACGTACGCCTTGAGACGTTCGTAGTCTAAGTGCCGGTCATGTTCCGTACTTTCGGGTCGTGACAAATGCCAGGAGCAACTCATCATTTGCCCCGGGAGGATTTGGGAATTGGTGGCTTAGGTGACAGATTTAGATCCCTGTCACCTAAGGCTTTTCCATTTTATGGGCCGTGAGGGTCCCACAAAGCATTTTCTCCCTACGGGTCGTAAGGATCCCGCAGGTGTATTTTCTCCTTAGGAGTCGTGGGGACTCCTAAGTGTGTTGCTCCTTTGTGAGTCGTAGGGATCTCACGCGGGAATTTCCTCCTCACAAAGTCGAGAGGACTTTGCGAGTGCATTTCATTTCTTTTTTTTTACGATTTCGAGCCCTTTCGGGTTTTCACAAACTCGCCGGCAGTCCTGCTGTTTTTACTCACGGAGCCCTTTCGGGTTTTCATCCGTGCCCGTTTTGCTTGTGGACATACCGTTCTTCTTTTTTTTCTTTCCTTTTTTTTTTGGAGAGATCGGGATTGTTTTACACCCATGGATTGTATACGGTTTTGCAGGATGTATCATCCAGACCGTAGGGCCGGCAAAATTTTGGGACTTTGTTGGCGTCTGCATCGCGGCACTGAAATATGGTACCAGGAGCGACTCATCATTCGCCGTTGGGGTATGGGATTTGGTTGGCGTCTACATCGCTGCACTGGAATATGGTACCAGGAGCGACTCATCATTCGCCGCTGGGGTATGGAATTTGGAATTTGGTTGGCGTCTGCATCGCTGCACTGGAATATGGTACCAGGAGCGACTCATCATTCGCCACTTGGGGACTGGGGAGCGATGGCTTAGGAGACAGGTTTAGATCCCTATCGCCTAAGGCTTTTCAATTTTATGGACCGTGAGGGTCCCATAAAGATATTTTCTCCCTGCGAGTCGTAAGGATCCCGCAGGTGTATGTTCTCCTTAGGAGTCGTGGGGACTCCTAAGTGTGTTTTTCCTTCGTGAGACGTAAGGATCCCACGAAGGTTTGTTCTCCTCATGTATCGTGAGGACACATGAGTGGAATTCGCTCGTTCCCAGTTTAATGACTTAGAGGTCATCTGTTTCCAGTTTAGCGACTTGGAGGTCATCCGTTTCCAGTTTAGAGACTTAGAGGTCATCTGTTTCCAGTTTAAAGACTTAGAGGTCATCTGTTTCCAGTTTAACGACTTGGTGGTCATCTGTTTCCAGTTTAACGACGTGGAGGTCATCTGTTTCCAGTTTAACGACTTGGAGGTCATCTGTTTCCAGTTTAACGACGTAAAGGTCATCTGTTTCCAGTTTAAAGACTGGGAGGTCATCTGTTTCCAGTTTAGCGACTTAGAGGTCATCTGTTTCCAGTTTAACGACTTGGAGGTCATCTGTTTCCAGTTTAAAGACTTGGAGGTCATCTGTTTCCAGTTTAAAGACTTAGAGGTCATCTGTTTCCAGTTTAACGACGTAGAGGTCATCTGTTTCCAGTTTAAAGACTTGGAGGTCATCTGTTTCCAGTTTAACGACTTGGTGGTCATCTGTTTCCAGTTTAACGACGTGGAGGTCATCTGTTTCCAGTTTAATGACTTGGAGGCCATCTGTTTCCAGTTTAAAGACTTAGAGGTCATCTGTTTCCAGTTTAAAGACTTAGAGGTCATCTGTTTCCAGTTTAACGACTTAGAGGTCGATCGATGGGGAGCTTGGAATTTCGGGGTAGGGGCCGGCATAAGCGTTGCTAACACTGAAGCACATGTGCCAGGACACATAAGTGGGTCTTCCCAATGGAGCATAATTCCAAAGGCGGAGACCAGCCGCGTAACTGGTGATTACGGTGGGGCATGAGGGTGATGAGAATTATTTGAGCCCGTGGATTGTATACGGTACTCAATTTGGGGACTAACCGTAGGGCTGGAAGAATTTTGGGAAATTGGATTTTGGTTGGCGTCTGCATCGCTGCACTGGAATATGGTACTAGGAGCGACTCATCATTCGCCGTTTTTTTTTGTTGTTGTTTTTTTTTTGTTTTTGTTTTACCACGATTGCTCTATCATTTCAGCTTTTCTTATCGCGAAGGTCGCGATTGCCCTATCATTTCGGCTATTTAATCGCGGTTGCCCCATCATTTCGGCTTTATTTTCATTTTTATTTTTACTCACTGATTTTTATTGCGAGTTACCCCATCATTTCGGCTTTTCTTTATTTTTTTAATTTACACATTTTTGTTTATTTACATATATATGTATACATATATTTTTACATCCCCAGTTTAACGACCTAGAGGTCGATTGTTCCCAGTTTAATGACATGGTGGTCGATTGTTCCCAGTTTAATGACGTGGTGGTCTTCTTTGCTTATCCCAGCTCCTTGAACTTTGATCTTGGCGGAGCTGTGTTGACGACCTAGCTCTGTGGCTTGCCGATACATCCGAGGATTGTGAGGTTTTTTCCAAGCTTATATTCGTCCTCTGCCCAATCTTTGAAAATATAGCAGTCTTCGATGGTATGACCCACCACTCTATGATATGGGCAGTATATGGGATTGCTGGTCATGTTCATTTCCTGTGGCCTCTTTGGAACAGGCAGTTGCAGACCGTTGTTCAAGGCGTCCATGAATATTTTGCGGACTTTATCCCTCCTGAAGGAGTATACCTTCTTCTTTCTCTCCATTGGGGTAGGTGCCTTTACTGATGCTGGTCCTCGAGGCCAATCGGTCTTTGGTTCGCCCTTTTCAGATAATGGCACATGTCTGGGAGGATTAGGTTCCCGAAAGGTTTCGGTCTCCATTTGCATGAAATCGACGGTCGTAGCTTGACTGCTTACTAACGCGCCTTTAGACAGTTCTATCTCTCTCGCCATGTATTGCCTTTCGACCCAATCTTTGAAGACGAAGTAGTCTTCAATGGCATGACCTATCACCCCGTGATAGGGGCAATATTCTGGGTCGTCGGTCATATTCGCTTCTTGCGGTCTCTTTGATTCCGGCAGTTGTAGACCGTTTCTTAGGGCGTCCTTGAATATCTTGTGGACTTTTTCCCTTTTGAAGGAATAGACCTTTTCCAGCTTCGCTTTCAGAGGCGATTCTCCCCCGGCGTATGTATCGGAGGGATTGGAGGCTGATTGCGGCCGTTTTTCTCGAAGGCGCTCCGCTTTTAGGTTGGAAGGGATATCAGTTGGCTGCCCCCGGGTATCAATCCCTGGCTCATGAGCCAAAATTTGATTCTGCTGTAATTGCAATCGGGCGACTTGGGTCGCGAGATCTGCCACGACGTTTGCCAGCTCGTCGACTTTGGAATAGACCTCGGCCATCTTCTCATCCCTGTCCTGAAATTGCCTTTGAAGCCATTGGAATAATGCTTGCTCTGTAGTTCCGGCTATGACAACCGGGTAATCTTTATTTCCTGAGCTCAATTCCGTAGGAACCATGGGCTCCTCTGGCTTATCGGCCTGAGCGGGCTCTTCATCATTTAGATCGAGCCGATGCAGGGTAGCGTCAACCGTATCATCACCATGGCTGTGAAGAAGAAGAGGGTTCGTTTCTTCATGTCCGGCCATGTAGACAGTGTGGATAACACATTCAGCCGTTCTTTCACCACTGGCAGCTGGTTTCGCGGAGCGGTCCGGGCTTTGGAAATTCATAAATTTTAACATGGCCAGAGCCCTAGCCCTTTTGTTGGCTCTATATCTGAGCCACTTCTGCCTCAGCTTCTCTGCCTTAAGCGCTTGGCAGGCTTCTGCTCTTCGGGAAGCCGCCAAAGGCCGAGTGATGGGGAGACTTGAGAAGATACCCAATCGAGCAGTTGTCAGAGACACCGCCGGAGCTTGCTCGAGAGGCCTTGTTGCTTTGTTGGTGTTGATTTCCTTGCCCCCAGCTGGGGCTAAGGAAAGTCGTTCAGACACCGACTTGTGTTTGGGTTGGGGCATCCTCGAGACTACCACGTTTGGCCTCCTGCCTTTCGAGACCAGTTTGTCTGTTGCTGGAGCTTGAGGAGCTGGGATGGCGCCAATTGGTATGAACATAATAGAGCCGAATGGTAGCAGCGGCTCCTCCCATTGTTGCCCGAGACTGGCCGGAAGGACCGTCCTGGAGTCCATCTTCATCGTGTAGGAGACGGGAGTCGTGCTGAGAGCTGAGATCGTCCTTGGAGACATTGTTGGAGGGTGATTGCTTGAAGACCTGCATGAAATAGCATTATTTTAGTATAAATACAGATATGTACATTGATTGAGTTCGCATGAACGCTTGACCCGAAATATAGGAGGAGAGATTGGTCCGACCGGGCGTGCCAGAAGCTGTAGGGTGTTTTTCATCACCCCATTGAGATGGGAATACGCGCGCTCTTGTCAGGCGTACTACAGATTCCCCCTGCCTAGGGTAGGCGGGGGTTTAATGATTGTGGGGATCCGAATCTCCGGCAGCCGCGAACTAAGCTGCCGTTAATTACCCCCCGCCTTTGGGGCGAGGGAACCTCCGATTGACGGATTAAACTGGTCATGCGAACTCAATGTGCAGTGTACGTGTATTGTGTTTTGAAAGGGGGGTTTGGATATATCGGGAGCCACACAAAGTTTTTTACGGGGGTCCCGCTACCCGGATAGCGGGCTGGGGGTCAAGGGGGCTAGCAGCCCCCTTGCGGGGTGCGGGACAGCGCCCCGTTAGAAATTTTTTTCTAACAGGGACAGTGTCGTGGAGTATGTGTGTGTATAAATATGTATATATATGTATGTACATAAAACTAGGGGAAAAGACATCCAAAGGATGCGTGGGGCAGCACCTTGGGCGCTGTGGGCCTAGGTGCTGTGCGCTCAGGCGCTAGAGTGCCACGTGTCGGCACGTGGGCGCTCTGCGCTTGAGTGCTGGGCGCTTGAGCGCAAGTGCGCCACGTGTCAGCACGGGGACGATTTGCGCTTGAGCGCTTGCGCTTGAGCGCAAGCGCGCCACGTGTCGGCATGGGGGCGACTTGCGCTCGGGCGCTTGCGCAGGAGCGCAAGCGCTCCACATGTCGGCACCGGGGCAACTTGCGCCTGAGCGCTTGTGCTTGAGCGCAAGCGCGCCACGTGTTGGCACGGGGGCGACTTGCGCTCGAGCGCTTGCGCTTGAGCGCAAGCGCTCCACGTGTCGGCACCGGGGCGACTTGCGCTCGAGCGCTTGCGCTTGAGCGCAAGCGCACCACGTTTCGGCACGGGGGCGACTTGCGCTCGAGCGCTTGCGCTTGAGCGCAAGCGCGCCACGTGTCGGCACCGGGACGACTTGCGCTCGAGCGCAAGCGCTCGAGCGCAAGCGCGCCACGTGTCGGCACGCGGGCGCTCTGCGCTTGAGCGCCGGCGAGCAAGGAGGCTTTTAGCCTAAGAAACAGAAGCTATGCTTCAAAAAGAAAATATTTGTTGTTTTATATATATGGAGTTAAACTCCTAGGATGTTTTGAAGCTGATGAAGGGGGTTCTTCTTCTTCCTCATGTTATTTGGCCGGATCTTGAAGATCAAGAAGTAGGAGATTTTAAAAATCACTCCTTTTTAAGATCTGATGGAAGATCTGAGTTCCTCTTTGTGGGTTTTGTGGTGGAAAACTACTTAGTTTTGGAAAAGAAAAAGTAAAACTCTTGATTTAATTCAAAGAAATGAGAAGGTTTAGAACCTTGGAGAAGGAGCAGGAGACACAAAGAACCCTATTTTTGGGGGAATGAAAAAGTATTGCTTTATTCATCATCATGTTGCCTTTTATAGGCTTACATATTTGCATATAGCCCCTTGGGCTTTACAAAATGGCATTTTGCCTTTTCCATGGCTCATGTGCCATTACATTTTTGCACATAAGCCATGGGCTTACAAGATATTGGCTTTATGCCCATTTTACATACATTCATGTATAAAAAATTACATAATAATTATTTATTACATGATTTTGTCGTTGCCATGGGGAGGCTGTCCGTGGGCTTGACTTGGGCATGGGTCCGCTTGACCTGGGCTTGGGCCCACCTAGCTTGGGGGTTGACCTTGACTTTGACTCGGTCAACCGGGGTGTAAATTTTTACCCCAACACACCCCATCGCCTCACCACCGACCCGCTCCCGGCGAGCTCCTCATCGACGCTCGCCGACCATCGTCGACCCCCTTGCCTCGCCAGCAACCTTCACCGCACTGCAACCACCACTCATTACCCCAAACCACCGAGCACCCCTCGCTCGAGCTCCAACTCTCCCGACACCCTGTTCCGGCCACCTGCTGCACGCCGACAAGCTCCCTTGCTGCCCCGAGTCGCCTCGTCGACCCGAGCACCACCTCCTCATCACCGCCGAGCCTTCTCTCTCACTCCCTCTCTTTCTCTATCTCTCTTTGATTCTCTCTCACTCTCTCTCTCTGTCTCTCTCTCTAAATTCCCATCCCTCTCTCTCTGCGTCTCTCTCTCTCCCCCTCTAATCCCTAACTCTCTCTCTCTCTCTGTCTATACTCTAACTCTTTTTTCTCTGTATCTCTCTCCCTCTAAATCTCTCTCTCTTTGTCTAACTCTCTCTGTTCCATCCCTCACTCTTTCTGTTTTCTTTCTCTCTCTCCCTCTCTACACTTCTCTCTCTCGCCCCTCTGGCAACCCCCACTGCACATCGCCGTCGCTAAGTCACCGCCGACGAGCCCCTACAAACCACCGCACAACCACCATCGCTACAAGCCCTCAAGCTTCAAGCCAAATAGCCCGGTAATTCATCGAACACCTGCAATCGTCGGAAACTCCGCTATTCCAGCCGCCGTCATCGCCGTCCAAGCCATCTCCACCATCATTGTGCCCATCGCCGTCGTCGACGCAGCAGCCGTCGCAACGCCAGCGCACGTCCGTTCCACTCACCGAGCCATCAAGCACAAGATCAAGCTCTACCGAAGCCAACCCTTGTCGTGTTGGCGTTCGTGCCGCTGCCGCTACCGTGTATCGCCAGAACATCTCCAGGCAAGTACTTGTCCTTGCTACATGCTAATCTATTCGAGTTACAAACTTATATCATATAGATTTCAAGTTTACAATATTCAATAGATTATGTGCTATACCTGTTCGATGCATGATCCCAATGAGATTATTCATCTATTTTGACGGAATTGGATTGTTTATGTTGTCCCATGTAGTGACGAACATCCTGTATAAATTTCACTGGAAAATACGACTGTTAATGACTAAAACGATTACCCCCAAATATACCTGTAAAACTGGAACTTTGCCGTACCTGAAAACCGTTAAAATCACCGTAAATTATGTACATACTGGAATGATGCATTCGAGGTCTTAAATCGAAGCCTACTCGACGAACTAAAACCTTATGCAAATTTCTAATGGTTTCTGTATTTAAATTATGATAATATTTGGATCGGAGTGCGACTCTGGAATACAGTCCAGAGCGATTCTGATTATAGCTTACTGTCCCGAAATGGGTACCACCAGGTTTCCTTAACTCATGGGTTGCGGAACTCTGTTGTTTATTAAATTTTAATCTATTAGCTAGACAACACAAGTGGTTTCATTATGTTTCGTTATCGTTTGTTATTTAATCTGTAATTTAAAAGATGGGGACGTATAACAGTCCCAACAGAATCAGAATTGACATACTAGTATTGAAGAGTGTTTATCTCCTGACGTACAGACGCGGTTGAGAATAAGTCTATTGCGTTGAAAACCTTATTGGAAACCTTAGATTTCACTCAACTATGGCGTCGCTAAATTCTGATCCCAACTGGGATTAAAATGCGTTGCGAAACGGACTTCCGATTCTCAAACCGGATTTCCAGCCGTGAACGCTTAAAATGAAATGGCCATAATTAGTGATCCTGGAACCCGATTGGCGTGAAACCAAATTTGCTGGATAGATAACTGAACATACTAATTATTCCCCGTTCATCGTTTCGCTAAACTGTACACGTATGATTTATGATAAATCGTGCAAGTGATAGAATATTGTTTTATGACATCTTAATCATGCTTTACATACTGTTTCCTCATCATATCATACGTTTGTCACTGCATTGATAACCTAGTGATCATGTGCATTACCCAGTGTTAGGTATTAGTGATGATTGTGGCAAGTACGTTAGTGTTCGTGCATAAGTGAATAAGTGAAAGTGACACGTACTTGTACACAATCAGTGAACCTTATTATTCTATTGCATTGTCGACGTCTGTGGGACGCGTGTACGTGTGACTATAAGTGGTATGGGACACTTATGGAAGCTCTTGCATGGGTGTCACAGATAAGTCACCAGACACTGCCATTTATCTTGGGTATTAGTCGGGACGTGCTTGATGGAGATCCTGTCTCCAGTTCTCGCGCAGACTCGCCACAGAACGACTGGTATTTGAGGTTATGGTTAGCGTTTGATGTAGACCATGGGGTGTGGGGTAGTTTGAGTGTGAGTTCAACAGAATCTTGGGAGTCCCATGCCGGCTTATATATAGAGAGATATATGGAGATTTACAGGGTACATGATTATTACCGTGAGTTACATGTTGGGCCCGTGGTCCCTTGCCCTTGGGTCCTACCCTTGGGTGGAGGACACTCGCGAGTGGTTGACTCTCACACTTGGAATGACGATAGGCTTAGTGACCTGTACAGTGAGACTTAGAGACTGATAGGGATAATGGCTTTGATATACATTACTTACCATTGTTGACATAGCTGGCATATTATATTACTGTTTTACTGTTCACCTAATCCATTAGACACTACTTTGGTTACTGCATGTTCATGTCTATACCGTTCTGATTTACTGTTATATATATCTAATATCAATGTTCGAGTTGTCACATGTATCTATATATTATATTGCTATTGTGTCGCTCTGACGACCTGAGTATGCATGCTCAGTGTGAGGAGTGGATCTAGCTTGGACCAGGACTAGACGTGCATCGCGGACATTTTGATCAGCTATCCAGAGTTATACTCTTTTTACCACTATCAGGTCAATTTCTTGTATTTGATTTGTTTCAGTTACTGCATTTCTCATTACCTGCGCATTCTCTACTGATTACCATGTAAAGCTAGAAGCCGAAGTGTGACTGCGGCAGGACTTTTCCTTGACTGTAGGAGCACGGCTGGCCTTGTCAACCCCTCGTATTCCGTATTTTGGGAAGCGGGGCGTGACATGGTTTAGTTGGTATCAGAGCCAGGTTTTGATTCGATTGGGATTGCAGTTTTCCGTGTATAGTTCGACAATCTGAGACATCCCTCGGTCTAGGTTGTAAACTTGTTATTCCTGATCCATATTCACATAGTGTGTTCTGCTATCCATTCGCTAGGGTTTCAGGTGACTTGGCAAAGTTACGTGGTTGTAGTTGTGAACTACATCATACTTACACTACCGTACTCTGTTTAAGTGACTTAGAGCCCTACTGTTTATTTCCACTTGTAATGAATCTCATCACATCTGATATTCTTGAATCCTTGCCCAATCCGTATTATATTTTGATTCTTCTAGCTTGTGCCTTATATCGTCCTCAAAATTATTGTTTCGGGACCATGTCGTCCAACGACTTTTCCTCTATCTCCACTCCCCAGAATCAGACCATTGAGATTCTGAGAGTACTGCAAGGTCTGAAGGAAGCCCAGGAGCGGACGAACGACTTGTTAGCTGAAGGACTGAGAAGGCAGGTGAATCAGGCACCAGCGGGAGTCTCAAATTGTAAAGGGATCCCTGTTAGATGAGAAAAAGAGAAGAAGATGAAGCGCCAATTTGTTTCCCCGCGACAGAAGCAGCAGAAGACCCAATGTTGTGGGTACTGCAAGAGGCCAGGACACCATCAGAGGGATTGTCGCCGCGTCCAAGGGAAATGTCTGATTTGCGGATCCAGCGAACATCTTATCAACGGTTGCCCAAAAAGGAAGGAACTACAAGGAGGAGACTAGTCCACACTCTCCACTTCTGCCAGGTGATGATTGCGTAGTTCGAACCTCGAGGATAAGACGGACCCAGCGCAAGATTCAACTCGCGTAAGAGAATGCAGCGGTCTAGTAGTCAAAGAAAAATTTTCATGCTTTCTATTTTCAATAGAAATGTTGTCATCCTCTTATAAATATTTCCTTTCGTTTGAAATCTTGTATCCGTCGAACTTTTAGTTGAATGCAATAAAACTTTGAGTCATGATGTATGTATCATTCTCTTGCTTTCCCCCTTATTTATGCTATCCATTACAGCAGCATTTTCTTATTTTGATTTTTCCGTCCTTGCCTACCGCATATTTTCTTGTACTCTGTATCCTGGGTTATTTTCTCAATATGTTCCATTATCTAATCATGACTTCTTCTTTTCAGGCCATGGCCCACCCTGGAGCAGCGCCGCATTTGGATGAGGATGCACAGTCATGTGTTTTCTTAGACCGCACGGTGATGAGTTCTGACGATGAGATCAACGGTCCCCAGGTCATTTTCGGAAACAGCGATTCAGAGGACGAAGGAGCAGCCATCCCAAAGTTTGACATGATAGGCGATTCCGACGAAGAGGGAGGAGACCCTGAAGAGAACCCGATAGAGGAAGATCATGAGGAAGACCCGATAGAAGAAAAATCCAGTGGAGGAAAATCCCATGGAAGAGAATCCAGAAGAAGAGAATCACATGGAAGCAGATCTCGATGAAGAAGCTCCAGCCGAGGAAGGAGGACCAGAAGAACAAGACCCTGCGGTGGAAGAACTCCCAATGGCAATCTCCGCGAGGCGCTATGGAAATAGACGTCCCTACCTGAGTGCGCGAGCCTACCACAACCTGCTGAACCTCCACAACCGTGAGTGACGGGATTTTTAGATGTTGTCTTCTCTGGCCAAATAAATTTATGTACAGTTTAGGGCCACCTTCGTTTTTCGAGAGTGCTTTGTTTCGAATTTTTTTGAATGAAATAAATCGCTGAGTTCACCAATCTTTCGATCTTCTTAGTTCACTTGATGCTTGATTATTTCTTATATACATTTAGTTTCTGCTGAGATCTGTCCACCGCTACTCCTTGTATTGTTTTAACCTTAACTAAGATTAACAAGTACCGCACCGATCTTTTAGTAGGTCCACCCTTCATCCTTCGTCTGTGCCTCGTTCGAGATCCTTCTGGGAGGGGAAATTTTTAGTGAAATTTCCGAGTTCGCTAACCCTTCAAATTTTGATTCATATGATGTATCGACCATTATCCTCCCCATACAGTTTCCCCTTGTAGTCCTTGCTGCTCACCCTTACCCCAATCTCTTTGACCTTCAGCCTAAAGCCGCCACACTCCGACCTTTGAATGAGCCACACTTCCTTGTAATCCCTATCCTAGCTAGCCCTATACTTTTTTTATATTTTTCCTGTTACCCTAACTATATTTAGGGACATTATTATTCGAGAATTTGGTTTTCATTATTTTTTATTTATCGAAGAGTGTGTTTTATTGACTATCCCTGTTTTACGCACTTCAAGTATTTCACTACTAGCTTTCACATTATTTTCGGTAGCGCAACCTTACATCGCGCATATTTTCGTTCCATGTTTCTTATTTTCGTTATGTGGGTTTTCTAAGTTATTTTAAAACTATTTGATCGATACATTATCCTAAAATGTTTTAACCTACCGACAACTCTTTCACTACTTTATTGTCGTTACTTTATTTTCGGGTATTGTGCATATGGTTACTATTATAAATGGTTGTGTCTTATACTTATTATTTTTAGCTGCGCTACCTTTGATGTGTGAGGTGTGCAAATGTTTAGGATCTCGATTTTATCTAGCACGCCTCGAATGTTATTATTCGTTATTGCTATTCTAATTTTTGTACATATGGGTTTCCCTCATAATTGATTTCTACCTTATACATTTTAGATCTATTCTCTTAGTTGTATTAATTGTATACATATGTAGACCTTCAAATTTCTTCATCCACCTATTTCTAGTAAAGCCATATGTGTTAGTTTGCGATATACTAGCTTTCGCTTATGATTTTATAACTTATCGTTTATTTTAAATTTCGAGGACGAAATTTTTGTAAGGGTGGTATGATGTAATACCCGGTTCTTTTATTCACCAATATCAATATTTTTATAAAAAGGGTTAATTACAAATTTATTTATTTATATCTATAAACTATTTTAAATATTTTAAAACTCCAAATCCATTTTATTTTTCCCCTCTCTTTTCTCAAACCGTAATCCCAAATTCCTCATTTTCTTTTATATAAATCTCTATTCACGGCCCATTCTTTTTATTAAAATCAAACCCAGCACTGAAATCCTCGGCCCAATTCTTTTTTTATAAAAATTAAACCCAGCCCAACTCTTATATTCATTTTCCTCAAAGCCCGGCCCAGCAGTTTCCTCAGCCCACGAATTTAAAACGAATTTATTTTATTCCGGCCCATTCCCTTCAGCCCGCACTTGCAAAACCGGCCCGGCCCACACCCGACTCCCCTTCTGCCCCAACGTATCTCCCCTTTTCCCGCTACCTGCTCCCCGATCCGTTTCCTCCACCTGCGCTCGCGCCTACGACGTGCGACGTTACCACTCGCGATCCCCTCAATGTTCTCCTCTTGTCTCTCCTCATTCCCCACTCTCTCAAACCTCCTCCTCTCTCTCAACCTATCACGAAATCCACTGCACACCCCATCCCCTCACCACCGACCCGCTCCCGGCGAGCTCCTCATCGACGCTCGCCGACCATCGTCGACCCCCTTGCCTCGCCAGCAACCTTCACCTCACAGCAACCACCACTCATTACCCCAAACCACCGAGCACCCCTCGCTCGAGCTCCAACTCTCCCGACACCCTTTTCCGTCCACCTGCTGCACGCCGATGAGCTCCCTTGCTGCCCCGAGTCGCCTCGTCGACCCGAGCACCACCTCCTCATCACCGCCGAGCCTTCTCTCTCACTCCCTCTCTTTCTCTCTCTCTCTCTTTCTCTCTGATTCTCTCTCACTCTCTCTCTCTCTGTCTCTCTCTCTAAATTCCCCCCCCCCTCTCTCTCTCTCTCTGCGTCTCTCTCTCTCCCCCTCTAATCCCTAACTCTCTCTCTCTCTCTCTCTGTCTATACTCTAACTCTCTTTCTCTCTGTGTCTCTCTCCCTCTAAATCTCTCTCTCTTTATCTAACTCTCTCTGTTCCATCCCTCACTCTCTCTGTTTTCTTTCTCTCTCTCCCTCTCTACACTTCTCTCTCTCGCCCCTCTGGCAACCCCCACTGCACATCACCGTCCCTAAGTCACCGCCGACGAGCCCCTACAAACCACCGCACAACCACCATCGCTACAAGCCCTCAAGCTTCAAGCCAAATAGCCCGGTAATTCATCGAACACCTGCAATCGTTGAAAACTCCGCTATTCCAGCCGCCGTCATCGCCATCTAAGCCATCTCCACCATCATTGTGCCCATCGTCGTCGTCGACGCAGCAGCCGTCGCAACGCCAGCGCACGTCCGTTCCACTAACCGAGCCATCAAGCACAAGATCAAGCTCTACCGAAGCCAACCCTTGTCGTGTTTGCGTTCGTGCCGCTGCCGCTGCCGTGTATCGTTAGAACGTCTCCAAGCAAGTACTTGTACTTGCTACATGCTAATCTATTCGAGTTACAAACTTATATCATATAGATTTCAAGTTTACAATATTCAATAGATTATGTGCTATACCTGTTCGATGCATGATCCCAATGAGATTATTCATCTATTTTGACGGAATTGGATTGTTTATATTGGCCCATGTAGTGACGAACATCCTGTATAAATTTCACTGGAAAATACGACTGTTAATGACTAAAACGATTACCCCCAAATATACCTGTAAAACTGGAACTTTCCCGTACCTGAAAACCGTTAAAATCACCGTAAATTATGTACATACTGGAATGATGCGTTCGAGATCTTAAATCGAAGCCAACTCGACAAACTATAACTCTATGCAAGTTTCTAATGGTTTCTATATTTAAATTGTGATAATATTTGGATCGGAGTGCGACTCTGGACTGCAGTCCAGAGCGATTCTGATTATAGCTTACTGTCCCAAAATGGGTACCACCAGGTTTATTTAACTCGTGGGTTGCGGAACTCCACTGTTTATTAAAGTTGAATCTGTTAGCTAGACAACACAAGTGGTTTCATTATGTTTCATTATCGTTTGTTATTTAATCTGTAATTTAAAAGATGGGGACGTATAACAGTCCCAACAGAATCAGAATTGACATACTAGTATTGAACAGTGTTTATCTCCTGACGTACAGACGCAATTCAGAATCTGTCTATTGCTTTGAAAACCTTATTGGAAACCCTAGATTTCACTCAACTGTAGCATTGCTAAATTCTGATCCCAACTGGGATTAAAATGCGTTGCGAAACAGACTTCCGATTCTGAAACCGGATTTCCAGCCGTGAATGCTTAAAATGAAATGGTCATAATTAGTGATCCTGGAACCCGATTAGCATGAAACCAAATTCGCTGGATAGATAACTGAACATACTACTTATTACCCGTTCATATTTTCGCTAAAATGTACACGTATGATTTATGATAAATCGTACAAGTGATAGAATACTGTTTTATGACATCTTAATCATGCTTTACATACTGTTTCCTCATCATATCATACATTTGTCACTGCATTGATAACCTAGTGATCATGTATATTACCCATTGTTAGGTATTAGTGATGATTATGGAAAGTACGTTAGTGTTCGTGCATAAGTGAATAAGTGAAAGTGACACGTACTTGTACACAATCAGTGAACCTTATTATTCTATTGCATTGTCGACGTCTGTGGGACGCGTGTACGTCTGACTATAAGTGGTATGGGACACTTATGGAAGCTCTTGCATGGGTGTCACAGATAAGGCACCAGACACTGCCATTTATCTTGGGTATTAGTCGGGACGTGCTTGATGGAGATCCTGTCTCCAGTTCTCGTGCAGACTCGCCACAGAACGACTGGTATTTGAGGTTATGGTTAGCGTTTGATGTAGACCACGGGGTGTGGGGTAGTTTGAGTGTGAGTTCAACAGAATCTCGGGAGTCCCATGCCGGCTTATATATATGGAGATTTACAGGGTACATGATTATTACCGTGAGTTACATGTTGGGCGCGTGGTCCCTTGCCCTTAGGTCCTATCCTTAGGTGGAGGACACCCGCGAGTGGTTGACTCTCACACTTGGAATGACGATAGGCTTAGTGACCTGTACAGTGAGACTTAGAGACTGATAGGGATAATGGCATTGATATACATTACTTACCGTTGTTGACATACCTGGCATATTATATTACTGTTTTACTGTTCACCTGATCCATTAGACACTACTTTGGTTACTGCATGTTCATGTCTATACCGTTCTGATTTACTGTTATATATATCTATTATCAATGTTCGAGTTGTCACATGTATCTATATATTATATTGCTATTGTGTCGCTCTGACGACCTGAGTATGCATGCTCAGTGTGAGGAGTGGATCTAGCTTGGACCAGGACTAGATGTGCATCGCGGACATTTTGATCAGCTATCCAGAGTTATACTCTTTTTACCACTATCAGGTCAGTTTCTTGTATTTGATTTGTTTCAGTTACTGCATTTCTCATTACCTGCGCATTCTCTACTGATTACCATGTAAAGTTAGAAGCCGAAGTGTGACTGCGGCAGGACTTTTCCTTGACCGTAGGAGTACGGCTGGCCTTGTCAACCCCTCGTATTCTGTATTCTGGGAAGCGGGGCGTGACAGTTAACCACATGCGTACATTAGTATACTTGTAGAAGATTATATACCTAGTCCCTATTCCTTAGCCGTTGAGCTATATCTACATATGTGTGTGTGTACTTTATATGATATAAGTATATATATGACATGAGAATGGATACAGTATGAGTATACATGATATGATATGAGATGAGTTGGTGTACGCGACTATAGATCCGTACCGTATTGATGGATGATATCGTACGAGGGATATTCCATATGTGACATGATGAAGATTGATTGCCGAATATGGCTGATATTTATTTTGACTCGAGGAGTCTTGCTAATATTTCAAAATGGAAATTCATGAGATGTTTAGAGCCATACTTACTTTCAAAATTAACGATTCGTTACGTACTTTAAAATAATAATGTCAAGGGTGCGCTACGACTTTTCAAATAATATTTATTTCAAAAATATCGTAGGCCCTTATTTCGAAAACAACGTTTCGTGCTATTTTAAACTATAACTGTATGACTCATACGTAGTTGGATATTTTAATACTTTTTCACGATATGATTTCATTATTTTGCATACGCTTGCATTTCGATTTCTTATGATATATACCACGTTTATTCCTTTAACCCTACTTGATTTCATTTGCCAGGACACGCGCACAATTACCGATGATTTCATGTTGTACTTGCACATACTCTCATGTTACATCTACACCTCATCGGTAATTGCTACGCCACGTACACATATATCACCCGTATCGCACTATACCCTGTTAGCATTATAGATTACTATTTAGTACCCGGCACCATATACTGTTCCAGATATTGTACTTTTTTACATTGCTTATACGAATACGCTTATATGAACACACTTGCCATGCTATATCACATCATACTATATTCCTACCAGTACCTTAGATTGCTGCTCAATTCACATCAGCATGCATTATATTACTGTTCTGTGCCTTTACAAGTTGTTCCATTATTGCCATGTTTTTATGAGAGTGTTTTCATGGGATTTCTAAGATTTAAAACCGCGGATACGATTTTATAAAACTTGTGAATATTTTATAAAATGCGGTTTTCTCTTGATATGATACTTTGGCGTCTACCATGAGTTTTCTCAGTTCTGAGATATGAATATTATTCGATTCGAGGAGTGAGGAGTCACCATTTACGGATACACAGTGGACCCAGTATGGTACCCAGGGGCAAGAAGATCATATAGAAAGGCATTGAGCCTGGCTGGGAACACTACCTACCGGTGACAGTATAGAAACTCGGCAGATATCTGGAGAATACCGACCGGTGTGATATAATACAGATGGATATGAGTGCCATTCTAATGAGACGACGCCTGAGAGAGGGCTGATCCGAGAGACAACGCCTAAGATATGAGGATTTCGAGTGTCGATATTGGACACGGGATTTATGAGGATTTCGAGTGTTGGTGTTTTATGATGATTTCGAGTGTCGTTGATGGACACTCATTGGATGATATATATATGTGTGTGTGTGTGTGTGTATGGATGACATGTTACCACATATTAATACAGACACGGTATTATATATATACACGTTCACTTTTGGTACCACATAACATGATATTATTATACAGTATGACTTAAGTAGATTTTTATGCATTCGATTTCTACCTGATGATGTTTTCAACTCACGAGTTGGCAACTCACCCCCATTATGCCATAGATTTCTTGCAGGACCGACCGCTTGGATCAATAGCAGCTTGCTTGCACGTTTCTTCTTTGAGTGATTGTTTGGTAGATAGGTTACATTACAGATTGTAACAGCCGTTTGTATATGTATATTCAGTTGTGATCTAGTTAAAAACTCCATCAACCAGACTTGTATATTTTGTGGATTTATAAACCAAGACTTGTGTATTCTTTTGGACTTAGAAACTAGACTTGTATATTGTTCTTTTATATGACGAGTTGGTTACAGTTGAGTTGATGATATTTTTATCATTTCTTTTATTCTTTTCTTGTGTTGATTTTCGCCTTGGGCGTCGTATATACTGCGTGGTTGTGATTCCGCCGTTTGGGTGATGAGATAACTCTCGATTAGGGATGAGAATTATATTTATGTATATGTACTAATTTTTATCAAAATTTACAAAGGAAGTGTTGCTAAATTTTAAACGACGAAAATATTTTCAAACTTTAGTCTACAACCCACTTGTATTTCAATAAACTTTTCGTATACTTTAAAAAACAGAACTTGATTTCATAAATAACTCTTTTTCAACACTTCACCTCTATTATTTACTTAAAAGTTTTAGATTCCTGATTTTCGGCTTACTTGGTTCTCGGTGGGGTCCTATAGACTTCACGTGATTCAAGTGCCGGTCACGTGCCGTTTCCAGGCCGTGACACCTCCGTCGAACTTGTGGCCAGTGGGGTTAAAGTTTTGTGATTTGGAGATAGAGTATGGATCTCAATGAGTGGTTGATTGATATTGACGCCGAGCTACCTGCAAAGAAGTCCCGGGGTGGGAGACCATCGTATGACCCTTTGACGATCAAGTAAGTACCAGGGAATATTCAGCAGAGCAGTGCATATTCGAATTAGTTTTGAGTAACCTGAATCGTCTGAGGGAGAGGTTTATATAGGGGTCTTCTGAGGGCGAGCCGGTGTGAGATTCTCGCCGTCCGTTCCAACCATGCATAACGTCCGTATGGATGGCGATATACGCTAGCGTGGGATGCAAGACATGGAGCGGTGAAGATCTCATCATGGAGAGATACATGGAGCTGTTACGGGGACGCCCGTGCTCCATGGACGCTGAGGAATCTCAGCTATAGGATAGCTCGGAGACGAGCAAGAAAGCTGAGGAAGCTCAGCTAAAGGATTTCTCAGAGGCGAGCTATTGGCTGATGGTTAGGCAAATAGGGAACATATTTAGGAGATCCTCCTAAAGGTTGGATGCTACCTCGGAGGCGGGCACCAAGGAATGTCCCCCTTGCACGGTACTTATCTCGGCTCCGTTGACTTCAAGTAGTTAGTTGGTGCACGTGGGAGACTTGTCATTCTCCATGTACCTTGATTTGGGGAATCCCTACTCATGAGCACTATCATTATCCCCCTACACTCATTCTGACCTATTTATAGGTCGGGTCGAGGGTGGATTGCTTGGCCTTCTATCTTTATCCTTTAGCCGAGGGATCTATGCGGTGGATCGTCTTTAAACTTTATGGCCACATGGCGATCCTCGAGCGCTTTAATCTTCGATCGTATCTTCGGATGATGTCGACGGATCACCGATGAGATGGTTCCATTAAGGCGACGTCGTTTCACCTGCCCGGATTGTCGTGGTGCCAAGCCGACCGTCGATTTAATACCACTCGGCTGCATCCGAACGGCGGAGGTGAGACGTCACTTCAGCCGATCTGGTCCTGTGAGGGGAAGGCGTCCAATGATCGGCTGCCGTGTGGCACCACATAGATCGTTGGGTGCGACATTTCGTTTTGGCGGGAGAGGATCTGGGCCGTAAGATGGCCTTCGTTGAGGATATAAATATGGACGGTTTGCTCCCAGGAAACACCCTTGTTCACCTGTCTCCTGTTGTCTTTGGATTGCTCGGCGCTCCCGCTCTTAGGTCGACTTACAGTTCAAACCGTCCATCAACTCTTCCCTCTTTTGAATCAGGTCAGATATCTTCCTATGATCTATTAGTAGATGCAGTTAGGGTAGAGTCAGGTGATGAGGCTTCATCCTCTGAAGTCGAGTCTAGTGGGTCTTCTTCGTCTTCTGATAGCCAAGGAAGTTTTTCTGCTGTGTCGGGTTCTCCCCCGAGGGGTGGCGATTCCCTTGTTCCCCAATGCCGAGGGGCCAAGAAGGCCCTTAAAGTGCGCATCGAGAACCCTCATGAAGCTGCCTCAGTGCTGAACAGGTTGGACGAGCTTTCCGACATACGAACTCACTTCCACATTAACTCTGGCTTCACACTTCGTTTGGCCAAGGAGGATGAATGGGATGACCGGGTACATGGTTGCGAGATTGCCCTGTACCTGGAAGCGTTCTGAGCAAGGATGCGCCTTCCCTTTACGCCCGAGATTTGTGCAGTCCTTTACTATTTGCAACTTGCACCAGGCTAGCTAGCACCGAATTCTTGGATGATTCTCTTCGGATTCCTGGTTTGGCTCAAAATCAATCACATCCCATTTAATCTAGGGCTCCTCTTGGCCTTTCTTTGCTACAAGAACCATCCGGATACCCACAAAGACAAGCGAGTTAGGTATACTTTTCCTTTAAGAAGTATAAGGGTAGGACGGCCGGGTCAGGGGTAGTGGTCTTCCCTTCTTTCATCCATGAGTAGAAGGAAAAGTTTATTTTTGTCGGTCCCCCGAAGGGAGAGGACTGGAAGGTGCCCACCGAGTGGTATAGGGCGGATTTCCAGAAGGCAAAGTTGTCAAAAGCCCCGGAGGCGAGGGTCGTGTCCCTGTGGCAGCCCATCCAGCGGGCTGACGCCCTTCTTTCTGAGCAGGTCCTGAGCTAGGTGGGACTCAGTCCCGTGCACTTCCTAGGTAAGTTAGGTCCCAACTGATCAATTTAAACTTGATATATCTTGCTGTTTTCGTTACTAATATTTTTTGTTTCTTCTCGCAGGGCCTATGGACCGGTCAAAGATTATGGATGCCTTGGCCGCTAAGGCACAGGGCGGGAAAGGCGGTAACACAAGCTCGTACAAGCCCGCGCCGAGTAGGGCATCCTACCAGGGGTCTTAGCAAAGACCGTCGTCCCTCCTCCAGTCCCTGAGGAGCGTATGAGTAGCGGGCAGAAACAAGACCGGGAAGGTGCCGTGCAGACGGGCGGCGATAAGACCTTAGGAAAGAAGATGACTTAATGCCGCCGCTCTCTCTTCTCTCCTTTTTTTGTTTTCCGTTAGAAACCTTCGGGCAATTTTGTAAAGTTGGGGAGCTCATAATACCTTGTACATCAATTTTGAAATTAATGAAGTATCTTTGCTCGCCTATAATGTGTCTGATTGGAAAATTTCCGTTTTTATTTTTCTAAGTGTGCGTAGACCGGTAACCCTCCTTTACCCCGAAGATGAGATAACAGGAGTCTAATGAACATTAGGTTTATTCTTCCAAGTGTGATTAGACCAGTGTCCCCCTTCATCCCGAAGACGGGGTAATGTGAGTCGAGCGAATATAAGGTAAACTCAGGATAAGCCTTTCAAGTCTATATAGCCCGGTAGCCCCTTAGAAACTTTGCAAAGCTCGGTATTATCCCCTCTAGGTAGATCCGTGTCCCCTCTTCACCTCGGAGACGAGGTAATGTGAGAGGAACGAGAGTTGGACCGACTTTCGATTGCAGACGAGCTTTCCTTACTTGGGTTACACATGGGTCTGTCTAGTTCAAGCATACGTGCCGGGTAGGAGTCTACCCGATAGCCTCTCGAGAGGTCTTAGGATTCATAGGTCAGGACAAGCATGAATCTACTCGCTGTGAATTGGCCGGATAGGAAGCTGCCCAACGGCCTCATGAGAGGGCTTCGGATCCATAGCTCGAGCCGGGCAGAAATCTGCTCGCTATGGATAGGCATGCCTCGGGGACGAGTAGGAATCTACCCACATGAGGGCTTGAGATTCAAAGCTTAGGTCGAGTGGGAATCCACTCGCTGTGAATTGGCCGGGAAGGAAGCTTCCCAGCGGCCTCGTAAGAGGGCTTCGAATCATAGTTCGTGCCGGGCAGAAATCTGCTCGCTATGGATGGACATGCCTCGGAAACGAGTAGGAATATGCCTGCACGAGGGCTTGGGATTCAAAGCTTAGGTCAAGAAGGAATCCACTCACTATGAATTGGCCGGGAAGGAAGCTGCCCAGCAGCCTCGTGAGAGGGCTTCAGATCCATAG
The DNA here is from genome assembly GCA_030015575.1 of Agapanthus africanus. NCBI lineage: Eukaryota > Viridiplantae > Streptophyta > Magnoliopsida > Asparagales > Amaryllidaceae > Agapanthus > Agapanthus africanus. The sequence goes on from CM057341.1 coordinate 137,863,773, forward strand.
TTCGGACCGGGCAGGAATTTGCACACTATGGATAGGTGTGCCTTGGGGATGAGCAGAAATCTACCCGTACGATGGCTTGTGATTCAAAGCTTAAGTCGAGCGGGAATCCACTTGCTGTGAATTGGCCGAGCAGGAAGCTGCCCAACGGCCTCGTAAGAGGGCTTCAGATCCATAGTTCGGAACAGGCAGGAATCTGCTTGCTATGGATGGGCGTGCCTCGGGGATGAGAAGGAATCTACCCATATGAGGACTTGGGATTCACAGCTTAGGTCGAGCGGGAATCCACTCGTTGTGAATAGGCCAGGCAGGAAGCTGGCTAGCGGCCCCATGGGAGGGCTCGGATCTATGGAAGGTCGGATCGCCGTAACGTGGACATTTATGTTTCCCCGATTCATGGGCCACGTGGCGTCTGGCAGGTGTCCTAGAATCCACACGTATCTTCTGGTGGCGTCGTTCAATCTGCCTAGATCCACGTGAAAGGGAGACAACCAATGACCAAAGCCGCGTAGCGACGCTTCATCCGATAGATGTGTGGTTCCGTAATTCATGCCTTGGTGGGAGAGAATCTCGACCGTAAGGGAATTTTCGCAGAGGCTATAAATAGTGGGGGTCTCAGCCTCCCCTCAGGTACTTCTACTCATTTGCTTTTAGTTGTCTTACACTTGCACGGCTCCTCCCTTGGTTCTCCTTTCGACCTACGTAATCAATTCATTTTCGATGGTCGGCAACACATACAACATTCGAGAGATCGTCTCTCACAAAGACGTCTACTATAACAACCATGACGGCTCTGTTGACACGTACGAGGCTGTGATAGGTCGGCTGCAACACTATTATGAGCAGTTGGATCCATGCCGATTCTCTCTCCTGCGTGTGCCGGTCCACGTGATCTGGAGGTCCTTCCCTGGCCTTTTTAGGGCATTGTCTCAACAAGTGCTGGATGAAACCGTCGATAAGATATGCACGGCCCATGAGTTGGGCTTGATCTCGAAGAGCAGACGAGATCGCTCGATAGATCTCCTGCACCGATCTTTCCAATAGAGATGGAGTCCCCGACGACACCATAGCTGCTTGAGTCTATGGACATAGGCAGAAGGAGCGATGGGATGCTGCCTGCGCCGGCGGACCTCTGCTTCAAGTACCACAACCAATGTGTTCAAGAGCCTCTCCCTCCTTTGTTGTAATTGTTAAGCGACAAAATAGTGTTTTCTTTTGCAAGCCCCTGGGTACTTTTGTAAAGCTGAGGAGCTGAGAATACCTCTTATTAATGAATTTTTCTTTGCTTAGAATGTTAGAATATCGAAAACTCGTGTTTCTATTTTTCCAAGTGTGGGTAGACCGGTGTCCCCTCTTCACCCCGGAAGTGAGGTAACTTGAATCGAGCGAACATTAGGTTTATTTTTCCAAGTGTAGGTAGATCGGAGCCCTTCCTTCACCCTGGAATCGAGGTAAGATGAGCAGAGCGAAAGTTAGGTCGTCTACCTACAGGTGCACCTGCGTTTTATTTGCCTGAGTAAAGGGCTGGCCTAGGATACTTTCTTTGTCTTTGAGCCGGGCTGGAAATAACCAGTAGGCTCATGAGAGGGCTTTAGACTCTCAGTTAGGTCGAGCAGGAAACTACGCGACGAGAAGGAGGCTTCCCGCTGGACTTGTACGGTGTCTTAGTTTGGAATCAAGAGAAACAGTCCGGATTGCAAAGAAGCAAGAATCTTTATTATTAATGAGAGTACAAGTTTAACAATACAATTTCAGCTTTTCTGCATTATATGGTCGTGGAAGGTTATGTCCTAAAGAATCTTAGAGGCAGCATGCTCCTCTGGGAAATAGCTCAGTCATGAGAAAGGGGCCATCCCACTTCGGCAAGGACTTATGTAGCTTCCCTCGGTCTTCGAATTCGTTGCGTCGGAAGACAAAGTCTCCTAATTTGAATGCCCGGTGTTTGACCCGAGTATTGAGGTATCGGGCAGTTTACTGCTGATATGCGGCCATCCTTATTTGTGCTCGGTCTCTCTTCTCCAGCAGGATATCCAGGTTGCTTCAAAAGGCCAAGACGTTAGCTTCGCCGTCGAAGTGTTTGACCCGGTAACTGGGTAAGCCGATTTCCGCGGGCACTATATCCTTAGTTCCATAACAGAAACTGAATAGGGTCTCCCCCGTAGGTGTCTTTCTTGACGTTCGCAATGCCTAGAGTACCCGGGGCAGTTCTTTGACCCATCTGCCTCGCCTTCTTTCTAGGAGGGATCTGAGCCCCCGAATGACACCTCGGTTTGCAACCTCGGTCTGCCCATTGCACTGGGGATGAGTGCCCACAGATAGCTTCATCGGTATGTAGTAATCGTTGCAGAACTCTCTGACTTTGTCATTCTTGAAGTTGGTTCCATGGTTGGTGATGATGCACCTCGGAATTCTAAACCTTGCAATTATGTTGTTCTGCAGGAACTTCACTGTGGAGGCGGCGTCTGGCTTTCTAATCAGTGTGGTTTCGACCCATTTTTTAAAGTAATCTATGGTGAAGAGGAAATACTTGTGCCTATAGTCACATAATTCGCTAATTATTCATCGAATTCGTGAATAATTCGCAAATTTTTGATCGGCCGATTAAATATCCGATTTAATCGCCGTTAGCGAACGCTCCGAATAATTCGCAAATTATTCGTGAATAATTCATGAATTATTCATGAATAATTAGGAAATAATTCAAAAAAAATAGCGAATAATTAGCAACATCAAAACCCAAAGTCTCATATATTAATTTTTTCCTCGAAATCCTTCCCGAACATTTCTCGAATACCTGCCGAATCTTTCCCGAATATCTGCCGAGTTTTTCCGAATAGTTCTCCGAATCCGAATTTTCAACCTCTCCGAATTAATCATGAATCACGAATTTGTGACTATGCTTGTGCCCCATGTGCCCGTGGGAAGCTGTTCGATCATGTCTATTCCCTACTGGGTGAATGGTCATTGGGAGCTCAGGGGTGTCAGCTCCATGGCCGGTAGCCGAGGAACGCTGCCAAATAGTTGACACACCTTGTGCCTCCGTACGAGTTTCTCTGTATCGACGTGGATTGCCGGCAAATAACAACCCTGCAGTAGCATCTTTTGCATCAGACTGCGCGCCCCCTGATGTGCGCCACCGACTCCTTCGTGTATCTTTTAGAGAACGTACTCAGCATCGTAGGAATCGACGCATCTGAGCAGAGCTTGGATATACAACTTTTTATATAAGTTACTTTTGCTCCACACGAAGTGCCGAGCTTTCATGCGGATCCTGTGTTCTTCTATTCGGTCCTTGGGGAGCGTCCGGTCCTTGGGGAGCATTCCATCCTTGAGAAATTCCACTATGGGTTTTCTCCAATCCGGGGACCCGGTGTATCACTTATGTATTTTTGACGCTGGGTCGCGACAGGACTTCAAAGAGGATGTTCCTCTTATGGTTGTCCGAATAGGAGGAGGCAAGCTTGCTCAAGATGTTGGCTTCGATATTCATACTCCGAAGAACTTGCTCCACTTAGACTCCATTAAAACTTTTTCTTAGCCTTTTCACCTCAGCGAGGTATTTCATCATGAGGTGTTCTCGGGTTTCGAATCGCCCAGTCACTTGCCCGACAACTAAAGTGGAATCGCTGTAGACTCTAATTTTCTTTAGTCCCACCCTTGAGGTGATTCGTAGGCCAGCCAATAAGGTTTCGTACTCCGTGGCGTTGATTGAGGCCTTGAAGCCGAACCACAGAGAATGCTCCATCTCGGCTTCGTAGGGGCCGCGGATGACCAATCCGGCTCCACTTCCTTCCTCTGTGGAGGATTTGTTCACGTAAAGCACCCGGTCCGGAATCAGACCAAGCTTTTCTTTGACTGAGCTTTGCGGGCTCAGATCCCGTGTCGGCATTCGACCACAAAGTCGACTAGGGCTTGGGCTTTGATGGCTTGCCTCGGTCGGTACAAAATGTCAAACTGCGAAAACTCCCATCACCATTTCTCCAAGTAGCCCGATGACTCGAGAGAACCGAGGATGTTCCCCAGAGGCCGGGCGCTGAGGACAATTATCATATGAGCTTGGAAATAGTGTCGAAACTTCCTGGAGGTGACGATGAGCGCCAAGACTATCTTTTCGATAGCCGGGTACCTTGTTTCCGCGTCCCTGAAAATGTGACTGACGTAGTAAATCGGCCTTTGTATTCCTTCGAATTCTTTGATGAGTATCGAGCTAGCTGCTTGGTCGGAGACAGCCAGGTACAGCAGTAGCTCGTCTCCTTCGGCTGGTCGGGTGAACAGTGGTGGCGTCGACAGATTTGTCTTGAGCTGCTCGAAGGCGACTTGGCATTTCTCAGACCACTCGAACCATGGGATCTTCCTTAAAGCCTTGAAGAAAGGTAGACACTTCTCCTCGGATCTAAACATGAAACGACTTAGAGCAGCTATTCTGCTGGTGAGTCGCATGATTTTCACGTTGTTCTTGGGCATCGTCATGTCAATGATGGCTTTGATCTTCTCCAGATTTGCTTCGATTTCTCGGTAGGTGACCATGAACCCGAGGAACTTTCCACCTATGACGCCGTAAGTGCACTTAGCCGGATTCAGCTTCATCTTGTACTTTCATAGGACCTCGAAGGTTTCGCCAAGGTCCGTGGTATGTCCGGTCGACTGGATGGACTTCACAAGCATGTCATCGACATAGACTATTGACCAGCCGTTGATAAGTTGCCCCAGTATTTTTGAGGCCAAAGGGCATTAATTTTTAACAATAGACCCCTCGATCAGTGGTGAAAGCGGTATGCTCTTTGTCGGCCGGGTCCATCCGGATTTGATTCTAACTGGAGAACACATCCATGAAACTTAGCAGCTCGTGACCGGCTGAGCTATCCACCAGCTGATCTATTCGAGGAAGTGGATAGTTTTATTTCGTACAGGCCTTGTTCAGATCGGTAAAGTCGGCGCACATGCACCATTTCCTGTTCGCTTTCTTGACCATGACTACGTTGTCCAGCTAAGCCGAGTACTCCAGGTGTCTGATGAAGTCTGTCGCGAGCAGTCAATCCACTTCCTCCTGAATTGCCTTTTGCTTGACAGGCGCGAAGTGTCACGCCCCGCTTCCCAGTGTAAGGGGAAGGAGACGTGGCGAGGCATGCAACGTATTTACTCAGAAGTAAACACGCTAAGCATAAATAAGCAATATAAATCAATAACACAAGAATGACAAAAGTTGTAATAAAACAACAACTTTTTATTGATAACCATTCTTTACATACAACTGAAAAGTAAAGTACAATGAAAGAAAGCGATGCCTAAACAATGACATATGAACTGAAAGAAAAGTAAGTACAAGTAGGAACTAGAACTCTGACTCATCTGTAAACTGCTCCAAATCGTCCTGGCTGGGCTTGATCTCCTGAGAGTCGGGTCCTCCTAACAACATTATAAAGATAGAAGAGAAATGAATGTTGTCAGCGAACTAGCGCTCGATAAGTCCCAAAAAATAGAATGGAATAGACAAGAAAAGAGAATAGAGCTGGTAAATTATCTGTTTGTTATGTTAACGTAGTTGTTTGCAGTTTGGTACAGAATGTATCAATGTATACGAGAGGATTCCAACTTTCCCCATGGACTATGGTAACCCGTAGTACAAGGCCCCGTCATTCCCAAGGGACAACAACAATGGATGTTTAATCTACGTCTTTTAGTGACCATCTCGTGCCACTTTTAACACATTCCGTACCAGTCTACCCCGTTAAAACCCCGTAATGTATATTGTATTGATTTGTAGTTATCAGACTTGCCGATACCATGGTATAAGTTGTTCATGTAAACGGATTCAGGAGGTAAACGGTAGTCATGTAAGCAAGTCAAGATATAGTCATGGTTCGGTCAAGTCAAATCATGTTATATTGTTCTGTATTCATATTCAGGTTCAAGTGTATATATTTGGTATATTGGATTCATGTTAAATTGGAGTCATGTTTGGATTCATGTTTGGATTGTATTCAGATTAGACCAAGACTCGGATTGAGTCGGACACTTAAACAGAATTGGATCCTGAGTTAGGTTTTGGAGTTATCGGTAACTGCTGTACATGGACGGCAGAATTTGTGTTTTTTCCAAGACAATTACCATTTGACAACCCCGTTTTAGTTTTCTACCTTAAATAGGCAAGCAAAAACTTTCTTCGGCTCCCTGAGGCTCAAGAGAATTGGTCCCGCTTAAACCTATATTTATTAGAGTCCTTATTGTAATTTAATATAACTTGAGGGGTTTTATGCAAAATATTTTTAGCATACTTTCAAAATAACCCTCAAGTATTTATTTGTCGTATTTAGGGTTTCATGGATGTAACTTTTAAAGAGTGAGGTATTCTATTAAATAAATACCTAGTTTGAATAGTTCAAGGTATTTTAGTGTAAAGTTAGGCTTGTATTGATTCTTGATGGTATTTTCATGAAACTTGTAATTCTTTTATATTCTAGAAAACATGGAATTTTATTATACATTAAAATTAGATGGTTTGATAATATTTATATAATTATTAAAAATTAATATTATTAAATAGAAATCCTCGTTTTTTTAAAAAATTGCATTAAAAAATTCCATCGAGATCGTACGCTCCGTAAGGAGGTCTGCATCTCGCCCTACTAGTCCCGAGGATGTGCGATAATACGCACCATCCCGACTGGGTTCCCCAAAATGGATTGTAGAGGTATAATCGCAAGGAATTTAAATAATACTATTTACAAGAAAACGGTTTTTTTTTTATAGTTCGAGGTATTTTATTGAAAAGTCGTATTTTGACACAAAATATTGTTTTCAAGAGAATCGTGCTATATCAAGATGTGTATATGTAAGAGGTAGGTAATTACCTCATAAGATATTCTAAAGATATGCTAAACTAAATACTTAAAAGATGTCATATGTAAAGTTTAAGGTAATTAAACGAAAAACGCTAATTAAAGTTACATAACATGATATTTTAAGATGAAAATTGTTCTCAATATTCATTTCATGATTACTAAGTAAGATATAATGACATGGATGAGTGATTCTTAAGAAAAATTATGATTTTAACGATTTTAGAATCAAATGTCGGGATAACTCTACTTCCGACAAGTTTTGAAAAAAGAACCTTTTAAGATGAAAGTATAGAATAAGAAGTGGGACTTACTAGCTAGAAATAGAGAGGGAAGGTATAGGAAGAAGTTGGTAGCTTCGTGAAGTCGTGGGGTCGCCGGAACCGTCTCGAATCCTTGCCAGAAAGTGACCTTGGAATAACTCCACTTGTACTCTTCTTTGACTTAGAAAATTTTGAGAATTTTTGACAATAGATTTCAGAATGAGGAGGGCTAGGGTATGAGTTGTATTTATAGAATGGAATTAGGTTTTAAGGATTGAAGAGAGAATTAAAATTTCATTAAAATTGGATTTAAAGCTCCATTTTTAATTCTCTGTTAATTTTCAGGGAAAACAAATAGTATGGGGGTAATGGGATAGGCCAAGGGTTTTGGTGTGCAGAGAATGGGGTCATTCCCTACGGAGGGGACCGGCGGTACCGGCCTATTCCTTCATCTCGCCGGCCAAAATGAAGGGGTGGGGGCTTAGATTTGAGCCACGTGTCCTAGTCTGTACATATAACATTGTGCACATGTTTGATTTTCTGTGACTTTTCATTTTATGTGTATTGCACGTTTAAACTTTTAGGCTTCCAAAAAGTTTAAAAGAAAAATCAGTAAAAATAATATGTGGCTGATGGGATTCGAACACATAGGCTATATCACAGCAGTGCAAGGCTTTACCAATGAGCTACAAATGCTTTCTTGTTGTTCTTAAATAAGAATAACTTTTAACTTGTACTCAGACCTGCAAACTCCTTTCTATACTTTAAGAAGAAAAATTTTGTACAGAAAATTCAGGGTCGTTACATTCTACCCTCCTTCTAAAAATTTCGTCCCCAAAATTTTTAGAAGGAAGTTGTAACAGATTCAAGAAAAAAATTTGATGACAGCGGTGGTGAAAGAACTACTGAAAGTGCATGAAAAATAACGAAAGAATGCAAGGGTTTGAAAAGGTTGAAGGGGGATTACTAGTGTTACCTTGACCTATAGCTTCAGCTTCTACGACCACTAAAGTGAAAGCATGTCACCGGGGTACGTTCCTCCTGGCTAGAGGCACATTCCTCTGTTCTTGGGGCATGTTTCTCTGCCCTTGAGGCATGTTCCTCATTGCCTAATGGAACTGACGAGGAGGCTATGCAGGAGGTCCACGTGGAGGTGGAGAAGGTAGGGCTAAACGAGGTGCAGGAGCCTTAATAGTTGGCCCCTGCGGAAAGGTGATGTGTGCTGGAATTGGGTTGTGTCTATGAGGACATGTTCCAATGTCGTGAGTGGATGCGCCACAAACTAAGCACAGGCCGTTTGCACGCCTGTAGTCCTTCAACAGGTGTCCCTCCCTTTTGCAGTAGAAGCAAAAATCTGGACTCGGTCGGTTAAATGTTACTTCCGGTCTCCTGGGTGCAAAAGGTAACCTGGAAGAGGATCCTCTTGCCATTTGAGTGGCAAAGCGCTTCACACCGGCAGCCTGAGTTCTGCCTTTCATCTTCACTTTTGCATCATATATTTAGGCAGCCTTCAGAGCAAGATCGTGGGTTGGGAAATCCCCTGTAAATAATGCAGCTTAGATCTCCGGGTCCAACCCTTACTGAAATCGCCGTGCTCTGATCTCAGCAGTCGGTATGAGATATACGGCAAACATGCTAAGTATGGTGAACTCAGCATCATACTCATCCATAGATTTTCTCCACATAGAGCCTTGTTTCAGGTGGATAAATTGATGCTCCATGTCAAAACGGGCAGTCTCGGGAAAATATTTCGCGTCGAACATATCGCGAAATGTCTTCCATTCGATCGGCTGGGCAAGACGGCTTTCTTCCGCCTTCCACCATACTCTGGCGTTATTAGTGAGTTACAGCTTCGCAACTCTCACCCAAGCAATCTCTGGCACTTGTGTTGCTGCTAGATCATCTTCGATTCACCGAGCCCATTCTTTTGTTTCCAGAGGGCTCTCTTTCATAGAAAAGTTCTTAGGGTGCAATGCCCGGAATTGTTTCACACCGGGTGCCTCATCTTTTGGGCGGTGCAATAGGATAGCAGTCTACTGTTGTTGTCCCTCCAAAAAGCTATTGATTGCCTCAAGAAATACCATATGTTCGTTGATAGGAGCTGCTACGATAGGTGTAAGTGGAAGAGGTGGTGGTGGTGGGGTGTTGCCATTAATGTTGTGCTCGTATTGTTGGGGGAATCCATAACCTTGAAAGAAAAAGTAGGGTTAGGATAGATTCAAAGAATTGAAATGTAAAGAATGTTTTTAGTTGCCGATTCTTATAATTCTTGTATTATATTTCTTAGGTTTCTATGCAGAACTAACCTGCATGGGCCGCCAACAAAACTTGTCACGCCCCGCTTTCCAGTGTACGGGAAGGGAGACATGGCGAGGCACGCGATGTATTTACTCAGAAGTAAACACGCTAAGCGTAAATAAGCAATATAAATCAATAACACAAGAATGACAAGAGATATAATAAAACAACAACTTTTTATTGATAACCATTCTTTACATAAAACTGAAAAGTAAAGTACAATGAAAGAAAGCGATGCCTAAACAATGGCATATGAACTGAAAGAAAAGTAAGTACATATAGGAACTAGAACTCTGATTCCTTTGTAAACTGCTCCAAATTGTCCTGGCTGGACTTGATCTCCTGAGAGTCGGGTTCTCCTGACAACATTCCAAAGATAGAAGAGAAAGGAATGTTGTTAGCGAACTAGCGCTCGGTAAGTCCCAAAAGATAGAATGGAATAGACAGGTAAGGAAATAGAGCTGGCAAATTATTTGTTTGTTATGTTAACGTAGTTTTTTGTAGTTTGGTACAGAATGTATCAGCGTATACGAGAGGAGTCCAACTTTCCCCGTGGACTATGGTAACCCGTAGTACAAGGCCCCGTCATTCTCACGGGACAACAGCAATGGATGTTTAATCTACGTCTTTTAATGACCATCTCGTGCCACTTTTAACACATTTCGTACCAGTCTATCCCGTTAAAACCCTGTAATGTATATTGTATTGATTTGTAGTTATCAGACTTGTCGAGACCATGGTATAAGTTTTTCATGTAAACGGATTCAGGAGGTAAACAGTAGTCATGTAAGCAAGTCAAGATATATCCATGGTTTGGTCAAGTCAAGTCATGTTGATATTGTTCTGTATTCATGTTCAGGTTCAAGTGTATATATTTGGTATATTGGATTCATGTTGAATTGGAGTTATGTTTGGATTCATGTTTGGATTGTATTCAAATTAGACTTAGATTCGGATTGAGTCAGACACTTAAACAGAATTGAATCTTGAGTTATGTTTTAGAGTTATCGGTAACTGATGCACATGGACGGTAGGATTTGTGTCTTTTTCCAAGACAATTACCATTTGATAACCCCGTTTTAGTTTTCTACCTTAAATGGGCAAGAACCCACTTTCTCCGGTTCCCTGAAGCTCAAGAGAATTGGTCCCGCTTAAACTTATATTTACTAGGGTCCTTATTATAATTTAATATAACTTGAGGGGTTTTTATGCAAAATATTTTTAGTATACTTTCAAAATAACCCTCAAGTATTTATTTGTCATACTTAGGGTTTTCATGGATGTAACTTTTAAAGAGTGAGATATTCTGGTGAATAAATACCTAGCTTGAATAGTTCGAGATATTTTAGTGAAAAGTGTGACTTATATTGATTCTTGATGGTATTTTCATGAAACTTGTAATTTTTTATATTCTAGAAAACGTGGAATTTTATTATATATTAAAATTAGATGGTTTGATAATATTTATATAATTATTAAAAATTAATTTTTATTATTAAATAGAAATCCTCGTTTTTCTTAAAAATTGTATTAAAAAATTCCATCGAGATCGTATGCTCTGTGAGGAGGTCTGCATCTTGCCCTACTAGTTCCGAGGATGTGCGATAATCCGCACCGTCCCGACCGGGTTTCACAAAATGGGTTGTAGAGGCATAATCGCAAGGAAATTAAATAATACTATTTACAAGAAAACAATTTTTTTTATAGTTCGAGGTATTTTATTGAAAAGTCGTATTTTGCCACAAGATATTGTTTTCAAAAGAATCGTGCTATATCAAGATGTGCGTATGTGAGAGGTAGGTCATTACCTCATGAGATATTATAAAGGTATGCTAAGCTAAATACTTAAAAGATATCATATGTAAATTTTGTGGTATTTAAACGAAAAAACGCTAATTAAAGTTACATAACATGATATTTTAAGATGAAAATTATTCTCAATGTTTGTTTCATGATTACTAAGTACGATATAATGATACGGATAGGTGATTCTTAAGAAAAATTATGATTTTAATGATTTTAGTATCAAATGTCGAGATAATTCCACTTCCGACAAGTTTTGAAAAGAGAACATTTTAAGATGAAACAATAGAATAAGAAGTGGGACTTACTAGCTAGAAATATAGAGGGGAGGTATAGGAAGAAGTTGGTAGCTTCGTGAAGTCGCGGAGTCTCCGGAACCGTCTCGAATCCTCGCCAGAAAGTGACCTTGGGCTAACTCCACTTGTACTCTTCTTCGACTTAGAAAAATTTTGACAATAGATTTCAGAATGAAGAGGGCTAGGGTATGATGTTGTATTTATAGGATGGAATTAGGGTTTAAGGATTGAAGAGAGAATTAAAATTTCATTAAAATTGGATTTAAAGCTCCATTTTTAATTCTTTGTTAATTTTCAGGGAAAACAAACGGTATGGGGTTAATGGAGTAAGCCAAGGGTTTTGGTGTGCAGGGAATGAGGTCATTCCCTACGGAGGGGACCGACGGTACCGACCTATTCGTTCATCACGCCGGCCAAACTGAAGGGGTGGGGGCTTGGATTTGAGCCACGTGTCCTAGTCTGTACATATAATATTGTGCACATATTTGATTTTTTGTGACTTTTCATTTTACGTGTATTGCACGTGTAAACTTTTGGGTTTCCAAAAAGTTTAAAAGAAAAATCAGTAAAAATAATATGTGGCTGATAAGATTCGAACACAGGGGCTATGTCACAGCAGTGTAAGGATTTACTAATGACCTACAAGTACTTTCTTGTTGTTCTTAAACAAGAATAACTTTTAACTTGCACTCAGACCGGCAAACTCCTTTTTGTATTTTAAGAAGAAAAATTTTGTACAGAAAATTTAGGGTCGTTACACGAAGCTCCTTTTCTTTTGTCGCACCGGCTGGGCTTTTGAATCAACTCCGAGCTTATAGGAAATCACCTTGGGGTCGATCCCCGTCATGTCCGTGGGAGTCCAAACAAACACGTCAAAGTTGGATCGGAGGAACTGGATAAGATTGTCCCAGGTTTCCCGGGTCAAGATGGAGCCGATCTGGATGGTTCGGTTGTTGTTTCCTTCTTTAAGGGGAATCTCGAACAAGACTTCTACCGGGGAACCCCGCATCTTCTTCTTTTCATCACCGATATCCATCGACTCCCGAGAATCACATGGTTCGTCGATCAGATCTACTTCTCTGTGTTCTAGAACTGTCGTAGTGAGGCATACCCTGGGGATTTGCTAATCTCCGAAGGCCCGGCCTATCCCACCATCTCTCAGAAGAAACTTGAGCATAAGGTGGTAGGTCGAGATCTGATCTTGAAGGGCATTTAAAGTGGGACGACCCAGGAGGATGTTATAAAAGGAAGGAACCCGAAAGACGAGGAAACTCATCGACATTGTTCAGTTTCTTCCGGCCTCCCCAATATTGAAAGGGTTAGTGATCGTTCCCTCAGCTTGAATGGAGTGGTTAGTGAACCCGGAGAGAACATGCAAGGTAGGCGGGAGATCGGAAGGGTTTAATCTCATACGCTAGAAGCAGTCCTAAAATAGGATGTCCGCCAAGCTTCCCGAGTCAACGTGAATTCTCCTGACTTCGTACCTATTTACTAGGGCCGTGATCATTAGGGAATCATTGTGCAGGGACGATATTCCATGCAGGTCCTCTTCGGTGAAGGTGATGGGAGTAACCTTCTTTTACTTCTTAGAGGGAAGAGCATCTAAGGTCATGACTGGCCGGATACAGCGGGTGTCTTCGTTGCTCGGAGTCGAAAACGGAGATGACCATGATCTGTCCGACAGTCAACTCTCCGGTAGGAGGTTGGTCTGCTTGCTCCCTATCTGCTTAACGTTTGTCTTGCAGATACTTTGCCAAGTAACCAGAGCGGATCAGCCCCTCGATGTAATCGCGCAGCTGTTTGCAATTCTCGTTCGGGTGTCCTTATGACCGATGAAAGGCACAATACAGGTCGCGGATTCGCTTGCCCGACCTTTGTATCATCGGCAGCAGCTTGAAGAATCACTCGCTCTTCTCCTCCTCTGGCATCTTGGCCTGAGAGACGTTCAGAGGAGTATACTTCATGAAACCTTGGAGAATAGGGTTTCAAACGATCAGTCTTCTTTTTCTCTTCCTGGTCCTGTTTCTTTCGGTCTGTCCGGTATCCACAGGGAAGATTAGCGTTCACCTCATACTCGAGTTGGATTTCCCGTTCGGTCCAGACCTTTATCTAGACCATGGTCTTAGGTTACGCCAATGCAAAAGAGTAGATCCAATCTTTGTGCTTAAGACCAGATCTCAGGACGGTGATGACCGCCTCGTTCCGGTGCTCAGGTACTTATAGGAGAGCATTGTAGAAACGAGTGATATAACCTGAGAATATGTTCCCCTCCGGAAGACGGAGACGCGACCGCGTAGGTTCGTCTTGCATGAATTTGGGGGCAGATGCTAATTGGTGCTATCCGTTCACCTCTCTGAAGATGCCAAGTTGATTTATGACACCATGTATCGAAAGTTTAAATGGATGCGGCCGATGTAGCAGACTTCGTCAGATTCCCCCTCGTTGAGGGGTTTTTGATTGTGGGGACGCTCTTCCCTGCAGGAGCAAGCCTCTGCAGTTAATTACGCTACCGCATCGCGGTAACCACTTTCTCCTTCTTCAGATGGTCACTTCGTGTCATGTTTGTTTGTTTATTTTTGGTTGCCTGTGGATTGTATACGGAGACTAATTTAGGTTGTCGCCCGTAGGGCGTGGATTAGTCCAAATCCGTATCTTCTTAGATTTGGGTTTGGGGTTGGGTTTAAGGATACGTTAGTCTCATTTGAGACTAAGATCAACTTAAACATTTGTTAAGGATACGTTAGTCTAATTTTAGGCTAAGATCAACTTAACGGGATCGTTTAGATCCAACAAAAGAGCATTTGGGCTCTATTGTTTAGTTTAGGGACATTGCGGTCAATTACCAGTTTAAGAACATGTTGGTCCAGTTTAAAGACATCATAGTCTGTAAAGGTTAAGGACATCATAGTCCATGGGCTTAAGGACCCCACAGTCCGAGGTTAAGGACATCATAGTCCATGGGCTTAAGGACCCCACAGGCTGAGGTTAAGGACATCATAGTCTATGGGTTTAAAGGACCCCACAGTCCGAGGTTAAGGACATCATAGTCCATAGGTTTAAAGGACCCCACAGTCCAGGTTAAGGACATCATAGTCCATGAGTTTAAGGACCCCACAGTCCAGGTTAAGGACATCATAGTCCATGAAGTTTAAGGACATCATAGTCCATAAGTTTAAGGACCCCACAGTCCATGGAATGATTGGTTATCGGGACCCGTCACCTCTCTGAAGACGTTAAAGGATTACAATGACAAATATCAAAGGAGTGAAGAGATGTACCCTTGAACCAAAGTTGATTGGGAAATCTGTAGTCCAATTTGGAACTAAGATCAATTAATTAGATTATGAGCACATTGGATCAGTTAACTCTGAATTAAGGACTTATGGCCAACTTGGGCTAAGTCCAATTAGGTTCAAAATGTTGGACCTTTGTTTGGACTGTTGAATCATTTGTCTGGGTTTAGTCCCTTATTATTTAGCAATGCTAAGCAAGGGTTTGGGGCTCTGACAACATTTTGTCTATGGCTGAACACTAACCATTCATTATAGCTCTGGATTTTAAGGTTCAGTTGAAGGGGAGATTTGCCTATGGAAAACTTAGTCAATTTGGGCTAAGCTTGGTTTTTAAAATAGTGTTAAACACTAGAGAATATTTGGCGATCACGTGTTCCCACGTGATGTGCTGAAAATGGTGTTAAACACTAAGGACGAAGCACTTAAATTAGTGTTAAACACAAAAATTGAATTGGTCACGTGGGGTCATGTGAGGCATCTGAAGATGGGGCCAGACTTCCTTTATTTTGTTCTCAGAATAATTAAGTGTTAAACACTTTTAGTCTTTAAGGCCGTCACGTGTGAGCACGTGATGGGTATCTATCTACTGGATATTAAAAGGATTTGTTAGGGGTCACGTGGGGACACGTGAGGGCGCCCATAAATTGGTACTGCCTTTGGATTTGTTGTCTTTTGTTTTGAGGGTCACGTGTGAGCACGTGAGGCATTGCCTCCAAGTTTTTTCTCTCTTATTTTAAGAAATCTGTTTAGGGGTCACGTGGGGCCACGTGACCTTGTCTCATTCGTTCTTTTCTGATCATTGAAGGAAGGGTCACGTGTTTCCACGTGACCAGGTTTACGTGCATGGATAATTTAAGTCCTTTGTTTGAGAATTAAATTCTTTGGTAGGGTTAAACCCTGATTTTGTTTTGAGGAATTAAATTCCTATGAATTTGGAAGAATTAAATTCTTATGTATGGTTAAACCTTAGTTTCATTTGGGAGGAATTAAATTCTTATGAATTTGGGAGAATTAAATTCTTTAAACTCAATTCTCCCTCTATGTTTTGGATCTGTATGGCAGAATCTCCCCGATGAGAATTAAATTCTCAACTTGTGGGGAGATCTGCTTTTGCAGATCTTCAACCAAAAGAAGAATCAAGTTCTATTTCAGAAAAGTTAAACTTTTAAATTGAGAATTAAATTCTCTTTTTGTTTTATGGATCTTAGATCTCTTTCCCCTTTCTCACCTAGGATTTCTTTTTCTTCTGAGGAAATTTTCTTTTCTCTCTGGAGAATTAAATTTTCTTCTCTTTTTCTCTCTGTTGTTGTTTGTTCTTTTTTCTTCCCTCTTGGCTTTTATTTATAGGAGAAGGAAAATAATCGGTTTGTTTAGTAAATTTTTCACTGAAAGATTTTAATTGATTTTGTAACCAACATGATCTTTTATATCACTCAGTGAATTTTATTCACCATTGGATTTTTAATCCAAATGATCTTTTATCTGTTATTCCTGGCAAATTTCAGGAAAATTTTTCCTCGTATAGAATCTTTCTATAAATTGGTGATTTTTAATCACCGTTGTATGTTTAATCCAACGGTGCTCCACTTTACAGAGCACAATCTTTTTGTTTGGAAAGATCTAGGGAAATATTTTTCCAACTAAGTTTTTTGATTTCCCTTAATTAGAATTTAATTTTATTAGTTCAGAAGGTTTAAGAGCCTATCACGTGTTAGCACGTGGCCCTACTGATTGACCAATTAATTAGAATTTAATTCTATTGGGTTAGAGGCTCAGGAACCCATAATGTGTTGGCACGCGACCCCACTGATTAATTATTTAATTAGAATTTAATTCTATTGTTTCAGATGGTTTAAGAACCTATCACGTATTGGCACGTGATCCCCACTGATTAATTATTTCCAATTATTTATTTTATTCAGTGCCTACAGGCTTTTCCTGTAAATGGTCACATGTCTGCACGTGATACCCGGTCACGTGTGAGCACGTGATGCTTGGTTACGTGTGGGCACGTGATGCCTCATAACTTTTGATCCCGTATGAATTATGAAGCCCATAATATATCAAATCGAAGGCTTTTTCGAGACGCTTTCGATACCATCAGAATTTAGTTGTTTCACATTCGAAAGTTTTCAAAATACAGCCAGGAAAATACTAGTTCACATTTTCTTAAACGTTTCGCTGCCATTTGATACCTTGGGCTCTTTTGCGCAATTTTTTTTTTGCGGGAACAAATGCCCCCCACTAGTTTGCCCACGTAAGTATATACGTGGGTGAAGTAGTGCAGAGTAAATCATAGCGTATGACCAGTTTTGGATTGGTATATAATTTTCAGGATCTTGATCTGAGAAGATAACGAGTGGACACAAGCGTCGTCATTTATCATTGACTCAAATCTCGACTCTTAAGGGATATAGTTCCAAACCCTCAGCTCCATGAGCCGCACCCTTCTATTTCTTTATGTTTTACTCTGGCGTGAAGTGGTTTATATGCTCATGAGTAACTTCTCCATTTCAGTGGCATGTAGTTTTGGTAAGTGTGGCTCATAGATGGTAGATAACAGTTCATCTTGAACTCTTTATAAGGTAGCGATGGCTTAGGAAACAGGGTTAGGATCTGTTGCCTAAGACTTTTCAACTTTATGAGTCGTGAGGATCTCATAAATACTTTTCTCCCTACGAGTCGAGAGGATCTCGTAGGTGTATTTTCTCCTTAGGAGTCGTGAGGACTCCTAAGTGCATTTTCTCCTGAGAATCGTAAGGATCCCATAAGAGAATTTTCTTTATGCGTAGAGACACTAATTTCCCCGCAAGTTGAGACGAATCGAGAGATTCTCGCAAAGACACTGATTTTCTTGCGGGTCGAAACGAATCGAGAGCTTCTCGCCGAGAACGCTGATTTCCTTGAATCGAGATAAGAGCGATGGCTTAGGAAACAGGTTCAGATCTGCTGCCTAAGACTTTTCAACTTTATGAGCCGTGAGGGTCTCATAAAGATTTTTTCTCCCTACGAGTCGAGAGGATCTCGTAGGTGTATTTTCTCCTTAGGAATCGTGAGGATTCCTAAGTGTGTTTTCTCTTGAGAGTCGTAAGAATCTCACAAGAGAATTTTCTTCCTTACAAGTCGAGAGGACTCGTAAGTGATTGATGAGTTGACCTACTCCCGAGTCAAACCATTGCTTCAACAGGGAGGTCGAGGGTTGACTTTGGTTTGTCTGTGCACCGCCGAGTCATGGAACTGGGAACTTTGCCGCGGCTCTGCATTACTGACGTCGTATATTCCTGCAGAGGCATTGATTTCTCTGCGGGTCGGCGCGAATCGAGATGTTCTCGTCAAGGAAGCTGATTTCCCTGAATCGAGGTATTTGCCAAGGACACTGATTTCTCTAAATTGAGAAGTCTTGCCAAGGACACTAATTTCCCTGGGTCGAGACGAATCGAAAGATTCCTGCAAAGGACACTGATTTCCTTTCGGGTCAACGCGAATCGAGATACTCTCGCCAAGGACGCTGATTTCCCTGAATCGAGGTTTTGCCAAGGACACTGATTTCCCTGGAGTCAAAACGAATCGAGGTATTCCTGCAAAGTCGCTGATTTCTCTGCGGGTCGATGCGAATCGAGATGCTCTCGTCAAGGATGTCGATTTCCCTGAATTGAGGTTTTTGCCAAGGACACTGATTTCCTCGGAGTTGAGACGAATCGAAAGATTCCTACAAAGTCGCTGATTTCCCTGCGGGTCGACGCGAATCGAGATGCTCTCGTCAAGGATACTGATTTCCCTGAATCGAGGTATTGCCAAGGACACTGATTTCCTCGGATTTGAAACGAATCGAGGTATCCCTGCAAAGACGCTGATTTCTCTGCTGGTCGATGCGAATCGAGATGCTCTCATCAAGGATGTTGATTTTCCTGAATCGAGGTTTTTTCCAAGGACACATATTTCCTCGGAGTTGAAACGAATTGAGGTATTCCTGCAAAGACGCTGATTTCTCTGCGGGTCGATGCGAATTGAGATGCTCTCGTCAAGGATGCTGATTTCCCTGAATCGAGGTTTTTGCCAAGGACACTGATTTCCTCGGAGTTGAAACGAATCGAGGTATTCCTGCAAAGACATTGATTTCTCTGCGGGTCGACGCGAATCGAGATGTTCTCGTCAAGGACGCTGATTTCCCTGAATCGAGGTTTTTGCCAAGGACACCGATTTCCTCGGAGTTGAGACGAGACGAGGTCTTCCTGCAAAGACACTGATTTCCTTACGGGTCGACGCGAATCGAGATGTTCTCGTCAAGGACGCTGATTTCCCTGAATCGAGGTATTTCGCCATGGACACTGATTTCCTCGGGGGTTGAGATGAATCGAGGTATTCCTGCAAAGACACTGGTTTCCTTGCGGGTCGACGCGAATCGAGATGTTCTCGTCAAGGATGCTCATTTCCCTGAATCGAGGTTTAGCTAAGGACACTGATTTCCCTGGGGTTGAGACGAATCGAGGTATTCCTGCAAAGACACTGATTTCTCTTCGGGTCAATGCGAATCGAGATGCTCTCGCCAAGGACGCTGATTTCCCTGAATCGAGGAGGTTGCCAAGGACACCGATATCCATGGGGTTGAGACGAATCGAGGTATTCCTGCAAAGACGCTGATTTCTCTGCGGGTCGACACGAATCGAGATGCTCTCGTCAAGGACGCTAATTTCTCTGAATCGAGGAGGTTGCCAAGGACACTGATTTCTCTGGGGTTGAGACGAATCGAGGTATTCCTGCAAAGACGCTGATTTTTTTGCGGGTCGACACGAATCGAGATGCTCTCGTCAAGGACGCCGATTTCCCTGAATCGAGATGTTGAGCCAAGGACACTGATTTCCCTGGAGTCGAAATGAATTGAGGTATTCCTGCAAAGACGCTGATTTCTCTGCGGGTCAACGCGAATCGAGGTTTTGCCAAGGACACTGATTTCCCTGAATCGAGGAAGTTGCCAAGGACACTGATTTCCCTGGGGTTGGTTGACTTGTTTCTGAGATGGAGCGTTGATCCGGCGGGGAGTTCATTGGTTGACTTTAGGTTGTCTGTGGACTGTAGAGTCTTGGAACTAGGGACTTTGCCATGGCTCCGCTTTGTTAACGTTGCATCTGAATCCTGCTGGAATGAGGAGGAACGTTGTTGTTGGTCTCCAGGCTGTAGATGTGGCCGTCGAGACTTGGAACTAGGGACTCTGTCGTGGCTCCGAGATTTATTGTCTCGTCTGAATCCTGCTGGAATGAGGAGGAACGCTTTCATGGGTCTCCAGGCTGTAGATGTGGCCGTCGAGACTTGGAACTAGGGACTTTGCCATGGCTCCGATTAGTGATGTCGCGTCCGAATCCTGCTGGAATGAGGAGGAACGCTGTCGTGGGTCTCCAGGCTATAGATATGGCCATCGAGACTTGGAACTAGAGACTTTGTCGTGGCTCGGATTGGTGATGTCGCGTCCGAATCCTACTGGAATGAGGAGAAACGCCATTGTTGTTCTCTAGGCTGTAGACATGGCCGTTGAGATTTGGAACTAGGGACTTTGTCGTGGCTCCGAGATTGATTTTCGCGTATAAATCCTGCTAGAATGAGGAGGAACGCCATTGTTGTTATCTAGGCTGTAGACATGGTCGTCGAGATTTGGCTTTGCTTTCTGATGGAGCCTGGTGGGAAGGTATGGTTCCCTCTTTGTTTGTGCCCCTGGATTGTATACAGGAATCAATGTGATCTCACCTATAGGGCAAAAAGTTTCATTCTTTCACTTTTTTTATTTCTTTCCATGATGCTCTATCATTTCAGCTTTTTATATCGCGAAAGTCGCGATTGCCCAATCATTTCGGCTATTTTTCGCGGTGCCCAATCATTTCGGCTATTTTTTCTTTTTACTCGTTTTTTTTTTGCGAGTTGCCCAACTATTTCAGCTATTTTGTATGCATATATTTTTACATGCTAATTTTTTTGCAAGTTGCCCTATCATTTCGGCTATTTCATATGCATTTTTGGCTCGTCGACTTTTCGCCACGAGTATGGAACTTAGGATCTGGTACCAATCTTAGCATCAGCATCGCTGCGACTGGAATATTGCCAGAAGCGAATCATCATTTACCGTGAAAAGGCTTGGAATTTGATACCGATTTAAGCATCAGCATCGCTAAAACTGGGATATTTCCAGGAGCGAATCATCATTTGCCTCTGTCGATGTTGAACAAAGGTGGCTTAGTAAACAGGGTTAGGATCCCGTCGACTAAGGCTTTTGATTTCATGAGCCGTAAGGGTCTCATAAAGGTGTTTCTCCCTACGAGTTGTGAGGATCTCGTAGGTGCGTTTTTCTCCTTAGTAATCGTGAGGATTCCTAAGTGTGTGTTCTCTTATAAGTCGTAAGGATCTTATAAGAGTGTTTTCTCCTTGCAAGTCGAGATGACCTACAAGTGTTTGTTCACCGTGTGAGCATATCTCTAGTCGCTGGTGGGACTCTGTTAGGGAAATGTTTATTCGTGCCCGTGGATTGTATACAAGGATCAGCATTGAACCGCTTATAGGGCAAGATTGGAGATTGTGATGGCTTAAGAACAGATTCAGATCCCTGTAACTTAAGGTTTTTGAATCCTATGAGCCGTGAGGGTCTCAAAGGGGAATTCTCCTTACGAGTCGTGAGGATCTCGTAAGTGTGTTTCCTCCTTAGGCATCGTGGGGATCCCTAAGTGTGTTTCTCCCTTGTAAGTCGTAAGGATCTCACGCAGGTATTTTCTCCTCACAAAGTCGAGAAGGCCTTGCAAGTGTCTTTTAACGAGATGCGCCCTTTCGGGTTTTCACAAAACTCGCCAGTAGTCCTGCTGTTTTTACTCACGGAGCCCTTTCGGGTTTTCATCCGCGCCCATTTTGCTTATGGACATACCTTTTTTTTTTTGTCAGCCTTAGGATGCTGCGGTCAGTAGTAGTTTATAGACATCTCGGTCAATAGCAAGTTTTAGGACATAGCGGTCCATCGTTAGTTTAACGACGTTTCGGTCCGTCGCAAGTTTTGGGACATTGCGGTCCGCCGTTGTCGTATTTGAGGCGAATTTCTAGTTTACGGACTTTTCGGTCCATGGGGCTTTCTCTATGAATGAGCACGATGCCCCCGGCATGTACACCTTTTTAGGGGCGTGAGGTTGTGGGGGTTCACCTTCCAGTTTTCGGATAATGCGAACTTGCCTTGTTGGTATTGGTCCTCAATTCAGCCTTTGAATACGAAGCAATCTTCGATTGGATGGCTTACTGCTTGGTGGTAAGGGCAGTAATTAGGATTGTTGACATCGCCTGGCTGCAACGGACGTTTTGGATCCGGCATATTGATGAATTTGTTGCGCACTGCCAGCTCGAACAGTCTCCTCGTTTTATCCTGGGGAAACGAGTAAGGACGTCCCGGTCTCTCCTTGAGGGATGGGCGTGGATGCACGTTGTTCTGGGGAACAACCGGCTTTAAGTTGCTCGGCTGTTGTTGAGTGTTGGCAACGAAAGTTTCTTTTCCTTTCCCTTTTCCATTTTGAGAGTCCGTCTTTGAAGGAGATGATCTATGACCCATCTGATCCATTTGGGCCAGCTTGTCGATCAAAGCCTGAAAAGTAGTTAACTTAAAGAACATCATGAATTGCAAAATGGTCGCTTGAGGGTTGAGATTACCCACGAACATGCCTACCGCAGACGCTTCTTCGATGCGCTGCTCGCATTTTGACCACAAATTCCACCACCGTATCGCGTACTGAACCCAAGTTTCGCCTGGCTTCACACTGGCGTTGATCAATGCGGTGATCGTGGTGCGCTCGCTAGCGCTTGCAAATCTCTATGTAAACAGCAGCTCCATCTCTGCAAATGTTTTGACAGAGTCGTTAGGCAGCTCCGAATACCATTCAAAGACTGTTTCCGCCAAGCTGCCGATGAATTGGCGAAGCAACAGTTTGTCGTCGCCTCCATTGTTGCCGCATAAGGCCCTGAACTGAGCGACGTGCTGGTGGGGATTTCCCGTCCCTTTATATACATGGAATTTAGGGATCGTATATCCCGGCGGGTACCTTATTTGGTCATACCAGCCCGGATAGGATCGTCTAGTCTTAACGTTCTGCTCGGCTGTTTCGCTCGCCTGATGAGCTCGTATTTTCTGAGTGATGTAATCTTCCAGAGCGGCTTTGGAGATGGTCTCCTCCTTGGTTGCTGAAAGAGGCGGAGGAGGGTTCGATGTCTCCCCTTTGTCGTCTTCAATGATAATCGGAGGGTATTCAGCTGGAGGTTCCGGCTGTAATATCATCCCAGCCATGTCTTGGAACAAAAGAGCCATTCGTTTTATGTTGGCCGCCTGTTCCGCAGCCTCTTTTTCTTTCCTCTCAAGCATTCTTCGGAGGAAATCAGCATTAGTTTCTTGTTCCTGACGCTGCTCTGAGGTCGCCGGATTTTCTTTCGGCCCAGTGAGTGCGGCTATTGCAGTCAGTATCTCCTGAAGTTTCTGTTGCCGCTGCTGCTGAGCCTTTGTTATCGATCGAGTAAGCGGTCGATGACCCGTAGAAGCACGGCTTTCCTCTTTTCTAGAAGCCATATAAACGGTGTGTTACCATGCCCCCAGACTTGGGGAGTATAGATTCAGTGTCTTTGCAATTTGCCAAAGACGCAGGGATCTTCTCCGACCTCCTTCTTTTATGGGCGGTTGAAGCTGAGCGGACCATTGCAGTGGGCACCCAAATAGTTGTCGCCTTTTGTGGCTTGACAGGGTGGTCCTTTTCTCGCTGAACTTTCACCTTTTTTGTCAGCGAGAGTAATCTTGATCAATCACTGATTCCTGAACCTGTCGCCAAACTTTGTAAATTTTAGAGGACAACCGCTGAGGGGGCTGCTCCAGCTTCGCCTTTGGGGCATTCTCCATAGGTGGAGAAGATCTTTTCAGCACAGCAGTTGGCGAATTCCTGCGTACCCTGTTGAGTAGTTCAAAACTGTTCTCAGTAGGAACAGCAGTATCAACTTCCACAGTTGGAGTTGGCGGAGTCAGTCCAGAGGGTAAATTGCCCCCAGCTTTCCTTACTCGGCACCAGTGGCGACGTCGAACATGTCGTGTGGCCGGGATCACCTCCGCTGTTGGATGAACTTCTTCATGCCCCCTGTTCTGATGAGAGTCTGCTGTTGGCGCCAGTCTGTCAAAAACAGATGCTCGCTGAAAAGGGGTAGTCAGTCTTGCGAAGGCCGACTTTCGAACAGGGGAAACAGCCTTCATGACTTTACGTGGAGTAGGTGCTGAAACAGCCAGTCTTGTGAAGACTGACCCCTTAGCAGGAGAAGCCGCCTTGGGAACTTCAGGAATAGGAATGGCTATCCGTTTTGGGATAACCTCTTCAGGAATTGTGGGCTTCTTCACGGACCCATCTGAGCTTCGACCCAGTCTGTTGAAAACTGAGGCAGTAGACTTGGGCGACCCATTGAGAGGGGCCGCAACAGTTGCAAGCCGATCAAAGACCGACTTTTTCGGAGCTTCTTGCGATGGAACAGGAGCGCTGAAGCTTGTTGGCGGGATCATGGTTCCGAAGAACAATCCAGTGGTGGCCTGAGTCACCTGTTCCACTGGCATTGTGAAGAGGGAGGCCGCTTGGGGCCCGTAGGTCAATCCTCTGGCGAGGACGGAGTGGGAGCTGTTGCAATTAGTGCAGTTTAAAGCCATTGATCTTCTATTTTTTGCATGGAGAAAGACACCAAATCTTAGTACCTCGAATCCAGGGGCAACCATATAAAACTGTGAATCGTTCGCGAACACGATACACGAAGTGTGGAGTGGAAAGAGGAAAATGTCCCACCAGGCGTGCCAGAATCTGTTCCCCTCCGAAAGACGGAGACGCGACCGCGTAGGTTCGTCTTGCATGAATTTGGGGGTAGATGCTAATTGGTGCTATCCGTCCACTTCTCCGAAAATGCCAAGTTGATTTATGACACCATGTATCGAAAGTTTAAACAGATGCGGCCGATACAGCATACTTCGTCAGATTCCCCTTCGTTGAGGGGGTTTTGATTATGGGGACGCTCTTCCCTGCAGGCGCAAGCCCCTGCAGTTAATTACGCTACCGCATCGTGGTAACCACTTTCTCCTTCTCCAGATGGTCACTTTGTGTCATGTGTGTTTGTTTTGTTTTTGGTTGCTCGTGGATTGTATACGGAGAATAATTTATGTTGTTGCCCGTAGGGCGTGGATTAGTCCAAATCCGTGTCTTCTTAGATTTGGGTTTAGGGTTGGGTTTAAGGATACGTTAGTCTCAATTGAGATTAAGATCAACTTAAACGTTTGTTAAGGATACGTTAGTTTAATTTTAGGCTAAGATCAACTTAACGGGATCGTTTAGATCCAACAAAAGAGCATTTTGGCTCTATTGTTTAGTTTAGGGACATTGCGGTCAATTACCAGTTTAAGGACATAGTGGTCCAGTTTAAAGATATCATAGTCTGTAAAGGTTAAGGACATCATAGTCCATGGGCTTAAGGACCCTACAGTCCGAGGTTAAGGACATCATAGTCCATGGGCTTAAGGACCCCACAGTCCGAGGTTAAGGACATCATAGTCCATGGGTTTAAAAGACCCCACAGTCCGAGGTTAAGGACATCATAGTCCATAGGCTTAAAGGACCCCACAGTCCAGGTTAAGGACATCATAGTCCATGAGTTTAAGGACCCTACAGTCCAGGTTAACGACATCATAGTCCATGAAGTTTAAGGACATCATAGTCCATGAGTTTAAGGACCCCACAGTCCATGAAATGATTGGTTATCGGGACCCGTCACCTCTCTGAAGACGTTGAAGGATTACAATGACAAATATCAAAGAAGTGAAGAAATGTACCCTTGAACCAAAGTTTATTGGGAAATCTGTAGTCCAATTTGGAACTAAGATCAATTAATTAGATTATGAGAACATTGGCTCAGTTAAATCTGAATTAAGGACTTATGGCCATCTTGGGCTAAGTCCAATTAGGTTCGAAATGTTGGACCTTTGTTTGGACTGTTGAATCATTTTTCTAGGTTCAGTCCCCTATTATTTAGCAATGCTAAGACAGGGTTTGGAGCTATGACAACATTTTGTCTTTGGCTGAACACTAACCATTCATTATAGCTCTGGATTTTAAGGTTCAGTTGAAGGGGAGATTTGCCAATGGAAAACTTAGCCAAGAAAATGCAGCTTGCGATTCAAGAGCCCGGGCAAAAAAAGTGGGGCTTCCTTCACCATTCGTTGCGGTTGCTCTCACATGTCATTCCAGGAGGACTCTTTGACTTAAATAGGAATCGGGTGTTATTGGTGTACCATTGGACGGGCCACTTCTTCCCATCCGGCCGGGGACTATGAAACATCATAAACTAGGTAGGACAAGGCCTCTTTCTGCTATGGATAGATTTTCACTCAGCTATGCATTCTTCTCTTCTGGATTAGTAACCTTTTCAGATGGACGCAGATCGGGATCCATTTTTGAATGGCATTCTACCGCTGCGGACCCACAAGCCAATGCCGTTTATTCTGTTTTTTCTCTCCCTCCTGGGTCACCATCCACGGCAATACTGTTGCTGTGCTCGCTGCTACGCTTGATCCCTCGTTAAATAATAGTGTTAAACACTAGAGAATATTTGGCGATCACGTGTTCCCGCGTGATGTGCTGAAAATAGTGTTAAACACTAAGGACGAAGCACTTAAAGTAGTGTTAAACACTAAAATTGAATTGGTCACGTGGGGTCACGTGAGGCATCTGAAGATGGGGCCAGACTTCCTTTATTTTGTTCTCAGAATAATTAAGTGTTAAACACTTTTAGTCTTTAAGGTCGTCATGTGTGAGCACGTGACGGGCATCCATCCAATGGATATTAAAAGGATTTGTTATGGGTCACGTGGGGACACGTGAGGGCGCCCATAAATTGGTACCCGCCTTTGGATTTGTTGTCTTTTGTTTTGAGGGTCACGTGTGAGCACGTGAGAAATTGCCTCCAAGTTTTTTCTCTCTCATTTTAAGAAATCTGTTTAGGGGTCACGTGGGGGCACGTGACCTTGTCTCATTCGTTCTTTTCTGATCATTGAAGGAAGAGTTGCCACGTGACCAGGTTTACGTGCATGGATAATTTAAGTCCTTTATTTGAGAATTAAATTCTTTGGTAGGGTTAAACCCTGATTTTGTTTTGAGGAATTAAATTCCTATGAATTTGAAAGAATTAAATTCTTATGTAGGGTTAAACCCTAGTTTCATTTGGGAGGAATTAAATTCCTATGAATTTGGGAGAATTAAATTCTCTAAACTCAATTCTCCCTCTAAGTTTTGGATCTGCATGGCAGAATCTCTCCGATGAGAATTAAATTCTCAACTTGTGGGGAGATCTGCTTCTGTAGATCTTCAACCAAAAGAAGAACTAAGTTCTTTTTCAGAAGAGTTAAACTCTTAAATTGATAATTAAATTCTCTTTTCGTTTTATGGATCTTAGATCCCTTTCCCCTTTCTCACCTAGGGTTTCTTTTTCTTATGAGAAAATTTTCTTTTCTCTCTGGAGAATTAAATTCTCTTCTCTTTTTCTCTTTGTTGTTGTTTGTTCTTTTTTCTTCCCTCTTGGCTTTTATTTATAGGAGAAAGAAAAGAATCGGTTTGTTTAGTAAATTTTTTATTGAAACATTTTAATTGATTTTGTAACCAACATGATCTTTTAGATCACTCAGTGAATTTTATTCACCATTGGATTTTTAATCCAAAATATCTTTTATCTGTTATTCCTGGCAAATTTCAGGGAAATCATTCCTTGTATAGAATCTTTCTATAAATTAGTAATTTTTAATCACCATTGGATTTTTAATCCAACGGTGCTCCACTTTAAAGAGCACAATCTTTTTGTTTGGAAAGATCTAGGGAAATATTTTTCCAACTAGGTTTTTTGATTTCCCTTAATTAGAATTTAATTCTATTAGTTCAGAAGGTTTAAGAGCCTATCACATGTTAGCACATTACCCCACTGATTGACCAATTAATTAGAATTTAATTATATTGGTTTAGAGGGCTCAGGAACCCATCACGTGTTGGCACGTGACCCCACTGATTAATTATTTAATTAGAATTTAATTCTATTGTTTCAGAGGGTTTAAGAGCCTATCACGTGTTGGCACGTGACCCTCACTGATTAATTATTTCCAATTATTTATTTTATTCAGTGCCTACAGGATTTGCCTGTAAATGGTCACGTGTCTGCACGTGATACCCGGTCACGTGTGGGCACGTGATGCCTCACAACTTTTGATCCCGGATGAATTATGAAGCCCATAATATATCAAATCGAAGGCTTTTTCGAGACGCTTTCGATACCATCAAAATTTAGCTGTTTCACATTTAGGAGTTTTCAGAATACAGCCCGGAAAATACTGGTTCACATTTTCTTAAACGATCACTGCCATTTGATACCTTGGGCTCTTTTGTGCAAATTTTTTTTTTTTGGCGGGAACATAACCCTTAAAAGATTCTCTGTCCTCACTCTTGATGGTGAATAGGTAGTCGACCAACCTCTTCTATCGTCAGTTGCCAATGAAGTGGCTATGAAACTGAGTAGCCAACTCGTCGAAAGTTGAGATTGAGCACGGAGTCAGGCCGCAGAACCAATCTCGTCCGGTCCGAATGAGAGTGGTGGGGAATGCTCGGCACTAAGCTGCGTCCGAGTTATCTTGAAAGCTCATTCCCGTAGTGAACGCGTCTAAGTGGTATTTCGGGTCAGACTTTTCGTCGAAGAGAGCCACTTTGGACGGTTTGTTCCGAGATGAGACCCACTCCCTCAGTAACTGCTCAGTGAAGGGCTTCGTGAGAGAGTCCACGGAGTATTTTGCCGACCCACCGTCCGAACAGGTGACGAGCCGCATGTCCTCAATTTTCTTCTCGAGAACCTTGATTCGCTGCTGGTACCCCGAGGATTCTCCGTAATCGGAGTGCCTGTTGTCTCTACTTCGGGCTTAAACGACGGAGCGGCTTCGGTTTCGCTCTATCACATTCTTCAAATCCTCGGGGTGAACCCTTCGTAGCTCCCCTGGTGTGAGCCATGTGCACGACCTCGGTGGTTATAGTGACGTCGGTCTTCCCTGGAATCAGGCGACCTGATTGACGTTGCCTCGGAGAGCAAGGGGCACGGCTAGCATTGAAGCGACAGTTCGGTTGGTCCTAAGACCTCGATGTTGGACTGTCCGGCGCCCAACGAGTCATGGAATCATTCCTCGTATGGGGTCGCGATTGCTGGAATCGGCACTTCGGTGTTCTGTGGTGTCAGAATTGGCACGAACGAGGTTGAGGACTTAAACGCGTCTTTCTGTCGTCTCGTGCATGTCGTCGATCTGGGGAGCAGGGGTGGCGGTTTGCGGAGCATGGCGGGCGTGGCGGGCAGTTTGAACATGAGCGAGTCCGTTTAGCATCACTGTCAGTCGGTCGATCCATACCGTTGGGAGGAGGAGTGGAACCGCCCTCGCCTCTGTTGGGGAGGACGGGATGGCTCGTGCTAAGATCATCTCGTTTCCTACAGACGGCGCTAACTGATGGAGGTCGGAATCTTTCTCAAATGTTGTCCTCCGTCGATCTTGTACCTAGCGGGGTTGAAGGGCTGTGATTTGAAGAGAGAGTGTGGATCTTAATAGATGGTTGATTGATGGTGACGCTAAGCTACCTGCAAAGAAGTCCTGGGATGGAAGACCACCGTAGGACCCTCCGACGATCAAATAAATACCGGGGAATATTCAGCAGAGTAGTAGCGTATTCGAATTAGTACGAGTTAGCTGAATCGTCTGGAGGAGGGGTTTATATAGGGGTTGCCTGAGGGAGAGTCGATGCGATATTCTCGTCGTCCGTTCCGCCTATACGTAACGTCCGTATTAATGGCGAGATACGCTCATTAATGGAGAGATACGCTAGCGTGGGACGCGGGACGTGGAGCAGCGGAGATTTCGTCGTAGCGAGATACACAGAGCCGTTACGAGGACACCCGTATTCTATGAACACTGAGAAATCTCAGTTATAGGATAGCTCGGAGACGAACAATCAAGCTGAGTAAGTTCGGCTATAGGATAGCTCGGAGGCGAGTTATTGGTTGATGGTTAGGCGAAGAGGAAACGTATTCAGGAAAGGCCCCCAAAGGTCGGATGCTACCTCAGAGGCAAGACGCCGAGAAATGCCTCCCTTGCACGAAACTTATCTCAGCTCCGTAGACTTCAAGTTGTTAGCTGGTGTACATGAAAGACTTGCCATCCGTCACGTGCTTTGATTTGGGAATCCCCACTTGTGAGCACCATCATGGCCCGATGACGTCGACGGTCCTTGGAAAAATGAAACACCAAACCACCTTGACAAATTCAGCCAAACATTAGATCCTAGCACAGGCTTAATTATGAAGTTAGAGTGAATGCGCAGGAATTAACGCTCCCTGCCTCAACCGTGTGCATTGGCTTCTTAACCGTAAAAGCATCAACTTCAAATAAAGTTTCAACGAGAGTGACGATTCTTAGGAAAATTAAACGCCAGAGAAAATTTGACAAATTCAGCTATATATGCATACCCTACATTATAGATCCCTCTCCATGCATCTGTCTATAAATATTGTAAAGCTCAGCTTGATATATGTATATATCAATTACCTACAAGCTTCAACTCTTTGAACACAATGGTGTTTGATTATAATTTGTCTGATGAGTTGCTGAGTACCTTCATTCCCATTGCAGTATATTGGGCTTACTCAGGAGCCTGTCATGTGTTTTTTAGCTCGTTAGAGGACCGCAGGCTGCATCCTAAGAGTGACCAAGACACAAAGAACACCGTCTCTAAAATGACTGTTCTCCAAGGAGTTTTGCTTCAGCAAGCTCTTCAGATTGCCGTCTCCCTCCTCTTATTTACTGTAATTAAACTTTTCTCTCTCTAAAATTAATTATATGCATAAATTTCGGTAATTAATATAAGCCAGCGGAGCTAGCGTATTATATGATCAGAATTGAGAGAGATAATTTTTTCTATATTAATCTACCTATATATCACACGATCCCTGCAGGCCATATTAATACTGACTTTGGCATATAAATTTGTATTATAAATTTTACAGGTGAAGGAAGGAGGCAGCAGCGAGACCGAAGTGAAGCCACAACCACCGTTCCTACTGACGGTGGTGCAGTTCATAGTCGCGATGTTTGTGCTTGACGCGTGGCAGTACTTCGTACACCGATGCATGCATATGAACAAGTTTTTGTACAAGCATGTCCATTCCAAGCACCACCGGTTGATCGTTCCGTATGCTTATGGAGCTTTGTACAACCACCCGTTGGAGGGTCTCCTCCTAGACACGACGTCGGGAGCGCTTGGTTTCTTGATTTCTGGTACTGTCTCGAATATGACTTTAATTTAAAAACTTGTTAAGATAATCGCTTCTACCTAAAAATAAAAACAATATGGAGCCTTAATTACCTTTGAAGGACGTAATGACATATATAATTAATATACACTCGTGATGCTTTGATATTACCATATCGAAATAGTAAACCTCTTCATTTTTTGGCAGGTATGACTCCCCGAACAAGCATCTTCTTCTTCTCATTCACGACCATCAAGACCGTAAATGATCATTGTGGATTATGGATCCCTGGTAACCCGCTCAACATGTTCTTTGACAACAACAGTGCATTTCATGATGTTCATCACCAGCTCTACGGCCACAAGTACAACTTCTCACAACCATTTTTCGTTGTGTGGGACAAAATTTTCGGAACCTACATGCCTTATTCTCTTGAGAACAGGAAAGGGGGAGGTCTTGAAGTCAGGCCCATCAAGGATTAGGGCATGTTGATGATGGAGCTATATTAATTTTTTGTGTGTGAGAGAATATGGAGCTATATAATGCATGCATGCATCGAAAGAGAAATTTGTTGGGTTCAATGAGGATTTACGTAATTAATTGTATTTTAAAATCTGTTAATAATATCGTATTTACTAATTAAGAAATTTGTAACTGTCATTTTATATTTTATAATTTTATTGATGAAAGAGCAGGACTAGAGGCCCTTCTCATGCAGTAAAAGTTCTCAAAGAGTTTGTATAAAAATCAATCTATGTATCTAATAAAAAAGGGAATCTTTTGCAAATTTAGATATCTTTTTGGTCAAAAAACTGTTTTTCCACTTTCATTTTTGCCCTTGCTTTATTCATATTCCCTAACCTATATCCTCGGGCTTTAATTGAAAGGAATTTTTTTTTGTTTGTATCTAATAACTAATAATATATATCATATATCTTTATTCAAACATGATAAAAACAATAATGCTTCAAATAAGAAAACTTATTTTATATTTGCTTAAATAAACTATAGTTGTTCTAAAGTTGATGTTAAAATTTCACAATTCAAATAACTATCGTAGTTTGATTATTTATTGGGTTATGAATTCATGAAAAAGGAATTTTTTAGCTGAAATATTGATGTAGTTTATTTTTTGCATTGGTTCATAATCATAACGCATAATATAAACTTGAAGTTTGTATTCGTAAATTATAAATCGAAAACACCGAATCATGATATTCATTTAGGTGTCATGATTGTTCTTGATGTCTGCTTACAACTCACAATGTAAATTGAATTATATAAAAAACATATCTAAATTTTACTAAAATATCATGACTTGTATAAGTATTTTTACTAATAATATAGCTGCAACTAGCAAATAATTACAATGAACTTAACTAGCATTTTTATAAAATAAAATATCACTAGGTTTTGACATCTCGTTCAATTCCATATATTATATTATGTACCTATAATTCATACAAAAACTAGAAACAAATGCTAATTCTATTTTTCTTTTCAAAAATGACTTTAGTGTTTATAGAGAAAATTTACAATGTATAAAACCTTCTTAATGGGGATCAACTCGAGCTAGAAGAAGATGGATACATATTTCAATTTATCTACGTGGCTTATTTACATGTTTGTAACAAATGTAGTAATGTATGAGGAAATCTTGAAATATATTGGATAACACGCTTTAGGATCAAAATTTAGTTCCATCAAAACCAAAGAAGAAAAGTATATTGCCTCACATCGAGCTGTAATGGTCATGAATCTCTCTATAATTAATTAATAATGAATTTTTGATTACTTCTTGAAACAAGTTGCATGATTGAGACAATATTTATTACTGGAGGGTCATGGGATATATATAGAAATACACTTCTATCAAATAATTAATGAGACATAGAGTGGACTTAAATGAATAACATGTGAGGAAAGGAATCTCTTGATGATTATGAAGGTAACGCCATTATGAATGTTGTTATTTTCTTATGCTACTTTTTACGGTATTATTGTTAACGATGGAAATATTATTAATAGTAATCGTCGATTGGATAAGAAGAGAAATAAGGAAGGCTCTTAAGGCCGACTTTGCAAAGCATTTAATTTAGGAGAGCTGATATTTGAAATAAGTAATAGCAATTTTCTTTTTGCGTCTGTAACTTTTATATGATGTATAGAGGGTTTTTATTGTGTGATGTAGAACTTATATTTTGTGATTGCATTTGTGTAAAGATAATGGTAATGATCCGTTACTCTTTCACAAATAAAATCATAAGATATTAATTCAAATACTTACTAATTTATCTGGAGGCACAATCTTTTAAATATTTTAATTTATTTTATTGAGTAGAAGTCTTTTCTTGTCCTTCAAAAAAAAATGAATAACATGTCCATGAAGTGAAAAAATTTAACTTATTTATAGTAGTATTATATATAACATAATCATGAAAATCCATGGTTTATCTAATCATGTAAATCATGTTTCCCTCATCTTTATTCTTATCTAAAGATTAAGCAAGGTTGAGTTGCTATTGGATAAACCATGAGATAATATGATTGTTAATCATGCCCTATATATTTTACAGCATGAACGTTATTTTAACTGTAGGGCACTTCTCAATGAAGGTTTTCAACTGTCCTGATCACAAAGAAATGTTTTATTTCTTTTGCGTCATGATTGGTTGGACTAAATACTTTTTAAAATATGATTAATGGTTAGCGCACACATTGCTAACTGATTGGCCAGCATATTTTTAATGAGGATAACAAATGGGGAAATCTATATATGAAAAAGATTTTTTTTTATTACAAAATGGTACCTAACAAAGTTAATAACAGCCATCTAATATTTCGGAAAATTTTTAAATAATGTTAAAAAGGGTTTTATTAAGATTTTGGTATTTATTTATATAAGTAATTATTTGTAAAAGGTTTATGTTTGTAAAAAGGTATTTAATTGTTTAGAGGGTGATTGGTACGTATATTTTAAGTCATCAAACCTTCACACACACACACACACCATACCATATCATACACTAGGAAGCTTACACCTCCTCCTTACTCTACACACTCTCTCACCCCCTCCTCTTTCATCTCCTAATTCTTATGATGATCTCTCTTCCAAACTGAACAAAAACTTCCCTCGACCCTCACTCAAAATATTTTGGCTTTCTGCACAGAAAAACCATGAATCTTGCATCAACTTGTCCATCTAAATTGTTTAAGAGCTCAAGCTAAATCCATACAACTTCATGAAGTCTCAAATAGATATCTCAATAGCCGAACTTTCTCCGTGATCCATCCAAATAAGTAAAAATCCTTCTTTTTCAGGTAATCAAAATGTTAAAGTTTTAGATTTCTTGATAAATGTCAGAAAAAATGGGATTTTTGTAGGGATTTTTGTAAGGATTTTAGTATTCAAATCAATTCTGGGATGAACTAGAACCTTTATAAAATATTCTGAGTATAGAATTGACCTAGTAGGATCACCAGAAAACACCCACAGAACCACAACCCCCGACTCAAATTCTAAACCGCAAATTACAGTTTTTTGATTATTTTGATGATCTAATTTTAAATTAGGGTGTGGGTCTTGGTCTGAGATTTGTTTATGAGTAGAATAAGCCTTTTTTATTCATATTCCCTAACCTATATCCTCGGGCTTTAATTGAAAGAAATTTGGGGGGGGAAATTGAAAAAATATAAATGTTTGTATCTAATAACTAATAATATCATATATCTTTATTCAAACATGATAAAAACAATAATGCTTCAAATAAGAAAACTTATTCTATATTTGCTCAAATAAACTATAGTTGTTCTAAAGTTGATGTTAAAATTTCACAATTCAAATAACTATCGTAGTTTGATTATTTATTGGGTTATGAATTCATGAAAAAGGAATTTTTTAGCTGAAATATTGATGTAGTTTATTTTTTGCATTGGTTCATAATCATAAAGCATAATATAAACTTGAAGTTTGTATTCGTAAATTATAAATCGAAAACTCCGAATCATGATATTCATTTAGGTGTCATGATTGTTCTTGATGTCTGCTTACAACTCACAAAGTAAATTGAATTATATAAAAAACATATCTAAAGTTTACTAAAATATCATGACTTGTATAAGTATTTTTACTAGTTATATAGCTGCAACTTGCAAATAATTACAATGAACTTAACTAGCATTTTTATAAAATAAAATATCACTAGGTTTTGACATCTAGTTCAAATCCATATATTATATTATGGATCTATAATTCATACAAAAACTAGAAACAAATGCTCATTCTATTTTTCTTTTAAAAAATGACTTTCGTGTTTATAGAGAAAATTTATAATGTATAAAACCTTCTTAATGGGGATCAACACGAGCTAGAAGAAGATGGATACATATTTCAATTTATCTACGTCGCTTATTTACATGTTTGTAACAAATGTAGTAATGTATGAGGAAATCTTGAAATATATTGGATAACACGCGTTTCGCATGGGATCAAAATTTAGTTCCATCAAAACCAAAGAAGATAAGTATATTGCCTCACATCGAGCTGTAATGGTCATGAATCTCTCTATAATTAATTAATAATGAATTTCTTATTACTTCTTGAAACAAGTTGCATGATTGAGACAATATTTATTACTGGAGGGTGGATATATATAGAAATACACTTCTATCAAATAATTAATGAGACAGAGAGTGGATTTAAATGAATAACGTGTGAGGAAAGGAATCTCTTGATGATTAGTAATGCCATTATGAATGTTGCTATTTTTTATGCTATTTTTTACGGTATTTTGTTAATGATGGAAATATTATTAATAGTAATCGTCGATTGGATAAGAAGATAAATAAGGAAGGCTCTTAAGGCCGACTTTGCAAAGCATTTAATTTAGGAGAGCTGATATTTGAAATAAGTAATAGCAGTTTTCTTTTTGCGTCTGTAACTTTTATATGATGTATAGAGGGTTTTTATTGTGTGATGTAGAACTTATATTTTGTGATTGCATTTGTGTAAAGATAATGGTAATGATCCGTTACTCTTTCACAAATAAAATAATAAGATATTAATTCAAATACTTACTAATTTATCTGGAGGCACAATCTTTTAAATATTTTATTTTATTTTAATTTAATTTATTGAGTAGAAGTCTTGTCTTGTCCTTCAAAGAAAAAAAAGAATAACATGTCCATGAAGTGAAAAAATTTAACTTATTTATAGTAGTATTATATATAACATAATCATGAAAATCAATGGTTTATCTAATCATGTAAATCATGTTTCTCTCATCTTTATTCTTATCTAAAGATTAAGCAAGGTTGAGTTGCTATTGGTGCCATATATAAATTTAAAATTATCTCAATTCTAGGATAAATACGTAACTCTAATTAGATATGTTTGGTAGTACCTTTCTAAACTAAGTCAACTAAGGCATAACCAATTTGTTTTCCAATTCTTCACGTGCCACGTTGGCACGTGCATAAAACTAGCAGAATAAAAGCAAGTTAAGTTTTTGGTGCATGTTGTAAGAAATTACCTTGATTCTAATATCATATTATTATGTAACATATGAGAATAAATAAATGTGTATAAATAAATGTAGTGGTTATTTATTGTCATAAGCCACAAGTATGGAATTATAAGAACTACTTATTAACATCTTGATGGAAGGAGTTATACAAACTGAGTCCTTACCTATACAATTGATATGAGAAAACACACAAATTATACTTGTGAAATAAAGATTTTATGTGTTTTCCCATCTTGGATACTCTATGCAGAAAATCGAAAAAAATCAATGGAATTTGGTTTATTTCTATTCTACAATAAATTATGCTTAAAAGTATGTTTTTCTAAACTCATTTATGATATGTGCATGAGATAATCTGATTGTTAATCATGCCCTATATATTTTACAGCATGAACTGTAGGGCACTTCTCAATGAAGGTTTTCAACTGTCCTGATCACAAAAAAATGTTCTATTTCTTTAGTGTCATGATTGGTTGGACTAAATACTTTAAAAAATATGATTAATGGTTAGCGGATTTTTAATGAGGATAACAAATGGGGAAATCTATATATGAAAAAGAGTTTTTTTTTATTACAAAATGGTACCTAACAAAGTTAATAACAGCCATGTAATATTTCGGAAAATTTTTAAATAATGATAAAATGGATTTTTTTAAGATTTTGGTATTTATTTATATAAGTAATTATTTGTAAAAGGTTTATGTTTGTAAAAAGGTATTTAATTGTTTAGAGGGTGATTGGTATATTTTAAGTCATCAAACCTTTACACACACACCATACCATGTCATACACTAGGAAGCTTACACCTTCTCCTTACTCTACACACTTTCTCAACACCTCCTCTTTCATCTCTTAATTCTTATGATGATATCTCTCCCAAACTGAACAAAAACTTCCCTCGACCCTCACTCAAAATATTTTAGCTTTCTTCACAGAAAAACCATGAATCTTGCATCAATTTGTCCATCTAAATTGTTTAAGAGCTCAAGCTAAATC
This sequence comes from Agapanthus africanus, assembly GCA_030015575.1. Taxonomy (NCBI): domain Eukaryota; kingdom Viridiplantae; phylum Streptophyta; class Magnoliopsida; order Asparagales; family Amaryllidaceae; genus Agapanthus; species Agapanthus africanus. Next base: position 137,901,424 of record CM057341.1, read on the forward strand.
TATACAACTTCATGAAGTCCCAAATAGATATCTCAAGAGCCGAACTTTCTCTGTGATCTATCCAAATAAGTAAAAATCCTTCTTTTTCAGGTAATCAAAATGTTAAAGTTTTAGATTTCTTGATAAATGTCAGAAAAAATGGGGTTTTTGTAAGGATTTTAGTGTTCAAATCAATTCTGAGATGAACTAGAACCTTTATAAAATATTCTGAGTATAGAATTGACCTAGTAGGATCACCAGAAAACATCCACAGAACCACAATCCCCGACTCAAATTCTAAACCGTAAATTACAGTTTTTGATTATTTTGATGATCCAATTTTTAAATTAGGGTGTGGGTCTTGGTCTGAGATTTGTTTATGGGTAGAATAAGCTTCTTTTATACTCTGTTTTTCCTAATATTTCCTGAGTCAAAATATGGGAGTGTTTTAGTGTGATTTTGGCGATATTTTAAGAGTTTTAAACTTTCATATTCGAATTTATAATTCTGGTTTTCGTGGATTTGATCGAGTAGCGATACCGGGAGGGTAATCCCTTATTGTTAGCATTCGCCTAGATTTTGTTGGTCATACGTTCTAACCTATGGACCTTTGTTTGATATATCAGTTCTGATATGGTTTCTTATGTACGTTGTGATATTATATGAATGCTAGATTTCATTGCGGAGACCTCCGAGGAGGCATGGATGTGCAAGGCGATTGTCAGATACGACTAGCGCGATCGCAAACTGTGAGTAGATTATATCTATGAGTGGGAAAATCGGGTGGATGGTGTATAGCACCCCTGTGAAATATATTGCTTATAATATCATTGACTGTGTTTAGGATACTTGCTGTATATCCTTAGCCATGTCTGATATGTAGCGTATTTCATTAATATCGTTGGTAGAATCATTGTAGATACGCTTGGCAGAACATAAGCACAAATACTAATGATTGCCATATTGCACAATCACAGACTTGCATATTACACTACACATCATTAGTACTGTCTGTAATACCCTAGTTCATTTATACCATATTTTATTTGGGTATTTTCTAATCGTGCGACGTTTTTTTTTTATTATTATCGTTTTGGGTGCGGATAGTGCATTTGGTATTTGTGGTTAATATCCGACCCGACCCGCATACTCGAAACCCATCTTGATTTTAGATTATATCATATAATTACTAGTACAGAGGATCCGTGCACAACTATGTTCTATATACTGGTATAATATATTTAGTTTCTGCATGTCGCTTAATAATACAAATAATAGTCAAATAATATTTTTAATATCTAGCAAGGCCTGTTATCATACCCTATACCCTATGTTTGCATCCATACATCGTGTTCCTGTCCAGACTGTTAAAACAGACTCGTTTGGATCGCTACGTGATTTTATATATATCCATTCTTAGGGGTATGCATTTTATTTAACCAGACATCGCATTATAGCTTTAACTGATACGTATATTATCTATATTTTAAAACTGGAATTTTAGAAGAGACCCAGATATTTTTCAGAGTATTTTTGTATTAGATATATAATCCTAGAATATATATTATAATATTTTTATAAATTATCAGTTATATACTAATATATATAATAAATATTATATAATATAAATCTTAAATTATATATCCTTACAGCCTCACTCTCTCTCTCTCTCCAACACTCTGTCTCTTTTCTCTTATATATATATATATAGACACACACACACACACACACATCTTCACCTCTCTTTCTCCTTCTTCGTCACATCTCTCGCGACGAAGCCCTAACCCTAACCTGTCTTTGCATTCGCCGCCGCCATCCCAACATCATCATCACCCTCATCTTCTCGACCTCCTCGCCACCTCCACCTTCTCCTTCCCTCCCCTCTTCTCCCGAGCGCTCAACGCCACCACCACCATCCCTGCAAACCTGAGAACCCAAACTCGAACCAAAACTCTCATCGCCGACCATCCCACAACCTCGTCATCACACCTCGTCGTCAACCTCATCCCGACTTCCCGACAGCAACCTCCTGCAACCCAAGAACACCCTGCACCCAAACCCTGAGCACCCAAGAACCCAACGCCTGCACCCTCACCGCCGGAGACCCACAACCTCGTCGTCGTCCACCTCCATCTCTTCACCTCCCTCTCCAAATCCCGACACCACCACCACCATCAACCCTACATCCCTGATCCCAACCGACAACCTCGACTCCAAAAACAACCCAAGAAAACCTCGGCCGATGGCAGCTCCCTCGCCGTCGACGGCTGCCCATCATCACCGTCGCCTTTGTCCTCTGCCCCTGAACCCAGAGCCAACATCCAGCCCTATTTTCCTTCTCCTTTCTCTTCTTTCTTTCTTTCTTTCTCTTTTCTTTATTTTCTGCTTTTCGGCCGTCGCTGGAGTCACGCACGTCGCCGACAATCCGGATGACCAAGTCATCGTCGTTGTCCAGCATGGTCATGTCTTTGATTAGCCAGGTCCAGTCCTGTACGCGCGTGTTGCATCGCGTCGTTTATCTGACGTCGAACGTGACGTACGTACCCCGTCATGAGATCCGATCAGGCAAGTTTATATTGCAACATGCTATGTTAATATATTTATATCCATATGAATAAAAATAATACATATGTTTTAATCGTGCATCAAATGTTATAGATTTATCGTTTTTCGATATTTGTTCGTATCCGTTCTGACAATCACGTATCTAATTGCATGCCGGAATATCTTGATAGTATTATACTATTATATTAGTGCGACTTGTTATCTAGTTTGCATCATACACAGTCATGGCCGTATAAAAGGTTATTACAGATAGACACATATGCATTCTGACATCAGCGCTATTATCGTGATTCCGAAATCGATTACAGTTTCACATTGGGTATCCATTTGATACATATGCATCACATAACATGTTTACGACACACTACTTGACTTGTTACTTGAATCATGTTACTAATTCCGACAATCCTGACTTGTTGTCCTAACGGGCGTAACTTGTTGTCTGTATAGACAAAACATGTACCTTCTTGATCCTGTGTTGGCATTAGATTCATATCTTCAATACCTGACTTGAACACATAACCTTGGGGGTAAGGGGAAATCAATAATGAAACCTGACTTTTAACTCAACAGTTCGATGCTTATACTGATCAGTCTTTATAGGCTAGGCCAGCCCCAGGATGCTGCTGCTGACTTCATTCGTCTGTACATGTTACCTGTTTACTGCCTAGCGACACGTCTCGGATTTAGCCCGAGAGTCTTGACTGTGGTCCCGGGCACGCACGGGATACTATTGAGTTATATCGACGATTACATTAAATTGATTTTAAAGACTTTAGAGTAGATAACCTAGAAGCACAGTTTTAGGTTACTCATCGCACTTCACATACACATACATACCTCACTATTTCATATCCGTGTTATTCATTATATTCATGTTTACTTATATCGTTACATCCTGATTATTATTGTTGTCTTGGTATTATGACGCACTAACGTCTGGGTTTTGCATGGCCCAGTTCCTCTATCTCTATCACAGGCTGAACAGAAGTATTTCAACAGCCAAGCCGAGCAGTGAGGAATTGATTATGTGTGGTTTATAGATGTTTAGATTTTAGACTCTTAGCTTATTTTTCCGCAGTTTATTTTCTTGACGTGAGCCCATATTGGGACGAGTTTTCAAATATTGTTTATCAGAGTTTGATTCATTTCCGCTTATACATTTTTCTTGACTCTATTTACTGTGGCAAATGGACATGTATTAGCTAGTTTTATATATTTTACTGTTCTTGATATCCTATAGACAGCCGTAATGTGACTATGGAGGTATGATTCCTAGCCACAGGTAGCATGGCTGGCACTGTCACGTGCCTTAGTTTGCGCATTCTGGGAAACGGGGGCGTGACAGGGTTTTTTTGGTATCAGAGCCATAGCATTTAGGATTAATTGGGTTTGGTTCTTTTGTAGTTGGGTATTAAACCCGATACACTAACCATAAAACCCGTAATTAGGAATATGTCCTTCCACATTACTATCTTGCCAGTCTTGAATCAATATCTATCTTGTTTATTGAATCCTGTTTACCGTTGCTAATCCTTTTCAGTGTCTTGGTTTCAGAATCATGGCGGATAGAGATTTGCGATCGTACCAGAGGCATGTTGATAACGCCGCATTGCTTGGAGTTATACGTAGTGTGCTGGAAAACCAGAAGCGCCAAACCAAGATGAATCAGCGGCAGGTCAAGGCTTTCAAGGAAGGCCTGTGGACAGTCCAGCAGTCCGTAGTTACAGCAGCACCCGGGCCAGTACGGCATGAGGGCACCGTGGTAGATTTCAGAAAGCTTGGTTCATCCACTTTTATTGGATTGGAGGAGCCATTGCCGGCAGAGCAGTGACTAGTTGATACAGAAAATCTACTTGTCGCCATGCAAATTCCAGAGGAGAAAATGGTGCATATAGTACGCATCCAACTGGTAGATTACGCTCGTGAGTAGTGGCTCGTAAAGAAGACCCGCCTGACCAAACCGATCAGTTGGGCAACATTTTTGCAAAGTTTCTTGAAGAAGTTCTTTTCGCAAATTGCTCGAGAAGAAATGGGGGGAAAGTTTATTAGCCTAAAGCAGAATGGTGAATCCGTTGATGCGCATGCGGCTGAGTGGATTCGGCTCAGTTGATTTACGGGGCCCTTAGTTTTCAACGATGCAGATAGGGCACGGAGGTTTATGCGTATCTTGGATGTGGAGATCCAAAGACACATCATATCTCTGGGATTGACCACCTTTTCCTAAGTTCTCAAGGCAGCCAGGGAGCAGCAGAGTTTATAGGTGAAAGCGAAGTGTACGCAACAGCAAGCCGTCGTAGTGCGAAAGCTGGCGTTTACGCTAAACCGAGCTCCTATATGCAGAGGCATCCCGGTGAACAGGCGAGACATTGTACCTATGAAGAAGCCCGTCGTATCCGATCAGAAAAGAAGTGTGATCTGTGACTTTTGCCTTCTACCCGGACACTTATAAAAGGAATGTCGAAGGAGGCTTGGGCTCCGTCTTGTTTGCGGATCAGCTGACCATACCATCAATGCTTGTCATTCAAAGCTACGATTGAGGGACGATATTCAGAAGCCACCTATGAAGCAGATGCATGGGCAGAAGCAGTTTACTCAGGGGCCTAATCAAGCACGGGCCTTTACTTTGGCGGCCGAGGAGGCCAAAGCTTCAGATGATGTTGTTTCAAGTATCCTACTCGTTCATAATTTTCCCGCATTGACATTATTTGATTCAGGTAGATCCTATTGCTTCATGTCGTCCAAGTTTATTAGTGCACACTCGATTCTACACGCGGCCCTGTTTAGTTGTTTGGACATACACACTGGGAATGAGAAAATTATATCTAGTAGTGAGTGCAAGGATTGTCCGATTGTTATTTGCGGACGGGAGTTATTTGTGGATTTCTTGGTGATTGATACTGGCAGCTATGATGTCGTCATGGGAATGGACTTTCTTGGCACTTTCTACGCTCACATCGATTGTAGGACAAAGAAAGTGATTTTCCAGATTCCCAGATATCCGGAGTTTATATTTTCAAGAGGTAGCAGATCTGTTGGGCTAGTCGAATTTAGAGCTAGGTCGACTAGTGTCGTCTTTTTTTTTGATGGAAGTAGATATGGAGGAAGCGCTAGCAGTGGTCCGAGAGTTCATAGATGTGTTTGAAAACATCTCGGGTTTACCGCCAAAACGAGATATGGAGTTCGCGATTGGCCTTATTCCTGGAGCAGCTCTGATTTCAAAGGCGTATTATCCGATGGCACCGGTGGAGCTAGAAGAAGTCAAGAAACAGGTCGCTGAATTATTAGAGAACGATTGGATTCGCAGCAACAATTCACCCTGGGGTGCTCAGTTCTTCTAGTCAAGAAGAAGGATGGCACACGAAGAATGTGGATCGATTATCGAGAATTAAATAGGTTAACTATTAAGAACAAGTACCCGATCCCTCGCATTGGCGAATTATTCGATCAACTCAGTGGCGCGAGGGTATTCTCGAAGCTGCATTTGCGATCCGGATATCATCAAGTTCGAGTGAAATCAGAAGATATTAGCAAGATAGCGTTCCGAACTCGATACGGGCATTACAAGTACTTAGTGATGCCATTCGGAGTCACGAACGCACCGGCGATATTTGTGGACTTGATGAACCGAACTTTTCACCATATTTGGACCAGTTCGTAGTAGTGTTTATCGATGATATTCTGGTCTATTCGAGGAGTAAAGAAGAGCATGCAGAACAATTGAAGATCGCACTACAAACGTTGAGGCAAGAAATGTTATATGCTAAGATGAGCAAGTGCGAGTTTTGGCTCGAAGAAGTGAAGTTTTTGGGCCATGTTGTATTCGGAGATGGAAGTTCCGTTGACCCTGAAAAGATTGCAGCAGTTCATGATTGGCCGATTCCGAAGAACATAGCGGAGATCAGAAGTTTTCTTGGGCTTGCCGGATATTATAGAAGATTCGTGGAGAATTTCGCTCGAATAGCTGAACCATTGACCAAGCTAACACGAAAGGAGGTACCGTTCGTATGGACGGAGAAATGTGCGTCATCTTTTGAAGCGCTGACACAAAGATTGACCACCGCTCCTACCTTGACAGTGCCAGACAGTTCTGGAGGGTTAGTTATTACTAACAACGCATCTGGGAAAGGCTTGGGATGTGTTCTAATGCAGAATGGAAAGTTTATAGTCTACGCGTCGAGACAATTGAAAACACATGAGAAGAATTACCCAACTCATGATTTAGAGCTAGCAGCAGTGATTTTCACTTTGAAAATTTGGAGACACTACTTATTGGGCAAAAGGGTAGAAGTATTTACCGATCACAAGAGCCTAAAGTATGTGTTCACGCAGAAAGAGCTCAACATGAGGCAACGTAGATGGTTGGAGCTGATGGCTGACTATGATCTTGATCTAAAATACCATCCGGGGAAAGTTAACGTAGTGCCGGATGCGCTAAGTCGGTTTCCAGCAATACGGATGTTGCCTGCACAAAAGGAGATCATAGATGGGTTTCAGAGATTCAAGTTGGAGATCCTATTACCGCATTCTTCGGGACAGTTTGTCACGCCCCACCCCCAATACAGAGTGTATTGTCCGCTCTGGCCGAAGCCGCACAGTTTTTTCCTTCGGGGCGAACCGTGTTAGTGTATATGCCCTAGAGGCCATTACTGTATCATACTAGTTTGTATATTACTTAATGGAAGCTTGGGATATTCACAGTTATATATACAATCTTGCTCGAAATGGTAGTATGCTACTTGGTTTGTCTCTGCTTTAATATGTGCATGTGTTTCTTTTAGCATATTGCTGGTATACATATTAGTAGAGCCCTTAGGATCTTTGCTTGATTACCAGCGTTGTGATGGCGCTCGCACTCGTGGGAGCTGGGTAATCTATAAGCACATCCTTATACAGGTCCCTGGTCGTTGGACTATCGAGACAGGGCATCGATACTCCGGAGTAGACTAGCGTATGCGCTTCTCATCCCAGTGTGGGAGACGGTCTGTCCCACAGCCGTTAGTACGTCGTACTTGAGATAGTATGCGGGTGCTCGTTAGGTTACGAGTACACTGGACAGGACTCATCGGGAACTGTTGGTTGGTAATATACCTATCGTCAGTTATCAGTTCCCAGGTGACATGAGTACAGCTTAGTCCGCTGACTTGACACTGTCACTTCGCCTCGAGTGTGTTCCCACTGCACTTTGATTACTACCCTACCACGGCTCAGAGGAGTCGTGCAAACAGGTAGTTTTTGGGTGCAGTCCCGAAGCACTTGGAGGCAGTGACGGTTAGACAGGATTCGTCTCTCCCGGTATTGGGGGTTGACATCGCGCTGTGTCCAGGAGAGCCATTACACGAGTAGTCCCTGGCCAGGGCAAGCGAGATATACTGGTAGGCTTCCAGTGTTATCTCAGGGTGTTCTGGGCTTCACTCCGACACGACTTGTACCGCTATTAGGGGACTGACGTTCACCGCCCCCCTAGGCCCGCCATGCGATGTATCAGACGAACAGACCGGACTGTACGGAGACTGTCACATACAGGCTCAGTAGGAGTGCAGATGGGGTTCACCTCGTCAGTCTTCTTATCGACATCTACCTGGGGACCGTTACGTACAGCTAGTGCCGCTTGCGGTCTGTGGTTAAACCCACTGCCAGCGTAGTGTCGAGTCTTTAGAGTCCCACACAGAGAGCTATTCGCCTTTAGGCAAAATGAGTAGAGGTCGCATGGTTTTGCGACAGGGTTCGTTCGCATCCGCGCACTTGTGCACGTTTGCTGTCCGGACAGTTTATACTAGCGGGCTTTGGTTTAAGCCGGATCCTAGTATATGATTTGAGATTGGTTTTTCTCAGAGTATTCGTGTTCCTCGGATCACGAATGCGGGTGCGTATGTACAGTTGCTTGAGATTGAGGGAGAGGACCTTGTTTAGGGTTAATGACTATTGTCATTTTATTAACCCTATTGCTTTTGTGTGTATTATTGTTAATTAATAATTAGCTTAATTATTGTGCATGGTTGTTGTTGTTGACCTTTTGACTTCGTTGACTTGTTGACCAAGTTGACAATTTGACCATGATCATTTCATTTGGAAGATGCTCTTTGATCCTTGCAATTTGCATTAATAAGTGAAATGATAATGGTCACCTCTTGATTAAACCATGACAATTTTCTAGCTAATTAATTAATTAAAATATCACACACATATTAGTGAGAATGACTCACTAATAATTCATTCTATCATATCTTTTCTCTCTCTTGCTCATCCTCTCCCTCAAGCTCTCTCCCTCTCATGTGTTGAGAAACAAAAAAAAAGCTTGAGAAAAACCTTCACTTGATCTTCTCTACTCACTTCTAGGGTTCAAGTCTTAGCATTTCTTGCACTCTAGTTACTCCTAGCTTGGAGTTGAAGCTAAAGGTCGAGGCTTTCGGGTGGATCCTTCTTTGACGGAAGAAGACAAGCAAGGTGAGGCCTGTCTACCATTCCGACGAGCAAGGAGAGAAGGAGTTCGAGCTCAAGGTATAACCTTTCTACAACTTAGTTAGTTGTTAGTTTACTTTAGCTAGTTTTCGTTTAGTAAAGATCCTCACAAGCAAGGTCCATGTTGCCTAAGTCATTAAAAATCCGTTTTTTTTTTTATGTTTTCCGCCTCCCCGTAAGCACCGGGGTGGGCAACGTGGACTTACAGTGGTATCAGAGCCTAACTATACTCAAACTAGCTAGGTAGTGAAGTGTAACGAAGTTTCGAAACCGGAAAATCCAAAAACCAAACTTTTGAAAAACCCTAGTTTCTGTTAAAATTTTTTCTGCTCTAAATGAAAAACTTTATACTTGTAAATTCGGCTCAGGGTTTTTTATGAACACCCATGAAAAACGGTACAGTGATTCGTTCAAACCGCCGCCCTTCCGCGGCACGAGGTAGGCATGTGCTGCGGAAGCGCCACGGTTTGTCGTCTTCTCTGCATCGTTTTTCGTGCAGTGTGTGTCTGTGTTGGTTTTGGGATTTTTAGGATATATTATATATGCCCAGATTTTCCAGAACTGAAATTTACTTTTGGGGGCCTATAAATCCGTATTTTTTTTCGGAACTTCACTACACTTCAACTACATCGGTTATATCTGTGATGCTTGCATGTATTGAACGTCGGCTAATCGCTATAAGACGATTAGTCGGGGTTATACATGATCTGTGATTGTTATTGGTTTGTGGATATGAATGGATTGGATTGTCGCGGGTGAATGGCCGGGGTGGATGTGAGATGAGCGTTGTTTTTCTTTCATTCATTTGTAACATGTAAATTGATGTAATAATATTATTTGTATGGCCGCACAACCGGGTCGGGGTTGTAGCCGTCATTGTATAATTCTTTTTACTGTTTTTGCTCCTAGGATAGACCCATGGAGGGGTGCACAAAATACCGGGTATCTCGAAGTGCCGAGTGTCCTACTCACGGTGGTGAGGGAGGTTGCTTCGCTTCGGGTGCTTGGCGGGTAGTTTGCCGCACCCGTAGGGGTCTTGGGTGGGGTATTGGCTATTCACCGCGACCGTGTAATCCGCTTTACGTTGCAGGCTCGAACGCATTGCGGATTCCTAGTATATCCAATGTATTCATCTGTGATCTGTAATGTCTATCATTGCTATATATTTATATATAATAACTATTTAGGCGTTGCTTATGTTTTACAGCCGCGCTAGCCCAGCCCCCGCTCTGTCGTTAGTTAAGTAACCTAACGGGTGATGACGGGGCCCCGTGGCGAATGCGAATGGCATAAGCGTACGTCATATTTTGGTTGTTTTCTGCAATGGTAGGATTAAATGATGGGATGCATTAAAAGAACTAATGCAAGAAAATAAACCAAGTAAAAGTCGATTGGAACACTTTGAAAACCACTCGGTTCTTTTCAAAACTAAACTTTTAAACGCGGAGCTTGAACCACTCCTTTTAAAAGCTATCTCGTTCCATCGATTATATCAAGTTCACTACGTTCACGGTTTCGCCAAAACCATCCGTAGCCCTCCGTCGTTTCGTATGGATATTCAATAGTATTCAAGCTATGTTTGTTGACCTTCGTCAAGGCATAGTGATTGGTAGCTGTTGGGTGTTCATATGTAGCATAGATAGATGCGTTGGTTTGGGACAGTCGTACTACCTTGTTGACCTTCGTCAAGGGTATGTGCGGGTGGGTTCAAATTAACCTGGATAACGACGGGTAGAACTTGACATGTGACTTATGATTTGTTGACCTTCGTCAAGGTCATAAGAGCATGGGGCAAAAATCCACATCGGGAGTTTCATAAGTACTGAAACTTGCTAGCACTGCATACCATTTGGAGTGTGATAATTCTGGTAGGATTCCTTCGGTTTTATCACATGATGATATTTGGATCCCGATCCTACTGTGAGTATATGCTACTCCTCGGGGACTTTCTCACTTAACGATCAATGCTATAAACCAAGTAGGTGTCTAGAAAGGTGTTAGCGGGGCTACGCCCACAGGGAAAAGAGGTCACTTAATTAAGGAACTTCGCGAAAGCGTTGGAAAACCTCCCTCGAAGTACCGACACTGGCCTGGCTGAACGGTTAAGCAAGTATTGTACGGTGAGAAAGATCCCGACTAATTCTTCCTTTATGGTTTGAGGAGGGATTCGAGAGACAGTGGGAGCCATCCTGTTTAGATAAATTAAAAACCAATCTAAACTTGCAAGAGCATCATGCTAAGTGTTTTCTTCTCTCTCTCTTAACTGCAGCGACCCAATGACCGCACCTAGGTTACATCTAGATAATAAGATGACTGAATCTGACTGTTGCGACAGGCAAAGGTCTGTCCAGATGTCCATTGCCCAGGACAAGCTGGGACACCTCTTGACCGATCCAACCCCTGCCGTCTCATGTCCAGTTTCCCCTGTCACGGATATCGATATTCGTAGGACATCGGAAGAAGACTGTGCGAAAGCCAAGTGCCTCGTGTTAGCCTCAGTTGATGGTATATACCAGAGGCAGCACGAGAAGATAGACTCCGCTTCTATCTTCCTCCATAACAAAGTTTTATATGGAGAGCAATCTAGTATCGCAAGATATGAGACCTCGAACGAATTGCTTCCAGCGAGGTTGGCTATCGGGTCATCTGTAGGGGGCAACGTCCTTACAGAGACCAGCTCTTTTGAGCTCTCAGACCTGAAGACCACGTTGAAGAACGGGTCAGATCCTGACTTAGTTCAACAGTCTCTGCCTACTGCCCTGAAGGAAACCAGGGAAGTAGAAAGAAAGAGAAAGGCAGAAATTTTTGGAATGGATGCAGTAAAAGAGGGATGTTCCTATTGTTACGGGAATGAACATGGGCAGAAGGATTGCAGGGCTTGTAAAGCCAGTAGCCAGAATTCGAAGCATGTTGTGGCTTCGGCTTCGGGTGTGTTTGTAATAGAGAACTGTATGTCAGTTAACCCTACTTCCTGGGTATTGGATACCGGATCAGGATCTCATATCTGTAACTCGTTACAGGCTTTGAGAAACCGTAGGGTTATCAGGAAAGGTGATATGACTCTCAGGGTTGCTAACAGAATGAGCATGTATGCTGAATCCGTAGGGGAATATCATCTAGGACTGACAACTGGGCAGATATTGATTCTGCGTAACTGTTTTTATGTACCAGGTGCGACTTGTAATATCATATCTGTATCCTTAATTTCTAAGGAAGGATATGATTTTACTTTTGTAAGCGATGTAGTTAACATCCACCTAAATCAAGTTCTGATTGGGTCAGGTACATTACAAAACGGTATATACGTATTGAATCAAGCTCAGATCTTCAGTGTCCAGAACACACTTAAAAGAAAGTCTCCGGAAACTAATCAGGCTTTCTTATGGCATTGTAGACTTGGTCACATTAATAAGACACGGTTAACAAAGTTACATAAAGAGGGATACTTAAATCCGTTTGAGTATCAGTCTTATGCCACTTGTGAATCTTGTTTCATGGGAAAGATGACAAAGACTCCGTTCACTGGACACGGAGAAAGAGCGAGCGAGCTCTTGGGACTCGTACACAGCGACGTGTGCGGTCCAATGTCTACACATGCGCGAAGTGGTTATTCATACTTCATTACTTTCACAGATGATTTCTCTAGGTATGGGCATGTCTTCTTGATGAAGCATAAATCCGAGGCCTTTGAGAAATTTCAAGAATACAAGAATGAAGTTGAAAAACAAACAGGCAAAAGTATCAAGACACTAAGATCTGATCGAGGTGGTGAATACTTAAGTGCCGAGTTTCTGGGCTATTTAAAAGAGAATGGAATTCTCTCTCAGCTTACTCCTCCATACACACCACAACACAACGGTGTATCGGAACGGCGGAATCGAACCCTATTGGATATGGTTCGTTCCATGATGAGTAAGGCTGAGTTACCGCGATCCTTCTGGGGTTATGCGCTAGAAACAGCAGTATATCTCTTGAACAAGGCTCCAACCAAGACTGTGCCTACCACCCCATATCAGATGTGGAGTGGGAAGAAACCCTGTCTCAAGTACCTTAAGACATGGGGATGTCCAGCTTTTGTAAAAAAGCAGCATGCGGACAAGCTCGAGGCACGCTCAGTACTGTGTAAGTTTGTGGGATACCCAAAGAACTCCAGGGGGTATTTTTTCTATTCCGCAGAGGAACAAAAGGTTTTTGTTTCTCAGCATGCCCACTTCTTGGAAACTGAATTTTTAGAAAATCAGATAAGTGGGAGCGCAATAGAACTGGAAGAAATTCCAGAACCACAATCTATTACTGAAAGCTTGGAAGAACCAGAAGTTTCAAGAGAACCGGACATCCCAGCGCCACTCCGCAGGAGTAGTAGGCAGTCTCATCCGCCCGAGAGATACTACGGTTTTCTCATAGACGGGGATAGAGAGGATTGCACTATGGATTATGGTGAGCCTACTAGCTTCCAGCAAGCCATCCAGAGCGGCGACTCGGTAAAATGGCTGGATGCAATGCGGGCCGAGATGGAGTCTATGTACGCCAACAAAGTTTGGACTTTGGACTTTGCTCCAGAAGGGGTAAAACCCGTAGGATGCAAATGGATCTTCAGAAAGAAGATTGGTGTAGATGGGCAGGTTGAGACCTATAAAGCTAGACTTGTTGCAAAGGGCTTTCGTCAAAGACCTGGTTTGGACTATGACGAGACCTTTTCTCCAGTGGCTATGCTGAAATCCATTCGGATCCTTCTTGCCATTGCTGCCTTCCACGATTATGAAATCTGGCAGATGGACGTGAAGACGGCTTTCCTAAATGGAAATTTGGAAGAGTGCGTCTATATGGATCAGCCAGAGGGATTCAATCAGAGTGGGAGCAGCGGTAGAGTGTGCAAGTTGCTAAAGTCCATATATGGACTTAAGCAGGCATCGCGGAGTTGGAACATCTGCTTTGATGATACTGTCAAAGAATTCGACTTTATCAAAAACCCAGATGAACCATGCAATTACAGTAAGATTGTAGGGAGAACTGTGGTTTTCCTCGTCTTGTACGTGGATGACATTCTCCTAATAGGAAATGATATTCCTATGCTACAGTCAGTCAAAGGATTCTTGTCGCAGAGGTTCTCCATGAAGGACCTGGGCGATGCCAACTACATTCTGGGGATCCAGATCTATCGTGATAGATCTAAGAGGATGTTGGGACTTTCACAGTCAAGGTACATCGACACCATACTAAAAAGGTTCAGTATGGAAGATTCCAAGCGCGGTAATCTACCGGCTTGTCACGGAATCACCCTCTCCAAAGAGATGTCTCCCAAGACTGATTTGGAGAGGGATCGCATGTCTATTATACCCTACGCTTCTGCGGTAGGCTCTATAATGTATGCGATGTTGTGTACCAGACCAGATGTAGCATACGCATTGAGCGTTGTAAGCCGGTATCAGTCAAACCCAGGGGAGAAACACTGGATAGCGGTAAAGAACATTCTCAAGTACCTGAGAAGGACTAAGGAGATGTTCTTGGTGTATGGCGGAAAAGACCTCCAGCTTGAGGCCTTTGCTGACTCCAGCTTCCAGAGTGACAAGGATGACTCCAAGTCCATGTCGGGTTATGTCTTTACCCTCAATGGAGGGGCGGTTTGCTGGAAGAGTTCCAAGCAGGAGACCGTTGCTGACTCAACTATGGAAGCGGAGTACATAGCTGCTTGCGATGCCGCAAAGGAAGCTGTCTGGATGAAGAAGTTCCTCACGGAGCTTCAGGTGGTTCCTACCATTGTTGATCCAATACCGCTGTATTGCGACAACAACGGAGCTATAGCTTTAGTGAAGGAACCCAGGTCCCATCAGAAGTCCAGGCACATTTTGAGGCGGTATCACCTGATCAGGGAGATCATAGATCGTCAGGAGATCGAGGTGAAGAGAGTAAATACGGAGAATAACACTGCAGATCCACTCACGAAGGCCCTACCCCAGACTCAGTTCGAGCGGCTGATCGAGATGATAGGTCTTCGATACGCCAGTACATGGCCTTAGTGCAAGTGGGAGATTGTTAGTGTATATGCCCTAGAGGCCATTACTGTATCATACTAGTTTGTATATTACTTAATGGAAGCTTGGGATATTCACAGTTATATATACAATCTTGCTCGAAATGGTAGTATGCTACTTGGTTTGTCTCTGCTTTAATATGTGCATGCGTTTCTTTTAGCATATTGCTGGTATACATATTAGTAGAGCCCTTAGGATCTTTGCTTGATTACCAGCGTTGTGATGGCACTCGCACTCGTGGGAGCTGGGTAATCTATAAGCACATCCTTATACAGGTCCCTGGTCGTTGGACTATCGAGACAGGGCATCGATACTCCGGAGTAGACTAGCGTATGCGCTTCTCATCCCAGTGTGGGAGACGGTCTGTCCCACAGCCGTTAGTACGTCGTACTTGAGATAGTATGCGGGTGCTCGTTAGGTTACGAGTACACTGGACAGGACTCGTCGGGAACTGTTGGTTGGTAATATACCTATTGTCAGTTATCAGTTCCCAGGTGACATGAGTACAGCTTAGTCCGCTGACTTGACACCGTCACTTCGCCTCGAGTGTGTTCCCACTGCACTTTGATTACTACCCTACCACGGCTCAGAGGAGTCGTGCAAACAGGTAGTTTTTGGGTGCAGTCCCGAAGCACTTGGAGGCAGTGACGGTTAGACAGGATTCGTCTCTCCCGGTATTGGGGGTTGACATCGCGCTGTGTCCAGGAGAGCCATTACACGAGTAGTCCCTGGCCAGGGCAAGCGAGATATACTGGTAGGCTTCCAGTATTATCTCAGGGTGTTCTGAGCTTCACTCCGACACGACTTGTACCGCTATTAGGGGACTGACGTTCACCGCCCCCCTAGGCCCGCCATGCGATGTATCAGACGAACAGACCGGACTGTACGGAGACTGTCACATACAGGCTCAGTAGGAGTGCAGATGGGGTTCACCTCGTCAGTCTTCTTATCGACATCTACCTGGGGACCGTTACGTACAGCTAGTGCCGCTTGCGGTCTGTGGTTAAACCCACTGCCAGCGTAGTGTCGAGTCTTTAGAGTCCCACACAGAGAGCTATTCGCCTTTAGGCAAAATGAGTAGAGGTCGCATGGTTTTGCGACAGGGTTCATTCGCATCCGCGCACTTGTGCACGTTTGCTGTCCGGACAGTTTATACTAGCGGGCTTTGGTTTAAGCCGGATCCTAGTATATGATTTGAGATTGGTTTTTCTCAGAGTATTCGTGTTCCTCGGATCACGAATGCGGGTGCGTATGCACAGTTGCTTGAGATTGAGGGAGAGGACCTTGTTTAGGGTTAATGACTATTGTCATTTTATTAACCCTATTGCTTTTGTGTGTATTATTGTTAATTAATAATTAGCTTAATTATTGTGCATGGTTGTTGTTGTTGACCTTTTGACTTCGTTGACTTGTTGACCAAGTTGACAATTTGACCATGATCATTTCATTTGGAAGATGCTCTTTGATCCTTGCAATTTGCATTAATAAGTGAAATGATAATGGTCACCTCTTGATTAAACCATGACAATTTTCTAGCTAATTAATTAATTAAAATATCACACACATATTAGTGAGAATGGCTCACTAATAATTCATTCCATCATATCTTTTCTCTCTCTTGCTCATCCTCTCCCTCAAGTTCTCTCCCTCTCATGTGTTGAGAAACAAAAAAAAAGCTTGAGAAAAACCTTCACTTGATCTTCTCTACTCATTTCTAGGGTTCAAGTCTTAGCATTTCTTGCACTCTAGTTACTCCTAGCTTGGAGTTGAAGCTAAAGGTCGAGGCTTTCGGGTGGATCCTTCTTTGACGGAAGAAGACAAGCAAGGTGAGGCCTGTCTACCATTCCGACGAGCAAGGAGAGAAGGAGTTCGAGCTCAAGGTATAACCTTTCTACAACTTAGTTAGTTGTTAGTTTACTTTAGCTAGTTTTCGTTTAGTAAAGATCCTCACAAGCAAGGTCCATGTTGCCTAAGTCATTAAAAATCCGTTTTTTTTTATTATGTTTTCCGCCTCCCCGTAAGCACCGGGGTGGGCAACGTGGACTTACAAACCGGACACGGCTAGGGGCCACTTCCCAGGAGGTCACCCATCCCAGAACTTCCCTGGCTCGAACACGCTTAACTGCGGAGTTCTCAAGCTCCTGTAGTGCCAGTTCACTTAAAAGGCGCCTCTGTATTGAAGAGTGGTATCATTCCATTTATAGTACAGATCTTCCCCCTTTCAGAATGTATTCCGAAGAGTCCCTATTGTTCTACAGTGGGTTCCACGGACTCAAGAGGTGGCCCCCACAGATTCAAGAGGTAGCCTCTGCCCACTTAACACGACACTTGGCGTGGCACTTTGTTTCGTGTGGCACTTTGTTCCGTGAGCAAGAACCGAGTCCCGACATTCTCCCCACCTTTGAACAATGGTTCGTTCTTGAACCACAGACCTACTATTGAGGGACCAGCTCTGATACCTGTAGGGGTCGAAAATTGCACCCCGGTTGACCAAGTCAAAGTCAAGGTCAACCCCAAACCAAGTGGGCCCAAGCCCGGATCAAGTGGGCCCATGCCCAGGTCGAGTCCGAACATGAAGCGGCCGGCCCTCCTCCATGCCCAAAATAAAATCATGTAATAAATAATTTTTTTAATGTAATTTTTTATGCATGAATGGGCATAAAGCCAAATTTTTGTAAAGCCCATGGCTTATGTGCAAAAAGAAATGGCACATGAGCCATGGGATGGGCAAAATGCCATTTTTGTAAAGCTCAAGGGGCTATATGTAAAGTGTACAGCCTATAAAGGCCAAGATAATGAAAATATCTCAACAATTTTTTCTCTCTCCAAAAGAATCAAGATCTGTGATCTTCTCCTTCCTCAAGGTTCTAAAAAACCTTCTTCTCTTTTTGAATTAAATCAAGAGTTTTACTCTTCCTTTTCCAAAAATAAATAGTTTTTTACCACGAAACCCACAAAGGGGAACTCAGATCTCCCATCAGATTTTAAAAATAAGAGATTTTTAAAATCTCATACTTCTTGTCCTTCAAGATCCAGCCAAACGATAGGAAGAAGAAGGAGACCCATCTCCTAAAAATCCCATCATGGAGAGATCCAGAGCCAAAGGGAGAAACAAAGAAGTCCCCTTTCTGTTTGACGCCCAGCGTCCAGCGCCCACAGCGCTAGTGCCCACGTGCCGAGCATGTGGTGCGCCCAGCTCCCAGAGTGCTTATGCCCACGTGCCGAGCACGTGGTGCGCCCAGCGCCCACATGCCGAGCACGTGGTGCGCCCAGCGCCCAAAGCACTCGCGTCCAGCGCCTGCGTGCCATGCATGCGAGGCGCTGGCCCCCACGCATCTTTTGGATGCCCTTTCCCTTTATATATATATATAGATATATATAAACACACACACACACACACACACACACACACTCTCCACGACACTGTCCCTGTTAGAAAAAATTTCTAACGGGACGCTGCCCCGCACCCCGCAAAGGGGCTGCTAACCCTCTTGACCCCCAGCCCGCTATCCAGGTAGCGGGACCCCCGTAAAAACTCTGTGGGGCCCCCCGATATATCCAAAACCTCTTTTAAAACACAACACACGCACACTGCACATTGAGTTCGCATGACCAGTTTAACCCGTTAATCGGAGGTTCTCTTGCTCCAAAGGCGAGGGGTAATTAACGGCAGCTTAGTCCGCGGCTACCGGAGATTCGGATCCCCATAATCAATAAACCCCAGCCTACCCTAGGCAGGGGGAATCTCTAATGCACCTGACAAGCGCGCGCGTATTCCCATCTCAATAGGGTGACGAAAAACACCCTACAGATTCTGGCATGCCCGGTGGGACCTTTCTCTCTTCCCATATTTCGGGTTAAACGTTCATGCGAACTCAATCAATATACATATCTATATTTATACTAAAATAATGCTCTTTCATGCAGGTTTTCAAGAAATCACTTTTCAATGATGTCTCCAAAGATGAACTCAGCTCTCAGCACGGCTCCCATCTCCTACACGATGAAGATGGACGCCGGGACGGTCCTCCCGACGAGTCTCGGGCGACAGTGGGAGGAGCCGCCGCTACCATTTGGCTTTATTCTGTTCGTGTCAGCTAACATCGTCCATGCTCTCCAAGCTCCGGTAACTGACAAACCGGCCTCGAAAGGCAAGAGGCCAAATGTGGTGGTCTTAAGGGCGCCCCAACCCAGACGCGAGTCGGTGTTCAAACGGCTCTCCATGGCCCAGCTGGAGGAAAAGCCGTCAGAACAAAAGAAGTTTCCAGACGTCGCGGGCAAGCCCAGGCGATACCTTCGACGGACATGCGGGCGGATGTTTTCTCAACCTTCCCCATCACTCGGCCTATGGCGGCTTCCCGAAGAGCAGAAGCCTGCCAAGCGTTCAAGACAGAGAAGCTGAGGCAGAAGCGGTTCAGATACAGAGCCAACAAAAGGGCTAGGGCTCTGGCCATATTAAAATTTATGAATTTCCAAAGCCCAGACCGCTCCGCGAAACCAGCTGCCAGTGATGAAAGGATGGCTGAATGTGTTATCCACACAGTCTACATGGTAGGCGCGTGTCCCAGTGACAACCTTCGCAGCAAGGATGGGGCCATCACATCTCAAATCCAATCTAGTTTGAATGTGGCTGTCACTTCCCAAGACCAGCGTCATCCTGAAGGTAATGAAAATGCTCCAAGTGAAGCTGATAAACAGAGAGATCCCTCAGTTCATGAGGAGTCGGGCTCGGAAAGCGAAGATGAGCCAACTTTCCATCCTAAGACCGCAAAGCAGCAACTTCTCCAGGAGCTCCGAAAGCAGCTCAGAAACAAAGACAAGGAGATGGCCAAGTTCTACTTAAAAATTGACGACTTGACAAACGTCGTCTTACAGCTCACGGCCCAACTTTTCTCTCAGCCGCCCAATCAAGCACATGGTTCTACTCATGGACCGGGAAACGGTGTCCCGAGACAGCCGACGCCTATTCTCTCAAATCCAAAGGTGGGCGGACCGCATGAAGGCCAGTCGCATCCTATCTCGGGAAATGTCTTGGCGGCCGATGACAGCAACCCGCTAACTCAAGATCAAACCATGGATTTGGTTGCCAATAAAGTCAAAACATTGGTAGCCGAAACCGGAGAGCAAAAAGATATCAGCAGTAGCAGGAGACCATATCCTGCCCGGTACGATCTTGTGGAGTTTCCCACTGGATATGTCGTCCCCAAATTTGAAAGGTTCGATGGGACGGGAAATGCGAACCGACACGTTGCCCAATTTAAAGCATCATGCGCGAATACTGGGGGCAATGATGCGCTCCTTCTCCGCCAGTTTGTCAATAGCTTGACCGATGTTTCTTTCGATTGGTATGCAAGCATACAGGATAACGCGATCACGACGTTCGCTCAAATAGAATCATGTTCAAGCAAAGGTTCATGAGTATCAGCGATAAAATCACCATTGTCGACCTCGTAAGGACCGAGCCAAAGAACAGCGAAAGCAACATGGATTTTTATAGTCCGATGGCGCAATCTCTCTATCAAATGTGAACCGCCGTTGGAGTAAGACTGTTCCCCTCCGAAGGACGGCGCACAGGACCGCGATGTCCTGACGCTGAGATTCGGGGCAGATGCTATTTGGTTTTATCCGTCCACCTCTCCGAAGATGCCATTATGGCACCGTGTATCGGAGGTTTAGACGGATACGGCCGATGTAGTAGACTTCGTCAGATTCCCCCTCACTTGAGGGGTTTTTGATTGTGGGGACGCTCTTCCCTGCAGGCGCAAGCCCCTGCAGTTAATTACGCTACCGCATCGCGGTAACAACTTTCTCCTTCTCCAGAATTTCACCTCGTGTCGTGTGTGTTTGTTTTGTTTGTGGTTGCCCGTGGATTGTATACGGAGACCGAGTAATGCCGTCGCCCGTAGGACGTGGATTAGTCCAAATCCGTATTTACTTAGATTTGGGTTTGGTGTTTTTAGTTTAAGGATGCATTAGTCGCATTGCGGCTAAGATCAACTTAAACGTTCGTTAAGGATACGATAATCCTGTTTGAGACTAAGATCAACTTAACGTGATAATCCATTTAATATCTGGCCATCGGGACTCGTCACCTCTCTAACGTCGTTGAAGGATTACAACGGCAGATGTCAGAGGAGTTCAGAGATGTACCCTTGAACCAAGGTTGATTTGGAGTTTTATCGTTCATTTGAGTATTTAAGGATACGTTAGCCGTGTTTGGGGCTAAGATCAACTTAAACAGGACCATTTAGATCCGGCAAAAGAGCATTTGGAGGTTCTATTGTTCCAGTTTAGGGACGTAGTGGTCCATAGGTAGTTTAGGGACGTTGCGGTCCGCATTCCAGTTTAGGGACGTGGTGGTCCGCATACCAGTTTAGGGACGTGGTAGTCCATCATTAGTTTAAGGACGTTTCGGTCTATCGCCAGTTTAGGGATGTGGTGGTCTATCATTAGTTTAGGGACGTCTCGGTCCAATATTAGTTTAGGGACGTCTCGGTCCAATATTAGTTTAGGGACGTTTCGGTCCACGAGTTTAAGGACCCCGCAGTCCATATTCATATGTGGTCGTCGGGACCCGTCACCTCTCTGACGTCGTTGAAGGATTACAACGACAGGTGTCAGAGGAGTTCGGAGATGTACCCTTGAACCGGTAGTAAATTGATTTAAGAGAGCAATCTTGCTCAGTCAATTTAATTTAAGGACTTATGGCCAAAATTGGGCTAAGTCCAGTTTCAATATATATTTTTTTGTCTTTGGCCTGTGCTATGGCTTTACCCCTTTTTAGTAATGCACTGCATTATTCTTGTTTTGGTCAGGCTTTGCCCTTTTCTAAATGATGCAGAGCATCTATTTTTTTTGTTTGGGCTTTGCCCCCCTTTAAAAATGCATAGCATTTTTTTTATTAGGCCTGTTAGGCCTTTTAATTGAGCTCTGTCCCTTTTCTTTAATAATGCAGAGGATTAAATACTCTGACAGTGCCCCATGTGGCTTGTCAGGCGCTTTGCGCTAAGTAATGAGCGCAAACTCATATGGTGGTGACACGTGTCACGCTCTGGTGAGCGCAAGCGCAATAGCGCAATGCGCTGCGCTAATGCGCTGCTGACACGTGGCGCGCTCTGGTGAGTTGCGCCAATTCCAGAGAGCAAAGCTCTATTTTAAGAGCGCGTAGCGCAAGTTGTTTTGTAGCTGACACGTAGCGCTCTCTCAAGAGCGCAACAGCGCAGTTTGGAAGTGCAAAGCACTAAGAATCTTTTAGATTCAAGAACAGGAGTGCAGAGCACTATTTGATTTCTTGATCTAATTTAGATCAAAGAAAATAAATTTTTCTTTTTTGTTTCAAGAACCAGAGGTTCATAAAAAAGTGCAAAGCACTATTATTACTTATTTTTCTTTTTATTTAAAATTATTGATCTTGTTCTTAGATCAATAATCTGTCCATAAGAGAATTTTCTCTTTTTCCTAAAGGTTTTTACCTTCTGTTGTTCTTGAGGAGTTCTCAAGAGTTCTCTTCTCTTTTTTTTTTAGAAAGATGTTGATCCCTTTTTAATTGAGGCCTAGGGTCCTTTTTATAGTGCCCATAAATTAGTTAAATTTGTTAAAGAGATCTTTCTCTGAGTGATTTGGGGAATTTTCCCCACCGTTGGATCTTTGATCTAAGGGCTTCTGCTTTGCAGAAGAAAATCTTCTTATTTTAATAAGAACAGAAAAGATTTCTTGGAAATTTTAATTCTGTTTGGCACAGATGCCCCAGCGCGTGACACGTGTTGCGCAGCGCACAGCGCAGCGCAACTGCACTAGCGCATCTGCGCGGACACGTGTCGCGCAGCGCAGCGCAACTGCGCTAGCGCATCTGCGCTGACACGTGTCGCGCAGCGCAGAGCGCAGCGCAACTGCGCTAGCGCATCTGCGCTGACACGTGTCGCGCAGCGCAGTACTTGCACAGCTGAAGCGTTGCTTCATAAAAATAGAGCTTTGCTCTGATTGGGCGCGCCTTCTTGGACGCTGCGCTGATATATCAGCGCCTGACATGTGGCGCGTTGCGCCCGAGATGTGAAGCGTTGCTTCAAAATTTTGAATTTTTGAATTTCAACAGAGCTCTGCTCTGATTGGGCGAAATAAATGCCCCCCTACCGTTGCGCTCACGTGGCGCACACGTGAGTGCAGCGGTGGCAAACTCCTGATCGTTGGATCATGGGATGAGCTGAAGGGGCGCAAGCGCCTTATAAATAGGACCTATGGCCCTTTAGAAAACTTCACCATTTTCTAGATTTCGATTCCAGAGCTTTGCTCTTGCTTAGAACTTCAGAGCTTTGCTTTCGTTTCCAGTACTTCAGAGTTTTGCTCACTTCCAAGGTTAAAAACTTTAGGTAAAAATTAATTCAAATCAAATTAATTAACCTTAACCAAAGAGCTTTGCTCTCACAGATCTTTTGATCTATAGAGACCCCCATTGGGGTTTCATAAACAGAGCTTTGCTCTCAAACACTCATAGATCTGCAGGGATCTTGTTCATGGGTTCTAACCCATGAACAGAGCTTTGCTCTTGGATCAAGTGTGGATCTTTTAGATCTGCAAAGTGAAGAACTTATCATAAGTTTTCATGGATTTTTCAAGGTCCCAAATTTTTTTTAAAATTTTTAAGTATTAAGATTTTCTGATGGATCTTTTCCATTATTATCACAGAGCTATGCTCTTTTAAGGAATTTTATTCCTTTGAGACCAGAATTTGACAAGTGTCATTCTGTGACAGAGCTTTGCTCTGAAAGAGGAGAATTTCTCCTTGTCTCTAGGGATTCTTCCCCCCCTTTTTTATAAATGGGAATGTTTTCCTGGGGCCAACTGACAATCTCATCCAATGATGAGATTGTCTTATTAACTGACGTATTTTCATCTAGATTTTGTGGGTCCCTCTTTGGTCTCCTACTCACTGCACTGTGGTGCGGTGTAATTAATTAATTTTAATTTAATTAATGCATTTTCTTTTTTAGACGCCAAACGTTGGAATTACAATACTAACGGCTAAATTGTTTTTTTTGCAGCGATCATGTCTCTAGACACTTCATTCCCGTTCGTCCGCTCGGAGGAGGGATTTCCCGAGGCGCCCCTGGACCGTGAAGTCCTGGCTATGATCAAGGAGTACGACCCAGAATACAAGAGTCTCCATCTTTGGGGGTCGTGGTACAATCAGATCATCATGGGCCGACGGAGCTTCACCTGCGCGGTACCGTCAGAACCCATCACGGCAATTCACTACGCTACCCCACCCTCAGTGCAGTATGCCGTGGAGATGATAGACTGGACCGCGAACAGCTTTCTTCATCCGGCTATGGATGCGGTTCCGGTTCAGCGTCCCATGGTCTTGGATATCCTAGGACGCCGTATTTGTCAGGAAGAAGCACGGCCCTGGGGGCAATCATATAACCTGGGTTTGATTCCCCGTCACCCGATTGGCTATCTGCCGTGGGCCCGGTACATCCTGTCGACGAAGAAGTCGCAGTTGATAAGACTAGGACTGTACACCGCGGTCTGCGTCTCTCTCTTCCATTATCCCACGCTCCCCACTTGGTGGTTCAAGGCTTTCTTGGAGCAATGGAATATTCCCACCCACACTTTCCTTGCTATGGATCGGGAAGTGTCCATCTCTTTGGAGGAATTCGCGGAGCTATCCGGCCTACCGGTCATGGGAGAACATTACGAGGAGCTGCTCCCGACAGATGTGTACGTCTTTGGTGCTAGGCCAGTGGTCAGGGGGGTCACGCCGGAGAATGCCGTTCAACATCAATTCCCGAGCTTGATTAAGGTGTTGAACATCTATGAATCTCTCTTTATCGAACGCGGGAGTCGTGGAGTTAATTTTGAGGATTTTATTGCTCAGTTTCTTCATCCCAACGTCCTCTCGGCAGAAGCTACCAAGTTTGCCACCCTTGAGGACCCTTTCGGTTTAGGTTTGGATAACCTGCCAGCCAGAGATATAGACCAAAAGGACTTCTTTCTTTCTAACTCCCCAACAACGTCCTTTGCAGAAATTGCGGCCCCCGGAATGGATGAGGAAGACTTTTTCTTAGGATTTCTCGGACCGTGGCTAAGTTAGTTCGTGATCCCAATGCACTCTCATCGCATGCTGCCTTCTGTCTTTTACCCAGCCCACCGAATGGTCATCGGGGTAAAGGTGGCTGTGGGGATCGCTGGCCTGGCGCACCTATATCATGGCCTCAGCCGAGCAGCGGATGCCAACGAGCTCGGGGTACTGCACGTGGTCTTCTCGATGCACTACTTTGCATCGTGGCTCGAGCTACACACGGCGGGTGTCTTCGGCATGCATAAAAGGCCTTCATTCTTTGACAAGTGCGGTTTTCCTCGCATTTTACAGTTGATTGGCTCATCAATCGTGACCCCTTCACCACGGGACGCCAGGGGTTTACTGCTTCACCCCTTCACCGTTGGAGTCGGGATGTCCTTTATTGATAAGGTATTAACCATTGGAAAAGCGTCCACCACTGCGGTGCGGCCATTACAGGATTCCTTCAAGGATAGAGCTTCAGTGTTAACGGCCTGGGAGATCCTCTATTTGTATTCTATTAGACCGGGTTTCCTAGTCTTCAGGCAGGGCGGTGCAGCAGTCTTTATGAGATATAATCCGCATCGTTTTGCCCAACAACTGGGTTACGATCAAGGGGTACCCTTGGAAGCTTTCTTATTGGAACCTGCTATTAATGAAGAAGGGATGGAGAATGCGTTACATCACTTCATGCGCTTGAACACGGGTTCTTGTTTTTTCATCAGCACGCCGGCCTGTGCTCCACGACTCCTTAATGTATATAAAGAGTGGTACAATCATGCGACGGGGGCTGTTATAAAGGAAGAGAGGCGAGTGTTAATCGACCGTAAAGAAGTACCCCCCGGCGCCTACCGTAACGCTCCCTTAGCGCCAAGGATCCTGGTGGCTCCTCCTCTAAAAGATGCCGGGGGCAGACCATCACGTGCGCCAAGTCCTCCACGTGAGCTGCCGCTCCCTGATATCGCAGATGCACCTCCCGCATCCTGTGCTCCAGTGGAGACAGTAGTTGTACCCTCGCCGGAGTCTAGCGTGGGTGCGGACATCGGGACCCGTCGTCCCAAAGTGGCTGCTAAACGGAAGTCGATCCCCCGTGAGCCTAGGGTTGGAGGGAAAAAGAAAAAGAAGTCGCTCTTCGCTGCGGACGTCGTGTTCGGTCAGGAACCCCATGCTCCCTATGCCGAGGGCCTGATTGAATACGGGACGAACGAAGGACTAGTGATGCCGCTGCCGGACGATACAAACTTGGAAGCCGCTCTCGAAACTTCGGCGTGGTTGGCAAAGCGTGACGCGTGGCTGGCCAAGCTTGCGCAATCAGGTAACTATTAGTCGCCTTTTCTTTATTGCAACATATCCTCTTCATTGCCTTTGACTAACGCTTTTCTTTCTTTCCTTTCGACAGGCATCACTGATGAAGAAGCCATCGCCGCTTCTTTAAAGACTTTCCAGGAGGAGGAACGTCTTAGAGCGTCTATGGGCCTTAGTAAGTTTTAATCCATCAAGTTTCCATCTCTCTCGTGTTATGGTCGATCTAACCTTTCTCTTTTTATTGCAGAAACCTCAATGTCGTTCCCACCAAGCGACGCAGATGTTTTACCAACTGCCGATGTTCCCGCTTCCTCTGGGCCACCGCAGGAGGTTCGTCTGGAAGAGCCGATGAAGGATGCCTTAAAGGCTCTTGAGGCATCCCTGAACGAGGATGACGACGCCTTGAAGGAGGCATCATTAAGGTCCATCGCGATAGCCCGGGAAGAAAGGAAGCGGCAAAGGCGTGAGGCGAAGGCGCGCCAGGCTGCCTTGGCTGCGGGAGCGGGCCCCAGCACCGTCCCTCATGCTGATACTCCATCCGAAGAGGCCCCTGTCGCCCTATCCACTGCCCGCAGAGAGGTGGTGCGCGCAGTTCGGAGCGCAAACGGTAAATCCACTTCAGGTAATGTTTCTCTCAGAGTTTTTTGTTATAAGGATTTTAATGTCGTTGGTCCTTATATCTCTTATCTTGCAGGGCCAAGTCCGATCGAGGGGGAGGCGGAAACCGTTGATCCTAAAGAAACAGAGGAGGCGATAACTACCGAACTCGAGCCGACGGTGGGCAATGTCGTTGTGGCTTTGGAGCCTGAAGTGGAGGTTGAGGGGCCTACCGCCGAGAAGGTCATTGATGCCGAACCTGAAGTAGTGGCAGATGATATGATCATTATAACTGAACCGAGGCTGGTGGTGGATGAGGCGCTTGAGGCCGGCGACCTCGTGGTGACAGTGGATGAGCCGATGGAGACGGCGGAGCTCGAAGAAGTTGCTGGTGAGATGGGTACGACTCTTGGGGAAGAGTCAGCGCTTCCTTCCAAGAATCCGGCAACGCTCCAATCATTGCCCTCCCTGCTTACGATCTCCTGCCGTCTCCTGGTCGCGCTAGCATGACGACGGTCCCCATCGAGTCGGGTGATGAGGCTACGGGCGGTGGCCTCATGTCGATAGAGGAGGGAGTCGCTTCTGTTTCGGCCGGGAGCTCCTCATGTAAACTTTAGGTTACTGTCTTTCTTATTTTACAATCCTTTCTGACAATTTCACCTTTCTTGTAACGCAGGTGCAGCCAGCGCCGATGCCCCACTGCTTGAAGGAGCGCCTTCAACGACTGCCTTGGCGGTGGTTACCTCCAATCCCTCTCTCATACCGTCTAAGATGTTGGAAGGTATGGGTTTGCAACTTATTAGTCTTATCTTTCAGATGTATAGTGCATGTACTAAAGTCGTGCTGTTGTGTCTTTTCAGGAGTACTTTTTGACCATCTTTACCAGATGTTGCTCCCACACTTCTCCTTTCCATCCGAGCTTGCTTCTTCCTCTGGTGGCGTTGGTGAGTATGATTTCCAATGACATCCTTCTTTCTTTATTGATGGGATTATTTCTAAACCCCCCCTTTTTTTTTCTCGACTGCAGTGTTACAAATCGAAGGAGGGGATGAAAGACGGGCTGCGTTGCCGACTCTTCCGGCTCTGCCACCTGCCTCAGCTGGTACGGCGACTATCACATTGATAAAGTCTTCCTTCTTTATTTTCAGAACTGTTATCTAATCACATCCTGTTTCTCTTCAGCTGTCGTTCCGGTCTCGGCGCCCTTTGAATCTCGCATCATAATGCCAGCAGGTCCTTACCTGAGACGTCCATCTTCGAAAGGCGCCTTGAACAGCTTACGTATGTTGAGCGATTACATTGAGGAGCTCGACATCGAGACCCCTACCCCTGCTACGGATTTTGCTATAGCGGTTAACCCGATGCTGGTGATACTCGTGAACTTTCACGACGAGGGTATCATCGCATCTTGGGTTAACCATTGCAGGGAGATCGAGGCCCGCCTGCATCGGTTGGAGTCGCTGCGTCCCGCTCCCGAGGCCTTGGCTGCCAGTAATCAAAGAACAGCGTGGATTGAGCAGAGCGCTCCTTACTTCCATCACCTCGAACAAGAAGTCATTTCAAGACGTAAGGAGCGAGGTGAGACTTCGAGCAAGTCTGCCCAACTGCATGCTCGGGTGGAGGCCAACGCCGCACGGCTGAAGGTTGTCTTTAAGGGCCTTCTGCAATGTCTTTCTGAAGGGTTATCATTGAGGCAACACCTTGATGTTGTCGAGCGAGCTGCACCCAGCCAGGAAGCAGCCCAGAAGGCGGCGGAGGAGCAACTTTCATCTTTCTTGCAGCAGCGAGCCCGGGTGGAAGCGGAGGTGGCCGCGGCAGCCGCTCAGGAGGAGGCGCTGAAGGAAGTGCGAGAGCAACTTGTGGATTTACTAAAGACACTTCCTCCTCAGTAGCTATCCTTTGTATCGTTTGTAATTGTAGATAAAAGAATGTATATATATATTTTTTCATTCTTTGACATAATGTATCCTGTACCCAATCAAGTTTATGAATAAAAGATACACCCTTTTTTTTGTAATGTGTCATTTTCTCCGTCTTTTCTTTCTTTCATTATCAGCATGCCACCTTAGTAATCATGGTTGACGGATGATCAGAACGAGTATCCTGACTTTCTTAAGAAATAGCGATGGCTTAGGCCGTAGGTTCAGATCTGCTGTCTAAGACTTTTCAACTCTATAAGCCGTGAGGGTCTCATAGAGACTTTTCTCCCTACGGATCGGGAGGATCTCGTAGGTGGGTTTTCTCCCTAGGAATCGTGAGGATTCCTAAGTGTGGTTTTCTCTTATAAGTCGTAAGGATCCTATAAGAGAATTTTCCCTCTTACGAGTCGAGAGGATTCGTAAGCGGTTGTTTCCCTCCTTGTCGAAAATCGACTTTGGAGAGTGAGACCCGTGAATAGTATGCAAGAGACCATTTTGGATTGACTTGCAGGGCCTCATTGTTCAGGGAGCAAGCTTTTCAATCCTTGCTGCCTGAGACTTCATCTTGCAAGTTGAGACGAACCGGGAATTCTCCCGCAAAGACAGTGGTGGCTCTGCGTGGGTCAAGAGGCTCTCGTCACGGAGTGTTTGTATCCGTGAGTCGAGGAGTTTGCTAGGGATTATTTGTTTCCCAAGCGCCAAGGATTATTTGTTTCCTTGGGGTTTGAAACGAGTCGAGGATTCCCACGGAGACGCTGGTGGCTCTGCGAGTCGACGCGGATCAGGAGGCTCTCGTCAAGGAGTGTTTGTATCCGTGAGTCGAGGAGTTTGCTAGGGATTATTTGTTTCCCGAGCGCCAAGGATTATTTGTTTCCTTGGGGTTTGAAACGAATCGAGGATTCCCACGGAGACGCTGGTGGCTCTGCGAGTCGACGCGGATCAGGAGGCTCTCGTCAAGGAGTGTTTGTATCCGTAAGTCAAGGAGTTTGCTAGTGATTATTTATTTCCCGAGCGCCAAGGATTATTTGTTTCCTTGGGGTTTGAAACGAGTCGAGGATTCCCACGGAGACGCTGGTGGCTCTGCGAGTCAACGCGGATCAGGAGGCTCTCGTCAAGGAGTGTTTGTATCCGTGAGTCGAGGAGTTTGGTAGGGATTATTTGTTTTCCGAGCGCCAAGGATTATTTGTTTCCTTAGGGTTTGAAACGAATCGAGGATTCCCACGGAGGCACTGGTGGCTCTGCGAGTCGACGCGAATCAGAAGGCTCTCGTCAAGGAGTGTTTGTATCCGTGAGTCGAGGAGTTTGCTAGGGATTATTTATTTCCCGAACGCCAAGGATTATTTGTTTCCTTGGGGTTTGAAACGAGTCGAAGATTCCCACGGAGGCACTGGTGGCTCTGCGAGTCGACGCGAATCAGAAGGCTCTCGTCAAGGAGTGTTTGTATCCGTGAGTCGAGGAGTTTTGCTGAAGACACTGGTTTCTTCGGAGGTGGACTGAACCGTCAAGATTTGGCTTCGTCTTCTGGCGGAGCCTGTTGGGAAAGTATGGTTCCCTCTTTGCTTACGCCTTTGGATTGTATATAGGGATCGATGTGATCTTAACTGTAGGGCCAAAGTTTTATCATCATTTTTTGTTTTATCTCCGCGATGCTCTATCATTTCAGCTTTTATATCGCGAAGGTCGCGATTGCCCAATCATTTCGGCTATTTTTCGCGGTGCCCAATCATTTCAGCTATTTATTTTATTTTTACTTGCTATTTTTTATTGCGAGTTGCCCAATCATTTCGGCTATTTTGCATGCATACATTTTTACTTGCTGTTTTTTATTGCAAGTTGCCCTATCATTTCGGCTATTTCATATGCATGTGCGGCCTATTGGCTTTTTGCTGTAAACCGATTTCGGCATCAGCACCACTACAATTGGGATATTACCAGGAGCGAATCATCATCTGCCTCTGTCGATGTCGAACAAGGGTGGCTTAGCGAACAGGGTTAATGTCCTGTCGACTAAGGCTTTTGACTTCATGAGCCGTAAGGGTCCCACGAAGGTATTTCTTCCTACAAGTCGTGAGGATCTTGTAGGTGTGTTTTCTCCTTAGGACTCGTGAGGATTCCTAAGTGTTCGTTTCCTCTGTAAGTCGTAAGGATCCTACAGGAGGGTTTTCTTCTCATAAATCGAGAGGATTTACAAGGGTTGTTCACCATGCAAACATATCCCCAGTCACGGATGAGACTTGGTTAGGGAAATGTTTATTCGCGCCCGTGGATTGTATACAAGGGTCAGTATTGAGCCACTTGTAGGGCAATATTGGAAGTTTGTGGGGGTTTGCTTAAGCACAGGTTTAGATCTCCGTGACTTAAGACTTTCAAATCTTATGAGCCGTGAGGGTCCCATAAAAGAGTTCTCCTCACGAGTCATGAGGATCTCGCCAGTGTATTTTCTCCCTAGGGATCGTGGGGATCCCTAAGTGTGTTGCTCCCTTGTGAGTCGTAAGGATCTCACGCAGGTGGTCTCTCCTTACAAGGTCGAGAGGACCCTGTAAGTGTCTTTTAACGAGGTTACGCCCTTTCAGGTTTTCACAAACACTCGCCGGTAGTCCTGCTGTTTTTACTCACGGAGCCCTTTCGGGTTTTCATCCGTG
Organism: Agapanthus africanus; assembly: GCA_030015575.1. Taxonomy (NCBI): domain Eukaryota; kingdom Viridiplantae; phylum Streptophyta; class Magnoliopsida; order Asparagales; family Amaryllidaceae; genus Agapanthus; species Agapanthus africanus. The sequence continues at coordinate 137,932,982 of CM057341.1, forward strand.
CCCATTTTTCTTATGGACATACCGTTTTTTTATTCTTTTTATTTTCTTTTTCTCTCTTTTTTTTACGAGGTCGCGTCCTTTCGGGTTTTCACGAACACTCGCCGGTAGCCCTGCTGTTTTTACTCACGGAGCTCTTTCGGGTTTTCATCCGTGCCCATTTTGCTTATGGACATACCGTTTTTATTTATTATATTTTTTCATTATTTATTTATTTATTTTTTATATTTTTTTTATTCATCTCGTCAGCCTAAGGATGCTGCGGTATTAGTTTAAAGACGTTTCGGTCTGCTATTAGTTTAAGGACATTTCGGTCCGCTATTAGTTTAAGGACATTTCGGTCCGACATTGAAAGGCTGGCTACTGCTTATAAAACTTGAGCTTAGGAAGATAGCGAGCGGACATGGTCGTCGTCATCTATCATTGACCTAGGCTGTGGCTCATTAAGCGTAGTATTTCTTCAGGAAGCGACCGTTTATCGGCCTGAAAGGCCTTTCACCGTGCATGTCCATGAGTAGATAGGCCCCACCCTGGTAAACTTTATCTATGATGTACGGGCCTTCATAGTTTGGCTCGAATTTTTCCCGCTTGGCGCGATTGGGGATCATAGGCCTTTTGACCACTAGCATGAGTTCGCCTTGGTGGAATGTCCTCGGTCGGATCAATCTTTCGTATGAGCGCATCATCTTTGCTTTATAAGCTTTCAGATTTTGCTGCACTATGAGCCTAGTTTCATCAAGGGCGTCAAGCTCCTCAAGCCGAAGGTGGGCATTTTCTTCGTCCGTCAGCTCGTAGTGGACTGCCACTCGTAGAGAGGGTAACTCTATCTCGAGGGGGAGTACTGCTTCCGTACCGAACACCAACGCGTACGGCGTTGTGTTCGTGGCCGTCTTGAATGTAGTTCGATATGCCCAAAAAGCTTCTTGCAGTCTTTCGTGCCAATCTTTCTTATTACGGGACACTGTTTTCTTTATGATTTTTGTTAATGTTTTGTTGAAGGCTTCAGCTAGTCCATTGGCTCGCGGATTATAAACCGAGGAATATCTCCAGTCTATATTATGCTGTTGCGCGAAGCGACTGATCTTGTGGCTTCTGTAAGCTGGCCCGTTATCGGAGATGATCCATCGCGGAGTTCCAAATCGATATATGACATGCGTCTTGAAGAAGTGGAGGATATTTTCCGTCTTCACCTCTCTTAACGATACTGCTTCCGCCCATTTAGAGAAGTAGTCAGTCGTTGCTAGGATGAAACGGTGTCCCCTAGACGATGCTGGTTCGATGGGGCCGACTATATCAGTCCCCCACATCTCGAATGGCCAGCTAGCCACCGTTGGATGTAGTGGATTTGGGTGCTGGTGGATGAAGTCCCCATGAATTTGGCATGAGTGGCAGCGCTTCGCATATTCGATGCAGTCCTGAATCATCGTGGGCCAGTAGTAGCCCATCCGTTTTATCTTTAACTTCATCTTAGGGCCTGCTTGATGAGAACCGCAGAGTCCGTCGTGAACTTCCTGGACGATCCTTTTCGCTTCGTCAGGTCCTAAGCATCTCAGCCACAGAGAATCAAATGACCTCTTGTACAGAGTATCGTTGACGAAGGCGAAATACAGAGCTCGTTTCATGAGCTGATGTCTTATAGACGCTTCTTCAGGCATTCGGTGGGACTTGAAGTAGTCTATGAAGACCTCTCTCCAATCCTCAACCTTCTCATGGTCTTTTATTTGTAAGGTCGCTGCTCAGTCACTCCCTTCTCTTTGGGTGATCCCGGAGGTATTTCTGCGGGGGCGAGCACCCGACGACTTTGTACCATGATTCTAACCTCATCGAGGTTCTCGTCAGCCAGTTCTTTAGCAAGCTTAGCTAACGCATCCGCTTTGCTATTTTCTGCGCGTGGTATACTTTCCAAAGTATAGGAGGGAATTTGGGTCAGCAGTTGTTGCACCTTTTCCCCGTATTTTACCAATTCCGGTTTGCATGTTTGGTAATCGCCGTTCACTTGACTAACGACTAGCTGAGAGTCCCCATATATGAGGAGGCTTTCAATTCCCATGTCAATGGCGATCTCGAGACCTGCTATCAAAGCTTCATATTCAGCTTCATTATTCGTTCTCGGCTCTGTCAAGGAGAAAGCGAAGCGCATTATTCCTCCTTGTGGGGTCACGAAGATAAGGCCTACTCCCGATTTGATCATTGGCGTACTTTGTTTGTGCTTTTTCATGGAAGATGCTCCATCGAAATAAAGCTCCCAACGGGTATCACCACTGTCGATTGCGTCAAACGCATGTTTGTCTGGCAAATCGCACTTTAGGGGAGAATCGGCAGGTATCGGGTGCTCAGCAAGGAAGTCGGCGATGGCCTGGCCTTTCACTGCCTTGAGAGGTCGGTGCGTTATCGAGAACTCCATTAAGAGCAGGGCCCATTTAGCGAGTCGTCCCGTCAATATGTCCTTTGACATTAGGTATTTGAGAGGGTCCACCTTTGAAATGAGATGGACTTCATGTGCTAATGCGTAATGTCTAAGCTTTGTTATTGCGAAGATCAACGCTAAGCAGTGTTTTTCAATGGGGGAGTAGTTGCTTTCTGCCCCCAGCAGAACTCGACTTAAGTAGTAGAGTGCTCTTTCTTTTCCCTGGTCATTCTCCTGCGCCCATAACGCGCCTAAAGAACCTTCGAGAGCAGTTGTATAAAGAATGAGAGGCTTTCCTTTAACCGGAGCAGCCAACACCGGCGGGTTCTGCAGGTATTGCTTGATCTCGTCTAGCGCGCTTTAGCATCTTTGATCCCAGACGAATGGGGTTCCCTTCTTCATCAGGTGGCTATAGGGACGGCACTTGCCTGAAAGATTGGCTATAAATCGCCGTATGTATGCTAGCTTCCCTTGGAGAGACCGCAACTGTTTGAGAGTCCTTGGCGGAGGCATTTCCATGATCGCCTTGATCTTTGACGGATCTATTTCGATACCCCGGTGTCGGACGATGAATCCCAGGAATTTTTCAGAAGAAACTCCGAATGCACACTTGAGCGGGTTCATCTTCAAGTTGTATTGCCGAAGGCATTGAAATACGGTCTTCAAATGCTCGAGATGTTCCTCGTATGATTTGCTTTTAACCACGAGATCGTCGATATAGCATTCGACGATTTCGTGTATAAGGTCATCGAAGATCTTTGTCATGGCCCTTTGGTAGGTGGCACCGGCATTCTTTAAACCGAAGGGCATCACCTTGTAACAGAATATTCCCAAAGGAGTCCGGAAAGCCGTATGTTTCTGGTCTTCAGGATGCATTTTTATTTGATTATATCCTGATGAGCCGTCCATGAATGAGAAAATCTCATGCGTGGACGTATTGTCTATCATCAGTTCGGTGACTGGTACTGGGAAATCATCCTTCGGGCAGGCTTTGTTGAGATCCCGAAAGTCTACGCATATGCGCACCGTTCCATTTTTCTTCATCACTGGGACGATATTAGCAATCCATTCAGGGTATTGAACCTCCAGGATAAAGCCAGAGTCTATCAGCTTTTTGACTTCAGCGTTGATGCTCATCTCGAGCTCAAGCCGCATTCTTCTCGGTGCTTGTTTAACTGGCTTGACACCCGGGGATATCGCCAGTCTATGTACAGCAACTTCTGGATCAAGTCCTGGAATCTCGGAATAGTTCTATGCGAAGCAATCTTTATGCTGTACAAGGACGTCCTTTAACGCAGCCACCTTCTCTTCAGACAACAGCTCGCTGACAAATGTCGGTCGCAGATCGTTTACCGTCCCCAACTCAATCTTCTTAAGGTTATCTGCAGTGATATGGATTCCATCCTCTAGCTCTTTTGGCGCTGGTGGGAATTCTGAGATTATCTCGTCGCTGCTGTTTTCGAAGCACCAAGGGAGCTCATCTATGTCCCCGGGCTCTTCTTTTAATATTGTAATCATGTGACAGGTGCGAATTCGCTTCCAATCCCAATGTGGAACTGGTTCCTCTTTCGTGGCCTTGGGCTCATGCTTTTGTGGTGGCGTTACCCTCCAGTTGTCGGACAGAGCGAACTTGCCAAGCTGATACCGATCTTCGACCCAATTCTTGAAGGTAAAGCAATCCTCGAGAGGGTGCCCTATTACTTGATGGTAAGAGCAATAGTCCAGATGTGAGACTTCGCCTACTCGTTCGGGGTGCTTAGTCTCCGGCAGTGTAAGCATATGATGTTTTAGAGCAAGGTCAAGTATCTTCTTCGTCTTGTCCCGAGGAAACGAGTATGCTCGCCCCATTTTCTTCATAAGGGATAGATCAATAACGCTCGACTCCCGTTTGCGTGGCTTCTTAGCCATGCTTTGTTGTTGTTGAGCGCCTTTTTGGTCTTTTGACTTATTTCTGCTTTTGAGCTGAGCCTTCTTTATAACGGGTTGACAAGGAGCGGCATTTTCATCCTTTACGGCCTGTTGGAGAAGGCGTTGCGTCTTGGCTTTCTCGTAGATGGCCGTCTCACGGTTGTGATCATCTCGGAATTTTTGACCAGCTTTCTTTATAAGTCTATCCATTTGTTCCTCGAACGACGGACTGGGCTCTTTTGCATCTGGAACTTTCACTGGCTTAGGATTAGCGTCCTCCCATTGAGCATCCACTTCTTCATCAAGGTCATACACGACGTAGCAGCCGGGTAGTAACTCTCGTTTCTTTGACCGGATGTATCCAAGCCCTCTTGTTTCCATTCTCCCGTTAGGCAGTTTGCGTTGGGTCCCGGGAACGTTCCAGACCCTGTCATAGAATTTGGCCTCTCTAACGGTCTGTTTGAAGGATATCCCCTGGCGTTTCAGTAGCTTCTTCAAACCCTCTGTATAATATCTGGGAAGACGGATAGGCTGAAGCCTGTCGAGCGCAGGATCTGCGCCATGCCAGATTTCTTTTTTCACCTTGGTTTCTTCAGAGCGGTAAAACAGAATTGCTTTCTCGTTTTCTCGCCTGGGAGGGATATAAAATGTCCGCAGCTCTTCTACACTATAGATATTAAGTGCGTCCAGTTCTTTATGATATTTAGGCGGCACCATGGCGACTTGCAGACTTTGCTCTTCATCAGCGGAAGCTTGTATTGAAGGTCGAGCAGAGAATACGACATGGACCTCATCCTCCGAATCGCTACCAAAGACCAATGTAGGAGTGGACGGTCCTGGCTTGTTATGTTGGGGCGGACCCGAATACACTATCTCCTCTTCTTCCTCGGTGTCACTGCCGAAGACAGGGATGGTGGCATTAGTTTTATTCTCCGGCTTGTAACGCTTCTCCGTGTCTTCGAAATCCGGCAAGAAGTATTTGGCATCTTCGTATTTGCGGACCTCGTTCACAGAGAACGGGTTCAGTTCTCCCGTCACGGTATACTCGAAACCATCCTTAAAATACTTCATACACTGATGTTGTGTAGAAGGGATGATGTTGTACTCGTGTAACCATGGTTGGCCGAGCAAAGCGTTGTAGCATGTCTTGGCGTCTATGATGTGGAACTTAATGTCCGTGACGAGTAGCCCGAAGCGTAGTGTCAGTATCACAGATCCAAGAGTCTTTGACGATTGGGAGTCAAACCCGGAGATGGTGATCTTGTCCCTAGCAAGGTGCTGGACGCTCATGCTGATTTCCTTCAACACCCGCACGTTGAGTAGGTTAACAGACGACCCGTTATCGATCAGGATTTTGCCTATCTTTATATCATGGCAGTATCTCGAGACATAGAGAGGGCGATTGTGTTCGCACGTCCCAAGTAGAAGGTCTTCATCGCCAAAAGTAACATCAGCCGTGTGTACTTCCTCTAATTCATCCTTCATCTTTTCCTCGGCCAGGCATGCTTGGAATTGTTCCGGATCTTGGAGCGCCTTAATCAACGAATCTCTCGCCTCTTTTGATAGCAAAAGGGCGTCAAGAATGCTGAGCTGTGAGGGCAGCTTTCTCAGATGTGCTAAGACGTTGTAATCCACCTTATTCTTCTTTGGTGGGTCTTTGGAAGCTAGCTCTTCCACCACTTGGTCATCTAAGATGATATCTTCAGAGACCTTTTCTTTCCCTTTATCTTTTCTGTTCGAGGGTCCGAGGTTCTTTTCGGGCAGCGTGCAATTACGTAGCCGGATATTTTCGCAAACCTTTGGTTCTTCTTCTGTTCTCGAAGCGGACTCTTTGAAAAGAGGGGCAAGTTCTAGTTCTTCATCAGAATCACTCCCGACTGTAGGCACTTGTGATCCACCGGTGTTAACCACGCGACAATCGCCAGCAGTTCTTTTAAGCCTTTCGGTCATATTTCTTTGCTCTCGACGAGCTTTACGCTTTTCCCGCTTAAAGTGTTGTCGGTGAGCAACGTATCCTTGCCACCATCTATCGAAAGCTTTGCACTCTTGAGTGGGGTGCGAAATCTTTTGATGATACAAGCAATAAGACGGGTGCATTTTCGCTTCACCGGTAATTTCTTCTTTGGAGGATGGTAGCTTCATACCCATTGACATTGCCTTAGCAAACTTCTTTTTTTTTTATCTTGAATTGGCTTTTGTTGGTAGCGGAGATGTTCAGCTCCAACGGGATCGTCTCAGCTCCTTCATCAAGTCGCTAGCGCTTGGCCCTTTCAAATATAACCGCCTCGCGCTCCCGATCAGCTTTACTTTTCAACCGAGCCTCATTAAGGAATGCGTTAATTACTTCATCTGATGGCCCCAGAACTTTTGGTTCAGAATCTGCCCCCAGCGTTTCAGTACAAGGGGTCTCCTTATCGTTCGAATGGGAAATCATATGATAGCTCGCCACGCATTCTTCAGCTTCATCTGACAAACTTTCTCCCTCACCTTCCTCTTGAAAGACGTGGTCGAGGAATTCTTGGAGCGTAATGGGAGTCCGCGCCTTTTGGTTGTATTCTTCCAACGCGTCAATTTGCTTTTGTAAGTCCGTGTGTTTGCCACCAGGTTTCACGGGCTTCTTAGATTTCTTCTTCTTCTTTTTCGAAGATTTTGACGGCTGGCTGCAAGTGCTTGAACCGCCACCATCGGTCCTTGGAGTTGGACGTGGCTTCAACATCCCTTCAATGACCTGCGGTTCCAACGGATTCTTCCACTTGACCGCTGGACATGTCTGAAGATCGTTTAGCATCCTCTTTGTCTTGGCTGATAATACGACCTCCCAAGGAGCTTCTTCAATGACGGAGCATGTTGCCCCCGGCGTATTCGTCCCCTTAGAGGTGTGGGGCTGCGGGGGATTCACCTTCCATTTGTCAGATAACGCGAACTTGCCCTGTCGGTACTGGTTTTCAAGCCAATTCTTGAAAACGTAGCAATCTTCGATCGGATGGCCTAGTACTCGATGATAAGGACAGTAGTTGGGCTCGTTGACGTCACTTGGTTGCAACGAACGTTTTGGATCCGGCAAATTTATGAGTCTGTTGCGCAACGCCAGCTCGAATAACCTCCTCGTTTTATCACGGGGAAAGGAATAAGGACGTCCCATCCTATCCTCAAGGGGCACGTACGGTCGCATATTATTTTGACGAGCAACCGGCTTCGAGTCGCTCAGTTGTTGTTGAGCATTAGCGACGACGATCGCTTTTCCCTTCCCTTTGTCATTTCGGGTGTCTGGCCTTGGAAGAGGGGGTTTATGGCCCATTTGATCCATTTGCGCTAGTTTGTCAATCAAAGCCTGGAAGGTAGTCGGCTTGAAAAATATCATAAACTGCGAGATGGTTGCTTGTGGATCGAGGGTTCCCACAAACATACCCACCGCGGGAGCTTCTTCAATGCGCTGCTCACACTTCGACCATAAGTTACGCCATCGTATAGCGTACTGAACCCACGTCTCGCCGGATTTTACCCTGGCGTTAATCAGTGCTGTCATCGGGGTACGTTCACTGGCGCTTGCAAAACGCTGAGTAAACAACAGCTCCATCTCCGCGAAGGTTTTAATAGAGTCGTTCGGGAGCTCAGAGTACCATTCGAACGCTGTATCTGATAAGCTTCCAACAAACTGGCGAAGCAACAGCTTGTCATCTCCACCGGTATTGCCGCAGAGTGCCCTGAACTGGGCAACATGCTGGTGAGGATTGCCCGTCCCCTTATAGACATAGAACATGGGAATCGTATAACCTGGTGGGTATTTGATTTGATCGTACCAACTCGGATATGGTCTCCCCATTTTCACGACCTGGCCGGCTGTTTCGGTTGCATGATGAACCCGTATTTGCTGGGCGATGTATTCATCCAAATCAGCTTTGGAGATTGTATCCTCTTTAGCTGCGGACAGAACTGGTGGAGGATTCGACGTCTCTCCCCTATCGTCTTCAAGAATGATTGGGGGATCTTCAGCATGTGGATCTTGTTGAATCATCATACCCACTATATTCTGGAACAGGAGGGCCATTTTCTTTATGTTGGCTGCCTGCTCCGCAGCCTCTTTATCCTTCTTCTCTAGTACGCGACGAAGGAATTCAGCGTCCGTTTCTTGTTCTTGAAGCTCGTCCGAGGACGTTTCAGGGGTTTCTTTTGGCCCTGTAAGTGCGGCCATAGCGTTCATCATCTCTTGGAGCTTCTGCTGCTGCTCCTGAGCCTTGGTCACTGACCTCGTGTGCGGTCTATGACCTGTTGATATGCGGCTATCCTCCTTTCCCGATGCCACATAAACTGTATGAACTATCATGCCCCCTGACTTTGGGCGTTTGGGTTCGCCATTTTTAACTTTTGCCACTGACGCGGGAGTTTTCTCTGGCCTCCTTCTTTTGTGGGCCGTTGAGGTTGAAGAAACCGGTGAAGGGGGCAGCCTTGCAGCTGCTGTCCCCTGCTGTTTAATAGGGCAGTCCTTGTCTTTTTCCACCTTCGCATTTTTCTGGTGACGAAAGTGACCTGGGTCAGTCACGGAGTCTTGAACCCTCCGCCAAACTTTATAAATTCTTGAGGACAGCCATTGATGGGGCTGTTCTTGCTTCGTTTCTGAAACTCTCTCCGCAGGTGGAGGAGATCTCTTCAGTGTAGCGGTTGGAGAGTTCTTCCGTACCCTCCTCAGCAGTTCAAAGCTGTTCCCGGTTGGGACAGCAGCGTTGACTTCTACCACTGGAGCCGGTGTAGTCAGCCCTGAGGAAGAGTTGCCCCCTACCTTCCTCACTCGTTGCCAATAGCGACGTCGAGCACGGTGAGCCGTTGGGATTGGCTCAGAGATTGAGATAGTTTCTTTTTGCCCCCTGTCTAAATGAGGCGCCGCCGGTGTTAACCTCTTAAAGACTGAGGTTGTCTTCTGAGGGATGATATTCAACCTGCCGAAGACGGATCCCTGAGCAGATGCAGGAGCAGGAATCGTCAGTCTTGAAAAGACTGACTCTTTGATAGGAGAAGCCGCCTTGACGACTTCTGAGGAAGCAGTTATTGCCTTCCTTTGGACAACCATTTTAGAGTTCAGATTTAGCCTGGTGAAAACAGAGGCTGTCGGTTTGGTAGCGGGCGACCCGTCGACAGGGGCCGTCGTAGCAGTGAGCCGGTCAAAGACCGACTTTTTGTTCACTTCCGGTGCAGGTATTGGCATAGGGAAGCTTGTAGGTGGGATCATGGTCCCAAAGAACAGACCAGTGGTGGCTTGGATCACCTGATCTACCGGCAGAGTGAGGAAGGAAGCCGCTTGGGGGCCATATGCCTCACCTCCCGGTGAGGTGGAGCGTCCGTTGCAGTGGCACTTCGAGCAGTTGGTGCAATTAGAGGCCATTGAATCTTGAGTTCTGCGCCAGGCAAAAGACCAAATCTTAGTAACTTGAAATCCGAAGGCAACCATTAACAAACCGCGAATGGTTCGCGAAGACGACACACGAAGCGTGGAGTGGAAAGAGGAAAAGGTCCCACCGGGCGTGCCAGAATCTGTTCCCCTCCGAAGGACGGCGCACAGGACCACGATGTCCTGACGCTGAGATTCGGGGCAGATGCTATTTGGTTTTATCCGTCCACCTCTCCGAAGATGCCAAGTTGATTTATGGCACCGTGTATCGGAGGTTTAGACGGATGCGGCCGATGTAGTAGACTTCGTCAGATTCCCCCTCGTTTGAGGGGTTTTTGATTGTGGGGACGCTCTTCCCTGCAGGCGCAAGCCCCTGCAGTTAATTACGCTACCGCATCGCGGTAACAACTTTCTCCTTCTCCATAATTTCACTTCGTGTCTTGTGTGTTTGTTTTGTTTGTGGTTGCCCGTGGATTGTATACGGAGACCGAGTAATGTCGTCGCCCGTAGGACGTGGATTAGTCCAAATCCGTATTTACTTAGATTTGGGTTTGGTGTTTTTAGTTTAAGGATGCATTAGTCGCATTGCGGCTAAGATCAACTTAAACGTTCGTTAAGGATACGATAGTCCTGTTTGAGACTAAGATCAACTTAACGTGATAATCCATTTAATATCTGGCCATCGGGACTCGTCACCTCTCTAACATCGTTGAAGGATTACAACGGCAGATGTCAGAGGAGTTCAGAGATGTACCTTTGAACCAAGGTTGATTTGGAGTTTTATCGTTCATTTGAGTGTTTAAGGATACGTTAGCCGTGTTTGGGGCTAAGATCAACTTAAACAGGACCGTTTAGATCCGGCAAAAGAGCATTTGGAGGTTCTATTGTTCCAGTTTAGGGACGTAGTGGTCCATAGGTAGTTTAGGGACGTTGCGGTCCGCATTCCAGTTTAGGGATGTGGTGGTCCGCATACCAGTTTAGGGACGTAGTAGTCCATCATTAGTTTAAGGACATTTCGGTCCATCACCAATTTAGGGACGTGGTGGTCTATCATTAGTTTAGGGACGTCTCGGTCCAATATTAGTTTAGGGACGTCTCGGTCCAATATTAGTTTAGGGACGTTTCGGTCCACGAGTTTAAGGACCCCGCGGTCCATATTCATATGTGGTCGTCGGGACCCGTCACCTCTCTGATGTCGTTGAAGGATTACAACGACAGGTGTCAGAGGAGTTCGGAGATGTACCCTTGAACCGGTAGTAAATTGATTTAAGAGAGTAATCTTGCTCAGTCAATTTAATTTAAGAACTTAAGGCCAAAATTGGGCTAAGTCCAGTTTCAATATATTTTTTTTTGGCTTTGGCCTGTGCTAGGGCTTTACCCCTTTTTAGTAATGCACTGCATTATTCTTGTTTTGGTCGGGCTTTGCCCTTTTCTAAATGATGCAGAGCATCTATTTTTTTTGTTTGGGCTTTGCCCCCCTTTTAAAATGCATAGCATTTTTTTTATTAGGCCTGTTAAGCCTTTTAATTGGGCTTTGTCCCTTTTCTTTAATAATGCAGAGCATTAAATACTCTGACAGTGCCCCACGTGGCTTGTCAGGCGCTTTGCGCTAAGTAATGAGCGCAAACTCATATGGTGGTGACACGTGTCACGCTCTGGTGAGCGCAAGCGCAATAGCGCAGTGCGCTGCGCTAATGCGCTGCGCTGTTGCGCTCCTGACACGTGGCGCGCTCTGGTGAGTTGCGCCAATTCCAGAGAGCAAAGCTCTATTTCAAGAGCGCGTAGCGCAAGTTGTTTTGTAGCTGACACGTGGTGCTCTCTCAAGAGCGCAACAGCGCAGTTTGGAAGTGCAAAACACTAAGAATCTTTTAGATTCAAGAACAGGAGTGCAGAGCACTATTTGATTTCTTGATCTAATTTAGATCAAAGAAAATAAATTTTTCTTTTTTGTTTCAAGAACCAGAGGTTCATAAAAAAGTGCAAAGCACTATTATTACTTATTTTTCTTTTTATTTAAAATTATTGATCTTGTTCTTAGATCAATAATCTGTCCATAAGAGAATTTTCTCTTTTTCCTAAAGGTTTTTACCTTCTGTTGTTCTTGAGGAGTTCTCAAGAGTTCTCTTCTCTTTTTTTTTAGAAAGATGTTGATCCCTTTTTAATTGAGGCCTAGGGTCCTTTTTATAGTGTCCATAAATTAGTTAAATTTGTTAAAGAGATCTTTCTCTGAGTGATTTGGGGAATTTTCCCCACCGTTGGATCTTTGATCCAAGGGCTTCTGCTTTGCAGAAGAAAATCTTCTTGTTTTAACAAGAACAGAAAAGATTTCTTGGAAATTTTAATTCTATTTGGCGCAGATGCCCCAGCGCGTGACACGTGTCGCGCAGCAACTGCGCTAGCGCATCTGCGCGGACACGTGTCACGCAGCGCACAGCGCAGCGCAACTGCGCTGACACGTGTCGCGCAGCGCAACTGCGCTAGCGCATCTGCGCGGACACATGTCGCGCAGCGCACAGCGCAGCGCAACTGTGCTAGCGCATCTGCGCTGACACGTGTCGCGCAGCGCAGTGCTTGCGCTGCTGAAGCGTTGCTTCATAAAAATAGAGCTTTGCTCTGATTGGGCGCGCCTTCTTGGGCGCTACGCTGACGTATCAGCGCCTGATATGTGGCGCGTTGCGCCCGAGATGTGAAGCATTGCTTCAAAATTTTGAATTTTTGAATTTCAACAGAGCTCTGCTCCGATTGGGCGAAACAAAGACCAATCCGTCAGTCTTCTAATAGAAAATCTGAACGACTGGATGAAACCTTTCCTGTGCACCGTAGGCCTCAAAACATTCCAAGAGCTTACCAAGAAAGTTCAAATGTTAGAACGCTCAAAGCCCGAATCCACTCAGAATCTCCAATTCACAAACAGACCAAGACACCGGAAGGACGACAACCGGAAAAGCGAAAGTTCCAACAACACCGATTCTCTGGACAAGCAGAGAGCGGGCGGAGCAAAGACTAACAGACCTCGAGAGCAAACTTTGGAGGAAAGAAGAAATAAGGTCTACTCATTCCGAAGGGACAAGGTCTACAAAATTTTTAAAGATGCTCTAAAGAATGGCCTGCGGCTACCAGAACCAAAAAAGCTAAGTGAAGCGAACAGGACTGATCATCCCAACTTTTGCCCATACCACCGAGTGCTGGGACACACTATTGAAGACTGTTGCATCTTCAAGGATTGGGTCGAGAAACAATACAAGGCGGGAGAAATATCATTGTCCCATGGCGTGTTAACAAATAATCAAGCTGCGACCGCCAATTTCATACAAATGGAGACTGAAGTCTTTCAGGGACCTGATTCTCTCAGACATCTGCCTTTCTCTAAAAAGAGTGGACCAAGGCAACAAGCTAAGAGCCAAGTGAGTAACATTGCCAATGAAGAAGCAATAGACGAGTACACAATCCATACGGTCTATATGATGGAGCTCAGAGGAACAAGTCCTCCTACGCCTTATAACCATGACAATGACGCGGTTGTTGCCATCCAACATCGGCCCGATCCAAATGATGAAGAGCTCGCTCAGGCCATTGAGCCAAAGGAACCCGTGGTTCATGCTGAATCAAGTTCAGGCGGTAGGGATGACCCCGTTGTCATACCTGAAACTATAGAACAAGTATTATTCCAATGGCTTCAAAGGCAACTTCAGGACAGTGATGAGAAGATGGACAAGGTCCATTCTAAAGTCGACGAGCTGGCAAATGTCGTGGCGGATCTCACGACCCAAGTCGCCCGATTGCAATTACAGCAAAATAAAATTTTGGTTCGTGAGCTGGGGATTGATATCCGGAAGCAGCCGACCGATGCTCCCTCCAGCCCGAGAGCGGAACACCTTTGTGAAAAACGGACGCGATCAGCCTCCAGTCTCTCCGATACGTACACTGAACGTGGTAAGCGGACAGTAGGCGAACCAAAGACTGATCGTCCTCAGGGTCTAGCATCAGTAAGGGCACATACTCCAATGGAGAGAAAGAAGAAAGTATACTCCTTCAGGAGGGATAAAGTCTGCGAAATATTCATGGACGCCTTGAACAACGGTCTTCAACTGCCTGTTCCAAAAAGGCCACATGAGATGAACATGACCGGCAATCCCATATATTGCCCATATCATAGAATGGTGAGTCATACCTGTTTCCCCTAATCAGAGCAAAACTCTGTTTGAAATTTAAATTTCAAAATGAAGCAATGCTTCAGATGCAGCGCCAAGTGCGTTGCGCCCTAAGCAGCGCACCATGTGCAAAGCACATGTGCGCTAGCACTAGGTGCGCTGCACTCTGAGCAGCGCACCACGTGCAAAGCATGGGTGCACTAGCGCTGGAATTAAAAAAAACTCCCCACCGTTAGATCAAAAGATCTAATAATAATGATAAATCATTAATTAATCAGAATTAAATTCTGTTATGGAAAGATTTTCCAATCTTATTAAAAACAAGAAGATTGCCTTCTGTAAAACAGAAACCCTAGGATCAAAAATTCAATGGTGGGAAACATCCCCAAATCAATCAGAGAAAGATCTCTTTAACTGATTCAACAAATCAGCTTGCCCTCTATAAAGGGCCCAAGACTTCAAGTCCCATATAGAGAAACCCCCCATAAACTTTGAAAAACTCAAAGAAAAAGAGCAAGCTCTTGCAAGAAGATTTTTCTTCAAGGTAAGAATGAAGGATGATGAACACAAAGATGAAATCATCTCATGATTAAGAAAAAAAGATTCATTTCTTTAAAAAGATCATAGATCTACAAGACAAAAAGTCTTTCACAAAAGAGATCAAAAGATCTCATCATAAAATAAAAGAAGAACATAATTCTTCTCACAGATCATGGATCTATAAAGGCAAAGCCTTTCATCAACAAAAGAGATTGGAAATATCTCCTGCAAAAATAAGAACTGTTGTTCTTAGATCTTGAGACAAAGTCTCTTTTAAGGAACATAAATTTGTTTCCCATATCATAAAATTGATCAGATGCGCTTCGCGCTCTTGAACTGCGCTTCTGCGCTCACTGGATTGGCGCTCAGCGCCAAATGCGCCACGTGTCAATCACGTATGCGCCAATTGACAACTTGCGCTTTGCGCTTTTGAAATAGCGCACTGCGCTCATGGACTGGCGCTCAGCTCTAAGCGCACCACGTGTCATTCATGTGTGCGCCACTGAATTAATAGCGCAATGCGCTCATATATTAGCGCAATGCGCTCATCATCTGGCACTTAGCGCCAAACGCACCACGTGTCACTCACGTGTGCGCTACTCAGCAGAAGCGCACTGCGCTCTTTGACTGGCGCAAAGCGCCAAGCGCACCACGTGTCCCTCACGTGAGCGCTGACAGAACATAAATTGTTCTTTAATAAGCCTAGAGCTATAATGAATGCTCAGCATTCAATAAAAGACAAAACATTGTCAAGATATAAATCAATGCTCAGCATTGTTAAAAGGGCCAAGCCCAAATAAAGGCTCAACAGCCTAAAATAAAATGTTTTATTAGACTTAGCCCAAGATTGGCCATAAGTCCTCAACTCATATTAATTGAGCTCATCTGCTCATAAATATGTTAACAGATCTTAGCCCCAAATTGGACTACAGATCTTTCAATCAACTCACATCGGTTCGAGGGTACATCTCTTTACTCCTCTGATATTTGTCGTTGTAATCCTTCAACGTCTTCAGAGAGGTGACGGGTCCCGACAACCAAACATTCTATGGACTGTGGGGTCCTTTAAAAACCCACGGACTATGATGTCCTTAACCTTGACTGTGAGGTCTTTAAACTCACGGACTATGATATCCTTAACCTTGACTGTGAGGTCTTTAAACTCACGGACTATGATGTCCTTAACCTCGACCGCAATGTCTTTTAACTAACAAGGGACCGAGATGTCCTTAAACTAACGTTGGACCGTAAAGTCCTTAAACTAATGGACCGTGATGTCCCTAAAATAAACAACAGAGCCCAAATGCTCTCTTGTTGGATCTAAACGATCCCGTTAAGTTGATCTTAGTCTAAAATTAGACTAACGTATCCTTAACAAATGTTTAAGTTGATCTTAGTCTCAAATGAGACTAACGTATCCTTAAACCCAACCCTCAAACCCAAATCTAAGAAAATACGGATTTGGACTAATCCACGCCCTACGGGCGACGACATAAATTAGTCTCCGTATACAATCCACGGGCAACCAAAAACAAAATAAATACCCACGACACGAAGTGACCATCTGGAGAAGGAGAAAGTGATTACCGCGATGCGGTAGCGTAATTAACTGCAGGGGCTTGCGCCTGCAGGGAAGAGCGTCCCCACAATCAAAAACCCCTCAAATGAGAGGTTATCTGACGAAGTCTGCTACATCGGCCGCATCCGTTTAAACCTTCGATACATGGTGCTATAAATCAACTTGGCATCTTCGGAGAGGTGGACGGATAGCACCAATTAGCATCTGCCCCGAATTTAGGCAAGACGGACCTATGCAGTCGCGTCCCGTGTCTTTCGGAGCGGTACAATACCATTGAAGACTGCTATGTTTTTAAAGATTGGGTGGAGAACCAATACAAACTTGGGAAAGCCTCACAGTCGTCAGATGAACTGACAAGCCACAGAGCTACGATCATCAATACAGTCCCACCAAGATCAAAGTTCGAGGAGCTGGGATAAGAAAACCATCGACCACCACGTCATTAAACTGGGAACAGTAGACCGCTAAGTCTTTAAACTGGGAACAGTCGACCTCTAAGTCGTTAAACCGGAAATGTAAAAAAATGTGTAAAAAAAAGAGAAGACGAAATGATAGGGCAACAATAAAAATCAGCGAGTAAAATAAAGATGAAAATAAAGCCGAAATAATGGGGCAACCGCGAATAAAAGCCGAAATCATAGGGCAATCGCGATCTTCGCGATAAGAAAAGCTGAAATGATAGAACAATCGCGGTAAAACAAAAAAAATGCAAAAAAAAAAAAAAAAAAACGGCGAATGATGAGTCGCTCCTGGTAGCATATTCCAATGCAGCAATGCAGACGCCGACCAATATCCAGTTTTCCAAAATTCTTCCAGCCCTACGGCCAGCCCCCAAATTGACTACCGTATACAATCCACGGGCTCAAATAATTTTTATCACACTCATGCCCCACCGTAATCACGAGTTACGCGGCTGGTCTCCGCCCTTGGAATTATGCTCTATTGGGAAGACCCACTCATGTGCCCTCACGATGCATGAGAAGAACAAACCTTCGTGGGATCCTTACGACTCACAAAGGAAAAACACACTTGGGGGTCCTCACAACACCTGAGGAGAAAATGCACCTACGGGATCCTGTTCAGTTGATAAAACTGCACATTTGTATTACATTTTTCCTACCATTTTTATATTAAAAAAGAACTTTAATATGATATATTATATATATGAGGGTTTATGTATAAAAACATTATTTTCCATGTGTTAATATATTTTTATTATCATTTGGTAGGAAAATTTATGCAAATAAATCTATTGACCAAATTCTAGTAGAACTAAGTCTACTAAATATTATTTGAGATTATGGTGCAGAATTTTCCAAGTTGTTATGCAGAATTTATCAAACAAATCAGTTTGTTGAAGAAAACTTGCCAAATTAAGAAGCAAAACTTGGAGACCAAGTCTGGAAGCAACCGAGAGAAGATTTCTGAATTCTAAAGGTGCCTAGGATTGCCACATGTCACGAGAAGAAAGCCCAAGAAATTTGATCGAGAGATCCCCACCTTCAAGCGCGGATCCGCGGCCAAACACCCCCTTGGGCCGTGGATCCGCCGCAATATTATGGAGTTGGAAGGAAAGATTTTGGAGCATGATTCTCTACTATATTTTACCAACTTTTGAAGCAAAAGATTCTGGCTTTGCACTATAAAAAGGCACCGAGAGCCTCTTGGCTATCAAGCCGAAGCGATCACGAAGTCCAAGACGGCTCACGCATCCAGGCTGGTCATCAACTGTTCGTCTACCTCCTTGGAAGAGATCGAGAAGCAAACTAGTCTTTGTAATCATTTTCTAAGGAATCAAAGTGTAGATTGTTCAAGTTGATTAATAAAGGTAGTTATTTTATTTAATTGTTTTTAGCATTTTACATTATGTTTTCGCTCTTTGTCTTTTCATCTTCTTTTCCCAACATGCGCGAGTAATTCTCCGCTTGTTAGGGTTCGTAGGATTAGGGTAGGCTAATGGACGGTAAAAATCCCTAAACCCTTTTTAAGTCCTATAAAGTTTATGAACTTTATCAAAAGAATCATTAACATCCTAATCGGGCGCGCTAACAATTCTTTGTTAGTTCCGACCGCGATTAGAGATTAGATTAATGATTGTTTTGGTAAAGGCTAGATATGAACGGAGTTCCGTGCCGAGATAAGGGTTAAGAGTGGGATTCCTTTTCCCTCCAGAAACCCTAATCTACACGCATCACCGTCGTTCTAGTTCTAAATCTATTAATAGATAAAAAGGGTAACTTTTAATTAATTGTCCATAACTACTAAATCCTAACGAACCCTACAAGCCTTCTTATTATATTAATTACATCTTTAAAATAATCTAGATCTATATTTTACATTCTTGTTTAACGTAGATCTAGAAACCATTCAACAAATTCTTTCTTCCTCCTCTCTTTTTCAACACGTCTAAAGTAAAAATAAAAGATTAAACGTTTCCCTGAGGACGACCCGTACTCGTCTCGGTCTAGCTACACGCGACACCGTTATTGATTGCGGTTATTCTACAAAACACACTCTTTCGTATCAACCAAATGGCGCCGTTGCCGGGGATACGTGCGTAATTTTTTATTTTTACTATTTGTGTTGAATTCTTAGACGAGTCATATCATTATTAACACAAAACTGCAAATTGCATATTTAACGATTTGTGCGTGAATTTTTGCAAGGAGATCTGGAGATACAGAATTAAGGGGAACAGGGAACAGAGACATTTTTAGAGATCCAGTGGAGCACAGAAGGCTATAAAAAAAATTTCATCAAGTGATCTCTCTGCCACACGGCGGAACCACGGCATAAAGGCACTTTGTGCGGCGGAATCGCGGCAGGACAGAATAGTTAGGGCCACAGAATTCTCTGGTATCTTTCTTAACTCCTTCTCTCTCCCCTCAAATCCAATAAAATTTATTTTCTGCAGGATTCTTTGCAAAATTGCGCCGCTCAAAAATCTTTTTGCAAAAGTTTTGTGATTGGTTTTGTTTTGCATATTTAATACGGACTCTAAGGGGCAAAGACCAAATCAAGATTAGGTGGGGATTTCATCACCCTTCCTAAGCCCCACAAATCACAAACTGAGCATATAGATCAACCCTTCATTAATTTAAAAAATATCTAGACCAGACTCTAAAGACTGTCGCGCTCAATAAGGACAGAGGAAGGTCGTGGGTAATCTATTGTTTATCCGCATTACTTTTGTAGTGCCTAGGCAAGTGTGACAAAGGCTAGTGGTTTTTAATTAGGCCCACGACGTGGTTCCTTCCCACTTACCTGGCACTTATCTGGCTACAAGGGTAGTACGGAGGCAGTAGAGAATTGATCCTGCGGCTTGTCCTTTGGAAGTCTAGGAGCGGTCTAGATACTAGACCTAGGTGACCTTAGTTCTAGGGTTGCTTGTGCATCTTAGGGTGATTTGTCTTGAGTCCTACTTTTTCAAAAACAAACCAATTTTTAAACCACACACACGCTGCCACTTGCACTAAACCCGCTTAGTGCATGCTCGGCTGGACACGGGATCCTGGTGCCCGTCTTGTCCGCGTTCCTGCTATCGACGCCGAAGTCGGTACTTCTTCATCTTCTTTTCCCCCACCACACACCACGACCGAGATGGACGGCACTCCATCAGAATATAACACCACGCTGCCACCGTCCGTAGGTGCGCAGAATCCACCGCGCATCTCTCTCCAAGAGAGATGCTATCCTATTCGTGGTCCCCTTCCTACTTGTCTATCTCTTCCACCACCTAACGGGGATAATTTCGAAATTAAACCCCACTACATCAATCTGCTGCCCAAATTTCACGGGCTTGAGTCGGAAGACGCGTACGTTTTCATCACCAAATTCGAAAACGTATGCGCAATGATGGGTACTTCACAATTGACTTTAGATGCTATGCGCTTACGTCTTCTCCCATTCACACTGTACGACTTGGCAGAAAAATGGCTTTATAATACTGCCGCACACTCTATCACTAATTGGGATGAATTTGTCATAGCATTTCTTAAGAAGTTTTACCCAAGCCATAAGACTGCCCATATTAGGAGCGAGATCAACCAGTTCACCCAGCTTCCCAATGAACCATTTTGGAAGTGCTTTGAACGTTTCAAAGATCTGCTTGTCCAATGCCCCCATCACGGAATACAAAGATGGGATTTATGTCGGATTATATATGAGGGCATTAATCCAGCGACAAAGCAGATGCTTGAAATAATGTGTCAATGCAATTTCATGTCTAAAGATGATGGTGAAGCATGGAAATATCTGGAAGATCTCGCAGAAAGCACTTGGGAAAGCGTAAGACCACCTACAACTAAGGGAGGTATTCACCAGCTCGACGTTTCCATCGCAGTGAAAGCCGAAATGGCAGCGATACAAAAGAAACTCGACGCTATTGAAAACAAGTTCTCATCTTTCTTCCTAAATCAGGTCACGCTTCCTAAGACCGTCTGTGGTTGCTGTTCGGATTCTTCACACTTAACAGAAGAATGTCCTATGAATGCATCGTTTCAAGCTAATGCTGCTTTTCAGCAGCGACCTAGAAACGACCCTTATTCTTCCACGTACAATCAAGGATGGAGGAATCATCCTAACTTTGCTTGGAATCAAAACCAACAAAGCAATTATCAAAGACCTCCTCCACAGCAACCACAACCACAGAATCAGCCCCCCTTTCAGTCGCAGAATTTCCAAAATCCGGCCAACATTTCTACACCACAAGTGGCCGGTATTGACAACTCACTTGCACAAACTTTGGATATGTTCATGAAACAATCCATGCAAAATTCGGCTGAGATAAGGTCTTCTATTGATGCCCTAACGAAAAACTCCTCCTCCTATGGTGAGAGTATCAAATCAATAGAAAACCAAATCGCACAGTTAAACGCCGCAATGAGTGCGAGAGAGAAAGGGAAACTCCCATCTCAACCCATACCTAATCCTGGCCACTCACAAAGTTATAATGTGAGTGCTGTTACCACGTTGAGATCGGGAAAAGTGCTGAATAACCGAGTGGGTGAGCAGTGTGATGATAGTGACACCAATAATAACCCAGCTTCTTCTTCTTCCCCTAATTCGTCTAGTCTCCCACCTTCATCCGAGCCTATTCTCCGTTTTCCCCAAGGCTCGAACCCTTCGCCCAGTTCGCTAGATCTATCTAAGTCGATTCCCACTCCAGTTTTGGGATCGAATCCGTCCCCACAATCCTCTCCAATGTTGGACCAAACCCTTATTGATAAAGCACCTTATCCAAACAGGTTAAGGGGCAACAGACCAAGTCCACAAATGGAGAAGATTGTGGAAATTTTTAAGCAAGTTAACATAAACATTCCTCTCCTAGATGCTATTCAACAAGTTCCGTCATATGCGAAAATCCTAAAGGACTTCTGCACTAGGAAGAGAAAAGTTCAAGTACCTAAAAAAGTTTTCCTTGCGAGTAATGTGAGCACTGCTTTTACACAACAACTACCCAAGAAACGAAAGGACCCCGGAAGTCCTACAATTTCAATTTCTATTGGGGGTAAAAATATCAATCGTGCTCTACTCGATCTAGGTGCTAGTGTTAACTTGCTTCCGTATTCTGTTTATGAGAAATTAGGGATCGGAGAGTTAAAACCTGCGCATTGCACTCTTCAGATGGCCGATCGATCTATCACCCAACCTAGAGGTGAGCTAGAGGATGTGTTAATCAAAGTCGGGGAATTCATATTCCCTGTGGACTTTATCGTTATAGATACACAACCTGTAGTAAACCCACGCAATCAAATCCCGGTGATACTCGGTCGATCCTTTTTGGCCACTTCCAACGCAGTAATTAATTGTAGAAACGGCTCTATGACCCTATCCTTTGGAAAGAAGTCAATTGAGCTTAACATTTACAAGTTGGGAAGTGAACCCTCCGAACCCTATGCTCATGTGTGTTCTGTCGAATTAATGGATGTCGACAGCAGCAAATTTGATCAACCTCATGATACAGACTCTTTTCATATGTTGTTGTTTGACCCAACCATTTACTCTTCCACCGAGTTGTCCGGGTCAACATCTAATGAGGAACTTTATATTGAGTCTGATGATCACCCCATTTTTTTCTGATGACATTATTTTTCGTGGTATCGATGAAAGCTTTGAGGAAATTTTCGCTGATGAACTCGCATTTTTACAAGACACGGGTGTTGAGATGAATCAACTCCAAGATGAAGAAATTGGACCTCCACCCCCTCTTTTGGACAATCATGAAAATACGAGTAATCCATCATTACTATCACTGTGTCGTCTCTCCAAATTGAGACGCAATCCTTTTCTAATACACCTCTTGTCACCTCCCCACTTCTTCACGTCAATAGGTGACATGTTCTTCCACCAACCTTGGTACTTCATTGATAAAATTTTTGAATGGTTGGTGTTGACCTTCGGTCTTTGCAAAGCTTGGCATTGACCAATAACTTTGATCCCCTCATGTGATTTTAAAAGATTAAAATTGTTTAACTCACGTTTGGGGGAGGGGTGGTATATTTTGGCTCTTGAAAGAAAATGATTTTTACAAAATTGTGAGCCTAAAATAAGTTTGGGGGAGGATTTTCACTTTCATATATTCTTACCCCCATTAATAATTTCCTCCCCAGTCTACAGGTTTTTGAGTTTAACGGATGACATCAGTGAGGACACTGCTGTAAACAGGTTTGGGGGAGGTTTGTGCTTATTTACTCATCAATTTGCATCATATTTTGCATAAGCACAACATTTTCAAAAAAATTTAAATTTTTTTTTTTAACAAAAGAGTAGAAAGTGAAAAATTACATCAAAAAGATAGGAATAGTTTAAGAAAACCAAGAAAATTAGAAGTTTTCTTAAACGAATTAGTAATAAGTAGTTATGAGCTGTTGTTCCAAGAGTTAGTAAAATGAAAGAAGTCACTAATCTGAGGATAAAAATAAGTCTCAAAAATAGTTTCTATTCTGGAAGCCAAACATTTGAACGTTGATACCCTACTATATGCACTTACACACGTCTTGAAACTCAGGATAGTAGAGGATACCTTGAAATGCTCTTGTCTAAAAGCCAAAGTATGAAGGAAATAAAAAAAATAAAAAATGAAGAAAATATAAAATGGTGAAAAGAGAAAAATGAACACTGGTTTTGTTATCGCCAAGGCAGCAATAAAAAAATATAGCGAGGGTGCCTCTTCACCTAGTGCCCTAAGGCAAAC
The DNA here is from genome assembly GCA_030015575.1 of Agapanthus africanus. Classification (NCBI taxonomy): domain Eukaryota; kingdom Viridiplantae; phylum Streptophyta; class Magnoliopsida; order Asparagales; family Amaryllidaceae; genus Agapanthus; species Agapanthus africanus. The sequence goes on from CM057341.1 coordinate 137,956,142, forward strand.
TGGTCTGGGAGTCACTGCTAAGCCTTAGGTGGTGCAAGACGAGGAAAATACTATCACCTAATCAGCAAGCACACGAGTAATCGGTCTGTTAGTACCTCAAGAAGTATTAACGGTCGCATGAAAATGTGTGAGCGAATCTTAATATTCATCAAATTAAAAAGTACTAAGGTAGATGGACAAGAGTATGATAGCTTGAATTGAATTCCCCGAGTGTAGTGATGTTCTTTACACACACGTGGGGTTATATGATCAATGTTTGGAAGAAAGATAGGAATGAAGAATAAAGACGATATTTTATTGAGGGATAATGTGATTTCTAACATTTTTTCATGACTATTAAGATAGGGCTCATGACAACTGAAAAGCTATTATAGTTGGAAACTCTTCTTTTCAAGGCCTTTCTTTTATGGTTCTTATCCTTATATGTAAATTTCACCATCTCTCTTTTGTTATTGGATTTTGTGGGTGTAATCCGCTGAAAACCCTCAGGAGACAACACTCCTCCTACTAGGGACACCTAGAGGTTTAACGGCTTGTTGCACATGCTCAGTGCAATCGTGTCTGCCTACGAAAGTGTGCTTAGTTTTCTCCTTTCTTTTTCTCCTCTTAAATAAACTAGTTTGCTCAGGACGATCAAAGATAAGTTTGGGGGTATTTGTTCAGTTGATAAAACTGCACATTTGTATTACATTTTTCCTACCATTTTTATATTAAAAAAGAACTTTAATATGATATATTATACATATGAGGGTTTATGTGTAAAAACATTATTTTCCATGTGTTAATATATTTTTATTATCATTTGGTAGGAAAATTTATGCAAATAAATCTATTGACCAAATTCTAGTAGAACTAACTCTACTAAATATTATTTGAGATTATGGTGCAGAATTTTCCAAGTTGTTATGCAGAATTTATCGAACAAATCAGTTTGTTGAAGAAAACTTGCCAAATTAAGAAGCAAAACTTGGAGACCAAGTCTGGAAGCAACCGAGAGAAGATTTCTGAATTCTAAAGGTGCCTAGGATTGCCACATGTCACGAGAAGAAAGCCCAAGAAATTTGATCGAGAGATCCTCACCTTCAAGCGCGGATCCGCGGCCAAACACCCCCTTGGGCCGTGGATCCGCCGCAATATTATGGAGTTGGAAGGAAAGATTTTGGGGCATGATTCTCTACTATATTTTACCAACTTTTGAAGCAAAAGATTCTGGCTTTGCACTATAAAAAGGCACCGAGAGCCTCTTGGAAAAGCTATCAAGCCGAAGCGATCACGAAGTCCAAGACGGCTCACGCATCCAGGCTGGTCATCAACTGTTTGTCTACCTCCTTGGAAGAGATCGAGAAGCAAACTAGTCTTTGTAATCATTTTCTAAGGAATCAAAGTGTAGATTGTTCAAGTTGATTAATAAAGGTAGTTATTTTATTTAATTGTTTTTAGCATTTTACATTATGTTTTCCCTCTTTGTCTTTTCATCTTCTTTTCCCAACATGCGCGAGTAATTCTCCGCTTGTTAGGGTTCGTAGGATTAGGGTAGGCTAATGGACGGTAAAAATCCCAAAACCCTTTTTAAGTCCTATAAAGTTTAAGAACTTTATCAAAAGAATCATTAACATCCTAATCGGGCGCGCTAACAATTCTTTGTTAGTTCCGACCGCGATTAGAGATTAGATTAATGAATGTTTTGGTAAAGGCTAGATATGAACGGAGTTCCGTGTCGAGATAAGAGTTAAGAGTGGGATTCCTTTTCCCTCCAGAAACCCTAATCTACACGCATCACCATCGTTCTAGTTCTAAATCTATTAATGGATAAAAAGGGTAACTTTTAATTAATTGTCCATAACTACTAAATCCTAACGAACCCTACAAGCCTTCTTATTATATTAATTACATCTTTAAAATAATCTAGATCTATATTTTACATTCTTGTTTAACGTAGATCTAGAAACCATTCAACAAATTCTTTCTTCCTCCTCTCTTTTTCAACACATCTAAAGTAAAAATAAAAGATTAAACGTTTCCCTGAGGACGACCTGTACCCGTCTCGGTCTAGCTACACGCGACACCGTTATTGATTGCGGTTATTCTACAAAACACAAATTTTCGTATCAATCAGATCCTTACGACTCGTAGGGAGAAAATGCTTTTATGGGACCCTTATGGCCCATAAAATTGAAAAACCTTAGGTGATAGGGATCTAAACCTATCTCCTAAGCCATCGCTTCCCAAATCCCAACGGCGAATGATGAGTCGCTCTTGGTATCATATTCCAGTGCAGTGATGCAGACGCCGTCAAAAACTCAAATCCCAACAGCAAATGATGAGTCGCTCCTGGTACCATATTCCAGTGCAGCGATGCAGACGCCATCCAAATTCCAAATCCTAAGTGGCGAATGATGAGTCGCTCCTGGTACCATATTCCAGTGCAGCGATGCAGAAGACGACCGAATTCCAAATCCCATACCCCCAACGGCGAATGATGAGTCGCTCCTGATACCATATTCCAGTGCAGCGATGCAGACGCCAACAAAGTCCCAAAATTTTTCCGGCCCTACGGTCTGGATCATATATCCTGCAAAACCGTATACAATCCACGGGCGTAAAACAATCCCAATTTCTCCCAAGTCCTACCGGTAAGACCACATTCAAAGTCCCACCAAAAATAAAAAATAAAATAAAAAAAATAAAATAAAAAAAATGGTATGTCCACAAGCAAAATGGGCATAGATGAAAACCCGAAAGGACTCCGTGAGTAAAAACAGCAGGACTGCCGGTGAGTTTGTGAAAACCCGAAAGGACGCGAACTCGTAAAAAAGAGATGAAATGCACTCGCAAAGTCCTCTGGACTTTGGGAGGAGAAAATTCCCGCGTGAGATCCTTACGACTCACAAAGGAGCAACACACTTGGGAGTCCCCACGACTCCTAAGGAGAAAATACACCTATGAGATCCTTTCGACTCGTAGGGAGAAAATGCTTTTATGGGACCCTTCCGGCCCATAAAATTGAAAAGCCTTAGGTGATAGGGATCTAAAGCTGTCTCCTAAGCCACCAATTCCCAAATCCTTCCGGAGCAAATGATGAGTTGCTCCTGGCATTATTCCAGTGAAGCAATGTGGATGCCAAACAAAAACCAATTCCCAAATCCTCCCGGGGCAAATGATGAGTTACTCCTGGCATTATTCCAGTGCAGCAATGCAGATGTCGACAAAAAACCAATTCCCAAATCCTCTCATGACAGATGATGATTCGTTCCCGGTACCATATTCCAGTATAGCGATGCTGATGTCAATCCAAAACAGACCAAACCCACCAATTCCAACATCGACCTCTGCGTCAAACAACAGACACGCTGTCTCAGGGAAAACGTCCAACACAGACACTCCGTACCGGGGAAACGTCCAACAACGACACTACGTATCGAGGAAACGTCCAACACAGACACTCCGTACTGGGAAAACCTCCAACAGTGACACTCCGTAACGAGGAAACGTCAAGCAGACACTCCATGCCGGGGACACGTCAAGCAGCCGACACTTCGCCTTGGGGAAACGTCAAGCAGACACTCCGTGCCGGGGGCACGTCGACTACAGACACTCCGCCTTGGGTAAACGTCGACCAGCGACACTCCGTACTGGGGAAACGTCCAACAGCGACACTCCGCCCCGGGGGAACGTCAAGCAGACACTCCGTGCTGGGGACACGTCAACCAGCCGACACTCCGCCTCGGGGAAACGTCAAGCAGACACTCCGTGCCGGGAGCACGTCGACTACAGACACTCCACCTCAGGGAAACGTCGACCAGCGACATTCCGTACCGGGGAAACGTCCAACAGTTACACTCCATAATGGGGAAACGTCAAGCAGACACTCCATGCTGGGGGTACGTCGACTACAGACACTCCGCCTCTGGGAAATGTCAAGCAGACACTCCGTGCCGGGGGCACGTCGACTACAGACACTCCGCCTCGGAGAAACGTCGACCAGCGACACTCCGTGCCGGTGGCACGTCTACTAAACACTCCGGGCCAGGGAAACGTCTACCACGGACACTCCGTATCGGAGACGCATCAAGCGTCGACCGTCCATGTCGTTAAAAGGGCAGTGCATCCCAAAAAGTGGGAACCAAAGCAAGTCGCCTCCACGTGAAAGAAGATCCTTCAATTTCATGCACATGACCCATATATGTGGTGTGCATTTATTGATGGGGGTACTTTGTTGGGGTCGAAAATTGCACCCTGGTTGACCAAGTCAAAGTCAAGGTCAACCCCAAGCCAAGTGGGCCCAAGCCCGGATCAAGTGGGCCCATACCCAGGTCAAGTCCGAACATGAAGCGGCCGACCCTCCTTCATGCCCAAAATAAAATCATGTAATAAATAATTTTTTTATGTAATTTTTTATGCATGAATGGGCATAAAGCCAAAATTTTATAAAGTCCATGGCGTATGTGCAAAAAGAAATGACACATGAGCCATGGGATAGGCAAAATACCATTTTTGTAAAGCCCAAGGGGCTATATGTAAAGCGTATAGCCTATAAAGGCCAAGATAATGAAAATATCTCAACAACTTTTTCTCTCTCCAAAAGAATCAAGATCTGTGATCTTCTCCTTCCTCAAGGTTCTAAAAAACCTTCTTCTCTTTATGAATTAAATCAAGAGTTTTACTCTTCCTTTTCCAAAACTAAATAGTTTTTTACCACGAAACCCACAAAAGGGAACTCAGATCTCCCATCAGATCATAAAAATAAGAGATTTTTAAAATTTCATACTTCTTGTTCTTCAAGATCCAGCCAAACGACAAGAAGAAGAAGGATACCCGTCTCCTAAAAATCCCATCTTGGGAAGATCCAAAGCCAAAGGGAGAAACAAAGCAGTCCCCTTTCTGTTTGACGCCCAGCGTCCAGCGCCCACGTGCCGAGCACGTGGTGCACCCAGCGCCCAGAGCGCTTGCGCCCAAGTGGTGCGCCCAGCGCCCAGTGCTCTAGCGCCCACATTCCGAGCACGTGGTGCGCCCAGCGCCCAATGCGCTAGCGCCCAGGTGCCGAGTCGAGCATATGGTGCGCCCAGCGCCCACGTGCCGAGCACGTAGTGTGCCCAGCGTCCAGAGCGCTCGCGCCCAGCGCCTGCGTGGATGCCCTTTCCCTTTATATATATATAGAGAGACACACACACATATACTTCACGACACTGTCCATGTTAGAAAAAAATTTCTAACGGGGCGCTGCCCCGCACCCCGCAAGGGGGCTGCTAGCCCCCTTGACCCCCAGCCCGCTATCTGGGTAGCGGGACCCCTATAAAAACTCTGCGGGCCTCCCGATATATCCAAAACCTATTTTAAAACACAACACATGCACACTGCACATTGAGTTCGCATGACCAGTTTAACCCGTTAATCGGAGGTTCTCTTGCTCCAAAGGTGAGGGGTAATTAACGGCAGCTTAGTCCGCAGCTGCCGGAGATTCGGATCCTCACAATCAATAAACCCCAGCCTACCCTAGGCAGGGGGAATCTGTAATGCGCTTGACAAGCACTCGCGTATTCCCATCTCAATGGGGTAATGAAAAACACCTTACAATACCATTCTGTCACGCCCCACCCCCAATACAGAGAGTATTGTCCGCTCTGGCCGAAGCCGCACGGTTTTTTCCTTCGGGGCGAACCGGACACGGCCAGGGGCCACTTCCTAGAAGGTCACCCATCCCAGAACTTCCCTGGATCGAGCACGCTTAACTACGTAGTTCTTAAGCTCCTGTAGTGCCGGTTCACTTAAAAGACTTCTCTATATTGAAGAGTGGTATCATTCCATTTATAGTACCGATATGCCACCTTTCGGAATGTATTCCGAAGAATCCCCATTGTTCTACAGTGGGTCCCACGGACTCAAGAGGTGGCCCCCATGGATTCAAGAGGTGGCCCCCGCCCACTTAACACGACACTTGGCGTTGCACTTTGTTCCGTATGGCACTTTGTTCCGTGAGCAAGAACCGGGTCCCGACAATATCGATAGCCATCATAGGTTGATTGGGATCCTTTTCATTAATGGATCAAGCCGGCCCTCAGGGGTCCAGTTAACCGCTTCCACTGCATAAGCAGTATGTGGACGCTCCATCAATGATATCGAGCGGATGGGCACTGCTGGCACTTCACACGTAAAACTACGACGGCCTCTGATAATGTGACCATACAAGAGTCCCCATAAGAGAAGGCTTTTATTATCCTTATCATGTTCCCTAATCATCGCCATAACCTCCTTGTCTGACGGCGACTGTGGGAAAGCGGCCTCCGAGCGTGTGTAAGGGAAGTAGGAAAGTGATGCCATCGTACCTAATAAAAAAGGGGGACGCATTAATAAAAACATATATATATATATATATATATATATATATATATGAATTCGTTTCATGGGTCCACTAACTACAAAACCAGTAGGCCCCACGAAATCCAAATGGTGGCTCACCAATAATAGGGCAAGATAATTATTATGAGAATCCAAAAGGGTTCTCATCAAATAAACAGTGGAGTTTGAATAACTTCTAACATCCTCGAAAAACGAGTTCTGTTAAAATGCACAAAAGATTCAAATCCGTGTCAAAGGGTATTAAAACCCTAAAAAAGGAAAAACGCTCAAGAAACCCAGGAAATAAAATTCCCAAAAGTCTCTGAGCCTTTCAGAGCTAAGCTCTGTGATATGGAATTAAATTCCTTTAATAAAGGGATTAAATCCCAGAAAACCCCCACGGTGGGGAGGCAAAGAAAATGGAATTAAATTCCAAGGATCTTCAAATATCAATGGTATGGTAAGCCCTAGTTAGAAAACTGAAAATCCTCAAGACCATAGAGTCTTCTTAAAAGAAAAAGGGGATGTTTTAGATCTCTAATAGATCAGTTCAAGGCAAGAGCAAAGCTCTGATGATGGATTAAAAATCCAGGAAAAAAAATGATGAAAGGGGGTTTTCCCTAAGAGGTAAACGCCGTTCAAGATCCTTACCTAAAAAAGGAGTTTTGCAGAGTTTAATTCTGAAAAATCTGTGGGCAGAGAGCTAAGCTCTGCGAGGAGAATTAAATTCTCAAGAAAATGTTAAGGAAGAAGATGAAGAAACAGTTAATCGTCTAATGAGTCAAACACCTCATTTATAAGACGTGATGGGGAGCGGTTAATCTCCTCGTTCCCCTAGGCAATCCAACGGTTGAAAGAGTGGACAGCATTGCTGTCACGCCCCGCTTCCCAAAATACGGAATACGAGGGGTAGACAAGGCCAGCCATACTCCTACGGTCAAGGAAAAGTCCTGCCGTAGTCACACTTCGGCTTCTAGTTTATCGTGGTAAACAGTAAACGATGCGCAGGTAATGAGAAATGCAGTAACTGAAAGATACAATAATATAAACTGACCTGAAGTGGAACAAACGAAAGTAACTCGGAATGGCAAGTCAAGAAGTCTGTGATGCACGTCTAGTTCTGATCCAAGCTAGATCTTCTCCTCACACTGAGCATGCATACTCTGGTTGTCAGAGCGACACAATAGCAATAATATATATATAAAATCAAGTGATAGTTCTAACAGTGGTAATGAAAATGAATAACAGTAAATCAATGACAGTATGAATATGGATGTGCAGTAATCAATGCAGCGGAACAGTAAATCAGTATAACGATATGTCACGTATGCCACACAGTATATCATGAATAAAATGCCAGTATCCCTATCAGTCTCTAAGTCTCACTGTACAGGTCACTAAGCCTATCATCAGTCCAAGTGTGAGAGTCAACCACTCGTGAGTGTCCTCCACCCAAGGGTAGAACCCAAGGGCAAGGGACCACGGGCCCAACATGTAACAAGAATATCACGGTGTATATATCACGTACCCTGTAAATCTCCATATAACTCCCTAAATATATAAGCCGGCATGGGACTCCCGAGATTCTGTTGAACTCACACTTAAACTACCCCACACCCCGTGGTCTACATCAAACGCTAACCATCAACCTAAATACTAATCGATCCGTGACAAGTCTGCGCGAGAACTGGAGGCAGGACCTCCATCAAGCACGTCCCGACTAATACCTAAGATAAACGGTAGTGTCTGGTGTCTTATCTGTGACACCCGTGCAACGCTTCCATAAATGTCCCATTCCACTTATAGTCACACGTGCACGCATCTCACAGACGTCGACAATGCAATGAAATAATAGGATCGCTGATTGTGTACCAGTACGTATCACTTTCACTTAATCACGGATACACGAACACTGACGTACTTGCCACAATCACCACTAAAATCTAACACTGGGTAAATACACGATGTCACTAGGTTATCACTACAATGATTTAGGTATGATATGATGCATAAACAGTATAAGAAGCACAACTAAGGTATCATAAAAACAACAGTCTATCACTTGCACGATTTATCATGAAACATATGTATATAATTTAGCGAAATAATAAACAGGTAGTAATTAATATGTTCAGTTAGCTATCCATCTAATTTGGTTTCGAGCCAATCGGGTTTCAGGATCATTAGTTATAACTGTTTTATTTTAAGCGCACGCGGCTGAAAATCCGGTTTCAGAATCAGGAATCCATTTCGCAATGCATTTTAACCCCAGTTGGGATCATAATTTAGCGATGCTACAGTTGAATGAATTCTAGGGTTTTCAGTAAAGTTTTCAACTCAACAAACGGATCTTCAATCGCGTCTGTACGTTAGGAGTTATAATCTGTTTAATATTAACATGTCAATTCTGATTCTGCTGGGACTGTTATGTGTCCCGATCTATTAAATTACAGATTAAATATCAAACGGTAACGAAACAGAATGAAACCAAATGTGTTGTCTAGATAACAGAGTTACCTACAATAATCAGTGGAGTTCCGTAACCTACGAGTTAAGGAAATCCTATGGTATCCATTACGGTACAGCAAGCACAATTTGAGTTGCTCTGGACTGCAGTCCAGAGTCGCACTCCGATACAATTATCATCACGATTTAAGTACAGGAATGTCTGGAAAATAGCATAGGGTTATAGTTCGTTGAGTTAGCTTCGATTTGAGCCCTCAAACGCTCCATTCTAATATGTATATGATTTATGGTGAATTTAACGATTTTCAGGTGCAACAGAATTACAGTTTTACGGTTAAACTTGGGGGTAGTTGTTTTAGTCATTATCGATTACATCATCCAACAAAAATCACACACTATGTTCACAGCCCTACGGGCCAACCTACCCCATTGAGTTCCGTCAAATTTGATAATGTTTTCCTAAGGGAACAAGTATCGAACAGTTACGGCACATAATAGTTTTAAACTTGTAACATTATAATCCATGTATTTAACAATTGTAACTTAGGTAAATAGCATGTAAGCAAGTAGAATACTTGCCTGGAGACGTCCCGGGGATGTACGGTGGCTGTGACGTCACGGACGCGCGATATACGCCACGTACCGGATTCCCGCGAGCCTAGTTCGAAACACGAATTTCACGTCGGAGTTTTCCCGGAGTCGTCTTGCGTGCACTGGAAGTTTAGGGGGTGCTCTCTGGTTCGTCCGAGAAGTGTTGGGGTTGCCGACGGTCGACGGCGTCGCTCCGGCAGCGAGTACAGAGCAGTGATGTTTGAGACTTGGGTTATAGGATTTTTGAAGAGAGAGAGAAGAGAAAGGTAGACAGAGAGAGAGAGAGAGTGTTAGAGAGAGACAGAGGGGGAGAGAAAGGGCTACAGGGAGAGAGATTATTAGAGAGAGACAGAGGCTGAGAGTGCTGAGACAGAGAGAGAGAGAGATGATACAGAGAGAGGGGAAGGCAGAGAGAGAGAGAGAGAGGTGGGACAGAGAGAGGGGTGGAATAGAGTGTAAGCAGAGAGGGAGAGAGAGTGAGGAATGGATGACGATGACGTCAATGAAAATGAGGTCGACAACGTGGTGCAGGGGGGTGACGGTGGCAACGGTGCAGGGGAGTCGAGCTCGGGTGTGGGTGAGTGGGTGCAGGCGAAGGCGCTCGGGCAGTGGAGGAAGAGGGGAGGAGGAGTGAGTGGAGATGGTGGCGATGTTGACGGTGCAGTTGTCGTGGGTCGCGAGGGATGCAGTGGGTGAGAAAGTGGGAGCGAGAAAGGAGGAGGAGGGAGGTCCGGTGAAAAAAGAATGAGGCGACATGGGTTAGAGGGGGTGTGCGCGACGTGGGGTAATGACTCGCGACGAGGGCGGAGGAGACGGCGTGGGCGACGGCGAGGAATGCGGATCTCGCGTGCGAAAATGGGAAATGTTACCGTTGGGGTGAAGGAGATGCACAGGAGTCGGGTCGGGTCGGGTCGACGTGAAGCGGGCGCGATGAGGGGAGAGTGGGCTGGGCCTGCAAGAAAAAGACAGAGAAAAAGAATTAGTTTAGGGAAAAAAGAAGCGGGCCGGGCCAAGGAAACAGGCTGAGGAATAAAAGAATAAGAAATTGAAGAGGTTAAAAAGAGATGGGAGCGGGCTGTGGGCTGAGAGATGGGCTGAAAAATATTAAAGAGAATTTGGGAAACAGAAATAGGAGATGGGCTCGGTGAGAAAATGAAGTGCCAAAGAAATAAAGGAAATTTTTGTGAGGGATGTGGGCTGTTGAAGGTAGGCCAGGAAAATATAAGGAATTTATTTAAAAAAATTAAGAGTGGGCTGAGGGAAAAAGAATGGGCTAAGGGTTAAATGGTGTTGGGTTATAGGGTTTAGCTTTCAAATAGAAGAATTAGAGGAGTTGGGCTGGGTTAATAAATAGGGAATAATGGACTTAAGAAAAATGAGTTTTGTCTATTTTTGAAAGATGGGCTAAGGGAAATGAATGGGCTAGGTAGGTAAGAATGAAAAAATGAAGTTGGGTTTTATGAATAATAGGAAGACTTAAATTTAATAAATAGGGAAAATGGCTCACTAGGATAAATGGGCTGAGGAAAGGTGGGTTAGGCCGGAATAGAAATAATAAGTAAAGCAAAATGAAGAGACCGGCTGGGGAAATAAAATGGGGGAGTGGAGAACTAAAATAGATTGGAACATTTAAAATAATGAATAGTTATAAAATTTTATAGGTGAAAAGAAAATACGGGTGTAGACGTACAAAAGGGATGGGTATTACAATTGCACTCACGTGCAGGCCACGTGAGAGCAACGCTGGGGGGCATTTGTTCCCTTATAAAAAAAGGGGAAGGGAGAACATTTCCCACTACTCAAGTCTCACGTGTTAAACGCGTGAGCACCTATATGCAAAGCATATAGGCGTTGTATTTAAAAACAAATGGGCTAAAAGAACCACACGTGTTAAACACGTGAGCATCTTTATGCAAAGTATATAGGCGCTGCAATCAAATAATTGGCAAGCCAAACAGGCCTCATGTGTTAAACACGTAAGAATTTATATGCATATAAGTACTGAAAATAAAGCATACTGAAGCCCATACTAGGGGTCACATGTTAAACACGTGAGTTCTTCTGCTACACTCTTTGGCAGGATAGAATTAAATTCTATGTAGGAAATATTTACTTGATCTTTCTCAAACTAGAAAGATCTTCTCTGTTAAACAGAGGACCCTTAGATCAAAGATCCAACAGTGATTATAAAATCACTCACCGATCATCTGATAGAATAAAAATTCTATCTTAGGAGAAGATATTTCCTAATCCTATTAAGTAAACAAGAAAACTTCTCTGTTAAACAGAGAGCCTTTGGATTAAAAATCCAATGGTGAATAAAATTCACCAAGTGATCCGAGAGATCATTTTGGATTGATCATGATCTCTCAATCAGAGATTTTCTTAACAAATTGAACGTTTCTCTTATCCTATAAATAGAAGGGAAAAACAAAAAAAGGGAATTTTCCCCACAATCTTCTGCAAAAAAAGAGTACAGTGAGATCTTGAGAGAACAAGAGAATTTAATTCTCAAAGAAGTAGAATTTCCTCATTGAAACAAGAGGTAAAAAACAGAGATCATATTATCTCTCCTTTACCTATCTAAGGGTTTAACCCTTCATTTAAGAACTCGGTTCTTTCCCCGGTTGAGATTTGCAGAAGCAAATCTCCCTACAAGTTAAGAATTTAATTCTCATCAAGGAGATTCTGCTCTGCAGATTCAAAACCTAGGGAAAAATAATTATGTTATAAAAAAAGGAGGATAGAAGAAGAACAAGAACATATAGGAATTTAATTCCTCTAAAAATTAGGGTTTAACCCTATATATAAAGAACTTAGTTCTTCCATTAAAAAAACAGTGATGATGATCCAAGATCTTCAAAACCAGAATCGTTATTGCTTAGCACTATTTTGAAGCCTCACGTGTTTCCCACGTGAATGCTTCAAATGAACAAAGAGAGCAACTAAAACTGTCTCACGTGTTCCCACGTGAGTGTTAAAGCACCTCAGTATCAAAAAGAAAAGGGGTAGTCACGTGTTTTGCACGAGAACGTTAGCCAAGTGCTTAGCACTTCAGTAAAAAAAAGAAGGGGAGATAAAACCCAATGGGTAGTGCCCATATTTGGGTGCCTCACGCATGTCACGTGAGCACCACAAAACTCTAGTGTTTAACATTAATCCAATGCCCATGTGAAACGCACGTGAGCACTGTATTCCTCAGTGCTTAGCACTGTTGGGTATTTATGCAAACCCAATCTCAGCCCAAATTAGCTAAGTTTCCTGAGGTTAAACCTCTTTGATTCTAAAACAACCGAGCCCATATTGCTTGTGTTTTCCCAAACCGACCTTAGTCTCAAAAATGACTAGTGGTCTCCTATCGATGATATCCCAAATGATATTCATCTTATATCGCCTAAGATAATTTTATTCTCAAACATGACTAACATTTCTTAGGTCTACAACAGCCCCCTTTTCCCCCTCAAATATGGGATTTGGTTTAAGGGTACATCTCTTCACACCTCTGATATATGTCGTTGTAATTTTTCAACGTCTTCAGAGAGGTGGCGGGTATCGACAACAAACAACTCGTTGGTGTACTTCCAAATTGACGTGCACGCCTCAAATCGGATCGTACCCCAAATTGGGTGCATTCCATATCACCATTGTTCACTTCGTCAAGTAACAAATACACGTGTGTATAAGATGGATAAAAGACCGAAATGTCCCTAAACTAATATTCGCCTCCAAAATGGCGATAATGGACCGAAACGTCCTTAAACTAAAATAATAGAGCCCAAACGCTCTTTTGTTGGATCCTAAATAAAAATGATCATGAAACCTCGTTAAGTGGATCTTAGTCTCAAATTGGACTAATGTATCCTTAACAAAAACAAATCGAGCCCCAAATCAAAAACCCCTCGTGAAAATGAGGGGGAATCTGACGAAGTCTGCAATAATGGCCGCATCCGTCCAAACCTCCGATATATGGTGCCATAAATCAACTTGGTATTTTCGGAGAGATGGACGGATAAATACAAATAGTATCTGCCCACAGGATTTAGGCCAGACGTCCCGATGTCCCGGTCCGTCTTCCGGCGGTGAACAAACCCCAGCAATTTTCACTCAAAATTCTCTAACCCTAGCTGTCACCCTCTCATACAATGATCTCTCTCAATTGGCTATTTTTTAAATAATACATATGAAGGGTTCCTTTAAATAGGCAAACCCTAATACTATAGTAAACAGGAGATAAAATTAAATTTGGTAATTTTTGTCCGCATCAGAAAATCCCGTCGGCAGACATATGACCCACACTTGGGCAGACGTCTGCCTACGCTCTGTTAAATCTTTATCTCCCAAGAGCAGACGTTTGAACCCCATCTGGTCAGACGTCTGCCCAGACATTGGATTGGGCTTCGTGGCTATTGCAGACGTCTGTCCTGATGAACTACAGACGTCTGTGTAACGACTCTGAAATCCCTTTACAAAAATTTCTTGTTTATTGTATAGAAAAGTATATTTCAGCTTGTATAGGAGTTATAAGTCATTTTTGTTTAATAAAAGCAAGAAGCAACTTGTAGCTCACTGGTAAAGCTTCTATACTGCTGCGACATAGCATGTGTGTTCGAATCCCATCAGACCCAATTATTTTTAAGATTTTTCTTTTTAATTTTTCGGAAGCTCATGAGTTGCACGTGAAATTCACGGAGAAACGAAAAGTTTCAGAAAAATCAAACATGCGCAAAAAGGAGTAAACACATATTAACGCACGTGGCATAAATCTCGAGACGATTGCTTCAATTTCGACCGCCCACTTCCTCTCTTTGGCCGGCGCCGACGGTCTGATTGGCCCCTTTTGACTCCGTGCTTTGCACACTGGTCCTTTCAGCTCCTCTGCACTGTTTGATTTCCCTGCAATTAAACAGCGACCCTTCAATTCATCATTTAACACCCATTTTAATTCTTTTAATCTAATTTTTAATTCCCAAACCCTAAAATCTTCACTATAAATACCATCATATGCCCTAGCTCCCCTCTATTCTGAAAATTTCTATCAAAATTCTCTCAAAAGTTTCTAAGAGTAAGTGGAGTCAAGTGGAGTTAGCAACCAAGCGATTTTCGTTGAAGATCGAAGTCGTTTCCGGAGTTTCCGCGACGCTATGAAACCCCCTCTCTCTTCTTAAAGCTCTTCCCAACGCTATACAACAAGTAAGTCCCTCTTCTCTCTTTTCCTTTTGTTAGGTTCCTAGGCACTCTAGTTAAGTCTCTCAAGTGATCAAACATGCACAAATAAAATTTTACGGGTGCCTACAAACCCGACTACGGATCGTTTACTAGACATTTAGGCGAAACAAGCAAACTAGTTAACATTTTAACTAAGGGAACGGACATACAACCTTTGTAGATCCGGTCCACCACCTCCACGGCTCCGCAACGAAGTCCCCTCCGCTGTCCAAAAAGAATCCGGACTCCAACGTCGGCTTCGTCGAAGAATAAGCGAGCTAGGTCGTCGATGTCCATGCCGAAGATGATCTACGTCGAGGCATCGCTAGATCAAGCTCCACCTTCACCAAACCTTGAAAATTTGTGAAGGAAACACACTCTACTACTTGGCAAGAGGTAGAGGATGAAGAAATAGGAAGTGGGTAAACTTTAGTTTTGGATTTCTCACTAGACTTCATGACTTGCCATTGAAGTAACAAGCTTTCTTCAATGTTGAAGAAGATGAAGAAGAAGAAGAAGATATGATAACTTAAATTAAAATAGAAAAGAAAATACAATACTTATCATATCTTTGACCATGGTTTAGTGTAGAGACTTAACTTAGGTTAGATAGTGGTTAGGGTTAGATAAAAGACAAGAATGGTGGACTAAGTTCAAAGCTTCAAGAAGCTTTTAAATAAAGACAAAAACTAGCAACCATTCTTATCTCTTTATCTTTTCTTTTTCCAAAATAAACAAAAGGAATGAATAAATGATTAAGTAAATGAAAAAGAAACCCTAATCACTAATTAACCATGGTTTAACACTTTACACAAAACCAAGCTAGAATGTATCATCAAACATGATACAATCATGTGCACAAAACTATATCGAATATACAATGTGCACATCCGCGCGAGAAAATCCATTTAAAGTGAACCGACACTAGTTAATGCAAAGCAATATATCAAATATATAATTATGTATTAAATTATTAAATCAACACTTGATTTAACGATCCGGTCATATCGCATATAACCGGCTAGTATCCAATGTGTCGGCTTATCGAATCAATCCTTGATTCGATAACTAGGTTATATCGCATATAACCATTCGATACATTGATCACGAGAATAGAATACGGTATCATATACACGCATTATTCTCGGTCCCGCACATATCTCATATGCGCTCCTATTTCGTTTCGCTTGAGCTAGGAAACCTCTGTGTAGGACTCTAAAGACTCGTCAATACGCCGGCAGCAGATGATGATCATATCAAACATCTGCAAGCCGCAAGCGGTCTGCTAAACGTAACGGCCACCCGGGTATTGAGCGATTAGAAGATCGACGAGCAAGCCCGCTCACACTCCTGCGAATCCGACCAGTAACACTACCGTATAGTCCGGTCTGTCCGTCTGATATGTCGCATATCTCGCCTAGGGGTGGTAAACGTCAGACCCCAATAGCTCGATAAGTCATGCCGACTTGAGGTCCATAACATTCGTGAAACTACTGATAACTCTTACCAGTATATCACTGCAACCCTGGCCAGGGATTTCCTGTTATGGCCAGTCGAGCATAGCACAACATCAACCCCCAATACCGGGAGAGACGAATCCCCTCCTATCGCTCATTGCCTCCATGTGAATCGGGACTGTACCCAAAAACCACCTGTTTGCACGACTCAGTAGAGCCGTGGTAGGGTGTAAATCAAAGCACAGTGGGAGACACACAAGACTCTATGACGATCTCGGGTCAACAGACTAAGCTGTACCAGTGTCACCAGAGAACTGCCATCTGACGTGAGGTATAATACCATCTGGGAGTTCTCGGCAAGTCCGTTCAGTGTACCCAGTCTCCACTGAGCACCCGCATACCATCTCTGATGTCAAACACCAATGGATATGGGATCATCCATCGCCCATCGCATGGGTCGAGAAGATATACGCTAGTCTACTCTGGAATATCGATGCCCCGTCTCGATATTCCCTCGACTAGGAACATTTCAAGGATGTACTCATGGACTATCCAGGCCCCACTAGTATGATCTGCATCACAGTCCTGGAAGTCGAGTACACATCCTAAGGGCTTTATCAACATGTAATCAGAGAGACAGAAAGTATACATGTTAAGATAAAGAGCAACCAGATAGCGTACTATCATGTCGAGCAAGAAAGTCCTACCTATATATGTCCCAGCATCCACTACAATATACATCCAATGTACAGTAATGGCCTCTAGGGCATACATATAACTAACAATCTCCCACTTGCACTAGGGCCATCTGTAGCAGTGGTTGCAGTATCTAATACTCAACCATCCCATATGAGTCTCTCTCTGGGATAAGGCCTTCGTGAGTGGATCCGCCGTGTTGTCCTCTAATTCTACTCTCCTAACCTCGATCATCCCAGAGATCAACTATCTCCATGATCAGGCGATGCTTCCTCAGAATGTGTCTGGGTCACTGATGGGACCAGGGTTCCAGGGCCTAAGCCACACTTCCATTGTCATACAATGGCAGGAACCTAGTTCATCTTATGAACCAATATACACCCAAACTTCCTCTTTGGTAGTATCTTCAATAGCGATGTTACCAGCCTTTATCGTCTAGTTTGCCACGGTATCTAGCTTGGAACTCTTCCAACATACCGTCCCTCTATTGAGGGTAAAGACAATGCCCGTGACTGACATTCAGTCGTCTTTATCACCCTGGAACTCTTCCAGTGATTCTCCCCAGGATCGATTGATACCTTCTCACTACATCTAGTGAGAATCCTAGCATCCAATTACATCTATCTCATAGATGAAAACTCAGGATTTAGGAGGTATCACTTTGATCCTGTTTGGGGAATCCTAGTGATAATAGGAGATTGATCGATCGTAGTATAGGAAACTCTTTTCCCATCAAGAGTATGTTGTCTACGTACAATACGAAGATGACCACCTCACTCTCTACTACCCTTTTGTATATACAAGGTTTGTCTACCATTTTGATGAAGTCAAACACTTTGACTATCACATCAAAACAGACGTTCCAACTCCGCGATGCCTGCTTCATTATGTAAAGCAACTTGCACACGTTTTCGCTGCTCCCACTGTTTACGAAGACCTCTGACTGTGTTCTTATAGACGTTCTCTTCTAAATCAGTATTTAGAAAAACAGTCATGGCACCCAACCGCCAGATATCGTAGTCATGGTATGTTGCCATGGTAAGTAGGATCTGGATAGACTTAAGCATAGCTACTGGAAAAAGGTTTCATTATTATCCACGCCTGGTCGATGACGAAAACCTTTAACAAGTCTAGCTTTGAAAGTCTCAACTTTTCCATCTACACCAAGTAATCTTCTCAAGATATACTTGCTCCTGATGGGGATTTAACCCTTCAGATATAGCAGTTAAAGTCCATACTTTGCTGGTGTACATGGATTCCATCTCAGATTGCTAAGCATCCAGCCATTCTTACAGAGTCCCTACTCTCGATGGCCTGCTCGAAAATAGTTGGGTCATCATCTCATGATGCAATCCTTGCTCCCACTGTCATCGAGAAACCGAGGTATCTCTCAGACGGATGAGAAACCCTACTAGATCGGCGGAGAGGCTGAGGTTCGTCGGGAACTATAGAATCTTATGGTTCTGTCAAATCATTAGCAGTTTTGTACAGCTGGAACTTTTCCAGTTCTACAGAACTGACCTTGCCTCGATCTTGTCCGGATTTTGCTTTAAACATAGGCCGGACAACCCCAAATCTTAACTTACTTAAGAGATAGGATCTTCCCGCACCATATCTTATATGGAGTGGTAGGCACTGATTTGATTCGAACCTAATTCAATAGGTATGCAGCTTCTCAAGTGCATAACCCCTAAAAAGGAAATAGGTAACTCAGTAGTACTCATCATAGAGCACACCTTATCATATAGGGTGTGATTGCTCTGCCCCGATACACCATCGTGCTATGGTTTATACGGAGGAGTAATGCTGAGAGAGAAACTCATTTTCTTTTAGAATAGTCCAGGAATGATATGCACAAGTGTTCTCCTCCCTGATCTCATCATAGGACATAATACTTATACTCGTATTTTGGTTCTCTACTTCCTACTTATATTCTGTGAATACCTCAAAAGGTTCGGACTTATATTTCAACAGGAATATATGACTGAATCTTGAGAGATTATCAGAGAATATAATGAAGTAAAAAGAACCAGTCCTGGCACGTGTAGACAGGAGACTTTACGTACATCATCATGTATCAGTCCCAAGAGTTCATTAACTCTTTCTCGGCTTCCAGTAAGCAGAGCTTGTGTCATTATATCTTTGTGACATGACTGGCAAGTTTCACAAGATGTAAATTCAAACTGATTTAAATATACATCTAAATGTAACTTCAGCCAGTCGGGTCACATTGATATGACCTAGTCTACAATACCTCAAGAAGAATTCGTTCATTTCTGAACTCTTCCTCTTGTGTGTGTTCTTTATACGAGGAACTGTAGTTTGATTTAGAACGTCAATGCTTTTAGATAACGTGCCTGAACCGATCAACTTTTGATATAGGAAATGTTCAAAACATTATCCAACAATACAAAATTTTATCATTTCTTTACTGATAAAGAGACTGATATGATTTTGTATATCAGGTTCGGTATCTAATAACATTCGTTCAGAATCAATGTATTACAATACAGGGTGACAGTGACCGACAGACTTGGCTGCAACACTTGCCCCGTTTTCTGTCTCATGAAACTTATTACCCGTTCTCAGTTTTTTCTACCTTTTGTAGCCCTATGTAACAGCTTACATATCTGGGATCCTGATCCGGTATCACATACCAAGGATGCGGAGGATACTGAGAATCAATTCTGTATAATGAACACACCCGAAGATGATGCATCAGCATGCACTCTCTTCGTTTGGGCGGCATAGGAATCTTGGTATTCCCCAATTTCCTGCTCTATCTTATAACAATTATAAGTTGGAGCGGGACCAACGTTCCCCAGCTCTGTATAACAAGCGGGTTCGGTCAATACATCCGTATTATTATCTTGATTAAGGCGTGATATGGTCGCTACCAGGAGAGAGAGAGAAGAAAACACTCTGCGTGCGCTCTTGCAAGATCAGATTGGTTATATATTTTATCTAATCAGGATGGCTCTCACTGTTTTTATCAAATCTTCCTTCAAACCCTAAAAGGAAAGACTAGCCGGGATTAATTACACTCTACAAGTTCGCCAATCTTTCAGCCAGGCCAGTGTCGGTACTTTGAGGGAGGTTCCCCGTGCTTTCGCATGGACCTAATTACTGTAAACCTCGTTTTCCCAGAGGCGTAACCCCGTTGACACCTTTCTAGACACCTACTTGATCGGCTAATTGCAAAGTGCAAAACTCTCCCAGGAGTAACAATTACTCGCAGTGGGTATCGGGATCCAACTATCATATAGAAGGTATGCAATCTCATTGCAAATTTCAACACTTGAAACTCCCGATAAAGGTTTTTACCCCTAGCACCTATGACCTTGGCTAAGGTCAACAAATCATAGGTACTAGTCAAGTTCTACCCGTCATTTCGTGATTAATTAGACCCACCCACATGACCCTTGGCTAAGGTCAACAAAGCCACATGACTGTCCTAACTAATCGCATCATATGCGGTGTAGGAAGACATCACTTAGCTACCGCACACTACGCCTCGGCTATGGTCGACAAACGTAGCACGAATACTAAGTACTCTACTTCCTAAAATGACGGAGGGTTGCGAATGGTTTTTGTGAAAACCTTTAACGCTTTGAACTTGATCTCGTTGCGGAATCAAATGGTTTTTTTTTTAAATGGAATGTTTTTCGAAGCTTTTCTAGTTTTGCTAAAGGGGTCACTCCCGGTGAAGGGATCGTCGGCCCTTTCCTCATCGAATGAGGTGCGGGATATATCATATATATCACTGTGCAAAGCAGAAACTATAGAAGCGATCAAATGACAAACCGAGGGTTGTAGCATCTGCCGGTTATTGCTAAAGGAGTCACTCCCGGTGAAGGGATCTCGGTCCTTTCCCTATCGAATAAGGTGCAGGATGTTCTACAAGGAACACCACGATGCAAAGCAAGAACTGTAGCTACCTGTTTTATTTTGAAATTCGATTCCACAACATCAATTAGGTTTATTTTCTTTCATTAATCTCATTAATGAATATCCCATCATTTAATTACCTAAACATCACAGATAGATATGACGTACACTTATGCCATCCGCATTCGCCTCGATGTCCCCTCGTGCACCATTAGGTTAGGTAACTAACGGCAGAGCGGGGCAGGGCTAGCGCGGGTGTAAAACATAAGTAACGTCTATATAATATATCATATATACTATATATAATACCTGTCACAGAACATCACATGATCACAGATAAAACACAGCAGAAGAAACATATGAAATATTGGATATACTAGGACGTCCGTGTTTTCAATACGAGCCAGTATAAAACACGGATTCCACGGTCGTGATGAATAGCCAATCCCACACCCCTAGATCCCTACGAGAGCGGCAAGCAACCCTACCAATTCTAGGGTTAGGAGACCCGGACTCGACTCCTCGAGATGGTCTCCCACTGGACCCCAGAACCCGGTTACTTGTGCTCCCCTCCTTGGGTCTATCCTAGTGCAGAAAAGTAAATAATATACAAACGGTGACTACTTCCGCGACCTGGAAGTGCCCCAATAAAAGAATATTACATACAAGTTTTTACATGAATGAAAATGAAAAACACTCATCTCACATAAAAACCCCTGGCTATTCAAACACGACGATCCAATATAACATATCAAGCAACACATAACATCACATGTCATCAACGTAAGTAAATATGCGCATCCCAATTGTCGTTGACATATAGCAACGAAACCGGCGATATCACATATTACACTTACGGTCACAGAAAAGAAAGTGTAAAACTACAACAGTTAGAATCCGCAACCTGCATAGACATCGCATGCCTAATCAAATGAATTACTTAGACATCGCATGCCTAACAATTATAAACCCCGCATTTTAGTCTCATTATCGAAAACCCTTTTCAATATCAAGTCGGGAAATTCAACAAGATTCCCGACAGCCTGATCGAATGCTCGTCGCAAACTTCAGTAGGCGGCCGCACCCCCGATACCGACGACGAAGTGCACCAAGGCGGAACACCGCTACCGCGAGCACCCGAACGGATGCTTTCGGCGACGGGGTTCTCCTACAGTCACTTGGTCGGGGCTATGGAGTGAGGCTGTCTATTAAGTTTACCCGGCGAGTATCCGCGTACGCTACGTGATTGCGACGGACTTTTAATCAAATCAAAATTCCGTGGCAACCGATCAAGTGAGACTAAACTGCTATGTTTATAACATTCATTCAGTTATTTCATAACTTCTTGTGAATTCCAATTATTGTATCACATTCCGGATAAATAGAAAATGTTAAACTTTCCGATCGAACAATCGAACACCCAAGTTTTCCCGATACAGATTAACACATGAAACAAGTCTAAAAACATTCAGTTCGTGCCTCAGTACCAACGGTCCAGCCGTAGAAGGGTCAAGCCAACGCCTCACATGTGGCACGCCGTACTGACCCAAACCCGAAGGTTCAAAGGGTAGTTCAAGACGGTCACATAATCGAGTTAAGGTTTGTTGTCTTCTAGAGGGACCATCGTGTTACTTGCACTACTTAGAACGTGATTAAACTACAGAAATATCCAACACTTGGAAATTTCCCGACAGGGGAAAAATTGGGTATTTATATCCAGTCGAACTTTTTAACATATTCAAAAAATTATCCGGAACGACACATAGACAAAGTTTGACAATCCGATCGAATGTATGAACTCCCAATACAACCCAAAATACTCAACTCTTGATTTCAGATTAAAAATTCCCAGGAAAACCAGCACTGAAAAATAGGAGTTACTGTGCAAAATTCAACGGCAGATAAGACAAAAGTGCGGCGGAAGGGCCGCATTAGCACGCTAATGCCGCGGTTCCGCCGCCCTTTAGAAAGATCATTAGGTAATTTTTGCATCGTAATTCTTAGATTTACCTGCTTGTTTTTCTGCATATTTTTAATATGGAAAAAACCACAGTTTACAAAAAAGTACAGAGAGTAATTTGGAAATCGGATTTCGGTTCGATCGGACTTCAAACTCCGTCTACGCTTCGCCTAAGGCTCTATCTAGGCTCTGATACCACTGTTAGGTTCCTAGGCACTCTAGTTAAGTCTCTCAAGTGATCAAACATGTACAAATAAAATTTTACGGGTGCCTACAAACCCGACTACGGATCGTTTACTAGACATTTAGGCGAAACAAGCAAACTAGTTAACATTTTAACTAAGGGAACGGACATACAACCTTTGTAGATCCGGTCCACCACCTCTACGGCTCCGCAACGAAGTCCCCTCCGCTGTCCAAAAAGAATCCGGACTCCAACGTCGGCTTCGTCGAAGAATAAGCGAGCTAGGTCGTCGATGTCCATGCCGAAGATGATCTACGTCGAGGCATCGCTAGATCAAGCTCCACCTTCACCAAACCTTGAAAATTTGTGAAGGAAACACACTCTACTACTTGGCAAGAGGTAGAGGATGAAGAAATAGGAAGTGGGTAAACTTTAGTTTTGGATTTCTCACTAGACTTCATGACTTGCCATTGAAGTAGCAAGCTTTCTTCAATGTTGAAGAAGATGAAGAAGAAGAAGAAGATATGATAACTTAAATTAAAATAGAAAAGAAAATACAATACTTATCATATCTTTGACCATGGTTTAGTGTAGAGACTTAACTTAGGTTAGATAGTGGTTAGGGTAAGATAAAAGACAATAATGGTGGACTAAGTTCAAAGCTTCAAGAAGCTTTTAAATAAAGACAAAAACTAGCAACCATTCTTATCTCTTTATCTTTTCTTTTTCCAAAATAAACAAAAGGAATGAATAAATGATTAAGTAAATGAAAAAGAAACCCTAATCACTAATTAACCATGGTTTAACACTTTACACAAAACCAAGCTAGAATGTATCATCAAACATGATACAATCATGTGCACAAAACTATATCGAATATACAATGTGCACATCCGCGCGAGAAAATCCATTTAAAGTGAACCGACACTAGTTAATGCAAAGCAATATATCAAATATATAATTATGTATTAAATCATTAAATCAACACTTGATTTAACGATCCGGTCATATCGCATATAACCGGCTAGTATCCAATGTGTCGGCTTATCGAATCAATCCTTGATTCGATAACTAGGTTATATCGCATATAACCATTCGATACATTGATCACGAGAATAGAATACGGTATCATATACACGCATTATTCTCGGTCCCGCACATATCTCATATGCGCTCCTATTTCGTTTCGCTTGAGCTAGGAAACCTCTGTGTAGGACTCTAAAGACTCGTCAATACGTCGGCAGCAGATGATGATCATATCAAACATCTGCAAGCCGCAAGCGGTCTGCTAAACGTAACGGCCACCCGGGTATTGAGCGATCAGAAGATAGACGAGCAAGCCCGCTCACACTCCTGCGAATCCGACCAGTAACACTACCGTATAGTCCGGTCTGTCCGTCTGATATGTCGCATATCTCGCCTAGGGGTGGTAAACGTCAGACCCCAATAGCTCGATAAGTCATGCCGACTTGAGGTCCATAACATTCGTGAAACTACTGATAACTCTTACCAGTATATCACTGCAACCCTGGCCAGGGATTTCCTGTTATGGCCAGTCGAGCATAGCACAACATCAACCCCCAATACCGGGAGAGACGAATCCCCTCCTATCGCTCATTGCCTCCATGTGAATCGGGACTGTACCCAAAAACCACCTGTTTGCACGACTCAGTAGAGCCGTGGTAGGGTGTAAATCAAAGCACAGTGGGAGACACACAAGACTCTATGACGATCTCGGGTCAACAGACTAAGCTGTACCAGTGTCACCAGAGAACTGCCATCTGACGTGAGGTATAATACCATCTGGGAGTTCTCGACAAGTCCGTTCAGTGTACCCAGTCTCCACTGAGCACCCGCATACCATCTCTGATGTCAAACACCAATGGATATGGGATCATCCATCGCCCATCGCATGGGTCGAGAAGATATACGCTAGTCTACTCTGAAATATCGATGCCCCGTCTCGATATTCCCTCGACTAGGAACATTTCAAGGATATACTCATGGACTATCCAGGCCCCACTAGTATGATCTGCATCACAGTCCTGGAAGTCGAGTACACATCCTAAGGGCTTTATCAACATGTAATCAGAGAGACAGAAAGTATACATGTTAAGATAAAGAGCAACCAGATAGCGTACTATCATGTCGAGCAAGAAAGTCCTACCTATATATGTCCCAGCATCCACTACAATATACATCCAATGTACAGTAATGGCCTCTAGGGCATACATATAACTAACAATCTCCCACTTGCACTAGGGCCATCTGTAGCAGTGGTTGCAGTATCTAATACTCAACCATCCCATATGAGTCTCTCTCTGGGATAAGGCCTTCGTGAGTGGATCCGCCATGTTGTCCTCTAATTCTACTCTCCTAACCTCGATCATCCCAGAGATCAACTATCTCCATGATCAGGCGATGCTTCCTCAGAATGTGTCTGGGTCACTGATGGGACCAGGGTTCCAGGGCCTAAGCCACACTTCCATTGTCATACAATGGCAGGAACCTAGTTCATCTTATGAACCAATATACACCCAAACTTCCTCTTTGGTAGTATCTTCAATAGCGATGTTACCAGCCTTTATCGTCTAGTTTGCCACGGTATCTAGCTTGGAACTCTTCCAACATACCGTCCCTCTATTGAGGGTAAAGACAATGCCCGTGACTGACATTCAGTCGTCTTTATCACCCTGGAACTCTTCCAGTGATTCTCCCCAGGATCGATTGATACCTTCTCACTACATCTAGTGAGAATCCTAGCATCCAATTACATCTATCTCATAGATGAAAACTCAGGATTTAGGAGGTATCACTTTGATCCTGTTTGGGGAATCCTAGTGATAATAGGAGATTGATCGATCGTAGTATAGGAAACTCTTTTCCCATCAAGAGTATGTTGTCTACGTACAATACGAAGATGACCACCTCACTCTCTACTACCCTTTTGTATATACAAGGTTTGTCTACCATTTTGATGAAGTCAAACACTTTGACTATCACATCAAAACAGACGTTCCAACTCCGCGATGCCTGCTTCATTATGTAAAGCAACTTGCACACGTTTTCGCTGCTCCCACTGTTTACGAAGACCTCTGACTGTGTTCTTATAGACGTTCTCTTCTAAATCAGTATTTAGAAAAACAGTCATGGCACCCAACCGCCAGATATCGTAGTCATGGTATGTTGCCATGGTAAGTAGGATCTGGATAGACTTAAGCATAGCTACTGGAAAAAGGTTTCATTATTATCCACGCCTGGTCGATGACGAAAACCTTTAACAAGTCTAGCTTTGAAAGTCTCAACTTTTCCATCTACACCAAGTAATCTTCTCAAGATATACTTGCTCCTGATGGGGATTTAACCCTTCAGATATAGCAGTTAAAGTCCATACTTTGCTGGTGTACATGGATTCCATCTCAGATTGCTAAGCATCCAGCCATTCTTACAGAGTCCCTACTCTCGATGGCCTGCTCGAAAATAGTTGGGTCATCATCTCATGATGCAATCCTTGCTCCCACTGTCATCGAGAAACCGAGGTATCTCTCAGACGGATGAGAAACCCTACTAGATCGGCGGAGAGGCTGAGGTTCGTCGGGAACTATAGAATCTTATGGTTCTGTCAAATCATTAGCAGTTTTGTACAGCTGGAACCTTTCCAGTTCTACAGAACTGACCTTGCCTCGATCTTGTCCGGATTTTGCTTTAAACATAGGCCGGACAACCCCAAATCTTAACTTACTTAAGAGATAGGATCTTCCCGCACCATATCTTATATGGAGTGGTAGGCACTGATTTGATTCGAACCTAATTCAATAGGTATGCAGCTTCTCAAGTGCATAACCCCTAAAAAGGAAATAGGTAACTCAGTAGTACTCATCATAGAGCACACCTTATCATATAGGGTGTGATTGCTCTGCCCCGATACACCATCGTGCTATGGTTTATACGGAGGAGTAATGGTGAGAGAGAAACTCATTTTCTTTTAGAATAGTCCAGGAATGATATGCACAAGTGTTCTCCTCCCTGATCTCATCATAGGACATAATACTTATACTCGTATTTTGGTTCTCTACTTCCTACTTATATTCTGTGAATACCTCAAAAGGTTCGGACTTATATTTCAACAGGAATATATGACTGAATCTTGAGAGATTATCAGAGAATATAATGAAGTAAAAAGAACCAGTCCTGGCACGTGTAGACAGGAGACTTTACGTACATCATCATGTATCAGTCCCAAGAGTTCATTAACTCTTTCTCGGCTTCCAGTAAGCAGAGCTTGTGTCATTATATCTTTGTGACATGACTGGCAAGTTTCACAAGATGTAAATTCAAACTGATTTAAATATACATCTAAATGTAACTTCAGCCAGTCGGGTCACATTGATATGACCTAGTCTACAATACCTCAAGAAGAATTCGTTCATTTCTGAACTCTTCCTCTTGTATGTGTTCTTTATACGAGGAACTGTAGTTTGATTTAGAACGTCAATGCTTTTAGATAACGTGCCTGAACCGATCAACTTTTGATATAGGAAATGTTCAAAACATTATCCAACAATACAAAATTTTATCATTTCTTTACTGATAAAGAGACTGATATGATTTTGTATATCAGGTTCGGTATCTAATAACATTCGTTCAGAATCAATGTATTACAATACAGGGTGACAGTGACCGACAGACTTGGCTGCAACACTTGCCCCGTTTTCTGTCTCATGAAACTTATTACCCGTTCTCAGTTTTTCTACCTTTTGTAGCCCTATGTAACAGCTTACATATCTGGGATCCTGATCCGGTATCACATACCAAGGATGCGGAGGATACTGAGAATCAATTCTGTATAATGAACACACCCGAAGATGATGCATCAGCATGCACTCTCTTCGTTTGGGCGGCATAGGAATCTTGGAATTCCCCAATTTCCTGCTCTATCTTATAACAATTATAAGTTGGAGCGGGACCAACGTTCCCCAGCTCTGTATAACAAGCGGGTTCGGTCAATACATCCGTATTATTATCTTGATTAAGGCGTGATATGGTCGCTACCAGGAGAGAGAGAGAAGAAAACACTCTGCGTGCGCTCTTGCAAGATCAGATTGGTTATATATTTTATCTAATCAGGATGGCTCCCACTGTTTTTATCAAATCTTCCTTCAAACCCTAAAAGGAAAGACTAGCCGGGATTAATTACACTCTACAAGTTCGCCAATCTTTCAGCCAGGCCAGTGTCGGTACTTTGAGGGAGGTTCCCCGTGCTTTCGCATGGACCTAATTACTGTAAACCTCGTTTTCCCAGAGGCGTAACCCCGTTGACACCTTTCTAGACACCTACTTGATCGGCTAATTGCAAAGTGCAAAACTCTCCCAGGAGTAACAATTACTCGCAGTGGGTATCGGGATCCAACTATCATATAGAAGGTATGCAATCTCATTGCAAATTTCAACACTTGAAACTCCCGATAAAGGTTTTTACCCCTAGCACCTATGACCTTGGCTAAGGTCAACAAATCATAGGTACTAGTCAAGTTCTACCCGTCATTTCGTGATTAATTAGACCCACCCACATGACCCTTGGCTAAGGTCAACAAAGCCACATGACTGTCCTAACTAATCGCATCATATGCGGTGTAGGAAGACATCACTTAGCTACCGCACACTACGCCTCGGCTATGGTCGACAAACGTAGCACGAATACTAAGTACTCTACTTCCTAAAATGACGGAGGGTTGCGAATGGTTTTTGTGAAAACCTTTAACGCTTTGAACTTGATCTCGTTGCGGAATCAAATGGTTTTTTTTTTAAATGGAATGTTTTTCGAAGCTTTTCTAGTTTTGCTAAAGGGGTCACTCCCGGTGAAGGGATCGTCGGCCCTTTCCTCGTCGAATGAGGTGCGGGATATATCATATATATCACTGTGCAAAGCAGAAACTATAGAAGCGATCAAATGACAAACCGAGGGTTGTAGCATCTGCCGGTTATTGCTAAAGGAGTCACTCCCGGTGAAGGGATCTCGGTCCTTTCCCTATCGAATAAGGTGCAGGATGTTCTACAAGGAACACCACGATGCAAAGCAAGAACTGTAGCTACCTGTTTTATTTTGAAATTCGATTCCACAACATCAATTAGGTTTATTTTCTTTCATTAATCTCATTAATGAATATCCCATCATTTAATTACCTAAACATCACAGATAGATATGACGTACACTTATGCCATCCGCATTCGCCTCGATGTCCCCTCGTGCACCATTAGGTTAGGTAACTAACGGCAGAGCGGGGCAGGGCTAGCGCGGGTGTAAAACATAAGTAACGTCTATATAATATATCATATATACTATATATAATACCTGTCACAGAACATCACATGATCACAGATAAAACACAGCAGAAGAAACATATGAAATATTGGATATACTAGGACGTCCGTGTTTTCAATACGAGCCAGTATAAAACACGGATTCCACGGTCGTGATGAATAGCCAATCCCACACCCCTAGACCCCTACGAGAGCGGCAAGCAACCCTACCAATTCTAGGGTTAGGAGACCCGGACTCGACTCCTCGAGATGGTCTCCCACTGGACCCCAGAACCCGGTTACTTGTGCTCCCCTCCTTGGGTCTATCCTAGTGCAGAAAAGTAAATAATATACAAACGGTGACTACTTCCGCGACCTGGAAGTGCCCCAATAAAAGAATATTACATACAAGTTTTTACATGAATGAAAATGAAAAACACTCATCTCACATAAAAACCCCCGGCTATTCAAACACGACGATCCAATATAACATATCAAGCAACACATAACATCACATGTCATCAACGTAAGTAAATATGCGCATCCCAATTGTCGTTGACATATAGCAACGAAACCGGCGATATCACATATTACACTTACGGTCACAGAAAAGAAAGTGTAAAACTACAACAGTTGGAATCCGCAACCTGCATAGACATCGCATGCCTAATCAAATGAATTACTTAGACATCGCATGCCTAACAATTATAAACCCCGCATTTTAGTCTCATTATCGAAAACCCTTTTCAATATCAAGTCGGGAAATTCAACAAGATTCCTGACAGCCTGATCGAATGCTCGTCGCAAACTTCAGTAGGCGGCCGCACCCCCGATACCGACGACGGAGTGCACCAAGGCGGAACACCGCTACCGCGAGCACCCGAACGGATGCTTTCGGCGACGGGGTTCTCCTACAGTCACTTGGTCGGGGCTATGGAGTGAGGCTGTCTATTAAGTTTACCCGGCGAGTATCCGCGTACGCTACGTGATTGCGACGGACTTTTAATCAAATCAAAATTCCGTGGCAACCGATCAAGTGAGACTAAACTGCTATGTTTATAACATTCATTCAGTTATTTCATAACTTCTTGTGAATTCCAATTATTGTATCACATTCCGGATAAATAGAAAATGTTAAACTTTCCGATCGAACAATCGAACACCCAAGTTTTCCCGATACAGATTAACACATGAAACAAGTCTAAAAACATTCAGTTCGTGCCTCAGTACCAACGGTCCAGCCGTAGAAGGGTCAAGCCAACGCCTCACATGTGGCACGCCGTACTGCCCCAAACCCGAAGGTTCAAAGGGTAGTTCAAGACGGTCACATAATCGAGTTAAGGTTTGTTGTCTTCTAGAGGGACCATCGTGTTACTTGCACTACTTAGAACGTGATTAAACTACAGAAATATCCAACACTTGGAAATTTCCCGACAGGGGAAAAATTGGGTATTTATATCCAGTCGAACTTTTTAACATATTCAAAAAATTATCCGGAACGACACATAGACAAAGTTTGACAATCCGATCGAATGTATGAACTCCCAATACAACCCAAAATACTCAACTCTTGATTTCAGATTAAAAATTCCCAGGAAAACCATCACTGAAAAATAGGAGTTACTGTGCAAAATTCAACGGCAGATAAGACAAAAGTGCGGCGGAAGGGCCGCATTAGCACGCTAATGCCGCGGTTCCGCCGCACTTTAGAAAGATCATTAGGTAATTTTTGCATCGTAATTCTTAGATTTACCTGCTTGTTTTTCTGCATATTTTTAATATGGAAAAAACCACAGTTTACAAAAAAGTACAGAGAGCAATTTGGAAATCGGATTTCGGTTCGATCGGACTTCAAACTCCGTCTACGCTTCGCCTAAGGCTCTAGCTAGGCTCTGATACCACTGTTAGGTTCCTAGGCACTCTAGTTAAGTCTCTCAAGTGATCAAACATGCACAAATAAAATTTTACGGGTGCCTACAAACCCGACTACGGATCGTTTACTAGACATTTAGGCGAAACAAGCAAACTAGTTAACATTTTAACTAAGGGAACGGACATACAACCTTTGTAGATCCGGTCCACCACCTCCACGGCTCCGCAACGAAGTCCCCTCCGCTGTCCAAAAAGAATCCGGACTCCAACGTCGGCTTCGTCGAAGAATAAGCGAGCTAGGTCGTCGATGTCCATGCCGAAGATGATCTACGTCGAGGCATCGCTAGATCAAGCTCCACCTTCACCAAACCTTGAAAATTTGTGAAGGAAACACACTCTACTACTTGGCAAGAGGTAGAGGATGAAGAAATAGGAAGTGGGTAAACTTTAGTTTTGGATTTCTCACTAGACTTCATGACTTGCCATTGAAGTAGCAAGCTTTCTTCAATGTTGAAGAAGATGAAGAAGAAGAAGAAGATATGATAACTTAAATTAAAATAGAAAAGAAAATACAATACTTATCATATCTTTGACCATGGTTTAGTGTAGAGACTTAACTTAGGTTAGATAGTGGTTAGGGTTAGATAAAAGACAAGAATGGTGGACTAAGTTCAAAGCTTCAAGAAGCTTTTAAATAAAGACAAAACTAGCAACCATTCTTATCTCTTTATCTTTTCTTTTTCCAAAATAAACAAAAGGAATGAATAAATGATTAAGTAAATGAAAAAGAAACCCTAATCACTAATTAACCATGGTTTAACACTTTACACAAAACCAAGCTAGAATGTATCATCAAACATGATACAATCATGTGCACAAAACTATATCGAATATACAATGTGCACATCCGCGCGAGAAAATCCATTTAAAGTGAACCGACACTAGTTAATGCAAAGCAATATATCAAATATATAATTATGTATTAAATAATTAAATCAACACTTGATTTAACGATCCGGTCATATCGCATATAACCGGCTAGTATCCAATGTGTCGGCTTATCGAATCAATCCTTGATTCGATAACTAGGTTATATCGCATATAACCATTCGATACATTGATCACGAGAATAGAATACGGTATCATATACACGCATTATTCTCGGTCCCGCACATATCTCATATGCGCTCCTATTTCGTTTCGCTTGAGCTAGGAAACCTCTGTGTAGGACTCTAAAGACTCGTCAATACGCCGGCAGCAGATGATGATCATATCAAACATCTGCAAGCCGCAAGCGGTCTGCTAAACGTAACGGCCACCCGGGTATTGAGCGATTAGAAGATCGACGAGCAAGCCAGCTCACACTCCTGCGAATCCGACCAGTAACACTACCGTATAGTCCGGTCTGTCCGTCTGATATGTCGCATATCTCGCCTAGGGGTGGTAAACGTCAGACCCCAATAGCTCGATAAGTCATGCCGACTTGAGGTCCATAACATTCGTGAAACTACTGATAACTCTTACCAGTATATCACTGCAACCCTGGCCAGGGATTTCCTGTTATGGCCAGTCGAGCATAGCACAACATCAACCCCCAATACCGGGAGAGACGAATCCCCTCCTATCGCTCATTGCCTCCATGTGAATCGGGACTGTACCCAAAAACCACCTGTTTGCACGACTCAGTAGAGCCGTGGTAGGGTGTAAATCAAAGCACAGTGGGAGACACACAAGACTCTATGACGATCTCGGGTCAACAGACTAAGCTGTACCAGTGTCACCAGAGAACTGCCATCTGACGTGAGGTATA
The DNA here is from genome assembly GCA_030015575.1 of Agapanthus africanus. Lineage (NCBI taxonomy): Eukaryota > Viridiplantae > Streptophyta > Magnoliopsida > Asparagales > Amaryllidaceae > Agapanthus > Agapanthus africanus. The sequence continues at coordinate 137,988,907 of CM057341.1, forward strand.
ATACCATCTGGGAGTTCTCGGCAAGTCCGTTCAGTGTACCCAGTCTCCACTGAGCACCCGCATACCATCTCTGATGTCAAACACCAATGGATATGGGATCATCCATCGCCCATCGCATGGGTCGAGAAGATATACGCTAGTCTACTCTGGAATATCGATGCCCCGTCTCGATATTCCCTCGACTAGGAACATTTCAAGGATGTACTCATGGACTATCCAGGCCCCACTAGTATGATCTGCATCACAGTCCTGGAAGTCGAGTACACATCCTAAGGGCTTTATCAACATGTAATCAGAGAGACAGAAAGTATACATGTTAAGATAAAGAGCAACCAGATAGCGTACTATCATGTCGAGCAAGAAAGTCCTACCTATATATGTCCCAGCATCCACTACAATATACATCCAATGTACAGTAATGGCCTCTAGGGCATACATATAACTAACACCTTTCATCTTAAATCATCTTCTAAAAACATATCGATAAAGTGGAGTTAGAACCGATATTACTTTCTTTTCAAACCTTTTCATCCACTCTATAAGCAAAATAGGTCAAACTAATATCCTAACACCACTCATAACATTGTGTATATCATTTAACTTGAAGTCTAACAAAAAATTTCATGTGAAATAATCATATAACGAATTATTTTTATTAAAATACCATAAACTTTAGTATAATCTTTCTCGATAACTAGTTTATCTACCTTTAGGAAAACCTTCATGGGGTAACGACCTACCTCACACTCACACTATGCTTTCATAGCACAGTATTCTAAACATATGGCTAATTTAAAGTATAAGTTTTACATTAAATTACCACACCTTTTCAAAACGGGTTTCCTTTAATCGGTATTTTTGGAATCCTTGGCAATTACGTCTCTTCAACCCTCGTTAGGGGACCCGCTAATGGATGGAGCGGATTATCGCACATCCTTGAAATAGTAGAGTGTGATGCAGAACTACTCACGGAGTATTCGGTCTCGAAATGAAATAAAAATACGGTTTTTAAAAAATACGACTTTTCTAAACAAACTAAATTTTGAAAAATTATATAAAACTATGAATTGGTATTTTCAATAAAAACATATTATGAAACTATATTTTTTTAAAATGAAAGATTAGAATTTTTAATAAAATACAACCAAGTTTCCAAAAATAGTATTTTTCATAAAAATATCATAACTTTTAAAAAGCTAGGTTTTACCACTAAAATACCACAACAATTAATATACATGTTCCTGAAAACCTTAAATATTATAAATTACTCTCGAGATTTATTTTTAAACTATATTAAAGTATTTGTCATAAAAAAAACCCTCGAGATATGCAAACAATATTCTAAGGAGTCTAGAATTAATATAGATTCAAGCGGTATCATTTCTCTTGAGCCTCGGGGAGACGGAGAAAGTGAGTGATTGCCTATTCAGGTTAGACAACTTAACGGAGTTATTAATGGAAATTGTCTTGGAAAAAAACACAAATCTTGCCGTCCATATACAGCAGTTTCCGATTTCTCCCGAACATAAGATTTTTAACAGTTTAAATCAACTCATCTGAAAAAGAACTGAACTCGAATCCAAATTCAAAACTTGAATCTAAACTCTAAATCTAACTCAACTCGAATCTAAACTTGAACACGAACTCAAACCAAATCTACTCGAACAAACTTAACTCGAACTAAGATTGCAATTGTCATGACTCGCATATTACTCGACCCACTCGACTTCATTCTACACCTTTCGCAATCTATGGTTTCAAACAAGACATGTCATAATCAACCAATCAAATCAACTAAGTCTATCTTATAATTATAATATATATTATACTCGGTGTGTTTGGGATAGTTTCTTGTGTGAGTCCAATGGAGATTCAGGAGTCCCGTATTAACCTCTTTTTTATTTTACTTGAATATCAGTCGGGTTGACCCATCCACAACCTAGAGCCCCGATGCTAAGATATGAAATGAACCTGTGTTTCCTTGCTCCTGTGGCTCCACTCTTGAGCTTGTGAATACTTCTATGGCTGCATTGACATTCACACTTGTTTCCCCTAACCAGAGCAAAGCTCTGTTCAAATTTTCAAAATTTAAAATGAAGCAGCGCTTCATAAAGCGCCAGAAAGCAGCGCTCACGTGCAAAGCACGAGTGCGCTAACGCTAGAACTAAGTGTCCTCCACTGTTGGATCAAAGATCCAATGAACATGATTAAAAATCATCAATTGACCAGAACAAAATTCTGTTAAGGAAAGATTCCTCAAAATCTTTCCAAACAAAAAGATTGTGCTCTGTAAATCAGAGCACCGTTGGATCAATGATCCAAAGGTGATTAAGAATCACCAAAATAAAGAATAAATTCTGTATGGGGAAATTTCCCAATCTTGTTAAAAACAAGAAGATTTCTTTCTGTAAAACAGAAACCTTTGGATCAAAGATCCAATGGGGGAGACATCCCCAAATCAATTAGAGACAAGATATCTTTAACTGATTGAACAAATCAGCCTTCACTATAAAAAGGACCTAAGACTTCAAGTCTCGGAGACAGAGAGAAAAATAGAGGAACCCCCTTATAAACTTTGAGAAATCTCAGAAAGAAGAGCAAGCTCTCGGTGGAAGAAGAACTTTTCTTCAAGATAAAAAAAACAGAGATAAGAAAAATCTCATTAAAATAAAAAAACATAATTCTTCTCACAGATCATAAATCTATAAGACTAAGGCCTTTTACAAAAAGAGATCATGAACATCACATTATGAAAAAGGGGGAGAATAATTCAATTCTCTTAGGATCACAGATCCATAAAGGCAAAGCCTTCCACCAAAATAAGAGATTGAAATATCTCCTATAAAATAAGAACTTTGTTCTTAAAACCTTGAGACAAAGTCTCTTATAAACGAGAATTTATTTATCAGATCATAAAACTGATCAGACGCGCTTCTGCGCTCTTTGACTGGCGCACAGCGCCGAGCGCATCACGTGCTCCTCATCTATGCGCCATTTAACAAATAGCGCTTTGCGCTCATAAACTGGCGCTCAGCACCAAGCGCACCACATGCTCCTCATGTGTGCGCTATATCACAGAAGCGCTTTGCGCTCATTAACTGGCGTAGCGCCAAGCGCGCCACGTGTTCCTCACGTGTGCGCTAATAGAACATAAACTGTTTTTAAATAAAGCCCAGAGCTATGATGAATGCTCGCCATTCAATAAAAGACAAAAAGATTGTCAGAACTCAAACCAATGCTCAGCATTGTTAAATGTTTAACATTTTAATGGGCCGAGCCCAAAGTGGTCACTGAACCTTAACTCAGATTAATTGAGACCATATGCTCATAAATCTTTGATCTTAGTCCCAAATTGGACTACAGATGTCACGACCCGAAAAGTACGGAACACGACCGGCACTTAAATTACGAACGTCTCGAGGCGTACGTAATCTAAATAAGCCAAAACCCAGAAATCAAAACCAAAAGAAACAGTAGAGTGAAGGAAAAACCAATTTAAAGCAAGTAGTTTTAATCAACATAGGCCAAAATATGTATTTTTAAAATCCAAGTATTTTCTGAAAATTTCGGCAGAGTCTCCTTTGTAAATATTGGCCCCAAACGGGATACAATATGAATAGTATACGAAATAAGTAAAAAGGCATCCCCAAGCGGGAGCTAGCTCTTCGTCAATCGACGGCCACAACCACGCAAGCAATATAATATACAACGCCAAGGGCGAGGATCAAAACTCCAAAGAAACTCAAAACAACATGAAAAACATAATAATACAACGCGCGACTCTAAGGTCGAAAGAATAACAGGTTTGGTTTTCTATCTCTCTCAAATATACAATCTGGTTGATGGAGTTTCTAGATACAACTGAAATAATAATAAACAATGGTGGTCCTGATGCAAAGAACTCATCTGCCAAAGCAATCACCCGGAAAGAACAGTGTGCCAGGAAAGCCGCAAAGAACCTGTACGATAAAACCTGCAAGGAACTGTGGCACAACGGGGGTAAGTTGCCAACTCGTGAGTAGAAAACATCTACGAGTAGAAATCGCATGCATAACGCTATCCTAGGTCATATCAGGTAATATCCTCAATAAAAATCCTGGTCCAGCCATGAATAATGTAATACTACACGCTCGTGTCAGTGCCTCAGATAGCAACATATCAGATATATGATGTATGAATGCATTACGAATGGAAACATAATATATCATGAGTGAGAAAACTGTTTTCTTTAATCAAGGAGATTTCTATATGTATGTCAATCACGTATCATTAATGAATGCAACAGAGAAATCAGTGTCAAGTATTGACACAAAAGATAAGTCTCAGTATCTCAGTATCAAATCTCAATATCTCAAATCTCAAATCAAGTCTCAAATATCAATACCTCAGGCATCCGTATCATCTGCGGGATCGGCCCGCGGGCTCCGGTAGAACAGATCAACCCATATCATCAATCTCACGGTCACGAACGGTATCCTCCGGATATCCGTCGCGCCAGGTAAAATCACCGGTAGGTAGTCTTCCCCTGCCGGGCTAATCATCTACTGCTCGAACTTTTTGCCCCGGGGTACCATACCGGGTCCACCATGTACCCGCAGACAGTTCATCCAACTCCTCGAATCGGGTCTCGAAAACTATCTCAGAACCTAGAAAACATCATGGTGGACACTACTCATCATATTAAGGAAAAATCGCATTTTTCTTTTTAAAATACATCATCAGTTATAAAACTTTCACATGCGGTTTTCCAAATCCAGAAAATCTTAAGACGGATCCAAAAACATCAAATCACCATGTCAATGAAAGTAAAAACCGACATTATGTTTATAATACTGTATAACCAATAAATATATGAATGCATCTAATATCATGCAATGAATGCAATAGTTTAACTAGTATATGAAAGCTATAACATATTGCAACATCAATTAAAAATCTATATCAATGAAATAGTATTTTCTAAAGTGTACGTGACATGGCAATTACCGATGAAGATATGTGTGAGCCGGCAAGCGAGTGTACGTGGAGCATATGCGTCATCGGTAATGGTACCGGTGTCCTAACAGCATGGTTTCATAATTACGTACACAATAACATGCAATGAGGCGATAACAACATAATAAGGAAAATGAATAGTAAATACAACAATAATATGCGGAACATGAATAATAACGTAACAACAAGGAATCTACCTTACTATACATGTGATATACTGTTTTGCCGTTTGAAATAGTACGAATCGTGCTGTTTGAAAATAAGGACTACGGTGTTTTTTTTAAGAAAAGATACGTCTTTTTAAAATATCCCTAGTATCCCTTGGTATGTCTTTAAAATTCTCACGATTCATCAGTTTTGGAAATAGGTATGACTCGGGTCCAGTCTAACATCTATTAGGTAAACTACAGGTCTAACTAACAACCAATCGAAAGGGGTACGGAAACCACCTACATCTGAGTCGATACACACACACACATAATAGTAGGTGATCCCGCCTCAATAATATCATGTACGATACAACATATCATATGACATTCTCGAATCAAGAGTGCAGATTTATCATCAATATATAGCTCGTACGGTAAATCCGTCGTACGGCCTCCCAAATCTGGGTACGGGTCAAATGTCACATCTATCACATTAATCATCTGGTATCCTCTTTATCAAAAATCATGATCGGGGTACTGATCTATGTCTAGTACAATACTGATACTATTTATGAAATGCATGTGTCTGTATGAAAACATCACGCATAAAGAACCCATTAAATTATCATGTCGTATCTCAAATACGGACCATATCACATCACCGATCTCATGGCCTCAAGCCCAATCTCATCGACTCATCTCCAAATATCAAATAATATCCTCAACATTCATGCATGTGTATATTAATGTATATATGCATAGTCCTATACCCATGTGTATATACATATATACATATTCCCATATACGCACAAGAAAATGATATATGCAAGTGTATATATATGCGTGTATGCAAATCCTTACTCTAGGGTTTCGTGACTAAGAAATCCGCTAAAGTCCTTTCTTCAATTCTCGCTAACCCTAAAACCATAAGCTCCTAAGGCTTCTCTTACTAGGTGTTCATATCACATAATAACATATAAAGGTATATCGTTACCACATCATCTCATTCCTTACAACTTTGCGGGGGTGCTATACGCCATCCACCTGACTTCTCCTCGTAGATATAAATCTACTCACCCGATCTTCGCTTGCCGATGCCAAAGTCACTATGCGCTTACTTGTCGTCTCAAAGTCCTCGTGAGGGTACCTACATATCATAACGCACCGTATCACATAAAAATCCGACTCATGACCAAAACGACACACGAATCTCACATAGGTCAAAACCTATGGTTTGCTTTCACAAATCAACCCAGAAACCCTCGATATCGGCGTACAAACGCCGATTGATCGAGAAAACATCAAACGTACCAATTATGGTTTCAAAACTCACCAACTGTATAAGAAATAGGGTTTAATTCATCAAAACCATAAAATTAAACAAATCGTTTTATTTTCCAAAAACCTAGTTAGCACAAATTCCCATTTCGGTTCAAAACTTGATGTTTTAACCAATTTACATATTTAAACGATTCAAATGGCCAAAATGCTCATTAAATATCATAATTAGGTCATACAAATCACTTTCATATTTTAGTCTCATCAATTTGTATTAAAACAAAATTTCTAGTTTGCAATGATATTGATTTTGGCATTTTTAAAGCAAGATTCACAATTCAATAACTAGCCTAGGTTTTGCGTAACCCTAAAGTGTTAAACTACACATTAAATTGCTAATGAGGTGATAAAAACCCTAACCATAATTTTAATCCCACATTCTAATTCAATTTCAAAAACCTAGTAAGCACTTTAGCATAATTACCACCATTTTAAACTAACAAATTATCAACTAGTGACAAAATTAGATTTTTCATTCAATTTCAAGTTAACCTACTCATTAAAACCATACTCTAATGATAGAAACCCTAATTTGAATTCCAACCCCTTTCTTGAATTTTCCAAAACAACCAATTACCCCCAAATTCACACTTTAGATTTCAATTTTAGCATAAATAAACTACAAATTAAACATTAGATTAGAGTTTTACCTCCCAAGTTTGAAACCCTAGGTTTCCCTAGCCTCCAAAGACACCTCATTTCTCCATGCTTTAAACCAATTTGGGTGTGAGAAGGGATAGAATTAGGATTTGCTTTAAATTTGTGAAGAAATTGTGGATTTTTGTGATGAAATTGAAGTGAGAAGAGATGGAACAAGGAGGGGGGAAGGGGGAGTTGCTCTCGGCCAGCAGGGAGGAAGTAGGGGAAAGGTGTGGGTGTTGTGGGAATTTGTCCAAGTCAACCCTTCACATATTACCATAATACACCCACCTACTTAATATATATATAAAAAACCTTTATTTTAACTTTACTTTTCACAAGAATGAGGACAAACAAGAGGGGGGAGGGAGTGGGCTGTTGCCAAGTGGTGGGGCTGGCCAAGATGGAGGGGTGAGGATGTGAGAGAGTGTACAAAGAAATTTTATGCAAAAAGACCCCCCTCAAGTTACAAAATTGCAAGTTTTAATTTAACTTATTTAAATTTTTAGTTTCCTTTGATTATAAACAATTAGAACTTGAAATAAATTGCTAAAATTTTTATATTACTAACGAGATTTTAGTTGTCATAGTTCTATAGTTTGTAATTAGCCTATTCAAATTTGTATTTATCGCTAATTTAATGTATTTTTAACAGCTTAAAATAATATTAAAATAATTAATTTCGTAAAATTTTTCAGAAAATTAGAAATTTTACCAGTGGCTCAATAAACACCAAATACTAGCAATTACATAGCTAGAATATGTATATTTAATTTTATATTAAAAGATATTTATATTTTGATTTTTTATGGAAAACCTCCTTATTTTACCAATTTTCCGAAATTTCACTGAAACAATTTTCAAAACGTTACAACAGATCTCCCAACCAACATTGGTTCAAAGGTACATCTATGCACTCCTCTGATATATGTCATTGTAATCCTTCAACGTCTTCAGAGAGGTGACGGGTCTCGACAACCAAACATTCCACGGACTGTGGGGTCCTTAAACTCATGGACTATGATGTCCTTAAACTTTACAGACTATGACGTCTTTAAACTACGGACTGTGGGGTCCTTAAGCCCATGGACTATGATGTCCTTAAAATTTACAGACTATGACGTCTTTAAACTACGGACTGTGGGGTCCTTAAGCCCATGGACTATGATGTCCTTAACCTCGGACTGTGGGGTCCTTAAGCCCATGGACTATGATGTCCTTAACCTTGGACCGTAATGTCCTTAAACTAATGGACCACAATGTCCCTAAACTAAACAATAGAGCCTAAATGCTCTTTTGTTGGATCTAAACAATTCTGTTAAGTAGATCTTAGTCTAAAATTATACTAACATATCCTTAACAAGCGTTTAAGTCGATCTTAGTCTTAAATGAGACTAACGTATCCTTAAACCCAACCCTAAACCCAAATCAAAGAAAATACGGATTTAGACTAATCCACGCCCTACGGGCGACAACATAAATTAGTCTCCGTATGCAATCCACAGGCAACCAAAAACAAAACAAACATACACGACACGAAGTGACCATCTGGAGAAGGAGAAAGTGGTTACCGCGATGCGGTAGTATAATTAATGCAGGGGATTGCGCCTGCAGGGAAGAGCGTCCCCACAATCAAAAACCCCTCAAATGAAGGGGAATCTGACGAAGTCTGATACATTGGCCGCATCCATTTAAACCTTCGATACATGGTGTCATAAATCAATTTGGAATTTTCGGAGAAGTGGACGAATAGCATCAAATAGCATCTGCCCTCGAAGTTCAGGCCGGACGTCCCAACGTCCAGGTCGCGTCCTTTCGGCGGTGAACAAATTTTGGCACGCCCGGTGGGACGTCTTCCTCTTTCCACTCCACACTTCGTGTGTCATGTTTCGCGAAAAGTCACGGTTTGACATGGTTGCCTTTGGATTTGATGTACTAAGATTTGGTATCTTACTCCGTGCAGAAAAACAGAAGAGCAAATGGCTTTCAACTGCACAAGCTGCAACAACGGCAATAACTCTCACTCCGTCCCTGCTGGAGGAGTGACCTACGGGCCTCAGACGGCCTCCATTTTTACAATGCTGGTGGACCAGATGATGCAAGCCACCACAGGGCTATTCTTTGGGACCATGCTCCCACCCATAAGCTTCAACACACCACTGCCATCACAAGAAGCTATGAAGAAGTCGGTCTTTGATTGGCTCACAACTACTGCGGCCCCTCTTAACGGGTCACCCAAACCAAGCGCCTCAGTCTTTAACAGATTGGGCTGAAGCTCTAATGGACCTGTGAAGAAGCCCACGATACCGGAAGGGGTTATCCCGAAGAGGATAGCCATTCCTTCTCCTGAAGTCGCCTAAGCGGCTTCCCCTGCTAAGGAGTCGGTCTTTGCAAGACTGACTGTTGCGGCTCCCGCTCCAAATGAAGTAACCAAGACGACTCCTCCTACTCGAAAGTCTGCCTTCGACAGGTTGGCTATGCCCGCTCAGCGGACGTCCGTTTTCAATAGGCTAGCGCCAATAACAGCACCTGACCAGAACAGGAGGCACGATCAAGCCACCCCTATAGCTGAGCCAGTACCGTCGGCTCGACACACTCGACGTCGCCACTGGCGCCGAGTGAGGAAAGATGGGGGCAGTTCACCCTATGGATTGACTCCGCCGGCTCCAACGGTGGAAATTGATGCTGCTGTTCCAACTGGGAACAATTTTGAACTACTTAGGAGGGTACGCAAAAACTCTCCGACTGCTGTATTAAAACGATCTCCTCCACCAATGGAAAACGCTACAAAGGCGAAGCTAGAGCAGCCCCCTTAGCGGCTATCCTCTAAAATTTATAAAGTTTGACGACAGGTCCAGGACTCCGTGATAGATCAAGACTATCTCCACCGACAAAAAAAGATGAAGGCTCGGTAAGAAGAGGACCGCCCTGTCAAGCCACAGAAGGCGACAGCTACTTGGGTGCCCACTGCAACGGCCCTTTCAACTTCGACCGCTCATAAGTGGAGAAGGATGGAGAAAATCCCGATGTCTGCGACGAATCATAAGAACACTGAATCTAAACGCCCCAAGTCTGGGAGCATGGTGGTACATACTGTCTATATGGCATCCGGGAAAGAGGATAGCCGTATCTCTACGGGCCATCTTCCACTCACCAGATCCGTAACAAAGGCTCAGGAGAAACAATAGAAGCTCCAGGAAATGTTGACGCAAATGGCCATACTCACAGGGCCAAAAGAAAGCCCGGAAACGTCGTCGGAGCAACGTCAAGAACAAGAAACTGATGCTGAGTTCCTCCGCAGAATTCTCGAAAAGAAGGACAAAGAGGCAGCGGAACAAGCTGCCAACATAAAACGAATGGCGTTCTTATTCCAAGACATGGTCGGGATGATGTTACAGCCGAATCCTTCAGCTGAAGATCCTCCGATTATTCTCGAAGACGACCGAGGGGAGACGCCAAACCCTCTTCCGGCTTGTCCAGCAGCCAAAGAGGAGACCATCTCAAAAGCCACCCTGGATGACTACATCGCTCAGCAGATACGGGTTCATCAGGAGAATGAAGCGGCTGGGCAAATTTTTAAGACTGGACGACCCTATCCGGGTTGGTACGACCAAATAAATTACCCGCCGGGATACACGATCCCCAAATTCCACGTATATAAGGGGACGGGGAATCCACACCAGTACGTTGCTCAATTCAAGGCTTTGTGTGGCAACACTGGAGGGGATGAAAAACTACTGCTTCGCCAGTTTGTTGGCAGTTTGTCGGAGACAGCGTTTGAATGGTACTCCGAGCTCCCGAGCGACTCCGTTAAGACATTTGCAGAAATGGGTTACTGTTCACGCAGAGGTTCGCAAGCGCTAGTGAGCGCACCCCGATCACCGCATTAATTAATGCTAGAGTAAAGCCAGGCGAAACATGGGTGCAGTACGCGATACAGTGGCGGAATCTATGGTCGAAGTCCGAGCAGCGCATTGAAGAAGCTCCTGCGGTAGGCATGTGTGTGGGTACTCTCGACCCTCAGGCGACCATTTCCCAATTCATGATGTTCTTCAAGCCAACTACTTTCCAGGCCTTGATTGACAAGCTGGCCCAAATGGATCAGATGGGTCATAGACCGTCTCCTTCGAAGCTGGGATCTCGAAATGAAAAGGGGAAAGGGAAAGCGACCTTCATCGCCAATGATCAGCAGCAGCCCAGTGGTCCAAACCTAACTGATCGCCAAGACGAGAGATGGCGATTCTTTAATGAGAAAATGAAGTGCCCTTATTCATTTTCCCGGGACAAAACGAGGAGATTGTTCGAGCTGGCGGTGCGCAACAGGATCATCAACTTGCCGGATCCAAAACGCCCATTGCAATCCGGTGAGGCTAATAATCCCAATTATTGCCCCTATCACCAAGCTGTTGGAGATAGTGCCCTCATAGTCAATTATTGGATCGCAGGTACGTGATTGCAATGATTGCGGAGGACCTATCCCGGTAGGACAGTCTTACTCGAGATGATAGTATGCTATCTGGTTTGCCTTTATCAGCCGTGTACATGTTCAGGTGACTGATTGCATGTTACACTTTGATAGAGCCCTTAGGATCTTGCTTTACTACCAACAGTATGATGGCGATCATATACGTGAGAGTTGGGTAGTTTATATGCATATCCTTAATTGTGGTCCCTAGTCGTGGGAGTTTCGAGACAGGGCATCGATACTCCGGAGTAGACTAGTGTGTACAGTCGAGACCCCGACGAGGGGCGGTGGCCGGTCTCACAAGCCACTGGTGTCAGTTGGATCACCTAAGATGTATACATGTGCTCATTGGGTTATGAGTACACCGGACTGGACTTGCCGGGAATCTGCTAGTTAGTATTATATCTACCGTCAGATAGCAGTTCCCTGGTGACATGTGTACAGGTTAGTTCATCGACCTGAGGTCGTCATTTGTCTCGTGTGAGTTCCCACTGTGCTTTGATTTCTACCCTACCACGGCTCAAAGGAGTCGTGCAAACAGGTAGTTTTTGGGTACAGTCCCGAGCCATATGGAGGCACGTGAGCGGATCGGCAGGGGATTCGTCTCTCCCGGTATTGGGGGCGAGATCGTGCTGTGTCTAGGAGAGCCATTACACTAAGTCCATGGCCATGGCAGGAGATTTATTGGTAGGTACTCCAGTAGTATCTCAGGGTGTTATTGGGCTACACTCCGACACGACTTATACTGCTATTGGGGGTCTGACGTTACTAGCCCCCTAGGCGGATATGCGATACTCATTGACGAACGGACCGGACTGTATATACATTGTCACTGTTAGGCTCAGTAGGGTTTTCGGAGGAGTTCGCTCATCGGTCTCCCTTGAGTTCGCTCCTCGGCCACCCTTGAGGTCAGTCAATGGGCAGCCGTTACGCATTGCTAGTGCCGCTGACGGTTTGTGGTTAAACCCACTGCCAGGGTACTGACGAGTCATTAGAGTCCCCGACAGACAGTTTCCCAAGTTCGGGCGAAACGTTGTAGAGGCCATATGGTTTTATGGCAGGGTTCGGAAATGCACGTGCGTTTACGCACGTGTTATTTTTCGGGCAGATAATACTGGTCGGCTTTGGTTTAAGCCGGATCCGAGTATTATATTGAGTAGGTATAATATCTTTGTCTCAGTTGCATTTGTATTCGGTCGTAATACAAATGCGGGTATATTTATCCAGTTTCGGGGTTGTCCTGAAATTCGTTTCAGGATCACTTTTGGAAGTTGCCAGTTTCCAGTTTTCTATCAGCCGTCTTTTAACATTTGGTTAAAGGCGGATTTATCTTTTCTTCAGATGAGGTGAGTCAGTGTTCTAGAAGATTCTAGATGAGGTGACTAGGCTAATTGGTGTTGTGTTCTAATTGGATGCATTTAATGGTTCATTAAAGCATGATGACTAGGTTTATGACTCATGCTTTAACATTAAAGCATTTTGTTTAGCTAAGGATATTTCTTCTTGATCTTTTGAAGTGAGAAGCTTTCTTGTGGTCACCCCCCTCTCCTACACTCACCTTCCTCCTTCTTTATAAGTGGCCACCCCTCTCTCTCCTCATTCGCTCTCTCACTTGAGTTTCATTTTGCTAGAAAAGATTATGATAGGTTTTATCGGTGTATGGAATCTCACAGTCCATTTCATTCCATCACCCGATTCCTTCGGCAATTTCATTAACCGATCGTCCACGGATTTGGACGAAGTGAAACAAAGTCATCTACTCATTCTCTACATCAATCTTTGTCGTCTCTTTTAGCAAACTTGACGATCGAGTTGCCTCGAGTCAGAGGCGGGAGCCCGTTTAAAGAATCGATCATGTGGTGCCACCTCGACGAGGATATCGGAGTTCGACGAGATCGGAGCAGCCGCAACGGAGCGTGGGATGATGGTTGAAGAACGAAGGACTCGGATCGTTCGGTATAACCTTTCTACACTCTTTACAGTTTGTTAGTTTAGCAATAATGGCAGATCCGGGTTAAAGTATACGATAGCGCCAGTTAAAAGTTTTTGTTCCGCATTTTGGCGTCTGTAGACGGCCGGGGCGCTAGCGTAGACTTACAGTGGTATCAGAGCCTCACCATTTTGCTATACTAACTTGTGCTAACGCGTTCAAAATATCGATCGAACCGAAAATCAAAAACGGCAAAATCCTAGCTCGACAGTTTCTGTTGTTTTTAAATGGTCTCAGAAATTAATTCTGCATATCTTAAAAATCCGTGCAGGGTTTTTTAAGCGTACGGACAAAATTTGGGCACGCAATCTCACCAGAGCGCCGCGGATTAGGTTTGGCAGCTCATCCGCGGCCGTTCTAGGGGATCAGTGCATCAAATTTTTTCTGTGTGTTCTCTGTTGGATTTTGGGGTTTTTTATAAATATCGTTTTGGCCCAGATTTTGTTACTGTTCACCAGTAAGCTGTGGGGCCCACTTTTTGATATTTGGTCTTTGGTCGATCGAAATTTAAACACGTTAGTTTACATTGCTTACATTATATCTCCGACCGGGAATGTCATTTGATCGGTAAACCGCGTTTAATTGCTATAGTTCTTTTAGACGGGTTTGCGAATGTGACATTCGCGTTGATGTTCTGTGTTGTGCTGTGATGTTGCGGATTTGTCGTGGTGGATAGCAGTGTGCAATGGTAGTACAGTTTGTGTTTATTTGTACATTTGATATTGCGGGGCGAGCGTCCAACTTGTGGACTGCCGTCACTACCTGTTGTATAATATTCTTTTGGGGCACGACCAGGTTGCGGTCGATGTACCTATTGTACTATTTTTCATTACTGTACTAGGTTTTGCCCCGAGACGGAGTGCACGGATAGCCGGGTTCGGGAAAGCAACGGGTCCGCATCTCATGGCTTTGAGAGGCAGAGGGGCCCCACTCTAGAATTGGCAGACTATTAGCCGCACTCGTAGGGGGTACAGGTTGACCCAAGGAGGGGTGCTCAATTTACCGGATTCCGTGAAGTGCCGGGTGTTCCATTCACTATGCTGTGGGGGACTGCCTCGCTTCAGGTTTTGGCGGGTAACTTGCCGCACCCGTAGGGGTCTAGGTTTCATTGCACAGGCTATCCACACGACAGGGGAACGTCGAGTTTCAGCAGCGGCTCTGTGAAACTCGGGGATCCCAGATATCTGTATTGTTCTGTGATGCTTATTACTTTTCTGTAATGTTGCATACTATCACGCCTGGATCGATTATTGTATATTGGTTTATATACTATTAGATGTTGTATATGTTTTACACCCGCGCTAGTCCAGTCCCCGCTCTGTCGTTAGTTAAGTAACCTAACGGGTGATGACGGGACCCAGTGACAAATGCGGATGGCATATACGTACATTTTATTTTCGTTCTTTTCTGGTGTGATTAAATGATGGGACTGCGTTGATTCTGATCAACGCAAAGTAAAAACAAACCTGTATACAGTTGTTGGAACAATTTAAAAAGTGTTGTTACAAAGACGTTTCCTTTTGTTATGCATAGCGGTATTCAGTGAAATATCCAGCACCTCATTCGACGAGGCAAGGGCCGATATCCCTTCACCGGGACCGACCCCTTGGACAGAAGTTTGCGTCAGAGTAATAACTTCACTATAGTCGATTACATGTTGCTTTGCATAGCTGTATTCAGTGGAATATCCTGCACCTCATTCCACGAGGAAAGAGCCGAGATCCCTTTACCGGGAGTGACCTCTTTAGCAAATGGTTTTCGCCACTATATTTTAAAAAAGCTATCAGGTTCCTTCAGCGATATCAAGTTCACTACGCTAAAGGTTTTTCGCCAAAAACCAGTCGTAGCCCTCCGTCACTTCTTTTGGGTATTCAGTAGTATTCAAGCTACGTATTTTGACCAACGCCAAGGCATAGTGTTTGGTAGCTGCTGGGTATTCAATTGTTGCATAGATAGATGAGTTAGTTTGGGACAGTCGTTCTGCCATTTTGGCCAACGTCAAGGGCAAGTGCGGGTGGGTTCAAATTGACAAGATAGTGACGGGTAGAACTTGGCATGTGACTTATGACATTTTGACCAACGCCAAGGTTATAAGAGCATGGGGCAAAAATGATATCGGGAGTTTCTAAAGAAACTGAAACTTGCCAAGTATGTGCATACCTTCTGGAGTATGAGTAACGTGGATGCATTCCATCACGTTATCATGCGATGAGAGTTGGATCCTGATTCCCACTGATGAGTTGGTTTACTCTTCGGGTGATCCCGATTGATTCTTCTTTAGGTTTGGAGGAGAATTTGACAGGACAGTAGGAGGTTTCCGGATTAGATAAAATGATGACCATCTGATCTAGGTTAGAGTGCACGCAGAGTGTTTCTTTTCTCTCTCTCTCTTTGGCATCGACCTTTGACCGACCCTAGACTATGACTCAGTGACCAGATTGACCGAACCTTCTTAAAATACTGGCTTTTGGATTGTCTGAGTTGCATAAGTCATTGCCACTCCTTCTTTTACCCTTTGAATTTCTCAGAACACCCGTATTATTACGGATATCCACTTCCATTGGATAGATCCATCGTATGGTTATATACGAACTCGAAGGGACTTCTTCGGGGATGGATCCAGGTTCAGGAGAAATAGAATTGGTTTATTCAGTTGTCTTTTATTATCACCTTCTCTCAGGTTGCGAGAGCTCCTTGGTTTAGGAGAGTACACCTATTACGCTTATTGGATAGTCTTATTCCAAACCATAGGCTGGTGCCGAAAGGTAGGGAATGAAGAAAACCAATTAGCCTAAGTAGGGTGTGCAGAAGGTAATATGTAAAGACAAATTAAAGGGATTAGAAAGTGGGCAAAGTAAATTGCGACTGATATCATTCACGACCAAAACCGCGTACTTCATCGCCGCTCCTATTTCATCTTTAAAAGAATAAGGTATTATTCAGTTGTCTTTTATCGTCACCTTCTCTCGAGATGCGAGTACTCCTTAGTTTAGGAGGGTACACCTATTATGCTTACTAGATAGTCTTCTTCCAAACCATAGGCTGGTGCCGAACGGTAGGGAAGGAAGAAAACCAGTTAGCCTAACGATGGTGTACAGAAGGTAACGACTAAAGACAAATAAAGGGGATTTGGGGAGATGGCAATAAAATATACGGTTGAAGTCATGAATTGGATTATGGAAGAGGCATTGCTATGAATACCAGGATACCCCTACGAAACATTTTCATGTTTCAGTGCATTGTTAAAGAAAAAAACTGTTTTCCCGATTAGACACTTACTCCAAGGGTATGTATTTACCAGGTTTCATTCTCATATCTGTATGGTTTTACAGATGATGAGTGGGAGTAAGATATTGGGAATTAGGTGATCATCCTCATTATATCGGAATTCGTTGTAATTGGTGATAGTTGAGGAAATCGCCAGGGTACAGTTTTCCACCTACAACGCACAGGTTTTGAGTTGTTCAACTCAGCGGACTTATACAGAGTATTGTATGTTGTCCAGTGTCCATCAGGACAAAGGGGTAGGTCCTCGTACTATGTTCTGTTTACTTATAACTTCTCTAGTATTTAGACAAGTGTTTCGTAGAAATACAAAGTCTAAGTTTTAAGAAGTTGTGGGTATAAGAATAAAGTGGAGAACCAGGTGTCACAAGTATCGGGATTCTTCAAAGAGATCGAAGATGTAGATTCTTGTGATTGGTATTCAGATGATAGTGATGGTTTTGAGAAACGTGTTTCTCTTTCAGGTTACTCATAATTGGATGGATTCCTAAGTTGAGTAATGCTGATTAGCCTCTTTCCATTAAGATGATATGCACTGGAGACAGCTGCATGATTTGAATATGGTTCCAATTAAATAAGTGCCAAAGTTTCTGTATTGGATATAGAATGGATCGTACCTTAAAAGAAATTAAGGTACGGGGAGTTGTCCAGCTTATGATTAAAACCAGACACTGGATAACTCAGGGCACGTTTCTGTAATGGCTGTTTGTGGGTTGACCCTGGCTATGACGAGGGTTGATATTCTACCATTTGGAAGATCAATAGTGATATTGTTCTTGACTCGCCACAGTTTTAGTAAAAATGGATCTTTTTCAGAAAACAGTAGTGGGAGTATGGTAGAACTGGAAGTGATTCCAGAACCACGAACGATTACGGAAAATTTAATAGGACCTATATACATTCAATCAGGTTTGACATTCCAATAGCCACTCCGCAGGTATGGTAGGTAACCTCAGACGCCCGAGAGGTACTTCGGTAGCCTCAGAGACGGTGACAGGGTGGTTCTTATCTACCAAGACTTGACACTACTGTTGTTCTGAGATATGAGACCCGGTAGGAGGGTTGTCATAATCAGTGGGAGCAGCGGAAGCATAGTGGGCAAGATGCTTATATCTATTTATAGACTTGAGCAGTTATAGCGGAGATAGATCATCTAATTTTGATGTGACAGTCATGGGTTTGACTTCAATCAGAATAGGGGATGGATCAGTTAAGAAGGTAGTAGGGTGTGATGTCATGGTATCTGGATGACATACACAGAGTAGGAAGTAAAATTCCTATACTACGATCGGTTGTACTGTGGTCGTCACACAGTTGTTTCTCCAGACAGGATATGGATATAATATTTGACATTCTGGTTTCTGGATCTATGGTTTTAGATCTGGATTTGGGTAGTTTCCCAATGTGGGTACTTTGACAGATATTCTAATGGTTTTTGGAATAGTTGACTCCTAGCATGGTGGTGTACCTGCAGGTGATGGAGTCACCCTCTCTAAAGGTGTCTTACAGACTAAAGGGGAGAGGGAAGTGCATGATTGGCAGATCACTTGCTTAGGCAATTGAGTCAATCATGAGATGTCAAGTACCACACCAAATGTTGGTTTTGCACTAGATGCGATGAGTTTATATTAATCCAATCCTGGAGAAACATAAGGATGCAGTTTTAGAACATAAGTACATGTTCTACGGATTTGATGACGGCAGCCTCCTTCAGGAGACGATTATCATTCCAGGCTTCAAAGGTGACATGGTTGACAGAGTGATTGTCAGAGTTATAGTTTTTCCCTCTGACGAAGAGGGACAATATTATGGACAGGTGGTCCAAGAGGATACTGTGGGAAGCAAGGTGCCCGATACTGATTAGGTTCAGTGATCGATTCAGTCTAAGAAGTTTGGATATGGAGTTCATTTATGAACTAAGGTCCCATCAGATATCCAGACATGTTCTAAGACAGGTATTACTCAATTCGGGAGATGGTTTTCTCCGCGAACTTGAGATTAAGAGAGATTCAGAAAGATACTTCTAGGCGGATCCACTCACCGAGGCTATTTCTCGAACACAATAGTTTTACAAACGGGCTTTGTGATACTGCTTAGTAGAGAAGTTGGGTGTTGGTTTCACACGGGCTGTGAGTACGCAACATCGCAATAATTAGCCTTGAGTGCAAGTGGGAGATTGTTGGAGATAGTGCCCTCATAGTCAATTATTGGATCGCAGGTACGTGATTGCAATGATTGCGGAGGACCTATCCCGGTAGGACAGTCTTACTCGAGATGATAGTATGCTATCTGGTTTGCCTTTATCAGTCGTGTACATGTTCAGGTGACTGATTGCATGTTACACTTTGATAGAGCCCTTAGGATCTTGCTTTACTACCAACAGTATGATGGCGATCATATACGTGAGAGTTGGGTAGTTTATATGCATATCCTTAATTGTGGTCCCTAGTCGTAGGAGTTTCGAGACAGGGCATCGATACTCCGGAGTAGACTAGTGTGTACAGTCGAGACCCCGACGAGGGACGGTGGCCGGTCTCACAAGCCATTGGTGTCAGTTGGATCACCTAAGATGTATACAGGTGCTCATTGGGTTATGAGTACACCGGACAGGACTCGCCGGGAATCTGCTAGTTAGTATTATATCTACCGTCAGATAGCAGTTACCTGGTGACATGTGTACAGGTTAGTTCATCGACCTGAGGTCGTCATTTGTCTCGTGTGAGTTCCCACTGTGCTTTGATTTCTACCCTACCACGGCTCAAAGGAGTCGTGCAAACAGGTAGTTTTTGGGTACAGTCCCGAGCCATATGGAGGCACGTGAGCGGATCGGCAGGGGATTCGTCTCTCCCGGTATTGGGGGCGAGATCGTGCTGTGTCTAGGAGAGCCATTACACTAAGTCCATGGCCATGGCAGGAGATTTACTGGTAGGTACTCCAGTAGTATCTCAGGGTGTTATTGGGCTACACTCCGACACGACTTATACTGCTATTGGGGGTCTGACGTTACTAGCCCCCTAGGCGGATATGCGATACTCATTGACGAACGGACCGGACTGTATATACATTGTCACTGTTAGGCTCAGTAGGGTTTTCGGAGGAGTTCGCTCATCGGTCTCCCTTGAGTTCGCTCCTCGGCCACCCTTGAGGTCAGTCCATGGGCAGCCGTTACGCATTGCAAGTGCCGCTGACGGTTTGTGGTTAAACCCACTGCCAGGGTACTGACGAGTCATTAGAGTCCCCCACAGATAGTTTCCCAAGTTCGGGCGAAACGTTGTAGAGGCCGTATGGTTTTATGGCAGGGTTCGGAAATGCACGTGCGTTTACGCACGTGTTATTTTTCGGGCAGATAATACTGGTCGGCTTTGGTTTAAGCCGGATCCGAGTATTATATTGAGTAGGTATAATATCTTTGTCTCAGTTGCATTTGTATTCGGTCGTAATACAAATGCGGGTATATTTATACAGTTTCGGGGTTGTCCTGAAATTCGTTTCAGGATCACTTTTGGAAGTTGCCAGTTTCCAGTTTTCTATCAGCCGTCTTTTAACATTTGGTTAAAGGCGGATTTATCTTTTCTTCAGATGAGGTGAGTCAGTGTTCTAGAAGATTCTAGATGAGGTGACTAGGCTAATTGGTGTTGTGTTCTAATTGGATGCATTTAATGGTTCATTAAAGCATGATGACTAGGTTTATGACTCATGCTTTAACATTAAAGCATTTTGTTTAGCTAAGGATATTTCTTCTTGATCTTTTGAAGTGAGAAGCTTTCTTGTGGTCACCCCCCTCTCCTACACTCACCTTCCTCCTTCTTTATAAGTGGCCACCCCTCTCTCTCCTCATTCGCTCTCTCACTTGAGTTTCATTTTGCTAGAAAAGATTATGATAGGTTTTATCGGTGTATGGAATCTCACAGTCTATTTCATTCCATCACCCGATTCCTTCGGCAATTTCATTAACCGATCGTCCACGGATTTGGACGAAGTGAGACAAAGTCATCTACTCATTCTCTACATCAATCTTTGTCGTCTCTTTTAGCAAACTTGACGATCGAGTTGCCTCGAGTCAGAGGCGGGAGCCCGTTTAAAGAATCGATCATGTGGTGCCACCTCGACGAGGATATCGGAGTTCGACGAGATCGGAGCAGCCGCAACGGAGCGTGGGATGATGGTTGAAGAACGAAGGACTCGGATCGTTCGGTATAACCTTTCTACACTCTTTACAGTTTGTTAGTTTAGCAATAATGGCAGATCCGGGTTAAAGTATACGATAGCGCCAGTTAAAAGTTTTTGTTCCGCATTTTGGCGTCTGTAGACGGCCGGGGCGCTAGCGTAGACTTACACAAGCGATAGGCCATCCAATCGAAAATTTCTTCGTGTTCAAAGGGTGGATTGAGAACCAATACCAACAGGGCAAATTCGCAATGTCCGAGAATTCAAAAGTAAACCCACCCCAGCCGCACGCTCTCAAAAAGGTGGACACACCAGGGGCATCATGCTCTTTTGTAGAAGAAGCTCCATGGGAGGTCACTCTTTCAGCCAAGACGAAAAGAATGCTGAAGGATCTCAAAACATGCCCGGCGATCAGGTGGAAAAATCTGCTAGAACTCGAGGTCATCGAAGGAATGCTGAAGCTGCGTCCGACGCCGAGAATTGGTAGCGATAGTCAAAGCACCCATACCCAGCCGTCAAAGTCTTCGAAGAAGAAGAAAAAGACCAAAAAGCTCGAAAAGCCTGATAACAAGCGCACGGACCTGCAAAAATATATTGACGCGCTGGAGGAATATAACCAGAAAGTGCGGACCCCAGTCACACTCCAAGAATTTCTCAGCCACATCCTTGAGGACGGAGATGATGACAATGGAGAAGACTCGTCAGATGAACATGAAGACTATGTGGCAAGCTGCCACATGATCTCTCACTTGATAAATGACAAAGAAGCCCCTGATGCAGAGAAACCGGGGCAGATCCTGAACCGGAATTTCTAGGACTGTCAGACAAAATGATTGACGCATTCCTGAACGAAGCTCTTCAGAAAAGAAAGAGCGAGAAATGGCCATATTTGAAAAAGCCAAACGCCGGCGACTGGGCGGAAGAGTTAAAACACTCCCACCAGATCAAAGCACATCCGCCGCAAATAAAAGAAGGTTCAAGACGAGGAAAAGGTTCGCAAAAGCCATATCGATGGGAATGAAGCTGCCACCCTCTGAAGGAAACACTCCAGATAGGATACACCTTAACGAAGAGGACATACATCCTAACTTTTGCTTATATCATCAGAGGATTGCACACCCTACTGAAGAATGCAACGCCTTTAAAAATTTTTGGCAAGGATATGTAGCTCACAGGCAACACTTCAAGAGGATGAAGCGTGAAGCTCGTTGACAGCGGAAAAATGCGATAGACGAATAAGGAAGAGCTGCCGACAACTGTCACATGGTTGATAGCAGGGGATCGCAAGTTCTCACCTTCGGGAGCAATTCTGAAGAAGAAATGGCTCTCGGCCCTCTCTTCAAAGAATCCACCTCAGGAAAAGAGGAAGAAACGAGGAGCTACGAGAACATTCAGCTGCGCAATCGCACGCTACCTGAAAAGAATCTCGGGCCGCAAACAAGGGATCGAACAAAAAGGATAAGGGGAAAGAAAAAGTCCCTGAGGATATCGCCTTCGATGATCGAGTCGTCGAAGAGATTGCAGCCAAGGACCTTCCTAAGAAAAACAAGGTGTATTACAACGTTCTGGCGTACCTGAGGAAGATACCCTCATAGCTAAGCATTCTCGACACCCTTCTGCTATTTAAGGAGGCGAGAGATTCTTTGATCAAGGCACTACAGCAGCCCGCGCAGTTCCAAGCTTTCTTCGCCGAAGAAAAGATGAAGGACGAGCTGGAAGAAGTGCACACGGCCGATATCACCTTCGGCGATGAAGATCTACTCCTCGGGACATGCGAGCATAACCGTCCCCTTTATGTCTCCGGATACTGTCATGATATCAAGATAGGCAAAATCCTGGTTGACAATGGGTCCTCCGTCAACCTCCTCAATGTAAGAGTGTTGAAGGAAATCTGCATGAGCGTTCAGCACCTCGCTCGTGATAAAATCACCATCTCCGGGTTTGACTCCCAGTCATCACGAACGCTCGGGTCCGTGATACTAACGTTACGCTTTAGGCTGCTCGTCATGGACATCAAATTTCACGTTATTGACACCAAGACATGTTACAATGCTTTGCTCGGCAGGCCTTAGTTACACGAGTACAATATCATCCCTTCTACACAACATCAGTGTATGAAGTATTTCAAGGATGGTCTCGAGTATACCATGACAGGGGAGTTGAACCCATTCTCCGTGAATGAAGTCCGAAAGTACGAGGATGCAAAATACTTCTTACCAGATTTCGAAGACAAGGAAAGATGCTACAAACCGAAGAACAAAGCTATCACCACTATTCCGGTCTTCGGGAGTTATACCGAGGAGGAAGAAGAAATAGTTTATTCAGGGCCACCCCAATGCAACAAACCGGGACCGTCCACCCCTATTCTGGTCTTCGGCAGCGACTCGGAAGATGAGGTCAATGCCATATTTTCTGTACGGCCATCGATACAAGCTTTCGCTGGCGATGATCGGAGTTTGCAAATCACCATGGTTCCGAAAGAGCATTACAAAGAGCTTGACGCACTTGATACCTACAGTGTGCAAGAACTGCAGACGTTCTATGTCCCTCCCAGGCGAAAAGATGAAAATGCGATCCTCTTTTATCGATCCACGGAAATCAAAGTGGAGAAAGAAATTTGGCATGGTGCCAACTCCACACTTGACAGGCTCCAGTCCATCCGTCTGCCCAGATACTACACAGAAGGATTGAAAAGGCTGTTGAGGTGCCAAGGCGTACCCTTCAAACAGACTGCTCTAAAAGCTCAGTTCTACAACAGGATCTGGAACGTCCCCGGAACTCAGCGAAGATTGCCCAACAAGAGAATGGAAACGATCGAGCTTGGATATGTCCAACCCAAGAAACGGGAACGATTTCATGGCTTCTACGTCATATATGACTTCGATGAAGAAGGAGATGCTCTGTAGGAAGACGCTAGCCCTACACCAAAACGAAATCCCGCCATGAAAGTGCTAAGTCCGTCATTCGAAGAACAGATGGACAAACTAATAAGGGAAGAGGGTCAAAAGGTCCGGGATGACCACAGCCGCGAAATGGCCATTTATAAGAAAGCCAAAACGCAGCGCCTCCTTCAGCAGGCTACGGAGAATGACGATGCCTTTCGTTGCCGGCCCGTCATACAAAAGACCCGACACAGAGGTAGAAACAAGCTAAAGAACGGAAAAAAACGTTCGACAGCGGCAAAGCAGGTTCAAGAAGCCACGCGATCGGGAATTGAGCAGCCAGGATTCATCTCTTACAAAGAAGATGGGTTGAGCATATTCTTTTCCCTAAGACAAGACAAGGAAGATATTCGACTTCGTCGTGAAACATCGGATGATTACGCTCTCGGAGTCCAAGCACCCCGAGCAAAAAGACGAGGTCTCTCACCCAGACTATTGCTCCTATCACTGAGCAATAAGACATCCTCTCGAAGACTGCTTCATATTCAAAGACTGGGTCGAAGACCAATATCAACAAGGCATGTTCGCTTTATCCAGCAGTTAGAAAGTAACCTCACCACAGAAGCATGAACCAAAAACCACATATGCGGCGAAAGTAGAACCGGATCAACATCGGTCTTGGAAGCGATCTCGTACCTGTCACGTGATAACGTTGTCAGAAGAAGGAGTACGCGAGGATATGGACGACCTCTCCTGGTGCTTCGAAAACGATGATGACGAGGTGATCTCAGAATTTCCACCGGCACCAAAAGAGCTGGAAGATGGAATACATACTACTGCAGATAACCTCAGAAAAATCGACTTGGGGACGGCAAACGACCCACCGCTGACGTTCGTCAGTGAGATGTTGTCTGAAGAAAATGTGGCTATGCTCAAAGACGTGCTCATACAGTATAAAGACTGTTTCGCATGGAACTATTCCGAGATGCAAGGATTAGATCCAGAAATAGCCGTCCACAAATTGGCGATTTCTCCGGACGTTAAGCCAGTCAAACAAGCACCGAGAAGAATGCGGCTCAAACTTGAAATGAGCATCAACGCCGAGGTCAAGAAGCTAATCGACTCCGGCTTCATCCAAGAGGTTCAATACCCTGACTGGATCGCCAACATCGTCCCAGTGATGAAGAAAAATGGGACAGTGCGCATCTGCGTGGACTTTCGAGACCTCGACAAAGCTTGCCCAAAGGATGATTTTCGTGTACCGGTTACCGAGCTGATGATAGATAACACGTCCACTCACGAAGTCTTCTCCTTCATGGACGGCTCATCAGGGTACAATCAAATAAAGGTGCATCTCGAAGAACAGAAGCATACCGCTTTCCGGACCCCTTTGGGCATATTCTGCTACAAAGTGATGTCGTTCGGTCTGAAGAACGCCGGCGCTACCTATCAAAGAGCCATGACGAAGATTTTCGATGACCTCATACATGAAGTCGTCGAATGCTACATCGACGACCTTGTGGTGAAAAGAAAATCGCATGAGGAGCATTGGGAGCATCTAAAATTAGTGTTCCAACGTCTTCGGAAATACAACTTGAAGATGAACCCTCTCAAATGCGCATTCGGAGTTTCCTCGGGCAAATTCCAAGGATTCATCGTACGATATCGAGGTATCGAAATAGACCCGTCAAAGATCAAGGCGATTATGGAAATTCCTCCGCCAAGAATTCTCAAGCAACTGCGGTCTCTTCAAGGAAAGCTCGCATATATTTGGCGGTTCATAGCTAAACTCTCCGGCAAATGTCGTCCCTACAGTCACCTGATGAAAAAAGGGACCCCGTTCGTCTGGGATCGTAAATGCCAAAGCGCACTGGACGAATCAAGCAATACCTGCAGAATATGCCAGTACTGGCCGCTCCCATTCAAAGAAAACCTCTCGTCCTGTACACAATAGCCCTCGAAGGTTCTTTAGGAGCGTTGTGGGCACAAGAGAATGACCAAGGGAAGGAGAGAGCCCTCTACTATTTGAGTCGAGTTCTCTTGGGGGCAGAAAGCAACTACTCCCCCATCGAAAAACACTGCCCGATGTTAATCTTCGTGATAACGAAGCTCAGACACTATGCTTTGGCACATGAGGTCCACCTCATATCAAAAGTGGAACCTCTCAAATACTTGATGTCAAAAGCCATACTAACAGGACGACTCGCTAAATGGGCCCTGCTCTTGATGGAGTTCTCGACAACTTATCGTCCCCTCAAGGTGGTAAAAGGCCAGGCTATCGCCGACTTCCTCGCTGAGCATCCGATACCTGCCGATTCACCCCTAAATTGTGAATTGCCCGACGAGCACGCATTTGACACGATTGACGGGGAGAGAAGAGAGAATGATACCCGATGGGAACTCTATTTCGACGGGGCATCTTCCATGAAGAAGCGGAAGCACAGCTCCCCTATAATCAAATCGGGGGTGGGCCTCATCTTCATGACTCCACAAGGAGGGATAATGCGCTTTGCCTTTTCCCTGACAGAGCCGAGGACAAACAATGAAGCCGAATATGAAGCTTTGATAGCAGGTCTTGAGATCGCTGTCGACATGGGAATCGAAAACCTTCTCATATACGGAGACTCCCAGCTGGTCGTTAGTCAAGTAAATGGCGACTATCAAACGTACAAACCGGAGTTAGTAAAGTACGGCAAGAGAGTACAACAATTGCTGACTCAAATTCCTGCCTACACCGTGGAAAGCATACCGTGCGCGGAAAATAGCAAGGCGGATGCATTAGCCAAGCTCGCTAAAGAACTAGCCGACGAAAACCTCGACGACATATTGATCGTTGTGCAAAGCCGCCGAGTTCTTGCACCGGTGGAAATATCTCCGGAGTCGTCTGAAGAAAAGGGGGCAACCGAGCAAACGACCCTACAATTAAAAGACCAGGAAAAGGCTAAGGATTAGAGAGAAGTCTTTATAAACTACTTCAAGTCCCGTCGAACACCTGAAGATGCGTCCTCAAGACATTAGCTCACGAAACGAGCTCTATCCTTCGCCTTCGTCAATGACACTTTATATAAGAGATCATTTGATTCTCTATGGCTAAAATGCCTGGGACCTAAAGAGGCAAGGAGAGTCGTCCAAGAAAATCATGACGGACTCTGCGGTTCTCACCAAGCCGGGCCGAAGATGAAACTGAAGATTAAAAGGATGGGCTACTATTGGCCCAGGATGATCTAAGACTGCTTCGAATACACGAAGCAGTGCCACTCGTGCCAGATTCACGGGGACTTTATCCACCAGCATCCAAATCCGCTACATCTAACGGTGGCTAGCTAGCCGTTCGAAATGTGGGGAACTGACATAATCGGGCCCATCGAACCGGCATCATCCAGAGGACATCGGTTCATATTAGCGACAACTGATTATTTCTCTAAGTGGGCGGAAGCAATACCGCTAAGAGAAGTGAAGATAGAGAATATCCTCCATTTCTTCAAGACACACGTCATTTATCAGTTCGGCACTCCGCGACGGATTATCTCCGATAACGGGCCAGCCTACAGAAGCCACAAGATCAGCCGCTTCACACAACAGGATAATATAGACTAGAGATACTCTTCGGTCTATAATCCCCGAGCTAACGGTCTAGCTGAGGCTTTCAACAAGACCTTGACGAAGATCGTGAAAAAGACGGTTTCTAAAAATAAGAAGGACTGGCATGAGAGACTGCATGAAGCTCTCTGGGCGTATCGAACTACGTTTTAAACGGCCACAAACACAACGCCGTATGCATTGGTATTCGGCACAGAAGCGGTACTCCCCCTCGAGATAGAGTTACCCTCTCTACGAGTGGCAGTTCACTACGAGCTAACAGACGAAGAAAATGCTCACCATCGGCTTGAGGAGCTCGACGCCCTTGATGAAACCCGGCTCACGGCGCAACAAAACTTGGAAGCTTACAAAGCAAAAATGATGCGCTCATATGAGAGATTGACTAGGCCGAGAACATTCCGCCAAGGCGAACTCATGCTAGTGGTCAAAAGACCTATGATCTCCAATCGTACCAAACGGGGGAAATTCTAGCCGAATTTTGAAGGCCCGTACATCATAGACAAAGTCTACTAGGGTGGGGCTTACTTACTCATGGATATGCTTGGTGAAAGATCCTTCAGGACAATAAACGGCCGGTTACTAAAAAAGTACTACGCCTGACGAGTCACGGCCTAGGTTAATGATAGATGACGACGCTTATGTCCGCTCGCTATCTTCCCAGGACCAAACTGTAGAAGTGGTAGCCAACGAAACCGTTGCAACGACGGACCGAAATGTCCTAAAACTAACGACGGACCGAAATGTCCTAAAACTAACGATGGTCCGAGATGTCCTAAAACTAACAATGGACTGAAACATCCCTAAACTAGCGACTGACCGAGACGTCTATAAACTACTATGGACCGCAGCATCCTAAGGCTGACGCAAAAAAAATGGTACGTCCATAAGTGAAATAAGGCACGGATGAAAACCTGAAAGGGCTCCGTGAGTAAAAACAGCAGAACTACCGGCGAGTTTTGTGAAAATCCAAAAGGGTGCAATCTCGTTAAAAGACACTTGAAAGGTCCTCTCGACCCTGTAAGGAGAAACCACCTGCATGAGATCCTTACGACTCACAAAGGAGCAACACACTTAGGGATCCCCACGATTCCTAAGGAGAAAATACACTTACGAGATCCTCATGACTCGTAAGAAGAACCCTCTTATGAGACCCCCACGGCTCATAAGATTCAAAAGCCTTAAGCTATAGGGATCTAAACCTGTTCTTAAGCCATCACAATCCCCAGATTGCCCTACAAGCGGTTCAATGCTGACCCTTGTATACAATCCACGGGCGCAAATAAACCTGCCCCCAACAGAGTCCCACCATTGACGAGGGATATCTTCATATGGCGAACGACACTTGTAAGTCCTCTCGACTTATAAAGAGAAAACACTCTTGTAAGATCCTTACGAATTATAAGAGAACACACACTTAGGAATCCTCACGATTCCTAAGGAGAAAACGCACCTACGAGATCCTCACGACTCGTAGGGAGAAGTACCCTTATGAGACCCTTACGGCTCGTAAAGTCAAAAATCCTTAGTCAAACAAGATCCTAACCCTGTTTGCTAAGCCACCTTTGTTCGACATCGACAGAGGCAAATGATGATTCGCTCCTGACAATATCCTAGCTGTAGCGATGTTGATGCCTAAATCGGTATCAAATTCCCAAAATCGCAGCGAAAAGTCAGCGAGCAACGAATGCATATGAAATAGCCGAAATAATGGGGCAACTTGCAACAAAATCAGCAAGTAAAAATGTATGCATACACAAATAACCGAAATGATTGGACAACTCACAATAAAAAGCAGCGAGTAAACGAAAAATAGCCAAAATGATTGGGCACCGCGAGAAATAGCCGAAATGATTGGGAAATCGTGACTTT
The DNA here is from genome assembly GCA_030015575.1 of Agapanthus africanus. Lineage (NCBI taxonomy): Eukaryota > Viridiplantae > Streptophyta > Magnoliopsida > Asparagales > Amaryllidaceae > Agapanthus > Agapanthus africanus. The sequence goes on from CM057341.1 coordinate 138,018,286, forward strand.
CGCGATACAAAAGCTGAAATGATAGAGCATCGCGGATAGAAAAAAAAATATACATGTGAAATGAAACTTATGCCCTACACGTGAGATTATATCGATCCCTGTATACAATCCAGGGGCACAAACAGAGAGGGAACCATACCTTCCCTCCAGGCTCCATCAGAAAGTGAGCCAAGTCTCGACGGCCACATCTACAGCCTGGAAACCCACAACAACGTTCCTCCTCATTCCAGCAGGATTCAGACGCGACAATCAACCTTGGAGCCATGGCAAAGTCCCTATTCCAAATCTCGACGTTTCAAAGACAACCTAGAGTTCACCAACAACGTTCCTCCTCATTCCAGCAAGATTCAGACGCAACAATCAACCTTGGAGCCATGGCAAAGTCCCTGTTCCAAATCTCAATGGTTCACAGACAGCCTAGAGATCACCAACAACGTTCCTCCTCATTCCAGCAGGATTCAAACGCGACAATCAAACTTGGAGCCATGGCAGAGTCCCTAGTTCCAAGTCTCGACGGTTCACAGACAGCCTAGAGATCACCAACAGTGTTCCTCCTCATTCCAGTAGGATTCAAACGCGACAATCAACCTTGGAGCCATGGCAATGTCCCTGTTCCAAATCTCGACGGTTTACAGACAGCCTAGAGATCACCAACAGCGTTCCTCCTCATTCCAGCAGGATTCAGACACGACAATCAACCTTGGAGCCATGGAAAAGTCCCTGTTCTAAATCTCGACGGTTCACAGACAACCTAGAGATCACCAACAGCGTTCCTCCTTATTTCAGCAGGATTCAGACGCGACAATTGTAGGACTACGGTAGCGCCCCGGCCGTCTATCCGAGGCCAAAATGCGGAAACGAAAAATTTTCTTAACTTTAAACTGGCACTACCGCATCCTGAAAACCCGGATCGTAACCATTAACCCAATGCTAGCTAACTAGAGATGGGATAGAATGCTATACCGAGAGATCCGTGTCCTTCGGTCTTCGGCCTCCACTCCGATCTCCTCGCGGAATCTCCGGTCTTCATCTCCTCGTCGGAACGGGCACCACATCGCCGGGTTCTTTTACGGGCTCCCACCTCTGGACCGAGGTAACTCGAGCACAAAGTTGGCGAGTCGACGTGCCCAAGGATGCTGTAGGTTAAGTGTAGAATGCTTTGTCTCTATTGGGGTTGAAGTTGCCTTTTGATGGAGGAAACCACAATGGAAAATGAGCTTGGGATTTTGTAGCAAGCATAATATGATATGATAATTTTCCCACACCAAAAATGAACCTCTCCCTCTCTCATAATGTGGCCGGCCATTCTCTTGAATGGATGAAGGAAAAACACAAGGGAGGTGAGCCCAAGAGGAGAATAATGGTGAGCATAAGAAAAGTGATGATAATGAGGGATTAATGTCACACCAAAGCCAAATCAATTCACATCAAATTCTAATCCAATCCTTTCAAAAATCCTTTCTCATAAATGCACACCATGTGAAGAAAAAGGAAAGATGCTATCATAATCTTTCCATTTACAAATAAACCCCCTCCACATAACTAATTTGCACACTTGCAAATAACCCCCTCCATCGGAAAAATCCGGCCGTGAAGGAACAAAGGAAAACTGGCCAAAACGGAATGCAAACTGTCAACTTCAAAAAACCGATCCCGTAATAAATTACAGGAAAACCCCGCGACTGTATATACATACCCGCATTTGTATTCCCACTGAATACAAATGCAAAGAGACAAAATCTACACTGTACAATACTAGGATCCGGCTTAAACCAAAGCCCGCTAGTATTATATGTCCGATCATGATCCGTGCAATACCTCACATATCTGATCGAACCCTGCAGTATCTCCATACGGCCTCTACAGCGTTTCGCCCGAAACTTGAGAAACTGTCTCTGGGGGACTCTAAAAACTCGTCAATACTTTTGGCTGTGGATTTAACCACTAGCACGTCAGAGGTATTAGCCATACGTAACGGGCTACCAGGTATTGACCAAAAGGGACGTCTGTGAGCGAACTCATCCTGACACCCTACTGAGCCTGTCAGTGACAATATCCGTACAGTCCGGTCCGTTTGTCTATAAGCATCGCATGGCGGGCCTAGGGGGTTGGTAAAAGTCAGACCCCCAAAAGCGGTACAAGTCGTGTCGGAGTGTAGCCCAGAACACCCTGAGATACTACTGGAATACCTACCAATAAATCTCCTGCCTCGGCCGAGGGCTTTGTGTAATGGCTCTCCTAGACATAGCGCGACCTCACCCCAATACCGGGAGAGACGAACCCCTGCAGATCCGCTCACTGCCTCCATGTGGCTCGGGACTGTACCCAACTAAAACCTATTTGCACGACCCCTTTGAGCCGTGGTAGGGTAGTAATCAAAGTACAATGGGAACTCACACGAGACAAATGACGATCTCAGGTCGATGAACTAACCTGTACACATGTCACCAGGGAACTGCTATCTGACGTTAGGTATAAGACCAACTAGCATGTTCCCGGCGAGTCCTGTCCGGTGTACTCATAACCCAATGAGCACCTGTATACATCTTAGGTGAACTAACTGACACCAGTGGCTTGTGAGACCGGCCACCGCCCCTCGTCGGGGTCTCGACTGTATACACTAGTCTACTCTGGAGCATCGATGCCCTGTCTCGAGAACTGCCACGACTAGGGACCATTTAAGGATGTGCTTATAAACCCCAGCTCCCAAGTATATGATCGCCATCATACTGCTGGACGTCAAGCAAGAATCCTAAGGGCTCTATCAACGCGCAATAGTGACCTGTAAGGTCACCTAAAGAAGTACACGATGATAAAGATAAACCAGATAGCATACTATCATATTGAATAAGACTGTTCTAACGGTATAGGTCCTCCCTCAAGCATTGCAATCACATGCGTGTGATCCAATAATTGACTCTGAGGGCACTATATCCAACAATCTCCCACTTGCACTCAAGGCTAATTATTGCGATGTCGTATACTCACACCCCGTGTGATACCGAACACCCAACTCCTCTACTAATCAGTCTCACAAAACCCGTTTGCGAAACTAATGCGTCCGAGGAATAGCCTCAGTGAGTGGATCCGCTCAGATGTTTCCTTCTATGTCTCTCTTTATCTCAAGTTCGCGGAGAAAACCATCTCCCGAAATGAGCAATACCTATCTTAGAATATGTCTGGATATCTGATAGGACCTAGCTCATAAATGAACTCCAAATCCAAACTTCTTAGACTGTATCGTCAACTGAACTTAATCAGTATCCTGCGCTATGCCTCCCTCAGTATCCCCTTGGACCACCTGTCTAAAATACTGCCCCTCGTCAGAGGGAAAACTATAACTCTGACAGTCACTCTGTCATCCAGGTCACCTTGGAAGCCTGGAATGATAACCGTCTCCAAAAGGAGGCTGTCGTTATCAAATCCTTAGAACATCCACTTATATTCTAAAACTGCTTCCGATTGTTTCTCCAGGACTAGATTAATATCAACATATTGCATCTAATGCAAAAACAACATCTGGTGTAGTACTTGACATCTCATGATCAACTCAATTGCCTAAGCAAGTGATCTACCAATCATGTATATCCCTCTCCTCTTTAGTCTGTAAGACACCTTTAGAGAGGGTGACTCCACCGTGCCAGGAGTCGTCCATTCTAAAACACCTGTAGAATGCTGTTTAAGTACCCAGATTGGGAAACTACCCAAATCTAGATCTAAAACTATAGATCTAGTAACCAGAATGTCTGATATAAAATTCATATCCTATATGGAGAAACCACTGTGTGACAGCCAAAGTATAACCGATCGTAGTATAGGAATTTCACTTCCTACTCTGTGTATGTCATCCTAATACCAGGACATCACACCCTACTACCTTCTTAACAGATCCATCCCCTATTCTGATGAAGTCAAACCTATGACTGTCACATCAGAAATAGATGATCTATCTTCGCTATATCTGCTTTAGTCTATAAATAGACATAAGCCACTTGTTCACTATACTTCCGCTGCTCCCACTGACCATGACAACCCTCTGGCGGAGTCATATAGACGTACACTTCTAAAGCTAGTTTAGAACGATGCTATACTCATCCTCCTGCTGGGTCTCACAGTCTGGAACAACAGCACCGGCAAGTATGGGTAAACAAGAATCTCCCTGTCACCGTCCTTGAGGCTACCAGAGTACCTCTCGGGTGCCTGAGGTTGCCCACCATATCTGCGGAGTGGCCATTGGAATATCAAACTAGATTTAATCTTTAGGTTCTTATCAAATTTTCAGTAATCGTTTGCGGTTCTGGAATGACTTCCAGTTCTACCATACTCCCACTACTGTTTTCTGAAAAAATCCATTTTTATTAAAACTGTGGCGAGTCAAGAACAATATCACTATTGACCTTCCAGATGGTAGAAAGTCAACCCTCATCATAGCCCGGGTCAACCCACAAACAGCCATTACAGAAACGTGTCTTGAGTTATCCAGAGTCTGGTTTTAAGCATAAGCCGGAAAACTCCCCGTATCTTAACAATGTTAAGATATGAACTGTTCTATATCCAATATAGAAACAGAGGCACTGATTTAATTGAACCAGATTCAAATCATGCAGCTATCTCCAGTGCATGTCAACTAAATGGAGAGAGGCCGATCAGCATTACTCAACTTAGGAGCACTTCCAATTATGAGTAACCTGAAAGAGAAACAAGTTTCTCAAAAATCATTACTATCAACTGAATACCATACACAAGTATCTACATCTTCGATCATCTTGAAGAATCCTGATACTTGAAATACCTAGTTCTCTACTTTATTCATATACCTATAACTTCTCAAAACATGGACCTTGTGTTTCTACGAAACACTTGTCTAAGAACTAGAGAAGTCATAAGTAAACTGAATATAGTACGAGGACCAACCCTTCTGTCCTAATGGACACTGGACAATATACAATATTATGTATAAGTCCCCTGAGTTTAATAACTCATTCCCTGTGTGTCGTAGGTTGAAAACTGTACTTTTGGTTAAGAAGAATTACACCGCTGTTTAATGCTCCTTACCTAACCATCCACTGATATAGGTAAATGTCATAGACATAATTTCAAAAAGTTATATCTCACTCTATAAAAATAGACGTACAGATATATCAATTTGAATTTGGTGCATAATAACGGATATTCAAAACCAAATATTTTCCGTCCGGAAAACTACCTAGGTGATTTCCTCAAATATCACCAATTACAACGAATCCCGATATAATGAGGATAATCATCCAATTCCCAATACCTTACTCCCACTCATCATCTGTAAAACCATACAGATGTGAGAATTATACCTGGTAAATACATACCCTGGAGCAAGTGTCTAATTGGGAAATCAGTTTTCTTTTAACAATACACAGTGAAACTGAAACATTGAAATGTTTCGTTGGGGTATTCGGGTATTCCTAGTAATGCCTCTCCCATTATCCAGATTTACAACTGTAACCATATATTTGTTTGCCATCTCTTCAAATCCTTTTATTTGTCTTTAGTCGCTATCTTCTGCACACCATCGTTAGGCTAAATGGTTTTCTTCCTTCCCTACCGTTCGGCACCAGCCTATGGTTTGGAAGAAGACTATCCAATAAGCGTAATAGGTATACTGTCCTAATCCTAGGAGCACTCGCAACGCGAGAGAAGGTAAAGATAAAAGACAACCGAATAAACCTTATTTCTATTTCTCCTGAACCACAATCCATCCCCGAACTGGAACAAGTTCCTTCGAGTTCGTATATAACCATACGATGGAGTATCCAAATAACTATGGATCTTCATAGTGATACGGAGTGTTCTGGAGAAATACAAAGGTGATGTAGGATTGGTGAAGAAATACTTGGTTTGGTCGTGAATAACAGTCGCAATTTACTTTGCCCTCTTACTAATCCCTTTATTTGTCTTAACTTATTACCTTTTGTACACCATCGTTAGGCTAATTGGTTTTCCTCATTCCCTACGTTCGGCACCAGCCTATGGTTTGGAAGAAAACTATCCAATTAGCGTAATAGGTGTACCGTCCTAATCCAAGGAGCACTCGCAACCTGAGAAAAGGTAAAAGGAAAAGACAACTGAATAGTCCTATTCGTTTTCTCCAGAACCGGAAACCATACTTAAATAAATTCCTTCGAGTTCGTATATAACCATACGAAGGTTTTATCCAATGGAAGTGGACCTACGTAGTAATACGGGATGTTCTGAAGTAAAGGGTAAAAGTAGGAGTGGCAATGAGGTATGCAACTTTGACAATCCAAAAGCCAGTAGAGAAAAGAAACACTTAGCGTGCACTCTAACCTAGATCAGAATGGTTACCAATTTATCTAATCAGGAAACCTCCCACTGTAACGTCAAATTCTCCTCCAAACCTGAAAGAAGAATTAGTCGGGATCACCCGAGGAGTAAACCAACTCATCAGTGGGAATCGGGATCCAACTATCATTGCATGATAACGTGACGGAATCCACTCACGTCACCATACTCCAGAAGGTATGCACATGTTTGGCAAGTTTCAGTTTCTTTAGAAACTCCCGATGTGATTTTTACCCCTAGGACCCAAGTGACCTTGACGAATAATCAACAAATCAAAAGGTCCTAGTCAAATTCAACCCGTCATTATCTTGATTGCGTTAGACCCACCCGCACGACCCTTGACGAATAATCAACAAAGTCGTACGACGGTCCTAACCAACCCACATATCCATGAGACAGAAAGCATTACAGAGCTACCGCACACTACGCCTCGGCGAATAGCAACGACAAACGCAGCGCGAATACTAAGCAATACTAATCTGAAATGACGGAGGGCTACGAATGGTTTTTGGCGAAAAACCTTTAACGTGATGAACTTGATATCGTTGAAGGAACTGGATAGCTTTTATAAAAATATAGTGACGAAAACTTTTGCTAAAGAGGTCACTCCCGGTGAAGGGATTTCGGCTCTTTCCCCGTAGAATGAGGTGCAGGATATTCCAACTGAATACCACGATGCAAAGCAAAATGCAATCAGCTATAGTGAAGTTATTACCCTGACGCAAACTTCTGTCCAAGGGGTCACTCCCGGTGAAGGGATCTCGGCCCTTGCCTTGTCGACTGAGGTGCTGGATATTCATAACCGAATACCACTGTGCAAAACAAAAGAGAACGTCCTTCCAATAACAGCTTTTTGAAAAATGTTCCAACAACATCAGAATAGGTTTGTTTAGCTTGCATTGATCCGAATCAACGCAGTCCCATCAATTGATCACACCACAAAAGAACGAAAATAATGATGTACGTATATGCCATCCGCATTCGCCACTGGGTCCGGTCATCACCCGTTAGGTTACTTAACTAACGACAGAGCGGGAACTGGACTAGCGCGGATGCAAAATATATACAACATCTACTAGTATATATATCAATATATAATATTCGCTCAAGGCGTGATAAAATGCAACATCACAGAAATGTAATAAGCATCACAGAATAATACAGATATCTGGGATCCCCGGGTTTCATAGAGCCGCTACTGAAACCCGACGTTCCACTGGTCGTGTTGATAGCCTGTGCAATGAAATCCTAGACCCTACGGGCGCGGAAAGTTACCCGCCAAAACCTGAAGCGAGGCATCCACCTTCAGCAACGTGAATGGACCACCCAGCACTTCACGGAATCCGGTAACTTGTGCACCCCTCCTTAGGTCAACCTGTACCCCCTACGAGTGCGGCGAATAGCCTGCCAATTCTAGAGTGAAGCCCCCTCCGTCTCAACGCCATGATATGCGGGCCCGTTGCCCTCTAGAACCCGGCTATCCGTGCATCCCACCGCGGGGTAATCCTAGTACAGAAAGTAAAAATATACATACAACGGGTACATAAACCTCAGCCCGGTCGTGCCCCAAAAGAATAATATACAAACAGGCAGTGACGGCAGTCCACATGTCGGATGCTCGACCCACAATATCAAATGTACATAATAAAACCAAACTGTACTACCATTGCATCCAGGCTATCCACCACGACAATCCACAACATCACAGCACAACACAGAACATCAACGTGAATGTCACGTTCGCAAATCCGTCTAAAAGGGCTATAGCAGTTAGACAGGATTTACCGATCAAATGACATGCACGGTCGCAGATATAATGTAAATACTGTGAACTAACATGTTTAAAATTTTCGATTGACTAAATTTACCGAAGTGGGCCCCAAGCACAACTGTAGCACTCAAAGAAAATCTGGGCCCAAACAGTATATACCAAAAACCCCATTTCCAAGTCAGAAGCCCACTGAAAAAATTTGGTGATGTGATTACATTTTTCCGCTGCGGAACCGTGGCCAGAACAGGGGTTTGGCCACGGTTCCATGGTCCTACTGAGGAATCACTGCATCGAATTTTTCCAGAATGCTTAAAAACGCCTGCATGAATTTCTGCAACACTCAAAAAAAAATTTCGAGCACAAATAAAATCGAAAGAAACTGATGCTCTTAAAAACGCGGTTTCGGAAAATTCGTTCGATCGAACTTGTAAACACGTTAGAGCAAGCTAGACTAGGTTAATGGCGTGGCTCTGATACCATGTAGGACTACAGTAGCGCCCCGGCCGTCTATCCGAGGCCAAAATGCGGAAACGAAAAATTTTCTTAACTTTAAACCGGCACTACCGCATCTTAAAAGCCCGGATTGTAACCATTAACCCAATGCTAGCTAACTAGAGATAGGATAGAATGCTATACTGAGCGATCCGTGTCCTTCGGTCTTTGGCCTCCACTCTGATCTCCTCGCGGAATCTCCGGTCTTCATCTCCTCGTCGGAACGGGTACCACATCGCCGGGTTCTTTTACGGGCTCCCATCTCTGGACCGAGGTAACTCGAGCACAAAGTTGGCGAGTCGACGTGCCCAAGGATGCTGTAGGCTAAGTGTAGAATGCTTTGTCTCTATTGGAGTTGAAGTTGCCTTTTGATGGAGGAAACCACAATGGAAAATGAGCTTGGGATTTTGTAGCAAGCATAATATGATATGATAATTTTCCCACACCAAAAATGAACCTCTCCCCCTCTCATAATGTGGCCGGCCATTCTCTTGAATGGATGAAGGAAAAAAACAAGGGAGGTGAGCCCAAGAGGAGAATAATGGTGAGCATAAGAAAAGTGATGATAATGAGGGATTAATGTCACACCAAAGCCAAATCAATTCACATCAAATTCTAATCCAATCCTTTCACAATTCCTTTCTCATAAATGCACACCATGTGAAGAAAAAGGAAAGATGCTATCATAATCTTTCCATTTACAAATAAACCCCCTCCACATAACTAATTTGCACACTTGCAAATAACTCTCTCCATCGGAAAAATCCGGCCGTGAAGGAACAAAGGAAACTGGCCGAAACGGAATGCAAACTGGCAACTTCAAAAAACCGATCCCATAATAAATTACAGGAAAACCCCGCGACTGTATATACATACCTGCATTTGTATTCCCACTGAATACAAATGCAAAGAGACAAAATCTACACCGTACAATACTAGGATCCGGCTTAAACCAAAGCCTGCTAGTATTATCCGTCCGATCATGATCCGTGCAATACCGCACATATCTGATCGAACCCTGCCATATCTCCATACGGTCTCTACAACGTTTTGCCCGAAACTTGAGAAACTGTCTGTGGGGGACTCTAAAGACTCGTCAATACTTTTGGCTGTGGATTTAACCACTAGCACGTCAGAGGTATTAGCCATACGTAATGGGCTACTAGGTATTGACCAAAAAGGATGTCTGTAAGCGAACTCATCCTGACACCCTACTGAGCCTGTCAGTGACAATATCCGTACAGTCCGGTCCGTTCGTCTATGAGCATCGCATGGCGGGCTTAGGGGGTTGGTAAAAATCAGACCCCCAAAAGCGGTACAAGTCGTGTCGGAGTGTAGCCCAGAACACCCTGAGATACTACTGGAATACCTATCAGTAAATCTCCTGCCTCGACCGAGGGCTTTGTGTAATGGCTCTCCTAGACACAGCGCGACCTCACCCCTAATACCAGGAGAGACGAACCCCTGCAGATCCGCTCACTGCCTCCATGTGGCTCGGGAATGTACCCAACTAAAACCTGTTTGCATGACCCCTTTGAGCCGTGGTAGGGTAGTAATCAAAGTACAGTAAGAACTCACACGAGAAAAATGACGATCTCAGGTCGATGAACTAACCTGTACACATGTCACTAGGGAACTGCTATCTGACATCAGGTATAAGACCAACTAGCATGTTCCCGGCGAGTCTTGTCTGGTGTACTCATAACCCAATGAGCACCTGTATACATCTTAGGTGAACCAACTGACACCAGTGGCTTGTGAGACCGGCCACCGCCCCTCGTCGGGGTCTCGACTATATACACCAGTCTACTCTGGAGTATCGATGCCCTGTCTCGAGAACTCCCACGACTAGGGACCTTTTAAGGATGTGCTTATAGACCCCAGCTCCAACATATATGATCGCCATCATACTGTTGGCCGTCAAGTAAGAATGCTAAGGGCTCTATCAACGTGCAATAATGACCTGTAAGGTCACCTAAAGCAGTACACGATGATAAAGATAAACCAGATAGCATACTATCATCTTGAGTAAGACTGTTCTAACGGTATAGGTCCTCCCTCAATCATTGCAATCACAGGCGTGTGATCCAATAATTGACTCTGAGGGCACTATATCTAACAACAATCAACCTTGGAGCCATGGTAAAGTCCTTGTTCCAAATCTCGACGGTTCACAGACAGCCTAAAGACCACCAACAGCGGTCCTCCTCATTCCAGCAGGATTCAGACGTGACAATCAACCTTGGAGCCATGGCAAAGTCCCTGTTCCAAACCTTGATGGTTCACAGACAACCGAGAGAGCAAATCCTGGCCCTGTAGAACACGGCTAAGGTCAATCTTAACCCCATGGGAAACAGCCAGAGCAAATCCTGGCCCCGTAGAACACGGCTAAGGTCAACCTGACCCCGTGGGAAACAGCCAAAGAAAATCCTGGTCCCGTAGAACACGGCTAAGGTCAATCTTGACCCTGTGGGAAACAGCCAGAGCAAATTCTGGTCCCGTAGAACACGGCTAAAGTCAATCCTGACCCCGTGGGAAACGGCCAGAGCAAATCCTGGTCCTATAGAACACGGCTAAGGTTAATCATGACCCCGTGGGAAACGTCCAGAGCAAATCCTGGTCCCGTAGAATATGGCTAAGGTCAATCCTGACCCCGTGTGAAACGGCCGGAGCAAATCCTGGTCCCGTAGAACACGGCTAAGGTCAATCCTGACCCCGTGGGAAACAGCCAGAGAAAATTATGGACCTGTAGAACACGGCTAAAGTAAATCCTTACCCCGTGGGAAACAGCCAGAGCAAATCCTGGTCCCGCAGAACATCGCTAAAGTCAATTCTGACCCCGTGGGAAATGGCCAGAGCAAATCCTGGTCCTGTAGAACACGGCTAAAGTCAATCCTGACACCGTGGGAAACGGCCAGAGGAAATCCTGGCCCCGTAGAACACGGCTAAAGTCAATCCTGACCTGTGGGAAATGGCCAGAGAAACCCCTGACCCCGTATGGCTAAAGTCAATCCTTACTTCATATGGCCAAAGTCAACTCCTCCTGGCCCCGTAGAACACGGCTAAAGTCAATTCTGACTCCGTGGGAAACAGCCAGAGTAAACCCTCGAACTCCCCGTCAAAGCAATGCTTTGACCCGGAAGCAGGTCAACTCATCGAACACTTATGAGTCCTCTCGACTTGTAAGGAGAAAATTCTCTTTTAAGATCCTTACGACTCTCAAGAGAAAATGCACTTAGGAAGCCTCACGATTCCTAAGGAGAAACCACAACTGCGAGATCCTCTCGACTTGTAGGGAGAAAATTCTTTATGAGACCCTCACGACTCATAAAGTTGAAAAGTCTTAGGTGGTAGATCCTAACCCTGTCTCCCAAGCCATCATTGTCTCGCAGAGAGGTCAAGGTAGATTTTCTACAGGCCACACTCTCATAAGTCAAACATCGACAAGAAAGGAAACAACCACTTACAAGTCCTCTCGACTTGTAAGGAAGAAAACTCTCTTGTGAGATCCTTACGACTCTCAAGAGAAAAACACACTTAGGAATCTTCACGATTCCTAAGGAAAAAAAATGCCTACGAGATCCTCTCGACTCGTAGGGAGAAAAGTCTTTATGAGACCCTTACGGCTCACAAAGTTGAAAAGCCTTAGGCAGCAGACCAGAACCTGCTTCCTAAGCCATCGCTACCTCGCAAAGAGTTCAAGATGGAAGGTTCTCTATCATCTATAGACTACGCTTGCCAAAGTTACATGCTAGAGAAGTGAAGGTGCTGATTTTGTATGTCAAAGAATAATTTATAAACTGCAATCAAGAACGGCGTCGCTTGGTAGCTAGCCGGTGAGTACGGGTCGGTCCACAGGGATTTTATAAATTTCCTAATTGTTCTAACGAGTTAATTCCGATCGGTGTCGGATTGATTAAATCTAAAAACTAAAGTTTATTTAGATCTAAATCTTGGTAGGGTTAGGTTTAGGTTAAGTTTGGAAATGCAAAGATTTCCCACCGCTTTCAATACCCAAATTAAGATCTATGAGGAGTTATGGTAATTATTAATAAAGGGGATTAGTACCATCGGGGGGAAACGGTGTTTCTTCCTCTAGGTTCTTGTCCTTCCTTTCTTAATCCTTTCCCTAACCTCCAGGGAAAACACGCTCAACCGGGCCTTTATACTACGGTATCACCGCTACCTCATAGGATAGGGTGCCGTAGGGAGCGGTGTGTGCATGTATGCATGGAGTCCTATAAAAACGTGTGATGGGAAAGAAAGGGGTGAGAGATCTTCATCTCTCAAGTTTTCCCCAAAGCTAACCCTAACAAGCGAGGAGACTACTCGCTCATTAGGGAATTTAAGAACATTTCTAAACTTTCTAATTAGGGCAAATAATTAAAAGATCTAACTAGGGCAGATAAGAAATTACCTAGGGCAAGAATTGAAAACTTACTCCTAATTTTATTTGATGCTCTCCTCCTTCTTTACAGAAATTTTACAGATCTGAATTTGGATTTACAATGAGGCACAAGAAGAGGCATTCCTAATACAAGATTTAGGGTTCCTATTTATAGAGGATAGAAACCCTAGGTTTACAATCGCCGCATGCATGCTTTTACAAAAATGCCCCTAGGTAGACTAGTCAACGCGCCGCTAGCCGCTTCCAGAAGTTTCCACCAATACGTGTCATACACGGCCGCGGAACCGCGGCCATAGGCCAGGTTTGGCCGCGGTTCCACGGCCAAACAGTGAGCTTGTGTCTTCAATTTTGCTGTGCTGGTTCTGCTTCTATTTGTCTTCCTATTTCTTTGGTTAGTTCTTCATAATGTCTTATGGTTCTCTTCCAGATCTCTACAGTGAATAATGTCATGGACTTTTCCGTCTGCTTCGTGTTGAAGTCTTCAACCTTGAGCTGCCTTTGTACTTTGTGAACTTGTTTATTGATTTTCGTTATTCTCCAAATTGTAGGCTTGATCAAGATTCTTCCATTTGTCGGTCGTAGTCTCACTTTGTATCATCAATTTCACTGTTTTTATTCCGAGAACCTGTAACCTGCAACTATGTAGCAGACATGGGTCAAAAGCACCTGTTTATTTGTAAACTGAATAAGAATGGGGAATATAATAATGCAATATTATGATATGAACAAATACCCCCAAACTTGTCTTTTGCCCGTCCTCGAGCAAACCTAGTTTTATTCTCAACAAAATCATAACCTCACTTTCGCAGGGGAACGCGATTGCACTGAGATCGTGCAACAAGCCGTTAAACCTCTAGGTGTCCCTAATAGAAGGAGTATTGTCTCCTGAGGGTTTTCAGCGGATACTACCCACAAAATCCTATCAATTAGGCCCATTGACTTTTATTCTTCAATTAGGTTTTCTAACAAGAAACTCTATTATCTTCGACTCATAAATTATCCACCCATATTCTTCACGCTTCCTTATCACTTAACTTAAGATTATATATATTCTGTAGACTTACTTAGCTTTCGGTATTTTTCAAGTTTTTCTTCTAGGGTTCCATCTCAACTTAGGAATTTTTATCATCTCTATTAAAGATACAAGTCATATTCTTCATTCCTATCTCTTATTTAAATCCCAATCACATACCCCTACGTGTGTGTATATATAACCCCTACACTTGGAAATTCAAATCAAGCAATCATACTCTTGTCCGTTGTCCAAAGCACTTCTTGATTGGTGAATTTTTAGATGAATTTCGCTCACACATCATTCATGCGATCGTTAATACTTCTTGAGGTACCAACAACCGATTACAAGATGTGTTTGCACATTAAAGCGTAATTCCTAGTCTTGTAACACCTAAGGTTTTAGCAGTGACTCCCAAACCAGTTGGTCTAAGGCACTAGGTGATGAAGCACCCTCGCTAAATATTTTTTCTATTAATGCAGCCTTAAGTAATCACAAAAACCAGTGTTCATTTTTTTATTATTTCTTTATTCACACTTGTATTTTAATTTTTTTTTCGTACTAAGGACTTTAGACAAGAGCATTTCAAGGTCTCTTCTACTATTCCAAGTTTCAAGGTTCGTGTTTGTGCAAATTGTTGGGTATATATTTTCAGAATTAAGACTTAAGCTTAGGAATTATTATTCAAACTTATACTTTAATAAAAATATCAATACTTTTCCCTTGTTTTAATTTAGCCCAAGAAGTCAACTCGAAATTTGCCTATTTCTAAATAAACTACAAACACATATACTTTCTACCGTTAAATTTTAAGAAAGGTTATTTTTAGGGTTTTTAATTTACTAAGTCTAAGATCTAGTTGTTCGTAGCTAGTTAACCTTTTTGTCAAACTCAAGTCAAATATGGCCAAAATTGAATACTTTCATTTTTATAATTTTTAAAATTTTCAATTTTTTATGGGTTTTAAAATAAGTATGCAAATGCAAAAATCTACACATGAATGCGAAGGAAGAAGGCTTACCGAGCACACCCCCAAACTTAAACTTGACAGTGTCCTCACTGTTATGCTACATCAAGAAGGTCAAAATTGTCGGCACTCCCCTGTTTATTTATTTTTTTAATTTTTATTTTTTTTTATCTTTTTATTGTTAACAGAAAAAGAAAACAAAAAATATATACAACATGGTCCACCCCAAACTATACAAGGCTTTACATAGGCCAAAGGTTAGCACCAACCATTCAAAAATTCTATCGTGATAATGGTAGGGTTGGTGGAAGAATGGAGTGTAGAGAAAGAAGTTAAGAAACACGAGACCGTATGGGAGGAAGGGTGGAATATGGTCTTGGTGGAGGAGAAGAATGGCGGAAAAGAGAAAGAAGTGTAGCACGAACTTGAGGGTGTAAATTGAGTGAATAAATTAGCACAATTTGTGATGACCGATGTGTTAAAAGCTATTGTGCTAATTTATCAACCCGTCGAGAAATGGGGTCGAATCCCTCAAGATTCGCAAGAAAACATGGGTACGTTGAACTTGGTAAATCATCCATTGAAAGTGGGAACGCGACGGATTCTTGCGTGGTCGAAGCGATGGAAAGGACGAAAGGGAGTGATTTAGGGATAGTCTTATTCTAACCTAAGTAATCTGTCTCGAACTTGAAGGATTCCATCAATGGTTCGAAATGACTGTAAGCAACCGAGTCTGATGGTTCAACTAACTCATCTAAAAATTCAAAGGACTCAAACTCGGGTGGTGAGTCTTCAAAATCGTCCGAAAAAGTGAAACACTCATAATCATTATCGTCTGTGAGAACTGTGTCAGATTCAAAGAGGTACGCACTAGTGGCGTCCAAACTGCTGTGATCGAATAGAAATTTTTCAAGCTCACAGTCCTCAAGCGTGATCTTTTGCGTGGTCGGAACGATGGAAGGGAGGGAGGATGATTTAGGAACTATAACAGTTAAAGGTTCACGAGGATGAATTGGAAAATCCGACACATCAAACAAAAATGGTTTATCCTCAATACTATCCTCAATACTCTCCTCACTACTATCCTCATAATTTTCCTCAAAAGTTATCCCATCCATGCAATTATCATCAAAATCAAGACGCATATGAGGTTCGGGAGAAACATTTAATGACTCGGGATGATGAATTGGAGATAAAATTTCAGTCAAATCTACGGGTTCATCATCCAAAATATTCCCGGCGTCAATATCCTCAATCAAGTGAGAATTAATTTTCTCAGACACCTCATCAAAAGCATGGATATGTATCAATTCAGGTTCTAGATTGGAGGTGTAGAGATCAAAAGGATTAGTAATGGTTTCACTCGAAAGGGACCCTTCACAATCTGGCAAATCAAGCACTACAAAGTCGCACAACTCATTAAAAGTTTTATTTTCAACTGGTGAATCATTTGAGACTCTTGATAGACATTCAAAACCGGAGTTGTGGGATTCAACTTGTGATGGGTAGGTTTGATTTGGAAGGGTGTATAGCTCACTTTCTCCACTCAAATTCTCACTCTGTCCAATCGCCGCATCATACATTGGAATTTTTGGAGCTAGTTAGAAACTAGCTACCGGTTCACTAGGTTGCATAAGGGCGGCCATGGACGCATCCATATTCCTCATCATTTGGTTTGTCGCTACCATATAAGCTTCCAACAACTGTTCTAGACTAGACATGGATTGTGAAGGGGTTTCAGTAAAACATTCAAACTTGTTTGGATACGTGAAACTCCCAAATGGTTGTGTAGAAGCAATGTCTAGGGAAGGTGTGAAAGTCGGGTAAGACTTGTAGGAATTAAATGGTTGGACAGGAGTAGGATCAACATTTGGATAAAAAGGTGGATGGACTTGTTGATCCCAAGAACTAGAAGTGTTGAAAGGAGTGAAAGATTGGTTACGAGATTGTTCAATATGTTCAGCGATAGACATGGATTTCGGAGTTACAACAGGACTCGAAAAAGGGGTATCAACGTAAGAAGGTGGTGAAGGTTGAAATGGTTGATACAAAAAGGATTGTGGAGTCGAACTGTTTCTCCTAGACGCTTCTATTCAATCTTTCAAATAAATTTTGGGTATGGAGGGGTCGTCCGTAATTCGACCAAAACAATTCGCGTATGAAGCAAAGTTTGGTTCAGGGTACCAAAGTTCGGCAAGAGATTTGTGAGGTGGGGTACCCATGACGTAAGAAAGGAGAAGAAAAAGAATGTGGGGTGCACGGATTTCTTCGCGACAAGTTGCAAGTTTTTGTAAAAAAATTTCCTTTTTCTTTTTGTGTTTTTTTTATGGAGCTTTTTGCAAAAATATTTTCGATAAAAGGCTTAGACACACGTTCAATCAACCACGAATGCAAAATCAGGCCTAGATCTAGGGTCACCTAGGTCAGCTAGACAGCTCCTAACTGTTCCAAAGGGCAAGAAGTAGGACCTCAAACCGGCCCTTCACGCCAATTGTGGCCAGGTAAGTGCCAGGTGAGTGGGAGGCTCTCCACTACAAGTAGTGGCCCCAATTAAGTAACCACTCGCCTTAGACACACTTGCCTAGACACCACAAAATCAGGTTAGGATCAACGGCTGATTCCTACAGCTAGTCCTCTGTCCCATTGAGCGCGACGTCCTTAGGGCTGAGTCTAGTATTTTTTAATTAAATGAAGGTCAATGCATATGCCTTATGTGATTTCTGGGGTCCTGGGAAGGGTGATGAAATCCCCACCCAATCTGGATTGGTTTCAAGCCCCTTAAAGTCCGATTAAAAATATGCAAAGCAGTAACAATCACTTGCAATCAATTTTTATTTTTTAAGCGCGGCGCAAAGAATCCCGCACAAGATCAATTATTGGAAGGGGGAGAGAGATTTTAGCGCGAAGAATCATGCAGGAGATTTGACAGAGAAGATATTGGGATTTGCAGAAGAGGAGAGAGAAAGCTCACAGAGAATTTTTTCAAGCGCTGAATCGACTAGGGAGCGGCAGTTCCGCGGCCAGAAGGGTGGTAGAGCGGCGGTTCCGCGGTGGAAGAAGAGGATCAGCCCTCCAAATTTTGCTGACGTCACCAACGCACCGCGTTTCCGCGGCGGGAACAAGCAATTGCGGCGGTTCCGCGGTCTTCCTGTTGAATTGGCCCTCCAACCTTCTTCTGTTGTTCTGTTGTGGAATTTCTCTGTTGTTCAGATCTTCAGTTTTCTGTTTCGATTTCTGGATCTTTTCAGATCTGAATTTGTTCTGCGGTCCTGCAAAATTCACACTAAAAATACCCTTCACAAAATAAAAGATGATAAATTTTTATGTTTTTTTTATTTTTCAGTTTTTATGATTTTTTTTAATTTTATATTAACCCGAAATTGCAAAAAGAAAATAACACGCCATCCCCGGCAACGACGCCATTTGATTTTGTATGTCAAAGAATAATTTATAAACCGCAATCAAGAACGGCGTCGCTTGCTAGCTAGCTGGTGAGTACGGGTCGGTCCACAGGGATTTTGTGAATTTCCTAATTGTTCTAACGAGTTAATTCCGATTGGTGTCGGATTGATTAAATCTAAAAACTAAAGTTTATCTAGATCTAAATCTTGCTAGGGTTAGGTTTAGGTTAAATTTGGAAATGCAAAGATTTCCCACCGCTTTCAATACCCAAATTAAGATCTATGAGGAGTTATGGTAATTATTAATAAAGTGGATTAGTACCATCGGGAGGAAACGGTGTTTCTTCCTCTAGCTTCTTGTCCTTTCTTTCTTAATCATTACCCTAACCTCCATGGAAAACACGCTCAACCGAGCCTTTATACTACGGTATCACCGCTACCTCGTGGGATAGGGTGCCGTAGGGAGCGGTGTGTGCATGTATGCATGGAGTCCTATAAAAACGTGTGATGGGAAAGAAAGGGGTAAGAGATCTTCATCTCTCAAGCCTTCCTCAAAGCTCACCCTAACAAGCGAGGAGACTACTCGCTCATTAAGGAATTTAAGAACATTTCTAAACTATCAAACTAGGGCAAATAATTAAAAGATCTAAGTAGGGCAGATAAAAAATTACCTAGGGCAAGAATTGAAAACTTACTCCTAATTTTATTTGATGCTCTCCTCCTTCTTTACAGAAATTTTAAATTTGGATTTACAATGAGGCACAAGAAGAGGCATTCCTAATACAAGATTTAGGGTCCCTATTTATAGAGGATAGAAACCCTAGGTTTACAATCGCCGCATGCATGCTTTTACAAAAATGCCCCTAGATAGACTAGTCAACGCGCCGCCAGCCGCTTCCAGAAGTTTCTACCAATACGTGTCATACACGGCCGCGGAACCGCGGCCATAGGCCAGGTTTGGCCGCGGTTCCGCGGCCAAACAGTGAGCTTGTGTCTTCAATTTTGCTGTGCTGGTTCTGCTTCTCTTTGTCTTCCTATTTCTTTGGTTGGTTCTTCATAATGTCTTATGGTTCTCTTCCAGATCTCTACAGTGAGTAATGTCATGGACTTTTCCGTCTGCTTCGTGTTGAAGTCTTCAACCTTGAGCTGCCTTTATACTTTGTGAACTTGTTTATTGATTTTCGTTATTCTCCAAATTGTAGGCTTGATCAAGATTCTTCCATTTGTCGGTCGTAGTCTCACTTTGTATCATCAATTTCACTGTTTTTATTCCAAGAACCTGTAACCTGCAACTATGTAGCAGATATGGGTCAAAAGCACCTGTTTATTTGTAAACTGAATAAGAATGGGAAATATAATAATGCAATATTATGATATGAACAGGTGCCACTCAAGAACGCGTAAACTGCATCGCGCCAAGTCAAAACAAAAGGCATAATCTACAGGCATCAACCACATATCATACAAGACAATAAGGAGAACATTTGATTCTCATCCAGTTAAGCGTTCGAAGCGTACCCATTCATGTATGCGGGAAAAAGTTTAATGCATAAAATAAACACATGGAAGAAAGTTGATCATTCATACTCCATAAAATTCTTACGGCAATGAAAACGGTCAACAAAAACATCATTAAAATGTTTATAATGGTAAGACATCAAATCCAGGACATGGATTGAGAAATTCAAAAGTTAGGCCATCCAAAAATTTTCGGGCCTCTCGAACCATCTTCGTGTGCATCTTTTCACGATCACAAGCGTCAGGATCCCCACTAATGTCCTCCGCCCTCCGATAAGCAGCGAGTATCGCCTCCTGTTGAAAAGCTTGATGTAGGATATCAACAAGGTTGTCCCGCCTTTTCTTTGAGATTGGGCCCATCGGATACACTGAGTGCACCTTATCTTCGACGTCATCCAATGCCTTAAGCGGCATGCCTTGATAGAATAAAGGAAGCGCTTTCCAGATCGCTCTCACGATGAGCTTCAAAAGAGCGGAAAGACGAGGAAGCAGTCGACCATTGTACGCATCAAACCGACCCATAACTTCAGCGCACTGAGCGTTTGTAAATTCTTGGTTTTGGGAACGGCCGAGTGCACGAATGTCTCCGTAAGAAATAATCTCATCAAGATCATACAGATGAGCGGCCATAACGTCTGAAAAAAGAAAATCAGTGAGAGTTAGTGGACAGACTGATTAAGAAAAAGCTTATTGAAACAGACAAGAGATTTAAACAACTCTTGATATCCCCAAGGAGGAAATAAGTACTAATTAAATCACCCAATGAATTTAATTCTGTGCAATTAAGGAAGAAATCCTAAAAAGGATTTCGCATTTAATGAAAAGGTTCCTCAGGCCAAGGAGTTAAACTCCTCGAGAGCAATGCTCTGCAGACAGGAATGACACTTGTCAAAGTCAATTATGAGGGGAATTAAAAATTCCCCGAGTGTTCTAAGAGCCATGCTCTGTAAGAATGATGGAATAACCCATCAGAAAACTTAAAGTAAAGTTTTTAATGAAGTAAAATTCCATGATCTTCAAGATCCATGAACAAACTCTTAAGAGTTCTTTATGAAAGCTTAATAAATCTACATAATTTGAAAGAGCAAAGCTCTGATTATGGGTTAAGAAACCCTAAGGAAGATCTAAGATCTAACAAGAGCAAAGCTCTGTTGAGAAACCCTAAAAAGGTTTTCTTGAAGATCTATGATCTAAGTAGAGCAAAAGCTCTGTTAATGGGTGAAACCCTAGATTATTGACTAATTTCTTCAAAAGATTTGATATTTTACCTAAAAATTTGACAGAGTTCTGTCTCTAAGAGAGTTCTTAATACAGATAGCTATGCTCTAAAGGAGAAATAATTCTCAGAAAACAAGAAAGAAGATGAACAGAGATCATCTCAAAGGCCAAGGGTCCTATTTATAGGCACTGAAATGCCATTTCAACTTCTGAGTTGATCCAATGGCAGAGATGCTGCCACCGCTGCACTCACGTGTAGGCCACGTGAGCGCAACTGTGGTGGGGCATTTGTTTCCCCCAATCAGAGCAAAGCTCTGTTCAAATTTTCAAATTTTAAAATGAAGCAGCGCTTCATAAAGCGCCAGCAAGCAGCGGTCACGTGCAAAACACGAGTGCGCTCGCGCAAAGAGCGCCAGCGCTCTGAAGCAGCGCTCACGTGCAAAGCACGAGTGCGCTAGCGCTAGAACTAAGTGTCCTCCACCGTTGGATCAAAGATCCAACGAACATGATTAAAAATCATCAATTGACCAGAACAAAATTCTGTTAAAGAAAGATTCCTCAAAATCTTTCCAAACAAAAAGATTGTGCTCTGTAAATCAGAGCACCGTTGGATCAATGATCCAAAGGTGATTAAAAATTACCAAAATACAGAATAAATTCTGTATGGGGAAAATTTCCCAATCTTGTTAAAATCAAGAAGATTGTCTTCTGTAAAACAGAAGCCTTTGGATCAAAGATCCAATGGGGGAGACATCCTCAAATCAATCAGAGACAAGATCTCTTTAACTGATTGAACAAATCAGCCTTCACTATAAAAATAACCTAAGACTTCAAGTCTCGGAGACAGAAAGAAAAATAGAGGAACCCCCTATAAACTTTGAGAAATCTCAGAAAGAAGAGCAAGCTCTCGGTAGAAGAAGAACTTTTCTTCAAGGTAAAAAAAAACAGAGATAAGAAAAATCTCATTAAAGAAGAAGAATATAATTCTTCTCACAGATCATAGATCTATAAGACTAAGGTCTTTTACAAAAAGAGATCATGAACATCTCATTATGAAAAAGGGGGGAGAATAATTCAATTCTCTTAGGATCACAGATCCATAAAGGCAAATCCTTTCACCAAAATAAGAGATTGAAACATCTCCTATAAAATAAGAACTTTGTTCTTAGAACATTAAGACAAAGTCTCTTATAAACGAGAATTTATTTCTCTGATCATAAAACTGATCAGAAGCGCTTCTGCGCTCTTTGACTGGCGCACAGTGCCGAGCGCACCACGTGCTCCTCACGTGTGCGACATTTAACAAATAGCGCCTTCCGCTCATAAACTGGCGCTCGGCGCCAAGCGCACCATGTTCTCCTCACGTGTGCGCTATATCACAGAAGCGCTTTGCACTCATTAACTGGCGCTAGCGCCAAGCGCGCCACGTGTTCCTCATGTGTGCGCTGATAAAACATAAACCATTTTTAAATAAAGCCCAGAGCTATAATGAATGCTCAGCATCCAATAAAAGACAAAAAGATTGTCAGAACTCAAACCAATGCTCAGCATTGTTAAATGTTTAAAATTTTAATGGGCCGAGCCCAAAGTGGTCACAGAACCCTAACTCAGATTAATTGAGACCATATGCTCATAAATCTTTGATCTTAATCCCAAATTGGACTACAGATCTCCCAAACAACATCGGTTCAAGGGTACATCTCCGCACTCCTCTGATATATGTTTTTGTAATCCTTCAATGACTTCAGAGAGGTGACGGGTCCCGACAACCAAACATTCCACGGACTGTGGGGTCCTTAAACTCATGGACTATGATATCCTTAAACTTTACAGACTATGACGTCTTTAAACTACGGACTGTGGGGTCCTTAAGCCCATGGACTATGATGTCCTTAACCTCGGACTGTGGGGTCCTTAAGCCTATGGTAAGCCTATGGACTATGATGTCCTTAACCTCGGACTGTGGGGTCCTTAAGCCCATGGACTATGATGTCCTTAAACTTTACAGACTATGACTGTTTACCCCAATCAGAGCAAAGCTCTGTTCAAATTCCGAGGCGGGAGATGAAGCAACGCTTCATCTTCCCCCAATTAGAAACAAAGCTTTGCTTTGAAAATTTAAACTTCAATAAATGAAGCAACGTTTCGGATCCTTTGCACTGCGCGGGACGCGCCACCTGTCTGGCGCAGATGCATTAGCGCAGCGTCCAAGAAGGCGTGCCTAATTAGAGCAAAGCTCTGTTAAAGGAAATGCCGCGCCGCGCTCTATGCTGTGCGACCCGTGTCAGCGCAGCTGCGCTGCACGACACGTGTCTGTGCTGATGCGCTAGCGCAGCTGCGCTGCGCGACACGTGTCAGCGCAGATGCGCTAGCGCACATGCACCGTTTCATAAAAAGGGGGGCTAAGTGCCAAAGGCAATTTATCCTTGCAAAATTACATGCACTTAATAATAACAAATTAAAATCATACGATGCACAATCACAACAGAGAACTAAAATAAAAGAACCCTTAACAGACAATGAAGTACTTGATTAAAAAGAAAAATACTTATTCATTATTATTGTTATTACATTTAAAAAAGATCACCGAATACGGGATCAGAGAGATAAGGGTTCACAAAAAGAAAAAGAAGATTATTCAACTCCCTCTCCGTCTTCTCCATCACATCGAAGCGGCGATCTTCCTGAGGGGTAGCCATCCAACGGTCGACGCCGCACTTCTGGGAAAAAAGTGGCGATGACAACCCGACGAGCCCGTATTTGGCTCAGCAAGTGGAAGAAGAAGTCCTTCAGGGCTTTGGTGATCAAGTGCGCTTCGAGAAAGCACTCAATCTTATCCTCGGCGGCATCCAGCATCGCCGAGGACATCTCTGCTGGAGGAGAGGGAATGTCGGCGAGCACCGAGGCAAGGATCATCCGAAGCTAAATGGAATTCGGAGGGAGAGGAGACCCCACACGAGTCAAAAGCTCGTGCATTGCGGCATCGCATTGCTCGTCCGAGAGAGAAGGGTCCACCAGGCACGCGGCAAAACGGGGAACGATGTCCCGAATCGGCACCTCCCATGGTTGTCGGCTGGCATGAGGGCGGTTGCAAGCCATGATCGAAGAAGTTCTCTGAAGATGAGAAAAGAAAAGGCTCAGCCTTGACTTATATATATAGACCCAAGCACAGAAAATCCTGTACATAATGAAATCATTTCCAAGGCCCAGGAAATCAGAATTTTGGAAATACAAGTTTGACTTGAAAAAAGGAGATGAAAAGATATCTCAGGCGAAGCGACACTTCCGATTTTTACAAAAATCTAAGCTTTAATAAATGAAGCAACGCTTCAGATCTTTTGCGCTGCGCGCAAAGCGCCACGTGTCAGAAGCTGATACGGCAGCGCAGCGCCCAAGGCAGTGCGCCTAATCAAAGCAAAGCTCTATTTTAAGTAAAATTAAAGAAAGCAACGCTTCAGTTGCGCAAGCACTGCGCTGCGCGACACGTGTCAGCGCAGATGCGCTAGCGCAGTTGCGCTGCGCGACACGTGTCAGCGCAGTTGCGCTGCGCTGTGCGCTGCGCGACACATGTCACGCGCTGGAGCATTTGCGCCAAACAGAATTAAGATTTTAAATAAATCTTTCTGTTCTTGTTAAAACAAGAAGATTTTCTTCTGTAAAACAGAAGCCCTTGGATCAAAGATCCAACGGTGGGGAAAATTCTCCAAATCACTCAGAGAAAGATCTCTTTAACTAATTTATGGGCATTATAAAAAGGACCCCAAGCCTCAATTCAAAGGCATCAACATTTTTCTTGAAAAAAGTCAAGAGCTTCAAACAGAGAGAGAACTCTGAGAAAATTCCAAAGAAAAAGGTAAAAACCTTCAAGAGAGAGAAGAAATCTCTTTTAATAAATCATTGATCTAAAAACCAGATCAATGATCTTCACATAAAAAACAGTGCTTTGCACTTCTTATGAACCACTGGTTCGTTAAAACAAGAAAACAACAAAAATAAAAAAAAAATAGTGCTTTGCACTTTTATGAACCTCTGGTTCTTGAAATAAAAAGAAAAACTTATTTTTCTTTGATCTAAATTAGATCAAGAAATCAAATAGTGCTTTGCACTTCTGTTCTTGAATCTAAAAGATTCTTAGTGCTTTGCACTTCCAAACTGCGCTGTTGCGCTCTTGGGAAAGCGCCACGTGTCAGCATCTGAATCACTTACGCTATGAGCTTTGAAATAGAGCTTTGCTCTCTGTAATTGGCGCAACTTACCAAGGTGCGCCACGTGTCAGCAGCGCAAGCGCAGCGCACTGCGCTTGCATGACACGTGTCGTCATCACAAGCGCTTGCGCTCTCTGATTGGTGCAAAGCGCCTGAAAATGCAATGCATTTTATGAAGGGCCAGGCCCAATTAAAAGACCAAACAGGCCTAATTAAATTGATGCTCTGCATCATTTATAAATGGGCAAAGCCCAAACTAAATAATAAAAATGATATGCAGACGCCTTGCAGAGCCCAAAATAAATTGATGCTCTGCATCTTTTATAGGCAGAGCCCAAACAAAAGAATAGAAAATAATGCAATGCATTATTTAAAAATGGGCCAAGCCCTAACACAGGTCTAACAGACCAAAAACAAATAAAAGACATTGAATACTTTTCAACTGGACTTAGCCCAATCATGGCCGTAAGTCCTCAAATTAAACTGACTGAGCGAGATTGCTCCCTTAAATCAATTTATATCCGGTTCGAGGGTACATCTCCGAGCTCCTCTGACACCTCTCATTGTAATCCTTCAACGACGTCAGAGAGGCGACGGGTCCCAATGACCACACATGAATATGGACTGCGGGGTCCTTAAACTCGTGGATCGAAACGTCCCTAAACTAATATTGGACCGAAACGTCCCAAAACTAATATTGGACCGAGACGTTCTTAAACTAACATTGGACCGAAACGTCCTTAAACTAATGATGGACCACCACGTCCCTAAACTGGCGATGGACCGAAACGTCCTTAAACTAATGATGGACCACCACGTCCCTAAACTGGCGGAATGCGGACCACCACGTCCCTAAACTGGAGCATGGACCGTAACGTCTCTAAACTACCTATGGACCACTACGTCCCTAAACTGGAACAATAGAGCCTCCAAATGCTCTTTTGTCGGATCGAAACGGTCCCGTTTAAGTTGATCTTAGCCCCAAACACGGCTAACGTATCCTTAAACACTCAAATGAACAATAAAATTCCAAATCAACCTTGGTTCAAGGGTACATCTCTGAACTCCTCTGACATCCGCCGTTGTAATCCTTCAACGACGTCAGAGAGGTGACGAGTCCTGAAGGCCATATATTAAATGAATCATTACGTTAAGTTGATCTTAGTCTCAAACAGGACTAACGTATCCTTAACGAACGTTTAAGTTGATCTCAGCCGCAATACGGCTAACGTATCCTTAAACTAAAAACACCAAACCCAAATTTAAGTAAATACGGATTTGGACTAATCCACGTCCTACGGGTGACGTCATTACTCAGTCTCCGTATACAATCCACGGGCACCCACAAACAAAACAAACACACACGACACGAAGTGAAATTCTGGAGAAGGAGAAAGTTGTTACCGCGATACGGTAGCGTAATTAACTGCAGGGGCTTGCGCCTGCAGGGAAGAGCGTCCCCACAATCAAAAACCCCTCAAGCGAGGGGGAATCTGACGAAGTCTGCTACATCGGCCGCATCCGTCTAAACCTCCGATACACGGTGC
The DNA here is from genome assembly GCA_030015575.1 of Agapanthus africanus. Lineage (NCBI taxonomy): Eukaryota > Viridiplantae > Streptophyta > Magnoliopsida > Asparagales > Amaryllidaceae > Agapanthus > Agapanthus africanus. The sequence continues at coordinate 138,045,164 of CM057341.1, forward strand.
CATAAATCAACTTGGCATCTTCGGAGAGGTGGACGGATAAAACCAAATAGCATCTGCCCCGAATCTCAGCGTCAGGACATCGCGGTCCTGTGCGCCGCCGTTCGGAGGGAAACAATGACGTCTTTAAACTACGGACTGTGGGGCCCTTAAGCCCATTGACTATGATGTCCTTAACCTCGGACTGTGGGGTCCTTAAGCGCATGGACTATGATGTCCTTAACCTCAGACTGTAGGGTCCTTAAGCCCATGGATTATGATTTCCTTAACCTTGGACCGTATTGTCCTTAAAATAATGGACCGCAATGTCTCTAAACTAAACAATAGAGCCCAAATGCTCTTTTGTTAGATCTAAACGATCCTGTTAAGTTGATCTTAGTCTAAAATTAGACTAACGTATCCTTAACAAGCGTTTAAGTCGATCTTAGTCTTAAATGAGACTAATGCATCGTTAAACCCAACCCCAAACCCAAATCTAAGAAAATACGGATTTGGACTAATCCACGCCCTACGGACGACAACATAAATTAGTCTCCGTATACAATCCACGGGCAACCAAAAACTAAACAAACATACACGACACGAAGTGACCATCTGGAGAAGAAGAAAGTGGTTACCGCGATGCGGTAGCGTAATTATCTGTAGGGGCTTGCGCCTGCAGGGAAGAGCGTCCCCACAATCAAAAACCCCTCAAATGAGAGGAAATCTGACGAAGTCTGCTATATCGGCCGTATCCGTTTAAACCTTTAATACATAGTATCATAAATCAACTTGGCATCTTCGGACAGGTGGACGGATAGCACCAAATAGAATCTGTCCTCGAAGCTCAGGCCGGACGTCCCAATGTCCCGGTTGCGTCCTTTGGGCGGAGAACAACACTTGGAACTTAACGTTAACATAGTGACCATATATAGACCTATAGTATATACTTACCCATGAACATATACCCTTACTCGATATATATATATATATATACGTATATACGTATATATATATATATTCTACAATTGTCATTTTCATTACTCTTACTTTATTCCTTGGGACTTACCGAGCGCTAGTTCGCTGACGGGCATTTCACACACTTTTCTTCTCTTGGAATGTTCGTCAGATACAATTGAGACGGAGAAAGTGGAGGCCACAGAGGAGGACTACAACCAGATCGCTACTCAAAACTAGCTCAGCTTCACTTTTCTTAAGTTTATATATGCCACATATTTAGGCATTTTCTTTTATTGTATTTACTTTCCAGCTGAAACTCATGTACCTGTAAATATTTGAAGTTGAATGTAAACAAAGATATTTGTTGAAAAAATTTACAGTCTTCATTTATTCTTTCATTGTGTATTATTGTTCCAATACGCTTAGTATATTAATTTAGGGAATGACCTTCTCTGGATAAATATACCGCGGGCTTGCCACGTCATCATTTCTGCCTACTGGGAAGCGGAGCGTGGAAGGTTTTATTGGTGGCCCATGCAGGTCAGTTCTGCATAAAGTCGTAAACAATATAGCAAAAGAATTAATAAATTCAACAAACATTTACATTCCTTTCATTTCAAAATCCTTGAATCTATCCTAACCTATCTTTTATATCAAGGTGATGGACTCTCCGAACAATACCGGCACAAACGTCAACGGCAATACTCTACCGCCTATGCTATCACCATCACCTATCGTTGCATCTCCTATCAACGAGTAAACGGTACTTCTTGAGGCTATCAAGAGCCTATTGGAGGGTCAGCAGCAGCAGACTGCTATCCTTATGCACCGTCCCGAAACCGAAACACCCGGAGTTAAGCAGTTTCGGGCACTGCACCTAAAGAACTTCTCGGGTAAGGAGAGCCCGCTTGAGGCAGAAGAATGGGCTCAAGCGATCGAGGATGATCTGGCAGCGGCTCAAGTGCCAGATATAGCTTGGGTGAAAGTTGCTAAGTTGCAACTGAGAGATAACGCCAGAGTTTGGTGGAAGGCTGAGGAGAGACGTCTCGCGTAACCGATAGAATGGAAAATATTCTGAGACCTCTTTGATGCCAAGTACTTTCCAAAGACCGCCCGCTTTGACATGGAGCAACAATTCATCCATCTACATCAAGGCTCGATGTTGGTCAATTCAGTGGATGAATATGATGTTGAGTTTACCATGCTCAGCAGATAAGATATAGTCTCAAATTCAATTTTCTGATCTCTTTCACAACACGGTTAACACAAGGCCGTAACAGGTTTGCCACACACCTTATTCCTACCGCTGAGATCCGGGCACGATGATTTCAGTAAGGGTTGGACCCCGAAATCCAAGCTGCCCTCGCTACAGGGAATTTCACAACCCATGAGCTTGCTTTGAAGGCTGCTAGACACTATGAGGCGATTGTGAAGAAGAAGGGCAGGCCGCAGACTGCCGGTGTGAAACGCCCTGTGCACCAGATTACAGGAGGGGACTCTTCTAGGCCAGCCTTCAATGGAACATTTCGGAGGCCAGTAGGTTTGTTCGCCAACAACAGGCCAGACTTTTGCATCTACTGCAATAGAAAATGACATCTTGTGAAGTATTGTCATAGGGCGAACAACTTGTGTCTGATCTATGGGTCTTCTACTCACGCTATTGGAGCATACCCCCAAAACCAAGGACCTAACAACCTATTGGGATTTCACCCGCGCGCGTAAATGTGCATATTTTAGAAAAGCGATATAAAACCGCAAGTGCACGGCGCGTTGTAGCGAGCTGGCAAGTACGGGTCGATCCGCAGGGAATTGGTGATTAGGTTTTGTTGCTTAAGCTTCGAGAAATAAAGAATTAGGTTTGTTGTCACGAAATATAAAAATATGAAAATATAGAAACAAGTTAAAGAAGAAAGGAGGCCATAGCTTTAGCTCAGATGGTTGAATCGCGGCGATTTCTTTGACGCTCCCTTAGTCATGAGTTGTTCGTCCTTGTGTCGATCCCGACGTGAAGCATGATTTGTCAAGGCGATTGCGAAGCACATCAAGTTATCGGATTTCGACACAAAACACGAAACTAATCCGTCTTGTTCACTTACCATTTGTATGTCCAAGCTTGAAGTATCAACACTAAGCATAAGGGTTAGCAAGTATACGACAACATCAAAAACGTAAATTAGCAAGTGAGAGCAAGTAGTTTTAGTGTTAACTTTGCTAAGTGTTTGTGATAGTATAGGGTATATGAAACCAAGAGGTTTGTCAAGCCACTTGATCACAAAATACCATATCTAAACTTAGCAAACTTAACACTAAATTGATTTTAACTTAAACATTGTAAAATGGGGGTAAAGGTGTGAATATGGTATATGAAAAGGTTATATTGTAACCATGGTTTCAAAATACCATATCACATCAATACATAAAGCAATCTTTAAGTTAGAATCACATTATAAGCATATTAAATATTAACAAGAGGAGGAGGAAGGTAAAGCCATTCATCTCACATCTTTACCATCACCACAACCAAAGATATTACTCAAGCATGATGAAAAGAAAAGCAAATAACAAAAAAAGATAAACAAAGCAAAAGGAAAGAAATTATATTAACACTTGAATGAGTTGAGATACAAGGTGTTGGTTACTTGTTCAACCTCCATAATGAAGCTCTCAAAAGAAAGCTCCAAGAGAGAAAAAGAAGAAGACACCAAGCATAGGCTCACATAACTCTCAACCTAAACCAAAAACTAAGTCTAAAACTAAAGAATGGAATTGGATATTTACATATGCCCCTCTCTATAAATATGTTATGGTATTTATAAGCTCAACACCAGAATAAAAAAACAATATAAACAGGATGATGTGATGCTTAGAATTGACCAGAAGAAAAATGGGGAACATTGGAGCAAAGGGGCCCGGTAGTGCCGGTTTTGGGGAGGGTTTCGCCGGTCGGGTCTGGGGCTTTGGGGCTTGTGTTGGTATGGTGAACTCGAGTCCTCTCCAATATCCCCCTGGTGCTGTTTGATTTATTTATAAACCCATGGTTAGTACTCAGGAATTTTGGAGGGAAACTTGATGCTTTATATCACATCACATCTTTTAGCATTTAACACTCACACATGCCCACTTGCACAAGTTGTGCCAGGCAGCCCCCACCATGGTCCAAGTCTCAAAAAGCATGTGCACACTTGTAATGTGTTGGACCAAAATTATGTACACTTTATTGTTTGCAAAAGAACTCTTTAGATAACGATCAGTTTTCTATTGCAGTGTCGGCTCATAACTGTCATATCCGTGACTTTGAGTATGTTTTCCAGTGTTTTGTCATGAATACCTGTAAGCTGTATTTACTGAGCAGTAATAGTACCGATATATACAAAATTGATAATGAATGAGTGGTATTAAAATGCAGTTTTCTGTGATGAACACAGCCCTCTAGCTAGACCGGCGATCCAAGCTCCTCCTACCCAGTTAGCTTTACAAGATCCAACTCCCCGCACCTAGACCATTCAACCCCAATGCAGAGTGTTTAACCAAGTACAGAGAAAAGTGTCGAGATGCCAAGCATTCACTATGTCGATCGAAGAGGCTGAAGCTACGGGTTAGGTTATCACTGGTAAATGTCTTCCCTATTATCTTTCAAGTCCTTTCAATTCATAGTCATCTTATATCTGTTATACCTAAACATATCCCACACGACTTAGGTACAATCTTAGTAGCCTCCCTATCTGCACTTGTGCCCTTCGACACAGGGGCATCGCATTGCTTTATGTCGCAACGGTTCGTCTGAAATCATGCGATCCCAGTTAAAACGCTCGTATCCAGCTGGGACGTTAGTTCGGGGAACAGCGTTCTAAAAGCAACTTTGGGATACGATCTGTGTCCAGTGGTCGTTTGCAATCGAGAATTCTATGAGGACTTCAAGGTGCTGTACATACCGAACTTCTACGTAGTCTTGGGAATGGACTGGCTATGAACTTTCTTCGCTACCATCGACTGTTGCCAAAGGAGGGTAGTGTTTGAAATACCAGATCACCCAGTGTTTTACTTCAAAAGCGGAGACCGGACCTTGGAGCCTAGCATCTATAGAGTAAAACCAAAGAAGGCAGAAATTGCAGCGTTGCAACTGGAAGGATCGAAGCCAGAGGTAGTTCGAGAGTGCGAGGATGTATTCCCAGAAGATATATCAGGTTTCCCTCCCAATCGAGCTCTTGAATTCAACATTATTTTGCAACCCGGCACACAACCAGTAATAAAAGCTCCATACCGATTAAGTCCAGAAGGATTGAAGGAAATCCGTATTCAGTTAGACGAACTTCTAAAGAAAGGTTAGATCCGTCCCAGTACTTTAAGTTGGGGATCTCCGGTGCTATTGGTGAAGAACAAGGAAGGTACCAACAAGATGTGCGTGGATTATCCAGCTCTGAACGAGGTGACAATTAAGAACAAGTATCCACTACCCCGCATCGATGACCTTTTCGATCAGTTAAGTGGGTCTTGTGTCTTTTTGAAGTTAGATCTACGTTTAGGATATCATCAGGTGAAGGTCAAGGAGTCCGACATTCCGAAGACAGCATTTAGGACTCGTTATGGTTATTATGAATATCTTGTAATGCCATTTGGAGTGACCAATGCACCTGCCCTCTTTATGAACTTGATGAACCAAGTTTTCCGAGAATACTTAGACATGTTTGTTGTTATCTTCATCGACGACATTCTGGTGTATTCAAAGAATCGGAAAGAGCACGCCGAGCACTTCCGGATTTTTCTGGAGACATTACGACAATATCAGCTCTACGCCAAGTATAAAAAGTGTGAATTTTGGCTAGATCAAGTCAGATTTCTTGGACATATCGTTTCAGGAGAAAGACTCTCTGTGGATCCAGCTAAGATGTCAGCTGTCAGCGAGTGGCCGACACCAAAGACGGTGAAGGATATAAGAAGTTTCTTTGGCTTAGCAGGACACTACCGACGATTCATTGAAAGATTCTCAAAGATCGCAACACCCCTGACCAAGCTCACACGTAAAGACGAAGCATTCGTGTGGTTAGAAGCATATGAGAAAGCTTTTGTAGAACTCAAGATGAGATTAACCTCCGCTCTTATTCTCGTAATACCGGATCAATCTGGAGGATTCGATGTGCATTATGATGCGTTCGGTAAAGGATTAGGATGTAGGGTTACTAGGCACATACAAGAGGTTCCACAAGGCATCAACCATGCTAAATTCAAATTTTCCGGTGCCGAGAAACCCTAAACTAGATCGTTAACTAGAGATTAGGCGAAAGAACATGCAAGCAAACTACTTTGCTACTAAGTGAATGGAAATACAACCTTTGTAGATCCGGTCCTCCACTTCTAAATCTCCGTGTTGACGTCCCTCCGCTGCGATCATTGGATCCCGGACTCTAGCGATGGTTTCGTCGGAGAAATGATCGGGCTAGATCATTGACTTCGAGACCGAAGATGATCTACGTCAGGGAGACTCAAACTCAAGCTATTCCTTCACTTGATCAAAAACTTTGTGAAGAGAACACCCTATACTACATGGCAAGTAGTAAAGGATGAAGAAATAGGAAGTGGGTTCACTTTAGAATTGGATTTCTCACTCTTTTTCTCATGGCACCATTGGAGCTAGCAAGCTTTTGTGAGCTTGATGAAGGAGAAGAAGAAGAAAAGAATTAAAAGAATAAAATGAAACTTATCCTTTTAATCATGGCACCATGGTTGAGTTAAGCCCTCATGCTTAACTCATGTAGAGAATTAACCAAAGCAATAGATTAAGGGTTGGGTTAACTAATATCTTGAACAAATGACAAAAGAGTTGACTTTGTCAATGTTTATCAAGCTTCATGAAGCTTGATAACTTTGACCAAAGTCTTACTCTTTTATTATTTGTTAGGAAAATAGTAAACCCTAATTTAATCTTGATTTGGTTCAAGTCTCATACAAACAACTTATTTGTATCATCAAGCATGATACAAACATGTACACTTGCATATATCACATATAAACAATGTGCACATTAAAGTGAGAAAATCAATCTTAAGTGAACCAATACTGGTTAATTTAAAGTAATATATCAAATATATAATTATACATTAAATCATTAAATCAACACTTGATTTAACGATCCGGTCAGATTGTATATAACCGACTAATATCAATAGTAACAACTTATCGAATCAACACTTGATCTGATAACCCGGCTATATCGCATACAACCGATCAATATCATAAATCGCGAGAATAGAATACAGTTCACATACTCGTATTATTCTCGGTCGCGCACATATCTCATATGCGCTCCTATTTCGTTTCGCTTGAGCCAGGAAACCCCTGTGTAGGACTCCAAAGACTCGTCAATACGCCGGCAGTAGGTGATGATCATATCAAACACCCACAAGCCGCAAGCGGTCTGCTAAACGTAACGGCCACCCGGGTATTGAGCGATCAGAAGATCAACGAGCACCGCTCACACTCCTGTGAATCCAACCAGTAACACTACCGTACAGTCCGGTCTCTTCGTCTGATATGTCGCATATCTTGTCTAGGGGTGGTAAACGTCAGACCCCAATAACTTGATAAGTCGTGTCGATATAAGGCTCATAACGGGTCGAGAAACTACTGGTAACACTTACCAGTAAATCCCTAAAGCAGCCTTGGCCAAGGACTTCCTGTTATAGCCAATCGAGCACAGCGCAACATCAACTCCCTATACTGGGAGAGACGAAACCCCTCCTATCGCTCATTGCCTCCATGTGACTCGGGACTGTACCCAAAAACCACCATTTTTCACGCCCTCTTGGACGTGGTAAGGTGGAAATCAAAGCACAGTGGGAATCACACAAGACTCTATGACGATCTCGGGTCTACAGACTAACCTATACCAGTGTCACCAGAGAACTGCCATCTGACATAAGGTATAATACCATCTGGGAGTTCTCGGCGAGTCCGTCCAGTATACCCAGTCTCCACTGAGCACCCGTATATCATCTCTGATGTCAAACACCAATGGATATGGGATCATCCATCGCCCATCTGTATGGGTCGAGAAGGTATACGCTAGTCTACTCTGGTATATCGATGCCCCGTCTCGATACACCCACGACTAGGGACTTTGAAGGATGTACTTATGGACTACCACATCCCCACTAGTATGATCCGCATCATAGTCCAGGTAGTCAAGTACACATCCTAAGGGCTTTACCAACATGTAACAGAGAGACAATCAGTGTACACGTTAAGGTAAAGAGTAAACAGATAGCATACTATCATATCGAGCAAGAAAGTCATCCCTACATATGTCCAAGCATCCACCACAATATACATCCTATGTATAGTAATGGCCTCTAGGGCATACATATAACTAACAATCTCCCACTTGCACTAGGTCCATCTGATAGCAGTGGTTGTAGTATCTCATACTCAACCATCCCATAAAAGTCTCTTTCTGGGAAAAGGCCTTTGTGAGTGGATCCGCCGTGTTGTCCTCTGAGTCTACTCTCCTAATCTCGATCCCCTAGAGATCAACCATCTCCACGATCAGGTGATACTGCCTAAGAATATGTCTGGATCACTGATGGGACGGGCGTTTCTAGGCATAAGCCATAACTCCATTGTCACACAATGGGAGGAACGAAGTTCATCTCATGAACTAATATACACCCAGACTTCTTCTTTGGTAGCATCTTTGGTAACGATGTATCTTGCCTTTAATCGTCTAGTATGCCACGGTATCTAGCTTGGAACTCTTCCAACATACCATCCCTTTACTGAGGGTAAAGACAATGCCTGCGACTGACATTCAGTCATCCTTATCACCCTGGAACCTTTCCAGTGATTCTCCCTAGGATCAATTGATACCATCTCACTACAACTAGTGAGTATCCTAACATCCAATTAGATCTATCTCATAAATCCAAAACCCAGGATTTAGTAGGTATCACTTTGATCCTATATGGAGAATCCTAGTGATAAGCGGAGATTGACTGAGCGTAGCATAGGAAACTCCTTCCCTATCAAGAGTATGTCATACACGTACTCTACGAGGATCACCAGTATACTCCCTATTACCTTTTTGTATATAAAAGGTTCATCTACCATTTTGATGATGTCAAACTCTTCGACTAACTCATCAAAACAAATGTTCCAACTCCGCGATGCCTGCTTTATCACATAAAACATCTCGCACACGTTTCCGCTGCTCCCACTGTTTATGAAGCCCTCTGACTGTGTACTTACAGACTCTCTCTTCTAAAACATCATTTAGAAAAGCAGTCATGACACCCAACCGCTAGATATCGTAGTCATGGTATATAGCCGTGGCAAGTAGGATCTGGATGGACTTAAGCATAGCTACTTAGAAAAGGTTTCATTATAATCCATAGCTGTTCAATGATGCAAACCTTTAACAAGTCTAGCTTTGAAAGTCTCAACTTTTCCATGTACACCAAGTAATCTTCTCAAGATATACGTGCTCCTAATGGAGATTTAACTCTTCAAATAAAGCAACTAAAGTCCATACTTTGTTGGTGTAAAAGGATTCCATCTCAGATCGATAAACATCCAGCCATTCTTACAGAGTCTCACTCCTGATGGCCAGCTCGAAACTAGTTAGGTCATCATCCCATGATGCAATTCTCGCTCCCACTGTCATAGAGAAACCGGAGTATCTCTAAGGTGGGTGAGGAAACCTACTAGATCGGCGGAGAGGCTGAGGTTCGTTGGTTGCTATTGAATCCTTTGGTTCTACCAAATCATCAGCTGCAGTTTGTATAGCTGGACCTCTTTCCAGTTCTACCTCATGTCCTCTAATTTCTTCATAAAAAATTCCCTTTCACAAAGGTGGCATGCTGAGTAACAAAACATCTTTTGTTCCTCGGTTAGGTAGAAGATATTCCCTTGCGTATGCTTGGGATATCCAACAAACTTCTACAGTTTAGACTTTGCCTCGAGCTTGCCTGGATTTTGCCTTTTAGACATAGGCCGGACAACCCCAAATCTTAACTGACTTAAGAGATGGGCTCTTCCCTTTCCATATCTCATATGAAATGGTAGGCATCTGATTTGATCGGAACCCTATTCAATAGGTATGCAGCTTCATAAGTGCATAACTCCCTAAAAGGAAATAGGAAACTCAGTAGTACTCATCATAGAGCGCACCATATCATATAAGGTGTGATTGCTCCGCCCCGACACACCGACGTGCTGTGGTGTATGCGGAGGAATAATGCTGAGAGAGAATCTCATTCTTAGAATAGTCCAGGGATCCCGTGCTACAGTATTCTCCTCCCTCATCACATCAAAGGACATAATACGTATACCCATTTTGGTTCTCTACTTCTAACTTATATTCTGTGAATGTCTCAAAAGGTTCGGACTTGTGTTTCAATAGGAACATATGTCTGAATCTTGAGAGATCATCAGAGAATGTAGTGAAGTACAAAGAACCGGTCTTGGCATGTGTAGACAGGGGACCTTCATACATCAGCATGTATCAATCCCAAGAGTTCACTAACTCTTTCTCTGTTTCCAATAAACAGAGTCATGGTCATCTTATCTCTGTGACATGACTGGCAAGTTTCACAAGATGTAAATTCAAACTAATTTAAATATGCATCTTAATGTAACTTCAGCTAGTTGGGTCGCATTGATATGACCTAGTCTACAATGCCTCAAGAAGGATTCGTTCATTTCTGAACTCTTCCTCTTGTGTGTGTTCTATATACTAAGAACTGTGATTTGATTTAGAACGTCAATGCTTTTAGATAATGTGCCTGAACCGATCAACTCTTGATATAGGAAATGTTCAAAACATTATCCAATCAATACAAAATTATATCCTTCTTTACTAATAAAGATACTGATATGATTTTGTATATCAGGTTCGGTATCTAATGACATTTGTTCAGAATCAATGTATTCAGGTAATACAGGGTGACAGTGACCAACAGACTTGGCTGCAACACTTGCACCGTTTTCTATCTCATGAAACTTATCACCCGTTCTCAGTTTTTTACCTATCTGTAGCCCATGTAACAGATTACATATGCGGGATTCTGATCCGGTATCTCATACCCAGGACGTAAAGGATACTGAGAAACAGTTCTCTGTAATGAACACACCCGAAGAAGATGCATCATCATGCACTTTCTTCGTTTGGACGGCACGGGAATTCTGGTAATCCCCTATTTCCTGCTCTGTCTTATAACAATTATAAGTTGGAGCGGGACCAACGTTCCCCGGTTCAGTATAACAAGCGGGTTCGGTCAATATATCCATTTTATTATCTTGATTAAGGCGTGACATGGTCGCTACCTGGAGAGAGAGAGAAGAAAACACTCTGCGTACGCTCTTGCAAGATCAGATTGGTTATTATTTTATCTAATTAGGATGGCTCCCACTATTTTTATCAAATATTCCTTCAAACCCTAAAAGGAAAGACTAGCCGAGATTAATTACACGCTACAAGTTCGCCAATCTTTCAGCCAGGCCAGTGTCGGTACTTTGAGGGAGGTCCCCCGTGCTTTCGCACGAACCTAATTAATGTAAACCTTGTTTTCCCAGAGGCGTAACCCCGTTGACACCTTTCTAGACACCTACTTGATCGGTTAATTGTAATGTGTAAAACTCTCCCAGGAGTAACTCTTACTCGCGGTGGGTATCGGGATCCAACTATCTCATAGAAGGTATGCAATCTCATTGCAAATTTAAACACTTGAAATTCCCAATAATATTTTGCCCCTAGCAGCTATATGATCTTAACATAGTCAACAAATCATAAGTGCTAGTCAAGTTCAACCCGTCATTTCCCAATTGAATTAAACCCACCCGTACGACCCTTAACATAGTCAACAAAGTCGCACGACTACCCTAATCCAATCGCATCATATGCTTATACAGATAAGCACTAATTAGCTACCGCAAACTACGCCTTAATATAGTCAACAAACGTAGCCCGAATACTAACTAGTACTTATCTGAAATGACGGAGGGCTACATTAGGTTTTTAAGAAAACCCTTTGCGTAATGAACTTGATATCGTTGTAGAATCGAATGATTTTAAAATGGAGTGCTTTAGAGGCCTTTCTAGTTTTGCTAAAGGGGTCACTCCCGGTGAAGGGATCGTCGGCCCTTTCCTCATCGAGTAAGGTGCAGGATATATCATATATACCGCTGTGCAAAGCAAGAACTATAGGAGCAATCAAAAGACAAACCGAGGGGTGTAGCATCTGCCAGTTATTGCTAAAGGGGTCACTCCCGGTGAAGGGATCTCGGCCCTTTCCTTATCGAATAAGGTGTAGGATGTTCTACAAGGAACACCGCGATGCAAAGCAAGAACTGTAGCTATCTGTTTTTGAAAATTCGATTCTACAACATCTTTTAGGTTTCTTTTTCTTTCATTAATCATATTAATGAAGTCCCATCATTTAAATCACCTAAACATCACAGATAAATACGACGTACACTTATGCCATCCGCATTCGCCTCGATGTCCCCTCGTGCACCGTTAGGTTAGGTAACTAACGACAGAGCGGGGCAGGGCTAGCGCGGGTGTAAAACATAAGCAACGTCTATATAATATATCATATATACTATATACAGTATCTATCATCACATATCAAATGATCACATCACAGATATCGCAGCAGAAGAAACATATGAAACATTGGATATACTAGGACGTCCGTGTTTTCAATACAAGCCTGTATAAAACACGGATTCCATGGTCGCGATGAATAGCCAAACCCACACCCCTAGACCCCTACGAGAGTGGCAAGCAACCCTACCAATTCTAGAGTTAGGAGACCCGGACTCGACTCCTCGAGTTGGTCTCCCACTGGACTCTAGAACACGGTTACTTGTGCTCTCCTCCTTGGGTCTATCCTAGTGCGGAAAAGTAAATAATATACATCAACGGTGACATCTTCCGCAACCTGGAAGTGCCCCAATAAAAGAATATTACGTAGAATTTTTTACATGAATGAAAAAGAAAAAACACTCATCTCACATAAAAAACCCCGGTTATTCAAACACGACGATCCAATATAACATATCCAGCAACACATAACATCACATGTCATCAACGTAAGTAATTATGCCCATCCCAATTGTCGTTGACATATAGCAACGAAACCAGCGATATCACATATTACACTTACGGTCGAAGAAAAGAAAGTGTAAAACTACAACAGTTGGAATCCGCAACCTCTTTAGACATCGCATGCCTAACCATCTGAATTCCTTAGACATCACATGCCTAACAATTATAAACCCCGCATTTTATTCTCATTATCGAAAACTCTTTTCAATATCAAGTCGGGCAATTCAACAAGATTCCTGACATTTTGATCGAATGCTAGTCGCAAACTTTAGTAGGCGGCCGCACCCCCGATGCCGTCGATGAAGTGCACCAAGGCGGAACACCGCTGCCGCGAGCACCCGAACGGATGCTTTTGGCGACGGGGTTCTCCTACAGTCACTTGGTCAGGGCTATGGGGTGTGGCTATCTGTTAAGTTTACCCGGCGAATATCCGCGTACGCTACGTGATTGCGACGGACTTTTGATCACATTAAAATTCCGTGGCAACCGATCAAGTGAGACTAAACTGCTATGCTTATAACATCCAATTCAGTTATCTCATAACTACATATGGATTCCAAATATTGTATCACATTCCAGATAAATAGAAAATGTTAAACTTTCCGATCGAACAATCAAACACCCAAGTTTTCCCGAAACAGCTCAACTCTTGAAATAAGTTCAAAAACATCCATTTCATGCCACAGTACCAACGGTCCAGCCGTAGAAGGGTCAAGCCAACGCCTCACATGTGGCACGCTGTACTGCCCCAAACCCTAAGGTTCAAAGGGCAGTTCAAGACGGTCACATAATCGAGTTAAGGTTTGTTGTCTTCTAGAGGGTCCATCGCGTTACTTACACTACTTAGACGTTCTTAAACTACGGAAAAATCCAACATTTGGAAATTTCCCGGCAAGGGAAAAATTGGGTATTTATATCCGGTCGAACTTTTTAACATATTCTAAATAACCGGAAAACATTACGAAATTAAATATTCCGATCGAATCATCGAATACAAAATAAACCCCAGAACACTCAACACTTGAGTCAGAAAAATAATACCCAGAAAATATATAAGCAGCAACTAGAATTACTGTGCAAAAAACCGTCCCTAATACCAACACCTTGCCGCGGAACCGCCGCCAAAGGGGGCTTATTGCCGCGGTTCCGCGGCCATATAGACGAATTAGGGGCTCGTTTTCATGGTAATTCTTAGAAAACCCTACTGAATTTTTTAGGTATTTTTAATATAGAAAAATCCCAGATTTCAAAAATTTTCCAGAGAGGGGGTTAATATGTTGTTTTCGGGTTCGATCGAGGTTTTAACTTTGCAAACACATCGCCTAATGCTCTAGCTAGGCTCTGATACCACTGTAGGGTTACTAGGCACATACAAGAGGTTCCACAAGGCATCAACTATGCCAAATTCAAATTTTCCGGTGCCGAGAAACCCTAAACTAGATCGTTAACTAGAGATTAGGCGAAAGAACATGCAAGCAAACTACTTTGCTACTAAGTGAATGGAAATACAACCGTTGTAGATCCGGTCCTCCACTTCTAAAGCTCCGTGTTGACGTCCTTCCGCTGCGATCATCGGATCCCGGACTCTAGCGATGATTTCGTCGGAAAAATGATCGGGCTAGGTCATTGACTTCGAGGCCGAAGATGATCTATGTCGGGGAGACTCAAACTCAAGCTATTCCTTCACTTGGTCAAAAACATTGTGAAGAGAACACCCTATACTACATGGCAAGTAGTAGAGGATGAAGAAATAGGAAGTGGGTTCACTTTAGAATTGGATTTCTCACTCTTTTTCTCATGGCACCATTGGAGCTAGCATGCTTTTATGAGCTTGATGAAGGAGAAGAAGAAGAAAAGAATTAAAAGAATAATATGAAACTTATCCTTTTAATCATGGCACCATGGTTGAGTTAAGCCCTCATGCTTAACTCATGTAGAGAATTAACCAAAGCAATAGGTTAAGGGTTGGGTTAACTAATATCTTGAACAAATGACAAAAGAGTTGACTTTGTCAATGTTTATCAAGTTTCATGAAGCTTGATAACTTTGACCAAAGTCTTACTCTTTTGTTATTTGTTAGGAAAATAGCAAACCCTAATTTAACCTTGATTTGGTTCAAGTCTCATACACACAACTTGTTTGTATCATCAAGCATAATACAAACATGTACACTTGCATATATCACATATAAACAATATGCACATTAAAGTGAGAAAATCAATCTTAAGTGAACCATTACTAGTTAATGTAAAGTAATATATCAAATATATAATTATACATTAAATCATTAAATCAACACTTGATTTAACGATCCGGTCATATTGTATATAACCGACTAATATCAATAGTAACAACTTATCGAATCAACACTTGATCCGATAACCCGGCTATATCGCATACAACCGATCAATGTCACAAATCGTGAGAATAGAATACAGTTTCACATACTCGTATTATTCTCGGTCCCGCACATATCTCATATGCGCTTCTATTTCGTTTCGCTTGAGCCAGAAAACCCTTATGTAGGACTCTAAAGACTCGTCAATACGCCGGCAGTAGGTGATGATCATATCAAACACCCACAAGCCGCAAGCGGTCTGCTAAACGTAACGGCCACCCGGGTATTGAGCGATCAGAAGATCAACGAGCAAGCCCGCTCACACTCCTGTGAATCCAACCAGTAACACTACCGTACAGTCCGGTCTCTTCGTCTGATATGTCGCATATCTTGTCTAGGGGTGGTAAACGTCAGACGCCAATAACTTGATAAGTCGTATCGATATGAGGCTCATAACGGGTCGAGAAACTACTGGTAACACTTACCAGTAAATCCCTAAAGCAGCCTTGGCCAAGGACTTCCTGTTATAGCCAATCGAGCACAGCGCAACATCAACTCCCTATATCGGGAGAGACG
Organism: Agapanthus africanus; assembly: GCA_030015575.1. Lineage (NCBI taxonomy): Eukaryota > Viridiplantae > Streptophyta > Magnoliopsida > Asparagales > Amaryllidaceae > Agapanthus > Agapanthus africanus. Next base: position 138,061,114 of record CM057341.1, read on the forward strand.
AAACCCCTCCTATCGCTCATTGCCTCCATGTGACTCGGGACTGTACCCAAAAACCACCATTTTGCATGCCCTCTTGGACGTGGTAAGGTGGAAATCAAAGCACAGTGGGAATCACACAAGACTCTATGACGATCTCGGGTCTACAAACTAACCTATACCAGTGTCACCAGAGAACTGCCATCTGACGTAAGGTATAATACCATCTGGGAGTTCTCGGCGAGTCCGTACAGTGTACCCAGTCTCCACTGAGCACCCGTATATCATCTCTGATGTCAAACACCAATGGATATGGGATCATCCATCGCCCATCTGTATGGGTCGAGAAGGTATACGCTAGTCTACTCTGGTATATCGATGCCCCGTCTCGATACACCCACGACTAGGGACTTTGAAGGATGTACTTATGGACTACCACGTCCTCACTAGTATGATCCGCATCATAGTCTAGGTAGTCAAGTACACATCCTAAGGGCTTTACCAACATGTAACAGAGAGACAAATAGTGCACACGTTAAGGTAAAGAGTAACCAGATAGCATACTATCATATCGAGCAAGAAAGTCATTCCTATATATGTCCAAGCATCCACCACAATATACATCCTATGTATAGTAATGGCCTCTAGGGCATACATATAACTAACATAGGATTTGTTTTACACCAGCATGGAAAATTTGTAGCTCTTGAATCAAGGCAATTAAAAGTTCATGAACGCAACTATCCAACACATGATCTGGAACTGAGGCAGTGGTCTTCGCACTCAAGATTTGGCACCACTATCTTTTGGGAGAACGAGTGGATATATACACTGACCACAAAAGTATGAAGTGCGTATTTACTCAGATGGAACTCAACATGCGGCAGAGAAGATGGCAAGAACTCATGGCGGACTTCGACATCAACCTACAGTATCATCGTAGAAAAGTGAAAGTTCCTAATGCACTTAGTCACCAGCCATTAGTAATAAACCTCACCGCTCAGTGGAAGCTACAGCAAGAACTGCATGGATTGGGGATTGAAGTAGTTGTGCCAGGTAACACTTTATATTTGTTGAACTTACAAGTCCAGTCCACTCTTGTAAATTAGATCAAGGCAGCTCAAGCAAATGATGCCAAGCTACAAAAGATCCGAGAACAAGTAGAAAGTGGACTTCGAACTGACTTCATCATCTACGAAAATGGATCCTTGCGATATGGAAGCCGTTTATGCGTGCCGGTCGGTCCTGTTCAAGAAGAGTTGATGAAAAAAGCTCACAACTCTCCTTATTCTATACACCCCGATGGCATGAAGATGTACAAGGATCTACAGCAACACTACTGGTGTCATGGAATAAAGCGCGAATTAGCAAGGAGCGTAGCCAAGTGTTTGGTGTGTCGGAAAGTGATGGCTGAATATCATAGAACTGCTGGTCAACTTCAGCCGTTACTAATCCCAGAATGGAAATGGCAGCACATCACCATGGACTTCGTGACTGCTCTCCTTTGCAGCATGAAGGGTAATGACGCAATTTGGGTTATTATGGATCGACTCACTAAGTCGTCTCACTTTATTCCATTTCGAGTTGGCCAGTCAACCGAGACATTAGCAAGGAAGTACATGGAGGTAAGTAAAAATCTAAAGTAAGATTTATACCTTCAAGATGTACCATACTTGATACCCATAAACTCATGCAAGAGATGGTGTGATTACGTGAGGTATCTGTTTGCATCGTCTTCGATCGTGATACAAGGTTCCGATCACTATTTTGGCAGAGTCTGCAAGCTAGCTTGGGAACGAGTATGAATTTCAACATGACGTATCATCCACAAACAGACGGACGGTCCGAACAAACAATTCAAATATTAGAAGATATGCTGAGAGCCTGTATGTTAGACTTCAAAGGTTCGTGGAAGATCAGCTACACCTTGCGGAGTTTTCATACAACAACAGCTATCAGGCAAGCATTGGGATGGCACCATTCGCAGCACACTACGGACGGAAGTGTCGTTCCCCGCTGAATTGGGATGGCATTGGAGATCGTGAACTTCTTGGACCGGAGATGATCGTGGCAACTGTAGACGCCGTTCGCACGATCAGGGAAAAGATGCGCATAGCTTAGGACCGACAGAAGTATTGGGCAGATACAAAGCGTCGACACTTAGAATTGCAACCCGGAAAGCATGTATTCTTGAAGATCTCTCCAAACAGAGAAGTGATAAGTTTTGGCAAGAGGGGTAAATTAAGTCCGAGGTACATCAGACCGTTCGACATCCTTGAATGAGTTGGAGAAGTGGCATACCGTTTAGCACTACCACCCTTATTAAAAGGAGTACACAATATGTTCCACATATCCCAGCTACGACGATATGTGAGTGACCCCAGCCATATATTCGATCACTCAGAGCTCACGGTATAGACTGACCTAACCTGCGAGTAACAACCAGTTGAGATCCTGGACCGTAAGGTGAAGACACTGCGGAACAAGGAGGTGAACTTGGTCCAGGTAATGTAAAGAAAAGACTTGCCAGGAGAATCGACATGGAAGCTAGAAGATGATATGCGTGCACGATACCTTCAGCTATTTGAAGATTAGTCCTTTATGTAAATTTCAAGGACAAAATTTTTATAAGGAGGGTAGAATGTAACGACTCTGAAATCAATGTATAAAAATTTCTTATTTATTGTATAGAAAAGGGTATTTCAGCATGTATAAGAGTTATAAGTCATTTTTGTTTAATAAAAGCAAGAAGCAACTTATAGCTCACTGGTAAAACCTCTACACTACTGCGACATAGCCTGTGCGTTCGAATCCCATCAGACCCAATTATTTTTAAGATTTTTCTTTTTAATTTTTCGAAAGCCCAAGAGTTGCACATGCAATTCATAGAGAAACGAAAAGTTTCAGAAAAATCAAACATGCGCAAAAGGAGTAAACACAGATTAATGCACGTAGCATGAATCTCGAGGCGATTGTTTCAATCTTGACCGCCCATTTCCCCTCTTTGGCCGGCGCCGACGGTTTGATTGGCCCCTTTTGACTCCGTGCTTTGCACAGTAGTCCCTTCAGGTCCCTTCAACTCCCCTGCACTGTTTGATTTCCCTGCAATTAAACACCGACTCTTCAATTCATCATTTAACACCCATATTAATTCTTTTAATCCAATTTTTAATTCCCAAACCCTAATTTTTTCACTATAAATACCATCCCATGCCTTCACTTGCCTCTATTCTGAAAATTTCTATCAAAATTATCTCAAAAGTTTCTAAGAGAAAGTGGAGTCAAGTGGAGTTAGCAACCAAGCTCTTTTCGTTGAAGATCAAAGTTGTTTCCGGAGTTTCCGCGACGCCATGGAACCCCCTCTCTCTTCTTAAATCTCTTCCCAACGCTACACAACGTATAAGTCTCACTTCTCTCTTTTCCTTTTATCTTAAATTATCTTCTAAAAACATATCAATAAAGTGGAGTTAGAACCGATATTTCTTTCTTTTCAAACCTTTTCACCCACTCTATAAACAAAATAGGTCAGATTAATATCCTAACACTACTCATAACATTGTGTATATCATTTTTCTTGAAGTTTAAAAAAAAATTCATGTGAAACAACCATATAACGAATTTTTTTCATTAAAATACCATGAACTTTAGTATAACCTTTCTCGATAACTAGTTTATCTACCTTTAAGAAAACCTTCACGGGATAACGACCTACCCCATACGCACACTATGGTTTCATAGCATGGTATTCTAAACATATGGCTAATTTAAAAAATAATTTTTACATTCAAATACTACATCTTTTCAAAACGGGTTTGTTTTAATCAGTATTTTTAGAATCGTTGGCAATTACGCCTCTACAACTCTCATTAGGAGACCCGCTAATGGATAGAGCGGATTATCGCACATCCTTGGAATAGTAGAGAGAGATGCAGAACTTCTCATGGAGTATTCGGTCTCGAAAAGAAATAAAAATACGGTTTTTAAGAAATACAACTTTTCTAAACAAACTAAATTTTGGAAAATTATATAAAACTATGAATTCGTATTTTCAATAAAAACATATTATGAAACTATATTTTTTTTAAATGAAAATTTTGAATTTTTAATAAGATACCACAAAGTTTCCAAAAGTAGTATTTTTCATAAAAATACCACAACTTTCACAAACCTAAGTTTTACCACTAAAATTCCACAACAATTAAAATACATGTTCGTGAAAACCTTAAATATTATAAATCACCCTCGAGGTTTATTTTAAAACTGTATTAAATTATTTGTCATAAAACCCCATCGAGATATGCAAACAATATTCTAAGATCTCTAGAATTAATATAGGTTTAAGCGGTATCATTTCTCTTGAGCCCCAGGAAACCGGAGAAAGTGAGTGCTTGCCTATTAAGATTAGACAACTTAACGGAGTTATCAATGGTAATTATCTTGGAAAAAAACATAAATCCTACCGTCCATGTGCAGCAGTTGCAGATTTCTTCCGAACATAAGATTTTTAACAGTTTAAATCAACTCATATGAAAAATACTTGAACTCGAATCCAAACTCAAAACTTGAATCTAAACTCAAAATCTAACCCAACTCGAATCTAAACTTGAAAAAAAACTCGAACCCAATCTACTCGAACAAATTTGACTCGATCCAAGATTGCAATTGTTATGACTCGCATATTACTCAACCCACTCAATTTCATTCTACACCGTTTGCAATCTATAGTTTCGAACAAGACATGTCATAATCAACCAATCAAATTAACTAAGGCTATCTTACAATTATAATATATATTATACTCGGGGTTTTTGGGATAGTTTCTTGTGTGAATCCAACGAGGCTTCACGAGTCCCTTATTAACCTCTTTTTTATTTTACTCAAATATTAGTCAAATTGACTCATCCACAGCCTAGAGCCCCGATACTAACACATGAAATGGGCCCGTGGATCCTTGCTTCTGGGGCCTCATTCTTGAGCTTGGGAATACTTCTACGGCTGTGTTGATATTCACACTTGGAACTTAACGTTAACATAGTGACCATATAGTGACCCATAGTATATACTTACCCATCAACATATACTCTTACTCGATATATATATATATATATATATATATTCTACAATTGTCATTTTCTTTACTCTTACTTTATTCCTTGGGACTTACCGAGCGCTAGTTCGCTGACGAACAATCCACCCATTTTTCTTCTCTTGGAATGTTCGTCAGATACGGTTGAGACGAATGAAGTGGATGCCACAGAGGAGGACTACAACCGGATCTCTACTCAGGACTAGCTCAGCTTCACTTTTCTTCAGCTTATGTATGCCACATATTTAGACATTTTCTTTTATTGTATTTACTTTCCAGCTGAATCTCATGTACCTGTAAATATTCGAAGTTGAATGTAAATAAAGATATTTGTTGAAAAATTTTACAGTCTTCATTTATTCTTGTATTGTGTATTATTGTTTCAATACGCTTAGTATATTTATTTAGAGAATGACCTTCTTTGGATAAATATACTGTGGGCTTGCCACGTTAAGCGGAGCGTGACAGTTTGCCTCCGCTCTGGCGTTTCTCATGTAGTTTTCAGACGTATGAAGTGTATATGATTACACCTTCATACGTCTGTCGTTGTTTGCTTCAGACATCTGACCTGAAGTATGTTCCACCATTTCTAACATTCTCTCGTTTGGAACTTCTTCAGCCTTGATTCTCGACGCTAGTGGACTTCATACAACTCCACTCTACGCTCTCCTCATCAGATTTTCATAGAAAGGTTCATTAACCTGCAACAGAGATTCAACTTATCTCTGTCTATGACCTTGATGAATATATCCGCCGGATTCTTTTCTCCAGCGATCCTCTGCAATGTCAACTCCTCATCTTCAATCGCTATGTGAATAAAATGATACCACATTTTGATGAGCTTCGTCCGAGAGTGATATGCTGCATTCTTCGCCAAATGTATCGCACTTTGGCTTTTGCTCCACAATGTGTTAAAGTCTTGCTTTTTGCCCAATTCTTTAAGCAACCCTTGCAATCATATTATCTTCTTGCTGGCTTCCGTGATTGCTACGTACTCCGCCTCCGTTGTTGACAATGCCACCACCTTTTATAATTGAGAGACCCAACTCACCGTTGTTCCCCCAACCGTGAATACGTACCCCTTTGTGCTCTTCCCATTATCTCGATCTCCCGAATAGTCCGCATCAACGTACCCTTGCATCTTTAGAGAATCACCCCTGAAGCATAAATAGTGACTAGATGTACCCCTAAAATATCTTGATGTAATACCTAGTTTCTTTTGTACCCAATTATCTGTATTCTAATAATAATTTTTCCTATATTGTTCTATTTAATTTATTCCGTCCAAATATTCTTCCCAATATTTCTCCCAAGTAAATTTTAATATCCTAATAACTACCCAAAGCCCATGCCCTTTCATTTTTCCCTTCCCTTCTCTTTTTCCCAAGACTAAGGCCAAGGCCCAACACTCAAACCCAAACCCAATTCCTCGCCCCCACACAGCCGGTCCCCCTTCTCATTTTATAGTTTCTCCTTCTCCTTTTGATTTTCAAAAAAATCAAAACCGATGGATTCCCTATTAACACCCATATTCCCTCATAGGAACTGAATAAAATACAAATAAAACAGCAAGGAAAACCTACAAAGGGGGCATCACGTGCCCACAGGTGACCGGGTCTCACGTGTAGGCACGTAACCTTTTACAGGCAAAGCCTATGAGCGCTGAATGAAATAAACAATTAGAAATGCTTAATCAGTGGGGTCACATGCCAACACGTGATGGGTTGCTGAGCCCTATGAACTAATAGAATTAATTCTAATTAAATGTTTAATCAATAGGGTCACGTGCCAATACGTGATGGGTTCCTGAGCCCTCTGAACTAATAGAATTAAATTCTAATTAAATGCTTTATCAGTGGGGTCACGTGTCAACACGTGATGGGTTTCTGAGCCCTCTGACTAATAGAATTAAATTCTAATTAAATGTTTAATCAGTGGGTTCACGTGCCAACACGTGATGGGTTCCTAAGCTCTCTGAACTAATAGAATTAAATTCTAACTAGATGCTTAATCAGTGGGGTCATGTGCCAACACGTGATGGGTTTCTGAGCCCTCTGAACCAATAGAATTAAATTCTAATTAAAAAGCTTAATTGGTAAGGTCGCGTGCCAACACGTGATAGACTCTTGAACCCTCTGAACTAATAGAATTAAATTCTAATTAAAGGAATCAAAAACCCTAATTGGAAAAATATTTCCCTAGGATTTTCCAAACAAAAAAGATTGCACTCTGTAAAAGGGAGCACCATTGGATTAAAAATCCAATGGTGATTAAAAATCACCAATTTATAGAAAGATTATATACAAGGAAATATTTTCCTAAAATTTGCGAGGAACAACAAATAAATTATATTGGATTAAAAATCCAATGGTGAATAAAATTCATCGAGTGATCTAAAGGATCAAGTTGGTTATAAAATCAATCAAAATCTCTCAATGAGAGATTGGCTGAACAAACTGATTCTTTTCTTTCTCCTATAAATAGGAGCCAAGAAGAAAAGAGAAGGGGGATACAAAAAAAAGAGAAGGGGGAAGACAATAGAGAGAAATAGAGAAGAAGATCTCTTGAGAGAAGAAAGAAACTTTAGGTAAGAGAAGGAAGAAGATCATTCTATAAGCTCCCACAAAACAAAAGAGAATTTAATTCTCAAACCAAGAGTTTAACTCTTTTAAATAAGAACTCAGTTCTTCCTCTGGTTGAAGATCTGCAGAAGCAGATCTCCCCATAAGTTGAGAATTTAATTCTCATCGGAGAGATTCTGCCATGTAGATCCAAAACTTAGAGGGATAATTGGGTTTAAAGAATTTAATTCTTTCAAACACAGAGAAATTTAATTCCTCTAAATAAACTGGGGTTTAACCTTATAAAAGAATTTAATTCTTAAACAAGGGATTTAACTCTCCATGCACGAAAAAGAGATCAGTACCCAACATGATCATGTGTGTCCACGTGAGCCCCCTTAATGATCAAAAGAGAATGAATAAGTTTAGGTTGCGTGCTCCCACGTGACCCTTGAATGAGCTTCTCAAAATAAAAAGGGAGTAAAGCCGAGGCATTTAATTTTCTGGCGTCTCACGTGTTCCCACGTGATCCTTGAACAAGCTTCTCAAAATAAAAAGGGAGTAAAGCCAAGGCAGTTTCACTTTTAGGGCATCTCACGTGACATTACGTGACCCCTTAATAGTGCTTAGCACTTTTCAAAAAAGAAAAATAAAACAGAGGCAGCTTCCAGTCTTTGGGAACGCCTCACGTGACCCCACGTGAGCACTTCAAATTTTCAGTGTTCAACACAACTTCAAACGCCTCACGTGACCCTACGTGAGCGCTTCAAATCTTCAGTGTTTAACATTACTTCAAACGCCTTACGTGACCCCACATGAGCGCTTCAAATCCTCGGTGTTTAACACTACTTCAAATGCCTCGCGTGACCCCACGTGAGCGCTTCAAATCTTTTGTGTTTAACACTACTTCAAACGCCTCACATGACCCCATGTGAGCGCTTCAAATCTTCAGTGTTTAACACTACTTCAAACGCCTCACGTGACCTCGCGTGACCGCTTCAAATCTTCAGTGTTTAACACTACTTCAAACGCCTCACGTGACCCTACGTGAGCGCTTCAAATCTTCAGTGTTTAACACTACTTCAAACGCCTCACGTGACCCCACGTGAGCGTTTCAAATCTTCAGTGTTTAACACTACTTCAAACGCCTTTCGTGGGATCACGTGAGCGTCGAACATATGATAGTGTTTAACACTATGATAGGCCAATCTTAACCCAAGTTAGCTAAGTCTCCCAAAGCCAAAACCTTGTTTTTAACCGAGCCCTAATTATGTTCAGGTCTTTCAAATTGATCTCAGATGACATTCAAAGTAATGTTCATCCCATTCCTTCTCAATCTGGCATTTGGTTCAAGGGCACATCTCTTCACTCTTCTGATAATTGTCGTTGTAATCCTTCAACGTCTTCAGAGAGGTGACGGGTCCCGACAATCATACATTCCACGGACTATGGGGTCCTAAAACTCATGGACTATGATGTCCTTAAACCTTACAGACTATGATGTCTCTAAACTACCATGGACTGTGAGGTCCTTAAACTCATAGACTATGATGTCTTTAAACTTACAGACTATGACGTCTTTAAACTATGGACTATGATATCCTTAAACTTCATGGACTATGATGTCCTTAAACTTCTGGACCGCAATGTCCCTAAACTAAAACAATAAAGCCTAAATGCGCTTTTGTTGCATCTAAATGATCCTTTTAAGTAGATCTTAGTCTAAAATTAGACTAACGTATCCTTAACAAACGTTTAAGTTGATCTTAGTCTCAAATGAGATTAATGATCCTTAAACCCAACCCAAACCCAAATCTATGAAAATACGGATTTGGACTAATCCACGCCTTACAGGCGACAACATAAATTAGTCTCTGTATGCAATCCACGGGCAACCAAAAACAAAACGAACACACACGACACGAAGTGATCATCTGGAGAAGGAGAAAGTGGTTACCACGATGCGGTAGCGTAATTAACTGTAGGGGCTTGCGCCTGCAGGGAAGAGCGTCCCCACAATCAAAAACCCCACAACGAGGGGGAATCTGACGAAGTCTGCTACATCGGCAGCATCCGTTTAAACCTTCGATACATGGCGTCATAAATCAACTTGGCATCTTCGGAGAGGTGGACGGATAGCACCAAATAGTATCTGCCCCTAAAATTTAGGCCGGACGTCCCAACGTCCCGATCGCATCTTTTGGCGGAGAACAGATTCTGGCATGCTTGGTGGGACTTTTTCCTCTTTCCCCTCCACACTTCGTGTGTCGTGTTTTTCTGCGATCAAATAATCGCGGTATATATGTTTGTGGTTGCTCTTAGGGGAGGGGATACTGAAGCCGTCGTTTCATCTCTATGAAGAATAGCGTTTGCTTCCACCTTAGCAACTCAAGCTCTGTCATATCTGGTGGAGTCAAGTACGGGCCGCTTGCAGCCTCAAATCTCTGCAACCCGGCTCTTCAAGAAATCAACGGGTTTCTCTTTGGGTCGATACTTCCACCTCCCACTTTCGGTGCCTCAACGCCGTTAGAGGAATCCCAGAGGAAGTCTGTCTTCCACAGGCTGGTTCCCCAAGCAGCAGCTTTGCCGACGGAATCAGTCCTCAAACAACTGGCATATGCCAAGGACCAAGGTCGACGCAGAGGGCAGAATATTCAAGCTCTCAAAAGAAACATGGGGCAGGCTCAGCAAAATCTTGAAGCTAATCAAATCCCGGCCGTAAGAAACGGCCAACGTCGATATTAGCGTCATAAAAAATGAGCTGGGGCAGTCCTCCGTATGGTCCTGTTTCAACCCCAGTGGTGAATGTTGTTGTTCCAACTGGGAACAACTTCGAACTGTTGTGAAAGGTCAGACAAAATTCTCCTACCACAATACTGAAGAGGTCTCCGCAGCCCATGGAGATCCCACGAGAGCAGAAACAAGTTCGCTCTCTGAGAAAACTTTCCTCATCTATATATAAGGTGTGGAAGCAGGTGAAGGGGACTCACCCCAAGACGGATCCTGATACAGCGGTTCGTCTCAAAACCAAAGCGGATTTTCACAAAAAAAAGAGAGGCTTAATAAAGCTCAAGTGCCCGAAGCAAACTCCAAAGGCCAAGACTCCAAACACCCCAAGCCTGGGGGCATGGTGGTTCACATAGTCTACGTGGTAAATTCCAAAGATGAAGTTCGAGCTTCTACTAGTCACCGACCTCAAATTCGGTCCCTGACAAAAGTTTAACGGCAACATGAAAAGCTGCAGAAGATGCTCGCTCAGGCGGCAGCAAACGCTAATCCATCGTCTACGGAAAATCCCAAGGACGCACCCGAAGAAAGAATAGAGAAGGAGTCGGATAATGATTTCCTAAAGCACGCTCTGAAAAAGAGAGATGAAGAAGCGGCAGAAATGTCCATTAAAATGAACCAGATGGCCCTTCTGATTCAGAATATAGCTGGAAAGATGGTTCAATCGGAACCACTGGCAGATGAACCGCCGGTAGTCAGTTTAAAAGATAAAGATGACATTTTAAATCCTCTGCAAAGCTCATCAACAGTTGAGAAGGAAATGATTCCTAAAAGAAAAGGTGGGCACATATATCGCTCAGCGAATCAAAGCTCACTGCGCCAGTGAAGCCGCAAATAGGCCAATCAAGACTGGTCGACCGTATCCGGCATGCTACGATCAAATACAGCACCCGCCAGAATACATACTTCCGACTCCACATATACAAAGGAACCGGGAATCCTCACCAGCACATCGCGCGATTTAAATCCATGTGCGGTAACACTGGAGAGAATGATATACTCCTCCTATGACAGTTCGTCTGCTGTCTGGCGGGAATTGCCTTCGAATGGTATGCGGAACTCCCAAATGACTCCGTGAATACCTTCGACGAGATGGAGATGCTCTTCTGTCAAGAAATTCTCTAGTGTGAATAATCGCACTACCATAACGACGTTGGTCAACGAAAGGGTTAAACCGAATGAGACTTGGGTTCAATATGTTACCCACAATGCATCGATGAAGTTGCAGACATGGGAATGCTCATAGCCACCCTTGACCCAAATTCAAAAACGTCATCGTATATGGCCCTCTTCAAGCCGACGACTTTCCAAGAACTCATGGATAAAATGGCTCGATTGGATCAAATGGGTCAAGACACTTTCTCATCCGATGATGACGAGTGAAAAGCGGAGGCAAGATGGTGTTCGTCACCTACGCTCAACAAAATAAGCGGCTCTGAAGCAACCTGTCGCCAAAATAGCAACGGCGTGGGTACTCGTTCCCCCCCGGGATATACGCAGGAGGCATATTTCTCACTGGCGGAAGAATCTCTACGTAAGATGGTCATTTCTTCTCAAAGAATAGAAAGGATATCACGGGGCTTACAAACGAATCCTGCGGTCAAGTGGAATATCCCACTTGAAACCCAAAAAAAACTGTACGTCCGCAAGCAAAATGGGCACGGATGAAAACCCGAAAAGGCTCTGTGAGTAAAAACAGCAGGGCTACCAGATAGTATGAAAACCCGAAAGGGCGCAAACTCATAAAAAATTCATGCATACTGGCAAGGTCCTCTCGACCTTGTAAGGAGAAAATACCTGCGTGAGATCCTTACGACTCACAAGGGAGAAACACACTTAGGTATCCCCACGATTCCTGAGGAGAAACGCACCTACGAGATCCTCACGACTCGTAGGGAGAAACACCTTTATGAGACCCTTACGGCTCATAAAGTCAAAAGCCTTAGTCAAGAGGATCTTAACCCGATTTACTAAGCCACCTTTGTTCGAACCGACAAAGGCAAATGATGATTCGCTCCTGGCAATATCCCAGTTGGAGCGATACTGATACCTAAATCGGTATCAAATTCCAAGTCCTTTCACAGCAAATGATGATTCGCTACTGGCAACATTCCAGACGCAACGATACTGATGCTATGATTGGTATCAGATCTTGAGTTCCATACTCGGGAAAGAAAAAGGGTACTTCCATAAGCAAGATGGGCACGGATGAAAACCCGAAAGGGCTCCGTGAGTAAAAACAGCAGGGCTACCGACGAGTTTGTGAAAACCCGAAAGGGCGCAATCTCGTTAAAAGACACTTGCAAGGTCCTCTCAACCTTGTAAGGAGAAAACACCTGCGTGAGATCCTTACGACTCACAGGGAGCAACACACTTAGAGATCCCCACGATTCCTAAGGAGAAATTACACTTACGAGATCCTCACGATTCGTAAGGAGAAGTCCCCTATGAGACCCTCACGGCTCATAGGATTTAAAAGACTTAAACTACAGGGATCTGAACCTGTTCTTAAGCCGTCATCACACTCCCCAGATTGCCCTACAAGCGTTTCAATATTGACCCTTGTATACAATCCACGGGCATAAATAAACATTTCCCCAACAGAGTCCCACCACTGACGAGGGATATCTTCATATGGCGAACGACACTTGTAAGTCCTCTCGACTTATAAGGAGAAAGCACACTTGTGAGATCCGTACGACTTATAAGAGATCATACACTTAAGAATCCTCACGATTCTTAAGGAGAAAATCCACCTACGAGATCCTCACGACTCGTAGGGAGAAATACCTTTATGAGACCCTTACGGCTCATGAAGTCAAAAGCCTCAGTCGACAAGATCGTAACCCTGTTTGCTAAGCCACCTTTGTTCGAACCGACAAAGGCAAATGATGGTTCGCTCCTGGCAATATCCCAGTTGTAGCGATACTGATGCCTATATCGGTATCAGATCCCAAGTCCCATACTCGCGATAAAAAAAATCAGCGAGTCAAAAATGCATATGAAATAGCCGAAATGATGGGGAAACTTGTAACGAAATCAGCAAGTAAAATATATGCATACAAAACAGCCGAAATGATTAGGCAACTCGCAATAAAAAGCAGCGAGTAAAAAAGAAAAATAGCCGAAATGATTAGGCACCGCGAAAAATAGCCGAAATGATTGGGTAATGGTGACTTTCGCGATATAAAAAGCTGAAATGATAGAGCATCGTGGAAAGAAAACAAAAAAAATAATATGAAATGAAACTTTTGCCCTACAGGTGAGATCACATCGATCCCTGTACAATCCAGGGGCACAAACAAAGAGGGAACCATATCATCCCACCAGGCTCCATCAGAAAGAGAGCCAAGTCTCGAAAACAAGTTAACCGACCCCAGGGAAATCAGTGTCCTTGGCAAAACCTCTCGATTCGGGAAAATCAACGTCCTTGGCGAGAACCTCGATTCGCGTCGACCAGCAAGGAAATCAGTGTCTTTGCAGAAATCTCTCGATTCATCTCAACTTCGAGGAAATCATCGTCCTCGGCAAAAACCTCGATTTAGGGAAATCAGCGTCCCTGACGAGAGCATCTCGATTCGCGTCGACCCACAGAGAAATCAGCGTCTTTGCAGGAATACCTTGATTCGTCTCAACCCCAGGGAAATCAGTGTTCTTGGAAAAAATCTCGATTCAGGAAAATCAGCGTCCTTGACGAGAACCTCGATTCGTGTCGACCCGCAAGGAAATCAGTGTCTTTGCAGGAATCTCTCGATTCGTCTCAACTCCGAAGAAATCAGCGTCCTTGGCAAAAACCTCGATTCAGGGAAATCAGCATCCTTGACGAGAGCATCTCGATTCGCGTCGACCCGAAAGGAAATCATTGTCTTTGCAGGAATCTCTCGATTCATCTCAACTCCGAGGAAATCAGCGTCCTTGGCAAAAACCTTGATTCAGGGAAATCAACATCCTTGATGAGAGCATCTCGATTCATATCGACCCGCAGAGAAATCAGTGTCTTTGCAGGAATATCTCGATTCGTCTTAACCCCAGGGAAATCAGTGTCCTTGGCTCAACATCTTGATTCAGGGAAATCGGCGTCCTTGACGAGAGCATCTCGATTCGCGTCGACCCGAAAGGAAATCGGTATCTTTGCAGGAATCTCTCAATTCGTCTCAACTCCGAGGAAATCAGCGTCCTTGGAAAAAACCTCGATTCAGGGAAATCAGCGTCCTTGACGAGAGGCTCTCGATTCGTTTCGAGCCGCAGAGGAAATCAGTATCTTTGCAGGGATCTCTCGATTCATCTCGACCCCAAGAAAATCAGTGTCCTTGGCAAAACCTCGATTCAGGGAAATTGGCGTCCTTGACGAGAACCTCTCGATTCGTTTCAACCCGCAAGGAAATCAGTGTCTTTGCGAGAATCTCTCGATTCGTCTCGACCCTCAGGGAAATTAGTGTCCCCGCGCAAAAAAAATTCTCTTGTGAGATCCTTACGATTCTCAAGAGAAAACGCACTTAGGAGTCCTCACGACCCCTAAAAAGAAAATACACCTACGGTATCCTCTCGACCTGTAGGGAGAAAAGTCTTTATGAGACCCTCATGGCTCATAAAATTGAAAAGTCTTAGGTGGCAGATCCTAACCTTGTCTCCTAAGCCATCGCTGCCTTACAGGTGAGATCACATCGATCCCTGTATACAATCCAGGGGCACAAATAAAGAAGGAACCATATCATCCCACCAGGCTCCATCAGAAAGAGAGCCAAGTCTCGATGGCAACATCTGCATCTCAAGAGATCAACAACGGCGTTCCTTCTCGTTCCAACCAGAAACAGGTACGACATCAACAAATGGATCCATGGCAAAGTCCCCTAGTTCCAAATCTCGAAGGTTCATAGAAAGCTAGATACTATCTCGGAGCCGCGGCAAAGTTCCCAGCTCCATAACTCGACGGTGCACAGACAACCGAGAGTCAATCCTGACCCCATATGGCCAATCCTGACCCCGTATGGCTAAAGTCAATCCTGACCCCGTATGGCTAAAGTCAATCCAGACCCCGTATGGCTAAAGTCAATCCTGACCCCGTATGGCAAAAGTCAATCCTGACCCCGTATGGTTAAAGTCAATCCTGACCCCGTATGGCTAAAGT
The DNA here is from genome assembly GCA_030015575.1 of Agapanthus africanus. Lineage (NCBI taxonomy): Eukaryota > Viridiplantae > Streptophyta > Magnoliopsida > Asparagales > Amaryllidaceae > Agapanthus > Agapanthus africanus. The sequence continues at coordinate 138,076,652 of CM057341.1, forward strand.
CAATCTTGACCCCATATGGACAAAGTCAACCCCTGACCCCATGGAACACGGCTAAAGTCAATCCTGACCCTATGGAAAACAGCCAAAGTCAACCCTCGACCTCCCTGTCAAAGCAATGCTTTGATTCGGGAGCAGGTCAACTCATCAATCACTTACGAGTCCTCTCGGCTTGTAAGGAAGAAAATTCTCTTGGGAGATCCTTACGACTCTCAAGGGAAAAACACACTTAGAAATCCTCACGATTCCTAAGGAGAAAATACACCTAGGATATCCTCTCGACTCGTAGGGAGAAAAATCTTTATGAGACCCTCACGGCTCACAAAGCTGGAAAGACTTAGGAGGCAGATCTGAAACTGACTCCTAAGCCATCGCTGTCCTACAAAGATATCAAAATAGATTATCCATAAAATGCATTTTCTAAAAGAGACACACCACCATGAAACAAAATACGTCTTTTATTCATGAATCAAAATGAATACAAAGTACAATCTATAAAAGAATCAAAAAATACTCTCATTCAGAAGTAAGTACAAAAGGAGAATAAAAAGAAACATATACATTTGTTTAAGTCGGCGGACTGTTTAATAGATTTATCAGTTCATCCTTCTTCCGCTGGGTCTCGGCTTCATAATTTGTTGTTGCTATGAGACGGGCCTCCACTTGAGACTGTTGGGCCTGGTACGAAGCGAGCTGACTTTCAAGCTCCTTTTCGGTAATTTTGTGAGCTTCAACCATCTCACGAGTAAATATGACGGCTTTATCAATAGCTACCACCTCCATGATAGCTTCTTGAAGCACCCGCCAAAGTTCATACGCATGAGTGGTCTTGGCCGTAAGTTCAGCTTGAAGTTCTCTCAGCGCATTGGAAGCCAGCTCATTCTCCGAAAACTTTCGATTGAGCCTCTTCTCACATGACTGCAGATTTGTGGCGCACCGTTCAACCAGCCCCCGCAGGCTCGCCTTTGTAGCCACGACCTCCGAAGGAAGGCACGTGCACTCAAGACTATGTAAGCAAGCCTCCACCCGATGACAAAACTCGACCCAAACATGTACCAATGTTTCATCATGGTAAGCAGCAAGAAAGGGAAGAGAAATGTTCGATTCAGCAGCAAATTCTTCGGCCGTGATCGAGCTACCAGCACGAAGATCTTCGATGAGAGCCGACAAAGAGTGAAGGCTTTGCTTCGCCACCCGTTCAGATGAGCGTAGGGCATAAGGGCCAGGTGGCATAAGGATGCGAGATTCCAACAGGATAAGAACGGGCAAAGCTATCAAGATTCATAAATAATCAGCGATATTTACAACCAAAGAGCAGATGGAACGACGTTAAAACTTTACTTACCCACAGTCATGTAAGAAGGGTTTAAAAGATCTCCAGGCCCGTCAAGGATCTCAACTTCGTCGTCTGCTTCTAGAACTACAGAAGCATTAGCATCGTTATATGAAATAATGATAATGCAATGAAGGAGTCAAATAACACTGACCTTGCCCAGAAGAAAGGATGATGCGTTGCAGAGATATTGCCTGCGGAGCGGCCATCTCGAGCAGACGCTGAAAAGACTTTCTGGGGGATAGATCTGCGATAGACGCCGCCAATCCGCGTAATTCTGAAAAGACGGAAGGATTCATATAATAAAGAGATCATTAAAACAAAAGATAGAAGAATACCTTCGATACTCCTCCCGCCTTGAAAAGGAGGGATAGAAGCTTCGGCAGCCTCCTCCATACCCTCAGGCACATCATCGGAGACATTTTCTGGTGTGACGGCTATCAGTCGAGGGGAAACGGCCGCCACTTCAGGGAGGGTGATCTCAATTACCTGTTCCACCATCTCCAGGCCATCACCAGAAAAGTCCATTAAATCCACGGCTGGTAAGGACACCTCTTCAGGGTGAACGGGCACAGAGGGAACAGAGACTGCCAAAAGAAGCTCTGCAGCAAGAATAGCAACTGTAATGACCCCCTCCACACCTACTGGTGTCTCATCGGGGATATTTACAGAGTCCACGATCGAGACATGACCTGAGCTCAGATTCTCTGCCATTGCCGAAGTCCCTGCAAAGTTTTACGAAGATAAGAAGACACAGAAAGCGAAAACAAATTACTTGCCGAAGGAAAAATACAGAAAACATGCATACCCATACGCCAAGATGCCTCTAGTATGGCTTTTTCAAGCCGACGTTCCTTCCTGAGAAGGTATGCTCGCCGGGGTTTAAGTGTAGATTCATGGCCGTCGGTCCACAACGACAACTCATCTTCAGAAGCGGCTGAGATAGGCTGTTTGAGGGCTATCTCTCCTCCCTCTTCCAGAGGACCTATAAATATTCGCCGTATTGATGGAGGATCTTCAGACGCGCACGTTCTCGGTCTCATCCTGGGAACGCCTTATAGCCTCAGCCAATTGTGCGGCTTCCTCGGCAGATGAACCCAGAAAGAGAAGACCACCGTCTGGCTCTTGCATGGATATTGGTTCTTCTTGAAAAATAGGCTCGGATTCCACCAAAAAGTCAAGCAGACCGGTGACTGTCTTCTTTCTCCTCTTCGACCCGAAACTAACGCTGGAAGATGATCGCTTCTTTCCCTTCGGCGCTTTGGCGCAATGTTGACCCACCTCACCTCCACTGTCCCATTTTGGTGATACCCCTGCTAATAATGTCGCCACTAATGGAGTGGCCGCTGGTGCCTCGGCGGAAGCCTTTGCTCGAGCTCTAGTGCGCATCGGTATCCTTGCAGTGGGAGGAATCGGCTCGGTTTCTGCAGCTTGCGAGATAAGGACCACGCCACCATCCCTCAAAAGAGGGCGAAAGACTGACCGCGGTCGCAATGGAACGCTAGCAGCTTGGGTTGGGGCAAGAGTTTTATATTCGAAGAGCACCCGCCTTTCCTCGGCAATGATAGGACCAACCCGGTGGCGATACCGGCCCACAAATGAGCCCACAGACCTGGGGAGATAGTCAGGTTCTGGGATTATGAACACGAAGCCAGTATTCAGCCGCATAAAATGATGAATAACGTCGCGAATAACTCCTAACGATGAAGTAGGCTCAACCAAGAATGCTTCGAAGGGGACTCCCTGATTATAGCCCAGTTGCCGGGCAAAGCGGTGCGGATTATACCGCATAAGGAGAGCCGTATCATTCTGGCGGAACACCAAGTAACCCGGCCTGATTGAGTATAGATGCATGATCTCTGTAGGCTTTAAAGAAGGTGCTCCCCCTTTCGACAAGTCGAATAGCTGCTGGACCGGCCCCGCTGGAGCAGAAAGAACGCGATCAACAAACACCATTCCTCTTTCATGGGTATATGTATTGAGCAGAACACGGAGGGCCCCTAATTGAGTCGAATCGAGAGCAGAGGCATCCACTAATCTCATAACTCAAGGGAAGGTGTAGGAGTCATACAAGTTCGGTCGTTGATGTGCCGCGAATGCCCCCAACACATGCATTTCAATCCAAGATGTGAAGTAATGAAGGGAGAGATTCACAACATCTACACTTGGAGTCGAAGTGTTGGCCGCAACACTTAACCCGTGATAAAGATACGATAGTTCCGGGATGCCGACGGCCAACTTTGCCCCTTCAGCTACACGATAGGCGGGATAGAAGACGGAAGATCTCATGAAGCGTCGGTATGACGGTATCACAAACCAGCTGAGCCAAAGGCTGATAAAACCGACAAAGAAGGTCTCTTCATCCATGCCGGGAGCCACAATCGAATCAAAAGGAACGACTGACAAGATCGGGATGTAAAACTGTGGCAAATCTTCTTCTTTGACCGGCAGTCTATCCAGACCAAACCCAAAAAGGTCATCAATGCTCGCAAACTTTGGGGTCTCCTTAGATAAAATATCCCCCTGGATGAAACAGGCAATAAAGCTCTCAAAAGTGACACCCTGCCCTTCTGACTTCGCAAACAATCTGTCGAAAATACCTAGGACCTTGATCAGACTGGGATATTTATGACGGACGGCAGTTTCGGCTGTCAGACCATCGAGCATAGCCGGCATGGTGGAGAAAACGTATTCATCACGAGGCAGCAGTTCCTCGTAATGCTCCACCCTAATGGGCAATCCTGAAATCTCACGGAATTCATCCAATGAGATAGACACTTCTCGATCCCCTAGCAGGAAGGTGTTGGTGGGCAGATTCCACTGGTTCAAGAAGGCTTTGATCCACCAGACGTGAGGAGCATGGTAATGAAAGAGTGATGCATATACCGCCTGATATAGTCCAACCTTCTGCAGCCTTGCGCGGTGGGCAGAAAGAATATAGTGAGCCCAAATAAGGTAGCCCGCTGGGTGCCGGGGGGTGATACCCACTTTATAAACCTACCCCCCAAGGTCGAGCTTCACTTTGGCAAATCCGACGCCCCAAGATGTCTATAGCTGGAAGGGGCTGGTTAGGTATCCCAGAGATAGAGAGCTCCAGCCGGCCCAAAAGAGTCCAATTGGTCACTTCCACTGCGTAAGCGGTTTGTGGGCGATCCATCGGGAATATAGGACGAAGAGGCTCCATCGGCTCCCCGCAAATAAAACTTCGACGACCACGGATGATATGACTATATCAGGTTCCCCACAAAAGCAGATTGGTGCAATCCGGGTCATAGGCCCTAATCATTGCCATCACTTCTTCGTCAGACGGTGACTGAGGAAAGGCAGCCTCCGAGCGGGTAAAAGGAAAGTATGGAAGAGAAGCCATTGTTCCTGAAATAAAGGAAGGGAAAACTGTTAATGAAACCCATACGTGCATATATATATATATATATATATATATATATATATATATATAGAGAGAGAGAGAGAGAGAGACAATGGAAGAAAATGACAAGCGGCTTATCCTATGGGACCATTGACTGCATAACACATGGGCCTCACAAAATCAATATGGCGACTCACTGATGATGAGGCAGGGTAATCATTATGAGAACAAAAGGAAGATTCTCAATAAATGAATAGTGGAGTTCAAACATCTCTGCACATTCTCCCAAGGAAAAGCTCATCATGAACTCTGTGCAAATCAAACAGAATCTCTCCTAAAAATTTTTGTCAAGAACAACCGAGGATAAAAATCCCAAGAGATCTTCTTGTTAGAACAAAGTTCTCTGAGGGAATTAAATTCCTTTTGAACAGAGGAATTAAATTCCAAGAAAATTTTCAGAGCTGAGCTCTCTGGAATGAAATTAAATTCCAGAAGGAAAACTAGTACCATCATCAATCCCCTAAGAGCAGAAAAACGCCTAACATTGGAGGCTTACTACCTAAAGATCGTACATTCTTAGAACTTGGAAAGATGAGTTTTTATTAAAGCAAAAAAACCCTTGGTGTGGATTTAAAATCCAAAGAGAATTTTATAAAAAGTTCCTCGGCCGTTCAAAATCCTTACCTGAAAAAGGATTCTTTTTTGACAGAGTTAAACTCTGGATTTTGTTTTGTTGAATAGAGAACTGAGCTCTAAGGAAGATAATTAAATTCTCAAAGAAAATGAAAAAGGAAGAAGATGAAGGAATGGAGGCGTTACTAATAAGACCGCTGCATTTATAGGACATGATAGGGAAACGGTTCATCTGTCCCGTTCCCTGTGCAAATCCAATGGCCATAAAGGTGACAGCGTTGCAATCACGTGCAAACTCGTGAGAACAACGCTGTGGGGGCATTTGTTCCCTCATGAGAACTGAATAAAATAAAAATAAAGCAGCAAGGAAAACCCCCAAAGGGGGCATCACGTGCCCACACGTGACCGGGTCTCATGTGCAGGCACGTGACCTTTTACAGGCAAAGCCTATGGGTGCTGCATGAAATAAACAATTGAAAATGCTTAATCAGTGGGTCACGTGCCAACACGTGATGGGTTCCTGAGCCCTCTGAACTAATAGAATTAAATTCTAATTAAATGTTTAATCAGTGGGGTCACGTGCCAACACGTGATGGGTTCCTGAGCCCTCTGAACTAATAGAATTAAATTCTAATTAAATGCTTTATCAGTGGGGTCACGTGCCAACACGTGATGGGTTTCTGAGCCCTCTGAACTAATAGAATTAAATTCTAATTAAATGTTTAATCAGTGGGATCACGTGCCAACACGTGATGGGTTCCTGAGCCCTCTGAACTAATAGAATTAAATTCTAATTAGATGCTTAATCAGTGGGGTCACGTGCCAACACGTGATGGGTTTCTGAGCCCTCTGAACCAATAGAATTAAATTCTAATTAAAAAGCTTAATTGGTAAGGTCACGTGCCAACACGTGATAGACTCTTGAACCTTCTGAACTAATAGAATTAAATTCTAATTAAAAGGAATCAAAAACCCTAATTGGAAAAATATTTCCCTAGATCTTTCCAAACAAAAAAGATTGCACTCTGTAAAAGGGAGCACCGTTGGATTAAAAATCCAATGGTAATTAAAAATCACTAATTTATAGAAAGATTCTATACAAGAAAATATTTTCCTAAAATTTGCCGGGAACAACAAATAAAATATCTTTTAGATTAAAAATCCAATGGTGAATAAAATTCAACGAGTGATCTAAAAGATCATGTTGGTTATAAAATCAATCAAAATCTCTCAATGAGAGATTAGCTGAACAAACTGATTATTTTCTTTCTCCTATAAATAAGAGCCAAGAAGAAAAGAGAAGGGGGATACAAAAAAAAGAGAAGAGAGAAGACAATAGAGAGAAATAGAGAAGAAGATCTCTTGAGAGAAGAAAAAAACTCTAGGTAAGAGAAGGAAGGAGATCATTCTATAAGCTCCCACAAAACAAAAGAGAATTTAATTCTCAAACCAAGAGTTTAACTCTTCTAAATAAGAACTCAGTTCTTTCTCTAGTTGAAGATCTGCAGAAGCAGATCTCCCCATAAGTTGAGAATTTAATTCTCATCGGGGAGATTTTGCCATGTAGATCCAAAACTTAGAGGGAGAATTGGGTTTAAAGAATTTAATTCTTTCAAACACGGAGAAATTTAATTCCTCTAAATAAACTGGGGCTTAACCCTATAAAAGAGTTTAAATCTTAAACAAGAGATTTAGCTCTCCATGAACGAAAAAGAGATCAGTACCCAACATGATCACGTGTGTCCACGTGAGCTCCCTCAATGATCAAAAGAGAATGAATAAGTATAGGTCACGTGCTCCCACGTGACCCTTGAATGAGCTTCTCAAAATAAAAAAAGGGAATAAAGCCGAGGCATTTCATTTTCTGGCATCTCACGTGCTCCCACGTGACCCTTGAACAAACTTCTCAAAATAAAAAGGGAGTAAAGCCAAGGCAGTTTCACTTTTAGGGCGTCTCACGTGACCCCTTAATAGTGCTTAGCACTTTTCAAAAAAGAAGAATAAAACAGAGGCAGCTTTCAGTCTTTGGGAATGCCTCACGTGACCCCACGTGAGTGCTTCAAATCTTCAGTGTTCAACACTACTTCAAACGCCTCATGTGACCCCACGTGAGCGCTTTAAATCTTCAGTGTTTAACACTACTTTAAACGCCTCACGTGACCCCACGTGAGCGCTTCAAATCTTCAGTGTTTAACTCTACTTCAAACGCCTCACATGACCCCACATGAGCGCTTCAAATCTTCAGTGTTTAACACTACTTCAAACGCCTCACGTGACCCCCACGTGAGCGCTTCAAATCTTCGGAGTTTAACACTACTTCAAACACCTCACGTGACCCTGCGTGAGTGCTTCAAATCTTCAGCGTTTAACACTACTTCAAACGCCTCACGTGACCCCACGTGAGCGCTACAAATTTTCAGTGTTTAACACTACTTCAAACGCCTCACGTGGGAGCACGTGAGCGTCGAACATATGCTAGTGTTTAACACTATGATAAGCCAATCTTAGCCCAAGTTACCTAAGTCTCCCAAAGCCAAAACCTTTTTTTTAACCGAGCCCTAATTATGTTCAGGTCTTTCAAATTGATCTCAGATGGCATTCAAAGTAATGTTCATCCCATTCCTTCTCAATCTGACATTTGGTTCAAGAGTACATCTCTTCACTCCTCTGATATTTATCGTTGTAATCCTTCAACGTCTTCAGAGAGGTGATGGGTCCCGACAACCAGACATTCCACGGACTGTGGGGTTCTAAAACTCATGGACTATGATGTCATTAAACTTTACAGACTATGATGTCTCTAAACTACCATGGACTGTGAGGTCCTTAAACTCATAGACTATGATGTCTTTAAACTTTACAGACTATGACGTCTCTAAACTATAGACTATGATGTCCTTAAACTTCATGGACTATGATGTTCTTAAACTTCTGGACCGCAATGTCCCTCAACTAAAACAATAGAGCCCAAATGCTCTTTTGTTGAATCTAAATGATCCTATTAAGTAGATCTTAGTTTAAAATTAGACTAACGTATCCTTAACAAACGTTTAAGTTGATCTTAGTCTCAAATGAAATTAACGATCCTTAAACCCAACCCAAACCCAAATCTAAGAAAATACGAATTTGGACTAATCCACGCCCTATGGGCGACAACATAAATTAGTCTCCGTATACAATCCACGGGCAACCAAAAACAAAACAAACACACACGACACGAAGTGACCATCTGGAGAAGGAGAAAGCGGTTACCGCGATGCGGTAGCGTAATTAACTGCAGGGGCTTGCGCCTGCAGGGAAGAGCGTCCCCACAATCAAAAGCCCCTCAACGAGGGGGAATCTGACGAAGTCTGCTACATCGGCCGCATCCGTTTAAAACTTCGATACATGGTGTCATAAATCAACTTGGCATCTTCGGAGAGGTGGACGGATAGCACCAAATAACATCTGCCCCCAAAATTCAGGCTGGACGTCCCAACGTCCCGGTCGCGTCTTTCGGTCGAGAACAACCCATTAATTCCTTATTAACACCCATTAAACACCAATTACCCTTTTATTCTCTTTAATTCTCACTCTCTTTAAACTCTCTCTCTCCCATTCTCTCTCTTTCTCATCTCGATACTCTCTCCCTCCCTCTCTCTAACTCAACCCATCCCCTCCCCGAGCTTATCCCTAAGCCGACCAATTGCTAGCTTCGGCCACCGCCCCGATGAGCCTCCGGCCACCTCCCCCTCTCTTATGCAACCTCCCATCATCATCATCCTCTTCCACTTCACCCCACCTCTTCCAACCCGAGCTCCTCTCGCTGCCACCTCCGCACCACCGGCGACCCCCTTTTCTCTCTCCTCACGGAGACCCTCTGACCGCCAAGCAACTTCCTTTCGACGCTATCATCATCACCATCGCCATCGTCTCTCTCCCTGCAACCCCAAACGCCGCTTGCCACCGCTCGAGCTCCCTACCTCACCGGTGCCGCCACTGCACCTCGCCGTCACCGCCCCAATCGCCAGCACCCCCACTGCCTCCATTCGAGCCACCTCCGGCCACGGTGAGCCCCCCACTTCAACCCTTGCTGTCGAACCTACCTACAGCCGGCGACCGAGCTCCCCCTTTCCTCCGACGAACACCCTGTACCCCTCTCGTTGTCGACAAACGCATGAGCCTCCTTAACGAGCTCCGCCGACCCCCTGCTACCTCCAAACAGCCACAACCGCAACCCCAAGCCCTTCCCCGCCGACCCGAAGCCAAACCGTAGCCGCTGCCGTGCTGTGCTCGCCGTGCCGTGCCTACCATCTCTACTGTCGTTACTAGGCAAGTTTAAAGACTGGCTTTACATACTAATATGCTTTATACACATACATATTTATATATAATTTTTTTATAACAATCAAGTTTAGTTATAATTTCATGGATCCGGATATGTATTACGATATGTGGTTGTGAATAGCATGACATGGAACCTGAATCGGGTCTTCTATCCGGCTTTAATATCAATAAGAATTTTTATGGAGTAAATCTCACTTTGATCGATTAAACGAAACCAAAGCTTCGATAGCTATACCTATAAACAAGTGTTTGATGCTAAACACTAAGTGAAAACTCATCTTAAATGGCGGAACTTGTGATCGATGAAATCCTATGTTGATAACGAACATCGTTAATAAATTTGGTTGTAAAAAAAAGTCGTTTACCCCATGAAATGATGCCCCCGAAATTCGATGCGAAATCTGGATTTTTATCGCGTATCTTACCATGTTAAATTTGTAGTTAATTATGTAAAAATCGGATTGTGGCGTTCAAGGGCTCATATCGAATCCAATAGAATAATATACTGTAATATATCTTTTTCCACTGAATTTTAATAAGTTATGATAAAGAAAACTGAGGATAATTGCGGCTCTGGACTGCAGTACAAAGCAGTAATCCCTATTAAACCCTGTTTTTGAATTTCTATATCTCTCTGTTTAAATGCGCAAATGTGCGTAAACCTATATAGATATGTATAAATTTGAGTTATATTTCGTACTCCACTGGTTTCACTAGATTCCTTTGCCATATGATATTTTAAACATATTTTATAATGTCGATGTGTCCGGCTGAATTCTGCAGTGACAGATTTTACACATCAAACATAACCTGACCATAACTCCCTTTTTATATAGGATATTAATGATCCGTTGACTGCTTTGGAATACCAACTGATAACCCTAGATATTATTCAACTGTAGCAATGCCCAATTACGTATGTAACCGATAGAAAAACACGTTCGAAGATGGACTTTCAGTTCAGAAACTGAAATTCCAGCAGTGAACATCTGTATTGAAACAACCGTATTCCCTAATAAAAACCCCGATTGGTATGAAACCAATTTTACTATATAGATAATTGAGTCTACTGTTTACTCCTTTTATATTATTTCGCCTAAATATGCACGTATGAATAACCATGATTTTCCCAACCTGAATAATGCCGATTGCCCATGTTTTATTCTTAGGGTATTTTATTGCATTTTCATTATATTGCTTAATTGCTTTACCCGTTGTCACGCTCCGCTTCCTAAAATACGTAAACACGGCATGTGACAGAGCCAACCATGTTACCTATAGCGAGAAAAGATCCTTCCATAGTTACATTGCTGATGCCAATCAGATATTAAGAACAGTAAACTACTAAATCTATCTATCACATGTCCAATAGCCACAAGAACAATAACTGGAAAAGATAGCGAAAGCAATAAAAATCCAAAGAATAACCAACCCGCATAAGAGCTATATCAATAAGATGGTCCTCACTGATCGGCGATCCTGTCGAATACTCATATGCTATGTCAAGTATCTGGGCCATGCAAAACCCAGACGTCAGTGCGTCATAAATATCAAAATAATAGTAATAACCAGGATAGGATGCTATGATTAAATATGAGTGTAAGTAAATAACACAGATGTTAAATAGTGAGATATAGGTATGTGATGCGTATCCTAAAGTCTGTGCATCTAGATTATCTATTCTAGAAGTCTTTGAAATCAATTTAATGGAATCGTCGATTTAACTCAATAGTATCCCGTGCGTGCCCGGGACCACGGTCAAGATTCTCGGGCTGAATCCGAGACGTGCTGCTAAGCAGTAAACAGGTAACATTTACAGATGAATGATGTTAGCAACATCATTCCGGGGCTGGCTGAGCCCGTAAAGACTGATCAGTATAAGTATCAAACTGTTGAGTTACAAGTCAGGTTTCATTATTGATTTTCCCTTACTTTCAAGGTTATGTGTTCAAGTCAGGTATTTGATGATGTAAGTCTAATGCCAACACAGGAACAAGCAGGTACATGTTTTGTCTATACAGACAACAAGTCATGTCCGTCAGGACAACAATCAGGATTGTTGGCAATGGTAATAAGATCCAAGTAACAATTCTGGTAGTATGTCGTAAACATATCATGTAATATATATTAACCCAAAATAGATACCAATGTAAAACTGTAATCAATATCGAAACACGACTAATATCAGGAAGCAAATGTATCTATCTGTAATAACCATTATACATCCATTATCATGTATGATACAATGTAGATAACATATTGAACTAATATAGTAGTATGATAACATTGTGGTATTCCGGCATGCAACTAGATAAGCTATTATCAGTACGGATACAGACGAATACTATAAAACAGTAAATCGGTAATATTTGTTGAATATTAAAACGCATGCACTATTATTTATTAAATAGATATTGATATAATAACATTAACATGGATAACATATTCAATCCGATTAATAATTATAAAAGTGGTATTGATTAACCATGCACAAGAAAGTTCCGTTCAGAAATTCAGCGTCACCCTGATTTGTAAAATAACTTAAAAATAACAAACGTTCTCCAAAAGGGTTGTGTCATATACCAAAACAAAGATAATTCAATAAAGTTTTCATTTTTATAAGTTAAACTATCTCTGGTTGTTCCTACAAAAAGTTATGAACGTTCGAACTTGAAAGTTTGCTGCTGGAATTTACATGGACAGCGGTTCAAAGGTACTTTCATTTACAGTTTATGTTATTTAAAAAATTTATTTTGCAAGTAAATATTTCTTAGTATTATAGTATTCTGAGTTAGCTTCGTAACAAGCTAAATAATGTATGCTAATGATTTTTTTATAATTTATAATGAATTTTATAAAGTAAGGTATACAGTAAATTTCAGATTTGTCGTATCCGCCTTGCGACGACGTTTCATGTGTAAACTATAATATTTTCAAACTATATTTTGTATAACGTTATAAAATGCAGATTATAAACTAATTAATGATAATAATAAGAAATATTACGACGATATATATATTTATAGATATAATTATAGTATGTCATAAGTTGTAAACTTGTATACATTATATATTATAAAACTGATTCACGTTAAATAACTACGGTGTATAAATTATACAAATATAGCTATATGATGATAATAATAATAATAATAGTACGACAGCATATAAGTAAATTACATAAAATATAGCATGTAGCAAGTTGTAAACTTACCTCGAAACGAACGCGATGAACGGAAGCAACATGACGCTATACAAATCAAAACCAGGTTTTGATGGCTTGGTTAAGGTTCTAGGATGCGGCTGGAGTTGCGTCGGCGAGAATGGGTATGGGCTTGAAGAACGAAGAAGGAGAATATATAAATTGATGAGGGAGATATATATTATGTAGAGAGAGAGGTTTTGTGTTTAAAGTTTAAATTAGGTTATAAATATATATTAGTTTTAATGTATATAGATAATATTAAACTACAACCAATCTCTACCAAAATCTCATCAAAAATATATTTTGAAAAATAATTCACATATATAAATTTCTCAACCATAATGCAAGAATATATTTTAAATAACTCATACTCCTAATTTAAGATTTAAAAGGATTCTAAAAATATATCTAGATTTAGTAAATATTTGATATTAAATATCTTGAGATTTAAACGTAAAAGATAAAAACAAAATAAGATATGGGATGGCAAGTATATGATGACAGTTAACAAAATATAACTTATTCTTAATTTGTGGATATTAAAAGATATATGATGATCTAGATATATGATATATAAAGATCTAAAAATATAATGTAGTTATTATACTAGATTCACATAGATACACTTTACTGGTAAATCTCAGATACAATCTTGCACCATATTGGGTTCTAAACTTGCGGTCGAGTCGGATAATGACTATTACTATTCAAATCATTCGCGACTCAATAGATAAAATAGAAGAAATATAAAGCAAGTGTTAAAATACCAATTAATGTCGTATAACCGTACAAGAGTGTTACACCCATGGTGCTTCGTGACCGCCTGCATTGACACCTTAATGATTATAGCGCATTTTCGAGTAATAGCGGTATCAATTGGTTATGTCAAGTACGCTTATGAAAGTGATTGAACAGTGAAAGTGATTGAAAAGTGAAAGTGATTGAACAGCGACAGTGATGTGTACTTGTAAACAACTAGTTCAATACATAAACATATATTGAAACCTGGGGGAATAGGAAATTGAGGATGGAATTGAAGTTGTATTTAGCGAGGTATAATGTTTTAGAGAATGATCATTCGAACTGTGATGTGTGTGTGTGTGTGTGTGTGTGTGTGTGTGTGTGTGTGGTTATGTATGTGTATGTGTATGTATATGTATGTGTATGTATATGTGTATGTATGTATATATGTATGTGTATGTATGTATGTGTGTGTGTTGATTAGGTCGTAGGCCTAGCGGCACGACTGCAGGGTTATGCCCCGGGCACAGTGGACCGTAGTCTTGGGAATGCACGAGACACTCGTTAAACACAATAACTCTTTTCCATCAATCGATTTTATTAACTTAGAGACTGATAGGTTTAGCGACATAAATATTGCATTTATTACCGATTGACACGTATACCTTACTGTTTACCTGTGCACGCTATTTATCACTTATTATTTCATTGTCTGCTATTCCACATTCATTATTATTGTACCTACTTCATTGCTATATTGTGTCGACCTGACGACCTGAGTATGCATGCTCAGAGTACGAAGCGGACCCAACACAGGAGCCAGATCTGCCTTACAAGCTTGCGGAGATCTAGTCAGAGACTCGGAGTTACTATCTTTCCCTGCTTTCAATAAAGTGTATTACACTTGGTTAGTAGTTTATATTATTGTCAAACCCTTGTATCCAGCGAACTCTTTTGATTTAATGTAATAAAGCAGTGATTGTGATTTCTTTCACTTGTGATGTATTTTACTGATTACCATGTAATGCTAGAAGCCGAAGTGTGACTACGGCAGGATTATTCCTTGACCGTAGGAGTATGGCTGTCCTAATCACCCTCGTATTCCGTATTTTGGAAAGCGGGCATGACATAGTTTTGTTGGTATCAGAGTGCCAGATTTAGAAAAGGGAACCCTTGACTAATATTTTATTATATTACTTTCCTTCAATATAATTCTTATTGCATCATCTTTCTATATCACAATCCTTGTTGATTCCTTCTGTTATATGATCCTTTTCTTTGCTCCTCTTTCAGCGATATGGCCTCCCCAAGCAACCACTCCTCGGACTCCAGTTCCCAAGACCGCACCGAGAGGATCCTCAATGCGCTGACGACCTTCGCAGAAGCCCAGGAAAGGAAGACCGATCTCTTGGCTGAGGGTCTGAGGGAAATTACCGCACTAGGAGGACCTATGGATCTTATTTCCGCTCCCGAGGGCACCATTGCACCAGTTATATAGGCTAGAGCTGGTACCGTTGCAGATTTTAAAAAGCTTCACCCGGCTGTATTCACAGGTGTAGCAGAGCCACTTGAGGCCGAGCAATGGCTAGTCAATGTGGAGAACCTTCTAACGGGTACTCGAGTCCCTGACCCAGACAAAGTAAACGTGATAAATATTCAGTTAGAGGATGAGGCCCGCATGTGGTGGTCAGTCGATGAGAGCTGACTTGAAAAATCTATCGAGTGGAGCAAATTTAAGGAGTGCTTCCTGGACCACTACTTCCCGACTACAGAAAAGGCGGAAATGGAGGAGAAATTCATTACTTTGAGACAGAATGGCCACAAGGTAGACTTCTATGCAGCGGAGTTCAACCGATTGAGCTGCTTTGCTCCATACATGGTAGCCACAGAATCCACCAGGACCAGGAGATTTCAGCAAGGACTTGACATCGAGCTGCAGCAGCTTATAGAATCTTTTGACCTACAGGCCATCGCACAGGTGCTTAACGTTGCTCAAGTTCAGGAGAAGCTTGCAGATAAGGCCAAGGGCAATCGATCGACAGATAGGAGACCCTCGGTAGTTCAGACGTGAGCTGTCATTTCTTCCTGCAGTTATTCCAGTTCACAGGCCAGGAGCAACACAGATGAAGCGTTCCTTTGTACCACAGCTGCAGCAATAGAGGAAAGACTTGACTTGTAGTTTTTTCCAGAGGCCAGGGCACTTGCAGAGAGATTGTCATAGAGCCAAGGTACAATGCCTGATATGCGGATCCAGCGAGCACCGAGTCAATGGTTGTCCACAGAGGTCCGAACTGCAGGGAGGATCCAGGCAACAGTAGAGTCCTTATGAGCAGAGGCAGATTGGTACAGGTCGGAGTCAGGGGCGGGCTTTCACCCTGACTTCCAAGCAAGCAGAAGCTTCTGGAGAAGTGTTCACAGGTACTCTACTCATTTATTCTATACTGGCTAGAGTGTTAGTTTATTCAGGTGCTTCGCACTGTTTTATGTCTACACGGTTTGTCGACACACACTCTATTCTGCATGAACCATTAACCCAAGGGTGGGAGATGTATACTGGTAATGGGATTATCGTGTCTAGTCGAGAGTGTATATTGTGTCCTATAGTAGTTTGTGGCAGGGAATTCAATACAAATTTTCTTTTGATTGGGACTGGCAGTTATAACGCTATTCTAGGGATGGATTGGATGGGCACGTTCCATGCAATTATCAACTGCCAAGCTTGGAATGTGACTTTCAGTATATCATCTGGAGTTCGTATTCGTGGGCAGTAGTGAGTCGTTGGAGCCTGCTAAGTTTCGGGCGAAGCCGAAGACTTTAACAGCTATGGAGGTTGATGAGAAACCAGCACCGGAGATTGTTCGAGATTTTCTTGATGTGTTCCCTGAAAATCTACCAGGTCTACCACCTCCTCACATTTTGGGTTTTTTGATCGACTTGATTCCAGGTACGGCGTTAGTTTCAAAATCTCCTTACTGGATAGCGCCAGTCGAGTTGGCAGAATTGAAGAAGCGGATAGGAGATCTTCTGGATAAGGGATTTATTCATCCAAGCGCTTTTCTGTGGGGTGCCTCTGTATTGTTGGTGAAGAAGAAGGATGGATCTTTGCGCATGTGCATCGACTACCGCGAGCTGAACAGGGTTACAGTAAAGAACAAATATCCAATTCCTCGCATCGACGACTTGTTTGATCAACTGGGAGGTGCCAAGGTATTCTTAAAACTGGACGTTCGGCCATGGTACCACCAGATCAGAGTTACGACTGAGGATGTGTGCAAGATGGCTTTTTGGAACCGATATGGCCACTATGAGTTTCTTGTGATGTCGTTCAGTATTACTAATGCACCTGCTATCTTTATGGATTTGATGAACAGGATTTTCTTGAAATATTCATACCAGTTCGTCGTTGTATTCATCGACGACATCCTAGTCTACTCCAGGAGTCGAGAGGATCATGCCGAGCACCTACGTATTATATTGCAGATTCTGCGAGAGGAGAAGATCTACGCTAAGCTAAGCAAGTGAAAGTTTTGGCTCGACAAGGTACAGTTTATAGGGCATATTGTTTCGAGTGACGGTATTTTAATGGATCCGGCAAAGATAGAATCTATCAGAGACTGGCCGACACCGAAGTCAGTAGCTGAGATTAGAAGCTTTTGGGACTGGGTGGATATTTTCAGCGGTTTGTTCAGGATTTTGTAAGAGTGGCATAGCCCTTAACGAAGCATACATGGAAGGAAGTACCGTATGTTTGGTCGGAAAAGTGCACCCAGGCGTTCGAGTTGTTGAAGCAAAAGTTGACTACGACCCCAATTTTGACAGTGCCTGATAGTTCTGGAAGTTTGGTGATCCATAGCGACTCTTCTAGGAAGGGTGTAGGCTTTGTTTTGATGCAGCACGGTCGAGTAGTGGCTTACGCCTCTTGTAAAATGAAGACCCACGAGAAGAACTACCCGACACACGACTTGGAATTAGCTGCGGTCATGTTTGCATTGAAGATCTGGAGGCATTACTTGCTGGGCGAAAAGGTGGAAGTGTACATGGATCATAAGAGCTTAAAATACATATTCACTCAGAAAGAACTGAATATGAAGCATCACAGATGGCTAGAACTGATGACTGACTATGACCTAGATCTGCAGTACCACCCGGGGAAAGTGAACATCGTGCCTGATGCTCTTAGTCCCAGGCCATTGATTATGATGTTGACTAGTTAGAGAGATATCATTGAATACTTTCAGAGACTCGAGCTAGAGATTGTTACTCCAGGTACCCCATGACAGCTTTGGCGGTTGCAGGTGCAATCAATGCTCATGGATCGCATTAAAGTTGCATAGGTAGGAGATTCGCAGTTACAGAAGTTTAGGGGACAAGTCGAGGCTGGATTGAGGACAGATTTGCTGATTTACAAAGATGGTTCTCTGAGATTCGGTAGTCGACTTTGTGTGCCAAAGGGAAATGTTCGAGAAGAATTTCTAGCCGAGGCATACAGCTCAACATATTCGGTGCATCCGGGAAACAGCAAGATGTACAGGGACCTGAGGCAGCACTACTGGTGGAACGGAATGAAAAGAGGGATTGCTCGCTTTTTCTCTAAGTGTCTAGTGTGCCAGCAGGTGAAGAAAGAGCATCATAGAGTAGATAGATTGTTGCAACCGCTTCCGGTAATTGAATGAAAATGGGAGCACATCACTATGGATTTCATGACAGCCCTACCACGGAGTCCAAGAAGCAACAACGCCGTATGGGTTATTATTGACCGTCTCACAAAGGCAACACATTTCATACCCTTCCGAGTGGGACAATCGAAGGAGTCGCTGGCAGAAAGTATATGCAGGAGATAATAAGGCTACATGGGGTATCTATTAGCATCGTGTCTGATCGAGACACCAGGTTCATTTCCCGTTTCTGGAAGAGCCTGTAAGAGAGTTTGGGCACTTGTCTCAAGTTCACCACAGCGTACCATCAACAGACGGACGGGCAATTCGAGCGTACTATTCAGACGCTCGAGGATATTGTTCCCACCAAATTTTTGCTATGAGCTACTTGTTCCCTTATAAAAAAAGGAGATAAGAAAGAGGAAAAGAACCCTCATAGTTTGGCATCATGTGTTAAACACGTGGGCGCTTATATGCAAAGCATATAAGCGCTGAAAACAAATAACTAAGGGCCAAATTGGCCTCACGTGTTAAACACGTGAGCGAAAGCATATGAGCACTGAATAAAATAAACCTGAAGGCCAAACTGGCCTCACGTGTTAAACACGTGAGCGCTCATATGCAAAGCATATGAGCACTGAACACAAATTGTCACACCCTGCTTCCCGGTGTACGGGGAGGGGACGCGGCGAGGCCCGCTACGTATTTATCCCGAAGTAAATACGCTAAGCGTATCTAAGCAATACAAAGTAAATGTATACAAGAAAAATGACAATAGATGTAATTAAACAGCAACTTTATTTATTAAACATTCTTTTACAGGTACAACTGGAAATGTAAATACAAGTCTGGAATGCAATGCCTAAACAATGGCATGAACTGAAATGAAAATATGTACAAGTGACTATAGCTCGGGGTCTTCAGTGTACCACTCCAAGTGCTCCTGGCTGGTCTCGAGCTCCTCAGAATCGTCCTTCTGACAACATTCCAAAGAAGAAGAGAATTAGGAATGTCGTCAGCGAACAATCACTCGGTATGTCCCAAAGGAAGTAGGAGAAGAATAAACAGAAAAGAGAGTATATCTAGTATAACAGTTGATTGTTAGGTTAACGTATTGTTTGTAGCTTGGTACAGAAGATGCCAGTGTATACAAGAGGAGTCCAACATACACCGTGGATTTTGGTAACCCGTAGTACAAGGCTCCTTCGAAAATACCACGGAACAACGTCATGGATGTAATTACATCTTAAGTGACCACCTCGTGCCACCTTTAACATGTTCTATACCAGTCTACGCCTTTATAAACCCCGTATTATTTATTGTATTGATTGTACTGATTGATTGTGTTGTCTTGTAGTAAATGGAAGACTTGCCGAAACCATGATATCAGTAAACGGAATGGATGTATATGGATAGTCATGTAGACGGAGTATATCCATGGTTCGGTTCGGTCAAGTTCATGTTGATATAGATTGTATTCTGGCATTCATGGATTCATATACAAATTGAATTCTGGTATAGACGGATTCATATTGAATTGTAATTTATATCTGAATTGGATTCAAATCAGATTGATTGTATATTTGACCATGACTCGAACTGAGTCAGACTTTTAAACAAAATTGAAGTCCTGATTGTTTTGGAGTTATCGGTAACTGCTGCACATGGACAGCAGATTTTGTGTCTTTTTCAAAGACAATTACCGTGTTGATAACACCGTTATTAGATTGTCTACATTAGATAGGAAAGCACCCATATGCTCCGGCTCCCTAAGGCTTAAGAGAACCGGTCCCGCTTAAACCTATATTTACTAGGGTCCTTATTGCAAATTAATATAATTTGAGGGGGGTTTATATAAAAATAATTTTGATATATTTTCAAAATACACCTCAAGTATTTTATTATTGTCTTTAGGGTTTTCATAGATGTATAATTTATAAAAGTGAAATTTCTAGTGAATAGAAGCTAGTTTTCATTGTATATGGTATTTTAATGAAATACTGGAATTGTATTGAATTGAAATGGGACTTTCATGTAATTGTGATTCTTGATTTAGAAAACATGGAATATTTGTATAATATATTTAAAATAAATCTTTTGATAATATTCATATATATATTTAATAAAAATAATTTTATTTATTTTCTAGAAATCATATTTTCTTAAAAATAGTATTAAAAATTTCATCGAGATCGAATGCTCCTTGCGGAGGACTGCATCTCGCTCTACTAGGCCCGAGAACGTGCGATAACCCGCATCATCCCGATCGGGGTTCCCCAAAATGGGTTGTAGAGGCGTAATTGCAAGGAATTAGATAATACTTTTCTTAAAGAAAAAATATTTTATAATAGTTTAGGGTATTTTATTGTAATTCGTGATTTTCCCAAAAATATTGCCCAAAAGTAAATCGTGCTATATCCAATATGTGTGTTGTGATGAGGTGGGTCCTTACCTTGTGCGTTTTCTAAAGATAATACAAGGAAAGATGAGATTTATGGCGAAATGTAAAGTACACGGTATTTTACCGTAAAATATGATTAAAGTTGCATAAAAGATTATTTTGAGAAGAAACTTATTTTAATGCATTAGTTAATGTTTGTTAAACCTTATATGGGAGTATGGTATTTATTGTTTAAGAAAAATAGACTTTTTAAGGAAAAACCGAATCGGAAGTCGGATTAACCCCGCTTCCGTCGGGTTTTGAAGATTGAAAGGTTTAGAATAGAATAAGAAAGGGGAAGAAGGGACTTACTGGGTATTAAGAAAGAAGAGAGGTAGGGAAAGACTAGGGAAGCGTCGGGGCATCATTTTGTCGCCGGAATTTCCTTGGAACGTCGCCGGAACTTTGCCCTTTACTAACTCCACTTGCACACTATAAGGACTTGAGAATTTTTTAGAGTTTTGACAGGGAATTTCTGAGTGAGGATGTGTGAAATGGAGTGTGGTATTTATAGGTGAAATTAGGGTTTTGGGGTAATGAAGATTGAATTAAAAATGCATTAAAATTTTGGTTTAATGCCACATTTTAATTCACTGTTTATTTTTAATAAAAACAAACAGTACAGGGGTTAAGGGGGGAGGCCAAGGGACTAGGGTTAGCAATATGGAGCATCACCTATGGGGGGGCCGGCGACGCCGGGGAAAGTTAGAATCTCGCCGGCCCATTCCCAGTAAGGAGTGCTTGGATCGTCGCCACGTGTCCCTCTCGCTTCATATACCCCAGTGCACGTGTTTGTTTATTCTGTGTCTCTTCAGTTTACGTGTAGTGCACGTGTAAACCCTTGGGCTTCTAAAAGATTAAAAGAAAAATACAATAAAAATATATATGGCTGGGGGGATTCGATCACAGAGGCTACATCACAGCAGTACAAGGGTTTACCAATGAGCTACAAATTGTTTCTTGCTGTTCAAAAGCAAATTTAATTTATAACTTGTGCTCAGACTTAGATATTCCTTTCTGTATTTTGGGAAAAATTTTGTACAGAAAGTTTAGGGTTGTTACACAAATAACTAAGGGTCAAACCGGCCTCACGTATTAAACACGTGAGCGCTTATATGCAAAGCATATAAGCGCTGAAAGCAAAAAACAAAAAAGTCCAAACAAGCATCACGTGTTAAACACATGAGCGCTCATATGCAAAGCATATGAGCGCTAAACATAAATAACCAAAGGCCAAACATGCCTCACGAGTTAAACACGTGAGCGTTCATATATAAAGTATATGAGCATTGAAAATAAATAGGCTAAAACCTACACTAGGGGTTGCGTGTTAAACACGTGAGTTCTCTTGCCGCATTCTTTTGGCAACGCTCACATGCAAAACATATGAGCGCCGCTATTTAAATAGAATTAAATTCTATGTGACAGAATTAAATTCTATTTGGGAAATATTTTCCCTGATCTTTCTAAAATGGAAAGATTTTTCTCTAACAGAAAATCTTGGATTTAAAATCCAGTGGTGATAAAATATCACCAATTAAACCATCGATAGAATTAAATTCTATATGGGAAATATTTTCCTGATCTTTTTCAAACTAGAAAGATCTTCTCTGTTAAACAGAGGACTCTTGGATCAAAAATCCAACGGTGATTATAAAATCACCCATCGATCATCTGATAGAATAAAATTCTATCTTAGGAAAATATTTTCTTAATCTTTTTAAACTAACAAGATATTTATATAATAGAATAAAATTCTAATCCTGTTAAACTAATAATATATTCATATGATAGAATAAAATTCTTTCTTAGGAATATATTTCCTAATCTTGTTAAACAAACAAGAAGTCGTCTCTGTTAAACAGAGAGCTTTTGGATTAAAAATCCAATGGTGAATAAAATTCTCCGATTGATCAAAAAGATCATTTTGATTGATCATGAAATCAATTATGATCTCTCAATGAGTGATTTTCTCAACAAATTGATTTTTCGCTTCTCTTATAAATAGCAGCAAAGAGATTAATCAAAAGAGGAGGAGAAGGGAAGAAGGGGGGCTCGATAAAAAAAGGAGAGACTACCCCATAAGCTTCCACAAAAACAATAGAGAATTTAATTCTCAATAAAAAAGAAGAAGAAGATCTTCCTCCTCGAAACTCTAGGTAAAGAAAAAAAAAGAAGAGATCAAAACATCTTCTTTATCTATTAAAAGGGTTTAACCCTTCTCAAAGAACTTAGTTCTTTCTCTGGATCTGAGATCTACAAGACAAGTCTTCCACAAGTTGAAAATTTAATTCTCATCGGGAAGATATTGTTCTTTGGAATCAAAGATTCAGGGAAGAACAAATTCAAAAAGAAAAGAAGATGGAGTTCATGATACTCTAAGAACTTAGTTCTTTCAAATTAAGAACTTAGTTCTTAAAGAACCCGATCCAAGAACCTCAAAATAGTGATCTTGGTGATCATTGATGGTCAAAATACCATTAACAGAGATTTAAGTTCTCTAAAAATATCAATATCATTAACAGAGATCCAAGATCCTCATTGCCCATACACTCATTGTTTATAAGTCAATCTTAGTCTTAAATATAACTAACGATCATTAGATCAAACCTAAATTTCATATGAACTGACGGACCTCATTTATATGATATCTACGTCCTAAGTTCACTCCCGTTGAAAAACCAAGCTACCAACGTGGACCCTGTCAAGAAAATCCTTGACCCAAATCTAAAATAAAACAAACAACACACGACACGAAATGAACTACTGGAGCAGGAGAAACTGGTTATCGCAATGCGGTAACGTAATTAACTGTAGGGGCTTGCGCCTGTAGGGAAGAGCGTCCTCACAATCAAAAACCCCTCACAAACGGGAGAGAATCTGATAAAGTCACGCTACAACGATCGCGTCTGTCCAAACCTCCGATATATGGTGCCATAAATCAACTTGGTATCTTCGGGGAGGTGGATGGATAAGTCCAAATAGCATCTGCCCCCAAATTCAGGCAAAACGATCTATCCCAGTTCGTCTCTGTTTTCGGGGGTGAACAGATATGTTGAGGGCATGCATGCTGGACTTTCAAGGTTCTTGTGAAGATCACCTTCATCTGGTGGAATTTTCATATAACAACGGATTTCAAGCTAGCATCCAGATGGCCCCGTTCGAAGCAATTTACGGACGGAAGTGTCAATCCCCTCTTTGTTGGGATGACGTAGGTGAGCGAAGATTACTGGGCCCCAAGCTTATAGTTCAGACAGTAGACAAGGTTCAGATGATCAAGCAGCACATCAAGACTGCTCAGGACAAAAAGA
Organism: Agapanthus africanus; assembly: GCA_030015575.1. Lineage (NCBI taxonomy): Eukaryota > Viridiplantae > Streptophyta > Magnoliopsida > Asparagales > Amaryllidaceae > Agapanthus > Agapanthus africanus. The sequence goes on from CM057341.1 coordinate 138,100,660, forward strand.
AGAGTTGGACAGATGCCGGCAGGAGATCGTTAGAGTTTGAAGGTGGGGACCATGTATTCCTGAAGATTTCACCTACATGGGGAGTGATCAGGTTTGGTACTCGAGAGAAACTCGGTCCCCGATTCATTGCACCTTTCGAGATGCTAGAGCGAGTAGGAGAGGTGGCCTATCGACTGGCCTTGCCTCCATCGTTAGCTGGCATACACAACACTTTCTATGTATCTCAGTTGCTGCACTACGTTCGAGATGATAGCCATATCTTAGACCATTCAGAGTTGACATTGGGCACTAACCTATCGTATATGGAGCAGCCTACCACCATACTCGATCGCAGGGAGAAAGTGCTCAAGAACAAGTTCATAGCACTAGTTCGAGTTTCTTGGGGTGGTCGTTATCCAGAAGAATCTACCTGGAAACGTGAGGAGGATATCCGTTCGCGGTTTCCATATCTTTTCGAGTAGTTGTTTGTATCGTTGCTTTCTTGTTTTTGTCCTTTTAATTTCGAGAACGAAATTTTTGTAAGGGTGGTATGATATAATACCCAGTTTCTTTTGCACCCAATTATCCGTATTCTAATAATAATTTTCCCTATATTATTCTATTTAACTTATTCCATCCAAATATTCTTCCCAATATTTCTCCCAAGTAAATTTTAATATCCTAATAACTACCCAAATCCCACCCCCTCTCATTTTTCCCTTCCTCTCTCTTTTTCCCAAGTCCAAAGCCAAGGCCCAACACTCAAATCCAAACCCAATTCCTTCCCCACACACACAGCCAATCCCCCTTTTCATTCTATAGTTTCTCCTTCTCCTTTTGATTTTCCAAAAATCTAAACTGATGGACTCCCTATTAACACCCATTAAATCCTACTAAACACCATTTTGATACCCTTTAATTCTCTCTCTCTCCCTCTCTCTCTCTCTCTTTAAACCCTCTATCCCTAAACTCTCCCCCTCCCGTTCTCTCTCTCATTTCGATACCCTCTCTCCCTCTCTCTCTAACTCAACCCATCCCCTCACCGAGCTCAGCCCCAAGCCGACCCATTTCCAACTCCGGCCACCACCCCGACGAGCCTCGAGCTACCTCCTACTCTCTTCTGCAACCGCCCATCATCATCATCATCATCATCTTCCACCTCACTCCACCTCCTCCAACCCGAGCTCCTCCGGCTGCCACCTCCGCACCACCGGCGACCCCCTTTCCTCGCTCCTTACCAAGCCCCTCTGACCGCCGAGCAACTTCCTCTCGACGCCATCATCGTCACCATCACCATCGGCTCTCTCCCTGCAACCCCAACTGCCGCTTGCCACCTCTCGAGCTCCCCACCTCGCCAGCGCCACCACTGCACCTCACCGTAACCGCCCCTATCGCCAGTGACCCATGCTGCCTCCAGTTGAATCACCTCTGGACATCACGAGCCTCCCACTTCAACCCCTACTGTCAAACCTACCTACAGCACAAGACCGAGCTCCCCCTTTCCTCCGATGAAAACACCGTGCCCCTCTCATCATCAACAAATGCCCGGACCTCCTTCCCGAGTTTTGCAGACCCCCTGCTACCCCCAAACATCCACAACCGCAACCCCAAGCCCCTCTCCGCCGACCCGAGGCCAAACTGTAGCCGCTGCCGTGCTGTGCTCGCCGTGTCGTGCCGCTATCTCCGCTGTCGTGATCGTCAAGTTATTGCTAGGCAAGTACAAAGACTTGCTTTACATGCTAATATGCTTTATACACACACACACACATATTTATATATAAATTTTAGATAACAATCAATTTTAGTAATAATTTCATGGATCCGGATATGTATTACAATACATAGTTGTGAATAGCATGACATGGAACCTGAATCAGGTCTTCTATCCGGCTTTAACATCGTTAAAATTTTTTATAGAGTGAATCTTGCTTTGATCGATTAAACGAAACCAAAGTTTTGACTGCTATACCTATAAACAAGTGTTCGATGCTAAACCCTAAGTGAAAACACATCTTAAAATGGTGTAACTCATAATCGATGAAATCATGTGTTGATAATGAACACCGTCAATAAATTTGGTTGTAAAACAAAGTCGTTTACCCCATGAAATGATGCCCCCGAGGTTTGATGCGAAATATAGATTTTTATCGTGTATCTTACCATGTTTAATTCATAGTTAATTATGTACAAATCAGATTGTGCCGTTCCAGGGCTCATATCGATGCCAACAGAATAATATACTGTAATATATCTTTGTCCATTGAATTTTAATAAGTTATGATAAAGAAAACTTAGGAGAATTGCGGGTCTGGACTGCAGTCCAGAGCAGTAATCCCTATTAAACCCTGTTTTTAAACTGCTATATCTCTTTGTTTAAATATGCAAATGTGCAAAACCCTATATCGATAGGTAGGAATTTGAGTTAGATTTCTTACACCACTGGTTTCACTGGATTTCTTTGTTGGGACCTTAGTACTCGTGCCGCAAGACTCGCGGCGAAGGCGGAAACGAAAACAAAAATTTAAAAGTAAGCACTAGTGACCTATACCCTAGAATCGATACCAAATACTAAACTATATAATAACACATGCAAGATTAGGGGCTGGATACCTTTGTAGAGTGTCCGCGCAATTGCAGAAGACACCTACACCGCTCCAAGGACTCTAGCACGGCTCGGGAACAAGCTTGGACGCCGATCTTTCTCGTCGAAGATGATCCATCCGAAGAAACCCGAATGCATGCTTTAGCTTCACAACAAGAAACTAAGTGAAGAAATAAACACTCTAAGTTTGCTATAAATAAGGTGTCAGAGATGTAGTGGTGATGGTCTCAAGCTTTTCTCTCTTTTCATATTTCTTTTCTACTTAGAAAGCTCATAAGAGTAGAAGAAAAGAAGAAGATAAGTGTAGCTAAAATGATGATCCTCATCACAATCCCTTCTCTCTTTTCTCTCTTATCCAAAGTGAAGAGGTGTAAAGTATGTGTAACGCACCCAATGACTCGTGAGCCCACACACACCCACACTCTTCACTACCCTTCTTAGAAGAAATCTAAAGTGTTTGTATTAATACACACACACACACACACACACACACACATACATATATACATAAAACAAGTATGTACCAAAATACATGTATCCGTATTCGTATAAAGATACGAATACCATATTCGTATAAAGATACTAATACCGGTATTTATACAAATACTTGTATTCATATAAATACCGTATTCGTATCAAAATACAAAGACCCAAAAAGAGAGATAATGAGAAATATAATTCTAACTCACAATGATCGGTTATCTTTCAAACCTGCCAGTATTATCAAAATGCCCGATTAAAGTACGTGTACTAAATACACGTATTTAATCAAATCTAAGTGCGTATCAAAATACGCACGTACTACATCATTTCATCTGAAATGGGAAACCCTCTGTGTGGAACTCTAAAGACTCGAAAATACACTGAAAGTAGGTTTAATCATAAGCACGTCAGCAACACTAGCTTTACGTAACGGCTACCCAGATATTGAACGAAAGGAAGGTCGACGAGCAAACTCATCGGTATCCCTACAGAGCATGTAAATGACAATCTCCGTACAATCCGGTCTCTTCGCCTAAGAGTATCGCATACCGGGTCTAAGGGATGGATAACGTGAGACCCCAAATAACCCAATAAGTCATGTCGGTGCCAAGCTCATCACCCACCGAGAAACTACTAATCTACAATCAGTAAATCTCATCCACCCTGGTCAGGGATTTATGGTGATAGCCAACCGAACACAGCGCGTATACCGGGAAAGACGAATCCCTAACGATCGCTCACTGCCACTGTTCCCTCATAAAAAATTACCCTTTGTTTAAATATAATTAGGTGGCACCTCACTGTTGGCTATAGTGCCCTCAAGGCAATTATCATAGTCACGGGCAGGTGATTATGATGATTGAGTGAAGACCTATACTGGTAGAACAGTCTTACTCGAGATGATAGTATGCTATCTGGTTTGTCTTTATCATCACTATTACATGTTGATAGAGCCCATAGGATTCGTGCTTGACTACCAGCATTATGATGGCGATCATATATGTGGGAGCTGAGGGTCTATAAGCACATCCTTAAATATCCCTTGTCGTGGGAGTATCGAGACTGGACATCGATACTCTAGTGTAGACTAGTGTATACTGATCAAGACCCCGACGAGGGGCGGTGGCCAGGTCTCACAAGCCATTGGTGTTAGTTTGTTCACCTAAGATAGTATACAGGTGCTCATTGGGTTATGAGCACACTGGACGGACTCGCCGGGAACATGCTAGTTGGTATTATATCTATTGTTAGATAGCAGTTCTAAGGTGACATGTGTACAGGTTAGTCTGTCGACCTGAGATCGTCATTTGTCTCGTATGAGTTCCCACTGTGGTTTGATTACTACCCTACCACGGCTCAAAGTAGTCGTGCAAACAGGTTTTAGTTGGGTACAGTCCCGAGCCGTACATGGAGGTAGTGATCGGATCGTCGGGGATTTGTCTCTTCCGGTATTGGGGATTGATGTCGCATTGTGCACGGGTGGCCATCACCAGAAATCCATGACCATGGTGGATGAGAATTACCGATCCAGGATCGATAGTTTCTCAGGTGGTGATGGGTTTCATGCCGACACTAAATGTCGCATTGTTAGAGGTCTCACTTTATCCACCCCCTAGACTCGATATGCGATACTCTTAGACGAACAGACCAGACTGTACAGATATTGTCACTGTCAGGCTCAGTAGGGGTTCAGGATGAGTTTGCTCGTCAGCCCCCTTTCGCTCAATACCTGGGTAGCCGTTACGTACAGCTAGTGCCGCTGACGTGCTTGTGGTTAAAACCACTGCCAATGTATTGACGAGTCTTTAGAGTCCCACACAAAGGGTTTTTAAGGTTTAGACGATATGGTGTAGATGACGTATGTTGGTATATACAGGTGTCCAATTAAATATGTGCACATGCTGCACAGACTTTAATCGGACGGTTGATAATACTAGCGGTTCAGGATTAAGCCGGATTATTAAATCAGGTTTTGATTTAATAATTTATATATGTATTTATATATATGTATTCTAGTATTATTGTTCACTACTTATTTTCTCTCTTGGTTATTCGTATTTTTGTACGAATACGCATATATGTATTTCGATACATGTACCGGGTTGTATTCCGTATTTATACGGAATAGCTTCTAGAAGTAGAAACCTCATCTGTATGATTTTCCTTTTTTGGAAATTAATTTGTTTCACAAATGAAGTGGAGGGGTGAAGTGGCATGAGCATGGGTCTTGGACATGTAGAGAGGCATGGGTCTTAATTGTTTATTGAAAAATTATGAAGAGATTTTTTGGTGTGTGTATGATTGTGAGAGAGAGGGGGGGCAGCCACTTCTTTGTGAGGCTATGCTTCATTTTCTTCACTTGATGATTTCTTGGCTTTCTCATTTTTCTCCACTTGATTTCTTCAGTTGTTTACACTCTCATTCTCACAAAAAGACTTAGCACTTTCTTTAGTTGCTCATGCCACATGTTTCCTCACCTCCTTCATCTTCTTAAGTTGTTCATTGAGCATATGTGACGAGAGAAAAAATAGTGACACATTCCTACACCTCCACTCACCATTGCTAGGAACCTTGGAGTGTCGTTTGCCTCGCTCGATGAGGCTGAAGCTTGCGTCGTTTCCCTCAAGTGGATCATCGTTAATAGAGGAAGACGGGGAACCAAATTCGATCAAGGAGCCACTAGGAGCTTGGGGATGATGGTTGAAGACCGAAGGACACGGATCAACTCGGTATACCCATTCTAACTTCTTTTTATAGCTTGTTAGTTTAGGGTTTAAGATAGATCCGGGCATCGGGTAATGGTAGCGCCAGTTCAGTAAATTTTTGTTCCGCATTTGGCCACGGTTTGATGGCCGGGGTGCTGCCGTAACCCAACATGGTATCAGAGACAGCCTTTAAACCCTTAGCTAGCTAGTTTAGACAATGTTAAAGTATCGAAACCGAAACAACTCCGAAATAATGCACTGCACATTCCAGTCTCTGTCAATTTTTAAAGTCTTCAAAAAAAAAAAATTAGCAACTGCAGAAGACTACTAAGGTGACCACAAGAGCACAAACCAAATACGAACCCATTCCACTCATTTTGGAATGAGCACATTGAGGATTTTTCCAAGCTGGCCGGCCTGGATTGGGAGTTTGGGCTTCGTATTTTTTGTGTAGTCTGGACTCTGGAATATTGGTTCAGTGGTATTGCTAGTTTAGCTCATTTTTGATATTGTCTTATCTAGTTGTTTGGGGCTATTCGGGGTGTTTCGAAGTCGATAATTTAACACCTTTTAAATGTTTATCAGTACATACATTACTATCTGCGACCGTGAATGTCATTAGAGCAGTACAACTCGTCTAATTGCTATATATTCTTTTAGACGAGTTTGCGAATGTGAAATTCACGTTGATGTTCTATGTTGTGCTGTGATTGTGGTTGGATCGTCGTGGTGGATAGCTATGGTGAAATATTAGTACAGTTTAGTTTCATTTGTACATTTGATATTGCAGGGAGAGATTCCGACATGTGGACTGTCGTCACTGCTAATTTGTATATTATTCATTTGGGGTACGACCGGGTTGAGGTCGATGTCACCCTTGTATATTGTTTTCTTTTCTGTACTAGGATTACCCCACGGTGGAGTGCACGAATAGCCGGGTTCTAGAGGGCAATGGGTCCTTATCTCATGGCGTTAAGACGGAGGGGACCTTACTCTAGAATTGGCGGATATTCGCCGCACTTGTAGGGGGTATAGGTTGACCCACGGAGAGGTGCCCAAGTTACCGGATTTCGTGAAGTGCTGGGTGGCCCATTCATGTTATTGAAGGGGGTTGCCTCACTTCTGGTTTTGGTGGGTAACTTGCCGTGCTCGTAGGAGTCTATGTTATCATTGCATATGCTATCCACACGACAGGGAACGTCGGGTCTCATTTGCGGCTCAAGTGAAACCCAGAGCTCCAAGATTATCCACCATTCTGTGTTGCTTCTGTGATGCTTCTGTGATGTTGCTTTATATCATGCCTCGGACGATTATTATATATATTAATATATATATACTAGTAGATGTTGTATATGTTTTGCACCCGCTCTAGTCCAGTCCCTACTCTGTCGTTAGTTAAGTAACCTAACGAGTGATGACGGGACCCAGTGGCGAATATGGATGGCATATACGTACATCATATATTTTCGTTCTTTTATGGTGTGATTAATTGATGGTACTGCATTGATTCTTATCAATGCAAGGATAAAACAAACCTATATGATGATGTTGGAACCAAGTTTTTAAAAAACCGACATTACAGATGTTTTCTTTTGCTTTGTACGGTGGTATTCGATTATGAATATCCAGCACCTCATTCGACAAGGCAAGGGCTGAGATCCCTTCATCGGGAGTGACCCCTTGAGTAAAAGTTTGCTTCAACGTAATAACATTACTATAGTCGATTCTTTTGCTTTGCATCATGGTATTCAGTTTGGAATATCCTGCACCTAATTCGACGAAGAAAGAGCCGAGATCCCTTCACCGGGAGTGACCTCTTTAGCAAAAGTTTTTGCCACTATATATTTGTAAAACCACTCGGTTCCTTCAATGATATCAAGTTCATTACGTTAAAGGTTTTTCGCCAAAAACCAGCCGTAGCACTCCGTTATTTCAGATTAGTATTGCTTAGTATTCATGCTGTGTTTGTTGACTCCGTCAAGGCGTAGTGTACGGTAGCTGAGTGGTGCTTGTTTGTATCATGGATATGCGATTGGTTAGGACAGTCGTACGGCTTTGTTGACTCCGTCAAGGGCTCGTGCGGGTGGGTTTTGTTGGAGATAGTGCCCTCAAAGTCAATTATTGGGTCACAGGCACGTGGTTGCAATGATTGAGGGAGGACCTATCCCGGGAAGACAGTCTTACTCGAGATGATAGTACGCTATCTGGTTTACCTTTATCATCGTGTACTGCTTTAGGCGACCTGACATGTCGCTATTGCACGTTGATAGAGCCCCTAGGATTCTTGCTTGACTGCCAGCAGTATGAGGGCAATCATATAAGTGAGAGCTGGAGTCTATAAGCACATCCTTAAAAGGTCCCTAGTCGTGGGAGTTTCGAGACAGGGCATCGATACTCCAGAGTAGACTAGTGTATACAGTCGAGACCCCGACGAGGGGCGGTGGCCGGTCTCACAAGCCACTGGTGTCAGTTGGTTCACCTAAGATGTATACAGGTGCTCATTGGGTTATGAGTACACCGGACAGGACTCGCCGGGAACATGCTAGTTGGTCTTATACCTGACGTCAGATAGCAGTTCCCAGGTGACATGTGTACAGGTTAGTTCATCGACCTGGGGATCGTCATTTGTCTCGTGTGAGTTCCCACTGTGCTTTGATTACTACCCTACCACGGCTCAAAGGAGTCGTGCAAACAGGTTTTAGTTGGGTACAGTCCCGAGCCACATGGAGGCAGTGAGCGGATCTTCGGGGGTTCGTCTCTCCCGGTATTGGGGGTGAGGTCGCGCTGTGTCTAGGAGAGCCATTACACGAAGACCTTGGCCAAGGCAGGAGATTTACTGGTACGTATTCCAGTAGTATCTCAGGGTGTTCTGGGCTACACTCCGACACGACTTGTACCGCTTTTGGGGGTCTGACTTTTACCAACCCCCTAGGCCCGACATGCGATGCTCATAGACGAACGGACCGGACTGTACGGATATTGTCACTGACAGGCTCAGTAGGGTGTCAGGATGAGTTCGCTCATCGACGTCCCTTTTGGTCAATAGCTGGTGGCCCGTCACGTATTGGCTTATACCTCTGACGTGCTAGTGGTTAAATCCACAGCCATAGTATTGACGAGTCTTTAGAGTCCACCACACTTTCAGTTACTCAAGCTTTCGGGCGAAACGCTGTAGAGGCCGTATGGAGATATGGCAGGGTCCGATCAGATACGTGCGGTATTGCACGGATCAGGATCGGACGGTTTGTACTAGTGGCCGTATGGTTATATGGCAGCGTTCGATCAGATACGTGCGGTATTGCACGGATCAGGATCGGACGGATTTTACTAGCCGTCTTTGGTTTAAGTCGGATCCTAGTATAGTACAGTGTAGATTTTGTCTCATTACATTTGTATCCGGACGGAATACAGATGTGGGTGTGTATGCACAGTATCGGGGTTTTCCTGTATTTTATTACGGGACCAGTTTTCTAGAGTTGCCAGATTGCATTCCGTTCCGGCCGGTTTTCCTTTGTTCTTTCCCGGCCGGACTTTTCCGATGGAGGGTGTTATTTGCAATTGTGTAAATAACATTTGTGGAGGGGTTTCTTGCAATTGTATTGATTATGATATCTTTCATCCATTACTTGCATTGAATGAGATTAGAAAGGGTATGGGTTGGATTTAAATGAAGCATGGTTGATGTTTGTTTATGGTCACCATTTTTCTATCTCCTACACTTACCTCCCTCTTGTGATAGACTTTGTTTCCCTCCACCATTAGATTGTGAGAAATTGGCCGGCCACTTTTTAGGGAGAGGGGAGAAAATGAGAGAGTTTGATTATGTGAGCTTGTGGCATTCTTCATCTCATTTTGATACAAGGAAAAATGAAAGCACCATTTTTATACCTTCATTCCTCCATCTTCAAAAGGCAACCAATACCCCAAAGTGAGACATGCACTCTACACTACAACCTACAGCAAATCTTGGACGCGTCGATTCGCCAGCTTCGCTCCCGAGTTGCCTCGGTATTGAGGTGGGAGCCCGTAAAAGCTACAGGCGATGTGGTGCCCTTCTGGCGAGGAGGCGACGACCGGAGTTCCCGCGAGGAGATCGGACTGGAGATGAAGACCGGAGGACTCGGATCAGTCGGTATATCTCTAACCCATCCTCTTGTTAGCTTAGACTAGTTTAATGGCCCGATCCGGGGTTTAGTGCGCGGTGGTGCCGGTTTGCTAAGTCCGCAAAAATTAAAGTTTATCACCGTTTCCGCATTTGGCCGTCGGATTGACGGCCGGGGCGCCGCCGTGCACTTACAGTGGTATCAGAGCCACGCCATTAACATAGTCTAGCTTGGTGTAATGTGTTTTTCTGTTTCGATCGATCGAATGTTCCAAAACTGAATTTTTAGTTAGCATCAGTTTCTGTTGAAAATTTTTGGTCTCGAAAAATTTTTCAGGTTGTAAAATATTGATGTACTGGAAAATCTAAGAGCTCTGTAAAAATTCGATGAAGTAACTCCACAGTGGGAGCGCGGAACCGCCGCGAAAACCCCATTCCCCCGCCCTTCCGCCGCACACTGTGGAGATCACTTCACCAATTTTTTACAGAGGCCTTCTGGGTTTATAATATGGGTTTTGGAATATTAAAATTGGGCCCAGGATTTCTGTGAGTGCTACAGTTTTGATTGGGGGCCCACTTGTTAATTTTTGATCGATCGGATATTTCAAACACATTATTTCACAGTATTTACATTATATCTGCGACCGTGAATGTCACTCGATCGGTAAATCCGGTCTAACTGCTATAGCCCGGTTAGACGGATTTGCGAACGTGACTTTCACGTTGATGTTCTATGTTTATGCTGTGATGTTGCGGATCGGTCGTGGGGATAGCCTGGATGCAATGCTAGTACAGTATTGGTGTATTATGTACATTTGATTTTGCGGGGCGAGCGTCCGACATGTGGACTGCCGTCACTGCCTGTTTGTATTATTATTTTGGGGCACGACCTGGTTGCGGTCGATGTACCCGGTGTATGTATATTTTACTTTCTGTACTAGGATTACCCCGCGGTGGGGTGCACGGATGGCCGGGTTCTAGAGGGCAACAAGCCCGCATCTCATGGCATTGAGACGGAGGGGGCTTCACTCTGGGATTGGCGGGCTATTCGCCGCACTCGTAGGGGGTACAGGTTGACCCAGGAGGGGTGCCCAAGTTGCCGGATTCCGTGGAGTGCTGGGTGGTCCATTCACGGAGCTGAAGGGGGCTGCCTCGCTTCAGGTTTTGGCGGGTGACTTGCCGCGCCCGTAGGGGTCTAGGATTTCATTGCACAGGCTATCCACACGACCAGGGGAACGTCGGGTTTCAGTAGTGGCTCTGTGAAACCCGGGGATCCCAGATATCTGTATTGTTCTGTGATGTTGCATTTCTTTTCACGCCTTGAGCGAAATATAATATATTGGTATATATATTAGTAGATGTTGTATATGTTTTTCACCCGCGCTAGTCCAGTCCCCGCTCTGCCGTTAGTTAGCTAACCTAACGGGTGATGACGGGACCCAGTGGCGAATGCGGATGGCATATACATACGTCAGTATATTTTCGTTCTTTATGGTGTGATCAATTGATGGGACTGCGTTGATTCGGATCAATGCAAGTTAAACAAACCTAATCTGATGTTGTTGGAACACTTTTCAAAAAGCTGTTATTGCAAGGATGTTCACTTTTGTTTTGCATCGTGGTTTTCATTTGGAATATCCTGCTCCTCAGTCGACGAGGCAAGGGCCGAGATCCCTTCACCGGGAGTGACCCCTTGGACAGAAGTTTGCGTCAGGGCATTAACTTCACTATAGCCGATTACTTTTGCTTTGCACCGTGGTATTCAGTTGGAATATCCTGCACCCCATTCTACGGGGAAAGAGCCGAGATCCCTTCACCGGGAGTGACCTCTTTAGTAAAGGTTTTCGTCACTATATTTTCTAAAAAGCTATCCGTTCCTTCAACGATATCAAGTTCATTACGTTAAAGGTTTTCGCCAGAAACCATTCGTAGCCCTCCGTCGTTTCATATGGATGGTCAATAGTATTCAAGCTGTGTATGTTGGCCAAAGTCAAGGCACAGTGATTGATAGCTATTGGGTATTCATATGCAGCATAGATAGATGCGTTGGTTTGGGACAGTCGTACTGCCATTTTGGCCAAAGTCAAGGGTATGTACGGGTGGGTTCAAATTAACCTGGAGAATGACGGGTTGAACTTGACATGTGACTTATGATATGTTGGCCAAAGTCAAGGTCATAAGAGCATGGGGTAAAAATCACATCGGGAGTTTCAAAAGTACTGAAACTTGCCAGATATGCGCATACCTTCTGGAGTGTGATACCGTGAGCGGATTCCGTCACGTTATCATGCGATGAGAGTTGGATCCCGATTCCCACTGATGAGTTGGTTTACTCCTCGGGTGACCCCGACTAATTCTTCTTTCAGGTTTGGAGGAGAATTTGAGGTACAGTGGGAGGTTTCCTGATTAGAAAAAGTGATAACCATTCTGATCTAGGATAGAGTGCACGCTGAGTGTTTCTTTTCTCTCTCTTTCTGGCAGCGACCATTGACCCGACCCTAGACTTTGACTCAGTGACCAAGTTGACCGAACCTACTTAACACTGGCTTTTGGATTGTCAGAGTTACAGACCTCATTGCCACTCATACTTTTACCCTTTTCTCCAGGACACCCCGTATTACTACGAACGTCCACTTCCATTGGACAAAACCATCGTATGGTTATATACGAACTCGAAGGACTTCGAGGATGGTTTCTGGTTCTGGAGAAAACGGATAGGATTATTCAGTTGTCTTTTCTTTTCACCCTCTCTCAGGTTGCGAGTACTCCTTAGTTTAGGAGTAGTACACCTATTATGCAAATTGGATAGTCTTCTTCCAAACCATAGGCTGGTGCCGACCGGTAGGGAATGAAGAAAACCAGTTAGCCTAAACGGTGTACAGAAGGTATTAAGTTCAGACAAAGCAAGGGATTAGTAAGAGGGCAAAGTAAATTGCGACTGCTATTCACGACCAAACCAAGTATTTCTTCGCCAATCCTAAATCACCTTTGTATTTCTCCAGGACACTCCGTATCACTACGAAGATCCCATTTTATTGGATAATCCATCGTATGGTTATATACGAACTCGAAAGGAACTTGTTCCAGTTCGGGGATGGATCCTGGTTCAGGAGAAATAGGAATAAAGTACATTCAGGTGTCTTTTATCTTCACCCTCTCTCGCGATGCGAGTGCTCCTAGGATTAGGACAGTACACCCTTTATGCTCATTGGATAGTCTTCTTCCAAACCATAGGCTGGTGCCGAACGGTAGGGAAGGAAGAAAACCAATTGGCCTAAAGGGGTGTGCAGAAGGTAATGACTAAAGACATATAAAGGGATTTGGAGAGGTGGCAAAGAATTATACGGTTATAGTTGTGAATCTGGGTAATGGTAGAGGCATTACTAAGAATACCGGGATACCCCACCGAAACATTTCAATGTTTCAGTTTCACTGTGTACTGTTAATGGAAAACTGATTTCCCGATTAGACACTTAGTCCAAGGTATGTATTTGCCAGGTATGATTCTCACATCTGTATGGTTTTACAGATGATGAGTGGGAGTAAGTTATTGGGAATTAGGTGATCATCCTCATTATATCGGGATTCGTTGTAATCGGTGATATTTGAGGAGATCATCTGGGTTGTTTGCCGGTCGGCAAATATTTGGTTTTGAATATCCGCTGTTGTGCACCAATTTCAAATTGAAATATCTGTACGTCTATTTTCATAGAGTGAGATATACCTTTTGATATTATGTCTATGACATTTACCTATATCAGTGGATGGTTAGGTAAGGAGCATTAAACAGCGGTGTAATTCTTCATAACCATAGTACAGTTTTCAACCTACGACACATAGTGAATGAGTTATTAGACTCAGCGGACTTATACAGAGTATTGTATGTTGTCCAGTGTCCATTAGGACAAAGGGGTTGGTCCTCATACTATATTCTGTTTACTTTTAACTTCTCTAGTCCTTAGACATGTGTTTCGTAGAAACACAGGGTCTGAGTTTTGAGGAGTTATAGGTATTTGAATAGAGTAGAGAACTAGGTGTAGAAAGTATCAGGATTCTTCAAAGTGATCGAAGATGTAGATATTTGTGTATGGTATTCAGTTGATAGTAATGATAAAGAGAAATTGCTTCTCTTTCGGGTTACTCATAATTGGAAGCATTCCTAAGTTGAGTAACGCTGATCGGCCTCTCTCCATTTAGTTGACATGCACTGGAGACAGCTGCATGATTTGAATCTGGTTAAATTAAATCAGTGCCTCTGGTTCTATATTGGATATAGAACAGTTCATATCTTAACGTTGTTAAGATACGGGGAGTTGTCTGGCTTATGATTAAAACCAGACTCTGGATAACTCAAGGCACGTTTCTTTAATGGCTATTTGTGGGTTGACCCAGGCTATGACGAGGGTTAATTTTCTACCATCTGGAAGATCAATAGTGATATTGTTCTTCACTCGCCACAATTTTAAAAGAAATGGATTTTTTCAGAAAACAGTAGTGGGAGTATGGTAGAACTGGAAGTGATTCCAGAACCGCAAACGATTACTGAAGATTTGATAAGGAACCTAAAGATTCAATCTGATTTGATATTCCATTGGCCACTCCGCAGATAAGGTGGGTAACTTCAGGCACCCGAGAGGTACTACGGTAGCCTCAAGGACGGTGACAGGGAAGTTCTTTTTTTACCCACAATTACCATTGCTGTTGTTCCAGGCTGCGAGACCCGGCGGGAGGATGAGTATAGCGTCGTTCTAAACTTGCTTTAGAAGTGCACGACTATATGACTCTGCCATAGGGTTGTCGTAGTCAGTGGGAGCAGCGGAAGCATTGGCGGACATCAGGCTTATGTCTATTTATAGACTAAAGCAGATGTAGCGGAGATAGATCATCTATTTCTGATGTGACAGTCATAGGTTTGACGTCATCAGAATAGGGGATGGATCTGTTGAGAAGGTAGTAGGAAGTGATATTCCTATACTACGATCGGTTATACTTTGGTCGTCACACAGTGGTTTCTCCACATAGGACTTGGACATTATATCAGACATACTGGTTACCAGATCTATGGTTTTAGATCTAGATTTGGGTGGTTTCCCAATTTGGGTACTTGGACAGCATTCTATGAGTATTTAGAATGGACGACTCCTAGCACGGTAGTGTACCTACAGGTAATGGAGTCACCCTCTCTAAAGGTGTCTTACAGACTAAAGTAGAGAGGGATGTGCATGATTGGCAGATCACTTGCTTAGGCAATTGAGTCAATCATGAGATGTCAAGTACCACACCAGATGTTGTTCTTGCACTAGATGCAATAAGGTGACATTGATCCAATCCTGGAGAAACAGTAGGAGGCAGTTTTAGAGCATAAGTGGATGTTCTAGGGATATGATAACGACAGCCTCATTCGGGAGATAGTTATCATTCCAGGCTTCCAAGGTGACATGGACGACAAGGAGGTTGTCAGAGTTATAGTTTTCCTTCTAACGAGGGGCAGTATTTTGGACAGGTGGTCCAAGGCAATACTGAGGGTGGCATGGCGCAGGATACTGATTAAGTTCAGTTGACGATACAGTCTAAGAAGTTTGGATTTGGAGTTCATTTATGAGCTCGGTCCCATCAGACATCCAGACATTCTAAGACAGGTATTGCTCATTTCGGGAGATGGCTTTCTCCGCGAACTTGAGATATAGAGAGACATAGAAAGAAACATTTAGGAGGATCCACTCACTGAGGCTATTCCTCGAACGCAATAGTTTCACAAACGGTTTTTGTGAGACTGACTAGTAGAGGAGTTGGGTGTTCGGTATCACACGGGCTGTGAGTATGGGACATCGCAATAATTAGCCTTGAGTGCAAGTGGGAGATTGTTGGAGATAGTGCCCTCAGAGTCAATTATTGGGTCACAGGCACGTGATTGCAATGATTGAGGGAGGACCTATCCCGGGAAGACAGTCTTACTCGAGATGATAGTACGCTATCTGGTTTACCTTTATCATCGTGTACTGCTTTAGGCGACCTGACATGTCACTATTGCACGTTGATAGAGCCCCTAGGATTCTTGCTTGACTGCCAGCAGTATGAGGGCGATCATATAAGTGAGAGCTGGAGTCTATAAGCACATCCTTAAAAGGTCCCTAGTCGTGGGAGTTTCGAGACAGGGCATCGATACTCCAGAGTAGACTAGTGTATACAGTCGAGACCCCGACGAGGGGCGGTGGCCGGTCTCACAAGCCACTGGTGTCAGTTGGTTCACCTAAGATGTATACAGGTGCTCATTGGGTTATGAGTACACCGGACAGGACTCGCCGGGAACATGCTAGTTGGTCTTATACCTGACGTCAGATAGCAGTTCCCAGGTGACATGTGTACAGGTTAGTTCATCGACCTGGGGATCGTCATTTGTCTCGTGTGAGTTCCCACTGTGCTTTGATTACTACCCTACCACGGCTCAAAGGAGTCGTGCAAACAGGTTTTAGTTGGGTACAGTCCCGAGCCACATGGAGGCAGTAAGCGGATCTTCGGGGGTTCGTCTCTCCCGGTATTGGGGGTGAGGTCGCGCTGTGTCTAGGAGAGCCATTACACGAAGACCTTGGCCAAGGCAGGAGATTTACTGGTAGGTATTCCAGTAGTATCTCAGGGTGTTCTGGGCTACACTCCGACACGACTTGTACCGCTTTTGGGGGTCTGACTTTTACCAACCCCCTAGGCCCGACATGTGATGCTCATAGACGAACGGACCGGACTGTACGGATATTGTCACTGACAGGCTCAGTAGGGTGTCAGGATGAGTTCGCTCATCGACGTCCCTTTTGGTCAATAGCTGGTGGCCCGTCACGTATTGGCTTATACCTCTGACGTGCTAGTGGTTAAATCCACAGCCATAGTATTGACGAGTCTTTAGAGTCCACCACACTTTCAGTTACTCAAGCTTTCGGGCGAAACGTTGTAGAGGCCGTATGGAGATATGGCAGGGTCCGATCAGATACGTGCGGTATTGCACGGATCAGGATCGGACGGTTTGTACTAGTGGCCGTATGGTTATATGGCAGCGTTCGATCAGATACGTGCGGTATTGCACGGATCAGGATCGGACGGATTTTACTAGCCGTCTTTGGTTTAAGTCGGATCCTAGTATAGTACAGTGTAGATTTTGTCTCATTACATTTGTATCCGGACGGAATACAGATGTGGGTGTGTATGCACAGTATCGGGGTTTTCCTGTATTTTATTACAGGACCAGTTTTCTAGAGTTGCCAGATTGCATTCCGTTCCGGCCGGTTTTCCTTTGTTCTTTCCCTGCCGGACTTTTCCGATGGAGGGTGTTATTTGCAATTGTGTAAATAACATTTGTGGAGGGGTTTCTTGCAATTATATTGATTATGATATCTTTCATCCATTACTTGCATTGAATGAGATTAGAAAGGGTATGGGTTGGATTTAAATGAAGCATGGTTGATGTTTGTTTATGGTCACCATTTTTCTATCTCCTACACTTACCTCCCTCTTGTGATAGACTTTGTTTCCCTCCACCATTTGATTGTGAGAAATTGGCCGGCCACTTTTTAGGGAGAGGGGAGAAAATGAGAGAGTTTGATTATGTGAGCTTGTGGCATTCTTCATCTCATTTTGATACAAGGAAAAATGAAAGCACCATTTTTATACCTTCATTCCTCCATCTTCAAAAGGCAACCAATACCCCAAAGTGAGACATGCACTCTACACTACAACCTACAGCAAATCTTGGACGCGTCGATTCGCCAGCTTCGCGCCCGAGTTGCCTCGGTATTGAGGTGGGAGCCCGTAAAAGCTACAGGCGATGTGGTGCCCTTCCGGCGAGGAGGCGACGACCGGAGTTCCCGCGAGGAGATCGGACTGGAGATGAAGACCGGAGGACTCGGATCAGTCGGTATATCTCTAACCCATCCTCTTGTTAGCTTAGACTAGTTTAATGGCCCGATCCGGGGTTTAGTGCGCGGTGGTGCCGGTTTGCTAAGTCCGCAAAAATTAAAGTTTATCACCGTTTCCGCGTTTGGCCGTCGGATTGACGGCCGGGGCGCCGCCGTGCACTTACAGGTTTAATGCAATCAAGATAATGACGGGTTGAACTTGACTAGGAATTTTTGATTTGTTGACTCCGTCAAGGTCACTTGGGTCCTAGAGGTAAAAACACACATCGGGATTTTCAAACATACAGGAAACTTGCCAGGAATGCGCATACCTTCTGGAGTATGGTGACTTGTGTGGCTTCCATCAAGTTATCATACGATGATAGCTGGATCCCGATTCCACTGATGAGTAGGATTACTCCTCGGGTGATTCTGACTAATTCTCCTTTTGGGTTTGGAGGAGAATTCGAGAAAACAGTGAGAGCCTTACTGATTAGATAAAGTGATTAACCATTCTGATCTAGATTAGAGTGCACGCTGAGTGTTTCTTTTCTCTTTCTCTTTGGCAGCGACCATGGCCTGACCCTTGACTAAAACTCATGAACCAAGTTAACCGAACCTTCATAAAAACACTTTGGCT
This sequence comes from Agapanthus africanus, assembly GCA_030015575.1. NCBI lineage: Eukaryota > Viridiplantae > Streptophyta > Magnoliopsida > Asparagales > Amaryllidaceae > Agapanthus > Agapanthus africanus. The sequence goes on from CM057341.1 coordinate 138,119,054, forward strand.
TTTGGAATGTCACGGTGTCGCATATATCATTGCCACCTCTATATCACCTTTGCATTTCTCCAGAACACCCCGTATCACTACGAACATCCACTTCCATTGGATGAATCCATCATATAGTTACATACGAACTCAAAGGAACTTGTTCTAGGTTCGATGATGAATTCTGGTTCTGGAGAGATTGAATAAGATTATTTGGTTGTCTTTTCCCCTTACCTTCTCTCAAGTTATGAGGGCTCCTAGGATTAGGAGAGGGTACACCTATTGAGCTTATTGGATAGTCTTCTTTCAAACCATAGGCAGGTGCCGATAGGTATAGAAGGAAGAAAACCAATTAAGCCTAAGTGTGGTGTACAGAAGATAATAAGTAAAGACATATAAAGGGATTAGATTAAGGGCAAAGAAAATTGCCACCACCATCATTCACGACAAAATCGTGTATACCCCTGCCACTCCCACATCCACTTTGGATTTCTCCAGAACACACTGTATCACTACGGATATCCACTCCTATTGGATATGCCATCGTATAGTTACATACGAACTCGAAGGAATTCGTTCCAGATTCGAGGATGGTTTCCGGTTCAGGAGAAATAGAATAGGATTATTCAGATGTCTTTTCCCATTACCTTCTCTCAGGTTGCGAGGGCTCCTAGGATTAAGAGAGTGCACTTATTGCGCTTATTGGATAGTCTTCTTCCAAACCTTAGGCTGGTGTCGAAGGGTAGGGAAGAAAGAAAACCAATTAGCCTAAAGAAGGTGTACAGAAGGTAATAAGTAAAGACATAATAAAGATTGGAGTGAGGGCAGGTAAGTATATGGTTACTGTCATGAATCAGGATAGTGAAAAAGGCGTTACTAGGAATACCAGTTAACCCCTTTTGAAACATTTTCATGTTTCAATTTCACTGTGCGATATTAATTGAAAACTGTTTTCCCAATTGGAATCTAACTCCAGGGTATGTATTTACCAGATCAGTTTCTCACATCTGTATGTTATTACGGATGGTGAGTGGGAGTAAGATATTGGGAATTGGGTGATTAGATCCTCATTATATCGGAATTCGTTGTAATTGGTGATATTTGAGGAAATCATCTGGATTTTGCCGGAGGGCAAATATTTGGTTTTGAATATCCGTTATTATGCACCAATTTCAAACTGATATATCTGTACGTTTATTTTATAAAGTGAGATATAACTTTTTGATATTATGTCTGTGACATTTACCTATATCAGTTGGTGATTAGGTAAGGTGCATTCAACAGCGGTGTAATTCTTCTTAACCATAGTACAATTTTTCAACCTACAACGCATAGGGTTTGAGTTATTGAACTCAGGAGACTTATACAAAGAATTGTATGTTGTCCAGTGTCCATTAGGACAATGGGGTTGGTACTCGTACTATATTATGTTTACTCATAACTTCTCTAGTTCTAGACAAGTATTTCGTTGAAATACAAGGTTTAGATTTTGAGAAGTTATAGGTATAAGAATAAAGTAGAGAATCATTTGTTGGAAATATCAGAATTCTTCAAGATAGTCGAAGATATAGATACTTGTGTTTTGTATTTCGTGGATAGTAATGGTTTTGAGAACTTGCTTCTCTTTCGGGTTACTTATATATGGATGCACTCCTAGTTGAGTAATGTTGAATGACCTCCTTCCATTTGGTTGATATGCATTATAGACAGCTGCATGATTTTGAATCTGTTTCCAATTATTTTAGTGCTTTTGTTTCTATATTGGATATATATAGAATCAATTTATATCTTAACGATGTTAATGTATAGGGAGTTGTCCGGCTGATGCTTAAAACCAGAATCCGGATAAACTCAAGGCACGTTTCAGTAATGGCTGTTTGTGGGTTATCCCGGGCTTTGACGAGGGTTAACTTTCTACCATCAGAAAGATCAATATTTATATTGTTCTTGACTCGCCACAATTTTAGTAAAATGGATTGTTTTCAGAAAAACAGAAGTGGGAGTATGGTAGAACTGGAAGTGATTCCAGAACCATAAATGATCACTGAAGATTTAATAGAACCTAAGGATTCAATTAGTTTCGACATTCCATTAGCCACTCCGCAGATTTGATGGGTAACCTCAAGCACCCGAGAGGTACTTCGGTCTTCTCAGTGACGGTGACAGGGAGGTTCTTATTTACCCAGACTTGACATTGCTGCTGTTCTAGACTATAAGTCCTGGCATGAGGATGAGTATAGCGTCGTTCTAAACTAGCTTTAGAAGTGCACATGTATATGACTCTAGCAGAGGGTTGTTGTAGTCAGTGGGAGCAGCGGAAGCATAGTGAGCAAGTAGCTTATGTCTATTTATAGACTAAAGCAGGTATAGCGGAAATAGATCATCTATTTTTGATGTGACAGTCATAGGATATGACCTCATCAGAATAGAAGATGGATCTGGTAAGAAGGTAGTAGAGAGTGATGTCCAGGTAATTAGGATGACATGCACTTGATAGGAAGAGATATTCTTATACTACGATTGGTTATACTGTGGTTGTCACAAGGTGGTTTCTCCACATAGGATTTAGATATAATATCAGGATTTCTGGCTACTAGATCTATGGTTTTAGATCTAGATTTGGGAAGTATCCTAATCTGGGTACTTTGACATTATTCTAAAGGTATTTTAGAATGGACGACTCCTGGCATGGTGGTCTACCTGCAGGTGATGGAGTCACCCTCTCTAAAGGTGTCCTACAGACTAAAGGGGAGAGAGATCTGCATGATTAGCATATCACTTGCTTAGGAAATTGAGTTAATCATGAAATGTCCAGTACCACACCAGATGTTGTTTTTGCACTAGCTGCAATAAGCAGATATATTAATCCAATCCTGGAGAAACATTGGGAAGCAGTTTATGAACATAAATGGATGTTCTAGGGATATGGTAACGGCAGCCTCCTTCAGGAGACGGTTATCATTTCAGGCTTCCAAGGTGACCAGGATGACAGAGTGACTGTCAGAGTTATAGTTTTTCCCTCTTCTGAGGAGCAGTATGTTGGACAGGTGGTCCAAGCGGATACTGTGGATGGCATGGCGCAGGATACTGATTAATTCAGTGGACGATAAAGTCTAAGAAGTTTGCTGGATTTGGAGTTCATTTGTGAACTAGGTTCCATCAGATATCCAGACAAATTCTAAGACAGGTATTGCTCATTTCGGGAGATAGTTTTCTCTGCGAAATTGAGATATAGAGAGATACAGAAAGAAACATTGGAGTGGATTCACTCACTGAGCCTATTTCTCGAACGGAATAGTTTCACAAACAGGCTTTGCCAAACTGATTAGTAGAGAAGTTGGGTGTTCGGTATCATACGAGCTGTGAGTATACGACACCGCAATAATTGGCCTTAAGTGTAAGTGGGAGATTGTTGGCTATAATGCCCTCAAGGAAATTATCATAGTCGCGGGCAGGTGATTATGATAATTGAGTGAGGACCTATACCGGTAGAACAATCTTACTCGAGATGATAGTATGCTATATGGTTTGTCTTTATCATCACTATTACATATTGATAGAGCCCATAGGATTCTTGCTTGACTACCAGTATTATGATGGCGATCATGTGTGTGTGAGCTGAGGGTCTATAAGCACATCCTTAAATGTCCCTAGTCGTAGGAGTATCGAGACCGGGCATCGATACTCTAGTGTAGACTAGTGTATACTGATCGAGACCCCGACGAGAGAAGGTGTCCAGGTCTCACAAGCCATTGGTGTTAGTTTATTCACCTATGATAGTATACAGGTGCTCATTGGGTTATGAGTACACTGGACGGACTCGCCGGGAACGTGCTAGTTGGTATTATATCTATTGTCAGATAGCAGTTCCCAGGTGACATGTGTACAGCTTAGTCTATCGACCTGAGATCGTCATTTGTCTCGTGTGAGTTCCCACTATGCTTTGATTACTACCCTACCGCGGCTCAAAGGAGTCATGCAAATAAGTTTTAGTAGGGTACAGTCCCGAGCCACATGAAGCCAGTGATCAGATCGTCGGGGATTCGTCTCTCCCGGTATTGGGGGTTGATGTCGTGTTGTGCATGAGTGTCCATCACCAGAAATCCATGGCCATGGTGGACGAGAATTGCCGATCCAGGATCGATAGTTTCTCAGGTGGTGATGGCTTTCATGCCAACACTAAATGTCGCGTTGTTAGGGGTCTGACTTTATCCACCCCCCTAGACTCGATATGCGATACTCTTAGACGAATAGACCGGACTGTACGGATATTGTTGTTTCCCCCAATCAGAGCAAAGCTCTGTTTCAAAATTCAAAATTCAAATTGAAGCAACGCTTCAGATTCAGCGCTCTGCGCGCTGAGCGCCACGTGTCTAACACAGACGCGCTAGCGCCAGATGCGCTACGCCCTAGACAGCGCGCCCCCAATCAGAGCAAAGCTCTGTTTCAAAATTCAAAATAAAAGTTGAAGTAACGCTTCAGATCCTGCGCTCTGCATTGCGCGCCACGTGTCAAACGTAGGTGCACCAATGCAAGGTGCGCCAGCGCTGCAATTAAAAATTCCCCACCGTTAGATCAAAAGATCTAATAATAATAAATTATTAATTAATCGGAATTAAAATTCCGTAATGGAAAGATCTTTCCAATCTTGTTAAAAACAAGAAAATTGTCTTCTGTAAAACAGAAGCGCTGGGATCAAAGATCCAACGGTGGGGAAACATCCCCAAATCAATCAGAGAAAGATCTTTTTAACTGATTTAACAAATCAATTTACCCTATAAAAAGGCCCCTAAACTTCAAGTCTCAGAGAGATACAGAGAGAAATATAAAGAAACCTCCCTACAAAAACTTTGAGAAAACTCAAAGAGAGAAAAGCAAGCTTCTAGCAAAAAGAAGATCATCTTCTTCAAGGTAAAGAACATAATTCTCGAACATAGAGATGAAATCATCTCATAAAAATAAGAATTATCTTCTAAAAAGATCATAGATCTACAAAAGACCAAAGTCTTTGATATAAAACAGATCAAAAGATCTTATTATAAACAAAAAGAAGAAGTATCCACTTCATTCACAGATCCTTGATCTACAAAGGCAGTGCCTTTTTATAAATAAGCAAGAACTTTAGAAGGACATAATCTTGTTCTCTGATCATAAATTTGATCAAATGAGCCTTGCGCTATTGGAAAGTGCCTTGCACTCATGAACTGCGCCTTTGCGCTCCTTGGACCGGCGCTTAGCGCCAAAACATGCCACGTGTCAACCATAGACACAGCTTGCGCTTTGCGCTTTTGAGACAGCGCACTGCGCCCATGGACCAGCGCTCAGCGCCAAGCATGCCACGTGTCACTCACTGGCGCGCCATTAAATCAGCGCAAAGCGCTCATAAATTAAAAGCGCAATGCGCTAATAAACTGGCGCTTAGCACTAAGAACGACACGTGTCATTTTCATGTGCGCTGTTTGGCAGAAGCGCAATGTGCTCTTTAATTGGCGCAAAGCGCGTGGCGCGCCACGTGACGCATTGTCAGAACACACATTGTTCTGATGCATTCAATACAAGACAAAAATTGTCAGAATACAACGCTCAACATTATTAAAAGGGCCAAGCCCAAGTAAAGGCTCAATAGCCAGATCAATAAAATGTTAAACATTTTAATTTTATTGGATTTAGCCCAATATTGGCCATAAGTCCTCAACTTATATTTAATTGAGCCCATCTGCTCATGAATATTTAACAGATCTTAGCCCTAAATTGGATTGCAGATCTTACAACCAATTCACACCGGTTTAAGGGTACATCTTTTTACTCCTCTGATATTTGTTGTTGTAATCCTTCAACGTCTTCAGAGAGGTGACGGGTCCCGACAACCAAACACTTCACGGACTGTGGGGTCCCTTTAAACCCACGGATTATGATGTCCTTAACCTTAACCATGATGTCTTTAAACTAATATTGGACTGTGGGGCCCTTAAACCCACGGACTATGATGTCCTTAACCTTGACCGTGATATCTTTAAACTAATATTGGACTGTGGGGCCCTTAAACCCACGGACTATGATGTCCTTAACCTCGACCGTGATGTCTTTAAACTAACATTGGACTGTGGGGTCCTTAAACCCATGGACTATGATGTCCTTAACCTGGACTATGGGGTCCTTAAACCCATGGACTATGATGTCCTTAACCTTGACTGTGAGGTTTTTAAACTCACGGACTATGATGTCCTTAACCTTGACTGTGAGGTCTTTAAACTCACGGAATATGATGTCCTTAACCTCGACCGTGATGTCTTTAAACTAACATTGGACTGTGGGGTCCTTAAACCCACGGACTATGATGTTCTTAACCTCGACCGCAATGTCTTTAAACTATCATTGGACCGAGATGTCCTTAAACTAATAATGGACCGAAATGTCCTTAAACTAATCGACCGTAATGTCCCTAAACTAAACATTAGAGTCCAATTGCTCTTTTGTTGGATCTAAATAGACCCGTTAAGTTGATCTTAGTCTAAAATTAAACTAACGTATCCTTAACTAACGTTTAAGTTGATCTTAGTCTCAAATAAGGCTAACTTATCCTTAAACCCAACCCCCAAACCTAAATCTAAGAAAGATACGGATTTGGACTAGTCCACGCCCTACGGGCGACAACATAAATTAGTCTCCGTATACAATCCACGGGCAACCATAAACAAAATAAACACCCACGACACGAAGTGACCATCTGAAGAAGGAGAAAGTGGTTACCGCGATGCGGTAGCGTAATTAAATGCATGGGCTTGCGCCTGCAGGGAAGAGCATCCCCACAATCAAAAACCCCTCAAGCCAGGGGGAATCTGACGAAGTCTGCTACATTGGCCGCATCCATTTAAACCTTCGATACATAGTGCCATAAATCAACTTGGCGTCTTCGGAGAGGTGGACGGATAGCACCAATTAGCATATGCCCCGAAATTCAGACAAGACGTCTGTCTTGCCGTCTTTCGGAAGGGAACAGATTATGACACGCCCGGTGGGACCTTTTCCTCTTTCCACTCCATACTTCGTGTGTCGTGTTCGCGAACGAATCACGGTTTGCTAATGGTTGCCCTTGGGTTCGAGGTACTGAGATTTGGCGTTTTACTTGGTGCAGAAAGCGAAGGATCAATGGCGTCCACTTGCGCGAAGTGTTCCAACTGCAACTGCAATTCACGCTCCACCTCATCTGGAGGCTCAGCTTACGGGCCCCAAGCGGCTTCTCTGTTCACGATGCCGGTGGACCAAGTGACTCAGGCCACCACCGGATTGTTTTTCGGGACTATGCTCCCACCGATGAGCTTCAGCACTCCAGTACCAACACTAGAAGCTCCCAAGAAGTCGGTCTTTGATCGGCTTACAACTACTGCGGCCCCCCTCAACGGGTCGTCCGGCTCCAGCACTTCAGTCTTTCGCCAGATTGGGCTAAAGTTTCGGTGGGCCCATGATGAATCCTACAATCCAAGGAAAGGTTGTTCCGAAGAGGATAGCCATCCCTGCTCCTGAAGTCATCAAGCCGGCTTCTCCTACCAAAGGGTCGGTCTTTACAAGATTAACCACTCTGCCTCCTGCTCCAAAGTCTGTCTTTGACATATTAAATCTTGTTACTCAACGGACCTCAGTCTTTAAGAGGCTGAAACCAGCAACAGCCCCTCACCAGAACAGAGGGCATGACAAAGCCATCCCCATTACCGAACCAACACCGTCGGCTCGACACGCTCGACGTCGCCACTGGCGCCGAGTAAGGAAGGCTAGGGGCAATTCCCCCTCTGGGATAACTCCACCAGCCCCAACGGTGGAAGTCAATGCTGCTGTTCCAACTGGGAACAGTTTTGAGCTGCTTAACAGTGTACGCAGGAATTCACCCACCACCGTACTGAAAAGATCTCCTCTACCCATGGAGAATGTTATAGAAATGAAGCCGGAGCAGCCCCCTCAGCGGCTTTCTTCCAAAATCTACAAAGTCTAGCGACAGGTCAAGAAATCGATGATCGACCAGGACGACTCTCGCCGGCCAAAGAAGCTTAAGGCCCAATAAGAAAAGAGCCATCCTGTGGTACCACAGAGAATGTCATCCACTGGGTGCCCGCTGCAACGGTTCCCTCAACGTCAAACACTCAAAAGAGAAGGAGGCCAGAGAAAGCCCCTGTGACTAAGGCAGATCACAAAGACGCTGAGCCCAAATGCCCCAAGTCTGGGGGCATAACGGTGCATACTGTCTGCATGGCTTCCGGAAAAGAAGAAAGTCGTGCTTCGACGGGCCACCGACCACTCACCCGATCAATAACAAGGGCTCAGGAACAGCAGAAGCAGAAGCTTCAGGAGATGCTGACTGCAATGGCCGCACTCACCGAGCCTGGAGGCGTCATCAGAGCAGCGTCATGAACAAGAAACCGATGCTGACTTTCTTCGCAGAGTCCTCGAAAAGAAGGAAAAAGAAGCCGCAGAACAAGCGGCTAATATAAAACGAATGGCGCTTCTCTTCCAAGACATGGTCGGGAAGATGTTACAGCCGGATCCTCCAGCTGAAGACCCCTCGATCATCATCGAAGACAACAAAGGGGAGACATCGAACCCTCCTCCGGCTCTTTCAGCAGCCAAAGAGGAAACTATTTCCAAGGCCACTCTGGATGACTATATTGCTCAGCAAATACGAACTCACGAGGAAAATGAAGTGGCTGGCCAAGTCGTTAAAACTGGGCGGCCGTATCCAGGCTGGTATGACCAAATAAAGTACCCGCCGGGATACACAATCCCTAAATTCCATATGTACAAGGGGACAGGCAATCCCCATCAACATGTCGCTCAGTTCAGGGCTCTTTGCGGCAACACCGAGGGTGATGATAAGCTTTTGCTCCGCCAATTCGTCGGCAGCCTGTCGGAGATGGCATTTGAGTGGTACTCTGATCGTCCACACGACTCCGTCAATACTTTCGCAGAAATGGAGTTGTTATTCACCCAGCGATTCGTAAGTGCCAGCGAACGCACCCCAATAACGGCATTGATCAATGCAAGGGTGAAGCCAGGCGAGACATGGGTACAATATGCAATCCGATGGCGGAATCTATGGTCAAAATGCGAACAACGCATCAAAGAAGCACCAGCGGTGGGCATATTCGTGGGCACTCTAGACCCTCATGCAACTATTTCACAATTTATGATGTTATTCAAACCGACCACGTTCCAAGCCTTGATCGACAAGCTGGCCCAAATGGACCAGATGGGTCATAGACCGTCTCCTCCAAAGCCGGAGCCGTGGAACGAAAAGGGTAAAGGGAAGGCGACCTTCGTTGCGAATACCCAACAACAGCCCAGTGCTCCAAAACTAACGGATCAACTGGAAGAGAGACGGCGCTATTATAATGAGAAAATGAAGCGTCCTTACTCGTTCCCATGGGACAAAACGAATAGACTGTTTGAACTGGCGATGCGTAACAGGCTTATCAATCTACCGAATCCAAAGCGACCATTGCAATCCGGCGAGACTAATAGTCCCAATTATTGCCCTTACCACCAAACGGTAAGCCATCCAATCGAAAATTGCTTCGTCTTTAAGGGATGGATTGAGGACCAGTACTAACAAGGTAAGTTTGCGCTGTCTGAGAAGTGGAAAGTAAGCCCACCACAACCGCACACTCCTAGGAATACGGACACACCGGGGGCATCGTGCTCTTTTGTTGAAGAAGCTCCATAGGAGGTCTCTCTTTCAGCCAAAACAAAAAGAATGATGAACGATCTCCAGACATGCCCGGCGATTAGGTGGAAGAATCCGCTGGAACCCCAGATTATCAAGGGAATGCTGAAACCGCGCCCAACTCCAAAAATTAGTGGCGATATTCAAAACACTCACACCCAGCCTTCAAAGTCTTCGAAGAAGAAAAAGAAGACCAAAAAGCTTGTGAAACCTGGTGACAAGCACACGGACCTGCAAAAGCAGATTGACTCGCTGGAAGAGTATAACCAGAAGGCGCGGACTCCAGTCACACTCCAAGAATTTCTCAGCCACGTCCTTGAGGACGAAGGTGATGACAATGGAGAAGACTCGTCGAACGAATCTGAAGGTTACGTAGCAAGTTGCCATGTGATCTTTCACTCGTCGATAGACGATGAAGAAACTCCTTGCACTGAGAAACTGGGAGCAAATCCTAAGCCGGAACTTCTAGGACCATCAGACGAAATGATTGATGCATTCTTGAACAAAGTCCGTCTTAAAAGCAAAGCTGATCGAAAGCGCGAGATGACCATATTTGAAAAGGCCAAATATCGGCGACTGGACGAAAGGGCTGAAATACTCCCGCCAGGTCAGAGTACATCTGCAGCGAATAAAAGCAGGTTCAAGACGAGGAAGAGGTTTGCCAAAGCCGTATCAATGGGAATGAAGTTGCCACCCTCCGAAGGAAACACTCTTGGTGAAGCGGAAATACATCCTAATTATTGCTTATATCATCAAAAGTTTGCGCACCCCACAGAAGAGTGCAACTCTTTTAGAAGATGGTGGCAGGGATATGTTGCTCACCGGCAACATTTCAAACGGATAAAACGCAAAACTCGTCGGGAGCAAAGAAATGCGACCGAGGAGCATATGAAAACTACCGGCAACTGTTGTATGGTTGGCGCTGGAGGATCGCAAGTTCTCACATTCGGGAGTGATTCTGAGGAAGAAATAGCCCTTGGCCCTCTCTTCAAAGAACCCATTTCCAAGACAGAAGAAATGAAGACCTGTGAGAACATTCAGCTGCGCAATCGTACGCTGCTAGAAAAGAATCTTGGACCTGCTAACAGTGGATCGAATAGAAAAGATAAAGGGAAAGAAAAATTCCTTGAGGATATCGCCCAAGAAGATCAAGTCGTCAAAGAGTTGACAGCTAAAGACCTGCCAAAGATAAGTAAAGTGGACTACAACGATCTGGCACACTTGAGAAAGCTACCCTCGCAGCTCAGCATTCTCAACGCCCTTCTGCTATCCAAAGAGGCGAGAGATTCATTGACCAAGGCGCTACAAGAGCCAGAGCAATTCCAAGCTTTCCTCGTCGAAGAAAAGATGAAAGACGAGCTGGGAGAAGTGCACACAGCCGATATCACCTTTGGCGATGAAGACCTCCTCCTCGGGACGTACGAACATAACCGTCCCTGTTCCCCTCCGAACGGCGGCCGAGACGACGTGAGGGGCGTCTACATGCTTGTGGTTCGGGGCAGATGCTATTTGGTTTTATCCGCCCACCTCTCCAAAGATCCCAAGTTGATTTATGGCACTGTGTATCGGAGGTTTGGATGGATGCGGCCGATGTAGCAGACTTCGTCAGATTCCCCCTCGCTTGAGGGGTTTTTGATTGTGGGGACGCTCTTCCCTGCAGGCGCAATCCCCTGCAGTTAATTACGCTACCGCATCGCGGTAACAACTTTCTCCTTCTCCAGAATTTCACTTCGTGTCGTGGGTGTTTTTTTTGTTTGTGGTTGCCCGTGGATTGTATACGGAGACTAATTTATGTCGTCGCCCGTAGGATGTGGATTAGTCTAAATCCGTATTTACTTAGATATGGGTTTGGGGTTTTGGTTTAAGGATACGTTAACCGTATTTGAGGCTAAGATCAACTCAAACGTTTGTTAAGGATACGTTAGTCTAATTTGGGACTAAGATTAACTTAACGGGATCGTTTAGATCCGACAAAGAGCATTTGGGCTCTATTGTTCCAGTTTAGGGACATAGTGGTCCATCTTAACATATAGCCGTCGGGGCCCATTGCCTCTCTGACGTCGTTGAAGGATTACAACGATAGGTGTCAAAGGAGTTCAGAGATGTACCCTTGAGCCAAAGTTGGTTGGGAGAGTCTATAGTCCAATTTGGGACTAAAGTCTGTTTGAATGTTTAAGAATACGTTAGCCATATTTGAGGCTAAGATCAACTTAAACGAGATTGTTTAGATCCGACAAAAGAGCATTTAGGGGCTCTATTGTTCAAGTTTAAGGATGTAGTGGTCCATTGCCAGTTTAGGGATATGGTGGTCCATCATTCCCATTTGGGGACGAACATTAGTTTAATGACATTTCGGTCCACGAGTTTAAGGACCCCGCAGTCCGTATCGATGTGTGGTTGTCGGGACCCATCACCTCTCTGACGTCGTTGAAGGATTACAACGATAGGTGTCAGAGGAGTTCAGAGATGTACCCTTGAACCGGATGTAAATTGATTTAAGAGAGCAGCCTTGCTCAGTCAATTTAATTTGAGGACTTAAGGCCATGATTGGGTTAAGTCCAATTGAGAATATTCAACGTTTTTGTCTTTGGCCTATTAGGCTTGTGCTAGGGCTTTGCCCATGTTTAAATGATGCACAGCATCTGTTTGGGCTCTGCCCTGCATTGCATTTAATTTGGCCTATTAGGCCTTTTATTTAGGCTTTGTCCCAGTGCACAACACTTTTTCTTTTCGGTCTGATAGACCTTTTTATTGGGCCCTGCCCTTAATAATGCATTGCATTAAATGCTCTGACAGTGCCACATGGCTTGTCAGGCGCTTTGCGCCAATTAATGAGCGCAAGCGCAATTCCATGGGGAAGTGACACGTGTCACGCTGTGGTGAGAGCAAGCGCAGTGTGCTGCACCAGTGCGCTGCGCTGTTGCGTTTCTGACACGTGGCGCGCTTTGGTGGGTTGCTCCAATTCATGAGAGCGGTGCTCTATTTTAACAGCACATAGCGCAGATCATTCTGGAGCTGACACGTGACGCTCATTGGTGGCTTGCGCCAACCCAAGAGCGCAACAGTGCAGATTTACAAGTGCAGGGCACTGTTCTATTATTTTGATCAATTTTAGATCAAAGAAGACAAATTTTCTTGTTTTCAAAGAACCAGTGGTTCATCAAAAGGCAATGCCTTTATTATTATTATATTTTTATTGAAGATCTTTGATCTTGTTCTCAGATCAATGATCTTTTTAGAAGAAATTCTTATTTTTTCAGAGGTTTTTACCTTTCCCTTTTTCTGAATTCTCTCCTAGTTTTCAAAAGACTTTTCTGAGTTCTCTCCCTTCTTTGTCTCCTTTAGACTTGGAGTCTAGGGGCCTTTATGTAGTGCCAATTATTTGTTAGGTTGGTTAAAAGAGATCTTTCTCTGAGTGATTTGGGGATATTTCCCCACCGTTGGATCTTTGATCCAAGGGCTTCTATTTTACAGAAGACAATTTTCTTGTTTTAACAAGAACAGAAAGATTTTACTGGAATTTTAATTCTGTTTGGCGCAAGCGCACCTACGCTTGACACGTGTCGCGCAGCGCAGAGCGCAGAGCAACTGCGCTGCCACGTATCGCGCAGCGCAGAGCGCAGCGCACTGCGCTAGCACAACTGCGTTGCCACGTGTCGCACAGCGTAGAGCGCAAGTTAGCTTAAGCGCTGCTTCTTTATTTTAAGATTTGGTTTTTATTATCTTTTAAAACAGAGCTTTGCTCTGATTGGGGGAAACAGAAGCATTCCCGCCTTGGGATTTGAACAGAGATTTGCTCTGAAAGGGAGATTTTCTCCTTTATTATTATTATTTATTTATTGTTATTTTATTGTTATTATTTTATACGGAGCGGGTTTTGAGCCAAAATTTTGGCGGGAACAGTTCCTTTTATGTCTCCGGATACTGCCATGATATTAAGATCGGTAAGATCCTGGTTAACAATGGGTCCTCAGTCAATCTCCTCAATGTAAAAGTATTGAAGGAAATCTGCATGAGCGTTCAGCACCTTGCTCGTGATAAAATCACTATCTCCGGGTTTGATTCTTAATCATCAAGGACGCTCGGGTCTGTGATACTGACGCTGCGCTTTGGGCTGCTACTCATTGACATCAAGTTTCACGTCATTGACGCTAAGACCTGCTATAATACTTTGCTCAGCCGACCTTGGTTGCACGAGTACAACATCATACCTTCTACGCAACATCAGTGTATGAAGTACTTTAAAGATGGTCTTGAGTATACTGTGACAGGGGAATTAAATCTATTCTCCGTGAATGAAGTCCGAAAGTACGAAGATGCAAAATACTTCTTACCAGATTTTGAGGACACGAAAAGATCACAAACCGAAGAACAAAGCTATCACCACTATTCCGGTCTTCGGGAGTGATACCGAGGAGGAAGAAGAGATAGTTTATTAAGGGCCGCCTCAACGCAACAACCCGGGACCGTCCACCCCCATGTTGATATTCGGCAGCGACTCGGAAGATGAGGTTAACGCTATATTTTCTGCTCGACCGTCAATACAAGCCTTCGCTGATAATAATCAGAGTTTGCAAATTATCATAGTCCCGCGGGAGCATTACAAAGAGCTCGATGCACTTGAAGCTTATAGCGTGCAAGAACTCCAGACATTTTACGTCCCTCCCAAGCGAAAAGGTGAAAAGGCGATCCTATTCTACCGATCCGGGGAAACCAAAGTGGAAAAAGAAATTTGGCATGGCGCGGATTCTACACTCGACAAACTCCAGCACATCCGTCTGCCTAGATATTACACAGAAGGCTTAAAAAGGCTTTTGAGACGCCAAGGTGTACCCTTCAAACAGACCGCTCGACAAGCTCAGTTCTACAACAGGATTTGGGATGTTCCCGGAACTCAGCGCAAGATGCCTAATAGGAAAATGGAAACGGTCGGGCTCGGATATGTTCGATCCAAGAAACGGGAACGAGTCCATGGTAGCTACATCATATATGACTTCGATGAAGAAGAGGACGCCCTGTCAGAAAATGCTGACCCTGAACCAAAACGAGATCCTACCATCAAAATGCTGAGTCCGTCGTTTGAAGAACGAATGGACAAACTTATCAGAGAAGCGGGTCAAAAGATCCGGGATGACCATAATCACGAAATGGCCATCTACGAGAAATCCAGGACGCAATGCCTCTTTCAACAGGCCGTGAGAAATGAAAATGCTCTTCCCGGTCAACCCGTTGTACAGAAGGCCCGACGCAGAGGCAGAAACAAACCAAATAACGGGAAAGGCGTCCGACAATGACAAAGCGGGTCCAAGAAGCCCCGCGACCAGAAATCGAGCAGTTCGGATTCGTCTCTTCTAAAAAAGCTGGGTCGAGCATATTCTTTTCCCCAAAGCAAGACAAAGAAGATACTTGATCTTGCCATAAAATATCAAATGATTACCCTCCCGGAGTCCAAGCACCCCGAGCAAGCAGGCGAAGTCTCTCACCCGGACTATTGCTCCTATCACAGGGCAATAGGGCATTCTATTGAAGACTGCTTCACCTTTAAGGATTGGGTCGAAGATCAATATCAACAAGGCAGGTTCGCTCTGTCCATCAGCTAGAAGGTAACCCCACCACAAAAGCATGAACCCAAATCCATGATAATAGAACCAGATTAACATCGGTCTTGTAAGCGAGCTCACACCTGTCACCTGATAACCCTGAGAAGAAGAGCTCGAGAATGTGGATGAACTCCCCCGGTGCTTCGAAAACGATGATGATAAGGTAATCTCGGAATTTCCACCGACACCAAAAGAGCTGGAGGATGGAATACACACTACTGCAGATAACCTTAAGAAAATTGATTTGGGAACGGCAAATGACCCACGACCGACATTCGTCAGTGAGCTGCTGTCTGAAGAAAGGGTGTCTGCACTAAAAGACGTGCTTATACAGTATAGAGATTGCTTCGCATGGAATTATTCCGAGATGCCAGGACTAGATCCAGAGATTGTTGTCCACAAATTGGCAATATCTCCGGACGTCAAGCCGATCAAACAGGCACCAAGAAGAATGCGGCTCGAGCTTGAGATGAGCATCAACGCCGAGATCAAGAAGCTAATCGACTCTGGCTTCATCCAAGAGGTTCAATATCCCGATTGGATCACCAACATTGTTCCAGTAATGAAGAAAAATGGGACAGTGCGTATATGCGTAGACTTCTGGGATCTTAACAAGGCATGCCCGAAGGACGACTTTCCAGTACCCGTCACTGAGCTTATGATAGATAACACATCCACTCACGAAGTCTTCTCCTTCATGGACGGATCATCAGGATACAATCAGATAAAGATGCATCCCGAGGACCAGAGGCACACCTTTTTCCGGACCCCTCTGGGTATATTCTGCTACAAGGTGATGCCCTTCGGTCTAAAGAACGCGGGCGCCACCTATCAGAGGGCTATGACGAAGATTTTCGATGACTTCATACATGAAATCGTCGAATGCTATATCAACGACCTCGTGGTTAAAAGCAAATCATACGAGGAACACCTAGAACATCTGAAGATTGTATTTCAACGCCTCTGACAATACAACTTGAAGATGAACCCTCTCAAATGCGCGTTCGGAGTTTCCTCGGGAAAATTCCTAGGATTCATCGTCCGACACCGATGCATCGAGATAGATCCGTCAAAAATCAAGGCGATCATGGAAATGCCTCCGCCAAAAACTCTCAAACAACTGTAGTCTCTCCAAGGGAAGCTCGCGTATATCCGACGATTTATAGCCAATCTCTCAGGCAAGTGCCGCCCTTACAGTCACTTGATGAAGAAAGGGACCCCGTTCGTCTGGGATCATAAATGCCAAGCCGCACTGGATGAAATCAAGCAGTATCTGCAGAACCCGCCAGTGCTGGCTGCTCCGATCAAGTGAAAGCCTCTCATTCTGTATACAACCGCCCTTGAATGTTCCTTAGGCGCATTATGGGCACAAAAGAACGATCAAGGGAAAGAAAGGGCGCTCTACTATTTGAGTCGAGTTCTCCTAGGGGCAGAAAGCAATTACTCTCCCATCGAAAAACAATGCCTGGCATTAATCTTCACGATAACGAAGCTCAGGCATTATGCATTGGCGCATGAAGTCCGTCTCATATCGAAGGTGGATCCTCTCAAGTATTTGATATCAAAGGCCATATTGACGGGGCGACTCACTAAATGGGCCCTGCTCTTGATGGAGTTCTCAATAACCTATCAGCCTCTTAAGGCAGTGAAAGGCCAGGCCATCGCTGATTTCCTCGCTGAGCATCCGATACCTGCCGATTCTCCTTTGAATTGCGAACTGCCAGACGAACATGCGTTTGACACGATCGACGGGGGTGATACTAGGTGGGAACTTTATTTTGATGGAGCGTCTTCCATGAAGAAGCGCAAACAAACCACCCCTATAATCAAATCGAGGGTAGGCCTCATCTTCGTAACTCCACAAGGAGGAATAATGCACTTCGCCTTCTCCTTGACAGAGCCGAGGACGAACAATGAAGCCGAGTATGAAGCTTTGATAGCAGGTCTCGAGATCGCCATCGACATGGGAATTGAAAACCTCCTCATATACGGAGACTCCCAACTGGTCGTTAGTCAGGTAAACAGCGACTATCAAACGTGCAAGCCAGAGTTGGTAAAGTACAACGAGAGAGTGCAACAGCTGCTGACTCAAATTCCTTCCTACTCCTTGGAAAGAATACCGCGTGCGGAAAATAGCAAAGCAGATGCATTAGCCAAGCTTGCTAAAGAATTGGCTGACGAGAACCTCGATGACGTAAGAATCGTGGTACAAAGCCTTCGGGTTCTTGTACCGGCAGAAATATCTCCGGAGTCGTCCGAGGAAAAGAGAGCGACTGAGCAAATGGCTCAACAAGTAAAAGACCAAGAGAAGGTTGAGGATTGGAGAGAAGTCTTCATAGACTACTTCAAACCCCGTCGAACGCCTGAAGATGCGTCCTCAAAACATCAGCTCATGAAACGAGCCCTATCTTTTGCCTTCGTCAATGATACTCTGTACAAGAGATCATTTAATTCTCTATGGTTAAGATGCCTGGGACCTGAAGAGGCGAAGAAAGTCGTCCAAGAAACTCAAGACGGACTATGTGGTTCTCACTAAGCCGGCCCTAAGATGAAACTGAAAATTAAAAGGATGGGCTACTATTGGCCCACGATGATCCAAGACTGCCTCGAATATGCGAAGCAATGCCACTCATGCCAGATCCATGGGGACTTCATCCACCAGTATCCAAATCCACTACATCCGACGGTGGCTAGCTGGTCGTTTGAAATATGGGGAACTGACATAATCGGCCCCATCGAACCAGCATCGTCCAGAGGACATCGATTAAATTTGGCAACAACTGACTACTTCTCCAAATGGGCAGAAGCAGTACCGCTAAGGGAAGTGAAGACGGAGAATATCCTCCATTTCTTCAAGACACACGTCATTTATCGGTTGGAACTCCACGACGGATTATCTCCGATAATAGGCCAGCCTATAGAAGCCACAAGATCAGCCGTTTCATACAACACCATAACATAGACTGGAGATACTCCTCAGTCTATAATCCCCGAGCTAACGGTCTAGCTGAGGCTTTCAACAAGACCTTAACGAAGATCGTGAAAAAGACGGTGTCTCGAAGTAAGAAGGATCGGCATGAAAGACTGCATGAAGCTCTCTGGGCGAATCGAACTACATTCAAAACGGCCACAAACACAATGCCATATGCATTGGTATTCGGCACAGAAGCGGTACTCCCCCTCAAGATAGAGCTACCCTCTTTACGAGTGGCAGTTCATTACAAGCTAACAGACGAAGAAAATGCTCACCTTCGACTTGAGGAACTCGATGCCCTTGATGAAACCCGGCTCATAGCGCAAAAAAATCTGGAGGCTTATAAAGCAAAGATGACGCGCTCATACGAAAGATTGACTAGGCCGAGGACATTCCGCCAAGGCGAACTCGTGCTAGTGGTCAAAAGACCTATGATCCCCAATCGTGCTAAACGAGGGAAATTCGAGCCGAATTATGAAGGCCCGTATATTATAGACAAGGTCTACCAGGGTGGGGCCTATCTACTCATGGACATGCATGGTGAAAGACCTTTTAGGCCAATAAACGGTCGCTTCCTGAAGAAATACTACGCTTGACGAGTTATGGCCTGGGTCAATGATAGATGACGAAGACTATGTCCGCTCGCTATCTTCCTAAGCCCAAGCTCTATAAGTAGTGACCGGCTTACTTTACAATGGACCGAAACGTCCTTAAACTAACAACGGACCGTAACGTCCTTAAACTAACAGCGGACTGAAACGTCCTTAAACTAATAATGGACCGAAACGTTCTTAAACTAACAACGGACCTGTCACGACCCGAAAGAGCACGTGACTGGCACTTGAACCACATGAAGTCTATAGGACCTCATCTGATCCAAGTAAGCCAAAAGCCCAGAAATCTAAAACCATTTTGAAGAATAAGTAAAGAAACTGGTTTAAAGAAGTGAAGAAATACAGGTTTGAAATCAAGGTTTTTAAATAACTAAGCCGAATGTGCATTTTAAAAACGGTACAGTCTTTTCTAGAAATTTCGGCAGAGTTTCCTTTGTAAAACTGGCCCCGAATGGGGTAAAACGATAATAACAAGATATAACATGATAAAGGCATCCCCAAGCGGGAGCTAGCTCTTCGTCAATCGACGGTCACAACCACGCAATGATATAATAATATACAACGCCAAGTGGCGAGGATCAAAACCAAAAGAAAGCTCAAAAGTAGCAAGAAAACCGCAATACTACTAAGCGCGACTCTATGGTCGAATAATACAACACTGTCTCTGAGTCTGAAAGAATATACAAGTTTTGGTTGATGGACATTTCTAGATACAATGAATAAATAAGTACAAAATGGGGATTCTTGATGCAAAAGAATCCACCTACCAAAAGCAAATCACCCGCAAGAAGGTAGTGTGCCAGAAATGCCGCAATAGAACCTGTACGGCAAAACCTGCAAGAACTGTGGCACAACGGGGGTGAGTTGCCAACTCGTGAATAGAAACATCTACAAGGATAAATCGAATGCAAGACATAATCCTAAGTCAACGATCAGTAATATAATCCACAAGAGTACATCTGAGTGTAATAAGGTGGCAAGGTAACATCTAATCATGTATATAGTGCCAGGTACTCAGGTAACAACATGTCATCAGTGTAAGGTATGTCTGCATGAAGTATCAATGAAGAAATATCAATAATATCAATACACATATATTAGCGTCCCATACCACTAATATTGGTGTAAGATAAGAGTAAATCCAGTCTGTATATGAACCATGTCTGTATATCTGTGGAACCCGTCCACCTGTCACCCACTGACAGTAAGCATCATGTATGCAATGTGAGGATATAACCAAAATCATGGAAAACTCATCATGAAACCCGTGCCAAACACCGACACGTAAATCCTCATCCATATGGGGCTCCGTCTGCGGATATCGGCCCTCGGCCCCGGCAGTATGAGTCAACCCATGTCCATCTCTGGGCTCCGTCTGCGGATATCGGCCCGTCGGCCCCGACAGTATGCCCATCTCTCGGCTCCAGGCGGTATCCCCCGGATATCCGCCGAGCTCAGGTAAAATCACCGGTAGGTACTCGCCCGCCTCCAGGCTCAATCGGCATAACCCATCGATCATCTCGCCGAGGGGAACCATACCGGGCCCACCACGAACCCGCAAACGGTACATCACCTCCTCGAATCGGGTTTCAAGCACACGTCTCAGCACCGAGAAAACGCGTGGTGGACGCACCGAAATATCATATCACGAGGTACCGGGTTTTCATAAAGTGCCTCTTTTCTTAAATAACCCCACGGTCCTCAAAAACCAGAAATCACATGAAAATCCAACATCAAGCAGTAAATCCAATGCGATGTACTATGCAATCAATCCATGATATATGCGACATGTAAAGAGAGTAATCATATCGGAAATCATGCAACATGGAATAGGAATGCGCATATGTCAAAGGAAGCATCATATCACGAATGTAATAGTACTACTGTGTAGTGACATGGCAATTATCGATGATGAAGTGTGTGAGCCGGCAAGTAGTGTACGTGAAACATACGCATCATCGATAATTGTGCTGGTGTCCTAACAGCATGATAATAACATGGTAATGAACATATGTCAGCAATGCGAAAAGCATGAATATGCGGAAATCTAGGAATCCACAGCACAGTAAAGTATCTACTATGCAAACTACATCTAAGTATCCTGTCAATCAGGAGGGGTAGGTGTGGAAACCACCTAAAACTGAGTCTAAGTATATATGTAGATATATAGTCGGTGATCCCGCCTCAATGTCATATCGTAAGATATCCTCTAGCTATGAGTGCGGATCTATCATCAATATCAGCTCGTACGGTAAATCATCGTACGGCATTCCCAAAAGCTGGGTAGGGGTCAACATCTCACTGTCTCATCACATAACAAATATCACCATCATCAGATCATAAGGTCTGGATGTACTACTCTATGTCTAGTACAAACGGTAACATCGGTAAAGTATGCATGCGGGGGTAAACACACATCCCAAGCCCGCAAGAATCACTAGTCATATCCCACATATGAATCGCATCAAAATACCGATCTCAGGGCACCAAGCCCACATCATCGACTCATCTCCAAAGTCGTCACATATCATCAACCACAGTGTAAGTACATGTGAAAAGCAAGGATATATGTATAGGTGTAATTCTATCCTAGGGTTCGCGACTATGAACTACACTAGTCACTTCTAACCCTACATATCCAAAATACACCTAATATCACAATACTATATAATAAGCTATCTACGGACTGCGGGGGTGCTATACGCCATCCACCCGACTTTCCCCCGTAGATATAATCTACTCACCTTGCATCACCAATTGCGGACATCACCATGCATTTGCTCGTCGTCCGAAGTCTTCATGGGTACCTACACATCAAAATATCGTATATGCGCATTAAAACCAAATCCAATCTAAAACGGCGCATAAACTCCAAAACGATACGATAAGGGGCCTATAGGTGAGAACCTATGGCACGCCTTCAAAACCATCCATAATCCTCTATATCGTCGTATAAACGACAATAGTCGAGGCAAAACACATTCCACCATTTCAGAATCCAAAAATACGGAATACGGAAACACGAATCCAAAACGACAACATAGGATATATGTCCCAGATTTCACTCTAGACAGAATCTGTCAAAACTAGAAGTACCCAGGGCCAAGAAATGATGAAATGGGGCCAGGCACGCAAAACGAGGAGATTCCTCTCTGATCTGGCCGCAATTTGCGGCCAGAAAGAAGGTTTTGGCGGCCGTACGGAAGAATTGGGGGCTAGGGTTTTGGGTGTTGTCTCTATGTTGCCTGCACATCTCAATTCCCACTCAATATTATTTTAGGGTTCTCGGGGTGTTAGCAGATTCAATTTAACAATGACAGATTTCCTGTTTTCCCCGATATCGGTTTCTAAAATCCGTATTCTGGTTCTAGCATCAGGGTTGGGGTTCCAATTCAAACACTAGGGTGTTGGTAAAATCAATACTGAGCCCAATTTCATAATGCAACACCAATTCACTCAAACCCTAACTAGGTTTCTCTCAATTCCACTAAAATCCACAATATCGATATAATCTTGACATGGGGTTATAGGAAAGGCTATAATTAGGCAAATGGTTCAGAAATTACCTTCATTAGCAACTCAAGAAAATTCTTGAGTTGCCCTCTAGTGACCAAATCCATGCTTCTTTAGCTCCATGTGTAGATCTAGGGATTTTGGACATTTTTAGTGAAAGGAGTTTGGGGTTTTGGGGTGATTTTAGAGATGATTCATGGCTTGAGGAGGGAAGGGAAATGGAGAAGGGGGCAGCAGCAGCAAGGGAGAGGAAGAGGGAGAGAAATGAGAATGAAGAGAATGGCTAAGGGTATAGGGTCAAAGTCCACCTCTCTCTCTCACCTACCCTCATCATTGCATTTTCTTTTCTCTTTTTCTTTTCCTTTTTCTTTTAAAACCCAACCCTTCTCACAAGAATAGTAAGCCCAAATGAAAACCATGGCAAGAAAAGTGCACAAGTGTAGAAAAAGTGATATGTGCAAGTTTTGCACAAAATTGCCAAAAAACCCAATTAGCGATTTTAATCGCGATTAGCACTAAATTAGTGTCAAACTAATCACAAAAACTTTAAAATGTCATAATTCACTAATTTACCCTATTCTAGAATTTTCCATAATTTTTCATAATTTTTCTAACATTTTTCCTATTTATTTGCATTTAATATTAAAATAATCAATAAAATAATATTAAATTATAAAAATTCCCAAAATTAATATTTTATATTTTTGAAGATGTTACAATCTACCCCCCTTAAAGAAATTCGGTCCCCGAATTTAAATTTAAACCCCCACTACTAAAACAATCTCAGTAATAAACCAAAGTCGTTGGGGCTCCGAAATTATCAACACAAGGAACGTCACAGCGCAATGCATGCGCAAGGGTACTGAGCAGATAACTCAAAAACAAAACTCCGTCAAGCATCCCGCAATCATCGGAGTCGATGTAAAAACACAATGTCAAATCCAATACAAAACCGATATGATATGGATCGAAACTACACATGTAGACATCCAATCTGTACACGTAAAAAGCTGATGTAAAAACATGCAAAAGTATATCCAGGTACCGTCTACTGACTAGTCCTGCTCAGCATGAAAGCAAAAACCCAACATCATAAAAGGTACTGCTCCAAAGGGAATAAATCTTAAAAATGTACATAACACAATCCTGTGCGTCTGGTGCGCACGGAAATCAAAAATCCAATATGTGCTAAACAAGTGCACAAAACAACATCTAGGTGCAACGGGTGTGCACGAAACCTCTGTCAGGGGCAACGTATGTGCCTGACAGCCAAGGTCCGGTGCATCTAACATGCACGAAGAAATCTCGATTTAGTGCATCGGGTGCGCACCAAAATCGTATCTAAAAACATGCGCCCAACATGCACGAAAATCCAAATCTGTGCGTCCATCGTGCACGAATAAAAATCTAAACCCTGCGCACTCAACATGCACGGAATCACGAAATCCAATAACAAACATCGAATAGGTGTAAAGCACATCACCAACACGGAGTGCAAAAGTCAACCATAAAAATCCGGGTCAAAATCAACGATATAATGCGGCTCAAACCAAAATCAGGGTACCGCAAGGAAAATCTCACAACCGTGTGCATCAGCGTGCATAAATAAAAGTATAACACTAAAATGCATAAAAACTCTGCGCAAACATATAAATATCCAGTGGGTGCATGAAACCAATATCATGAAACTCAGTCACCAAAACTAAATCATGCAAACAGAACGCCCAAAATACCGAAATCCAAAATGACGGATACGTGATAATCAAATCACAAAATCACAAATCATAAATACCGTCTTCGGTAGTTCCTCCTTCAAAGTCGAGAAGGAGTCAGTGCAATCCACTGCTAGCAGCGCAGGATATCCACATGCCTCTTGCTCACGGTCTGGTGTCCTTTGACTCTGGGTCCTTATCTTCTCTGCGGATCACCTATCACGCGGTCAATCGGCTCATCGACCCTGTCAGGTATGCTAACGGGGACGATTCCGTTTTGGCACTTCTCTGGTCACCTCTCGGTCAAACCTCACGACTACTCGTAAGGCAGCATATCACTGGCGTCGGCCTCTGGCTCTCTGAAAGCACGTCACACATCCGATCCTGGGTGCAACATCATGGCAGCTATGTCCTGGAAGGAATCCTGCTCAAGGTCTCTTCCAATCATGCCTATGCCGATCTGTACAGAGGCTAGCTCTCCTGCATAACCTCTTCTCGCTCAAAGGGCATCTGTGTCCTCAGCGCAACACTTCTCGGAAACCGGTCGCATCCCAACGTCTCTGTAAGCAAATCAGGTCTCTAGTCTCGACGGAAAGCAATGACAGCTCGTCAGTGTCTCACACGAACTTCTGGTTTCAACTGTCTCTATCATCGTCCACTATGACGTCATGCCAAGCTACTACGCACTGCGCTGTTCTCGGCCACGGTCAATCTGAAGTCTCTCACACGGACTCGAAATCGCGTATTCTGTAGCTTCATCACTCTGTAGCAGATGTCAGGCCGAACTGGTCCTCGGGAACACGTCTCAACTATCGGAGGAATACTCGTCACTCGTCCATCCTTGATCAATTTGCAATGCATCTGGTTAAGCTCCTCTATCCGAACTTAGTCAACTACATCGTCGACAATGCCGAACTCTGGCCTGCTGGGTGTGTGCAAAATGACCACTCCTGGTCTAGGTCTTCTCGTATCGTACTCCAGAAAGGTCCTGCCGAGATTCCTTTCTCAAATCTCAATCCTGCCGAAGTGCCCGGAAGTCATCATCCAATGCTGAAGCTCACGCTTATTCCGGAACGGCTGCATACTTATCGCGCTTCTTTCTGGAAGATATATCCATATACCACGCCTCTGGGTGCGTATCACATCTCTGATGTCAGCGGAGTGGGACGTCATCTCGTCGAAATCTCGTACGAACTCTTTTCTTCACTCTGCTCAAATGTCGACTGGTTCGAACTCGTCTCATCATGGCTGCATGTACTGTGCTCCAACGGCTATCCTCGTATCTGGAGTCTCCCAAGCAGTGTCCCATCACGATATCCGAAAGATGTCGAACCATCCGATCGACTCGTCAGATCCTCATAATCCCCCAAGAGCTCACATCTCGGGTACAGTTTAATAGTATCGAGTACATGCCACAGCGTCGGTGGTCCAGCCGTAGAAGGGCAAACCCAAGCCTCACTAATGGCGCCGCGGAACCGCCGTAAACCCTAAGGTTCAAAGGCTGTCACACGGTCATTAAGTCGAGTTAGGGTTTCATTCTTCTAGAGGGTCCATAGAATCACCTGCATGTCTTTCCGTATACTTTAAACTTGGAAAATGGCTCCTGACATTCGATCGTCTCAATCGACTCTCAACGAACCTGCGTGAAGTCGTCTCTAGCTGGAATCAATCCGCCTGATGTCCTCGCATCGGGGTAAGCGAACTCACCACACGTCCTAGTCATTCATCCTCTGTGACTAGCAACTCGCTATTGTCTCTCTAAGAACATGCTCATGCTGCAGTAGCTCCAATCATCTGGGCGATATCTCATCATTTGCAGCAACAACTGGCTCATACACCTGTACGCCGAACAATGCCTCAATCCTCCAGGAAAGGCAATACATAAGCGGTCATCTCTGAATCAGCCTGCTCTAGGTCTGAGTAAGACTCTCCACACTGGAAATCTTCAACTCAACTGGGCCCGCTCTGGCGCAAAACCGGACGAATCACATTCGTCTCTCAAATCTGGTAGACTAGCTAGCATCTGTCGCATATCTGCCTGAAAGCTCCGGCAATCTCAGCTCGTAAGCTTCGGAAGCAACATCCTGTCAATCTCAGCAACAGCTGGTCCATCTGTCTGCACGGTAGGCGACATCACAATCCCTGAGGTATACTGTACATCAACAGTCCTCTCTTAACTGGCAGCTCTAACAATGGCTCGATCATCCGGTGCAAAGCCAAGCACTCGCCTCCACTAGAGGTCACAATCACCAACACTAACTCGAGACGTTCCTATGTCACCAGAAAACACAATGGTCGGCCCTCGTACCAAACGAGCTCACACCGGCCGTAACCCTAGCAGCAGCCCAAACTGCGCTCAAACATGGCGACGTGAACCTCAATCGAGTATCAAAGAGAGCACATCAATGGCAAGAAAGGAAACAACAGATCCAAAGTTAATACATGATCATAGGAAGGAACAGTATCAATGAAGGTATGATCATGAAACTAATAGAATCGGGGATCTCAAATGGATGAATACTCCTAGATATGAAGAGAATCACTGATCTCGAAAAATATGCACATCCTAAGGTTCCTTAAGCGGAGTGGCGTGTCGTAAGTATGCCGCGGAACATACCAACGGTACGTCACTCTACTTTAGTCACCTAATCCATCAACCAAGGGTCATCCTAAAACGACGAAAGTTCGGGTTTACACCCCCTCAACCAAGTCTAAGTTCCGTAAGGTCAAGCCTAAGTTCCGTATATAAACAACTCCCTAGGCTCCACATAGTCAAACTTAGACTCGAACCAAGGTCAACCTAGCGCTCTGATACCAACTTTGTCACGACCCGAAAGAGCACGTGACTGGCACTTGAACCACATGAAGTCTATAGGACCCCATCTGATCCAAGTAAGCCAAAAGCCCAGAAATCTAAAACCATTTTGAAGAATAAGTAAAGAAACTGGTTTAAAGAAGTGAAGAAATACAGGTTTGAAATCAAGGTTTTTAAATAACTAAGCCGAATGTGCATTTTAAAAACGGTACAGTCTTTTCTAGAAATTTCGGCAGAGTTTCCTTTGTAAAACTGGCCCCGAATGGGGTAAAACGATAATAACAAGATATAACATGATAAAGGCATCCCCAAGCGGGAGCTAGCTCTTCGTCAATCGACGGTCACAACCACGCAATGATATAATAATATACAACGCCAAGTGGCGAGGATCAAAACCAAAGAAAGCTCAAAAGTAGCAAGAAAACCGCAATACTACTAAGCGCGACTCTAAGGTCGAATAATACAACACTGTCTCTGAGTCTGAAAGAATATACAAGTTTTGGTTGATGGACATTTCTAGATACAATGAATAAATAAGTACAAAATGGGGATTCTTGATGCAAAAGAATCCACCTACCAAAAGCAAATCACCCGCAAGAAGGTAGTGTGCCAGAAATGCCGCAATAGAACCTGTACGGCAAAACCTGCAAGAACTGTGGCACAACGGGGGTGAGTTGCCAACTCGTGAATAGAAACATCTACAAGGATAAATCGAATGCAAGACATAATCCTAAGTCAACGATCAGTAATATAATCCACAAGAGTACATCTGAGTGTAATAAGGTGGCAAGGTAACATCTAATCATGTATATAGTGCCAGGTACTCAGGTAACAACATGTCATCAGTGTAAGGTATGTCTGCATGAAGTATCAATGAAGAAATATCAATAATATCAATACACATATATTAGCGTCCCATACCACTAATATTGGTGTAAGATAAGAGTAAATCCAGTCTGTATATGAACCATGTCTGTATATCTGTGGAACCCGTCCACCTGTCACCCACTGACAGTAAGCATCATGTATGCAATGTGAGGATATAACCAAAATCATGGAAAACTCATCATGAAACCCGTGCCAAACACCGACACGTAAATCCTCATCCATATGGGGCTCCGTCTGCGGATATCGGCCCTCGGCCCCGGCAGTATGAGTCAACCCATGTCCATCTCTGGGCTCCGTCTGCGGATATCGGCCCGTCGGCCCCGGCAGTATGCCCATCTCTCGGCTCCAGGCGGTATCCCCCGGATATCCGCCGAGCTCAGGTAAAATCACCGGTAGGTACTCGCCCGCCTCCAGGCTCAATCGGCATAACCCATCGATCATCTCGCCGAGGGGAACCATACCGGGCCCACCACGAACCCGCAAACGGTACATCACCTCCTCGAATCGGGTTTCAAGCACACGTCTCAGCACCGAGAAAACGCGTGGTGGACGCACCGAAATATCATATCACGAGGTACCGGGTTTTCATAAAGTGCCTCTTTTCTTAAATAACCCCACGGTCCTCAAAAACCAGAAATCACATGAAAATCCAACATCAAGCAGTAAATCCAATGCGATGTACTATGCAATCAATCCATGATATATGCGACATGTAAAGAGAGTAATCATATCGGAAATCATGCAACATGGAATAGGAATGCGCATATGTCAAAGGAAGCATCATATCACGAATGTAATAGTACTACTGTGTAGTGACATGGCAATTATCGATGATGAAGTGTGTGAGCCGGCAAGTAGTGTACGTGAAACATACGCATCATCGATAATTGTGCTGGTGTCCTAACAGCATGATAATAACATGGTAATGAACATATGTCAGCAATGCGAAAAGCATGAATATGCGGAAATCTAGGAATCCACAGCACAGTAAAGTATCTACTATGCAAACTACATCTAAGTATCCTGTCAATCAGGAGGGGTAGGTGTGGAAACCACCTAAAACTGAGTCTAAGTATATATGTAGATATATAGTCGGTGATCCCGCCTCAATGTCATATCGTAAGATATCCTCTAGCTATGAGTGCGGATCTATCATCAATATCAGCTCGTACGGTAAATCATCGTACGGCATTCCCAAAAGCTGGGTAGGGGTCAACATCTCACTGTCTCATCACATAACAAATATCACCATCATCAGATCATAAGGTCTGGATGTACTACTCTATGTCTAGTACAAACGGTAACATCGGTAAAGTATGCATGCGGGGGTAAACATACATCCCAAGCCCGCAAGAATCACTAGTCATATCCCACATATGAATCGCATCAAAATACCGATCTCAGGGCACCAAGCCCACATCATCGACTCATCTCCAAAGTCGTCACATATCATCAACCACAGTGTAAGTACATGTGAAAAGCAAGGGTATATGTATAGGTGTAATTCTATCCTAGGGTTCGCGACTATGAACTACACTAGTCACTTCTAACCCTACATATCCAAAATACACCTAATATCACAATACTATATAATAAGCTATCTACGGACTGCGGGGGTGCTATACGCCATCCACCCGACTTTCCCCCGTAGATATAATCTACTCACCTTGCATCACCAATTGCGGACATCACCATGCATTTGCTCGTCGTCCGAAGTCTTCATGGGTACCTACACATCAAAATATCGTATATGCGCATTAAAACCAAATCCAATCTAAAACGGCGCATAAACTCCAAAACGATACGATAAGGGGCCTATAGGTGAGAACCTATGGCACGCCTTCAAAACCATCCATAATCCTCTATATCGTCGTATAAACGACAATAGTCGAGGCAAAACACATTCCACCATTTCAGAATCCAAAAATACGGAATACGGAAACACGAATCCAAAACGACAACATAGGATATATGTCCCAGATTTCACCCTAGACAGAATCTGTCAAAACTAGAAGTACCCAGGGCCAAGAAATGATGAAATGGGGCCAGGCACGCAAAACGAGGAGATTCCTCTCTGATCTGGCCGCAATTTGCGGCCAGAAAGAAGGTTTTGGCGGCCGTACGGAAGAATTGGGGGCTAGGGTTTTGGGTGTTGTCTCTATGTTGCCTGCACATCTCAATTCCCACTCAATATTATTTTAGGGTTCTCGGGGTGTTAGCAGATTCAATTTAACAGTGACAGATTTCCTGTTTTCCCCGATATCGGTTTCTAAAATCCGTATTCTGGTTCTAGCATCAGGGTTGGGGTTCCAATTCAAACACTAGGGTGTTGGTAAGATCAATACTGAGCCCAATTTCATAATGCAACACCAATTCACTCAAACCCTAACTAGGTTTCTCTCAATTCCACTAAAATCCACAATATCGATATAATCTTGACATGGGGTTATAGGAATGGCTATAATTAGGCAAATGGTTCAGAAATTACCTTCATTAGCAACTCAAGAAAATTCTTGAGTTGCCCTCTAGTGACCAAATCCATGCTTCTTTAGCTCCATGTGTAGATCTAGGGATTTTGGACATTTTTAGTGAAAGGAGTTTGGGGTTTTGGGGTGATTTTAGAGATGATTCATGGCTTGAGGAGGGAAGGGAAATGGAGAAGGGGGCAGCAGCAGCAAGGGAGAGGAAGAGGGAGAGAAATGAGAATGAAGAGAATGGCTAAGGGTATAGGGTCAAAGTCCACCTTTCTCTCTCACCTACCCTCATCATTGCATTTTCTTTTCTCTTTTTCTTTTCCTTTTTCTTTTAAAACCCAACCCTTCTCACAAGAATAGTAAGCCCAAATGAAAACCATGGCAAGAAAAGTGCACAAGTGTAGAAAAAGTGATATGTGCAAGTTTTGCACAAAATTGCCAAAAAACCCAATTAGCGATTTTAATCGCGATTAGCACTAAATTAGTGTCAAACTAATCACAAAAACTTTAAAATGTCATAATTCACTAATTTACCCTATTCTAGAATTTTCCATAATTTTTCATAATTTTTCTAACATTTTTCCTATTTATTTGCATTTAATATTAAAATAATCAATAAAATAATATTAAATTATAAAAATTCCCAAAATTAATATTTTATATTTTTGAAGATGTTACAGGACCGAAATGTCCCTAAACTAACGATGGACCACTATGTCCTAAGACTAGCTGTTGACCGAGACGTCGATAAATTACGATAGATTGCAGCGTCCCAAAGCTGATAAAAAAAGAGAGAATAAAAAAAACGGTACGTCCATAAGCAAAATGGGCATGGATGAAAACCCGAAAGAGCTCCGTAAGTAAAAACAGCTGGGCTACCGGCGAGTTTTGTGAAAACCCAAAAAGGCGCAATCTCGTTAAAAGACACTTGCAAAATCCTCTCGACTTTGTAAGGAGAAACCATCTGCGTGAGATCCTTACGACTCACAAGGGAGCAACACATAGGGATCCCCACGATTCTTAAGGAGAATTACACTTGCGAGATCCTCACGACTCGTAAGGAGAACCCTCTTATGGGATCCTCACGGCTCATAAGATTCAAAAGTCTAAAGCTACAGGGATTTAAACCCGTTCTTAAGCAGCCCCCACAACCTCCGATATTGCCCTACAAGTGGCTCAATACTGACCCTTGTATACAATCTACGGACGCGAATAAACATTTCCCTAACCAAGTCCCATCCGTGACTAGGGATATGTCTACATGGTGAACAGCCCTTGTAAGTCCTCTCGACTTATAAGGAGAAAACACTCTTGTAAGATCCTTACAACTTACAAGAGATCATACACTTGGGAGTCCTCACGACTCCTAAGTAGAAAACGCACATACGAGATCCTCACGACTCGCAGGGAGAAATACCTTTATGAGACCCTTACGGCTCATGAAGTCAAAAGCCTTAGTCGACAGGATCTTAACCCTGATCGCTAAGCCACCTTTGTTCGACATCGACAGAGGCAAATGATGATTTGCTCCTGGCAATATCCTAGTTGTAGCGGTGCTGATGCCGAAATCGGTGTCTAATCCCGATCTTGCAGCGAAAAACCAGCAAACCACACATGCATACGAAATAGCCGAAATGATGGGGCAACTTGCAACAAAATCAGCAAGTAAAAAAAATGTAAGCAAAATAGCCGAAATGATTGGGCAACCAGCAATAAAAAGCAGCGAGTAAAAATAAAACAAATAGCCGAAATGATTGGGCACCGCGAAAGAATAGCCGAAATGATTGGGCAATCGCGACTTTCGCGATATAAAAGCTGAAATGATAGAGCATCGCGAAATGAAATAAAAAAAATGATGAAATTTATGCCCTACATGTGATATCACATCAATCCCTGTATGCAATCCAGGGCCGCAAACAAAGAAGGAATCACACCTTTCCTTCCCAAGCTTCATCAGAAGAAGAAGCCAAATCTCAACGGTTCGCAGATAGCCTGGAGATCAACTCAACATTCGTCTCATTACAATAGACACAACATCAGGCAAAAGTGGAACAGCGGTAACTCCCAGTTCTATGACTCGGCGGTGTACAGATGACCGAGAGTCAAACTCCGACTCCGTGAAATACGGATAAAGTCAACCCTTCCTGGCTATGTGGAACGCGGTTTATGTCAATCCTGACCACGTGGGAAACGTCCAGAGCGGACCCTGGTCCTCACAGAGCACGGCAATGACCCCGTGTGAAGCATCCAGAGCGGAGCCTGGTCCTCGCCAAACACGGCAGTGAACCCGTGGGAAGCATCCAGAGCAAAATTCCTGGTTATGTGGAACACGGCTTATGTCAATCCTGACCCCGTGGGAAACGTCCAGAGCGGATCCTGGACCTCGCAGAGCACGGCAATGACCCCGTGTGAAGCATCCAGAGCGGAGCCTGGTCCTCGCCGAACACGGCAGTGAACCCGTGGGAAGCATCCAAAGCAAAATTCCTGGTTACGTGGAACACAGCTTATGTCAATCCTGACCCCGTGGGAAACGTCCAGAGCGGATCCTGGTCCTCACAGAGCACGGCAATGACCCCGTGTAAAGCATCCAAAGCGGAGCCTGGTCCTCTCCAAACACGGCAGTGAACCCGTGGGAAGCATCCAGAGCAAAATTCCTGATTACGTGGAACGCGGCTTATGTCAATCCTGACCCCGTGGAAAACGTCCAGAGCGGATCCTGGTCCTTGCAGAGCACGGCAATGACCCCGTGTGAAGCATCCAGAGCGGACCCTGGTCCTCGCCGAACACGGCAGTGAACTCGTAGGAAGCATCCAGAGCAAAATTCCCGGCTACGTGGAACGCGGCTTATGTCAATCCTGACCCCGTGGGAAACGTCCAGAGCGGATCCTGGTCCTCGCAGAGCACGGAAATGACCCAGTATGAAGCATCCAGAGCGGAGCCTGGTCCTCGCAGAACACGGCAGTGAACCCGTGGAAAGCATCCAGAGAAATATTCCTGGTTACGTGGAACGCGGATAATGTCAACCCTAGCCCCGTGGGAAACGTCCAGAGCGGAGCTTGGTCCTCGCAGAACACGGCAGTGAACCCATGGGAAGCATCCAGAGCAACTCCTGACTCCGTGAAATGCGGATAAAGACAACTTCACCCATCACTTGCGGGTTCTCACGACTCGTAAGGGAGTAAATTCTCTTGTGAGATCCTTACGACTTTCAAGAGAAAACACACTTAGGAATCCTCACGATTCTTAAGGAGAAATTACACCTACGTGATCCTCTCGACCGGTAGGGAGAAAATTCTTTATGAGACCCTCACGGTTCATAAAATTGAAAAGTCTTAGGTGACAGATCCTAACCCTGTTTTCTAAGCCATCGCCACCCTACAAAGAGCCTAAGATTGATAGCTATATACTATCTACAGACCGCACTTGCTAAAATCACATGGCA
This sequence comes from Agapanthus africanus, assembly GCA_030015575.1. Taxonomy (NCBI): domain Eukaryota; kingdom Viridiplantae; phylum Streptophyta; class Magnoliopsida; order Asparagales; family Amaryllidaceae; genus Agapanthus; species Agapanthus africanus. Next base: position 138,152,777 of record CM057341.1, read on the forward strand.
ACAACACAGCAAGGAGAAGAAAGCAACAGTATAACAAAAAAATGTGTATCTTTATTCATGAATTCAATTAAGTACAAGGCAAATCGTATAAAAGAATAAAAAATGGATACATGTTGTTCAAAGATTACAAGTGTTCAATCTATACAAAAGCAGCTATTGGGAGGGAAGCGCCTTCAATAGACCAGCTAGCTGCTCGCACACTCCTCTCAACTCTTCCTCACGATCAGCCGCCGCGGCCAGCTCTGCTTTAATTTGGGCTCGTTGCTGCAAACAGGATGAGAGTTTCTGATCAACTTTCTGCTAGGCAGCCTCCTGACTCTGCGCGACCTGCTCATTAAGATTAAGCTTCTTCCTCAACACCAGCCCGTCAGAGATACATCGTTGAAGGTTTTCAAAATTGGTGTTCAGCTGGGCAGTATTAGCTGCAACCTCAGCATGCAGTTGGGCAGATTCAGCAGAAGTCGCCTCACGTTCCTTTCGCTTAAGGGTTGCCTCTCGTTCGAAATGGCGAAGGAACGGAACACTCTGCTCAACCCATGCGGCCCGCTGGGAGTTCAAAGCCTGAGTCTTAAGGGCAGAACGCATAAGCTCAAGCTCTTGCAGACAGGCCTCAATCTTCCTGCAATGATTAATCAAGACTCGACGACGCCTTCATTATGGAAGTTCACAAGTGTCGCCAGCATTGGATTGACCTCGGCAGCGAAATCTGCGGCAGCTGTAGGGGCCTCCGCGTCAAACTCCTCGACGTATTCGCTCAACATACGCAGACTGGTCACAGCACCTTTTGAGGATGGACGTCTGGAAAAGGGCCCTGCCGGCATCATAATGCGAGACTCGAAAGAGGCCAGAGTCGAAGCAACCGCTGCAAAACAAATCATAATCAGATGACGAATCAAGAAGTATAAGAGGTTCATGAAAAAAGGGATTTACTATACCAGCTGTAGCAGGTGGCAAAGCCGGGAGGACCAGTGGCGCAACAGTTCTATCATCTCCCCCTTCAATCTATAGTACTGCAATCAAGGCAAAGAAGAATCAGAAATGATTTCACTGTTGGTAAAAGAAAGAACATTAACTGAAGGCTGTATTCACCAGCGCCACTGGATGAAGCAATCTCCGACGGGAAGGAGAAGTGGGGGTGTAGCACCTGGTACAGGTGGTCAAAAAGGACTCCTACAAAGACGCAATAATGCAATGTCAGTACACAAATTATGCGGCATAGAGATAAGACTGGTGGGTCACAAATCCATACCTTCCAGCATCTGAGACGGGACGAGAGAAGGTAGAGAGGTGGTCACCGTCACGGCGGTAACTAACAGTGCTGCCTCGGGTAGCGCGACATCAGCACTAGCCGTACCTGCATTAGAAACAAGATAAACCCTGTCAGGAAAGATTGCAGAATAAAAAGAAGAGCGGTGACCTAAAATCTACCTGATGAGTCGCCAGCCAGAGCCGTAACGAGGGCGTCACTTGATACAACAACGGCGTCTCCCTCCTCCATCGGGGTGGTCTCACCTCCCGTCGCCTCATCCCCTGACTCCACGGGAGCCGTTGTCATGCTTGCGACTCCAGGAGACAGCAAAGAACCGTAGGCGGGAAGAGCGATGATTGGGACGGTGCCCGACTCTGAGAGAGAGCGGCCACCTCGGGCCCAGCAATTATACCCATTTCGCTCGCCACCACCTCGGGTTCAGTAGTGGTATCTCACCCGCCGCCACCTCGGGCTCGGCAATGGTATCTATCTCGGGCATTGCAATCGTGACTGTCTCGTCAGCCACTACCTCGAGCCCGGCAATTGCGGCCACCTCGCCTGCCGCTGCTCCGGGGTCGGCAATAGCAGCTACCTCCTCCACCGCTACCTCAGGCTCAGCGTTCGCCGCCACTTTTTCGGTAAGGCTCGGCCCTGCAAGATAAGATATATGCTGATAATTCAAAACTTTGACAACGGAACCTCACGGCACATTACCTGGAGTTGATTTACCATTTACTTCCAGAGCCGCACGTGCCGCCCATCTGTAAGCAGTAGACAAGGCAACCGGAAACTCCTCTGAAGGAGTAGTAGCAGGGGTAGCGGCGCTCGAACCCGCTCCCGCAGCTAAGGCAGCACTACGCTCCCTTGCTGCACGCCTCTGGCACTTCCTTTCCTCCCGGGCCGTCAAAGCAGACCTTCTAGAAGCCTCCTTCAACAGGACATCATCGTCCGCATCCAGGGTTACCTCTGGAGCCGTCAAGGCTTCCGTCATCGGTCGTTTAAGTAAGGCCTCTTTCGGCAATGCCAAAAAGGCCGAGACTTCGGTAGCTGGCTCGGAAAGAATTTCCGCATCAGCTTGCGGGATCGGCGTTGTGATCCCTGCGATAAGACAAAGCAAGGGTCAGATTACTCAAAAGCAACGGGAGCAGGAACATGGTGAACCGAAATGTACCGATGCCTAAGGATGCTCGAAGTCGTTCCTCTTTCTCAAAAGTCTTGAGAGAAGCAGCGAGAGCTTCTTCGGTAGAAATGCCTGTTAAAGAAGAAAAAAACGTCAGTCAAAACACGATAATAGAAATACGATGCAATGGCGGAAAATACAGCTAATGAGTACCTGATCGCGTGAGGATAGCCAACCCCTCTTCTTAGCTGGCCAATTGTTTAGAAGCTGCAATGGCAACCGCCAGATCGGTATCGTCTGGCGGCATGAATTAGCCCTCATTTGTCCCATACTCGCTCAGGCCCTCGCCGTAAGGAGCGTGAGGCTCCTGGCCAAGTACAACGTCGATAGAAAAGATCGACTTCTTTTTCTTCTTCTGTGAGCAAGCTCCAATCGCAGCCAACACCAGCTTGCGCTTCGTAGGCACTTTGGGATGGTGAGTCCCGATATCCAAGCCCACGCCAGATTCGGGTGAAGCTACGTTTACCGTCTCCACGAGAGCGCGGGGCACTAATGGAACATCCACCGTCTCCACAGGAGCATGGGGCAATCCACGCGTGGGGCTTAGAACACGTGGAGGCTCAACTGCAGCAACCCCTCTTAGCGGAGGGGGGACAGCGATCCATCGCTTTAAAGGGACGTTGCGATCGCTGGCAGGGGGCGCACTCTTGCGATCCAGTAGCAGCCGCCTCTCTTCCCTGATAACAGCGCCCTTCGCGTGTTGATACCAGGTCCCGTGTACGTTAAGAGCCCTTGGAATGCAACTCGGCTCGCTAATAAAGAAGTGGGAGCCCGTATTCAAGCGCATAAAGTGATGCAACGCACCCCATATCCCCTCTTTGGTGGCAGCAGGTTCTTCCAAGAACGCCTCCAGTGGAACTCCTTGGTTATAACTCAGCTGCTGGGCAAAATGATGGGGGCTGTATCTCATAAAAAGCGCCGCATCATTCTGCCTGAATACGAGAAAGCCCGGCCTGATGGAGTATAGATGTAGAATCTCCCGGGCTTTCAACACGGAGGCCCCGTCCTTAAAGACGTCGCGCAATGCCAGCACCGTCTTGGAAGTTTCCTGGCCGATCGTCAGGACTTTGTCCGTAAAAGACATACCAGCTCCGACCGTGTGCAGACGAAGAAGCAAGCCCCTAGCTTCCCGCTGAGACGGATTCACGATAGAAGCGTCGACCAGCCGCATAATTCTTGGGAATTTGCATTTCTCGAAAAACGAGGGTCTTTTATGAATGCCAAATACCCCGAGCACGTGCATTTCCATCCACGAAGTAATGTAATGCATCAGGAAGTTGGTGGCATGCACCCCCGGTTCAGTTGTATCTGCCGCCACGCTAAGACCATGGTATAGATGGGCTAACCCAGCAATCCCAATGGCCACTTGTATCCCGGCAACCATTCGATGTGCTGAGTAAAAGATAGACGGCCTCATATAGCGAGGGTGCATAGGGACGCGAACCAGTACAACCACAGCCTAAGAAACCCAAGAAAGAAAGCCTCATCGTCAATGCCCGGAGCGGCGATTTCTGACAGAGGAATGATGGCGGCATCAGGAAGAAAAAAGCCTTTCTAATCGTCTTCCAGTACCGGTCGACGGTCCAAGCCGAAGCCGAAGGGGTCGTCGAGTTTGGCAAACTTTTCGCCTCGTTGCGATAAGATCTCCGGGCAAAGAAACCGGGCAATGAAGTCTGCGAAACTGACCCCCGGCCTCCGGATTCCAAGAAGAGGCTCTCGTACATGTTCAACACCTTTATCAGACTAGGAAACTGGTGCTGAATGGCGTTCTCTGGCGTTTGGCCCATCACCACCGGCTTGGTGGCAAAAACATATTCATCCGGAGGAAGCAGCTTCTCATAGTGCTCCCCCCTAACCGGCAGACCGGAAATCTCAGCAAATTCTTCTAAGGAGATGGAGACTTCTCTGTCCAGCAGAAGAAAGGTATGGGTTGGGATGTTCCACTGCTCCAAGAACGCCTTAATCCACCATGTCGGAGGAGCAGAATATTGGAACAACGAAGCATAAACCACAGGGTATAAATCGAGCTTCAGCAGCTGTGTTTTCTTCGCTGACAAGATGTACCTGGCCCAATGCAAGTACCTGGCCGAATGTCGGAGAGTCAACCCGATGTTGTAGGGTTGTCCCTAAGGGCGCAACTCGTCCTGGCATATGCACCGCCCCAAGGTATCCAAGGCTGCCGGCAGCTGCATAGGTATGGCGGCAATCGAAGGTTGAAGAAGACCCTCCGAAGTCCAATTGACAACCTCCACGGCATAGTTCACCAGGGGTGCGTCTGCATACGAAATCGACGAGATCAGCTCTGACGGTGTCGCACAAGAGAAGCTTTGACGACCTTTGATAATCTGGTCATACCACCTACCCCACAAGTGAAGGTTTTTGTGTCCCGGGTCACGGTCTTTGATGAGCGCGAGGACCTCCCGGTCCACAGGTGCCTCAGGGAATCCTCCCTCTGAACGGACGAATGGAACGTAGCATCGAAAGACATGTCGCCTACAAAATGGAGGGACAGAAGTCAACTGTCAGTGCTATAATTTAATTTTAAATTCTGACACTTGGTAATTTAAAATTTGTACCACACTGCAATGAAGTGGAAAGGGGACCAAAGGAGGACCCACAAAATCTAGATGACAACGCATCAATTAATAAGATAGCTCCATTATTTGATGAGGATGTCATTAAATGAGGAAATCCTCAAGGAAATTCTAATTAAATGAGAAGATCTCTCGGGTAGAGGAGAAAATCTCCCTTTGAGAGCAAAGCTCTGCTAATGAAACCCTAAATGGGTTTTCTGTAGATCAAAAATCTATAAAGAGTAAGGCTCTGTTAATAGGTAAAAACCCTAATTTATTAAAAAAAAATTACCTAAGTTTGGAAAGAGTTCTGACTCTTGAAAGTTCTTAAACAGAAGAGCAAGGCTCTGAATGAAAATTCTCAAGAAGAAGATGGAAATCATCTAAAGGACCAAAGGTCCTATTTATAGGCACTGAACCGCCTCTTCAAATTCTGAGTTGATCCAAGGGCTCAGATGTTGCCACTGCTGCACTCACGTGTGCGCCACATGAGCGCAATGGTAGGGGGGCATTTGTTTCCCCCAATCAGAGCAAAACTCTGTTTCAAAATTCAAAATTTAAATTGAAGCAACGCTTCAGATTCAGCGCTCTGCGCGCTGAGCGCCACGTGTCTAACAAAGACGCGCTAGCGCCAGGTGCGCTACGCCCTAGGCAACGCACCCCCAATCAGAGCAAAGCTCTGTTTCAAAATTCAAAATAAAAGTTGAAGCAACGCTTCAGATCCTGCGCTCTGCACTGCGCGCCACGTGTCAAACGTAGGTGCGCCAACGTAAGGTGTGCCAGCGCTAGAATTAAAAATTCCCTACCGTTAGATCAAAAGATCTAATAATAATAAATTATTAATTAATCGGAATTAAAATTCTGTTATGGAAAGATCTTTCCAATCTTGTTAAAAACAAGAAAATTGTCTTCTGTAAAATAGAAGCACTAGGATCAAAGATCCAACGGTGGGGAAACATCCCCAAATCAATTAGAGAAAGATCTCTTTAACTGATTTAACAAATCAATTTGCCCTATAAAAAGGCCCCTAGACTTCAAGTCTCAGAGAGATACAGAGAGAAATATAGAGAAACCTCCCTACAAAAACTTTGAGAAAAATCAAAGAGAGAAAAGCAAGCTTCTAGCAAAAAGAAGATCATCTTCTTCAAGGTAAAGAACATAATTCTTGAACACAGAGATGAAATCATCTCATAAAAAGAAGAATTATCTTCTAAAAAGATCATAGATCTACAAAAGACCAAAGTCTTTGATATAAAACAGATCAAAAGATCTTATTATAAACAAAAAGAAGAAGTATCCACTTCATTCACAGATCCTTGATCTACAAAGGCAGTGCCTTTTTATAAATAAGCAAGAACTTTAGAAGGACATAATCTTGTTCTCTAATCATAAATTTGATCAAATGAGCCTTGCGCTATTGGAAAGTGCCTTGCATTCATGAACTGCGCCTTTGCGCTCCTTGGACCGGCGCTTAGCGCCAAAACATGCCACGTGTCAACCTTAGACAAAGCTTGCACTTTGCGCTTTTGAGACAGCGCACTGCGCCTATGGACCGGCGCTCAGCGCCAAACACGCCACGTGTCACTCACTGGCGCGCCATTAAATCAGCGCAAAGCGCTCATAAATTAAAAGCGCAATGCGCTAATAAACTGGCGCTTAGCGCTAAGCACGAAACGTGTCATTTTCGTGTGCGTTGTTTGGCAGAAGCGCAATGCTCTCTTTAATTGGCGCAAAGCGTCTGGCGCGTCACGTGGCGCATTGTCAGAACACACATTGTTCTGATGCATTCAATACAAGACAAAAATTGTCAGAATATAATGCTGAGCATTATTAAAAGGGCCAAGCCCAAGTAAAGGCTCAATAGCCAGAGCAATAAAATGTTAAACATTTTAATTTTATTGGACTTAGCCCAATATTGGCCATATGTCCTCAACTTATATTTAATTGAGCCCATCTGCTCATGAATATTTAACAGATCTTAGCCCTAAATTGGACTACAGATCTTATAACCAATTCACACCGGTTCAAGGGTACAACTTTTTACTCCTCTGATATTTGTCGTTGTAATCCTTCAACATCTTCAGAGAGGTGACGGGTCCTGACAACCAAACACTTCACGGACTGTGGGGTCTCTTTAAACCCACGGACTATGATGTCCTTAACCTTGACCGTGATGTCTTTAAGCTAATATTGGACTGTGGGGCCCTTAAACCAACGGACTATAATGTCCTTAACCTTGACCGTGATGTCTTTAAACTAATATTGGACTGTGGGGCCCTTAAACCCATGGACTATGATGTCCTTAACCTCAACCGTGATGTCTTTAAACTAACATTGGACTGTGGGGCCCTTAAACCCACGGACTATGATGTCCTTAACCTGGACTGTGGGGTCCTTAAACCTATGGACTATGATGTCCTTAACCTTGACTGTGAAGTCATTAAACTCACGGACTATGATGTTCTTAACCTTGACTGTGAGGTCTTTAAACTCACGGAATATGATGTCCTTAACCTCGACTGTGATGTCTTTAAACTAACATTGGACTGTGGAGTCCTTAAACCCACGGACTATGATGTCCTTAACCTCGACCGCAATGTCTTTAAACTAATATTGGACCGAGATATCCTTAAACTAATAATGGACTGCAATGTCCTCAAACTAATCGACCGCAATGTCCCTAAACTAAACATTAGAGTCTAATTGCTCTTTTGTTGGATCTAAATGATCCCGTTAAGTTGATCATAGTCTAAAATTAGACTAACGTATCCTTAACTAATGTTTAAGTTGATCTTAGTCTCAAATAAGGCTAACGTATCCTTAAACCCAACCCCCAAACCCAAATCTAAGAAAGATACGGATTTAGACTAGTCCACACCCTATGGGCGACAACATAAATTAGTCTCTGTATACAATCCACGGGCAACCACAAACAAAACAAACACCCACGACACGAAGTGACCATCTGGAGAAGGAGAAAGTGGTTACCGTGATGCGGTAGCGTAATTAACTGCAGGGGCTTGCGCCTGCAGGGAAGAGCGTCCCCACAATCAAAACCCCTCAAGCGAGGGGGAATCTGACGAAGCCTGCTACATCGGCCGCATTCGTTTAAAACTTCGATACATGGTGCCATAAATCAACTTGGCATTTTCGGAGAGGTGGACGGATAGCACCAATTAGCATATGCCCCGAAATTCAGACAAGACGTCTATCTTGTCGTCTTTCGGAGGGGAACAATTGTCACTGTCAGGCTCAGTAGGGGTTCAGGATGAGTTTGCTCGTCGGCCTTCCTTTCGCTCAATACCTGAGTAGCCGTTACGTACAGCTAGTGCCGCTGACGTGCTTGTGGTTAAACCCACTGCCAGCGTATTGACGAGTCTTTAGAGTCCCACACATAGGGTTTTCACGGTTCAGGTGATATGGTGTAGATGACGTATGTTTGTACATACATGTATCCGATTAAATATGTGCACATGCTGTACAGACTTTGTTGGGTCGCGGCAGCGCCCCGGCCATCGAAACACGGCCAAAATGCGGAACAAAAATTTCTAAATCGGCGCTACCGTTACCCGAATCCCGGATCGACCTTAAACCCTAAACTAGTAAGCTAAACTAAGAGTTAGAATCGTTATACCGAGTTGATCCGTGTCCTTCGGTCTTCATTCCAAGCTCCGAGCGGCTCCTTGATGTGGTTTGATTGCCGGTCTTTCTTCGTCTCCGATGATCCACCCGAGGGAAACGGCACAAGCTCCAACCTCGTCGAACGAGCTAACCGACGCTCCCAAGTCGCTAGCGATGGAGTGTGGGGGTGTATGAAAGTGTCACTATAATTTTTCTCTCATCCATATGCTCCATGGAGCAACTCAAGAAGAAGATGAAGGAGGTGATGAAAAACTTGGCATGAGGAAGAAAAATGGCTAACTCCTTTTTTTGTGTGTGAATGAGAGAGAGGTAGTGATACAAGTATAATCCATCAAATGAAATCAATCCCCACCCACAATGAAGTGCCCTCCCCCCCTCTCCTCTACAAAAAAAATCATTTCCTTTTTACAAAATAAACAATGTGCAACCATGCTTTGACCCATGCCACTTACATGTCCATGACCATGCCTCCTTTTCCACCTCATTTATAAAAAACAAATGAATTTCCATAAATGGAAAATCATATAAATGAGGTGGCATCTTCTAGAAGCTATTCCGTATAAAATACGGAATACTTCCCGGTACATGCATCGAAATACATATACGCGTATTCGTACAAAAATACGAATAGCCAAGAGAGAAAATGAATAGTGAACAATAATACTAGAATACGTATATACAAATACATTTATGAATTATTAAATCAAAACCCAATTTAATAATCCGGCTTAATCCTAAGCCGCTAGTATTATCAACCGTCCGATTAAAGTTTGCGCAGCATGCACATATTTAATCGGACACCTGTATGTATCAACATACCTCATGTACACCATATCATCTGAACCGTGAAAACCCTCTGTGTGGGACACTAAAGACTCGTCAATACGCTGGCAGTGAGTTTAACCACAAGCACGTCAGCGACACTAGTTGTACGTAACGGCTATCCAGGTATTGAGCGAAAGGGAGGCCGACGAGCAAACTCATACAGAACCCCTACTGAGCCTGACAGTGACAATATCAGTACAGTCCGGTCTATTCGTCTAAGAGTATCGCATATCGAGTCTAGGGCATGGATAAAGTCAGACCCCCAACAACGCGACATTTAGTGTCGGTATGAAACCCATCACCACCTCAAAAACTATCAATCCTGGATCGATAGTTCGCGTCCACCGTGGCCACGGATTTATGGTGATGGCCATCCGTACACAACGCGACATCAACCCCCAATACCGTGAGAGACGAATCCCCGACGATCCGATCACTGCCTCCATGTAGCTTGGGACTGTACCCAACTAAAACCTATTTGCACGACTCCTGTCACACCCCGCTTCCCAGAGTACGCAAGATTGGGCACGTGACATAGCCAACCATGCTACCTGTGGGTAGGAAGTATCCATCCACAGTCACATTACGGCTGTAGAGATATCAAGAACAAGATAAAAAAAAACTATCTAACACATGTCCAAATCCAGAATAACAAGAATCAATGATAAATAAGTGCGGAAGCAAATAATCCAATACAATAATAGAAAAGTGCGTCCCATAATGCGGGCTCACATCTGGAAATGAAATGCAAGAAATAAACTAATCACTACAGAACTCACAAATCAGCCTGCTGGCTGAAGTACTCCTGCTCGGTCAGCGACGGTGGTAAAGAATCTGGGCCATGCAAAACCCAGACGTCAGCGCGTCATGTCAACCAATAATATAATATGAACATGGTAATAAGCAATGCAGAAATAAACATGAACAAAGCAATAATATGAAACAAGCAGTGCAGAGTAGTGTGCAGTGGGTAACTAAACTGTTCTATCGGGTTTCTATTCTAAAGTCTTTGAAATCAATTCGAGTAATCCTCCATGTAACTCAAAGGATATGTCCCGTTACCCCCCGGGACCACGGATCAGGAAAATGGGAACCAATAATGGTTCTGTCCCGTTGCCCCCCGGGACCACGGATCAGGAATGTAAGAGTCACGAATGGCTCTGTCCCGTTACCCCCCGGGACCACGGATCAAGTAATACCCTTTTAAGTTACACTTTAGATTACTCGTTTGATTTCCCCATACCCCCAGGTCATATGTGTGAAGTCAGGTATTCAGGAATCAAGGACTAATGCCAACACAGGATCAGGTAACAGGTCAGGTTTGTCTGGGTAGACAACAAGAATGGTCCATGAGGACTCCAAGTCAGGTTTGTTGGCATTAGGCATGAGATCAGGTAACAGGTCAGGTCATGGTACATCAGGTTAAGTCGATAGTAAAGGGTACCATGTCCGGTGCATCGGTATGTATATATATGTCATGTGTAGCAAGGTCAGGTCAATATGTAACGCAATCGAGGGTGTGCTCACAACAGGTATATAATCGAATAAGGAATAACAGCAGGAAATAAAGTAAACAATAATAACAGTTCATTTAATCATAATGGCACATTAATATAGTGCAGTTGTATTATCATATTAACAGGTTCGAGCACCCTTGGGGTGCAATAATCACAAGGTGGTGCAAAAACAATAACAGAATGTAATAGAGCTACATGTGTACGGTTATCGTCCTTTAAACAGTAAAAATGTGGTTAACAGGTAACGCCGTTATTAAGGTTAAAGTGGCAAATATGATTTTAGGTTACAGTATCATGATATATGTCATAATGCGTCCAAATAATAAAATAGCTCTACTTAGTTAAGTTTTGCAAGTTTAATGAGTCAAACACATTTACTTTGTATAACATAGCATGTAGCAAGTAATACTTGCCTCGACGGTTCGCGAACCGGGAAAACGGACGTAACGTCGGCGGAAACACACGCGACGGACGCACGGTTCACGAATCGAGTCCAAACAACGAACAGCGGGACCACGCGGACCGGAGTACCCTGCTGGAATGTCGGGTCAAGTCGTCGGCACGGCCGGATTCCAGCGAACCGCCAAAACAGCGACAAAGTTAGCAAATACAATGCATGGACAAAGATCGACCAGAGAGGGGATAAATGAAGGGAGAAGGTAAAGAGAAGCTTACAGGGATAGAAAGGGTGGCAACCGCGACGGGGTCGACAGAGATGGGGCGCCGGCGAGGAAGCGGCGGCGGCAGACCTGGCTGCAAGTTGCTGGAAGAGAAGAGATGGTGAGGAGGGAGAGGAAAAGGCCGGGTTTGGGTTGCAGGGGAAGCGGAGGTGGTCGGCGGTGGCGCGGGTGACGACGACAAGGGTCGACGGCGGCGTTTTCTGGCGAACCAGAGAAGGTGGTAGGATTGCAGTTTAGGTTCTGTTGCGGCGCCGGCGCACGGGAAGGAGGAGGAAGGTGTCGAGGTCGGGAAGAGGGGCGAAGGGGGAAGACGCTGGCGTCGTCGGCGACTGGTTGCGGCGGCGACGGCGGGCACGGTGGGTGCAGGCGGCTACGGTGTTGGGCTGCACGGGGACGTGGGAGAGGAGGAAGGAATGGGTAGCGGCCGTGAGGATGATGGTGGTGGTGGCGTCTGCGTCGGGTTGCAGCGGCGATGTGCACGGTGGCTGGGCTAGGGTTTCGACGAGGGTTCTCGTGGTGGTTCTGTCGAAGACGAAGGAGGCGAGGGAAAATAATATATATAGGGATAGAGAGAGAGATTAGAGAAAGAGAGAGAGAGAGATTAGAGGAAGAGAGAGGGTTAAAAGACGGGGCCCACGAGGGTTTGAGCCTCGTGATTGGCCAGGGAAGAAATTTAAGAAAATATTTTAAAGGATTAATTAGTTATAAGTAACAGATTTGTGTTTAGAATATATATATACCATAGTTTTAGTATATTTAATTAAATTGGGATTTTGGCGCTAAATGAAACATTTCCAAATCACGCCCGAGTTGCGCCCAAATATTTGAAATTTAAATAATAAGATTTTAAGCGGGTTCCAAATTTTAAAATTAGATATTTTATGATTAAAAGGCATGCCCCCAAGTCGGACACCTGCACGCGCACGTAGCCGTCCAAACTCGCCCGTTTCACCGAACGGGATGAAAACTCGACGCGCGGACGCTACCACGCGGCTAGGGGTGACGAGTAGGCCAAAATGGGTATTTTTAATTTCATTTTAGGTGTTAAAATTTGTTATATGCAAAACTGACTTAGCCGGTTAAAATTTTGCAATAAGAACCAAACAAGCAAGATAAATAAAATGAGCAATGTCAAACACTCAACCAGTAACAGAAATAGTATTATTGGGCTCGGGTGTTACATCATACCCAACTACAAAAGAATTTCGTCCTCGAAATTCCAAGAATACATGATAACTACAGGAAAAGGTGAGGAAACTTCTGCCGAATCTCGTCTTCTCTCTCCCAAGTGGATTCTCCATGCGATCGATTACCCCAAGAAACTAGCACAAGAGGGATAACCTTGTTCTTAAGAACCTTTTCCCTTCGATCCTTGATTTCAACCGGTCGCTCCTCAAAAGTTAGTTCCTCCCGTACAGTTAACTCTGAATGATCCAAGACGTGAGTTTCATCTCGAACATACCTCCGTAGTTGAGATACATGAAACACATCGTGCACACCTGCCAAGGACTGTGGTAACGCCAAACGGTACGCTACCTCTCCAACACGCTCCAATATCTCGAAGGGTCCAACGAATCGAGGACTAAGCTTTCCCCGACTCCCAAAACGAATCACCCCTCTAGTCGGTGATATCTTCAAGAATACCAAATCACCCACGGCGAACTCTAGAGGTCTTCTTGACGTGTCAGCCCAACTTTTCTGTCTGTCTTGAGCTGCCTTCATATGCTTTCTGATGGCGTTAACCTTCTCAATGGTCTGTACTACCAAATCCGGTCCCAATAATCTTCGTTCACCAACGTCATCCCAACAAACAGGTGAACGGCACTTACGACCATACAACGCTTCAAACGGAGCCATCTGAATAGTCGCTTGGAAACTATTGTTGTAAGAAAACTCCACCAAGTGTAGATGATCTTCCCAAGAACCTTTCAAGTCCAACATGCATGCTCTCAACATATCTTCAAGAGTTTGGATCGTTCTTTCCGACTGACCATCAGTTTGAGGATGATAAGCTGTGCTAAACTTCAATCGAGTCCCCAAACTTTCCTGTAAACTCCTCCAGAAGTGTGATAAGAACCGAGCGTCCCGATCGGACACGATGCTCACCGGTACGCCATGCAATCTTACAATCTCCTGCATGTACCGTTCTGCCAAAGTCTCCGTCGATTGACCAACCCAAAAAGGAATAAAGTGAGCTGCCTTGGTCAACCGATCAACAATCACCCATACTGCATTGTTGCCCTTTGGACTCCGCGGTAAAGCCGTCACGAAATCCATGGTTATATGTTCCCACTTCCACTGAGGAATCGGAAGTGGTTGCAACAAACCAGCAACCCGTTGGTGTTCAGCCTTGACTTGCTGACATACCAAGCACTTAGCCACGAAGCAAGCAATCTCCCATTTCATACCTTCCCACCAGAAATGCTGTCGAATATCTCGGTACATCTTTGTACCTCCTGGATGTACAAAGTAAGCTGAACTGTGTGCCTCCTTCATAAGCTCTTCACGCACATCCCCCTTTGGCACATATACACGGCTACCATACCTCAACGAACCATCTTCGTAGACCAGTAAATCTGTTCGTAGTCCGGCTTCAACCTGCTCTCGAAACTTTTGCAGTCTAGGATCCTGCGATTGTGCCGCTTTAATCGTCTCAACTAAGGACGACTGTACTTGCAACTGCATCAACTGTCCCGTAGAATGTGGTAGCACAACCTCCAAGTCAAATCTTCGAAAATCAGCAATGATCTCCCTCTGTGTAGTCAATACCTGAATCGTTGGTAACCGACTAAGCGCATCCGGCACGACGTTAACTTTTCCCGGATGGTACTTAAGATCAAGGTCGTAGTCGGCCATCAGCTCCAACCATCTGCGTTGCCTCATGTTCAACTCCTTCTGAGTGAACACATACTTCAAACTCTTGTGATCTGTAAAAACTTCGACTCTCTCACCCAAAAGGTAGTGTCTCCAAATCTTCAAGACGAAGATCACAGCCGCAAGCTCCAAGTCATGAGTCGGATAATTCTTCTCATGGGTCTTCAGTTGTCTTAATGCGTAAGCTACAACCTTCCCATTCTGCATCAAAACGCATCCCAATCCTTTTCCAGATGCGTCGCTGTGAATCACCAGTCCTCCGGAATTGTCTGGTACGGTCAGGATAGGGGCGGTTATCAATTTCTGCTTCAACGTCTTGAAAGACAATGCGCACTGATCCGTCCAAACAAAAGGTACTTCCTTGCGCGTAAGCTTGGTCAACGGTTCTGCTAAACGAGCGAAGTTCTCCACAAATCTCCTGTAGTATCCGGCCAAACCGAGGAAACTTCTTATCTCAGCCACATTTCTTAGAATAGGCCAACCTCGAACTGCTGCAATCTTTTCGGGATCGACGGTGATTCCATCGCCCGACACAACATGCCCCAGAAATTTCACCTCTTCCAGCCAAAATTCGCACTTACTCATTTTCGCATACAATTTCTCCTGTCTCAGCGTCTGCAGTGCGATCTTCAAATGCTCAGCATGCTCTTCCGAACTCTTCGAGTAAACCAGAATGTCGTCAATGAATACCACAATAAACTGGTCCAAGAATGGTGAAAAGATTCTGTCCATCAAATTCATGAATATTGCCGGCGCATTCGTTACTCCGAAGGGCATCACCAGATACTCGAAATGTCCATACCGAGTTTGAAATGCCGTCTTGCAAATGTCTTCTGCTTTCACTCGGACCTGATGATATCCGGATCGCAAATCCAGTTTCGAGAATACCCTCGCGCCGCTAAGCTGCTCAAAAGTTCTCCAATGCGAGGGATCGGGTACTTGTTCTTAATAGTCACTCGGTTTAATTCTCTATAATCGATGCACATCCTTCTCGTGCCATCCTTCTTCTTTACTAGAAGAACTGGAGCTCCCCAAGGCGAGTTTCTGCTTCGAATCCAACCCTTCTAAAGCAATTCACCAACTTGTTTCTTAACTCCTTCCAATTCCACTGGTGCCATTGGATAATAAGCTTTAGATACTGGCGCTGCACCAGGAATAAGGTCAATCGCGAACTCCACGTCTCGCTTCGGCGGTAAGCCCGATATATCTTCAACTACATCTATAAAATCGCGAACCACCACCGGTTCTTCACAACCATCAACTTCCATAGCTGCAAGAACACTGTTTGTCAGCCTAGCCCTAAACTCGACTGGCCCGACAGAACTGCTTCCTTACCGCAACTGCTGTCTGCATCGTTGGCCCCGAAAGGTCCAGCGAAACTACTGAGTCTCGTCCATTCTGCTGCATGCACGTCCACGGGCGCTCCATTCTGCTTTAGTCCGATGAACTTCTCTTCCATTTCCTCCCGTGCAGTCCACGGGAAGAATTTCTCCAAGAAACTCTTAGAGAAATCCGCCCAACTGATTGGCTTGGGCAAGCGGGTTTCCTCCACAAGCCACCACTCTCGGGCGTAATCCACCAGCTGAATGCGCACCACATCAACTCTTTTGTCCTCTGGGATCTGTGCCGCAATCAGCAAATTCTCCGTGTCAACTAGCCACTGCTCGGCTGGAAACGGCTCCTCCAGACCAGTGAAAGTAGTAGGACCCAAACGTCTGAAATCTGCCACGGTCCCTACCCGGTCAACTGGTTTAGCTCCATCGTTGTTTACAGACTGCCGAACAATATATAAACCTTCCTGAAACGAATCTGCTTGCTGCTGGATCAGCTCAGTATGCCTCTTCTGATTTTCCCGCATTCCTCTTTTCACTCCAAGCATGGCGGCTTCGTCCACACGCCTCTGGCACGTCTTCAAATTCTTACCTACCATAATCCTGAACTCAAAACACCCAACATTAGTATGATGATAGATTTTGAATATGGATCAAGGCTAGAACTCCAAGATACTTAAATAGAGTACCGCATTGTAACTATGCCGCGGTATCATAGCCACAATTACTTAACTCCACCCAAGTCGCCTAAGTCCTAGAGATAACAAGGAATCAGGTTTTCGAGTCGACTTGGAAAGTAAGTTTGCACGTCGTAAAAGATATAATCAGGAAGAATGTGATTCAAGAATGGTAAAACGGTCAAGGTGGCAGGACATGTTTCCTAAGCACGGGTATTCTGATTCGTGTATCGGGTACAATACCCAACTACAAAAAGAATCAACCCAATTAACCTATGGCTCTGATACCAAAAGAACCATGTCACGCCCCGCTTCCCAGAGTACGCAAGATTGGGCACGTGACATAGCCAACCATGCTACCTGTGGGTAGGAAGTATCCATCCACAGTCACATTACGGCTGTAAAGATATCAAGAACAAGATAAAAAAACTATCTAACACATGTCCAAATCCAGAATAACAAGAATCAATGATAAATAAGTGCGGAAGCAAATGATCCAATACAATAATAGAAAAGTACGTCCCATAATGCGGGCTCACATCTGGAAATGAAATGCAAGAAATAAACTAATCACTACAGAACTCATAAATCAGCCTGCTGGCTGAAGTACTCCTGCTCGGTCAGCGACGGTGGTAAAGAATCTGGGCCATGCAAAACCCAGACGTCAGCGCGTCATGTCAACCAATAATATAATATGGACATGGTAATAAGCAATGCAGAAATAAACATGAACAAAGCAATAATATGAAACAAGCAGTGCAGGGTAGTGTGCAGTGGGTAACTAAACTGTTCTATCGGGTTTCTATTCTAAAGTCTTTGAAATCAATTCGAGTAATCCTCCATGTAACTCAAAGGATATGTCCCGTTACCCCCCGGGACCACGGATCAGGAAAATGGGAACCAATAATGGTTCTGTCCCGTTGCCCCCCGGGACCACGGATCAGGAATGTAAGAGTCACGAATGGCTCTGTCCCGTTACCCCCCGAGACCACGGATCAAGTAATACCCTTTTAAGTTACACTTTAGATTACTCGTTTGATTTCCCCATACCCCTAGGTCATATGTGTGAAGTCAGGTATTCAGGAATCAAGGACTAATGCCAACACAGGATCAGGTAACAGGTCAGGTTTGTCTGGGTAGACAACAGGAATGGTCCATGAGGACTCCAAGTCAGGTTTGTTGGCATTAGGCATGAGATCAGGTAACAGGTCAGGTCATGGTACATCAGGTTAAGTCGATAGTAAAGGGTACCATGTCCGGTGCATCGGTATGTATATATATGTCATGTGTAGCAAGGTCAGGTCAATATGTAACGCAATCGAGCGTGTGCTCACAACAGGTATATAATCGAATAAGGAATAACAGCAGGAAATAAAGTAAACAACAATAACAGTTCATTTAATCACAATGGCGCATTAATATAGTGCAGTTGTATTATCATATTAACAGGTTCGAGCACCCTTGGGGTGCAATAATCACAAGGTGGTGCAAAAACAATGACAGAATGCAATAGAGCTACATGTGTACGGTTATCGTCCTTTAAACAGTAAAAATGTGGTTAACAGGTAACGCCGTTATTAAGGTTAAAGTGGCAAATGTGATTTTAGGTTACAGTATCATGATATATATCATAATGCGTCCAAATAATAAAATAGCTCTACGTAGTTAAGTTTTGCAAGTTTAATGAGTCAAACACATTTACTTTGTATAACATAGCATGTAGCAAATAATACTTGCCTTGACGGTTCGCGAACCGGGAAAACGGACGTAACGTCGGCGGAAACACACGCGACGGACGCACGGTTCACGGATCGAGTCCAAACAACGAACAGCGGGACCACGCGGACCGGAGTACCCTGCTGGAATGTCTGGTCAAGTCGTCGGCACGGCCGGATTCCAGCGAACCGCCAAAACAGCGACAAAGTTAGCAAATACAATGCATGGACAAAGATCGACCAGAGAGGGGATAAATGAAGGGAGAAGGTAAAGAGAAGCTTACAGGGATAGCAAGGGTGGCAACCGCGACGGGGTCGACGGCGATGGGGCGCCGGCGAGGAAGCGGCGGCGGCAGACCTGGCTGCAAGTTGCTGGAAGAAAAGAGATGGTGAGGAGGGAGAGGAAAAGGCCGGGTTTGGGTTGCAGGGGAAGCGGAGGTGGTCGGCGGTGGCGCGGGTGACGACGACAAGGGTCGACGGCGGCGTTTTCCGGCGAACCAGAGAAGGTGGTAGGATTGCAGTTTGGGTTCTGTTGCGGCGCCGGCGCACGGGAAGGAGGAGGAAGGTGTCGAGGTCGGGAAGAGGGGCGAAGGGGGAAGACGCTGGCGTCGTCGGCGACGGGTTGTGGCGGCGACGGCGGGCACGGTGGGTGCAGGCGGCTACGGTGTTGGGCTACATGGGGACGTGGGAGAGGAGGAAGGAATGGGTAGTGGCCGCGAGGATGATGGTGGTGGTGGCGTCGGCGTCGGGTTGCAGCGGCGATGTGCACGGTGGCTGGGCTAGGGTTTCGACGAGGGTTCTCGTGGTGGTTCTGTCGAAGACGAAGGAGGCGAGAGAAAATAATATATATAGGGACAGAGAGAGAGAGATTAGAGGAAGAGAGAGAGAGATTAGAGGAAGGGAGAGGGTTAAAAGGCGGGGCCCACGAGGGTTTGAGCCTCGTGATTGGCCAGGGAAGAAATTTAAGAAAATATTTTAAAGGATTAATTAGTTATAAGTAACATATTTGTGTTTAGAATATATATATACCATAGTTTTAGTATATTTAATTAAATTGGGATTTTGGTGCTAAATGAAACATTTCCAAATCGCGCCCGGGTTGCGCCCAAATATTTGAAATTTAAATAATAAGATTTTAAGCGGGTTCCAAATTTTAAAATTAGATGTTTTATGATTAAAAGGCATGCCCCCAAGTCGGACACCTGCACGCGCGCGTAGCCGTCCAAACTCGCCCGTTTCACCGAACGGGATGAAAACTCGACGCGCGGACGCTACCACGCGGCTAGGGGTGACGAGTAGGCCAAAATGGGTATTTTTAATTTCATTTTAGGTGTTAAAATTTGTTATATGCAAAACTGACTTAGCCGGTTAAAATTTTGCAATAAGAACCAAACAAGCAAGATAAATGAAATGAGCAATGTCAAACACTCAACCAGTAACAGAAATAGTATTATTGGGCTCGGGTGTTACAACTCCTTTAAGCCATGGTAGGGTAGTAATCAAAGTACAGTGGGAACTCACACGAGACAAATGACGATCTCAGGTCGACGGACTAAGCTGTACACATGTCACCTGGGAACTGCTATCTGACAATAGGTATAATACCAACTAGCAGGTTCCCTACGAGTCCGTCCAGTGTACTCATAACCCAATGAGCACCTGTATACTATCTTAGGTGAACAAACTAACACCAATGGCTTATGAGACTTGGCCACCGCCCCTCGTCGGAGTCTCAATTAGTATACACTAGTCTACACTGGAGTATCGATACCCGGTCTTGATACTCCTACGACTAGGGACATTTAAGGATATGCTTATAGACCCCAGCTCCCACATATATGATCGCCATCATAACGCTGGCAGTCAAGCAAGAATCCTAAGAGCTCTATCAACATGTACATGATGATAAAGACAAACCAGATAGCATACTATCATCTCAAGTAAGACTGTTTTATCGGTATAGGTCCTGCCTCAATCATCACAATCACAAGTCCGCGGCTATGATAATTACCTTGAGGGCACTATAGCCAACAATCTCCCACTTGCACTTAATGCCAATTATTGCGATGTCGCATACTCACAGCCCATGTGATGCCGAACACCCAACTTCTTTACTAATCAGTTTCGCAAAGCCCGTTTGCGAAAATAATTGCGTTTAAGAAATAGCTTCAGTGAGTGGATCCGCTCCAATGTTTCTTTCTGTATCTCTCTATATCTCAACTTCACGGAGAAAACTATCTCCCGAAATGAGCAATACCTGTCTTAGAATTTTGTCTGGATATCTGATAGGACCCAGTTCACAAATGAACTCCATATCCAACAAATTACTTAGACTGTATTATCCACTGAATTTAATCAGTAACATGCGCCATGCCTTCCTCAGTATCCGCTTGGACCACCTGTCCAACATACTGTCTCTCAAAAGAGGAAAAAACTATATCTCTGTCAGTCACTCTGTCATCCAGGTCACCTTGGAAGCTTGAAATGATAACCGTCTCCTGAAGGAGGCTGTCGTTACCATATCCCTAGAACATCCATTTACGTTCATATAACTGCTTCCTTGTGTTTCTCCAGGATTGGATTAATATATGTTTATTGCAGCTAGTGCAAAAACAATATCTGGTGTGGTACTTGAAATTTCATGATTAACTCAATTGCCTAAGTAAGTGATATGCTAATCATGTAGATCCCTCTCCTCTTTAGTGTGTAAGACACCTTTAGAGAGGGTGACTCCATCACCTGCAGGTACACCACCATGCCAGGAGTCAACCATTCTAAATATCTTTAGAATAATGTCAAAGTACCCAAATTGGGATACTTCCCAAATCTAGATCTAAAACCATAAATCTAGTAACCAGAAAACCTGATATTATATCCATATCCTATGTGGAGAAACAACTTTGTGACAACCATAGTATAACCGATCGTAGTATAGGAATATTTCTTCCTATCAAGTGCATGTCCTCCCAATACCTAGACATCACTCTCTACTACCTTCTTATCAGATCCATCTCCTATTCTGATGAGGTCAAAGACTATGACTGTCACATCAAAATTAGATGATCTATTTCTGCTATAGTCTATAAATAGACATAAGCTACTTGCCTACTATGCTTCCGCTGCTCCCACTGACTACAACAACCCTCTGGCAGAGTCATATATACGTACACTTCTAAAGCTAGTTTAGAACGACGCTATACTCATCCTCCTTCCGGGTCTTATAGTCTAGAACAGCAACAATGGTAAGTCTGGGTAAACAAGAACCTCCCTGTCACCGTCTCTGAGAAGACCGAAGTAACTCTCGGGTGCCTGAGGTTACTTACCAAATCTGCGGAGTGGCTAATGGAATGTCAAATCCAATTGTATCCTTAGGTTCTATTAAATCTTCAGTGATCGTTTGTAGTTCTGGAATCACTTCCAGTTCTACCATACTCCCACTTTTGTTTTTCTGAAAAAGTCCATTTTACTAAAACTGTGGCGAGTCAAGAACAATATAAATATTGATCTTCCTGATGGTAGAAAGTTAACCCTCGTCAAAATCCGGGATAACCCACAAACAGCCATTACTGAAACGTGCCTTGAGTTTATCCGGATTCTGGTTTTAAGCATCAGCCGGGCAACTCTCTACACCTTAACATCGTTAAGATATAAATTGATTCTATATATATCCGATATAGAAACAAAAGCACTAATTTAATTGGAACCAGATTCAAAATCATGCAACTGTCTCCAGTACATATCAACCAAATGGAAGGAGGTCAATCAGCATTACCCATCTATAAGTGCATCCATATATGAGTAACCCGAAAGAGAAACAAGTTCTCAAAACCATTACTATCAATGGAATACCAAACATAAGTATGTACATCTTCGACTTCATTGAAGAATCCTGATACTTCAAATAAATGGTTCTCTACTTTATTCTTATACCTATAACTTCTCAATATCTGGACCTTGTATTTTAACGAAATACTTGTTTAGAACTAGAGAAGTCATGAGTAAACAGAATATAGTAGGAGTACTAACCCCATTGTCCTAATGGACACTGGACAACATACAATACTTTGTATAAGTCCCCTGAGTTCAACAACTCAAACGCTGTGCGTCGTAGGTTGAAAAAACTGTACTATGGTTAAGAAGAATTACACCGCTGTTGAATGCACCTTACCTAATCACCAACTGATTTAGGTAAATGCCACAGACATAATATCAAAAAGTTATATCTCACTGTATAAAATAAACGTACAGACATATCAGTTTGAAATTGGTGCATAACAACGGATATTCAAAACCAAATATTTGTCGTCCGGCAAAAACCAGATGATTTCCTCAAATATCACCAATTACAACGAATTCCGATATAATGAGGATCTAATCACCTAATTCCCAATATCTTACTCCCACTCACCATCCGTAATAACATGCAGATGTAAGAAAATGATCTGGTAAATACATACCCTGGAGTTAGATTCCAATTGGGAAAACAGTTTTCAATTAACATTGCACAGTGAAACTGAAACATGAAAATGTTTCGAAGGGGTTTAACTGGTATTCCTAGTAACGCCTCTTCCACTATCCTGATTCACGACAGTAACCATATACTTACCTGTCCTCACTCCAATCCCTTTATTATGTCTTTACTTATTACCTTTTATACACCTTCTTTAGGCTAATTGGTATTCTTCTTTGCCTACCCTTCGGCACCAGCCTAAGGTTTGGAAGAAGACTATCCAATAAGCATAATAGGTGTACTCTCCTAATCCTAGGAGCCCTCGCAACCTAAGAGAAGGTAATGGGAAAAGACATCTAAATAATCCTATTCAATCTCTCCAGAACCAGAATCCACCCTCGAAAAAGTTCCTTCGAGTTCGTATATAACCATAAGATAGATTTATCCAATGGAAGTGGATATTCGTAGTGATACGGAGTGTCCTAGAGAAATGCAAAGTGGATGTAGGAGTGGCAGGGGTATACCTGGTTTCGTCGTGAATGATGGTGATCGCAATTTCCTTTGCCATTATTCTAATCCCTTTATATGTCTTTACTTATTACCTTCTGCACACCACAGTTAAGCTTGTTGGTTTTCTTCCTTCCCTACCGTTCGGCACCTGCCTATGGTCTGGAGGAAGACTATCCAATAAGCTCAATAGGTGTACCCTCTCTTAATCCTAGGAGCCTTTACAGTCTGAGAGAAGGTAAAGAGAAAAGACAACCGAATAATCCTATTCAATCTCTCCAGAACCAGAATTCATCCTCGAAAAAGTTCCTTCGAGTTCGTATATAACCATACGATAGATTTATCCAATGGAAGTGGATGTTCGTAATAATACGGGGTGTTCTGGAGAAATGCAAAGGTGACATAGAAGTGGCATTGATATATGCGACACTGTGACATTCCCAAAAGCCAAAGTGTTTTTAAGAAGGTTCGGTCAACTTAGTTCATGAGTTTTAGTCAAGGGTAAGTCATAGTCGAAGCCAGAGAGAGAGAGAGAGAAGAAACACTCAGCGTGCACTCTAACCTAGATCAGAATGGTTAATCTTTTTATCTAATCAGGATGGCTCCTACTATTTTCTCGAATTCTCCTCCAAACCCAAAAGGAGAATTAGTCGGAATTACCCGATGAGTAGTCTTACTCATCAGTGGGAATCGGGATCCAACTATCATCGCATGATGACTTGATGGAAGCCACTCAAGTCACCACACTTCAAAAGGTATGCACAAGCCTGGCAAGTTTCCTGTATGTTTGAAACTCCCGATGTGTGTTTTTACCCCGAGGACCCAAGTGACCTTGACACAGTCAACAAATCAAAGAGTCCTAGTCCAGTTCAACCCGTCATTATCCAGGATTGCATTAAACCCACCCGTACGAGCTCTTGACATAGTCAACAAGGCCGCACGACTGTCCTAACCAATCGCATTAATATGCCACAAACAAGCACAACTTAGCTACCGCACACTACGCCTTGACACAGTCAACAAACGCAACATGAATACTAAGCAGTACTTGTAAGAAATGACGGAGGGCTATGGCTGGTTTTTGGCGAAAAACCTTTAACGTAATGAACTTGATATCGTTGAAGGAATCCAAATGGTTTTATAAATTTATAGTGCCAAAAACTTTTGCTAAAGAGGTCACTCCCAGTGAAGGGATCTCGGCTCTTTCCCCGTAGAATGAGGTGCAGGATATTCCAAACTGAATACCACGATGCAAAGAAAAAATAATCGACTATAGTGAATTTATTACGTTGACGCAAACTTTTACTCAAGGGATCACTCCCGATGAAGGGATCTCGGCCCTTGCCTCGTCAAATGAGGTGCAGGATATTCCAAATGAATACCGCGATGCAAAGCAAAAGAAAACGTCTGTAATGTCGGTTTTTTAAAAACTTGATTCCAAAAACATCATGAATAGGTTTGTTTTATCCTTGCATTGATAAAAATCAATCCAGTCCCATCAATTAATCACACTAGAAAAGAATGAAAATAAAATATACGTATATGCCATCCGCATTCGCCACTGGGTCCCGTCATCACCTGTTAGGTTACTTAACTAACGACAAAGCGGGGACTGGGCTAGCGCGGGTGCAAAACATATACAACATCTACCAGTATATATAAATATATATATATATAACAATCGTCTCAGGCATGATATAAAGCAACATCACAGAAACATCACAGAAACAACACAGAATGGTGGATAATCTGGAGCCCCGGATTTCACTTGAGCCGCAAGTGAGACCCGACGTTCCCTGTCGTGTGGATAGCCTGTGCAATGAAACCTAGACCCCTACGAGCGCGACAAGTTACCTGCCAAAACCAGAAGCGAGGTAACCCCCTTCAACAACGTGAATGGACCACCCAGCACTTCACGGAATCCGGTAACTTGAGCACTCCTCCTGGGTCAACCTATACCCCCTACGAGTGTGGCGAATAGCCCGCCAATTCTAGAGTAAGGTCCCCTCCGTCTCAACGCCTTGAGATGCGGACCCGTTGCCCTCTAGAACCCGGCTATTCGTGCACTCCACCGCGAGATAATCCTAGTACAGAAAAGAAAATAATATACAAGGGTGACATCGACCTCATCCCGGTCGTGCCCCAAAAGAATAATATACAAACTGGCAGTGACGGCAGTCCACATGTCGGACGCTCACCCCGCAATATCAAATGTACAAATGAAATTAAAACTGTACTAAAATTGCACCCAAGCTATCCACCACGACGATCCAACCAACATCACAGCACAACACAGAATATCAACGTGAATGTCACGTTCGCAAACCCGTCTAAAAGAACATATAGCAGTTAGACAGGTTTACCGATCAAATGACATTCACGGTCGCAGACAGAAATGTATGTATTGTCAAACGCACACTTAAAATATCGATCGACAAAATTCCAAATTGTTCTCAATAGCAATAACAGCACTGCACAGAAAACTGGGCCAAAGCAGAATATCACAAAAATCATAATTCCAAGTCAGGGGGCTTCAGGAAAAATTTTGAAGCCCGTCACCAATAAATGGCCGCGGAACCGCCGCCAATAGGGGGTAAGTGCGGCGGTTCCGCGGCGCCTTGGAGGCATCAGGAGCCCAAATTTTTTCTGTACCCTAAAAAAGCCTGCACGGATTTTTAAGCCTCTGGAAATAATTTTTGAACACTTTTGAAAATCGTCAAAAACTGTGAAAATGGAATCGTGATTTCGGTAAATTCTATCGATCGATCTTTTAAGCACGTTTAAACAAACTAGTAAGGGGTTTAAAGGGTGGCTCTGATACCATATTGGGTCGTGGCAGCGTCCCGGCAGTCGAAACGCGACCAAAATGCGGAACAAAAATTTCTAAACCGGCACTACCGTTACCCGAATCCCGGATCGACCTTAAACCCTAAACTAGAAAGCTAAACTAAGAGTTAGAATCGTTATACCAAGTTGATCCGTGTCCTTCGGTTTTCATTCCAAGCTCCTAGCGGCTCCTTGATGTGGTTTGGTTGGCGGTCTTCCTTCGTCTCCGATGATCCACCCAAGGGAAACGGCGCAAGCTCCAACCTCGTCGAATGAGATAACCGACACTCCAAAGTCGCTAACGATGGAGAGTGGGGGTGTATGAAAGTGTCACTATAATTTTTCTCTCATCCATATGCTCCATGGAGCAACTCAAGAAGAAGATGAAGGAGGTGATGAAAAACTTGGCATGAGGAAGAAAAATGGCTAACTCCTTTTTTTTGTGAATGAGAGAGAGGTAGTAATGCAAGTATAATCCATCAAATGAAATCAATCCCCACCCACAATGAAGTGCCCCCCCTCTCCTCCACAAAAAAAATCATTTCCTTTTTACAAAATAAACAATGTGCAACCATGCTTTGACCCATGCCACTTACATGTCCATGACCATGCCTCCTTTTACACCTCATTTATAAAAACAAATGAATTTCCATAAATGGAAAATCATATAAATGAGATGGCATCTTCTAGAAGCTATTCCGTATAAAATACGGAATACTTCCCGGTACATGTATCGAAATACATATACGCATATTCGTACAAAAATACGAATAGCCAAGAGAGAAAACGAATAGTGAACAATAATACTAGAATACGTATATACAAATACATATATGAATTATTAAATCAAAACCCGATTTAATAATCAGGCTTAATCCTAAGCCGCTAGTATTATCAACCGTCCGATTAAAGTCTGCGCAGCATGCGCATATTTAATCGGACACCTGTATGTATCAATATACCTCATGTACACCATATCGCCTGAACCATGAAAACCCTCTATGTGGGACTCTAAAGACTCGTCAATACGCTGGTAGTGGGTTTAACCACAAGCACGTCAGCGGCACTAGCTGTACGTAACGGCTACCCAGGTATTGAGCGAAAGGGAGGCCGACGAACAAACTCATGCAGAACCCCTACTGAGCCTGACAGTGACAATATCCGTACAGTCCGGTCTGTTCGTCTAAGAATATCGCATATCGAGTCTAGGGGATGGATAAAGTCAGACGCCCAACAACGTGGCATTTAGTGTCGGTATGAAATCCATCACCACCTGAGAAACTATCGATCCTGGATCGATAGTTCTCATCCACCGTGGCCACGGATTTATGGTGATGGCCATCCGTACACAACGCGACATCAACCCCCAATACCGGGAGAGACGAATCCCCGACGATCCGATCACTGCCTCCATGTGGCTCGGGACTGTACCCAACTAAAACCTATTTGCACGACTCCTTTGAGCCGTGGTAAGTTAGTAATCAAAGCTCAGTGGGAACTCACACGAGACAAATGACGATCCCAGGTCGACAGACTAACCTGTACATATGTCAACTGGGAACTGCTATCTGACAATAGGTATAATACCAACTAGCAGGTTTCCGGCGAGTCCGTCCAGTGTACTCATAACCCAATGAGCACCTGTATACTATCTTAGGTGAACAAACTAACACCAATGGCTTGTGAGACCTGGCCACCGCCTCTCGTCGGGGTCTCAATCAGTATACACTAATCTACACTGGAGTATCGATGCCCGATCTCGATACTCCAACGACTAGGGACATTTAAGGATGTGCTTATAGACCCCAGCTCCCACATGTATGATCGCCATCATAATGCTGGCAGTCAAGCAAGAATCCTAAGGGATCTATCAACATATACATGATGATAAAGACAAACCAGATAGCATACTATCATCTCAAGTAAGACTGTTTTATCGTTATAGGTCCTGCCTCAATCATCACAATCACAAGTCCGTGACTATGATAATTGCCTTGAGGGCACTATAGGCAACAGACTTTAATCGGACGGTTGATAATACTAGCGGCTTAGGATTGAGTCGGATTATTAAATCAGGTTTTGATTTAATAATTTATATATGTATTTATATATATGTATTCTAGTATTATTGTTCACTATTCATTTTTTCTCTTGGTTATTCGTATTTTTGTATGAATACGCGTATATGTATTTCGATACATGTACCGGGTTGTATTCCGTATTTATACAGAATAGCTTCTAGAAGTGGACACCTCATCTGTATGATTTTTCTTTTTTGGAAATTAATTTGTTTCACAAATGAGGTGGAGGAGTGAGGTGGCATGAGCATGGGTCTTGGACATGTAGAAAGGCATGGGTCTTAATTGTTTATTGGAAAATTGTAAAGAGATTTTTTGGTGTGTATGATTGTGAGAGAGAGGGGGGGCAGCCACTTCTTTGTGAGGCTATGCTTCATTTTCTTCACTTGATGATTTCTTGGCTTGCTCATTTTTCTCCACTTGATTTCTTCACTTGCTTACACTCTCATTCTCACAAAAAGACTTGGCACTTTCTTTAGTTGCTCATGCCATATGTTTCCTCACCTCTTTCATCTTCTTAAGTTGCTCATTGAGCATATGTTATGAGAGAAAAAGATAGTGACACGTTACTACACCTCCACTCTCCATTGCTAGAAACTTTGGAGTGTCGGTTGTCTCGCTCGACGAGGCTGAAACTTGCGCCGTTTCCCTTAAGTGGATCATCGTAGATGGAGGAAGACCGGCAACCAAATTCGATCAAGGAGCCACTAGGAGCTTGGGGATGATGGTTGAAGACTGAAGGACACGGATCAACTCGGTATAACCATTCTAACTTCTTTTTATAGCTTGTTAGTTTAGGATTTAAGGTAGATCCGGACATCGGGTAATGGTAGCGCCAGTTCGGTAAATTTTTGTTCCGCATTTGGCTACGATTTGATGGTCGGGGCGCTGCCGTAACCCAACACTCACATGAAAGGAACGTGAGCACCGGCGTTAGTCTCTAATAGAATTAAATCCTATAGCAGCGCCTCACGTGAAACACATATGAGCGCTGGCGTGCAAAGCACGTGGACGCTTGATTAAATTTTATGGCAGCGCCTCACATGATACACGCGTGAGTGCCGGTGTGCAAAGCGCATGGATGCCTGTTTATGTGTAAGAATTAACTTCTTGAGCGGCGCCCGCGTGCATAGCACGTAAGCGTCAGCATCCAAATTAAAACGGGTAGAATTAAATTCTATATGGAAAATATTTCCCTAAAATCTGGGTATATTCTCTGTTAAACAGAGCCATTGGATTAAAAATCCAATAATGATTAAAAATCATATGATGAGAATTAAATTCTATTAGGGGAAAAGATCTCCCTGATCATTCTAAATGAGAAAGATATTTTTTATTAAACAGAGAGCTGTTGGATCAAGGATCCAATGATAGAATTAAATTCTAAATATATTTCCCCAATCTTTCTAAACGAGAAAGATATTCTCTGTAACGACCCTAAATTTTCTATACATTTGTATTATCTTTCTTCAATAAAATACAGTATTTATTTGTTTTGGTATTTTCCGTATATATTATTATGTAATCCTCAATCTATTTTCCTATCATATTATTTTCCGAAACCCAAATCAAATCCACTAATTTTTTATTAAACTCAAACCTAAGGCCAAAACTTCTTTTCCATTTTCTTTTCCATTCTCCTCTCAAATTATAGCCCAATTCCTTTACTTTTCTTTTTATTCCTACTGCCCAAAAGCCTACTTCATTATTTTCCTTCTCAATTTTCCTTGTGTACAGACCCATCCATTCTCCTTTCTTTTAGAATAAATGAAACCCCACAATCCCTTTAACTCCCAATCATATATTAAAACCCATATTAAAACCTATTTTCTTGACTTTTCTTTCTTTCTTCTCATTTTTTACAGCCAGCTCCTTCTCTTTCTTTTCATTTCTTTTTCTTTCTTCTTTTTTTTTCCTTTACCTCTTCTCCTTCTTCTATTGCAAAACTTAGCCTCCTCACCTCCTTCACCTCTTCCCATTCCTCCTTGCAAAACCGACCCCCACTCTCCACCCCTCTCTCTTTGAAATCTCCTCTTTCTTCTCCATCCTTCTACAACCCAACACCAAGCATCACCACCATCACCCACATCTCTCTTCATTATCTTCCTCCTCTATGGCCGGCCACCTCCCTTGGATGAGCACCATCACCCACTCGTCCACTCCTCTACACCAAGCCATGAAACCCCCTCTAACTTAGCCATGAGCACCAACTTGGTCGAGCCGATCGCCGTGAAGCCGAAAGTCATAGGCGTTACCTTTGTTCTAGTCATCTTGCGGATCTCGTGAACTGTAACGACTCTGAAATCTCTGTACAGAAATTTTAAATATACATAAAAGAGTTTGACAGTCTGTGTATGAGTTATAAGTTATTTTTGTTAAATAAAAGCAAGAAGCCACTTGTATCTCACTGGTAAAGCCTTTGTACTGCTGTGACGTAGCCTGTGTGTTCGATTCCTATCAGACACAATTATTTTTTTGATTTTTCATTTTAACTTTTTGGAAGCCCAAAAGGTTGCACATGCAATACACAGAGAAATGAAAAGTTCAAAAAAATTAAACATGTGAAAAATGGTGTACACACTTAAAAACCCACATGGCACGAATCTCGAGGCCAGAGAGCCAAATCTGACCAGCCAAACTTGCCTTAGGGCCAGCGCCAACGGCTCTGATGAGCTCGTTGCCTCTGTGCTTTGCACACTCGTTTCTTCAACTCTTATCAACTTCTCTGCACTGTTTGATTTCCCTGCAATCAAATATAGACCTTTCATTTCACCAATTAATATCATTTTAATGCTTTTTAATCCACATTTTTAATTCTAAACCCTAATTCTCCACTATAAATACCACTCCATGCCCTATCTCTTCACCATTCTGAAAATTCAAGCAAAAACTCTCTCAAAAAGTTTCTAAGTGCAAGTGGAGTAAAGTGGAGTTAGCGAGCAAGTTTCTTCCGTCGAAGATCGAAGCCGATTCCGGAGCTCCCGTGACACCACGAAATTCATCCCCTCTTCCTTAACCTCTTCTTGATATATTCAAACCCTAAGTCCCTCCCAACTCTCCTCTTTTTCATTGAAATTCATCTTTAAATCTTACATCGGTAAAGTGGAGTTATTACTGATACTCTTTTCTAAACCCTAGAAACTCCCTTTTTCCTTTATATACTGATCAACCTAATTTTACCACATTACTTGTAATCTTAAATACCAATATTTAGAATCAAGTTTAACAAAGAATCTCATGTGAAATAACCATAATTAAACTTTTTCATTAAAATACCTTGAATTTTATTATCACTTCTTTTCTTTTTTGTTAAAACTATACCTTTAGGAAAAACTTCATGGGGTAACGACCTACCCCACACGTACACTTTGGTTTCGTAGCACGATACCTATTTGTATGTATATTTTTTTCGAAGAATAATCTTTACAATAAAATACTACATACTTTAAAACTGGGTTTCTTTTAAAGCGGTATTTCATATTCCATTGCAATTATACATCTACAACCCTCGTTAGGGAACCCGCTAATGGATGGTACAGATTATCGCACATCCTGAGTATAGTAAAACGAGATGCAGCATTCCTCATGGAGTATTTGATCTTAAAAGGATTATAAAATACGGTTTTTAAGAAATGCGAATTTCTAAATAAAACTAATTTTTTAAATTAAAAATTATATAAAATTAAAAAATCTATATTTTCATTATATTATGAAACTATATTGTTATAAAAATGAAAGATTAAAGAAGTCAATAAAATACCATCAAATTACTAAAAATGGCCAGTTTTCAATAAAATATCATAAACTTTTAAAAGCTAAAGTATTTATCATGAAAATACCACAATACTTAAAATACATGTTCATGAAAACCCTAATTAATACAAATCACCCTCGAGATTTTATTTTTAATTTATATTAAAATATTTTTCATAAAAACCCCTCGAGATATACAAAACAATATTTAAGGACTTTAGTAAATATAGATTTAAGCGGGATCAATTCTCTTGAGCCCTAGGGAGCCGGAGAAAGTGAGTGCTTGTCTATTCAGGTTAGAAAACTTAACAGGAGTTATCAATGGCAATTATCTTGAAAAAATACACAAATCATGTCATCCATGTGCAGCAGTTGTCGATAACTCCCGAACCTAAGAATTCAAGAGTTAAATCAGTTTATAAGTGTCTGACTCAGTCTGAGTCCAACCTCAAACCTGAATCCAAAATCAAATACGAATACTTGATCATGAACATGAATACTCGAATTCAAACATATACACTTGACTTGACCGAACCATGGTTATAATTTGACATGAACTCAACATGACTACTTGAACACATGATTACATCTTGAACATAAACCTGAACATTTTGCATCTATGGTTTCGACCAAGACTTGTAAACATAATCTATATAATATATTACGTAGGGATAAAGAGGTAGATTGGTATGGAACATATATCGTGGTATGAGAGGTCACTTAAAAGACACCTACATGAATTTACGTGTCGTTGTCCCGTGGTTTATGATGGGGCCTTGTACTACATGTTACCATAGTCCACGGGGTAAGATGGACTCCTCTCATATACATGAATACCTTCCTTATCAAATTACAAACAACCACGTTAGAATAACTATCATATACAAGTAATTGGTCATATACAACTTTACCTATTCATTTCACTTTATATAATATCTTCTCTTTCGTCTTTTGGGACTTACCGAGCGTTAGTTCGCTGACAACATTCCTTTCTGTTTCTTTCTTTGGAATGTTCGTCGGGAGAACCGGAATCTGAGGAGATAGAGACGAGGCAGGAGGACTTGGACCAACTTACCGCTCAGCCTGACTACTAGTTCCTCTACACTTACTTTCAGTATGCCATTGTTTAGGCATTTGCTTTTAATTATTGTATCTTTTATTTCGAACAATTGTATCTAAAGTTGAATATAAATAAAGTTGTTGTTTCATTTTATTCTCTTGTCATTCTTATTCATTTTTATATATATTGCTTATTACGCTTAACGTATTCATTTCATAGTAAATACGTTGCGGTCTGCCACGTCACCGTTTCCGTCTACTGGGAAGCGGGAGCGGGACGTGACATGAACAATTGAAAGAGGCAAGTATCAATTTATCTTTGTAGCTAGTCTAGCAAGTATCTTGTTCTTTTTTTTATAAGCTTGCAAGTCTTCTCCTTGCCCCAAATCTAATTCCCTTGCAATCGTTTTACAGTCCCATCATTTAACGATGTGTTTTCGAATACCGATATGACTGTACTTAAGCTCTGGTTGTTTTGGGTTGGTTGGTTGATGTCTGAGGCTCATTCTATGCTTAATTTCATGAAATTGAGTTGTTTGGGCTGATTTTGTTACGGGGTGATGGCTAGATTTGTTCAAACAAGAGAGCACATCAAGTGCTCGATCATTCACCTAGACTAAACCCTCGAACTCACACCCTCGTTCTTTTTCTCCATCAACAGCACCACCGACATCTCCATCTCCTCAGGGAACCTGCAGTCGAGCCATCGCAAGAAACAAACCCTTGATTTTCGACACCTATTCGATTTGACCACGAGCTATGAAACAAGGCTCTAAGGCTAGGTCCGAGTCCGCATGAGCGCCACGATCGTTTCGTCACCTCTGGATTCGTTCCGTCATTGTTTTGATTTTTGCACGAGACGGTGTCCGACGAAATGCCTAATGAAATTTTCAGTCGTTCTCAAGTACTAAACGCATGTAAGTCCTCTTCCTCTCTCTCTCTCTATCTCGATCTTTCCCCTCCTCGATATGGGTGCTCTCGCCTAGTTAAAGAACCCAATGAAACATAGTTTTTGTTATGCGGAGAAATCATAGTTTTGTGAACCGTGGATTGAGCTGTTTAGAATTGGAGTGGTGCTAATCTGTGCACTGTATCCATATATTCTTCATAGGTATCTCTTGCTACATTGGCAGTGGGCAGCAGTTCATAACTTTAGTAGGGTAACAACTATGATTATTTATATAAATTATTTTGTTTCTAATTATTACATTACATTCCTGTTACTATATTATTACATAAATCATGGAATACATTCAGAGTGATCACATTCTTATTTTGACATTATACAGATCAAATCTTTAGTTATGTTTGCGTATTATTTCACTATTAGTGTATTTAAGTTGAACAATGATCACATAATTTAGTAGTATGGCAATTTATTTCATACAGCAGTTATATATGTATAATTGTATGCATAGAGTATTGTTGCATTATGTTATTTAAATATGATTTAGTTTACATCTCTGTGTTTTTGTGTAACATAGTACATTTGTAGCTAGCTATAATATTACAAAATAATTAGTGCAGCACATTATAATTAGCATTTTAGTAAGTTTACATAGAACTATCAAAATCCTTTTTCCTTTGCGTTTCCGCCTCGAAAACCCTCGTTAGGGGAATCCCTTTTCAGGATGGTGTTGGTTATAGCACGTCTTGGGTCTTGTAGAGTGAGACGTAGAGCTCTTCTCAGAGCGCGGTCTCGAAAGGAAAAACGGTTTTAGAAAATAAAACAATTTCTATAAAATTGTGATAAAAGCAAAGATGATAACTTTATATAATACCCATTATTTACAATTTGCTAATTAGTTGAAAGAGAACAAGATTTTAAAATTAGATTTTTTAAAGAAAACACCCTTGACTTTTAAAAAGGGTAAGTTTTTACTAAAATACCCTAAAATTAGATTTTTCACAAAAACACCCTAGTTTATCAAAAGCATACTTTTTATCAAAACACCCTCGATATTCTAAATAATATTTTTAACAAAACATTCTCGAGATTTTAAAATATAATATTTTACATAAAACCCCTCGAGAATTTAATGGCTTATTTTATATAAATACCACATTTTTTTCAAAAAGGGTTTCTTTTAATCGATAGTTTTAAATTCTTGGCAATTATGCCTCTACAACCTTTATTAGGGGACCCGCTAATGGATAGTGCGGATTATCGCACATCCTGGAGAGAGTAGAGCGAGACACTGTAAGTCTACGTTGCGACCCCCGGTTCTTACGGGGAGGCGGAAACGGTATAAAAATCAAATTTTTAGCGCAAGGGGCAACATGGACTAACATGAGTCGGGATCTTTTCTAAACTAAACTAGCAAACATGCAAAGGAGAGTTAACTACTCGGCAAAGTGGTTATACCTAACTTGAACTCCTTCTTCTTGAAACCTAGTAGAGGTTGATGGTTCTCTTCTCGTCGCCTTCTTCCGTCGAAGATGGATCCACCTGAGGGTTCAACCTTCGGGGTCTTTCTCGAACTTGGAGAGAACTAGAATCTCCGGCTTGCTAATCCTTTGATCCTAGAGTGAGTAGAGAGTGTCTAAGGGGTGCTTTTCTTTTAAGGAGAGGGATTCTCAACACATGAGAAGGGTTCTCCTTTTGCTAGAGGAAGAAGAAGATGAAGTGAGGAGTGAGAAGCCAAATGAAAAAGTGAGCTCTTTTCTTTTTGCAACCATAACATAAAGCAAAAGAATTATCAAATAATAATAATAATGAAAATGAAAAAGGTTGATGGAAGGTTTAGGAATGACCATTATCATTTCAAATATTAAATGAATTTGCTAGAATCAAAGAGCGTCTTTCTTTTTTAATGATGATGGTCAAAACTTCAACCATGGTCAACAAGTCAACCATGGTCAACAAGTCAACATAAAAACCAACCATGACACAATTTCATTTTATTAATATTATTAATTGATATAACATAAATCCATTAGGGTTTGGAAAAAGACGACTGTCAACTGTGCATACGCACCCATTCCGAAACCCTAATGAAAGTCATCTTCCTCTTCCTCAAATAACTGTGCATACACACCTGCATCCTTATTCCGAGGAACATGAATACTGAGAGATAAAAGCAACCCCAAAACATATACCAGTATCTGACTCAAACCAGAGCCAGCCAGTAATATCCGTCCGGACTCCAAACGTGCACAAGTGCGCGGATGAGAACGAACCCTGTCGCAAAACCATGCGACCTCTACTATGTTTTGCCCAGAGGCGAATACCCTCTATGTGGGACTCTAAAGACTCGACACTACGCTGGCAGTGGGTTTAACCACAGACCACAAGCGGCACTAGCTGTGCGTAACGGTCCCCAGGTAGATGCCGACAAGAAGGCTGACGAGGTGAAACCCCATCTGAACTCCTACTGAGTCTGAATGTGACAGTCTCCGTACAGTCCGGTCTGTTCGTCTGATACATCGCATGTCGGGCCTAGGGGGCGGTAAAACGTCAGTCCCCTAATAGCGGTACAAGTCGTGTCGGAGTGAAGCCCAAAACACCCTGAGATAACACTGGAAGCCTACCAGTATATCTCGCTTGCCCTGGCCAGGGACTACTCGTGTAATGGCTCTCCTAGACACAGCACGATGTCAACCCCCAATACCGGGAGAGACGAATCCTGTCTAACCGTCACTGCCTCCAAGTGCTTCGGGACTGCACCCAACCACCACCTGTTTGCACGACTCCTTTGAGCCGTGGTAGGGTAGTGATCAAAGTGCAGTGGGAACACACTCGAGGCGAAGTGCCAGTGTCAAGTCAGCGGACTAAGCTGTACTCATGTCACCTGGGAACTGATAACTGACGATAGGTATAATACCAACCTGTCAGTTCCCGACGAGTCATGTCCAGTGTACTCGTAACCCAACGAGCACCAGTATACTATCTCCAGTACGACGTACTGATGGCTGTGGGACAGACCATCTCCCACACTGGGATGAGAAGCGCATACGCTAGTCTACTCCGGAGTATCGATGCCCTGTCTCGATAGTCCTGCGACTAGGGACCTGTATAAGGATGTGCTTATAGATTACCCAGCCCCCACTAGTGTGACTGCCATCACAACGCTGGTAATCAAGCAAAGATCCTAAGGGCTCCACTAATGCGTATAAGTGATATACTGAAATAAACACAAGTACACATTGAAGTAGAAACAAACCAAGTAGCATACTACTATTTTGAGCAAGATTGTTTATACAAGGTGAATATCCCAAGCTTCCATTAAGTAATATACAAGCTAGTATGATACAGTAATGGCCTCTAGGGCATATACACTAACAATCTCCCACTTGCACTAAGGCCATATACTGGCGTATCGAAGACCTATCATCTCGATCAGCCGCTCGAACTGAGTCTGGGGTAGGGCCTTGGTGAATGGATCTGTAGTGTTCTCTTCTGAAGCAACCCTCCGAACCTCGATCTCCTTGCGATCCACGATCTCCCTGATCAGGTGATACCGTCTCAAGATGTGCCTGGATCTTTGATGGGACCTGGGTTCCTTCGCTAAAGCTATAGCCCCGTTGTTGTCGCAATACAGAGGTATTGGGTCAACAATGGACGGAACCACCTGAAGTTCTTTTAAGAACTTCCTCATCCAGACAGCTTCTTTTGCGGCATCAGATGCAGCGATATATTCCGCTTCCATAGTCGAGTCCGCAACGGTTTCCTGTTTGGAGCTCTTCCAACACACCGCCCCTCCATTGAGGGTAAAGACGAAACCCGACATGGACTTGGAATCATCCTTGTCACTCTGGAAGCTGGAGTCAGCAAAGGCCTCGATCTGGAGGTCTTTTCCGCCATACACCAAGAATATCTCCTTAGTCCTTCTCAGGTACTTGAGAATGTTCTTTACCGCTATCCAGTGTTTCTCCCCAGGGTTTGACTGATACCGGCTTACCACACTCAGTGCATAAGCTACATCCGGTCTGGTACACAACATCGCATACATTATAGAGCCTACCGCAGAAGCGTAGGGTATAATAGACATGCGATCCCTCTCCAAATCAGTCTTGGGAGACATCTCTTTAGAGAGGGTGATCCCGTGACAAGCCGGTAGGTTACCGCGCTTGGAATCTTCCATACTGAATCTCTTCACTATGGTGTCGATGTACCTGGACTGAGAAAGTCCTAATATCCTCTTAGATCTATCACGATGGATCCGGATCCCCAGGATGTATGAGGCATCATCCAGGTCTTTCATGGAGAACCTGTGCGACAAGAACCCCTTGACAGATTGTAGCATAGGAATGTCATTTCCTATTAAGAGAATGTCATCCAGGTACAAAACGAGGAATACTACAGTTCTCGCTACAAATCTACTATAGATGCATGGTTCATCTGGATTTTTGATAAAGCCAAATTCCTTGACCGTCTCATCAAAACAGATGTTCCAACTCCGCGATGCCTTCTTTAGTCCATAGATGGACTTAAGCAACTTGCACACCTTTCCGCTGCTCCCACTCTGAATGAAACCCTCTGGCTGATCCATATAGACACACTCCTCTAAATTTCCATTTAGAAAAGCGGTCTTTACGTCCATCTGCCAAATCTCATAATCGTGGAAGGAAGCAATGGCAAGAAGGATCCGAATGGATTTCAGCATAGCCACTGGAGAAAAGGTTTCGTCATAGTCCAAACCAGGTCTTTGACGGAAACCCTTTGCTACAAGTCTAGCTTTATAGGTCTCAACCTGCCCATCTACACCAATCTTCCTTTTGAAGATCCACTTGCATCCTACGGGTTTTACCCCGTCTGGAGCAATGTCCAACGTCCATACTTTGTTGGTGTACATGGACTCCATTTCGGTCCGCATTGCATCCAGCCATTTTACCGAGTCAACGCTCTGAACGGCCTGCTGGAAGCTAGTAGGCTCATCATAATCTATGATGCAATCCTCTCTATCCCCGTCTATGAGAAAACCGTAGTATCTCTCGGGCGGATGAGACTGCCTACTACTCCTGCGGAGCGGCGTAGGAATGTCCTGTTCTTTTGAACCCTCTGGTTCCTCTAAGCTTTCAATAATGGTTTGTGGTTCTGGAATTTCTTCCAGTTCTACTGCGCTCCCACTTATCTGATTTTCTAAAAACTCAGTTTCCAAGAAGCGGGCATGACGAGAAACAAGGACTTTTTGCTCCTCTGCGTAATAGAAAAGATACCCCTTGGAGTTCTTTGGGTATCCCACAAACTTGCACTGTACTGAGCGTGCCTCGAGCTTGTCCGCATGCTGCTTTTTTACAAAAGCCGGACATCCCCATGTCTTAAAGGATTTAAGACAGGGTTTCTTCCCACTCCACATCTGATATGGTGTGGTAGGCACTGTTTTAGTAGGAACTTGGTTCAAGAGATGTGCAGCTTTTTCCAGTGCATAACCCCAGAAAGATTGCGGTAACTCAGCCTTACTCATCATGGACCGTACCATATCCAATAGGGTTCGGTTCCGTCTCTCCGATACACCGTTGTGTTGCGGAGTGTATGGAGGAGTGAGCTGAGAGAGAATTCCGTTCTCTTTTAAATAATTCAGGAACTCGGCACTTAAGTATTCTCCACCTCGATCCGATCTTAGAATCTTGATACTTTTGCCGGTCTGTTTCTCTACTTCATTCTTATATTCCTGGAACTTTTCAAAAGCCTCGGACTTATGTTTCATTAAGAAGACATAACCGTACCTTGAAAAATCATCCGTAAAAGTAATGAAGTAAGAGTAACCGCTTCGCGCATGTGTAGACATTGGACCGCACACGTCGCTGTGTACGAGTCCCAAGAGCTCGCTCGCTCTTTCTCCGTGTCCAGTGAACGGAGTCTTTGTCATCTTTCCCATGAGACAAGATTCACAAGTGGCATAAGACTGATACTCGAACGGATCCAAGTATCCTTCTTTATGTAACTTAGTCAACCGTGTCTCATTGATGTGACCCAGTCTACAATGCCATAAGAAAGCCTGATTAATATCTGAAGACTTTCTTTTGTGTGTATTCTGGACATTGAAAATCTGTGGTTGGTTTAACACGTATATACCATTGCTCAGTGTACCTGACCCAATCAGAACTTGATTAAGGTGAATGTTTACAACATTACTTACAAACGCAAATTCATAACCTTCTTTAGAAACCAAAGATACAGAAATGATATTACAAGTTGCGTTGGGTACAAAAAAGCAATTACGCAAAACCAAAACATGCCCATCTGTCATTCCCAGGTGATAGTCCC
Source organism: Agapanthus africanus (assembly GCA_030015575.1). Lineage (NCBI taxonomy): Eukaryota > Viridiplantae > Streptophyta > Magnoliopsida > Asparagales > Amaryllidaceae > Agapanthus > Agapanthus africanus. The sequence goes on from CM057341.1 coordinate 138,192,923, forward strand.
CCACGGCTTTAGCATCCATGCTAGCTCCGTTCGCAACTCTGAGGGTCATGTCACCTGCCTTCAAAAACCTACGGTTTCTCAACGCCTGCAAAGAATTACAGATATGAGATCCTGATCCGGTATCCAATACCCAGGAAGTAGAGTTTATAGAAAGACAGTTTTCAATAACATACACACCTGAAGCTGAAGCCGCAACCTGCTTCAGTTCCTGTGTCCTGGCTTTCCAAGCCCTGCAATCTTTCTTCCAGTGTCCACTCTTATGACAATAGAAGCATTCCTCCTTTCCCACAAGCTTCCCCGCAATCTTTGTTGCCATTTCTTTTCCCTTCGTACCCACTTTACTAACACCGCCTCTTGGTTTGGCGGGGGCTTTCTTCCTCTTTCCCTTGGCTTTCGCCTTGGACCTAGAGGAAGAAGATCCTCCTACAAACAAAGCGGGTGTTTCCCTACCTTTCTGTAGGGTGCCCTCTGCGCTCCTCAGCATGTTGAGGAGTTCTGAAAGTTCAACTTCCTTTTCTTGTAAGTTGAAGTTCAGTATAAACTGGGCGTAAGTGGATGGAAGGGACTGGAGAATTAAATCCGTATAGAGTTCACTTTCCAACGTGGTCCCAAGTTCCGCGAGCTCCTTAATGTAGCCAATCATCTTAAGCACGTGGTCCGCTACCGATGATCCGATGGCCAACTTTGCCGAAAACAACTTCTTCGACACTTCGTATCTTGCGATACGAGACTGCTCTCCATACAGTTCTTTTGTATGAAGAAATATGGATTCCAAATCCATATTCTCGTGCCTCCTCTGATGTTCATTGTCCATCGAGGCAAGCACGAGGCACCTGGCCTTCGCGCAATCAATCTCCCAAGTCTTACGGATTTCCTTATCCGCGACGCTGGAGGTGGGACCTGGGACGGGGGGAGCTTTGGTGGTAAGAAGATACCCCAGCTTGTCGTAAGTGATTGCCATCTTGACATTCCTGAGCCAATCTTTGTAGTTTGGCCCTGTCAATATATTTTTATCTAGAAGTAACTTAAGTCCAGTCATGTCGATTGGTCGCTGCAATTAGGAGAGAGAGAAGAAACACTTTAGCACGATGCTCTTGCAAGTTTAGAGTGGTTTTTAATTTGTCTAAACAGGATGGCTCCCACTGTCTCTCGAATCCCTCCTCAAACCATAAAGGAAGAATTAGTCGGGATCAATCCCACCGTACAATACTTGCTTAACCGTTCAGCCAGGCCAGTGTTGGTACTTCGAGGGAGGTTTTCCAACGCTTTCGCGAAGTTCCTTAATTAAATAACCTCTTTTCCCTGGAGGCGTAGCCCCGCTAACACCTTTCTAGGCACCTACTAGGTTTATAGCATTGATCGTTTAGTGAGAAATTTCCCGAGGAGTAGCATATACTCACAGTAGGATCGGGATCCAAATATCATCGCGTGACGAAACTGAAGGAATCCTACCAGAATCACCACACTCCAATTGGTATGCAAATCTAGCAAGTTTCAGTACTTATGAAACTCCCGATGTGGATTTTTGCCCCATGCTCTTATGACCTTGACTAAGGCCAACAAATCATAAGTCACATGTCAAGTTCTACCCGTCGTTATCCAGGTTAATTTGAACCCACCCGTATCTACCCTTGACTATGGCCAACAAGGCAATACGACTGTCCCAAACCAACGCATTCTATCTATGCAACATATGAATACCTACCAGCTACCAAACACTGTGCCTTGACTAAGGCCAACAAACACAGCTTGAATACCGTTGAATATTCATATGAAACGACGGAGGGCTACGGATGGTTTTGGCGAAACCGTGAACGTAGTGAACTTGATATAGTCGATGGAACGAGATAGCTTTTAGAAGGAGTGGCTCAATCTCCGCATTTAAAAGTTAGTTTTGAAAAGAACCGAGTGGTTTTATCGAAAGTGTTCCAACGACTTTAGCTTGGTTTATTATCTTGCATTAGTTCTTTTAATGCGTGATATTCTTGCATTAGTTCTTTTAATGCGTCCCATCATTTAAATCCTACCATTGCAGAAAACAACCAAAATATGACGTACGCTTATGCCATTCGCATTCTCCACGGGGCCCCGTCATCACCCGTTAAGTTACTTAACTAACGACAGAGCGGGGGCTGGGCTAGCGCGGCTGTAAAACATAAGCAACGCCTAAATAGAAAGCAATGATAGACATTACAGATCACAGATGAATACATTGGATATACTAGCAATCCGCAATCCTTTCAAGCCTGGAACGAAAAGCGGATTACACGGTCGCGGTGAATAGCCAATACCCCACCCAAGACCCCTACGGGTGCGGCAAACTACCCGCCAAGTACTCGGCAGTTTGTGCACCCCTCCATGGGTCTATCCTAGGAGCAAAAACAGTAAAAAGAATTATACAATGACGGCTACAACCCCGACCCGGTTGTGCGGCCAAACAAATAATAATATTACATCAATTTACATTTACAATGAATGAAAGAAAAACAAAAGCTCATCTCACATCCACCCCGGCTATTCACCCGCGACAGTCCAACACATTCATATACACATTCCAATATCAAACATAGATCACAGAGATGTATAACCCCGACTAATCGACTTATAGCGATTAGCCGACGTTCAATACATTCAAACATCACAGATATAACCAATATAGTCCAAGCGCAGTGAAGTTCGGAAAAAAATACGGAATTATAGGACCCCAAAAGTAAATTTCTGTTCTGGAAACTCTGGGCACATATAATATATCTTAAAAATCCTAAAACCAACACAGAGAAACACTGCACCAAAATCGATCACGAGAGGACAACAAACAGCGGCGGTTCCACAGCAAATGCCTACCTCATGCCGCGGAACCGCGGCGGTTTGAATGAATCAGGGGATCGTTTTTCTTGGGTGTTCACACAAAACCCTGAGCCGAATTTAGGTGTATAACAAATCTCGTTTTGACCAGAAAATTTTTTAACAGAAACTAGGGTTTTGTAAAAGTTTGGTTTTTGGATTTTCCGGTTCCGAACATCGTTACACTTCACTACCAAGCTAGTTTAAGTTTAGTTAGGCTCTGATACCACTGTAAGTCCACGTTGCGACCCCCGGTTCTTACGGGGAGGCGGAAACGGTATAAAAATCAAATTTTTAGCGCAAGGGGCAACATGGACTAACATGAGTCGGGATCTTTTCTAAACTAAACTAGCAAACATGCAAAGGAGAGTTAACTACTCGGCAAAGTGGTTATACCTAACTTGAACTCCTTCTTCTTGAAACCTAGTAGAGGTTGATGGTTCTCTTCTCGTCGCCTTCTTCCGTCGAAGATGGATCCACCTGAGGGTTCAACCTTCGGGCTCTTTCTCGAACTTGGAGAGAACTAGAATCTCCGGCTTGCTAATCCTTTGACCCTAGAGTGAGTAGAGAGTGTCTAAGGGGTGCTTTTCTTTTAAGGAGAGGGATTCTCAACACATGAGAAGGGTTCTCCTTTTGCTAGAGGAAGAAGAAGATGAAGTGAGGAGAGAGAAGCCAAATGAAAAAGTGAGCTCTTTTCTTTTTGCAACCATAACATAAAGCAAAAGAATTATCAAATAATAATAATAATGAAAATGAAAAAGGTTGATGGAAGGTTTAGGAATGACCATTATCATTTCAAACATTAAATGAATTTGCTAGAATCAAAGAGCATCTTTCTTTTGTAATGATGATGGTCAAAACTTCAACCATGGTCAACAAGTCAACCATGGTCAACAAGTCAACATAAAAACCAACCATGACACAATTTCATTTTATTAATATTATTAATTGATATAACATAAATCCATTAGGGTTTGGAAAAAGACGACTGTCAACTGTGCATACGCACCCGTTCCGAAACCCTAGTGAAAGTCCTCTTCCTCTTCCTCAAATAACTGTGCATACACACCTGCATCCTTGTTCCGAGGAACATGAATACTGAGAGATAAAAGCAACCCCAAAACATATACCAGTATCTGACTCAAACCAGAGCCAGCCAGTAATATCCGTCCGGACTCCAAACGTGCACAAGTGCGCGGATGAGAACGAACCCTGTCGCAAAACCATGCGACCTCTACTCTGTTTTGCCGAGAGGCGAATACCCTCTGTGTGGGACTCTAAAGACTCGACACTACGCTGGCAGTGGGTTTAACCACAGACCGCAAGCGGCACTAGCTGTGCGTAACGGTCCCCAGGTAGATGCCGACAAGAAGGCTGACGAGGTGAAACCCCATCTGAACTCCTACTGAGTCTGAATGTGACAGTCTCCGTACAGTCCGGTCTGTTCGTCTGATACATCGCATGTCGGGCCTAGGGGGCGGTAAAACGTCAGTCCCCTAATAGCGGTACAAGTTGTGTCGGAGTGAAGCCCAAAACACCCTGAGATAACACTGGAAGCCTACCAGTATATCTCGCTTGCCCTGGCCAGGGACTACTCGTGTAATGGCTCTCCTAGACACAGCACGATGTCAACCCCCAATACCGGGAGAGACGAATCCTGTCTAACCGTCACTGCCTCCAAGTGCTTCGGGACTGCACCCAACCACCACCTGTTTGCACGACTTCTTTGAGCCGTGGTAGGGTAGTGATCAAAGTGCAGTGGGAACACACTCGAGGCGAAGTGCCAGTGTCAAGTCAGCGGACTAAGCTGTACTCATGTCATCTGGGAACTGATAACTGACGATAGGTATAATACCAACCTGTCAGTTCCCGACGAGTCATGTCCAGTGTACTCGTAACCCAACGAGCACCCGTATACTATCTTCAGTACGACGTACTGATGGCTGTGGGACAGACCATCTCCCACACTGGGATGAGAAGCGCATACGCTAGTCTACTCCGGTGTATCGATGCCCTGTCTCGATAGTCCTGCGACTAGGGACCTGTATAAGGATGTGCTTATAGATTACCCAGCCCCCACTAGTGTGACTGCCATCACAACGCTGGTAATCAAGCAAAGATCCTAAGGGCTCCACTAATGCGTATAAGTGATATACTGAAATAAACACAAGTACACATTGAAGTAGAAACAAACCAAGTAGCATACTACTATTTTGAGCAAGATTGTTTATACAAGGTGAATATCCCAAGCTTCCATTAAGTAATATACAAGCTAGTATGATACAGTAATGGCCTCTAGGGCATATACACTAACAGACACAGCACTCTTCGCTGAGTATTCGATCTCGAAAATATATAAATACGGTTTTTAAGAAAAACAAATTTTTTAAATAAAACTAATTTTTCTAAAAATTAAAAATTGTATAAAATTATAAATCCGTATTTTCATTATATTATGAAACTATATTTTTTATAAAAATAAAAGATTAAAAAAATTTCAATAAAATACCATCAAGTTACTAAAAAGACTATTTTTCACTAAAATACCATAAACTTTTGAAAGTTAAGTATTTATCACGAAAATACCCCAATACTTAAAACACATGCTCATGAAAACCCTAAGTAATACAAATCAACCTCGAGATTTTATTTTTAATCCATATTAATATATTTTTCATATAACCCCTTCGAAATATACAAAACAATATTTAAGAATTCTAGTAAATATGGGTTTAAGCGGGATCAATTCTCTTGAGCCCCAGGAAGACGGAGAAAGTGAGAGTTTGCCTATTCAGGTTAGAAAACTTAACAGGAGTTATCAATGGCAATTGTCTTGAAAAAAACACAAATCCTGCCGTTCATGTGCAGCAGTTGCCGATAATTCCCAAACCTAAGAATTCAAAAGTTAAATCCGTTACAAGTGTCTGACTCAGTCTGAGTCTAATTCAAATCTAAATCCAAAATCAAACACGAATACTTGATCATGAATATGAATATTTGAATACAAACATCAATTTCAAACATGTATACTTGACTTGACTTGACCGAACTATGGTTATAATTGACTTGAACTTAACATGACTACTTGAATACATGATTACATCCTGAACATGAATACTTGAACATTTTATACCCATGGTTTCAGCAAAACTTGTAAATATAATCTATACAATATATTACGCGGGGATAAAGGGGTAGATTGGTACGGAACGTATATCGTGGCACGAGAGGTCACTTAAAAGACACATGCATGAATTCTCGTGCCATTGTCCCGTGGATTATGACAGGGTCTTGTACTACATATTACCATAGTCTAAGAGGTAAGATGGACTCCTCTCGTAAACATGAATACCTTTTTTACCAAATTATAAACAACCACGTTATAATAACTATCATATCTCAATAATCGGTCATATATAACTTTACATGTTCATTTCATTTTATAAACTATCTTCTCTTTCTTCTTTTGGGACTTACTGAACATTAGTTCGCTGACGACATTCCTTTCTGTTTCTTTCTTTGGAATGTTCGTCAGGAGGATCGGACTCTGAGGAGACAGAGCCGAACTAGGAGGACTTGGACCAGTTTACAGCTCAGCCGGACTACTAGTTCTTCTTGCACTTATTTTCTATATGCCAGTGTTTTGGCATTTGCTTTATATCATTGTATCTTTTCATTTCAAACAATTGTATGTAAAGATAAATGTAAATAAATTTGCTGTTTATTTTATTACTCTTGTCATTCTTCTTTAGTTATATATTGCTTAATTACGCTTAACGTACTTATTTCATAGTAAATACGTTGCGGCCTGCCATGTCACCGTTTCTATCTACTGGGAAGTGGGGCGTGATAGGTTTTGTTGGCGGCCCATGCAGGTCAGTTCTGCATGAAGTCTTAAGCAATATATCACAAGAATTATAAGTTTCGGCAACTTTTACATTCTCTTGAATCCCATCCTATTCCTTGAATCAATTTTGAACTCACTTTCGACTTCCTTGAAAATCATCTCTTGATTTTTGAATTCTTAACACTTGTTTACCCTTTCTATTTCTATTAGCTCAGCTGGTTAGAGTATCGATCGACGGAGCCCGAAGACGACGTTATCCTTAGTTTTTCTCCATGTCTTATTGCGACATACTCCTTAAGCGAATTTCGCAGACGAAATTCTTTTAAGAGGGGTAGACTGTAACGTCTGCACCTTGATGTTATCTCTTTGAATCCTTTCTTATTTTTCTCGATAATCGTGTCTCGACACTGCAAATGCTTCATCTCCATTTGATCTTAATTTGTAATCTTTTTTATTCCTTATTATTTTTTCTTTAAATTTTTATCACATTGACTCTACTTGTAGGATTTGGATGACTTGAATGGATTTATGCAACTTTAATTATGAACTGCAGTATGGTTACAATATAGTATTCCACTTGAGTGGCTTGAAGTTCTTCCTTTGATCCCTTCCTCTGGATTTAGCTATGTTCTACTACATATGCGTATACTTGATTATCGAATGCTATCATCCTTGTTAACTTATATCCTTCCCTGATTTTAATTCAATTCCAATTCTTTTTCTTTGTACCATTCTTGATAATCCAATCTTTGTTTACGTTTCTTCCATTCGAGTATTTGTTCATGGCATTCTTGGAAACTACTCTTAATGATCCTAACATCTATTCCAATTTTCAAAACTCTTTGTCCTTCTGTTTGTCTTATTACCGCGACATACTTTCTTATCGACGAGATTACCGACTGATGGAGCGCGACGACGAAATGCAACTGCGTTATCCTAATTTTGTTCCTTCCTCTTTTACAATATTCTTCTTTAAGTAATTTTGAGGACGAAATTATTTTTAAGGAGGGTAGAATGTAACGACCCTAAATTTTCTATATATTTGTATTATCTTTCTTCGATAAAATACTGTATTTATTTGTTTTGGTATTTTCCGTATATATTGTTATGTAATCCTCAATCTATTTTCCTATCATATTGTTTTCCAAAACCCAAATTAAATCCACTAATTTTTTATTTAACCCAAACCAAAGACCAAAACATCTTTCTCCATTTTCTTTCCATTCTCCTCTCAAATTATAGCCCAATTCCTTCACTTTACTTTTTATTCCTAATGCCCAAAAGCCCACTTCAATCTTTTGCTTCTCAATTTTCCTTGTGTACAGACCCTCCCATTCTCCTTTTCTTTAGAATAAATGAAACCCCACAATCCCTTTAAGGGCAAACATTGCAAGATTATGAAATTTGGATTCCAAAATAATACGGTTGAAAATTTCTGGATTTGGTAATTTGTTTTTTGGTTGGTTTTGGATTTCTAGTATTGGATTTGTAGATTCTTGTAATCTTTGTTTGGTTTGTGAAAATAAAGTGGGATTTGGATTTGAGGATTTTAGAAAGAGATAGAGAGAGAGAGAATTATTAAATAAATAAAGTACATGGGTCCCATCTAAAAGTACAATGAATAGTGACAAATCCTTGAAAAACCTTTAAAAAATTTAGGATTCAGGAATCCATGTTTTGTGGTGGGCCTCCCATAAAAAATAAAGGAATCCTAGAAATCCAAATTCTCCAACCAAACACAAAATTATGGAATCCTAGAATTCCACGATCCAATCCTGCAACCAAACAGGCCCCGACTCCCAATTATATATTAAAACCCATTTCCTTGACTTTTCTTTCATTCTTCTCATTTTTAATATCCAGCTCCTTCTCTTTCTTTTTATTTCTTTTTCTTTCTTCTTTTTTTCCTTTGCCTCTTCTCCTTTTTCTTGCAAAACGTAGCCTCCTCACCTCCTTCACCTCTTCCCATTCCTCCTTGCAAAACCGACCCTCACTCTCTTCCCCTCTCTCTCTTTAAAAGCTCCTCCTCTTTCTTCTCCATTCTTCTACAACCCAACACCGAGCATCACCACCATCACCCACATCTCTCTTTGTTATCTTCCTCTTCCATGGCCGGCCACTTCCCTTGGATGAGCACCATCACCCACTCGTCTACTCCTCTGCACCAAGCCACGCAACCCCCTCTAACTTAGCCATGAGCACCAACTTGGTCGAGCCGATCGCCGTGAAGCCGAAAGTCATAGGCGTCACCTTAGTCCTAGTCATCTTGCGGATCTCGTGATCAATCGAAAGAAGCAAGTATCAATTTATCTTTGTAGCTAGTCTAGCAAGTATCTTGTTCTTTTTTTATAAGCTTGCAAGTCTTCTCCTTGCCCCAAATCCAATTCCCTTGCAATCGTTTTACAATTCCATCATTTAACGATGTGTTTTCGAATACCGATATGACTGTGCTTAAGCTCTGGTTGTTTTGGGTTGGTTGGTTGATGTCTGAGGCTCCTTCTAGGCTTAATTTCATGAAATTGAGTTGTTTAGGTTGATGTTGTTATGAGGTGATGGCTAGATTTTTTCAAACAAGAAAGCGCATCAAGTGCTCGATCATTCACCTAAACTAAACCCTCAAACTCACACCCTCGTTCTTTTTCTCCATCAACAGCACCACCGACATCTCCATCTCCTCGGGGAACCCGCAGTCGAGCCATCGGAAGAAACAAACCCTTGATTTTCGACACCTATTCGATGTGACCACGAGCTATGAAACAAGGCTCTAAGGCTAGGCCCGAGTCCGCATGAGCGCCTATCACACCCCGCTTCCCAGTGTACGGGGAAGATGACGTGGCAGGGACGCGACGTATTTACTTAGAACTAAACACGTTAAACGTAAATAAGTAATATAAAAATAAAGCACAAGAATGACAAGAGATGTAATGAACCAACAACTTTTTATTTATTTATATTCATACTTTACATACACTGGAAAGTAAAATACAATAATGGAAAGCGATGCCTAAACAATGGCAAATGAACTGAAGGTATAGTAAGTACAAGTAAACTAAAACTCCGAATTCTCAGTAAAGTGCTCTGAATCGTCCTGACTGAGCTCGATCTCCTGAGAATCGGGTCCTCCTGACAACATTCCAAAGAAAAAAGAGATAGGAATGTCGTCAGCGAACACTCGCTCGGTAAGTCCCAAAAGAAAAATAGATCAAGTAAAAGAAATAAATCTGGTAATTTATCTGTTTTTGTTATACTAACGTAGTTGTTTGTAGTTTGGTACAGAATATATCAGTGTATACGAAAGGAGTCCAACTATTCGTGGACTAAGGTATACGGAGCACAAGGACCCGTCAAGCCACGGGACAACGGCACGGATATTCAAGTTAGGTGTATTATGGTGACTGTCTCGTGCCACTTCTAACACATTCCATACCAATCTACCCCGTTAAAACCCCGTAATGCATATTGTATTGATTGTAATGATTTGTTGTATAAGACTTGCCGAAATCATGGTATAAGTTGTTCGGATGTAAACGGATAGTCATATAGTCAAGCTCAAAATATATCCATAGTTCGGTCCAGTCGAGTCATGTTGCATGTTCTTGTTCAAGTGTTCATACTTGATACATTGGATTCATGTTGAAATGGAGTTATGGTTGGAATCATGTTTGGATTGTATTCAGATTGGACTGAGACTCAGATTGAGTCAAACACTTTAAACAAATTTAAGTCCTGAATTAGTTTTATGAGTTATCGGCAACTGCTGCACATGGACGGTAGAATTTATGACTTTTTCCAAACCAATTATCACTGATAACCCTGTTTTAGTTTTCTATCTTAAATAGGCAAGCACCCACTTTCTTCGGCTCCCTGCGGTTTAAGAGAATTGGTCCCGCTTAAACCTATATTTACTAGGGTCCTTAATGTAAATTAATATAACTTGAGAGGTTTTATGAAAAATAGTTTTAGTATACTTTCAAAATAAATCTCAAGTATTTATTTATTGTATTTAGGGTTTTCATGGATGTAACTTTTAAAAGTGAGGTATTCTAATGAATAAATACTTAGTTAAATAGTTCATGGTATTTTTGTGTAAATTTTACTTGTATGGATTCTTGATGGTATTTTCATGGAAATGTAATTCTTTTCTTTTGTTTAGAAAAACATAGAATTTATTATATATTTAAAATAGATGGATTGATAATATTTATATATAATTATTAAAAATAAAATTTATTTATTAAATATAAATCACGTTTTTCTTAAAAATTGCATTAAAAATTCCATCGAGATCGTATGCTCCGTGAGGAGGTCTGCATCTCGTTCTACTAGTCCGATGGATGTGCGATAACCTGCACCAACCGAATCAGATTCCCCAAAATAGGTTGTAGAGGCATAATTGTAAGGAATTTAAATAATACAATTCAAAGAATACGGTTTTTAATAGTTTATGGTATTTTAATGTAAAAGTCGTATTTGTCCCAAAAATATTTTTTAAAAGGAAATCGTGCTATTCCATGATGAGTGTTGTAAGAGGTAGGTCATTACCTCATGAGATTTTCTAGAGGTATATAAGTAAGAATGATTAAACGACGTCATATGTAACTTCATGGTATTTAAGCGTAAAAGTGTGATAAAAGTTGTTTTACTTGGAGTTTTGAAAAGAAACTTGTATATAATTATTGTTTAATATTTAACAAACAAAGTATAATGATTTAGATAATTAGTTCTTAAGAAAAGTTGTTATTTTAAAAAGTTTTAGAAATGAATGTCTGTATAACTCCACTTACCGACATTATTGAAAAGAAGAAGTTTTGAGATGTGAAAATGAGAGAAGATGGGGAACTTAAAAGTTTAGGGTTTAGAGGAGAGGTTGATGAAAGAATTGGGAGCTTAATGGAGTTGCGGGGTCGCCGGAATCGTCTCGAATCGTCGCCGAAACTTGACCTAGTGCTTACTCCACTTGTACCCTTCTTTGCCTTGGAAAATTTTGAGGATTTTTGCCAATAGATTTCAGAATGAAGAGGGGTAGGGTATGGGGTTGTATTTATAGGGTAGAATTAGGCTTTTGAGAATTGAAAAGAGAATTAAAAATGCATTAAAATAGTATTAAAGAGATGAATTTAATCTCTCTATTAATTTACAGAGAAATCAAACAGAAGAGGAGTAGTGAGGGTAGGCCAAACGACTAGTGTGAAAAACATGGGGGCATTACCTACGGTTTAGCCCGGCGCTGCCGGCCCAATTCATCATCTCGTCGGCCATCAAGTGGAGGTGGGGCTCTGGACCGATGCCACGTGTCCTAATCTGTATAAATACCCTTTTGCACATGTTTATTTAATCTGACTTTTCATTCTTACGTGTATTGCACGTGTAAACTTTTGGGCTTCCAAAAAGTTTAAAAGAAAAATCAGAAAAAATATATATGGCTGATAGGATTCGAACATAGGGGCTACATCACAGTAGTGTAAGGACTTTACCAGTGGGCTGCAAGTTGTTTTTTACTATTCTTAAACAATTTTAATTTATAACTTGTGCTCAAGCTTGAAACTCTATTATATACATTAATTTGAAAAATTTTGTATAATGAAATTGGAGTCGTTACAGTGCCACGATCGTTTCGTCGCCTCCGGATCTCCGTTCCATCGTTGTTTTGATTTTTGCATGAGCCGGTATTCGACGAAATGCCTAATGAAATTTTCCGTCGTTCTCAAGTACCAAACGCATGTAAGTCCTCTTCCTTTTTCTCTCTCTCTCTCTCGATCTTTCCCCTCCTCGATATGGGTGCTCTCGCCTTGTTAAAGAACCCAATGAAACATAGTTTTTGTTATGCGTAGAAATCATAGTTTTGTGAACTGTGGATTGAGCTGTTTGGAATTGGAGTGGTGCTAATTTGTGCACTGTATCCATAGATTCTTCATGGGTGTCTCTTGCTGCATTGGCAGTGGGCAGCAGTTCATAACTTTAGTAGGGTAACAATTATGATTATTTATATAAATTATTTTGTTTCTAATTACTACATTACATTCCTGTTACTATACTATTACATAAATCATGGAATATATTCAGAGTGATCACATTCTTATTTTGACATTATACAGATCAAATCTTTAGTTATGTTTGCGTATTATTTCACTATTAATGTATTTAAGTTGAACAATGATCACATAATTTAGTAGCATGGCAATTTATTTCATAAAGCAGTTATATATGTATAATTGTATGCATAGAGTATTGTTGCATTATGTTATTTAAATATGATTTAGTTTACATCTATGTGCTTTTGTGTAACAGAGTACATTTGTAGCTAGCTATAATATTACAAAATAATTAGTGAAGCACATTATAATTAGCATTTTAGCAAGTTTACATAGAACTATCTAAATCCTTTTTCCTTTGCGTTTCCGCCTCTACAACCCTCGTTAGGGGAACACTTTTTCAGGATGGTGCTGGTTATAGCACGCCTTGGATCTAGTAGAGTGAGACGCAGAGCTTTTCATGGAGCGCCGTCTCGAAAGAAAAAATGGTTTTAGAAAATAAAACAATTTTTATAAAAATGTGATAAAAGCAAAGATGATAACTTTAAATAATACCCATTATTTACAATTTGCTAATTAGTTAAAAGAGAACAAGATTTTAAAATTAAATTTTTTTTAAGAAAACACCTTTGACTTTTAAAAAGGGTAGGTTTTTACTAAAATACCCTAAAATTAGGGTTTTCACAAAAACACCCTCGTTTATCAAAAGTATACTTTTTTATCAAAACACCCTCGATATTCTAAATAATATTTTTAACAATACATTCTAGAGATTTTAAAAATAATATTTTATATAAAACCCTTCGAGAATTTAATGGCTTATTTTATATAAATACCACATATTTTCAAAAAAGGGTTTCTTTTAATAGATAGTTTTAAATTCTTGGCAATTACGTCTCTACAACCTTGTCAGGGGATCCGCTAACGGATGGTGCGGATTATCGCACATCCTGAGGATCGTAGAGCGAGATGCAGCACTTCTCGCGAAGTATTCGATCTCGAAAGGATATAAATACAGTTTTTAAGAAAAACGAATTTTCTAAATAAAACTAATTTTTCTAAAAATTAAAAATTATATAAAATTATAAATCCGTATTTTCATTATATTATGAAACTATATTTTGTATAAAAATGAAAGATTAAAAAAATGTCAATAAAATACCATCAAGTTACTACAAATACCATTTTCACTAAAATATCATAAACTTTTGAAAGCTATGTATTTATCATGAAAATACCCCAATACTTAAAACGCATGCTCATGAAAATCCTAAGTAATACAAATCACCATCGAGGTTTTATTTTTAATCCATATTAATATATTTTTCATAGGAAAAAACCCTCGAGATATTCAAAACAATATTGAAGGATTTTAGTAAATATGGGTTTAAGCGGGATCAATCCTCTTGAGCCTTAGGGAGCCGGAGAAAGTGGGTGCTTGCCTATTTAGGTTAGAAAACTTAACATGAGTTATCAATAGCAATTGTCTTGAAAAAAACACAAATTCTGCCGTACATGTGCAGCAGTTGCCGATAATTCCCGAACCTAAGAATTCAAGAGTTAAATCCGTTACAAGTGTCTGACTCAATCTGAGTCTAATTCAAACCTGAATCCAAAATCAAACACGAATATTTGATCATGAACAAGAATACTTGAATACAAACATCAATTTCAAACATGTACACTTGACTTGACTTGACCGAACCATGGTTATAATTGACTTGAACTTAACATGACTATTTGAATACATGATTACATCCTGAACATGAATACTTAAACATTTTGTACCCACGGTTTCGGCAAGACTTGTAAATATAATCTATACAATATATTACGCGGGGATAAAGGGGTATATTAGTACGGAACGTATATCGTGGCACTAAAGGTCACTTAAAAGATACCTACATGAATTCTCGTGCCGTTGTCCCGTGGGTTATGACGGGGCCTTGTACTACATATTACCATAGTCTACGGGGTAAGATGGACTCCTCTCGTGTACATGAATATATTCTTTACCAAACTACAAACAACCACATTATAATAACTATCATATATCAGTAATCAGTCATATACAACTTTACCTGTTCATTTCACTTTATATTCTATCTTCTCTTTCTTCTTTTGGGACTTACCGAGCGTTAGTTCGCTGACGACATTCCTTTCTATTTCTTTCTTTAGAATGTTCGTCAGGAGGACAGGACTCTGAGGAGACAGAGCCGAACCAGGAGGATTTGGACCAGCTTACGGCTCAGCCGGACTACTAGTTCTTCTTGAACTTATTTTCTGTATGTCATTGTTTAGGCATTTGTTTTATATCATTGTATCTTTTCATTTCAAACAGTTGTATGTAAAGATGAATGTAAATAAAGTTGTTGTTTATTTTATTACTCTTGTCATTCTTATTCAGTTATATATTGCTTAATTACGCTTAACGTATTTATTTTATAGTAAATACGTTGCGGCCTACCACGTCACCGTTTCCGTCTACTGGAAAGCGGGGCGTGACATCCTCTGTTAAACAGAAAGCCCTTGGATCAAAAATTCAGTGGTGATTAAAAATCAGCGTTTAATAGAATTAATTTCTATATATGGGAAAATATTTCCCCAATCTTGTTAAAAAAACAAGAAAATATATTCTGTAAAACAGAAATCACTGGATCAAAGATCCAACGGTGGATAAAGTCTCCGAATAATTTTTTAGACCAATTAAATCAATTGGTATCTCTCAAATGAAAGATTTTCTCAAAACTGATCAACAATTTGCCTTACCTATATAAAAGACCTGAGACTTCAAGTCTCATATACATACATATAAAGATAACCCCTAATAAGTTTCTGCAAACAAAAATTTAGAAACTACAACTGAGAATTTAATTCTCTCGCTGAAGAAAGCTCCGTTCTCTTTTCAAACCCTGGGTAAAGAAAAAAAAGAGATCGAAATATCTTCTTTGCCTGGTACAAGTAAAAAATAAGGATTTAATCCTTCATAAAAGAATTTAGTTCTTCCTCTGGATCTGAAATCCGTAAGACAAATCTTCCACAAGTCGGGAATTTAATTCTCATCGGGAAGATTCTATTCTTCAGATTCAAAATCTAGGGGGAAAACTAGATAAAAAGGAAAAAGAGAAAAAAGAAATATGTTCCATGAATTTAATTTCTCTGAAAACAGGGTTTAATCTTATAAAGAACTTAGTTCTTATAATAAGAAACATAAGAACTTAGTTCTAAAAAACTTGATTCCAGATCTTCAAAACAGAGATCTTGATGATCAACAATGGTCAAAACGCCATCAAAAGATATTAAATCTCTAAAATATAAACTCAGCGTCTCACGTGCATCCTACGTTAGCGCCCAAAAATATAAACCCAGAACCTCACATGCTTCCCACATGAGCGCCCAAAAATATAAACTCAGCGTCTCACGTGCTTCCCACGTGAGCGCCCAAAAATATGAGCGCGGCGCCTCATATTTTCCCCACGTGAGCGCCCAAAAACAAATGCTCAGCGCCTCGCGTGCTTCCCATGTGAACGCTATACAAAGTGCTTAGCACTATATCTAGTCAAACGACTAAGTGCTTAGCACTGATAGGGAAAATCCTAGGTTTAAGCGCTTCACGTACTTCCCACGTGAGTGCCAGAGCAACAAATAAGTACCTAGCTCTTCTAGAAAAAGAAAACCCAAGACCGAGCCCAAATTGACTAAGTCTCTCTGAAATTTTCTTACAGCTGAGCCCAAATACTCTGTTGTGGGATCTTAATAAAATTTAATGATCCTGAAAATTTTGCTAAGTTGATCTTAGTCCCAAACAGGACTAACGTGTCTTTAGTTAAAATAAACTGAGCCCAAATGCTCATATATTTAAGTCGATCTTAATCTAAAATCATATTAACGGTTCTTAAATAAAATACTCTTTGAACTGACGGGACATACAGCCTAAGTTCAAACCCTAAATCTAAAATATACGGATTTGGACTAATCCGCGCCCTACGGGCAATGATATAAATTAGTCTCCGTATACAATCTACAGGCAACAAACATAAATAAAATACAACACGACACGAAGTGAATTACCAGAGCATGAGAAAGTTGTTATCACAACGCGATGACGTAATTAACTACAAGGGCTTGCGCCTGCAGGGAAGAGCATCCCCACAATCAGAAACCTCTTACAAACGAGAGGGAATCTGATAAAGTCTGCTACATCGGTCGTATCTATCAAACCTCCGATATACGGTGCCATAAATAAACTTGGTATCTTCAGAGAGGTGGATGGATATGTCCAAATAGCATCTGCCCCTAAATTCAGGCTAGGCATCCTCCGCGTCTCAGTCCAGTCTTCGGCGGTAAACAGCCTCCATGTGGCTTGGGACTGTACCCAACTAAAACTTGTTTGCACGATTCATTAAAGCCGTGGTAGGATGGTAATCAAAGTACAGTAGGAACTCACATGAGACAAATGACGATTGCAGGTCAACAAACTATCTGTACTCATATCACCTGAAAACTGCTATCTGATGATAGGCATAGTACAATCTAGAAGTTCTCGGCAAGTCTGTCCGGTGTACTCACTTCTAGTGATTACATGTATACAATCTTAGGTGCAACACACTAAGGGCTATGAGACCTGCCACCGCCCTTCGTCGGAGTATAGAAATGTATACACTAGTCTACTCTGGAATATCGATACCCAGTCTCGATACTCCCACGACTAGGGACATTTAAAGGATGTGCTTATGGACTACAAAGCTCTCACAAGTATGATCGCCATCATAACTTTGGTAGTCAAGCAAAGATACTACCAACTTTATCATTATGTATTAGCGACACGTAATAATAAGTAAAACGTGTACACATCAATGATAAAGACAAACCAAATAACATACTATCATATCAAGCAAGAATGTTCTACCTGTATAGATCCTCCTTCAATTATCATAATCGCCTACTTTCGATTACAATAATTTCCTAGAGGGCACTATAGCCAACATCCTTTGTCATATGATATTTTTAACATATTTTATAATGTCGATGTGTCTGGCTGAATTCTGCAGTGATAAATTTTACACATTAAACTTAACCTGACTATAACTCCCTTTTTATTTAGGATATTAATGATCTGTTGACTGCTTTGGAATACCAACTGATAACCCTAAATATTATTAAACTGTAGCGACGCCCAATTACGTATGTAACCGATAGAAAAATACGTTCGAAGATGGACTTTCAGTTCAGAAACTGAAATTCCAGCAGCGAACATCCGTATTGAAAAAACCGTATCTCTCTAACCAGAACCCCGATTGGTATGAAACCAATTTTCCTGTCTAGATAATCGAGTCTACCATTTACACTTTTTATATTATTTTGCCTAAATCTGCACGTATGAATAACCATGATTTTCCCAACTTAAATAATGTCGATTGCCCATGTTTTATTCTTTGGGTATTTTATTGCATTTTTATTATATTGCTTAATTACTTTACCCGTGGTGCTCAGTGACTGGTTGTATTGATACCCTAATGATTATAGCGCATTGTCGAGTGATAGTGGTATCAATTGGTTGTGTCAAGTATGTTTATGAAAGTGATTGAACAGTGAAAGTGATTAAATAGTGAAAGAATTGAACAGCGACAGTGATGTGTACTTGTATACAACCAGTTCGATACATAAACATATACTGAAACCTGGGGGAATAGGGAAATTGAGGGTAGTGTTTTAGAGAATGATCATTTGAATAGTGATATATATATTTATATTGATTAGGTCGTAGGCCTAGCGGCACGGCTGTAGAGTTATGTCGTGGACATAGTGGACCATAGTCTCGGGCATGCATGAGATCCTCGTTAAACACGATAACTATTTTCCACCAATCGATTTCATTGACTTAGAGACTGATAGGTTTATCGTCATAAGTGTCACGACCCAAGTTTAGATGTGACCGGCACTTAGATTGTATCATATCTAAAGATATGAACACAGTCCAAGTAAGCCGAAAAACCAAGATCAAATCCTTTTTGCGGAATTCTTGATATAGAAAATTTAATTTTTTTAGTAAAAATCACCTGTTATGAAGTTAAAATATTAAACAATTATAAGGTGTTAAGTTTAGTTGCATCCCTAGTTGGGATCAACAATATCAACAGCGGAAAATAAAACTTCAGTATATAGGGCATCAATACGAATCTCAGACATAAAGAAATGAAACCACAATTTATAGAACTAAACGATCTCAACTGTCAATAATATACATATCATCTCTCACTCTAAGTCATATACAAGTCTGATGGAGATTTTCTAGATACAAAATACAAATACAAAAGAGAAGGTTACTATATATGTAACCCACCTATCAAAAGATATGATAAAGCGGCAAAAGTAGATCTGCACCGCAGCTAACCGTCCACTCTACCCCTGCAAGGAACTGTGGCACAACGGGGGTGAGTTGCCAACTCGGTGAATATAACTAACATATAATGGTTAATAACATAAATATGACGATCATACTGACAGAAATGTGAACAAGTATGACGTAAGATTATATATGGAAATCATGAATCTATACTATGAATCTCATAGTAAAAATTTAAATCTCATCATGTATTCTCAATAAAATTCATTTCCCCGTGTCCATCATCGACACAAAACTTCCATTTCTCATAGACATCATTCCTCGAATGATCCTGAAATCAACAAAGTCCACTATGTATCCGACTGTATTCCCCACCGACTCAGTCTGGATAAAACTGTAAATCCATAACCGTATATCCACCGACTCGGTTCGGAATAATACTACAAATCTGTAACCGTATATCTACCGACTCGGTTCGGAATAAAACCAAATCATAAAAACATCTCAGGGTGTACATGTCACATCAATCATGAAAATCACTGGATTTATGTAATAGTATTCAAAACTCAAAACCATAAATCCTCAATACTGCCATTACCTCTTACATCAACATAGAATACTCAGATATTAAACATGATATTAATGATACAATTTACTACTATTATTGGGGGGTAAGATACGATATGAATCATTTAACAATAATTTTGCTAAGTGTAAAGTGGCATGGTAATATCGACGAGGTGTGTGTAACATATAAGATGTGCACGTGGCATGAATCGTCGATACTTGTGTAGTGTTCTAGCAACAAAAATTTTATATGTGAATTATGAATGCATATTGTCAATTTGGCATAACAAAATAATGCATTAAGTTAAATAAAACTACGGGCGTATCACGCCATCTTTATACAATTCCCCGGTAGATGTTTAGTCTACTCACCGGAAACGTCGAATCTATTCAGGAATTGCCAATCCTTTCCCTTTTCTCGCTGCCTCCGTAAATCCCGTATTCGAATCTAATATCACAATTTAATTTATATAAGTAAACGGCTACTCCGACATGACGGAAATGAAAAACACCCGTTCCCACGTACTAGTTATATTGTATACGATTATATCGAGTTATTAACCACTTAACCTTACTGGATTTATACTCAAATCTGTATCGCGACAGAAAACAGTTCGCGATACGCTTTAACCGTATCGTATTTGGTGTTTTAAGATATCATTTCCGATATACGCTTCCAGATTCTAACTGCAGTGAAACTAATTTAATTAAACAACACCAAAATTGCCAAAATGATCTACTGAAACCTACACAATCACCCAAAACACCCTAGCTATCCCCAAATCCGGCGACGCCGGATTTCCCATGTTGGTCGCCGGCCCAAATCCGAGCCCTTTGGTTCGTGATCCTATGGGTTGTTCTAGGTGTTACATACATCATTTTAGCCCTGTTTTGTTAAGTTTATTATCTTCCAAACAAAAGCAGATTTACACAGAGCCTGGTTTGGACAAAAATACGAATTTATAGGACATTGTTCATTTCAATTCAACTAAGTTACAGAACTTAAATCTCCTACTGTGTTTAAGAATTTTACCCTCCAAAAAGTTGTTGGAATAACCCCTCCAAGATGCTAAGCCCCTCCTATCTTGATGGTTATGAAAACCAAGAATATAGCTTCCTTCTTCTTCTTCTTCCTCTTGTTATTTCTTTCTCTCTATATTTTAATTTTGATTTCAGAAATTTTCAGATTTAAATTTGGTAATAGATTTGAACATATCCTATATATGAGAGGAAGGAAGGGTGAGGTGGTAGAAAGAGATGTCAAGTGTTGAAGGGTGCTCATTTTATGCAAGGAGGAGGTGTGAGATGAGTGTGTGCATGCAAGCAAAAGGTGTGCTTGCATTATCCTCATAATTTGTTTTAATTTGAAATTAAATTCTGAACTAAAATGTTTTCTATCACTTTTTCATTTACACCCCTAACAACTTTTCATTTGCACAAAAATCCTAAACTTTACCTAAAAATCTCTCACAACTTAGTTTATTATAAAACACACATTTTATTAAAATGAAGCTAAAATTGTCACTAAAATCCTTAAAACTTATTTATGTTGCATACTAAATTTTTTATTTAAATTGTTTTACATGGAACTTATGAAAATTGACTTATTTATTTTTAACAACTTTGTAATTTATCATATTATTATTAAATTAAATTAATTTTATTTATTTCTAAATTTTCAGAATGCTACAATATTCCCCCTTAAGAAAATTCGGTCCCCGAATTTAAAATAATTAACTAGATATACCTTCGAAAAGATATGGAAATTTCTTCCGCGTCGCATCCTCGGTCTCCCAAGTAATCTCCTCACGATTATTTCCTTGCCAAAGAACCTTCACAGACGGAAGTACCCTCGATCGTAGTTTCTTTGCCTGCCTGTCAAGAATAGCGATTGGCTGCACTGTGTAGGATAAGTCTGGTTCAAGCTGTAAGGTCTGATGCTGGATCGCGTGAGATGGATCGTGAAGATACCTACGGAGTATCGAAATGTGGAACACCGGATGCACGTCGGGAAAACTCGGTGGAAGTGCTAAGCGATAATCTACAGCACCCACTCTCTCCAGAATCTCGTAAGGTCCGACATATCTGGGTCTGAGCTTCCCCTTCTTCCCGAAACGCATCACACCTTTCATTGGAGATACCCGAAGGAACACATGATCTCCCACTCCAAACTCGAGTCTACGACGTCGTCGATCTGCATACGATTTCTGTCTGCAATGGGCCGCCTTCATTCTATCCCGTATCAACTGAATCTTCTCTGTAGTCTCATGTACTATCTGCGGTCCCAAGATGCAACTCTCGCTCAATTCCGTCCAGCAAACGGGCGATTGACATTTCCTCCCATACAAAGCTTCAAAGGGTGGTATCTGGATCGTCTCCTGAAAACTGTTGTTGTACGAGAATTCTATCAAAGGTAGGTGACGATCCCAACTACCACCGAAATCAAGGCTACAAGCCTGAAGCATATCCTCTAGTGTCTGAATGGTCCGCTCCGACTGACCATCTGTCTGTGGGTGGAAAGCTGTACTAAAACTCAACCGTGTACCCATAGCTTCTTGAAGTTTCTGCCATAGCCTGCTAGTAAACTGGATACCCCTATCTGAAACTATGCATGTCGGAACTCCATGCAGACGTACAATCTCATCAATATAAATCTGAGCATGCTGTGCAAAACCATACGTCGTCTTCACTGGGAGAAAATGAGCTGCCTTTGTCAATCTATCAACAATCACCTAAATGGAATCATACCCTCTGCTAGTCCTAGGTAGACCCACCACAAAATCCATGGAAATCTATTCCCATTTCCACTCTGGAATGGGTAAGGGTTGCAACTCTTCGGCTGGCCTCTGGTGTTCTGCTTTGACTTGCTGACAAGTCAAACATCTCGAAACATATCCCGCAACATCCCTCTTCATTCCTTCCCACCAGTAAACATCCTTCAGATCATGATACATCTTGGTGGAACCGGGATGAATACTGTATGCTGACCTATGGGCCTCCTCTAAAATCTCACGCCTCAATCCGTCAAAATCTGGTACACAGAGCCGAGTCCTAAAACGTAATACTCCATGATCATCAATCACAAACTCCGTCTCCCTGCCCTGCCTAACCTGATCCATAATCTCCATCATACGGGTATCTACGGGCTATGCCTCTCGAATGCGATCCAATAACTGAGGTCGGGTGCGAACATGTGCTTGCTGGCCTTCTGCCGATGTAAACTCAAACTGTATACTACTATTGCATAAGATCTGCCAGTCTGTAGAAGACTGTCTCTGCAAGATGCGCAAATGAGATAAGCTACCTCCAGGTCTCCGACTCAAAGCATCTGCAACAACATTCGCTTTGCCTGGATGGTACAAGATCTCACAATCGTAATCTTTTACCAGTTCCATCCATCTACGTTGCCTTAGGTTCAGATCTCTCTACTGAAAAATATACTTTAATCTCCTATGATCTGTGAAGATTTGACACGACTCTCCATACAAGTAATGTCTCCAAATCTTCAATGCGAATACCACAGCAGCCATCTCTAGATCATGAGTGGGGTAGTTTTGTTCGTGCCTCTTCAACTGTCGAAAAGCATAAGCTACAACCCTACCGTGCTGCATCAACACACAGCCTAAACCCACTCTAGAAGCATCACAATACACAACAAAACCTCCTGACCCGGATGGTAAAGATAATACAGGTGCAGTCGTCAAGCGCATCTTCAACTGCTGGAAACTCTGCTCACACGCATCTGTCCACTGAAATGGAACCTCCTTCCTAGTCAATTCGGTCAAAGGTGCAGCGATCCATGAAAAATCCTGCACGAAGCGTCGGTAATAACCTGCCAGACCTAAGAAACTCCGAACCTCTGTAACTGATACAGGTCTGGGCCAATGCTGTACCGCTTCAATCTTCTTTGGGTCCACACATATACCTTCTCTCGTGACCACATGACCCAAGAACTCTACACTATCGAGCCAAAAAGCACATTTAGAGAATTTTGCAAACAACTGATGCTCTTTCAAGGTCTGCAACGTAATACGCAAATGCTGCTCGTGCTCCGTCCGACTCCGAGAATAAACAAGAATGTCATCTATGAACACTATAATAAATTGATCGATAAAGGGTCTGAATATACGGTTCATCATATCCATAAAAGCTGCTAGAGTGTTGGTGAGTCCGAACGACATCACCAGAAATTCATAGTGCCCATATCTCGTGCGAAACGCCGTCTTCAGAATATCGTCTTTCCAAACCTTCAACTGGTGATACCCTGACCGTAAATCGATCTTTGAGAAGTAACCCGCTCCCTGCAACTGATCGAATAAGTCATCTATACGTGGTAGTGGATACATGTTTCGCACAGTGATGCGATTCAGCTGTCGGTAGTCGATGCACAGTCTCATACTACCGTCCTTCTTCTTTACAAATAAGACAGGAGCTCCCCACGGTGATACACTGGGATGAACAAGCCCTCTATCTAACAACTCTTGCAACTAGTTTTTGAGTTCCTTCAATTTCGTCGGTGCCATTCGATATGGTGGTATAGAAATAAGCCCCGCACCCGGAATCAAGTCAATGCAAAATTCAATGTCACGATCGGTGGCAATCCTGGTAACTCAGCAGGAAACACCTCAGGAAATTCTCGTGCTATCGGAACCTGGTCCAATGGAATCTCAGCGACCCCTAAGTCCTGAACAAATGCCAAGAACCCATGACAACCCTTCTTCAAGAGTCGCCCCGCACAAAGAGCAGAAAATCATGTTGGCAGGAGTTATTTTACAATCCCCCTGCACAACAAACATCGGTTCACCCGGAAAACAAAATCTAACCGCCTTTCCCCGACAATCTACATAGGCATGACAGGCGGCCAACCAATCCATACCAAGAAGTATATCAAAATCTAACATATTCAAGAGTATCAGATCAACTAGCGAATCTCTATCACCAATACGCACGGAACATGACCTGAATACGTGCCGAGCTATAAAAGAATCTCCCACCGGGGTAATCACCACTAATGGTAACTCTAGCAACGACGACTCTTTTCCTAAAGAAAGTGCAAATTGTGAAGATACATAAGAATGTGTAGAACCGGGATCAAATAAAACATGTGCCTCTAACGAGCATACTGTAAAAGTACCTGTCACGACTGCATTTGATGCCTGGGCATCCTGTGGAGTCAGCGCAAATACCCGTGCCTGGCCCCTGCCCGCATCCTGTCGTCCTCTACCTCTATCTCCTCGACCTCTCTGAGAACGTCCCGCAAAGCCTCGACCTCGTGGTGCAACTGCCTGGTGTGTAGCGCCAACTGGGGAGGAAGTAAAGCCATCGGCGTAGAAGGTGGAAGGGGTAAAGCAGCCTGTGGAGTAACAGTCCCACTATAACGTGTACACCCTCTAGCCGTATGCCTAGGACGCCCACAATTATAACATGTAAGTGGGGTCCCCTGATCATCGGGGTATGAACTGAACATCTGGCCCAGAGTCCAACCTCGCCCGAAACTGCGACCTGGAGTATATCTTCCTCTACCTCCACCAAACTGTCTAGCCAGTGGCCCGGTCGGCCTACTCCTCTTTGGCTCCGGAACAACTACTGCCTCTCTCAACCTCTCCTCTAATCGTATTGCTGCATCCATGGCCTGCGCATACGTATCAAAATGCTGGGAGCCTATCGCCAGATATAACTGCGTATCCAGACCCCTTAGGAACCTCTTCACCCGAAGCTCCTCTGTAAGTACTAAATATGGAGCATAGCGCGATAACTGGGTGAATCGTAAATCATAATCTGCCACCGACATACTTGTCGATTTCCGTAATGCTTCAAAACTGCTTGCTCTAGCGTCCCTCACACTCTGGGGAAGAAATCTGGCAAGAAAAATCATGGAAAACTCGGTCCACGACATCGGAGGAAGACTCGTGGCTCGCCCTCTCTCCATCGACTCACACCACTCCTGTGCAAGTCCCTCCAAACGAAAGCTAGTTAGCTCAACTGACCTCGCATCAGAACATCGCAATGATCTGCCAATCCTCACCATCCTATCAAGAAAGGACTGAGGATCTTCCGCTACATCGGTCCCTGTAAATACCGGAGGTCTCAATCTTATAAACTCTTCAAGTGATACCTCCATCACCCTCGTATCTACCAGTGCCACCGTCTGCGTAGGCTGTACCTCGGACTCTACTACAGTCGGTGCCGGATCCTGTCTCAGTACTCGAGTGGCCTCAGCTAACTGTCCTACCACTCGCTGCAATCCCAACATGCCCTCCTAAATCCTAGTCATGCGATCTGGAGGAGGATCAACATGCTCATGCACCGCCGGAATGTCCGATGTACCAGTCGTCGTCACAGGCGGACTCGCCCTAGCTGCATCTCTGGCTGCGGCTCGCCTAGCCCGCGTAGCCATAGCAACTGGAATAAGAAACGAGAGTTGATAAGACGTAGGAATAGGAACAATCAATAACGGAGAATCAACGGGAGATTAGATCAAGATATACATCCTAAGGTTAGTTAGGCTGAATACGATAACGTAAATATGCCGTGGAACATACGTACGGTACTGCATTCATCTTAATTCACCTACTCCATCAAACCAAAGGTCATCCTAACTCACGGACTCACGTCAACCTATTGAAATCCCCTACTCAATTCCGTAAGGTTATTCCTAAGCTCTGATACCAACTTTGTCACGACCCAAGTTTGGATGTGACCGGCACTTAGATTGTATCATATCTAAAGATATGAACACAGTCCAAGTAAGCCGAAAAACCAAGATCAAATCCTTTTTGCGGAATTCTTGATATAGAAAATTTAATTTTTTTAGTAAAAATCACCTGTTATGAAGTTAAAATATTAAACAAGTATAAGGTGTTAAGTTTAGTTGTATCCCTAGTTGGGATCAACAATATCAACAGCGGAAAATAAAACTTCAGTATATAGGGCATCAATACGAATCTCAGACATAAAGAAATGAAACCACAATTTATAGAACTAAATGATCTCAACTGTCAATAATATACATATCATCTCTCACTCTAAGTCATATACAGGTATGATGGAGATTTTCTAGATACAAAATACAAATACAAAAGAGAAGGTTACTATATATGTAACCCACCTATCAAAAGATGTGATAAAGCAGTAAAAGTAGATCTGCACCACAGCTAACCGTCCACTCTACCCATGTAAGGAACTGTGGCACAACGAGCGTGAGTTGCCAACTCAGTGAATATAACTAACATATAACGGTTAATAACGTAAATATGACGATCATACTGACAGAAATGTGAACAAGTATGACGTAAGATTATATATGGAAATCATGAATTTATAATACGAATCTCACAGTAAAAATTTAAATCTCATCATGTATCCTCAATAAAATTCATTTCCCCGTGTCCATCATCGACAAAAAACTTCAATTTCTCACAGACATCATTCCTCGAATAATCCTGAAATCAACAAAGTCCACTATGTATCCGACTGTATTCCCCACCGACTCAGTCTGGATAAAACTGTAAATCCGTAACCGTATATCCACCGACTCGGTTCGGAATAATACTAATAATTCGTAACCGTATATCCACCGACTCGGTTTGGAATAAAACCAAATCATAAAAACATCTCAGGGTGTGCATGTCACATCAATCATGAAAATCACTGGATTTATGTAATAGTATTCAAAACTCAAAACCATAAATCCTCAATACTGCCATTACCTCTTACATCAACATAGAATACTCAGATATTAAACATGATATTAATGATGCAATTTACTACTATTATTGGGGGGTAAGATACGATATGAATCATTTAACAATAATTTTTCTAAGTGTAAAGTAACATGGTAATATCGGCGAGGTGTGTGTAACATATAAGATGTGCACGTGGCATGAATCGTCGATATTTGTGTAGTGTTCTAGCAACAAAAATTTTATATGTGAATGATGAATGCATATGGTCAATTTGGCATAACAAAATAATGCATTAAGTTAAATAAAACTACGGGCATATCACGCCATCTTTACACAATTCCCCGGTAGATGTTTAGTCTACTCACCGGAAACGTCGAATCTATTCAGGAATTGCCAATCCTTTCCCTTTCCTCGCTGCCTCCGTAAATCCCGTATTCGAATCTAATATCACAATTTAATTTATATAAGTAAACGGCTACTCCGACATGACGGAAATGAAAAACACCCGTTCCCACGTACTAGTTATATTGTATACGATTATATCGAGTTATTAACCACTTAACCTTACTGGATTTATACTCAAATCTGTATCGCGACAGAAAACAGTTCGCGATACGCTTTAACTGTATCGTATTTGGTATTTTAAGATATCATTTCCGATATACGCTTCCAAATTCTATCTGCAGTGAAACTAATTTAATTAAACAACACCAAAATGGCCAAAATGATCTACTGAAACCTACACAATCACCCAAAACACCCTAGCTATCCCTAAATCCGGCGACGCCGGATTTCCCATGTTGGTGTCACGTCCCGAAAGTACGGAACATGACCGGCACTTAAACTACGAAACGTCTCGAGGCGTACGTAATCTAAGTAAGCCGAAAACCCAGAAATGCAAACCAAGAAAAGTAGTAGAGTGAAGGAAAACCAATTTAAACAAGTAGTTTTAATAGCATAAGCAGAATTATGCGGTTTAAAAAAAACATCAATATTTCCCGAAAATTTCGGCAGTCTCCTTTGTAAATACTGGCTCCCAAACGGGATACAACATGAATAGTATACGAAATCAATAAAAGGCATCCCCAAGCGGGAGCTAGCTCTTCGTCAATTGACGGTCACAACCACACAAGCAATATAATATACAACGCCAACGGCGAGGATCAAAACTCAAAACCACAAGAAAACCACAGAAATAAAACGCGCGACTCTAAGGTCGAAAGAATAATATCACAGGTCTCTATCTCTGAAATAAATACATGTTTGGTTGATGGAGCTTCTAGATACAACAGAGTAATAATATACAAGTTAAATAATGGGGGGTACGATACAAGTAAACCCACCTACTAGCAAATCACCCGAAGGAAACTATGCCTGCAAGCCGTAATGAAACCTGTACGGCAAACCTGCAAGAAACTGGGGCACAACGGGGGTGAGTTGCCAACTCGTGAATAGAAAAACATCTACGCACAGAAATCGCATAAATAACGCAACCTAGGTCAAAGATCATAATATATCCTCAAATATATGAATAACATGCAGCCTATAACAATGGCTAGGGTAATATCTAACCCGAGTGTGATCTCATGTGCCCGTGTCAGTGCCTCATGTAGCAATATATCATATGAATGAGGTATGAATGCATGAAAACAGAATACATGTAAATGAAGAAACTGTTTTCATAAATTAGTGAGATTTCCTTTGTATTTTTAAAATGAGGTATCATAAATGAAATCAACATCAACTGTGTCTAGCATCGACACAAAACATAAATCTCAATGTCTCAAAACCTCAGGCTCCGGCTATCCGGACTGGCCTGTATCATCAAATCTCAGTACCTCAATATCTCAAAATCTCAATGTCTCAATCTCAATATCTAGGGCGCCGTCAGTCCAGACCGGCCCCTACCATCCATCTCAAGACCACGACTGTATCCTCCGGATATCCGACGCGTCGGGTAAAATAAATGGTTGGTAGTCTCCCCCTGCCAGGCTCATCGTCATCACCACGAGCTTCTTGCCCCGGGGTACCTTACCGGGTCCACCATGTACCCGAAATGGTTCATCCAACTCCTCGAATCGGGTCTCGAAATCCATCAGCAAACTCATGGTGGACGACTCATACATCATGGGAAAAACCGCGCTTTTTATTTAAAAAGAGAAAGAAGAAGTTTATATATGTTTTGCGGTTTTCCCCAAATCCAGAAAATCTCATGGAAATCCGAATCCAAAACCTCAATAGCACGTAAAAAGTGAATATATGTATGAGAATCCATGAATGCGGCATAACAATGAATAATAGTATGCATGAAGTAGCAGGTAATAACTACAATGTCTAAACTAACATATAAGGCAAGTACACTAATATCATGTCTAAACTATTAGCTAACAGGCTATGTCAAGCAATAATATTTTCTAAGGTGTACGTGACATGGCAATTACCGATGAAGATGTGTGTGAGCCGGCAAGTAAGTGTACGTGGTACATACGCATCATCGGTAATGGTGCTGGTGTCCTAACCACAAGATATCAACAGTAGAATATGAAGCATAATATAAGCATGTGATGCGGAGCAAACAACAATAATGAGCGAGAGCTGAATACTAGGCGCAACGATAACTAATCTGCTTTAACCTAATATAAGTCCTACAATGGTGCCTTTTGAAATAACACGAATCGTGAGGTTTTGAAAATAGGGGCTACGGTGTTTTTAAGAAAAGATACGTTTTTTTTTGAAATATCCGTAGAATCCCTTGACTTGTCTTTTAAAATACGCACGATTCGTAAGCTTTGAAATAGGTAGGAACCGAATCTAATCTAACAACTAACTAAACTAAAGGGCTAAGCTACAAGCTAGACTACAGGTAAGGAAACCGCCTAATATCTGAGTCGATACATATACATACCTGTATATATATTAGTCGGTGATCCCGCCTCAATAATATCATATCCGATACCATATCTATAATCAGATATCCTAAGTCAAGAGTGCGGATCAATCATCAAGATATAGCTCGTACGTAAATCTGTCGTACGGCATCCCCAAATCTGGGTACGGGTCAATATCATATTCCTCACACTATTCCTCTGGTATCCTCTTTATCCAAGATCATAGTCTACGGTACTGACCTATGTCTAGTACAATACTAATATCCTCAATATACTCATGATCTGACTACTGATCGACAATCTCGTACAAACCGATATCGTCAGCACATATCATCATCAAGGGGTATACATCGCCCGATACGGCCTAATATCAATATCCTAGCATATCATGCCTCATATCACGATCACATGTCGACCATTTTATTTATAACACTATTCACCCGTATCGCCGCACCAAGATCCGCTATAACACCAGGACGTACCTCAAGTACGAATCCTGCCATATCACCGATATCACAACCAAAAACAAATCTCATCGACTCAGCTCAATCCCAAGTATCATCCTCAAATCTGTATGTGAACACATAGTCCCATACCCATGTGAACACATAACTATAAAGAATCCCATGAGCACATATAAATAGGAATGTATGCAAGTATGTATGTGTGTATGTGTAGTGCAACACTACCCTAGGGTTCGCGACACTAAAATAATCCAACACACCAATATCCATCATAAACATCGTTATTGATCCCAAATGACATATAATAATTGTTGGTGTGTATACGCATCCGTATACACCACCACGGACTGCGGGGTGCTATAAGCCATCCACCCGACTTCTCCCCGTAGATATAAATCTACTCACCTGGTCCTCGCTCGCCGGTGGCGACGTCGCCACGCGCTTGCTTGCCATCTCGAAGTCCACATGGGGGTACCTACATATCACAACACATCGTATCGCATTAAAATCCGACTCATGACCAAAACGACACACGAATCCCACATAGGTCAAAACCTATGGTTGCTTCCACAAATCAACCCAAAAACCCTCGACGTCGGCGTACAAACGCCAGACCATCGAGAAAAAACCAAATACACTCATTTGCACATTCACGAACACTAATTTTAATATAAAATAGGTTAAAACTCACAAAAACCCCAAATTCACTTTAAAAGCCGTTTTTCCGAAAAACTAGCAAGCAAAATTACCCGTTTTAGTACAAAACTCGACGTTTAAACAATTCTAGCGGCCATAATACTTATTAAATAACTTAATTAAGTCATATAACCTATAACCACAATTTAATCTCATCAAACTATATACGTTCAAAAAAACTAGTTTGCAATTTTACCCAAATTTCAACCATTTTAGCAAAAATGCACAAACAACAATTTAGCTAGGATTTTCATGAACTAAAGACATTAAACCACACTTAATAATGTTAATGAAGTCTTAAAAAAACTAATTATAATTTTAAACCCAATTATTTAACCATTTCCAAAACCCTAGATAGCAAATTAGTGTAATTATCACAATTTTTAAACTAACAATTAACAAACTAACAATTAAAAACTAGCTACTAACTTGTTTTAACATGTCATAAGAGCTTAAACACATTACACAACCATACACCAATTTCACAAAACCCTAACTTGCATTCAAGTTCTTCTCTTGAATTTTCATCACACAAATCACAACAACCAATTTAACACTTATAAACAAAATCATATAAGCAACTAATCAACAAACCACCATGGGGCACAAAAATTTATACCTCTCAAATCCATGATCAAACATGAAATCTAGACCTCCAAAATAAAATCCTTGCACCAAGATCCATGCATCTAAGGCTACACTAAAATGGGTAAGAACTAGATTTAGATTTTGGGATTTTTTTTTATGGGTATTTGATGAATTTTTTGAAGCAAAAGAGATGGAACAATGAGGGGAGAAAGAGGGCTATTGGTGCAGGAATTTTCGGCCAGAAAGGGAGTGGGGGAGGAGAGAGAGGGAGGTGGAAAAAAATGGGGAGATAAAGACAAAGTCTACACCCCCTTTTGACTTTCTTTCATTTCCCTTTTTCTTTTCTTTTCTTTTCTTTTTTGTGTGGAATGGAGTGGGGAAATGGGGGGGATGTGCTGCTGAATTCAGCCACATGGGGATGGGGGTGAGTGAGTGTGGGTGTGGGTGTGGGGGAAAAAGATAAATGTTATACCCCAAACAACCATTTACACTAATTTCACCGAAAAAAGCCTTTTTCGATATTTTCTAAACCGTTTTGGCAAACGATTTCGTTTCAAAAACCACATGATAAAATTTTATTTAAAGTTTTATGATGCACAAAATTTGTTTCAACTCATTCCAATTTGTAATTTTCCCTAATTAAATGTATTAGTGATGGCTTAAAATAATAATAAAATAATTTTTTTTCAGAAAATTTGAAATTTCACCAGTGGCTCAATAAACACCAAATACTAGCAATTACATAGCTAGAATATGTATATTTAATTTTTTATAATAAGATATTTGCATTTTGACTTTTTACAGAAAACCCCCTTATTTTACCGATTTTCCGAAATTCCACCGAAACGATTTTCAAAACGCTACAATCTTCCCCCCTTAAGAAAATTCGGTCCCCGAATTTAAAGTAAAACTCCCCCCAAATACTAAAACGTCTAAACCAATACCATCAAGTCGTCGGGGCTGCGAAATTGTAAATACATAAAACAAATCGTAGCGCAGCGCATGCACATGAAAAATAAGCATATAACTCAAATCAAAACTCCGTCAAGCATCCCGCAATCATCGGAGTCATGGGGAAGACACCAATGCCAAATCCAAAGCAAAACCAATATGATATAACTCGAAACTATACATGTAAATATCGAATCTATATATGTAAATATCTGAAGGAAATGAATGCCAAATATATTCAGGTACTGTCCTCTGGCTAGTCCTGCCCGGTACGAAAACACATAGCAAATATCACAAAAACGTACTGCTCTATAGGTTAAATCAATCCTAAAATACGCATATGAATACTACGTGCGTCTGGTGCGTACGGAAATCAAAATCCATATACGTGCCATACAAGCGCACAGAAACAACATCTAAGTGTATCGGTTGTGCACACTACATCTGTCATAGGCAACGTGTGTGCCTGACAGCAAGGACAGGTGCGTCTGACACGCACGAAGAATCTCGATTTAGTGCATCTGGTGTGCACCAAAATCGTATCTCATAACCTGCGCCCAACATGCGCGAAAAACCCCAAATCAGGTGCATCCATCATGCACGAAATCATGAAATCCAATATCAAGCACCGAACATGCGCAAAATCCAATCAAGTGCACAAGGTGCACAAAACAAATATCGAACATCACAATCGAAATCGAAGTCCAGTGCATCTAAGTGCACAAAATGCGTATCACTGCACTACAAGCATATATGAACTATACCGAGTGCAAAAACCAAATCGTGTGCGTACATGCGCACAAAATCAACTCAACTGTATGAAACCCATAAAATCATAAACATGAGAAACCAAGGCACGAAAACGATATCAAGTGCAACACTGTGCAGAAATCATAAATACTCAGTAGGTGCAACCACGGCGCATGAAAATGATATCATGAAACTCAATCATCAAAACCAAATCATGCGAATATATCGCTCAAAATACCAAAATCAAGTATGGCGGAATAGTCCCGCTCAAGAACATCCTCCAAGAATCTCTGGCCAACTGTCGGGGTCACTCATAGCATATCTTGTCGACGATCCTGAACTCTGGCCTGCCGGTGTGCGCAACATGACCACTCCTGGGTCCTAGTCTTCTCGTAATTCATTCCAGAAAGGTCCTATCGAGATCTCTCCCAAATTTCGTCTCTGCCGAACCATCCGGAAGTCATCGTCCTTTACTATATCTGTTTCTTGTTCGGGAACGGCTGCATACTCATCGCGACTCCTTCTGGAAGGTATATCCATGCACAATGCCTCGGCATGCGTATCGCATCTCTGATGTCGGCGGAGTGGAACGTCGTTTCATCAAGATCTCGTATGCACCTCTTACTCCACTTTTCTAATGTCGACTGCTGTAGACTCGTCTCATCGTGGCTGCATGGACTGAGCTCCAACGACTATCCTCGTATCTGGAGTCTCCCAAGAATGCATCTCACCACCTAGCATCCGAATTAAGTCGAGCCATCCGATCGAGTCGTCAAAACCTCATAATCCCCCAAGAGCTCAACATCTTGGGCACAGTTTAATAGTATCGAGTACATACCACAGCATCGGTGGTCCAGCCTTAGAAGGGCAAACCCAAGCCTCACTAATGGCGCCGTAGAACTGCCGCAAACCTGAAGGTTCCAAGGCTTTCACACGGTCATTAAGTCGGGTTAGGGTTTCATTTTTCTAGAGGGACCATAGAATTGCCTGCATGTCTTTCCGACTACTTTAAACTTGGAATAATAGGTTTCTGACATTCGATCATCTCTGTCGACTCTTAACGTCTCCGCGTGAAGTCGTCTCTAGCTGGAATCAATCTATCTGATGACCTCGCATCGGGGTAGGCGAATGAACCACCTGTCCTAGTCATTCATCATCGGGTGACTAGCGACCTTCTAGCATCTATTAGTACAACTCATCCCGCAATAGCTCCAACATATGGGACGATATCTCATCACTCGCAGCAACAACTGGCTCACTCGTCTGACGCTGAACAGTGCCTCAATCATCATGAGTAAGCAATACACCAACGGTCATCAAAATCTGACTGGCCTCTGTCAGTGGCTCAATCCTCTAGTGCTGATCGGCACGTCCAAGTAATCTCATACAGCGATCCATCAAACGCTCGTGGCGCGAAGACACAATGAAAAGACACATCTCTGCAATCGTGTGTCGCCGGAATCATGCCCTGGTCAGTCCTCGTTCTTGACGAGCTCATGCTGACCGCAACTCTAGCCGTAGCTCTCCCTGCCCGTAATCGTGGCAGCAAAACCATAACTGGTACTGATGAGGCTAGATCGGAATGAATATAATACTGGGCAAAGAAATGTACATCCTAAGGCTTCTTAAGTGGAGTAATGTATCGTAAATATGCCGCGGAACATACCTACGGTACGTCACTCTACTTTAGTCACCTATTTCATCAACCAAGGGTCATCCTACGCTCCGAAGGTAAAACCTAGCGCTCT
Source organism: Agapanthus africanus (assembly GCA_030015575.1). Taxonomy (NCBI): domain Eukaryota; kingdom Viridiplantae; phylum Streptophyta; class Magnoliopsida; order Asparagales; family Amaryllidaceae; genus Agapanthus; species Agapanthus africanus. Next base: position 138,228,329 of record CM057341.1, read on the forward strand.
GATACCAACTTTGTCACGTCCCGAAAGTACGGAACATGACCGGCACTTAAACTACGAAACGTCTCGAGGCGTACGTAATCTAAGTAAGCCGAAAACCCAGAAATGCAAACCAAGAAAAGTAGTAGAGTGAAGGAAAACCAATTTAAACAAGTAGTTTTAATAGCATAAGCAGAATTATGCGGTTTAAAAAAAACATCAATATTTCCCGAAAATTTCGGCAGTCTCCTTTGTAAATACTGGCTCCCAAACGGGATACAACATGAATAGTATACGAAATCAATAAAAGGCATCCCCAAGCGGGAGCTAGCTCTTCGTCAATTGACGGTCACAACCACACAAGCAATATAATATACAACGCCAACGGCGAGGATCAAAACTCAAAACCACAAGAAAACCACAGAAATAAAACGCGCGACTCTAAGGTCGAAAGAATAACATCACTGGTCTCTATCTCTAAAATAAATACATGTTTGGTTGATGGAACTTCTAGATACAACAGAGTAATAATATACAAGTTATATAATGGGGGGTACGATACAAGTAAACCCACCTACTAGCAAATCACCCGAAGGAAACTATGCCCGCAAGCCGTAATGAAACCTGTACGGCAAACCTGCAAGAAACTGGGGCACAACGGGGGTGAGTTGCCAACTCGTGAATAGAAAAACATCTACGCACAGAAATCGCATAAATAACGCAACCTAGGTCAAAGATCATAATATATCCTCAAATATATGAATAACATGCAGCCTATAACAATGGCTAGGGTAATATCTAACCCGAGTGTGATCTCATGTGCCCGTCAGTGCCTCAGGTAGCAATATATCATATGAATGAGGTATGAATGCATGAAAACAGAATACATGTAAATGAAGAAACTGTTTTCATAAATTAGTGAGATTTCCTTTGTATTTTTAAAATGAGGTATCATATATGAAATCAATATCAACAGTGTCTAGCATCGACACAAAACATAAATCTCAATGTCTCAAAACCTCAGGCTCCGGCTATCCGGACTGGCCTGTATCATCAAATCTCAGTACCTCAATATCTCGAAATCTCAATGTCTCAATCTCAATATCTAGGGCGCCGTCAGTCCAGACCGGCCCCTATCATCCATCTCAAGACCACGATTGTATCCTCCGGATATCCGACGCATCGGGTAAAATCACCGGTAGGTAGTCTCCCCCTGCCAGGCTCATCGTCATCACCACGAGCTTCTTGCCCCGGGGTACCTTACCGGGTCCACCATGTACCCGAAACGGTTCATCCAACTCCTCGAATCGGGTCTCGAAATCCATCAGCAAACTCATGGTGGACGACTCATACATCATGGGAAAAACCGCGCTTTTTATTTAAAAAGAGAAAGAAGAAGTTTATATATGTTTTGCGGTTTTCCCCAAATCCAGAAAATCTCATGGAAATCCGAATCCAAAACCTCAATAGCACGTAAAAAGTGAATATATGTATGAGAATCCATGAATGCGGCATAACAATGAATAATAGTATGCATGAAGTAGCAGGTAATAACTACAATGTCTAAACTAACATATAAGGCAAGTACACTAATATCATGTCTAAACTATTAGCTAACAGGCTATGTCAAGCAATAATATTTTCTAAGGTGTACGTGACATGGCAATTACCGATGAAGATGTGTGTGAGCCGGCAAGTAAGTGTACGTGGTACATACGCATCATCGGTAATGGTGCTGGTGTCCTAACCACAAGATATCAACAGTAGAATATGAAGCATAATATAAGCATGTGATGCGGAGCAAACAACAATAATGAGCGAGAGCTGAATACTAGGCGCAACGATAACTAATCTGCTTTAACCTAATATAAGTCCTACAATGGTGCCTTTTGAAATAACACGAATCGTGAGGTTTTGAAAATAGGGGCTACGGTGTTTTTAAGAAAAGATACGTTTTTTTTTTGAAATATCCGTAGAATCCCTTGACTTGTCTTTTAAAATACGCACGATTCGTAAGCTTTGAAATAGGTAGGAACCGAATCTAATCTAACAACTAACTAAACTAAAGGGCTAAGCTACAAGCTAGACTACAGGTAAGGAAACCGCCTAATATCTGAGTCGATACATATACATACCTGTATATATATTAGTCGGTGATCCCGCCTCAATAATATCATATCCGATACCATATCTATAATCAGATATCCTAAGTCAAGAGTGCGGATCAATCATCAAGATATAGCTCGTACGTAAATCTGTCGTACGGCATCCCCAAATCTGGGTATGGGTCAATATCATATTCCTCACACTATTCCTCTGGTATCCTCTTTATCCAAGATCATAGTCTACGGTACTGACCTATGTCTAGTACAATACTAATATCCTCAATATACTCATGATCTGACTACTGATCGACAATCTCGTACAAACCGATATCGTCAGCACATATCATCATCAAGGGGTATACATCGCCCGATACGGCCTAATATCAATATCCTAGCATATCATGCCTCATATCACGATCACATGTCGACCATTTTATTTATAACACTATTCACCCATATCGCCGCACCAAGATCCGCTATAACACCAGGACGTACCTCAAGTACGAATCCTGCCATATCACCGATATCACAACCACAAACAAATCTCATCGACTCAGCTCAATCCCAAGTATCATCCTCAAATCTGTATGTGAACACATAGTCCCATACCCATGTGAACACATAACTATAAAGAATCCCATAAGCACATATAAATAGGAATGTATGCAAGTATGTATGTGTGTATGTGTAGTGCAACACTACCCTAGGGTTCGCGACACTAAAATAATCCAACACACCAATATCCATCATAAACATCGTTATTAATCCCAAATGACATATAATAATTGTTGGTGTGTATACGCATCCGTATACACCACCACGGACTGCGGGGTGCTATACGCCATCCACCCGACTTCTCCCCGTAGATATAAATCTACTCACCTGGTCCTCGCTCGCCGGTGGCGACGTCGCCACACGCTTGCTTGCCGTCTCGAAGTCCACATGGGGGTACCTACATATCACAACACATCGTATCGCATTAAAATCCGACTCATGACCAAAACGACACACGAATCCCATATAGGTCAAAACCTATGGTTGCTTCCACAAATCAACCCAAAAACCCTCGACGTCGGCGTACAAACGTCAGACCATCGAGAAAAACCCAAATACACTCATTTGCACATTGACAAACACTAATTTTAATATAAAATAGGTTAAAACTCATAAAAACCCCAAATTCACTTTAATAGCCGTTTTTCCGAAAAACTAGCAAGCAAAATTACCCGTTTTAGTACAAAACTCGACGTTTAAACAATTCTAGCGGCCATAATACTTATTAAATAACTTAATTAATTCATATAACCTATAACCACAATTTAATCTCATCAAACTATATACGTTCAAAAAAACTAGTTTGCAATTTTACCCAAATTTCAACCATTTTAGCAAAAATGTACAAACAACAATTTAGCTAGGATTTTCATGAACTAAAGACATTAAACCACACTTAATAATGTTAATGAAGTCATAAAAAAACTAATTATAATTTTAAACCCAATTATTTAACCATTTCCAAAAACCTAGATAGCAAATTAGTGTAATTATCACAATTTTTAAACTAACAATTAACAAACTAACAATTAACAACTAGCTACTAACTTGTTTTAACATGTCATAAGAGCTTAAACACATTACACAACCATACACCAATTTCACAAAACCCTAACTTGCATTCAAGTTCTTCTCTTGAATTTTCATCACACAAACCACAACAACCAATTTAACACTTATAAACAAAATCATATAAGCAACTAATCAACAAACCACCATGGGGCACAAAAATTTATACCTCTCAAATCCATGATCAAACATGAAATCTAGACCTCCAAAATGAAATCCTTGCACCAAGATCCATGCATCTAAGGCTACACTAAAATGGGTAAGAACTAGATTTAGATTTTGGGATTTTTTTTTATGGGTATTTGATGAATTTTTTGAAGCAAAAGAGATGGAACAATGAGGGGAGAAAGAGGGTTATTGGTGCAGGAATTTTCGGCCAGAAAGGTCGTGGGGGAGGAGAGAGAGGGAGGTGGAAAAAAATGGGGAGAAAAGACAAAGTCTACACCCCCTTTTGACTTTCTTTCATTTCCCTTTTTCTTTTCTTTTCTTTTCTTTTTTGTGTGGAATGGAGTGGGGAAATGGGGGGGATGTGCTGCTGAATTCAGCCACATGGGGATGGGGGTGAGTGAGTGTGGGTGTGGGTGTGGGGAAAAAAGATAAATGTTATACCCCAAGCAACCATTTACACTAATTTCACCGAAAAAAGCCTTTTTTCGATATTTTCTAAACCGTTTTGGCAAACGATTTCGTTTCAAAAACCACATGATAAAATTTTATTTAAAGTTTTATGATGCACAAAATTTGTTTCAACTCATTCCAATTTGTAATTTTCCCTAATTAAATGTATTAGTGACGGCTTAAAATAATAATAAAATAATTTTTTTTCAGAAAATTTGAAATTTCACCAGTGGCTCAATAAACACCAAATACTAGCAATTACATAGCTAGAATATGTATATTTAATTTTTTATAATAAGATATTTGCATTTTAACTTTTTACAGAAAACCCCCTTATTTTACCGATTTTCCGAAATTTCACCGAAACGATTTTCAAAACGCTACAGTTGGTCGCCGGCCCAAATCCGAGCCCTTTGGTTCATGATCCTATGGGTTGTTCTAGGTGTTACATACATCATTTTAGCACTGTTTTGTTAAGTTTATTATCTTCCAAACAAAAGCAGATTTACACAGAGCCTAGTTTGGACAAAAATACGAATTTATAGGACATTGTTCATTTCAATTTAACTAAGTTACAGAATTTAAATCTCCTACTGTGTTTAAGAATTTTATCCTCCAAAAAGTTGTTGGAATACCCCTCCAAGATGCTAAGCCCCTCCTATCTTGATGGTAATGAAAACCAAGAACATAGCTTCCTTCTTCTTCTTCTTCCTCTTGTTCTTTCTTTCTCTCTATATTTTAATTTTGATTTCAGAAATTTTCAGATTTAAATTTGATAATAGATCTGAACATATCCTATATATGAGAGGAAGGAAGGGTGAGGTGGTAGAAAGAGATGTCAAGTGTTGAAGGGTGCTCATTTTATGCAAGGAGGAGGTGTGAGATGAGTGTGTGCATGCAAGCAAAAGGTGTGCTTGCATTATCCTCATAATTTGTTTTAATTTGAAATTAAATTCTGAACTAAAATGTTTTCTATCACTTTTTCATTTACACCCCTAACAACTTTTCATTTGCACAAAAATCCTAAACTTTACCTAAAAATCTCTCACAACTTAGTTTATTATAAAACACACATTTTATTAAAATGAAGCTAAAATTGTCACTAAAATCCTTAAAACTTATTTATGTTGCATACTAAATTTTTTATTTAAATTGTTTTACATGGAACTTATGAAAATTGACTTATTTATTTTTAACAACTTTGTAATTTATCATATTATTATTAAATTAAATTAATTTTATTTATTTCTAAATTTTCAGAATGCTACAATAAGTATTGCATTTATTACCGATTGACAAATATACCCTACTGTTTACCTGTGCACGCTATTTCACACTTATTATTTCATTGTATGCTATTTCGCATTCATTATTATTGTACCTACTTTATTGTTATATTGTGTCGTCTTGACGACCTGAGTATGTATGCTCAAAGTACGAAGCGGACCCGGCACAGGAGTCAGACCCGCCTTACGAGCTTGCGGAGATCTAGTCAGAGACTCGGAGTTACTATCTTTCCCTGCTTTCAATAAAGACTTTGTATTACACTTGATTAGTAGTTTATATTATTGTCAAACTCTTGTATCCAGTGAACTCTTTTGATTTAATGTGATAAAATAGTGATTGTGATTTCCTTTACTTGTGCTACATTTTACTGATTATCATGTAATGCTAGAAACCGAAGTGTGGCTACGGCAGGATTATTCCTTGACCGCAGAAGCATAGCTGGCCTAGTCAACCTCGTATTCCATAATTTAGGAAGCAGGGCATGACACTTAGAATCCACTTCACCGCATTCCAATGCTCCTTCCCTGAATTTTACATATATCGGTTAACAACTCCCACTACATGTGAAGTATCAGGTCTCGTACTCACCATCGCATATATCAAACACCCCACTGTAGAAGCATATGGTACTCTCATCATTTCGTCCTTCTGCTCTTGGGTTGTAGGGCACAACTCCTTCGTGAGTTTGAAATGCCTCGCTAAGAGCGTACTCACCGACTTTAACCTGTCCATGTTGAACCGCTTCAAAACCTTCTCAATGTAATCCTTTTGCGATAACCACTGTTTCCCCCCAATCAGAGCAAAGCTCTGTTCAAAATTCAAATTTTGAAATGAAGCAATGCTTTAGAAGCAACGCCAAGTGCGCTGCGCCCTAGGCAGCGCACCACGTGCAAAGCACATGTGCGCTAGCGCTAAGAGCGCTGCACTTAAGCAACGCACCACGTGCAAAGCACGTGTGCTCTAGCACCAAGTGCACTGTGCTCTGAGCAGCGCACCACGTGCAAAGCACGTGTGCGCTAGCGCCAAGTGCGCTGCGCTCTGAGCAGCGCACCACGTGCAAGGCACGGGTGCGCTAGCGCCAAGTGCGCTGCCCTCTGAGCAGCGCACCACGTGCAAGGCACGGGTGCGCTAGCGCTGGAACTAAAAGATCCCCACCGTCAGATCAAAGATCTAATAATAATGATAAATCATTAATTAATTAGAATTAAATTCTGTTAAGGAAAAATTCCTCAAAATCTTTCCAAACAACAAGATTGTACTCTGTAAATCTGTCATGCGCCGCTTCCCGGTATACGGCGAAGGGGACGCGACTGGTCCGCTACGTATATATTCAGAAGTACATACGCTAAGCGTATCTAAGCAATATAAAATAAAAGCACAAGAGACAAGATATAAACTGAACAACAACTTTATTTATTAACATTCTTTTGTACAATGCATGAGAAGTAAATACAACTGAAATAAAAGCGATCCCTAAACAATAGCATAACAGGCAATGAAAAGTACTGAATGGAAAATGTACAATGTCTAGAGCTCGGGGTCTTCGCTGAACTGGTCCAAGTCTTCAGCAGTGGGCTCGATCCCTGACGGGTCCAAATCACCTGATGGCATTCAAAAAAGAAAGAAATAGAATGTCGTCAGCGAACAGGTCGCTCGGTAAGTCCCAAAGATAAGAGGAAAGTAGAATAGACAGAATAAGAATGTATCTTTTAAAGTTGTATTATATTGTTGTAATATTGTGTTAATGCTGTTGTTTGTAGTTTGGTACAGAAGGATGCCAGTGTATACGAGAGGGGTCTCTATATGTCACGCCCCGCTTCCCAGTGTACGGCGAGGGGACGCGACGAGGCCCTCTACGTATATACTCAGAAGTACATACGCTAAGCGTATCTAAGCAATATAAAAGTAAATCACAAGAGACAAGAGATATATAAATAACAGCAACTTTATTAATAACATTCTTTTGTACAATACATGAAAAGTAAATACAACTGGGAAAGCGATGCCTAAACAGTGGCATAACAGGAAATGAAAATACTGAATAGAACAAGGTACAATATCTAGAGCTCGGGGTCTTCGTGAAACTGCTCCAAGTCTTCACCGGTGGGCTCGATCTCTGCTGGGTCCAAAGCACCTGACGACATTCAAAGAAGAAAGAAATAGAATGTCGTCAGCGAACGGGTCGCTCGGTAAGTCCCAACGATAAGGGAGAAATAGACAGAAAGTAAGAAAGAGAGAGAGAGAGAGAAAGAGAGAGAGCTTTTAATATTGTATTATAATATTGTATTAACGTTGTTATTTGTAACCTGGTACAGAAGATGCCAGTGTATACGAGGGGAGTCCCACTTACACCGGGGACCTTGGTAACCTGTAGTACAAGGCTCCGTCGATAATACCACGGAACAACGGTATGGATGTAATTACGTCTTAAGTGACCACCTCGTGCCACCTTTAATATATTCCGTACCAGTCTACCCCTTAAACCCTGTAGTGTTATGATTGTATTGTAGTATCGTATTGTGTAAGTTGGATAACTGACCAAAACCATGATATCAGTTAACGGATTGTAACTGCATAATCAGGTAAATGGTATAACGGGATAATGGATGTATATCCATGGTTTGATTCAGTCAAGTTGTATAGATTGTTAACTGGATTCTGGGATTCATGTATTTATATTAAGTTGGAATATTAAGGAATATAGATTGACTTGAATCATATTCAAGTCAGAAATAGTCAGACTCAAACCTAAGTCAAACTAAAAGAAAAGTAATTTTGAAGTTCTATAATTGTTAGGGTCCTTATTGTAATTTATAAAACTTGAGGGGGTTTTATATAAAAATACTTTTGTATAGTTTTCAAGATACACCCCAAGTATTTATTATTCGTCTTTATTGTTATAATGAGTGTAAATTTTATTTGTGTTATTCTAGTGAATATATCCTAATAAAAGTATTAAATTATAACATTGATTTATTTGAAAATTCATGGTATTTTAATGTAACTGTTAATCTTGTAATTTTTAGGAAAAGGTGGAAACTTTATCTTAAAATAAAATAGGTGTTCAAATGATAAATATATATATAGTTTAATACAAAAATAATTTTAACTAAATATTTTATTATCCAAAATCTCATTTTTCTTAAATGTCGTATTTTAAACCTTTCGAGACCGAATGCTCCTTGCGGAGGTCTGAATCTCGTACTACTAAGCTCGAGGGTGCATGATAAACCGTACTATCCCTAACGAGTTCCCCAAAGATGGGTTGTAGTGGCGCTTTGCAAAGATTTAATAAATACTAATCATTTAAAAAACGGTTTTATAAAGATAAGGTATTTATTTGTAAAAGGTGTAAATTTCCGTATTTTAGTTCTAGGGTTTCCTAAGCCAACTAGCCTATTTCTAAATGGTCTTAACGACACATCATTAGAAGTCTCAAATCGCCTCTTCACCGTCAATTGCGGCCAGGTAAGTACAAGTGAGGAGGGAGGGATCCGCTCACGAATCGTGAGGCGGGCCTTTTAAAGTTACCCAAGCTCACTTGCCTAGCCTAGACACCACAAAGTCAGTTTAGATAAACGGTCGATGTCCATGACATATCGTATTTTCCTATTAAAAGATTTTGTTTTAAAATTGTAAACAACTTAGGACTTTTAGAGAAGGTTTATAAAGAAAAATGTATTTTAATGTAAAGTCTTGTATTTTCGTAATCTAAGTTTTGATGATATCAATTAGGGTTGTATCAGCGTGTGTGTGGAGGTAGGTCATTATCTCGTGATCTACGTTAAGGTATAGCAATTGTTCAGGGTTAAATGTGATAACTAAACATTGTGGTATTTAAGTGAAAGAAATACGATAAATAGAAACGTTATCATTTCATGTGAAAAACTTTATCCAAATTGATTTTTAAGTGATTAATAGTCAACATGAATATATTTAAGCATTATGTAATTTGTGACAAGTGAGTTTTGATAGAAAACCGGATCGGAAATCGGTTTGTTCCAATTTCCGTCGGGTTTTACAAAGTCGTATTTTTCTTAAAAGAAAAGAAAGATAGAAAGAGGGGGACTTACGGGTTTGGACAAGCTAGAGGGTGCTAGAAAGGTAGTGGGTTGTCGGGCGTCGAAACGTCGCGAAGGGTCCTAGTATGATCGCCGGAATTCGTCGTCGATTTCGGCAGCGCTTCGCCTTTCGCTCTTTTTCTAACGTACCGAGTTCTCTTGAAATTTTTAGAGAGTGGACTTAGGAATGTAAGGTGAAAGGGTAGAGGGTAGGGGTGTTTATATAGGGCTAGGCTAGGATTAGGGTTTTAATTAAAAAAACATATTAAAAATACAAAAAAAATCATTAAAAATTCATTAAAATTGGGAGTAAAAGAGGTTTAATGAGCATTCGGTAACCGATCTAGGAAATGAGTGTATACAGGAGGTAAGACCAGGTCAACACGGAGAAATTCCGTATTGACGACTCGGCCGTCCGGCCGACTCGGCCGAGTCGGGGTACCATCGGGTGGGTCATCTCCTGAGGGAAAATTTGGTATATTTAACTTTTTGGGTTCAGTATAAATTTTGAGAGTTATGGCTGTTTAACTGTTGACTTTCCAAAAATTTAAAACAAAATAATTATAAAAATAATGTGGGGCAGGGGATTTGAACTCTGGTAGCTTGGTTCAGCAATGCAAGATATTACCAATAAGCTACAAGCTCCTTCTTTTAATTATTGTGGTATTTAATTACTTAAACTGATAGCAACAAGAATAAATACTCCTAGTATACATTAAATTTAAAGTAATTTCTTGTACACTAAAAATGGAGTTATTACATTCTTGTAGCTTGTAATTAAAAACAAAATAATTACCCACATCTTATGCTCATGCTAAAATACCCCTTTGTGGATTTTTGAAAAAATATTTGAAAAATTTTTGGTATAGAAAAATTAGGGTTGTTACACTATATGCTAGAGACCAGGGCAAACGGAATGTACAAGGAACCGTTAATCCACGGTACAACAGCAACGGAATATAGGTTAGGTGTCTTAATCTTACTATCTCGTGCCACTTTTAACACCTTCTGTACCAATCTACCCCTTAAACCCTGTAGTGTTTTGATTGTATTGTTTGTCTTGTATTGTAACTGTATAGATTGTATAATTGGATGACTGACCAAAACCATGATATCATTAAACGGATGTAACTATATAATCATGTAAATTGAATATCTGGAGAATCATGTAAATGAAATGTATATCCATGGTTTGGTTTAGTCAAGTTGTATGGATTGATAAATTGAATATATGGAATAATGGATTCATGTTGAATTGTAATATTGTAAATTGTAGATTGTACTTGAATCATATTCAAGTCAGATTATAATGAGACTCAAACTAAATTGAAGTCCTGATTGTTTTGATGTTATCGGTAACTGCTGCACATGGGCGGCAAGATTTATGTCTTTTTCAAAGACGATTACCTTTTTGATAACACCATTGTTAAGTTGTCTATCTTAGATAGGCAAGCACCCACTTCTCCGGCTCCCCGAGGCTCAAGAGATTGGTCCCTCTTAAACCTATGTTTACTAGGGTCCTTAGGGTAATTTATATAACTTGAGGGGGTTTTATATAAAAATAATTTTGTATACTTTTCAAAATACAATTCAAGTATTTAATTATCGTCTTTATGTACATACAACAATTTAATGATCAAGATAAATATATATACATGTTCGAATAGCATGAAATGAGTCAAGTATATTATTCAAGTAACTACCATAAACAATGTTGTAAAGAAATATTATGTACGAATAATTAATCAAGTCGAACGAATGCGGAATATAAACAGAAATATGTCTATAAGTGTTTTTCATGCGTCAGTTCCATTTTCACCTAAATACGACAACCGGTTTGGGAGGTATATATGTTTTCATATCGTCGCGCAAAACAGATCAGAATCTATTTGGCACCGTCATATATTTTTAAAACGTAGTTTGAGTTAATTTCTATCCGGTTTAAGGTTACGAAGATTATTATAAAATTGTAGGTATTTCGATATATTTATCCAAAACACCAAGATTCACATGATTTGGATTTCTGAAGCTCTAGTTATAATTGTTTTAATATCAGCGTTTAAAAAGAAATTCAGATTTCTGGACAGCAACTATATGTTATATTGCAAAGACTATATCGGATTGTTTCATGCATTTATAAGTAATCTAGTATACATAAAATTATAGTTCTATCAATTGTGCATCTACACATCTAAATTTTGTCACAAACGGATATCGGGAGTTTAAGTTATGTCTAATTTAAAAACAGTGTACGAATCAGGACAGATTCTGTCCAGATTCGTCACTTAATATTGTAACGCAGTTTTCTATATTTTACGTCGGTTTTCAATAAAAACATAAAAGTAAGAAAATCTATATCATTCAATGTAGATATCAAAAACACCTGATTTTTCTCAATTTGGATATCGGTATACCAAGTTATATGTCCTAGAAGTTGACCAATAACTGCAGTTTTCTATTTTACGAGCAGTGAATAAAAACGATATAATTCCTAAACCGTTAAGTGATTCGATCTAAATTTTTTACAGCATATACAAAATAATATAATATATAATATGTAAATTTTCTGAAATTTTCAGAAGTAAAAATTAATTTCTAAAAAATTATTTTAGAGCTAAAGGTATTGATGTGTATACTAAAATCGGTAAAAAGATTAACTAGTATTTTATGCAGGCTTCTATTTTTCTTTTAATAAACAAACCGATTTCATAAGACATTATAGATATATTGTGGTATGAAATTTGTGTTCTCACAACTTGTAATAAATATTCATAGTCATGAACAAAAAATTAAAAACACTTTAATTTGAACAAGATGCAATAAGGTGTTACTAAACCATATAAAACAATATATATCTAGACTTATATATATGTATATGTTTATATTTATCTTCTCTTATGGATTACGATATAAAAAGAATAGGGGGTTCACGAGGTATGACAAGATGAAAATAAGAGATTGGGGGAAGGAGAGAGAAGGGACTTACATACACAAGCCGGTATTGTCACCGGACTTGTCTATCCGCCGATATCTTCGCGTTACTAGCGAGACCTTCTTGAAGACTTCTTCATGTTCTTCTTCTTGGACTCTAGGTGGAAAGAGAGAAGTGAGAGATAGAAAAATATGAGGAAGGAAAAGATAGAGGAGGACAAATAAAGATGGTGTAATGGTGAATTATGTATAATAATATATGCATTCAACATGGAAATTAAAAGAGAAATGAAAGGTCACCATTCATTTTGGAAATGAAAGGTCTCATTTGTAGGTTATGAGAAGAATAAAAAAAATGATAAAAAAAATAATTGCAAGAATGGAAATTTGAATATGTGATGTATGAAATAGTAATGCAAAGACTTAACCAATGAGCTACACGGTTGTTCATGCACATATTTAATTAAAATTAAATGTATGTTGTTGCTTGAAAAAAAAATGGATTTCTGGGCTCATAGTTTTAGAAAGGAATGAGAATTATTTTGGGTGAGGGAACTTATGTTTGGGCTTGGGTAGAATAAAAGAAATTAAAAGAAAGGGAAAAAGAATAATGGGTTTGGATTCTATAAAAATAAAAGATTTTAGAGATGAGAGAATAAATGACTAAGTGATTTACTAATAGAATCGAGATTTTAGGCTCAGAGACAGTAAAATGAAAAGAAAAAAATAGATGGAGGGATAATAAAATAATAGTAAACAAAAATATACGGAACAAAATAAATACAGTATTAAAGAAAGATAATACTAAATTATAAAAATTTTGGGGTTGTTACAAAATCAGAGCACCGTTGGATCAATGATCCAATGGTGATTAAAAATCACCAAAGTACAGAACAAATTCTGTATGGAAAATTTTTTCAATCTTGTTAAAAACAAGAAGATTGTCTTCTGTAAATCAGAAGCTCTTAGATCAAAGGTCCAACGATGTGAAATTCACCAAATCAATTGGAGAAAAGATCTCCTTAACTGATTGAACTGATCAGCTTGCCCTATAAAAAGGCCCCTAGACTTCAAGTCTCAAAAAAAGATACAGAAGCATATAGAGAAACCCCCTACGAGCTTTGAGAGATCTCAGAAAGAAGAGCCAAGCTCTCAATAGAAAAACGTCTTTTTTTCAAGGTAAAAGAACAGAAAGATGAAATCATCTCATAATTGAAAAGAAGAACTCACTTCTTTAAAAATCATAAATCTATAAGACCAAGGTCTTTTACAAAAAGATCAAAAGATCTCATCATAAAATAAAAAGAAGAACATAACTCTTCTCACAGATCATAGATCTATAAGACAAATTGTCTTTTACAAAGAGATCATAAACATCTCAGAAAGGGGGAAAGAATGAGTCAATTCTCTTGAGGATCACAGATCCATAAAGGCAAAGCCTTTCATCAAAATAAGAGATTGAAACATCTCCTATAAAATAAGAACTTCTGTTCTTAAAACCATGAGACAAAGTCTTTTATAAAAAAAGAGAATTTAATTCTCAGGACGCAAACTGATCTAAGTTGCATAAAAGGAAGAGCCTTAGCGCTCCTAATTCAAAAGAGCATCAGCGGTCTACATCTAGCGCAAAGCGCTGCAGAGCCTTGGCGCTCTTAATTTTAAAGAGCCTCAGCGCTCCAAACATAGCGCACCACACTCATTGATTGGCGCTCAGCGCCAAACGCACCACATGTCCCTCACGTGTGCGCCACTGAACTAATAGCGCAATGCGCTCATAAATTAGCGCACTGAGCTCATCATCTGGCGCTTAGCGCCAAGCGCGCCACGTGTCTCTCACGCGTGCACTATTCGGCAGAAGCGCACTGCGCTCTTTGACTGGCGCAAAGCGCCAAGCGCACCACGTGCTCCTCACGTGTGCGCTGATAGAACATAAATTTTTCTTTAATAAGCCCAGAGCTATGATGAATGCTCAGCATTCAATAAAAGACAGAAATACTGTCAAAACTCAAATCAATGCTCAACATTATTAAAAGGGCCAAGCCCAAATAAATGCTCAACGACCCAAAATAAATGTTAAACATTTTAACTTGATTGGACTTAGCCCAAGTATAGCCATAAGTCCTCAACTCAGATTAACTGAGCCCATATGCTCATAAATCTTTTTGATCTTAGTCCCAAATTGGACTACAGATCTCTCAACATTGGTTCAAGGGTATATCTCTGAACTCATCTGATATTTATCGTTGTAATCCTTCAATGTCTTCAGAGAGGTGACGTTTCCCGACAACTATACATTCCATAGACTATGACGTCTTTAAACTGGACTGTGGGGTCCTTAAACCCATTGACTATGATGTCCTTAACCACGAACTGTGGGGTCCCTTTAAACCCACGGATTATGATGTCCTTAACCTCGGACTGTGGGGTCCCTTTAAACCCACGGACTATGATGTCCTTAACCTTGGACGCTCATGTCCTTAAACTTGTAATCGACCGCAATGTCCCTAAACTAAACAATAGAGCTCAAATGCTCTTTTGTTGGATCTAAACGATCCCGTTAAGTTGATCTTAGTCTGAAGTGAGACTAACGTATCCTTAACATACGTTTAAGCTGATCTTAGTCTCAAATGAGACTAACGTATCCTTAAACCTAACCCCCAAACCCAAATCTAAGAAAATATGGATTTGGACTAATCCACGCCCTACGGGCGACAACATAAATTAGTCTCCATATACAATCCATGGGCAACCAAAAATAAAACAAATACACACGACACGAAGTAACCATCTGGAGAAGGAGAAAGTGGTTACCGTGATGCGGTAGCGTAATTAACTGCAGGGGCTTGCGCCTGCAGGGAAGAGCGTCCCCACAATCAAAAACCCCTCAAATGAGGGGGAATCTGACGAAGTCTGCTACATCGGCCGCATCTGTCTACACCTTCGATATATGATGCCATAAATCAACTTGGCATCTTCGGAGAGGTGGACGGATAGCATCAATTAGCATCTTCCACCAGATTCAGGCAAGACGTCATGTCTTCCCGGTTTTCGGCGGTAAACAGATTCTGGCACGCCCAGTGGGACCTCTTCCTCTTTCCACTTCACACTTCGTGTGTCGTGTTCGTGAACGAATCGCGGTTTAATATGGTTGCCCTTGAGTTCGAGGTAATAAGATTTGGTTTTGCTCCCGTGCAGAAAAGAGAAGATCAATGGCCTCTAACAGCTACAACTGCAACTCCCGTTCCACCTCATCTGGAGGTGTAACCTACGGGCCCCAAGCGGCCTCCCTGTTCAAGATGCCAGTGGACCAAGTCACTCAAGCCACCACTGGGCTGTTCTTTGGGACCATGATCCCACCGATGAGCTTCAATACCCCGTTGCTGTCGCAAGAAGCCCCAAGGAAGTCGGTCTTTGATTGGCTTGTCACTGCCGCGATCCCTCTCAACGGGTCGCCCAAATCCAATGCCTCAGTTTTCAACAGACTGAGCCAGAACGCCAACAAGCCCGCGATACCTGAAGCAGCCTTCCCAAAGCGAATAGCCATCCCAGCTCAAGCGGATGAAATCATCAGAGAGGCTTCTTCTGCCAAGAAGTCAGTCTTGATAAGGCTGGCCATTCCGGCTCCCGCTCCAGGCGAAGTCCTCAAAGCTGCCTCCCATGCCCTGAGGTCTATCTTTGACAGACTGGATATTGCTTCCCAATGAATATCGGTCTTCAAGAGTCTGACAACGACAACTTCTGACTAATACAGCGGGCATGAGGAAGTCATCCCTATAGCTGAACCAACTCTATATGCACGACATGCTCGCCGTCGTTACTGGCGCCGATAAGGAAGGCTGGGGGCAGCTCCCCTTCTGGACTGACTCCGCCAGCTCCCATAATGGAAATCGATGCTGCTATTCCGACTGGGAACAGCTTCGAACCGCTTAGGAAGGTTCGCAAGAACTCTTCAACTGCCGTGCTGAAGAGATCTCCTCCACCTGTGGAGAATGCTACGGAAAAGAAGCCGGAGCAGCCCCCTCAACGGTTGTCCTCCAAAATATACAAAGTCTGGCGACAGGTCCAGAAATCGGTGATTGACCAGGACTACTCTCACCGACCAAAGAAGATTAAAGCTCGGCAGGAAAAGAGCCATCCCGGGGTACCACAGAAGATGTCATCCGTCTGGGTGCCCGCTGCAACGACTCCCTTAACTTCAACCGCTCACAAGAGAAGGAGGCCGGAGAAAATCCCTAAGTCTGCGACGAACCGCAAGGACACCGAATCTAAACGCTCCAAATCTGGGGGCATGGTAACACATACCGTTTAAATAGTTTCCGGAAAAGAGGAAAACCGTGCTTCTACGGGTCATCGACCGCTTACCCGATCGATAACAAAGGCTCAGGAGCAACAACAGCAGAAACATCAGGAGATGCTGACTGCAATGGCCATACTCACTAGGCCGAAAAAAAATCCAGAAACCTTAGAGCAACGTCAGGAACAAGAAACTGATGCTGAATTCCTCCGAAGAATGCTCGAGAGGAAAGAAAAAGAGGCCGTGGAACAGGCGGCCAACATAAAATGAATGGCTCTTTTGTTCCAAGACATGGCCGGGATGATGTTACAGCCAGAACCTCCGGCTAAAAACCCCCCGATTATCATTGAAGACGACAGAGGGGAGACATTGAACCCTCCTCCGGCTCTTTCAGCAGCCAAGGAGGAGACCATCTCCAAGGCCGCTCTGGATGATTACATCGCTCAACAAATATGAGCTCATCATGCGAGCGAAACAGCCGGGCAGATCGTTAAGACCGGACGACCCTATCCGGGCTGGTATGACCAAATAAGGTACCCGCCGGGATATACGATCCCTAAATTCCATGTCTATAAAGGGAAGGGCAATCCCCATCAGCATATCGCCCAGTTCAGGGCTCTATGTGGCAACACTGGAGGTGACGATAAACTGCTACTTCGCCAGTTCATCGGCAGCTTGTCGGAGACAGCGTTCGAATGGTACTCTGAACTTCCCAACGACTCCGTCAAAACTTTTGCAGAAATGGAGATGTTGTTCACGCAAAGATTCGCAAGCGCTAGCGAGCGTACTCCGATTACCGCACTAATTAACGCCAGGGTGAAGCCTGGCGAGACTGGGTCCAATACGCAATACAATGGCGGAATCTGTGGTCGAAATGTGAGCAGCGCATCGAAGCAGCGCTAGCAGTGGGCATGTTCGTGGGTACTCTTGATCCTCAGGCAACCATCTCCCAGTTTATGATGTTTTTCAAGCCAGCCACTTTCCAGTCCTTGATTGACAAACTGGCCCAAATGGACCAGATGGGACACAAGCCTTCCTCTTCGAAGCCGGAGCCGCGGAACGAAAAAGGGAAAGGGAAAGCGACCTTCATCGCCAATGCTCAACAGCAGCCCAGTGGTCCGAAATTAACTGACCGCCTAGACGAGAGACAACGATTCTATAATGAGAAAATAAAGCGCCCTTATTCGTTTCCCCGGGACAAAACGAGGAGATTGTTCGAGCTGACGGTGCACAACATGCTCATTAATTTGCCGAGTCCAAAACGCCCATTGCAACCCGGTAAGGCTAATAATCCCAATTATTGCCCCTATCACCAAACGACGGGCCATCCAATTGAAGATTGCTTCATCTTTAAAGGCTGGATCGAAGACCAATACCAACAGGGCAAGTTCGCACTGTCCGAGAATTGGAAAGTAAACTCACCCCAGCCGCACACTCTCAAAAAGACGGACACACCGGAGGCATCATGGTCTTTTATAGAAGAAGCTCCATAGGAGGACGTTCTTTCATCCAAAATGAAAAGAATGCTGAAGGATCTCCAAGCATGCCCGGCGATCAAATGGAAAAGTCCGCTAGAGCCCGAAGTCATCGAGGGAATGCTGAAGCCGCGCCCGACGCCAAAGATTGGTAGCGATAATCAAAATGCTCACATCCAGCCGTCAAAGTCTTCAAAGAAGAAGAAGAAGGCCAAAAAGCCCGTGAAGCCTGATGACAAGCGTACGGACTTGCAAAAACATATCGACGCGCTGGAAGATATAACCAGAAGGCGCGAACCCCGGTCACAGTTCAAGAATTTCTCATCCACGTCCTTGAGGACGGAGATGATGACAATGGAGAAGACTCGTCGGATGGGCCTGAAGATTATGTGGCAAGCTGCCATGTGATCTCTCACTCATAGATAAACGATGAAGAAGCTCCTTACGCTGAGAAACTGGGGGCAGATCCCGAGCCGGAACTTCTAGGACAATCATACGAAATGATTGATGCATTCCTGAACGAAACCCTTCTTAAAAGCAAAGCTGATCGAAAGCGTGAGATTGCCATATTTGAAAAGGCCAAACGCCGGCGACTGGATGAAAGGGTCGAAACACTCCCACCAGGTCAAAGTACACCCACAGCAAATAAAAGCAGGTTCAGGACGAGGAAAAGGTTCGCCAAAGCTATATCGATGGGAATGAAGCTGCCACCCTCTGAAGGAAACACTCCTGATGAAACGGATGTACATCCTAGCTACTTCTTGTATCATTGAAAGATTGCGCACCCCACCGAAGAGTGCAACGCTTTTAAAAACTGGTGGCAGGGATATGTTGCTCACCGACAACATTTCAAGCGAATGAAACGCAAAACTCGTCAGGAGCAAAGAAATACGACCGAGGACGTAAAAGAACTACCGGCAACTGTCACATGGTCGACGCTGGGGGATCGCAAGTTCTCACCTTTAGGAGCGATTCTGATGAAGAAATAGCCCTTGGCCCTCTCTTCAAAGAACCCACATCCGAAACGGAAGAAATGAAGACCTGTGAGAACATTCAACTATGCAATCGTATGCTGCCCGAAAAGAATCTCGGACCCACGAATAGTGGATCGAATAGAAAAGATAAGGGAAAAGAAAAAGTCCCTGAGGACATCGCCCTAGACGATCAAGTCATCAAAGAACTGACAGCCAAGGACCCGCCAAAGAAAAACAAGGTGAATTACAACGTCCTGGCACACTTGAGAAAGCTACCTTCGCAGCTAACATTCTCGATGCCCTCTTGTTATCAAAAGAAGCAAGAGATTCTTTGATCTAGGCGTTACAAGAGCCTGACCAATTTCAAGCTTTCCTCACCGAAGAAAAGATGAAAGACGAGCTGGAAAAAGTGCACACTGCTGACATCACTTTCGGTGATGAAGGTCTCCTCCTCGGGACGTGTGAGCATAACCGTCCCCTTTATGTCTCCGGGTACTGTCATGATATCAAGATAGGCAAAATCCGGGTTGACAATGGGTCCTCCGTCAATCTCCTCAATGTAAGAGTGTTGAAGGAAATCTGCATGAGCGTTCAACACCTCGCTCGAGATAAGATCATTATTTCCGGGTTTGACTCCCAATCATCACGGACGCTCGGGTCTGTGATACTGACGCTGCGCTTTGGGCTGCTAGTCACTGACATCAAGTTTTACATTATTGACGCTAAGACATGCTATAACGCTTTGCTCGGTCGGCCTTGGTTACACGAGTACAACATTATCCCTTCTACACAACATCAGTGTATGAAGTACTTCAAAGATGGTCTCGAGTATACTGTGACAGGGGAACTAAACCCATTCTCCGTGAACGAAGTCCGCAAATATGAGGATGCCAAGTACTTCCTGCCAGATTTCGAAGACACAGAAAGATGTCACAAACCGAAGAACAAAGCTATTACCACTATTTTGGTCTTTGGGAGTGATACTGAAGAGGAAAAAGATATAGTTTATTCAGGGCCGCTCCAATGCAATAAGCCGGGACCGTCCACCCCTATTCTGGTCTTCGGTAGCGACTCGGAAGATGAGGTCAATGCCGTATTCTCTGCTCGGCCATCGATACAAGCTTTCGCTGATGAAGATCAAAGTTTGCAAGTTGCCATGGTTCCACAAGAGTATTACAAAGAGCTTGACGTGCTTGATACCTATAGTGTGCAAGAACTGTAGACATTCTATTGAAGGGTTACCCTAGCGCCCCGGCCAACTCACGTGGCCAAATGCGGAACAAAAATTTTCTTGCGAATAAAACTTGGCGCTAGACTAAACCCTAAAACCGGATCTTTCCATAAAACTAACTAGCTACACTAGGAGTGCTATCTACTATGATAGAAACCTCACCAAACGAACCAAGTCCTTCGGTCTTCTATCTTCATCCTTAGCTCCTAGCAAGCGTCTTGAACATGCTTGAACTCCAAATCCAGCTCCATCGGTCCATCGGGATCGAGCTTGTTCTCCGGCCACCTTTTGTCGTAGATGATCCACCCCGGGAGTATGATCCATGGCTCTAGCTCTTTGCAATATGTCAAAAGAGCAACTAGGGGACTTGTGATGCTAGTCCAAGTGGTCTAGGATGTATTTTGGAGTTCTAAGTATGAAGCTATCTCTTTCTTACCTCTTCACTTGATTCTCAACACATGAGAAGGTAGTGAAGAGGAAGAAGATGAAGGTGGAGGAAAGCTAGAGAAGGGAGGAACTCAAGAGAAAAATGAGAGCTCAAAAATTATGAAGCATTGCATGAAAGAGAAAATCAATACAATGGTTTTGTATATCAATTCTGTAGCGCCTTGAAAAGTCGTTTTGGTGTTTTCCCGAAAATCGTTGAAAATTTGGTATTTTTCCGTAAATCGTCATTATTGTTATTTTACAGTTTAGGCCTAATTATATCTAGTTTGGATAGGTAATTGCTAGTTTTTAGTAGCTAATGAGTTACTTATAAAATTCTGGTCGTTTAAAATTTTTCCCTAATTTTCCAATTTTTAATATTATTTTAAGCCGGTAAAAATACATTAAATTAGAGATAAATATAAATTTAAATGGGCTAATTTTAATCTTTAAAATCATGTTAATTAAAATCTAGTTGTAATATAATTTTTTAGTATTTTATTTCAAGTTTTAATTGGTTTTTATTATGGAAAAAAAAATATATTTATTTTGAATTAAAACTTGCAAATATGGTATTGTAGGGGGCCTTTTTGCATAGAATTTTTTTGTAAACTCTCTCACAACCTCACCCCTCATATTGGCCGGCCCCATCCCATGGTAGCAGCCCATGAATTTTCCCCCCTCCTATATGTGTTCTTTGGGCCTTTTAAAGTGTTTTAAATAGGGTTTTAATATATTAAATTGAGTATGGGTTTTTGGTTGATTGGTATGGCTTTGACCTTGACTTTTCCCACACCACCCACACCATTTTCCCTCCCTCCTCTGGCCGAAAATTCAGCAGCCCTCCCCCTTCACTTTCCTCTTTTCATTTCCTTCAAAATTTCATCAAAATTGCTCCAAAATTCCAAATTAAACCTCACAAATTAATCCCCATCCTTCATCCCATTCTCCTTAGCCGTTCTTGCATGGGTCATGATGCTATGAAGCCATCATTGGAGGCAAATTGTTCTTGCTAGATCTCTAGATTGAGATATAATTTCTACCTAATTAATTCTTTTGGTTAAGTTCCTTTAATTAAGTTGTTTTAGTGTTAATTTTAGTACTATTTTCATTCTAGGTTTGTTAAAATTCATGGCTTGAGTTTAAACTAGTGTTTTAGAAACCATTAGTAGGTTAATTAAATTATATTTGCTATCTAGTTGTTTTCTTAGCCTAATCTAAGTGGTCACTTTGCTTAAGTGGGTTTCAATTGTGTTACTAGTTTTTTTTAGTGTTAATTTGGTTGTTATGCGTGTTTCATGAAAATCAAGAAAAGGGTTGTGTTTGGATAATGGGTTTTGCAGCATGGTAATTGGGTTAAATTAATTGTGGTGGATTTCTAATGGTTAACTTGGGTGTTTGCGCGATGTTGTGTGCACTTTATCGCAAATCGACGATATTTGCACCGATTTTGGAATGTAAATGCTTACTAGTTTTTTTATAAAATTATGTGATGAATTATTTATGATAACTTGATTATATTTTTAGCATATCCTACGACATTTAGGATGTGTGAGTGCGGAATTTTGTGTGATCGGGTTTTAGTTTTGCCGGGCGTCCCAAAACGACGATTCTAGTTAGTTTTGCGATTTTCGTGTGTGTTCCGCGCACCTTGTGCACGTTGTGCCTAGCTTGTGAACGTGGATATTTTCGTTTTGGTTTTGTGTCGTTTCATGATATGTAACCTTATGTTTTGTATTAATGCAAATTCCAGGTTCGGTCGTAGAGACTTCGGACGCGGCACGAAAAGGAAAAGCGGTGGTTGGACGTTGCTAGCTGGGGAATCCTGTGAGTAGATTTAACATCTACGGGGGACCATCGCTTGGATGGCGCAAGTCGCCCGATAGATTTAGTAACTTAAAAAGACGCCTAGTAATGTTAGCAATTAGAACTATAACTCATGCTTGTTATCTGCTACATTCATGCTCCATACTGTTGTATATATACGAACTCATTCTGTAGGACACATGCACCATTACCAGGATTTTTATATGCAGCACGAGCACTGTTCATGTGTACCCACACGCCCTGTTAATTGCCATGTCACAACACTAGAAAACTTAAAATCTGAAACATGTTAATAATTGACGTTGATACTTGTGCTATTGCAATAAATCTTTAAAATGAGATGGTAGAATTGCTATTCATATGCATGTATATCATTATATCACTTGTTCATGCCTTGTTATTAATCATACCTTGCAACTAAACATTGATACCATATGCATTCATTATCATTTACATATGCACCCATGATGGTTTCTTGAGATTTTATGATATTTGTGGATTTCCGGGGAAAGCCGCAAGATTTTCAAACTTATGATCTTTTAAAATATAAAAGTTGCGGTTTTCTAGTGATGTAAAGTGTCGTCCACCATGAGTTTGCTGTGGTTTTCGAGATCCGTGTCGAGGAGTGGAGGAACCGTCACGGGTACATGGTGGGTACGGTAAGGTACCCCGGGGCAAGAGGATCGTGTTGTTGACGTTGAGCCTGACAGGGGATGGATTACCTACCGGTGACTTCATTTGGCACGGCGGATATCCAAAGGATACCGACCGGGGCCGCGAGATGATGAGATATGGATATTTGAGATGGGTCAGCCGGACGGCTGAGGCCAGAGATACTATGACATGGATATTGAGATTTGAGACAGTTTTAAGGTGTCGTTGCTGGACACAGCTTTTTGTTGATTCTATGAGTATTATGCTGGCATTTTAAAAGAGTTTACAAAAAACAAAAAGAGATAGAATGACTCTTATATGTACCTATTGAGATCACAGTTGATTCATGTTGCATACATACATGCTAGTACCTTATTGTGACATACATACCTGCTAGTATAGTCATGTGGCATACATACCGGCTAGTACACTGATGTTGCATACCTACCTGCTAGTGCATCCAGCCATACCTGTTTTAGAGATGCTAGGAATGCTTTTGTGCATGCATGCGATAGCTTTTGTAGATGTTATTTATTACTCATGAGTTGGCAACTCACCCCCGTTGTGCCACAGCCTTTTTGTAGGTCCGCCCTATCAGCACAGTAGCGGCGGGCGCACTTGCTTCTTTTGCCTCTTTTGCCTGGACTCGAGGGTTTTGCTCGTAGGTGGGTTGTACTTTTATTTTGAACCACCTTGTATATTCTTTGTATCTAGAGTACTCCATCTACTGTATCTACCAATATTGTTGTATATTGACCTAGAGACGAGACTGTGAGATTTGTGGGCTTTTTATGCTGTATTTTGGGGTCGAGCTCACTTGAGTCGACATGATGTTTTACTTGTTCTTCTTATGTTTATTTATGCACATTGCTGATTTACATTGCGTGGGATTTGTGACCGCCTTGTGGCGAAGAGCTAGCTCCCGCTTGGGGATGCCTTATTTGTTGTATTCATATATATTCTTATTGTACCCATTTTGGGGGCCAGTATTTACAAAGGAGACTCTGCCGAAATTTTCGGAAAAATTGATATTGTTTTTAAAAATGCTTGATATGACTTATTTGATAAACTCGCTTTCAATTGATTAGTTTTCCTTCACTCTCCTGCATTTTGGTTTTGATTTCTGGGTTTTGGCTTACTTATTTTACGGACGCCTTGAGACGTTTCGTAACTTAAGTGCCAGTCACGTTCCGTACCCTACGGGTCATGACCAAGTTGGTATCAGAGCGATAGGTTTTACCTTTCTGAGTGTAGGATGACCTTGGTAGGTGGAGTAAGTGACTTAAGCAGGGTAACGTAGCGTGCGTATGTCCGCGGCATACTTGCGATACGGTACTCCGCCTAAGTGACTTTAGGATATACTTGCTTGAAAATTCCTTCTTCAATTCCGTGTATCCTATGATTCTATTGCACTGTTCTTATTATCCTGTTTCCTGTATCAGCCACTATGCCGTCGAAGGCCATGAGAGCGCAGAGGGATGCCGCCCGAGATGAGATCCGAGCAGGCTCGCCCGAGACGAGGACCGAGCAGGGTGGTATACCTATGCCTCAGGGACAGACTGATCCACATTCCCCAGGCCGCATGGACAGGCTAGAGTCCGGTATGGAGGAGCTACGACAGATGATGGGAGGTATGCAGGAGTTACGACAGATGGTGGGATCCTTAGTAGCGGCCAGTCGTGCACCGAGATCGGAGGATGTACCTACCACATCACAGACTACCATGGTACCTGCTGCCCAGACAGTTGCTCCTACTTCTACCACCGTAGCTATCCCAGTATCGCTACAGGATTTCATGAGGCTGAGACCTCCAATCTTCACGGGCACCGATGCAGCAGAGGATCCGCTGACATTTCTTGACAGTTTAGCCAGGATTTGTCGTTCACTTAGATGTTCTGATGATCGATGGGTGGAGCTTGCGAGTTTCCGTCTAGAGGGCCTCGCGCAGACATGGTGGGAGTCAGTCTTGAGAGGTCGAGCTGCAGGTCTACCTCCTATGACTTGGGCCGAGTTTACAGCAGTCTTTCTAGCTCGTTTCCTCCCAGAGAGCATTCATGGTGCCAGAGCTCGTAGTTTTGAGGCCTTGATCAAGACCCCAGGGATGACGGTGTCTGAGTATGATGTCCAGTTCACGCAGTTATCCTGATATGCTCCGTATTTGGTGGATACCGAAGAGAAGAGAGTGAAGAGATTCGTACAGGGACTTGATGCCCAGCTATATCTTGCCGTTGGCGCCCAGCATTTCGACACTTATTCAGCCGCTATGGATACGGCATTACGGATGGAGGCACGTATATCACAGACTTCGGCCATTTCTGGGCCGAAGAGGTTTCGCACCGACGAGCTGTCACAAAGGCAGCGTATGCTTCGCGGTAGTTGAAGAAATATGAACAGAACTACCCCACTTACGATTTGGAGATGGCTGCAGTGGTCTTTGCACTTAAGATCTGGCGACATTACCTATACGGCGAGTCGTGTTAGATATTCACTGATCACAAGAGCTTAAAGTATATATTTCAGCAGCGAGACCTGAATCTCAGACAGCGCCGTTGGATGGAACTAGTAAAGGACTACTATTGCGAGATTTTGTATCACCCGGGCAAGGCTAATGTAGTGGCAGATGCTTTGAGCAGGAGGCCCGGGGTAGTCTAACTTGTTTGCGCGCAGTACAGAGGCAGTCATCGGCAGATTGGCAAATTTTATGCGACAGCCAGGTTGAGTTCGAGTTCATTCCGACAGGCAGCTTGTGCATGTTTGTGCACGTCCGCAGTTACTTGACCGTATTCGAGAGGCACAGCCCAGCGATGACCATCTTTCAGAGATCATGGAGCAGATTAGGAAGGGCAGAGATTTCGAGTTCATGATCGATGATCAGGGAGTACTGCGATTTGGGACTCGACTGTGCGTACCAGATTCTGAGGGACTGCGGCGTTAGATTCTTAAGGAGGCGCATAGATCGACATACACCGTTCATCCGGGTTCCACCAAGATATACCACGATTTGCGAGATGTTTACTGGTGGGACGGGATGAAGAGGGACGTCACAGACTTCGTATCGAGATGCCTGACTTGTCAGCAAGTCAAGGCCGAGCACCATAGGCCAGCAGGAGAGTTGCAGCCTTTGCCCATTCCGGAGTGGAAATGGGAGCAGATTTCGATGGACTTTGTGGTGGGTCTACCCAGGACCAGTCGAGGGTACGACTCCATTTGGGTGATCGTGGATCGATTGACGAAAGCGGCTTACTTCCTGCCAGTGAAGACCACTTTCGGTTTTGCTCAGTATGCCCAGATATACATCGACGAGATTGTACGACTGCATAGAGTCCCGACGTGTATCGTGTCCGACAGAGGCACCCAGTTTACCAGCCGACTATGGCAGCGACTTCAGGAGGCATTAGGCACCCGTTTGAGTTTCAGCACAGCATTTCATCCGCAGACAGACGGCCAGTTAGAGCGGACTATTCAGACTCTTGAGGACATGCTCCGAGCGTGCGTTTTAGACTTCGGAGGTAGCTGGGATCATCATTTACCCTTAGTGGAGTTCTCCTACAACAACAGCTTCCAGGATACTATTCAGATGGCACCTTTCGAGGCATTGTATGGGAGGAGATGCAGATCGCCCGTCTGTTGGACAGAGCTCAGCGAGAGCAATATTTTGGGCCGCAGCTTATTGAGGAGACGACCGCGAAGATACAGTTGATGCGTGACCGGATGAGAGCGGCTCAGAGCAGGCAGAAATCGTATGTAGACAGGCGCCGTCGCAAGCTAGAGTTCGCAGTTAGCGATCATGTTTTTCTGAGGGTCTCTCCGATGAAGGGTGTGATGCGATTTGGGCGAAAAGGAAAGCTTAGTCCCAGATTTGTGGGTCCCTTCGAGATTCTCGAGCGTGTCGGCGCAATGGCATATCGTTTGGCACTTCCACCCAGCTTTCCCGATGTTCACCCCGTCTTCCATGTTTCGATGCTCCGCAAGTACCTTCACGACCCTTCGCATGCGATTCAGCACCCGACAGTCCAGCTAGAGCACGACCTTTCTTTTGCAGAGCAGCCGGTGGTCATCCTGTATCGGCAGGTGAAGAAATTGAGATCGAAAGTTATACCGACCGTCAAGGTCCTTTGGCGTGGCCCGAGCAGCGAGGAGGTCACCTGGGAGACCGAGGACGAGATGAGGAAGAAATATCCCCATCTCTTTGAAGGTACGCGTAGCTAGATTTTTAAATTCGGAGACTAAATTTCTTTAAGGGGGGGAAGATTGTAGCGCCTTGAAAAGTCGTTTTGGTGTTTTCCCGAAAATCGGTGAAAATTTGGTATTTTTCCGTAAATCGTCATTATTGTTATTTAGCAGTTTAGGCCTAATTATACCAAATTTGGATAGGTAATTGCTAGTTTTTAGTAGCTAATGAGTTACTTATAAAATTCTGGTCGTTTAAAATTTTTCCCTAATTTTTCAATTTTTAATATTATTTTAAGCCGGTAAAAATACATTAAATTAACGATAAATACAAATTTAAATGGGCTAATTTTAATCTTTAAAATCATGTTAATTAAAATCTAGTTGTAATATAATTTTTTAGTATTTTATTTCAAGCTTTAATTGGATTTTATTATGGAAAACAAAAATATATTTATTTTGAACTAAAACTTGCAAATATGGTATTGTGGGGGGCCTTTTTGCATAGAATTTTTCTGTAAACTCTCTCACAACCTCACCCCTCATATTGGCCAGCCCCATCCCATGGTAGCAGCCCATGAATTCCCCCCCCCCCTATATGTGTTCTTTGGGCCTTTTAAAGTGTTTTAAATAGGGTTTTAATATATTAAATTGAGTATGGGTTTTTGGTTGATTGGTATGGCTTTGACCTTAACTTTTCCCACACCACCCACACCATTTTCTCTCCCTCCTCTGGCCGAAAATTCAGCAGCCCTCCCCCTTCACTTTCCTCTTTTCATTTCCTTCAAAATTTCATCAAAATTGCTCCAAAATTCCAAATTAAACCTCACAAATTAATCCCCATCCTTCATCACATTCTCCTTAGCCTTTCTTGCATGGGTCATGATGCTATAAAGCCATCATTGGAGGCAAATTGTTCTTGCTAGATCTCTAGATTGAGGTATAATTTCTACCTAATTAAATTCTTTTGGTTAAGTTCCTTTAATTAAGTTATTTTAGTGTTAATTTTAGTACTATTTTCATTCTAGGTTTGTTAAAATTCATGGCTTCAGTTTAAACTAGTGTTTTAGAAACCATTAGTAGGTTAATTAAATTATATTTGCTATCTAGTTGTTTTGTTAGCCTAATCTAAGTGGTCACTTTGTTTAAGTGGGTTTCAATTGTGTTAATCTAGTTTTTTTTAGTGTTAATTTGGTTGTTATGCTTGTTTCATGAAAATCAAGAAAAGGGTTGTGTTTGGATAATGGGTTTTGTAGTATGGTAATTGGGTTAAATTAATTGTAGTGGATTTCTAATAGTTAACTTGGGTGTTTGCGCGATGTTGTGTGCACTTTATCGCAAATCGGCGATTTTTGCACCGATTTTGGAATGTAAATGCTTACTAGTTTTTTTATAAAATTATGTGATAAATTATTTGTGATAACTTGATTATATTTTTAACATATCCTATGACATTTAGGATGCGTGAGTGCGGAATTTTCTGTGATCGGGTTTTAGTTTTGCCGGGCGTCCCAAAACGACGATTCTAGTTAGTTTTGCGATTTTCGTGTGTGTTCCGCACACCTTGTGCACGTTGTGCCTAGCTTGTGAACGTGGATATTTTCGTTTGGGTTTTGTGTTGTTTCATGATATGTAACCTTATGTTTTGTATTGATGCAAATTCCAGGTTCGGTCGCGGAGACTTCGGACGCGGCACGAAAAGGAAAAGCGGTGGTTGGACATAGCTAGCTGGGGATTCCTGTTAGTAGATTTAACATCTACGGGGGACCATCACTTGGATGGCGCAAGTCGCCTGATAGATTTAGTAACTTAAAAAGACGCCTAGTAATGTTAGCAATTAGAACTATAACCCATGCTTGTTATCTGCTACATTCATGCTCCATACTATTGTATATATGTGAACTCATTCTGTAGGACACATGCACCATTATCAGGGTTTTTATATGCAGCACGAGCACTGTTCATGTGTACCCACACGCCCTGGTAATTGCCATGTTACAACACTAGAAAACTTAAAATCTGAAACATGTTAATAATTGACGTTGATACCTGTGCTATTGCAATAAATCTTTAAAATGAGATGGTATAATTGCTATTCATATGCATGTATATCATTATATCACTTGTTCATGCCTTGTTATTAATCATACCTTGCAACTAAACATTGATACCATATGCATTCATTATCATTTACATATGCACCCATGATGGTTTCTTGAGATTTTATGATATTTCTGGATTTCCGGGGAAAGCCGCAAGATTTTCAAACTTATGATCTTTTAAAATATAAAAGTTGCAATTTTCTAGTGATGTAAAGTGTCATCCACCATGAGTTTGCTGTGGTTTTCGAGATCCGTGGCGAGGAGTGGAGGAACCGTCACGGGTACATGGTGGGCCCGGTAAGATACCCCGGGGCAAGAGGATCGTGTTGTTGACGTTGAGCCTGGCAGGGGATGGATTACCTACCGGTGACTTCATTTGGCACGGCGGATATCCAAAGGATACCGACCGGGGCCGCGAGAAGATGAGATATGGATATTTGAGATAGGTCAGCCGGACGGCTGAGGCCAGAGATACTATGACATGGATATTGAGATTAGAGACAGTTTTGAGGTGTCGTTGCTGGACACAGCTTTTTGTTGATTCTATGAGTATTATGCTGGCATTTTAAAAGAGTTTCAAAAAAACAAAAAGAGATAGAATGACTCTTATATGTACCTATTGAGATCACAGTTGATTCATGTTGCATACATACATGCTAGTACCTTATTGTGACATACATACCTGCTAGTATATTCATGTAGCATACATACCGGCTAGTACACTGATGTTGCATACCTACCTGCTAGTGCATCCAGCCATACCTGTTTTACAGATGCTAGGAATGCTTGTGTGCATGCATGCGATAGCCTTTGTAGATGTTATTTATTACTCACGAGTTGGCAACTCACCCCCGTTGTGCCACAGCCTTTTTGCAGGTCCGTCCCGTCAGCACAGTAGCGGCGGGCGCACTTGCTTCTTTTGCCTTTTTTGCCTGGACTCGAGGCTTTTGCTCGTACGTGGGTTGTACTTTTATTTTGAACCACATTGTATATTCTTTGTATCTAGAGTACTCCATCTACTGTATCTACCAGTATTGTTGTATATTGACTTAGAGACAAGACTGTGAGATTTGTGGGCTTTTTATGCTGTATTTTGGGGTTGAGCTCACTTGAGTCAACAAGATGTTTTACTTGTTCTTCTTATGTTTATTTATGAGCATTGCTGATTTACATTGCGTGGGATTTGTGACCGCCTTGTGGCGAAGAGCTAGCTCCCGCTTGGGGATGCCTTATTTGTTGTATTCATATATATTCTTATTGTACCCATTTTGGGGGCCAGTATTTACAAAGGAGACTCTGCCGAAATTTTCGGAAAAATTGATATTGTTTTTAAAAATGCTTGATATGACTTATTTGATAAACTCGCTTTCAATTGATTAGTTTTCCTTCACTCTCCTGCATTTTGGTTTTGATTTCTGGGCTTTGGCTTACTTATTTTACGGACGCCTTGAGACGTTTCGTAACTTAAGTGCCAGTCACGTTCCGTACCCTACGGGTCGTGACAAATTCTTTCATTAAACAATTAGCAACCATACTTCAATAGTAACTCCAAAATGAATTATAAATTCATTTGACTACTATTGAAGCATGGTCACCTCTTTTACTCCCATACCCTTTACTTTACACCTCATTTCCAATTATCAAATAAAAGGAAAAACATAATGAGGTGTCCACCATCTAGAAGGAAATCTGTAATAAATACGGATTTCAGTCTACAGTACAAATGTACCGGCAATTAGATAACAATCCGAACGCCCAAAGAGATAGAATAACTCGAAAAACGTAATACTAGAATATATATATATCGAAATACATATACGTAAATTATTAAATCAATACCTTGTTCCCCTCCGAACGGCGGCCGCACAAGACTGCGATGGTCTTGGCACTGAGGTTTGGGGCAGATGCTAATTGGTGCTATCCGTCCACCTCTCCGAAGATGCCAAGTTGATTTATGGCACCGTGTATCAAAGGTTTAAACGGATGCGTCCGATGTAGCAGACTTCGTCAGATTCCCCCTCGTTTGAGGGGTTTTTGATTGTGGGGACGCTTTTCCCTGCAGGCGCAAGCCCCTGCTGTTAATTACGCTACCGCATCGCGGTAACAACTTTCTCCTTCTCCAGATGGTCACTTCGTGTCGTGTGTGTTTATTTTTATGTTCTGTTGCCCGTGGATTGTTTATGGAGACCGAGTTATGTCGTCGCCTGTAGGGCGTGGACTAGTCCAAATCCGTGTTATCTTAGATTTGGGTTTGGGGGTTTGGTTTGAGGATACGCTAGCCATACTTGAGGCTAAGATCAACTCAAGCGTTTGTTAAGGATACGTTAGTCTAGTTTGAGACTAAGATCAACTTAACGGGATCGTTTAGACCCGACAAAGGAGCGTTTGGACTCCATTGTTCCAGTTTAGGGACCTAATGGTCCATCGTATGTATGGCCGTCAGGACCCGTCACCTCTCTGACGACGTTGAAGGATTACAACGACGGATGTTAGAGGAGTTCAGAGATGTACCCTCGAGCCAGAATTAATTGGGGAATTCATAGTCCAGTCTGTTTGGAGGTTTAAGGATACGTTAGCCATCCCTGAGGCTAAGATCAACTTAAACGGGACCGTTTAGATCCGACAAAAGAGCATGCGGAGCTCTATTGTTCTTGTTTAAGGACGTTGCGGTCCATGGGTAGTTTAAGGACATTACGGTCCATTGTTAGTTTTAAGACATCTCGGTCAAGGTTAAGGACGTCATAGTCCATGGGTTTAAGGACTCCATAGTCCGGTATGTGCTCTGGATGCTTCACACGGGTTCACGGCCGTGCTTGGCGAGGACCAGGCTCCGCTCTGGGCGTTTTCCGCGGGGTCAAAGAGTGACGTTATCCGCGTTCCACGTAACCAGGAATTTTGCACTAGATGCTTCACACGGGTTCACTGCCGTGCTCGGCGAGGACTAGGCTCCGCTCTGGACGTTTTCCACGGGGTCAAAGAGTGACGTTATCCGCATTCCACGTAACCAGGAATTTTGCATTAGACATGGGTTTAAGGACCCCACAGTCCATATCGATGTGTGGTCGTCGGGACCCGTCATCTCTTTGAAGACATTGAAGGATTACAATGCCAAGTATCAAAGGAGTGAAGAGATGTACCCTAGAACCGGAATGGATTAAATAGTCCTTAACCCAATTTGGAGATCAAGACCCATTAATTATATTATGAGCCCATTGGCCCAGTTAATTACGAATTGAGAACTTATGGCCATCTTGGGCTAAGTCCAATCAGGAGAGGCTTTGCCTCCATCCATTTGGCCAATTGGGCCAAAGCCTAGTGTTAAACACTACAGAGCAATCAGTGTTGAGCACTGGGAATGAGATTGACAAATTAGTGTTTAGCACTAAAAGATAATTGGTGTTAAACACCAGCGACAGGGCATTCAAATTAGTGTTAAACACTAAAGCAAATCAGTGTTAAACACTGGTGGCATAGATTTCAAGTTAGTGTTAAACACTAAAGTCATCAGTGTCGAACACTGCAAATAAAGTTCTTTGATTGGTGTTGAACACTAAGGCCCAACAGTGTTTCAATACTGGATTCGAGAGTTCCAATTTAGTGTTAAACGCTAAGGCAAGAGGGGTCACGTGGCAACACGTGAGAGCGCCCTCTCTCCATTCATTCTGATGAGATTATCGCATCTTTCAGAGCATCACGTGCCACCACGTGACGGGCATTCATATGCTTATGTGTTAGAGCTTCTGTCAAGGGTCACGTGGGTCACGTGGGGGACTGCCTCAAAGGGGCTTTCTGTAGATCTCTCGGGGGGGTCACGTGGTGGCACGTGACCCTGCCTCTATGTATGTCTTTTAGAGGATCTGTTAATCTTTTTTCAGGAATTAAATTCCTCGAGCTTTAAATTTTAGAGGAATTAAATTCCTACTTCCTTTGAAGAGTTAAACTCTGAATTTTCTGCGGGAATTAAATTCCCTCATACATATGAAGAACTGAATAGGGTTAAACCCTAATAAAAACTTTTAAGGAATTGAACTCCCATTCTCTTTTAAGTTATGATTAAGGGAACTAAATTCCCGATGTTTCAACAGAACTAGGTTTTTAATTAGGGTTAAACCCTGTTTCTTTTTTTGTTCTGAAGGAATTAAATTCCCATAACATAGGGTCAAGCCCTAATTTTATTTTAAAGGAATTAAATTCCTATAGTTCTGTGAGAATTAAATTCTCGTGCCTGCATTCCCTCTCTATGTTTTGGATCTGCATGGCAGGATCTCAACCCATTGAGAATTAAATTCTCAACTTCAAGGGGAGATGTGCTCTTTACAGATCCTCTGTCACAGAGAGAAGAAATATGTTCTTCTGTTTTATATATCAGAGTTAAACTCTGTTGAGAATTAAATTCTCTTTTTTCTTTCAAGGAGCTTTTCCCTTTCTTACCTAGGGTTTTTGCAGAAGATTCAAGTTTCTCAAAGTACCAAAGCTCTCTTCCTTCTCTTTTTCTCTGCGTGTATCTCTCTCTGTATGTCTCTCTTTTTTTGTATCTCTTGGCTCCTATTTATAGGAGAAGCAGCCGAATCAATCAGTTTTTGACGAATCTTCATTGAGAGATTTGATTTGCATCCATCATTCGTTTCGGACCTTTGGATTATTAGGTGAATTTTATTCACCATTGGATTTCAAATCCAGGGATTCTCCTTTGTTATTTCGGTTAGATTTAAAGGGGAAATCTTTCCAAACCCGAGATTTTCCATAGATAGATGATATTTAATCATCTTTAAACCTTTAATTCGATTGGTCCCAGATAGTCACTTTCCTTTGGAAAGATTTGAACCTCCTTCAGAATTTAATTCTGTCGACAAAATGGGCTTTGAAAGCCGGTCACGTGTGACCACGTGACCCATGGTCACGTGTGGACACGTGACCCTCTTTGGAATGAGCCCTCCTCTTTCTTTTTGCACTGTCTTCTGTTTGCTGCTTAAACGTCACGTGCCACCACGTGACCCCTGGTCACGTGTGAGCACGTGACCCTTGTATGGATTCTTTTCTTGGTTTAACTGGAGAACAATTCTAATGTTTTGAGCGTCACGTGCCAACACGTGATCCCTGGTCACGTGGGAGCACGTGACCTCTTTTGAAGCTTTTTCCTTGATTTGATCAGGGATCCGGTGTGCCTTTGAATCCGCTTGCATTTAAATGTCACGTGCCGACACGTGACCCTTTCTGAAGCCCTTTCTTTGATGTAGTTGGAAAACTGAACCTGACTTGATGATGCTTTTTAGGTATCACGTGCCAACACGTGACTGCTGGTCACGTGTGAGCATGTGACCCTCTTCTGAAGCTTTTTCCATAAGCTTTTCTGATTTTAAAATCAGGAAACAAATGCCCCCACAGCGTTGTTCTCACGTGTCTGCACATGAGTGCAACGCTGTCACCTCTTGTGACCGTTGGATTCCTCTAGGGATCTGGGGAGATGAAACGTTTCCATTGCCTTCTATAAATACCTCTGTCTCTTCAGAGCCTTCACTTTGCTCATCTTCTTCTTCTGAGCACTTTTTCTGAGAATTTAATTCTCGTTTCCAGAGCTTAGTTCTCTGCCTCAGACATTTTCCAGAGTTTAACTCTGTTGACGGATCCCTTTTCCTCAGGTAATAATGTTGAACGGCTGAAGCGCCTTCGTTTTAAAAGAACCCCCTGGATTTTAAATCCACATTAAGGATTTCATAAAGAACCCATTTTTTCTTCAATTTCTTTAACTTCCATCAGTAGATCTCTTGGGGTCGGATGATCCTTGGGGAAATGATGATGGCGTTTCAACCCCATGGAATTTAATTCCATCGAAAATGTTTCTGGGAGTTTAATTCCCTTTTCTTAATAAGGAATTCAATTCCAATGAAGAACTCTGTTTCTTCACACGGAGGCTTCCTGGGGTCTCTTGGCCCTAGGTTGTTCTTCCTGCGATTAATGCAATGGGGGCTTTGTAATGATGTCTTTTTGTGGGAATTTAATTCCTTTGATTTTGTTGGATTCATTGTAGACCCCGAGTCAGATCCTATTGGGGGGAATGTGCATGGTCATCATTCTTTATTAAATGAGGATATTCCCTTTGTTTTATTGTAACTATTTGGCCTCATTATTAATGAGCCGTCATCCGGATTCTGTGGGGCCCGTATGTTTTGTAGCCAATGGTCCCAGAACACTCTGCTGTTGCTTTCTTTAGCTAGTCTTCATGTTCGTGCATGAATATATATTGCTGACTTTTCTTTTAACGGTCTTCCTTTACTGGATTTCAGGTGCGATGGCTTCTGTTCCACGCTTTCCCTTTTCTCGCTCGGAGGCTGCTTTTCCTCAGTCACCATCTGATGAGGAAGCGATGGCGATGATTCGGGCCCATGACCTGAACTGCACCAACCTCCTTCAATGGGGATCTTGGTACAGTCAGATTATCCAGGGCCGCCGGAGTTTTCCTTGCGCGGTGCCGACGGAGCCCACTTTCCCATTTTTACCGATGGATCCTCCAAGGACAGTTTTTGCTGTGGAAATGCCCAACTGGACTCCAACGGGGAGGCTTGAGCCTTCGACGACCGGTATTCCGAACCATCCGATTCCGGCCATAGACATCTTGGGGCGGCGTATCTGCCAGGGTGAGGCCCACCCGTGGGGGCAAATTTATAAGATAGGGCTCACTCCCCGGCATCCTACGGGCTACCTTCTCTGGGCTCGCTACATCCTTTCTGCCCATCGTGCGCGGTTGCAGAAAGTCGGGCTTTATCAGGCCATATACGCGTCGCTATTCCATTATAAGTCCCCGCATGCCTGGTGGGTTAAGGCGTTTTTGAACCAATGGAATCTTCCTACCAACACTTTCATCCTAGGAGATCGCGAGGTCTCGATCTCCCTAGCAGAATTCTATGATATTTCGGGGTTGCCAATCAGGGGTAGTTTGTATGAGGAGTTGTTGCCTCCTGACGAGTACGTTTTTGAGCCCGAGTCCGCCCTGGTTGACGGCCTGTTTGCTGAGAATGCTGTTCGCCATAAGCGCCCCAGTTTAATTAAGGCCCTAGGCATCTTCGACCAATTATTCACCGAGTCCGAGGAACAGGGTGTCACTTTCAAGAGCTTCATTGCTCGTTTCCTTCGTGAGGACGCCTTATCGAAGACAGCCCCGAAGTTTGCCAACATTGGGGACCCTTTTGGGTTCGGTCCGAAGAGGTTGCCGACCAATGAGTCAGATTTACCTCAGTATTACATCCCTATTATATCGCCGATATCTTTTGAATCTATTGCTGTCCCAGGCATGGACGAGGAGACGTTCTTTGTGGGGTTTGTTAGTGTCTGGCTTAGTTGGTTCGTTATCCCCATGCATCGCCGCTTCATGAGAGCCTCGGTCATCTACCCGGCTCATCGTATTGCTGAGGGGATGCGGTTGGCTATCGGCATCCCGGCCTTGGCGCACCTCTATAACGGATTGGGCACCGTAGCTAATACCTCTATGCCTGGCGTGGACGTAGTGAACTTTTCGCTTCATTATTTCACGTCGTGGATTGAAATGCATGTGCTGGGGTCTTTTGCTATGCATCAGAGGCCCGCCTTTTACGACGCCTATCCCTTCCCGCGACTTATGCGACTGGTGGGTGCTTCTGCTGCCGACCCAACTCAATTTGGGGCTATTCGGGTGCTGATTTCTCCTCATGCTACCGCTGGCGGGTTGGTTTTTAATGATCGGGTTTTGTCTACTCCTTCGGGTCCCGTTCAACAACTCTGGGACCAGTCGAAAGACAACGCGCCTTCTCTGAAGCCCCGGGAGGCCACGCATTTATATACAATTAGACCGGGCTACTGGTGTTTCGCCAGGACAGTGCAGCTCTTTTTATGCGGTACAATCCGCATCGATTTGCCCGGCAGCTTGGATACGACCAGGGTGTTCCTTTTGAGGCTTTTATAGTCGCCCCGATCCCTTCGCTCGATGCTGTTCGCGATGCCGCTCATCATTTCATGAGGCTGAACACCGGCTCTCATTTCATGGGCCCTGAAGCCGAGTACATGCCCCGATGCGTAGGTGCATTTACGGGCTGGTATCTTCATCGGATCACCCCAATTATTGCTGAAGAAAGAAGGGTTCTTCTTGGTCACGACGCCCCTCCTCAGGTTTCGGGAGCTAAGCTGCGACCGAGGGTTCCAGTCCGCTTCCCTTTGAGGGAGATTGGCGCCGCCCTCATTCCGGGGGAGTCAGGGGTCGACCTTACTCCGACGGCTGGTATGCCCTTGGGTTCCCGATCGCAGGATAGACGGGCCCCAGTAGTAGCACCTCTGCCGGTGGCGGCACCACCCCCCGTGGCGTCGACAATGGCGATGTCGTCTTCGGTTGTAGCACCGAGCGAGAGTAACAGGGATGAGGGTGCTGAGGGCGATGTGGGCCAGCGTCGCCCTAAGGCTTCGCGAGGGAGGAAGCGGTCGTCCTCAGCGACCGGCTCTGGATCTAAACGGCGGAGGAAAGCGGCTACCACCCCGCTTGATTCTGTGGTGGAGTCTGAGCCTATCCTTGAAGACGAACCATTGGTCTTGCAAGAGTCAAACGCTGGACTTCTCTTCCCGAGTTCGGCTGATGAGGAGGCTGCACAGTTGGCTGAGGCCATACGGCGTTCAAAAGACGCGTCCCATAACGCCAAGGTTCCAAAGAAGTCTTATCCCGCTGTAATTTTCTACGAAGACCCTTCATGGATTCGGCGGCGATTTATCGGCCCTTTGGAGGAATGGGGGGAAAGGGCTTTGAAGCAGGCTGCTTCAGAAGACGCAGCTGATGCATTTTCTTTATGGACCGGCGGTCATGAGTCTACCCTTGAACCTCGGCGAGCTTACCTCCTTGAGAAGGAGAAGCGGCTTGAAGAAGCCATATTGAGGGCTTTTTTGCGTATAGGTATGTTGTGCTTCTTCTGTAATCTTTCCGATTATTTATGCCCGTGCATATGTATTATTATTCTTATTCGAATCGTGCAGAACCTTCGACGTTGGGGGAGCTCCCTACTGGCCCATTAAAGCTAAAGCCCGCCGAAATTCTTAATGAAGCCTTGCTGGATGTGGAGGGGGCTGATAAGGCTGCTCCTCTCATGGTAGAACTTCCAGCGGCGGTTCTTGATCAGGGAGTGCTTGCCCCTTTCGGGGAGGCTCCCCCGGAGGCCGCCACCCCAATGACTCTTACTAAGGGCTGCCCAAAGGCTGGAAGCGAGGTAGCCGGGACTACTCTCCTTTTGTTGGAGCCTGAGGTCACGGCGGAGACCGTTGAAGCTGCCATTCCTCCGGCTCAGAATGGGAGGAGTGTTGAAGGTATCCCTCTGCGTTTTAATTTAGCAACCCCTTCGTAGTCTAAACTCTTTTATCTTTCCCAGAATTGCACTGTTTGGCGGCCACGATCGCGGATCTGTCGCCTCGACAGTCATTTCAGCGTTTATTGGAGATGGCAGCTCCACAGGCGATCTCCCCTCAGCGTATTGTTCTTTCCTCTGGGCAAGGTTAGTGTCATTCGCCCTTTTTTACCATTGCATTGTTACTATTTTGCGAAATGACGTTGATGTCTCTTATAGTTTTGGAGGCCGACGATAAGGTCGAGGTCGTTGAAGGGCCAGGGGAACCTTCAGCTCCTACTTGCATGACTGTCGGTGAGTGACATTTTTATTATAGTCCCGTTCGTTATGCGTTTAAGAGTTTTACTAACATTTGCCAAGTTTGAACAGCCCTGCCAGTCTCCATGGCTTTGGAATCACGCATTGTGATGCCGCCCGGCCCCTACGCTTTGCGGGCTTCAGAACGCTTGGCCCAATTGAGCCTTGTTTCCCTATCTTCTTTCGTTGAGGAGCTCCGCGCTGGTAGTGCGACCACAGCCGAAGCGTTTGCCGCTGAAGCTAACGGCTCCCTTCCTTTTCTCGCCACATATCACAGCGAGGAGGTGGTGCGGGTCTGGGTGGAGTTCTGTAGGAAGGTGGAGGCTTGTTTGTACGCTCTCGAGTGTTCTCGCCTTTCCTCGGAGGCCGTGGCTGCAAAGGAGGAGTTACGGGGGCTGATAGCACGATGTGCGGCAAACATGACGTCATGTGAGAAGAGGCTTGGCCGCAAATTCTCGGAGAGGGAGTTAGCCTCCAAGGCGCTGGGCGAGCTTCAAGCCAATCTCACAGCCAGGGCCAACAAAGCGTATGAACTCTGGCGGGTGCTTCAGGAGTCCATCAAAGAGGTGGTGGCTCTCGACAAAGCTGCCACGTTCACTCGTGAGAGGGTTGAGGCTCATAAAGCCACCAAGAAAGAGCTGGAAGCTCGACTTGCTTCATATCAGGCTCAGCAAGCTCAGGCGGAGGCTCGTCTTCTGGAGATCTTGCGTCATGAAGCCGTGGCTCAGCAACAGAATGATGAGCTGGTAAAATTATTGCACCGCCCGCCGGTTTGAGGACTTGTATCTTTTTTTTTCTTTTTTTTATACATACTCATGAATGAGAGTATCTTTCTTTTTTTTGTTTCTTTCATGAATTGTACTTTGGATCCATTTTGGTTTATGAATAAAAGATACAATTTTCCTCTCAATGGTGTGTCCCCTTTTTTATTGAATGTATTCTGCGGATATTATACCTTGATCTCCCTGCAGGACAGTGATGGCTTAGGATTCAGGGTTAAGATCTGCTTCCTAAGACTTTTGCATTTTATGAGTCACGAGGGTCTCATAAAGAGTTTTTCTCCCTACAGGTCGAGAGGATCCCATAGGTGTAAGTTCTTCTTAAGAATCGTGAGGATTCTTAAGCGGGTTTTCCCTTGAGAGTCGTAAGGATCTCATAAGAGAGTTTTTTCTTCCTTACAGGTCGTGAGGACCTGCAAGTGCTGGATGTGGTCACCCTTATCCGTGTTTCACGGGGTCAGAGGCTGCTCCGGGTATCGTAGTTTAAAGACGTCGCGGTCAAGGTTAAGGACCTCGTAGTCCGTGGATTTAGGGACTCTACAGTCCGTTGTTAGTTTTAAGACATCACGGTCAAGGTTAAGGACCTCATAGTCCATGGGTTTAGGGACTCCACAGTCCGATGTTAGTTTTAAGACATCACGGTCAAGGTTAAGGACCTCATAGTCCGTAGATTTAGGGACTCCACAGTCCGATGTTAGTTTTAAGACATCACGGTCAAGGTTAAGGACCTCATAGTCCGTGGATTTAGGGACTCCACAGTCCGGTGTTTGGTTGCAGGGACCCGTCACCTCTTTGAAGACGTTGAGGAATTACAACGCCAGGCATCAAAGGAGTGAAGAGATGTACCCTTAAACCAAGGCAGAATCCGTAGGGAATCGGGGTGGTTAATCGTTAGTTTTAAGACATCACGGTCGAGGTTAAGGATGTCATAGTCCGTGGATTTTAAGGACTCCACAGTCCGGTATTTGCTCTGGATGCTTCACACGGGTTCACTGCCGTGCTTGGCGAGGACCAGGCTCCGCTCTGGGCGTTTTCCGCGGGGTCAAA
This sequence comes from Agapanthus africanus, assembly GCA_030015575.1. Lineage (NCBI taxonomy): Eukaryota > Viridiplantae > Streptophyta > Magnoliopsida > Asparagales > Amaryllidaceae > Agapanthus > Agapanthus africanus. The sequence continues at coordinate 138,269,559 of CM057341.1, forward strand.
GAGTGACGTTATCCGCGTTCCACGTAACCAGGAATTTTGCACTAGATGCTTCACACGGGTTCACTGCCGTGCTTGGCGAGGACTAGGCTCCGCTCTGGATGCTTCACACGGGTTCACTGCCGTGCTCTGCGAGGACCAGGATCCGCTCTGGACGTTTTCCACGGGGTCAAAGAGTGACATTATCCGCGTTCCACGTAACCAGGAATTTTGCACTAGATGCTTCACACGGGTTCACTGCCGTGCTCGGCGAGGACTAGGCTCCGCTCTGGATGCTTCACACGGGTTCACTGCCGTGCTCTGCGAGGACCAGGATCCGCTTTGGACGTTTTCCACGGGGTCAAAGAGTGACATTATCCGCGTTCCACGTAACCAGGAATTTTGCACTAGATGCTTCACACGGGTTCACTGCCGTGCTCGGCGAGGACTAGGCTCCGCTCTGGATGCTTCACACGGGTTCACTGCCGTGCTCTGCAAGGACCAGGATCCGCTCTGGACGTTTTCCACGGGGTCAAAGAGTGACATTATCCGCGTTCCACGTAACCAGGAATTTTGCACTAGATGCTTCACACGGGTTCACTGCCGTGCTCGGCGAGGACTAGGCTCCGCTCTGGATGCTTCACACGGGTTCACTGCCGTGCTCTGCAAGGACCAGGATCCGCTCTGGACGTTTTCCATGGGGTCAAAGAGTGACATTATCTGCGTTCCACGTAACCAGGAATTTTGCACTAGATGCTTCACACGGGTTCACTGCCGTGCTCGGCGAGGACTAGGCTCCGCTCTGGATGCTTCACACGGGTTCACTGCTGTACTCTGCGAGGACCAGGATCCGCTCTGGACGTTTTCCACGGGGTCAAAGAGTGACGTTATCCGTGTTCCACGTAACCAGGAATTTTGCACTAGATGCTTCACACGGGTTCACTGCCGCGTTAGGCGAGGACTAGGCTTCGCTCTGGATGCTTCGTACGGGTTCACTGCCGTACTCTGCGAGAACCAGGATCCGCTCTGGACGTTTTCCATGGGGTCAAAGAGTGACGTTATCCGCGTTCCACGTAACCAGGAATTTTGTTGATTGTATCCGCATTTCACGGAATGGAGGTTTGACTCTTGGTGATATGTATATCACCGAGCCATGAAACTGGGGGTTGCCGCTGTTCCGTTTCGCTTGATGTCGTGTCTGCTGCGTCGAGATGATATCTAGGCTATCTGTGAACCGTCGAGATTTGGCTTTCTCTCATGATGAAACCTGGGGGAGGAGTATGATCCCTTCTTTGTTTATGCCCCTGTATTATATACAGGGATAGATGTAACATCACCTGTAGGGCGAGGATTTCACTTTTATTTTATTTCTTTTTCCGCGATGCTCTATCATTTCAGCTTTTATATCGCGAAGGTCGCGATTGCCCCATCATTTCGGCTATTTTTCGCGGTGCCCAATCATTTCGGCTATTTATTTATTCTCTACTCGCTGCTTTTTATTGCGAGTTGCCCCATCATTTCGGCTATTTTTCATGCATACATTTTTTTTTACTTGCTGCTTTTTATTGCAAGTTGCCCCATCATTTCGGCTATTTTTCATTCATGCATTTTTTTTACTTGCTGCTTTTTATTGCAAGTTGCCCCATCATTTCGGCTATTTTGTAGGCATGTGTGGCTTGCTAGCTTTTTCGCCGCAAGCTTGAATTTCAGACATCGATTTCGACATCAGCACCGCTACAACTGGAATGTTGCCAGGAGCGAATCATCATTTGCCTTTGTCGATGATGAACAAAGGTGGCTCAGTAAACGGGGTTAAGGGTCCTGTCGACCAAGGCTTTCGACTTCATGAGCCGTAAGGATCTCACAAAGGAATTTCTCCCTACAAGTCGTGAGGATCTTGTAGGTGTATTTTCTCCTTAGGGATCGTGAGGATTCCTAAGTGTGTGTTTCTCTGTAATTCGTAAGGATCCTACAAGAGGGCTTTCTCCTCATGGGGTCGAGAGGACCTACAAGGGTTGGACTTTGCTGGGGAAATGTTTATTCGCGCCCGTGGATTGTATACAAGGGTCAGTATTGAGTCCCTTGTAGGGCAATATCGAAGGTTGTGGAGGATTTGCTTAAGAACAGGTTTAGGTTTCTGTAACTTAAGACTTTCAAATCTTATGAGCCGTGAGGGTCCCACAAGAGAATTCTCCTTACGAGTCGTAAGGATCTCGCAAGTGCATTTTCTCCTTAGGAATCGTGAGGATCCCTAAGTGTGTTGCTCCTTTGTGAGTCGTAAGGATCTCACGCAGGTGGTTTCTCCTTACAAAATTGAGAGGACCCTACAAGTGTCTTTTAACGAGGTTGCGCCCTTTCGGGTTTTCACAAACACTCGCCGGTAGTCCTACTGTTTTTACTCACGGAGCCCTTTCAGGTTTTCATCCGTGCCCGTTTTGCTTATGGACATACCGTTTTTTTTATTCTTTTTCATATATATATATATATTTTTTTCTTTTTTTTTTATCTCGTCAGCCTAACGATGCTGCGGTAGTAGTTTTAGGGACGTTTCGGTCCGTTGTTAGTTTAAGGACGTTTCGGTCCGTTGATAGTTTTAAGGACGTTTCGGTCCGTTATTAGTTTAAGGACGTTTCGGTCCGTTGTTAGTTTAAGGACGTTTCGGTCCGTTGTTAGGGAAGGCCAGCTGCTGCTTGTAAAGTCTGAGCCTAGGAAGATAGCGAGCGGACATAGTCGTCGTCATCCATCATTGACCCAGGCTATGGCTCATTAAGCATAGTATTTCTTTAAGAAGCGGCCGTTTATTGGCCTGAAAGGCCTTTCACCGTGTATGTCCACGAGTAGATAGGCTCCACCCTGGTAGACCTTGTCTATGATGTACGGGCCTTCATAGTTTGGCTCAAATTTTCCTCGCTTGGCATGATTGGGGATCATAGGTCTTTTGACCACTAGTACGAGTTCGCCTTGGCGGAATGTCCTCGGCCTGGTCAATCTTTCGTACGAGCGCGTCATCTTTTCTTTGTAGGCTTCTAGATGTTGTTGCGCTATGAGCCGGGTTTCGTCGAGGGCATTAAGCTCCTCAAGCCGAAGGTGAGCATTTTCTTCGTCCGTCAGCTCGTGGTGGACTGCCACTCGTAGAGAGGGTAACTCTATCTCGAGGGGGAGCACTGCTTCCGTCCCAAATACCAACGCGTACGGCGTTGTGTTCGTGGCCGTCTTGAATGTAGTTCGATAAGCCCAAAGGGCTTCTTGCAGCCTTTCGTGCCAGTCTTTCTTATTCCGGGAAACGGTCTTTTTTATGATCTTCGTCAAGGTCTTATTGAAGGCCTCGGCCAGACCGTTAGCTCGTGGATTGTAAACTGAAGAATATCTCCAGTCTATGTTGTGCTGCTGCGCAAAGCGGCTAATCTTATGGCTTCGGTAGGATGGCCCATTATCGGAGATAATCCGCCGTGGGGTTCCAAACCGATAGATGACGTGCGTCTTGAAGAAATGGAGGATATTCTCCATCTTTACTTCCCTCAGTGGTACTGCTTCTGCCCATTTGGAGAAGTAATCAATTGTCGCCAGGATAAAACGATGTCCCCGAGATGATGCTGGCTCAATGGGGCCGACTATGTCAGTCCCCCACATTTCGAATGGCCCACTAGCCACCGTTGGATGTAGTGGATTCGGATGTTGGTGGATAAAGTCTCCATGGATCTGGCACGAGTGGCATTGCTTCGCATACTCGAGGCAGTCCTGGATCATCGTGGGCCAGTAGTAACCCATCCGTTTAATTTTCAACTTCATCTTTGGGCCTGCTTGGTGAGAACCGCAAAGTCCGTCGTGGACTTCCTGAATGACTCTTTCCGCTTCGTCAGGTCCTAAGCATCTCAGCCATAAAGAATCAAACGATCTCTTGTATAGAGTATCGTTGACGAAAGCGAAGGATAGATCTCGTTTCATGAGCTGATACCTTGAGGACGCTTCTTTGGGCATTCGGTAGGACTTAAAGTAGTCTATGAAGACTTCCCTCCAGTCCTCGGCCTTCTCATGGCCTTTTATTTGTAAGGTCGTCTGCTCAGTCGCTCCCTTTTCTTTATATAATTCCGGAGGTATTTCTGCCGGGGCGAGCACTCGACGGCTTTGTACCACGATTCTGACGTCATCAAGGTTCTCGTCAGCCAGTTCTTTAGCAAGTTTGGCCAACGCGTCTGCTTTGCTGTTTTCCGCGCGCGGTATGTTCTCTAAAGTATAGGAGGGAATTTGGGTCAATAGTTGTTGCACCTTTTCGCCGTACTTCACCAACTCCGGTTTGCACGTTTGGTAGTCACCATTTACTTGACTAACGACCAGCTGAGAATCCCCGTATATAAGGAGGTCTTCAATTCCCATGTCGATGGCGATTTCGAGGCCTGCTATCAGAGCTTCGTATTCAGCTTCATTGTTTGTCCTCGGCTCTGTTAAAGAGAAGGCGAAGCGCATTATCCCTCCTTGTGGAGTTGCAAAGACGAGGCCTATCCCCGATTTGATCATTGGGATACCTTGTTTCTCTTTCTTTACGGAGGACGCTCCATCGAAATAAAGTTCCCATCGGGTGCTTCCGCCGCTAATCGCATCAAATGCATGCTCGTCCGGCAAATCGCAGTTCAGAGGAGAATCGGCCGGTATCGGGTGCTCGGCGAGGAAGTCGGCAATGGCCTGGCCTTTCACTGCCTTAAGAGGTTGATACGTTATCAAGAACTCCATCAAGAGTAGGGCCCATTTAGCGAGTCCTCCCGTCAGTATGGCTTTCGACATCAGGTATTTAAGGGGATCCACCTTTGAAATGAGACGGACTTCATGCGCCAACGCATAGTGCCTGAGCTTTGATATCGCGAAGATTAACGCCAAGCATGGTTTTTCAATGGGAGAGTAGTTGCTTTCTGCCCCCAGTAGAACTCGACTTAAGTAGTAGAGTGCTCTCTCTTTCCCCTGATCGTTCTCTTGTGCCCATAGTGCGCCCAAGGAACCTTCGAGGGCGGTCGTATAAAGAATGAGGGGTTTTCCTTTGACCGGCGCAGCCAACACCGGAGGGTTCTGCAGGTACTGCTTGATCTCTTCTAGTGCACCTTGGCATTTGTGATCCCAAACGAATGGAGTTCCCTTTTTCATCAGGTGGCTATAAGGACGGCATTTTCCTGAAAGATTGGCGATAAACCGCCGGATGTATGCGGGCTTCCCTTGGAGAGACCGCAACTGTTTGAGGGTTCTTGGCGGAGGCATTTCCATGATCGCTTTAATCTTTGACGGATCTATTTCAATACCTCGGTGTCGAATGATGAATCCCAGGAATTTGCCCGAGGAGACTCCAAACGCGCATTTGAGGGGATTCATCTTCAAATTATATTGCCGAAGGCGTTGAAATACAGTCTCCAGATGCTTTAAGTGATCTTCGTATGACATGCTCTTTACTACGAGGTCATCGATATAGCACTCGACGATGTCATGTATGAGATCGTCGAAGATCTTTGTCATGGCCCTTTGATAGGTAGAGCCAGCGTTCTTTAGACCAAAGGGCATAACCCTATAGCAGAATATTTCCAAAGGGGTCCGGAAAGCGGTATGCTTCTGGTCTTCGGGATGCATCTTTATCTGATTGTATCCTGACGAACCGTCCATAAAGGAGAAAACCTCGTGAGTGGACGTGTTATCTATCATTAGCTCGGTTACTGGTACTGGGAAATCGTCCTTTGGGCAGGCTTTATTGAGATCCCTGAAATCCACGCATATGCGTACCGTCCCATTCTTCTTCATTACCGGGACGATATTGGCGATCCAATCGGGATATTGGACTTCTTGGATAAATCCAGAATCGATCAGTTTCTTAACTTCGGCGTTGATGCTCATCTCAAGTTCGAGTCGCATCCTCCTTGGCGCCTGCTTGACCGGCTTGATATCTGGGGATATTGCTAATTTATGCACAGCAATCTCCGGATCTAATCCTGGCATCTCGGAATAGTTCCATGCGAAACAGTCTTTATGCCGTAGAAGCACGTTTTTTAACGCGGCCACCCTTTCTTCAGATAGCAGCTCGCTGACAAATGTCGGTCGCGGGTCGTCTGCCGATCCCAACTCAATCTTCTTGAGGTTATCTGCAGTAGTATGTATACCATCTTCCAGTTCTTTCGGGGCTGGCGGAAATTCTGCGATCACCTCATCATCGCTGTTCTCAAAGCACCGGGGAAGGTCATCCATGTTCTCGGACTCTTCTTTTAATATCGTAATCGTATAACAGGTGCGAATCCGCTCCCAGGACTGAGGTGGATCCGGTTCTGCTCTTGTGACTTTGGGTTCATGCTTTTGTGGCGGCGTTACCCTCCAGCCGTCGGATAAAGCGAATCTGCCCTGTTGGTACTGGTCCTCGACCCAGTTCTTGAAGGTGAAGCAGTCTTCGGTAGGATGTCCTATGGCTCGGTGATAAGAGCAATAGCTCAGACGAGAAGCCTTGTTAGCTTGTTCAGGGTGTCTGGACTCTGGAAGCGCGATCATTTGATGTTTTAAAGCTAGTTTGAGTAACCTCTCCGTCTTGTCTCGGGGGAAGGAATACGCTCGACTCATCTTCTTTATGAGGGACGAAGCCGAGCCGTGCAATACCCGATCATGCAACCCTCTAATCCTGCGTCGTTGTTGTCGGCTCCTCTTTCCGCTTCTTGACTTATTTCCGTCTCCGTATCGGGCCTTTCGTATGACGGGTTGACAAGGATGAACATCTTTGTCTTTTGCAGCCTGTTGAAATAGACGTTGCGTCCTGGCCTTCTCGTAGATGGCCATTTCGCGGTTGTGGTCTTCCCGAACTTTCTGACCCACTTTCCTGATAGGCTTGCCCATTCGTTCTTCAAACGACGGATTCAGTGCTTCAATCGTGGGGTCTAGTTTTGATGAGGGGTTGGCATCTCCTGACAGGGCGTCCTCTTCTTCATCAAAGGTATATATGGCGTAGCTACTGTAGGCCCGTTCTCGTTTTCCGGCTCTCGTGTATCCAAGCCCGAGTGTTTCCATTTTCCCGTTGGGCAATTTGCGTTGAGTCCCAGGGACATCCCAAATCCTGTTGTAGAACCGAGCCTGCCGAACAGTCTGTTTTAAGGGTACTCCCTGGCGCTTCAACAGCTTCTTTAATCCATTTGTATAGTATCTAGGCAGACGGATGGGTTGGAGCCTGTCAAGTGTAGCATCTACGCCATGCCAGATCTCTTTCTCTGTTTTCGACTCTGAGGATCGGTAGAATAGGATCACCTTCTCACCCCTTCGCCTGGGAGGGACGTAAAATGTTTGCAGGTCCTGCACATTGTGAGCTTGAAGCGTGTCGAGATCCTTGTAGTGTTCTCGTGGTACCATGGTGATTTGCAAACTATGGTCATCGCCAAGGGGTGCTTGTATTGACAGCCGATTAGAGAACACGGCATTAACCTCATCTTCCGAGTCACTTCCGAAGACTAACATGGGGGCGGACGTTCCCGGGTTGTTGCGTTGAGATGGCCCTGCATAAACTATCTCTTCCTCTTCTTCGGTATCGCTCCCGAAAACAGGGATGGTGGTGGCTGTTTTGTTTTCCGGGTTGTGACACCTTTCTGTATCCTCGAAATCTGGCAAAAAGTACTTCGCGTCTTCGTATTTGCGGACTTCGTTCACGGAAAATGGGTTTAACTCTCCTGTTACGGTGTACTCGAAACCATCCTTAAAGTATTTCATACACTGATGTTGTGTAGAAGGGATGATGTTGTACTCGTGTAGCCAAGGACGACCGAGCAAGGCGTTGTAGCAGGTCTTGGCGTCAATGACATGGAATTTGATGTCTGTGACGAGGAGTCCGAAGCGTAATGTTAGTATCACGGATCCGAGAGTCTGTGGCGATTGTGAATCGAAACCGGAGATAGTAATTTTGTCACGAGCGAGGAGTTGCACACTCATGCAGATTTCCTTCAACACCCGAACATTAAGGAGATTGACGGAGGATCCATTATCCACCAGGATCTTGCCTATCTTGATGTCATGGCAGTATCCGGAGACATATAGGGGGCGGTTGTGGTCACACGTCCCGAGAAGGAGGTCTTCATCACCAAAAGTGATGTCGGCCGTATGCACTTCCTCCAGTTCATCCTTCATCTTTTCAGTGGCGAGGAAGGCTTGGAATTGCTCAGGTTCTTGTAACGCCTTAATTAGTGAGTCTCGCGCTTCTTTTGATAATAGGAGGGCATCGAGAATGCTAAGCTGAGAAGGTAGCTTCCTTAGATGCGCGAGGATGTTATAGTCCACCTTACCCTTCCTAGGAGGGTCTTTGGTAGTTAGTTCTTTCATGACTTGGTCATCTAAAGTGATATCTTCAGTGACCTTTTCCTTTCCCTTATCTTTTCTACTCACGGGCCCGAGATTCTTTTCTGGGAGTGTGCGATTGCGCAGCTGAATGTTCTCGCAGGCCTCTGATTTCTCCTCTTTCCCTAAAACGGATTCTTTAAAGAGAGGGCCCAGAGCCATTTCTTCATCAGAGTCGCTCCCAAAGGTGAGAACTTGTGACCCCCCGGCGTTAACCATGTCACAGCTGCCAGTAGTCCTGTTGCGCCCGTCGACAGTGCTTCCTCGTTCCCGACGGCTCTTACGTTTCATGCGCTTAAAATGTTGCCGACGAGCAACATATCCTTGCCACCATACCTTAAAGGCGTCGCACTCCTCTGTGGGGTGTGAGATTTTTCGATGATAGGAGCAATAATCAGGGTGCCTCTCCACCCCATTATGTGTATTTCCCTCCGAGGGTGGTAGCTTCATTTCCATTGACATGGCTTTGGCAAACCTTTTCCTCGTCTTGAATATCTTCTTGTCTACTTCGGATGCCTTTTGATCTGGCGGGGATAGTTCAACTCTTTCATTCAGTCGCCTGCATTTGGTTCCTTCTGACGTTGCCATCTCACGCTCCTGATCCGCTTTACTTTTTAGACGAATCTCGTCTAGAAAGGCATTGATCATTTCATTTGTCAGCCACGCACGCTCTGGTTCAGGCTCTGCCTCCAGCTTCTTGGTGTTAGGAGTTTTCTCATCATCGGTAAACGAGTGGGAGATTACGTTACAACTCGCCACGTATCCTTCGGATTCATCCGACGAGCTCTCTCCATCATCTTCCTCTTGAAAGATGTGGTTGAGGAACTCTTGCAGTGTGACAGGAGTTCGCGCCTTTTGATTGTATTCTTCCAGCGCGTCGATTTGCTTCTGCAAGTTCGTGTGCTCATCTCCAAGCTTCGCGGGCTTCTTGGATTTCTTCTTCTTTTTCTTTGAAGATTTTGACGGTTGGGCGTGAGTATTTGGGCCCTTATCACGAGTCTTCGTAGTTGTGCAGGGCTTCAACATCCCTTCGATAATTTGAGGTTCAAGAGGGTCCTTCCATTCGATCGCAGGGCACGCATGAAGGTCTCTCAGCATTCTTTTGGTTTTAGTTGATAGCACGACCTCTCATGGAGCTTCTTCAACAAAGGAGCAGGTTGCCCCCGGTGTATCTGCTTTCTTAGGAGTATGCGGTTGTGGTGGGTTTACCTTCCACTTTTCGGACAGTAAAAACTTCCCCTGGAGGTATTGATCTTCAATCCATCCTTTGAAGACGAAGCAATCTTCAATCGGATGACTTACCGTTTGATGGTAAGGGCAATAGTTAGGATTATTCACCTCGGTGGGTTGCGGCGGTCGCCTTGGATTTGGTAGGTTTATAAGTCTGTTGCGTATTGCCAGCTCGAATAACCGTTTCGTCTTGTCTCGTGGGAACGAGTAGGGACGCTTCATCTTCTCATTATAGTACCGGCGTCTTTCTTCCAATTGATCTGCCGGTTTCGGGGCGTTTGGTTGCTGTTGGGCATTCGCGACAAAGGTTGCCCTTCCTTTACCCTTGTCATTCCGAGGTTCCGACTTCGGGGCAGGTGGTCTATGACCCATCTGGTCCATATGAGCCAACTTGTCGATTAAAGCCTGGAATGTGGTTGGCTTAAAGAACATCATGAATTGCAAGATGGTTGCGTGGGGGTCTAGGGTTCCCACGAACATGCCCACTGCGGGTGCTTCCTCAATGCGTTGCTCGCATCTCGACCACAAATTCCGCCAGCGTATAGCATACTGGACCCAGGTTTCGCCTGGTTTTACCCTGGCGTTAATCAATGCAGTTATTGGAGTGCGTTCGCTAGCACTTGCGAATCGCTGAGTGAATAACAACTCCATTTCAGCGAAAGTTTTGATAGAATCGTTCGGGAGTTCCGAATACCATTCGAACGCTGTTTCTGATAAGCTGCCCACGAACTGGCGGAGCAACAGTTTATCATCACCGCCGGTGTTACCGCAGAGGGCCCGGAATTGGGCGACATGTTGATGGGGGTTGCCGGTCCCCTTATACACGTGGAATTTTGGTATCGTATAGCCTTGCGGGTATTTGATTTGATCGTACCAACTTGGATACGACCGCCCCGTTTTCACGACTTGACCAGCTGCCTCAGTCGCATGATGGACCCGGATTTGCTGGGCTATGTAGTCAGCCAAGTCAGCCTTAGAGATTTCCTCTTCCTTGGCCGTTGAGAGGGCTGGTGGTAGATTTGACGTTTCTCCTCGGTCGTCTTCAAGAACGATTGGGGGATCCTCGGCGGGTAGGTCCTGCTGGATCATCATTCCTATCATATCTTGGAAGAGAAGGCCCATACGTTGTATGTTGGCCGCTTGTTCAGCAGTCTCTTTGTCCTTTTTCTCCAGTATCCGGCGAAGGAATTCAGCGTCGGTTTCTTCTTCTTGGCGCGCGTCTGAGGACGTTTCTGGGCTTTCTTTTGGCCCGGTAAGTGCGGCCATAGCATTCATCATTTCCTGAAGCTTTTGTTGCTGCTCTTGGGCTTTCGTCACGGATCGGGTTAGCGGTCGGTGGCCTGTAGAAGTACGGCTTTCCTCCTTTCCAGAAGCCATGTAAACAGTGTGCACCACCATGCCCCCAGACTTAGGGCGTCTGGGCTCAGTGCTTTTAGCCGTCGTTGCATGCTGGGGGATCTTTTCTGGCCTCCTTCTTTTATAAGCCATGGAGGTTGAGGGGGCCGTTGAGGTGGTTGTCCAGACAGCCTTTCGGGGTTTAGCCTGGTGATCGGCCTCCGGTTGGATTTTCAGCTTCTTGTGCTGGCGGGAGAAGTTCGGATCGATGATCGAGTCTCGAGCCTGCCGCCAAACCTTATAGATTTTGGAAGACAGCCGTTGAGGAGATCGGGGCTGTTCTGGTTTTATTTCCACAACCTTTTTTAATGGGGGAGGGGACCTCTTCAGCACTGCAGTAGGAGAATTCCTTCGCACCTTATTTAGCATTTCGAAGCTGTTCCCAGTTGGAACAGCAGCATTAACTTCTGCTACCGGGGCTGATGGAGTCAACCCAGAGGGGGAGTTGCCCCCAGCCTTCCTTACTTGACGCCAATGGCGACGTCGAGCGTGTCGAGCGGACGGCGTTGGGTCAGCGGTAAGAATGGTTTCGTCTTGCCCCCTGTGTGGGTGAGGGGTTGCTGTTGGTGTTAGCCTGTCAAAGACCGATGTCCTTTGGGCAGCAGGAGCGGGAGCTGACACTGTCAATCTTGTAAAGACCGACTTTTTGGCCGGGGAAGCCGCTTTGACGATTTCGGGGGCAGGGGTGGCCACTTTCTTAGAAGCAGCCTCCTTTGAGATTGTAGGCCCCATGATGAGTTCGCAGGATTTCTGGCCCAATCTAGAGAAGACCGAGGCGTTGACGTTGGGCGACTCATTGAGGGGAACCGCGGCAGGGGTAAGACGATCAAAGACCGACTTCTTGAGAGCTTCCTTTGTCAGCACCGGCGCCGTGAAGCTTGTCGGTGGGAGTATAGTCCCAAAGAACAATCCGGTAGTGGCCTGAGTCACCTGGTCCACCGGCATTGTGAATAACGAAGCAGCTTGGGGTCCGTAGGCTATACCTCCTGGCGAGGCAAAGCGTTGGTCGCAATTGCAGTTTGAGCGGTTGGACGATTTCGCAGAAGTAGAAGCCATCGATCCTTTGCTTTCTGCAATAAGCAAGACGCCAATTCTTAGTATTTTGAAACCCAAGGGCAACTATTAGCGAACCGCGATTGGTTCGCGAATCACGACACACGAAGTGTGGAGTGGAAAGAGGAAAAGGTCCCACCGGGCGTGCCAGAATCTGTTCCCCTCCGAACGGCGGCCGCACAAGACTGCGATGGTCTTGGCACTGAGGTTCGGGGCAGATGCTAATTGGTGCTATCCGTCCACCTCTCCGAAGATGCCAAGTTGATTTATGGCACCGTGTATCGAAGGTTTAAACGGATGCGTCCGATGTAGCAGACTTTGTCAGATTCCCCCTCGTTTGAGGGGTTTTTGATTGTGGGGACGCTTTTCCCTGCAGGCGCAAGCCCCTGCAGTTAATTACGCTACCGCATCGCGGTAACAACTTTCTCCTTCTCCAGATGGTCACTTCGTGTCGTGTGTGTTTATTTTTATGTTCTGTTGCCCGTGGATTGTTTACGGAGACCGAGTTATATCGTCGCCCGTAGGGCGTGGACTAGTCCAAATCCGTGTTATCTTAGATTTGGGTTTGGGGGTTTGGTTTGAGGATACGTTAGCCATACTTGAGGCTAAGATCAACTCAAACGTTTGTTAAGGATACGTTAATCTAGTTTGAGACTAAGATCAACTTAACGGGATCGTTTAGACCCGACAAAGGAGCGTTTGGACTCCATTGTTCCAGTTTAGGGACCTAGTGGTCCATCGTATGTATGGCCGTCAGGACCCGTCACCTCTCTGACGACGTTGAAGGATTACAACGACGGATGTCAGAGGAGTTCAGAGATGTACCCTCGAGCCAGAATTAATTGGGGAATTCATAGTCCAGTCTGTTTGGAGGTTTAAGGATACGTTAGCCATCCTTGAGGCTAAGATCAACTTAAACGGGACCGTTTAGATCCGACAAAAGAGCATGCGGGGCTCTATTGTTCTAGTTTAAGGACGTTGCGGTCCATGGGTAGTTTAAGGACGTTGCGGTCCATGGGTAGTTTAAGGACATTGCGGTCCATTGTTAGTTTTAAGACATCTCGGTCAAGGTTAAGGACGTCATAGTCCATGGGTTTAAGGACTCCATAGTCCGGTATGTGCTCTGGATGCTTCACACGGGTTCACGGTCGTGCTTAGCGAGGACCAGGCTCCGCTCTGGGCGTTTTCCGCGGGGACAAAGAGTGACGTTATCCGCGTTCCACGTAACCAGGAATTTTGCACTAGATGCTTCACACGGGTTCACTGCCGTGCTCGGCGAGGACTAGGCTCCGCTCTGGACGTTTTCCACGGGGTCAAAGAGTCACGTTATCCGCGTTCCACGTAACCAGGAATTTTGCATTAGACATGGGTTTAAGGACCCCACAGTCCATATCGATGTGTGGTCGTCGGGACCCGTCACCTCTTTGAAGACATTGAGGGATTACAATGCCAAGTATCAAAGGAGTGAAGAGATGTACCCTAGAACCGGAATGGATTAAATAGTCCTTAACCCAATTTGGAGATCAAGACCCATTAATTATATTATGAGCCCATTGGCCCAGTTAATTACGAATTGAGAACTTATGGCCATCTTGGGCTAAGTCCAATCAGGAGAGGCTTTGCCTCCATCCATTTGGCCAATTGGGCCAAAGCCTAGTGTTAAACACTACAGAGCAATCAGTGTTGAGCACTGGGAATGAGATTGACAAATTAGTGTTTAGCACTAAAAGATAATTGGTGTTAAACACCAGCGACAGGGCATTCAAATTAGTGTTAAACACTAAAGCAAATCAGTGTTAAACACTGGTGGCATAGATTTCAAGTTAGTGTTAAACACTAAAGTCATCAGTGTCGAACACTGCAAATAAAGTTCTTTGATTGGTGTTGAACACTAAGGCCCAACAGTGTTTCAATACTGGATTCGAGAGTTCCAATTTAGTGTTAAATGCTAAGGCAAGAGGGGTCACGTGGCAACACGTGAGAGCGCCCTCTCTCCATTCATTCTGATGAGATTATCGCATCTTTCAGAGCATCACGTGCCACCACGTGACGGGCATTCATATGCTTATGTGTTAGAGCTTCTGTCAAGGGTCACGTGGGTCACGTGGGGGACTGCCTCAAAGGGGCTTTCTGTAGATCTCTCGGGGGGGTCACGTGGTGGCACGTGACCCTGCCTCTATGTATGTCTTTTAGAGGATCTGTTAATCTTTTTTCAGGAATTAAATTCCTCGAGCTTTAAATTTTAGAGGAATTAAATTCCTACTTCCTTTGAAGAGTTAAACTCTGAATTTTCTGCGGGAATTAAATTCCCCCATACATATGAAGAACTGAATAGGGTTAAACCCTAATAAAAACTTTTAAGGAATTGAACTCCCATTCTCTGTTAAGTTATGATTAAGGGAATTAAATTCCCGATGTTTCAACAGAACTAGGTTTTTAATTAGGGTTAAACCCTGTTTCTTTTTTTGTTCTGAAGGAATTAAATTCCCATAACATAGGGTCAAGCCCTAATTTTATTTTAAAGGAATTAAATTCCTATAGTTCTGTGAGAATTAAATTCTCGTGCCTGCATTCCCTCTCTATGTTTTGGATCTGCATGGCAGGATCTCAACCCATTGAGAATTAAATTCTCAACTTCAAGGGGAGATGTGCTCTTTACAGATCCTCTGTCACAGAGAGAAGAAATATGTTCTTCTGTTTTATATATCAGAGTTAAACTCTGTTGAGAATTAAATTCTCTTTTTTCTTTCAAGGAGCTTTTCCCTTTCTTACCTAGGGTTTTTGCAGAAGATTCAAGTTTCTCAAAGTACCAAAGCTCTCTTCCTTCTCTTTTTCTCTGCGTATATCTCTCTCTGTATCTCTCTCTTTTTTTGTATCTCTTGGCTCCTATTTATAGGAGAAGCAGCCAAATCAATCAATTTTTGACGAATCTTCATTGAGAGATTTGATTTGCATCCATCATTCGTTTCGGACCTTTGGATTATTAGGTGAATTTTATTCACCATTGGATTTCAAATCCAGGGATTCTCCTTTGTTATTTCGGTTAGATTTAAAGGGGAAATCTTTCCAAACCCGAGATTTTCCATAGATAGATAATATTTAATCATCTTTAAATATTTAATTCGATTGGTCCCAGATAGTCACTTTCCTTTGGAAAGATTTGAACCTCCTTCAGAATTTAATTCTGTCGACAAAATGGGCTTTGAAAGCCGGTCACGTGTGACCACGTGACCCATGGTCACGTGTGGACACGTGACCCTCTTTGGAATGAGCCCTCCTCTTTCTTTTTGCGCTGTCTTCTGTTTGCTGCTTAAACGTCACGTGCCACCACGTGACCCCTGGTCACGTGTGAGCACGTGACCCTTGTATGGATTCTTTTCTTGGTTTAACTGGAGAACAATTCTAATGTTTTGAGAGTCACGTGCCAACACGTGATCCCTGGTCACGTGGGAGCACGTGACCTCTTTTGAAGCTTTTTCCTTGATTTGATCAGGGATCCGGTGTGCCTTTGAATCCGCTTGTATTTAAATGTCACGTGCCGACACGTGACCCTTTCTGAAGCCCTTTCTTTGATGTAGTTAGAAAACTGAACCTGACTTGATGATGCTTTTTAGGTATCACGTGCCAACACGTGACTGCTGGTCACGTGTGAGCATGTGACCCTCTTCTGAAGCTTTTTCCATAAGCTTTTCTGATTTTAAAATCAGGAAACATACCTGATTTAATAATCCGGCTCAAACCCGAGCCGGCTAATATTACAAACTGTCCGATCAAAAATCCGAGTACCAAGTACATCAATCGATCGAACCCTGCACGTATCCAATACGGCTACTACATCGTTTGGCCTGGATCAGGGAAACCCTCTGTGTGGGACTCTAAAGACTCGATAGTATTTTGGCAGTAGGTTTTACCACAAGCACGTCAGCGGCACTAGCTGTACGTAACGGCTGCCCAGGTACCTGTCGAAAAGGATGGCCGACGAGCAAGCTCGTCCGAACTCCTACCGAGCCTATCCGTGACAATATCCGTACAGTCCGGTCTCTTCGTCAAAGAGTATCACATACCAGGTCTAGGGGATGGTGAACGTCAGACCCTAATAACCTGATAAGTCATTCCAATGTGGTTCAGGACCAATCCGGGAAACTGCTGATCAACATATCAGTAAATTCCATCTGCCTTGGCCAAGGTCTTATGGTCCTAACCAATCGAATCACAGTGCGATATCGACTCCCTATACCGGGAGAGACGAATCCCCGACAATCGCTCACTGCCTCCATGTGGCCCGGGACTGAACCCAACCAAAACCTATTTGCAAGACTCAGTAGAGCCGTCGTAGGGTAGTGATCAAAGTTCAGTGGGAACTCACACGAGAAAAATGTCGATCTCGGGTCCAAAGACTAACCTGTACACATGTCACCTGAGAACTTCCATCTGACGATAGGTATAGTACCACATGGAAGTTCTCGGCGAGTCCGTCCAGTGTACTCACACCCAGTGAGCACCTGTATACGATCTTAGGTGCATCAGACCAATGGTTGCGGGACCAACCATCACCCGATGGGGCTAGAAACGTATACACCAGTCTACTCTGGAGTATCAATGCCCAGTCTCGATACTTACGCGACTAGGGACCATTTAAGGATGTGCTTATGGACTACCCTGCTCCTACAAGTATGATCGCGATCACAACGTAGGTAGTCAAGCAAAATCCTAGGGGCTTTATCAACATATCACCGCAATATATAATAACGAGTATAACATATGCTATGTTAAGATAAAGGCAAACCACAATAGTATACTACCGTATCGAGTCTTTATCAATATGTGCAAACCAGATATAACAACAATACATATAAATACACATATCCTGACAAAGACAAGTCGAATAATATACTATAAAACTGAGCAAGATTGTTCTGTACATACATATCCCTAGTATCCATATGTATACATATACAATACTGGCCTCTAGGGCATATACATCCAACAATCTCCCACTTGTACTAAAGGCCAGTAATTGGCGTACCGAATACCCAACGTCTGCACTAAGGCCAGCTGCTGGCGTACCGCATACCCAACATCCCAAAAAGTCGCTCGAACTGTGTTTGAGGGAGTGCCTTTGTAAATAGATCCGTCGTGTTGTCTTTCGTATCCACTCTCCGGACCTCGATCTCTTGACGATCTGCGATCTCCCTGATCAGGTGATACCGCCTTAAGATGTGCCTGGATTTCTGATGGGACCGTGGTTCCTTCGCTAAAGCTATAGCCCCATTGTTATCACAATACACTGGTATCGGATCAACAATGGATGGAACTACCTGAAGTTCAGCCATGAACTTCTTCATCCAGACCACCTCTTTTGCGGCATCGCTTGCAGCAATATATTCAGCCTCCATCGTCGAGTCTGCGACGGTATCCTGTTTGGAGCTCTTCCAACATACCGCCCCTCCGTTGAGGGTAAACACAAAACCCGAGACAGACTTACTGTCATCCTTTTCACTCTGGAAGCTTGAGTCGGTAAAGGACTCGACCCTAGGGTCTCCATTACCGTAAATCAGGAACATCTCCTTAGTCCTTCTTAGGTACTTGAGAATGTTCTTTACTGCTGTCCAGTGATTCTCACCTGGGTCCGACTGATACCGGCCACGCTTAGCGCGTAAGCTACATCTGGTCTTGTACATAGCATCGCATACATTATAGATCCTACCGCCGAAGCGTAAGGTATAGTGCTCATGCGAACCCTCTCCTCGTCAGTCTTGGGAGACATCTCCTTGGAGAGGGTGATTCCGTGCAATGCGGGTATGTTACCGCGCTTGGAATCTTCCATACTAAATCTTTTTAGTACGGTCTCTATGTACCTGGACTGTGAAAGTCCCAGTAATCTCTTGGATCTATCTCTGTAGATCTTGATCCCCAGAATGTATGAGGCATCACCTAGGTCTTTCATAGAGAACCTTTGTGATAAGAATAGCTTGATCGATTGTAGCATAGGAATGTCATTTCCTATCAAAAGAATGTCGTCCACATACAAGACTAGGAACACGACAGTTCATCCTACAATCTTCTTATAGATACAAGGCTCATCCTCGTTCTTGATGAAGTCAAAGTCCTTGACTGTCTCATCAAAATAGATGTTCCAGCTCCATGATGCCTGCTTCAATCCATAAATGGATTTGAGCAACTTGCACACCTTCCCGCTGCTCCCACTGTCCACAAAACCTTCCGGCTGATCCATATAAACACACTCTTCTAAACTTCCGTTTAGAAAAGCCGTTTTTACGTCCATCTGCCAAATCTTATAGTCATGGAAGGCAGCAATGGCAAGCAGGATCCTAATGGATTTGAGCATAGCCACTGGAGAAAAGGTTTCGTCATAGTCCACTCCCGGTCTTTGACGAAAACCTTTTCCAACGAGTCTAGCCTTATAGGTTTCCACCTGCCCATCTACACCAAGTTTCTTCTTGTAGATTCATTTGCATCCAACGGGTTTTACCCCAGGTGGAGAAACTTCCAGGGTCCACACTTTATTGGTGTACATGGACTCCATTTCAGATTGCATAGTATCCAGCCACTTATCAGAGTCCCTACTGATAACGGCCTGCCTGAAACTAGTGGGATCATCTTCTTCCAAGATGCAATCCTCTCGATCCCCATCTATGAGAAAACCGTAGTATCTCTCGGGCGGATGAGAAATCCTACTAGATCTGCGGAGTGGCTGAGGTTCGTCCGGGTTTATTGAATCCTGAGGTTCTACCAAATCTTCAGTTACAGTTTGTCCCTCTGGAATTTCTTCCAGTTCTACCGTGCTCCCACTAATTTCTTTTGCAAGAAATTCCTTTTCTAAGAAGACAGCGTGGCGGTCAACAAACACCTTCTGTTCTTCGGTGTGGTAGAACTGATATCCTTGCGAATGCTTAGGATATCCTACAAACTTACACAAAACTGACCGTGCCTTGACTTTGTCCGGGTTCTGCTTCTTTACATAAACTAGACAACCCCATATCTTAATAAAATTAAGGTATGGTCTCTTCCCCTCCCATAGTGCATGTGGAGTGGTAGGCACAGCTTTGGTAGGAACCCTATTCAATACATATATCGCCGTTTCAAGGGCATATCCCCAAAATGAAAGAGGCAACTCGGTATTACTCATCATGGAGAGATCCATATCCAATAGGGTATGATTCCTCCGTTCCGATACACCGTTGTGCTGTGGTGTGTAAGGAGGAGTAAGTTGAGAGAGAATTCCATTCTCTTTTAAGTAATCTAGGAATTCCGTGCTTAAGTACTCCCCTCCCCTATCAGACCGGAGGATCTTGATACTTTTGCCAGTTTGGTTCTCTACTTCGTTTTTGAATTCTTTGAGTTTCTCAAAAGCTTCAGATTTGTGTTTCATAAGATACACATACCCGAACCTAGAGAGATCATCAGTGAATGTAATGAAGTACGAGAATCCACCCCTTGCATGTATAGACATTGGACCATACACATCACTGTGTATGAGTCCCAAGAGCTCTGATGCTCTTTCTCCATGCCCGGTGAACGGAGATTTGGTCATCTTTCCTTTGAGACAAGACTGACAAGTTTCATAAGATGAAAATTCGAATGTATTCAAAAGTCCATCTTTATGTAACTTACTCAGCCTTTTCTCTCCGATATGACCAAGTCTACAATGCCACAAGTAGGATTCGTTCGTATCTGAACTCTTCCTCTTGCGTATGTTTTGTACATTGAGAACCGTGTTTTGATTGAGAACATAGATACCATTACACAGTATACCTTCTGCAACCAATACCTTATCAAGGTAAATGTTCATGATATTTCTATCAAGAACAAAGTTATATCCATCTTTATCAAGTAAAGAAACTGATATTATGTTGCATAACATGGAAGGTACATAGTAGCAATTGTTCAAAATTATAGTATTGCCATTGGGCAACACTAGGTGATAATCACCGACGGCCGCAGCATTAACTTGTGCTCCGTTCCCTACTCTGAGGGACATATCACCAGGTCCAACTATCCTACTTTTTCCCAGTCCCTGCAATAAATTACAGATATGAGATCCTGATCCGGTATCTAGTACCCAGGAGGTATGACTGACCGAAAAGCAGTTCTCAACTATAAGAACACCTGAAGAAGATGCAACAGTATGTTTCTTATTCGATGGGGTCACCAAGGAATTCAAACAATCCTCCTTCCCATGCTCATACTCATGACCGTTGTCATAAGATAGAGCCGAACCGACGTTCCCCAGCCCCGAATAAGAATTCGGATCGGTCAAGCGATACATTTTATTATCTTGATTAGGGCGTGAAATGGTTGCTACCTGGAGAGAGAGAGGGAAAACACTCAGCGTGCGCTCTTGCAAGATTAAATTGGTTTATTAATTTATCTAATCAGGATGGCTCCCACTGTTTCCTCAAGTTCTTCTTCAAACCCTAAAAGAAGAACTAGTCAGGATTAACCGCACGTCACAATACTTGCTTAACCTTTCAGCCAGGCTGGTGTTGGTACTTCGAGGGAGGTTTTCCAACGCTTTCACGAAGTTACTTAATTACATAACCTCTTTTCCCTGGAGGCGTAGCCCCACTAACACTGTTCTAGACACCTACTTGGTTTATAGCATTGATTTTTAAGTGAAAATATCTCCCAAGAGTAATCCAACTCATCAGTGGGATCGGGATCCAACTATCATTGTGTGATGCACTAGATGGAATCCACTCTAGTCACCACACTCCAGAAGGTATGCTAAAATCTGCAAGTTTCCTGTATGTTTGAAACTCCTGATGTGGTTTTTTCCCCTAACGACCTATAACCTTGACGCTTGCCAACAAGTCGTAGGCCACTAGTCAAGTTCAACCCGTCATTGTCCTGGATTAACTCGATCCCACCCACACAAGCTCTTGACGCTTGCCAACAAAGCTGTACGACTGTCTCGAATAATCGCATATCTATGCAACAGATAAATATCACTCAGCTATCGTTCACTGTGTCTTGACGCTTGCCAACAAACACAGCACGAATACTAGGTGGTACCTATCTGAAATGACGGAGGGCTACGGCTAGGTTTTTTGGCGAAAAACCTGTTAACGTAATGAACTTGATATCGTCGAAGGAACCTAAGTAGTTTTGTAAATATATAGTAGCGAAAACCTTTGCTAAAGAGATCACTCCCTGTGAAGGGATCTCGGCTCTTTCCTCGTCGAATGAGATGCAGGATATTCCAAACTGAATACCACAATGCAAAGCAAAAATAGTCGAATATATTAAAGTTATTACCCTGATGCAAACTTTTACTCAAGGGGTCACTCCCGGTGAAGGGATCTCGGCCCTTGCCTCATCGAATGAGGTGCAAGATATTCTAAACTGAATACCACTATGCAAAGCAAAAGAGAACGTCTGTAATGTCAGTTTTTAAAGCTTGGTTCCAACAACATCTTTTTGGTTTATTATCTTGCATTAATTAAAATTAATGCGATCCTATTAATTTGTAACCTATCACACCAGAAAAGAACGAAAATAAAATGTACGTATATGCCATCTGCATTCGCCACGGAGCCCCGTCATCACCCGTTAGGTTACTTAACTAACGACAGAGCGGGGGCTGGACTAGCGCGGGTGTAAAATATATAGAACATCTACTAGTATATATATAAGTATATATAGCATTCGTCCCAGGCATGATAATAAACAACATCACAGATAACATTACAGAATAGTGGATAATCTTGGAGCCCCGGGTTTCATTTGAGCCGCAAATAAAACCCGACGTTCAGGTCGTGTGGATAGCATGTGCAATGAAAACCTGTACCCCCTACGAGTGCGATGAATAGCCCGCCAGTTCTAGAATGAAGCCCCCTCCGTCTCAGCGCCATGAGAATGAAGCCTCCTCCGTCTCGATGCCATGAGATGCGGGCTTGTTGCCTTCTAGAACCCGGCTATCGTGCACTCCGTCTTGGGGTAATCCCAGTACAGAATATTAAACAAATATATACAACCGGTGACATCGACCTCAGCCCGGTCGTACCCCAAAATAATATACAAACGGCAAAGACGGCAGTCCACATGTCGGACGCTCGCCCCGCAATAACAAATGTACAAATGAATTATAAACTGTATTTCTAACATTGCACCACATGCTATCCACCACGACAATCCAACCAAAAACACAGCACAAGCAAAAGACATCAACGCGAATGTCACGTTCGCAAAACCCGTCTAAAGGAACATATAGCAATCAGACGAGTTTTACCGATCGAGTGACATTCCCGGTCGCAAATAAAAGTGAATGTACTGAAGATAAAATATGTATTTTAAAATTACGATCGACTGAACTTTCCAATTGGGCCTCAAGTATTAAACCAACACTGTAACAAGCTGGGCCCAAAAAAATAATTTTCCCAGAAACCACAATTCCAAAAATAAGAGGCCTAGAAGGAATTTTGTTCACGTGGGCCCCAAAACGGCCACGGAACCGCCTCCAATAGGGGGTTTTCGCGGCGGTTCCGCGGTGGTTTGGAGGGATCGCGTGACGAAATTTCTTCAGGGGTCTTAAAAAAGCCTGCATGATTTTCTGAGACCATAAAATTGATTTTTCGAGCACGTTTAAAAATCGATAGAAACTACATGAAATGAAATGCGGTTTTTGGAATTTTCGGTCGATCGTTATTCTAAACACGTATGAACTAGCTAGTATAGGTTTTATGGGGTGGCTCTGATACCATGAAGGGTTACCCTAGCGCCCCGGCCAACTCACGTGGCCAAATGCGGAATAAAAATTTTCTTGCGAATAAAACTTGGCGCTATACTAAACCCTAAAACCGGATCTTTCTATAAAACTAACTACCTACACTAGGAGTTCTATCTACTATGATAGAAACCTCACCAAACGAACCAAGTCCTTCGGTCTTCTATCTTCATCCTTAGCTCTTAGCAAGCGTCTTGAAAATGCTTGAACTCCAAATCCTGCTCCATCAGTCCATCGGGATCGAGTTTGTTCTCCGGCCTCCTTTTGTCGTAGATGATCCACCCGGGGAGTATGATCCATGGCTCTAGCTCTTTGCAATATGTCAAAAGAGCAACTAGAGGACTTGGGATGCTAGTCCAAGTGGTCTAGGATGTAGTTTGGAGTTCTAAGTGTGAAGCTATCTCTTTCTTACCTCTTCACTTGATTCTCAACACATGAGAAGGTAGTGAAGAGGAAGAAGATGAAGGTGGAGGAAAGATAGAGGAGGGAGGAACTCAAGAGAAAAATGAGAGCTCAAAAACTATGAAGCATTGCATGAAAGAGAAAATCGATACCATGGTTTTGTATATCAATTCTTTCATTAAACAATTAGCAACCGTACTTCAATAGTAACTTCAAAATGAATTATAAATTCATTTGACTACTATTGAAGCATGGTCACCTCTTTTCCTCCCATACCCTTTACTTTACACCTCATTTCCAATTATGAAATAAAAGGAAAAACATAATGAGGTGTCCACCTTCTAGAAGGAAATCTGTAATAAATACGAATTTCAGTCTACCGTACAAATGTACCGGCAATCAGATAAAAATCTGAACGCCCAAAGAGATAGAATAACACGAAGAATGTAATACTAGAATATATATATATATATATATCGAAATACATATACGTAAATTATTAAATCAATACCTGATTTAATAATCTGGCTCAAACCCGAGCCAGCTAGTATTACAAACTGTCCGATCAAAAATCCGAGTACCAAGTACATCAATCGATCGAACCCTGCACGTATCCAATACGGTGACTACATCGTTTTGCCTGGATCAGGAAAACTCTCTGTGTGGGACTCTAAAGACTCGACAGTACTCTGGCAGTGGGTTTAACCACAAGGACGTCAGTGGCACTAGCTGTACGTAACGGCTGCCCAGGTACCTGTCGAAAAGGAAGGCCGACGAGCAAGCTCGTCCGAACTCCTACTGAGCCTATCCGTGACAATATTCGTACAGTCTGGTCTCTTCGTCAAAGAGTATCGCATACCAGGTCTAGGGGATGGTGAACGTCATACCCTAATAACCTGATAAGTCGTGCCGATGTGGTTCAGGACCAATCCGGGAAACTGCTGATCAACATATCAGTAAATTCCATCTGCCTTGGCCAAGGTCTTATGGTCCTAAACAATCGAATCACAGTGCGATATCGACTCCCTATACCGGGAGAGACGAATCCCCGATAATCGCTCACTGCCTCCATATGGCTCGGGACTGAACCCAACCAAAACCTATTTGCATGACTCAGTAGAGCCGTGGTAGGGTAGTGATCAAAGTTCAGTGGGAACTCACACGAGACAAATGCCGATCTCGGGTGCAAAGACTAACCTGTACACATGTCACCTGAGAACTTCCATCTGACGATAGGTATAGTACCATATGGAAGTTCTCGACGAGTCCGTCCAGTGTACTCATACCCAGTGAACAGCTGTATACGATCTTAGGTGCATCAGACCAATGGTTGCGGGACCAACCATCACCCGACGGGGCTAAAAACGTATATACCAGTCTACTCTGGAGTATCAATGCTCAGTATCGATACCCACGCGACTAGGAACCATTTAAGGATGTGCTTATGGACTACCCTGCTCCTACAAGTATGATTGCCATCACAACGCAGGTAGTCAAGCAAGATCCTAGGGGCTTTATCAATATATCACCGCAATATGTAATAACGAGTATAACATATGCTATGTTAAGATAAAGACAAACCACAATAGTATACTACCGTATCGAGTCTTTATCAATATGTGCAAACAAGATATAACAACAATACAAATAAATACACATATCCTGACAAAGACAAGTCGAATAATATACTATAAAACTGAGCAAGATTGTTCTGTACATACATATCCCTAGTATCCATATGTATACATATACAATACTGGCCTCTAGGGCATATACATCCAACATCTATGTCCCCCCAGGCGAAAAGGTGAAAGGGCAGTCCTATTCTACCGATCCGGGGAAACAAAAGTGGAGAAAGAAATATGGCATGGTGCGTATTCTACACTTGACAGGCTCCAGCCCATCCGTTTGCCCAGATACTACACAGACGGATTAAAAAGACTGTTGAGGCACCAAGGCATACCCTTCAAACAGACTGCTCGACAAACCTAGTTCTATAACAGGATCTTGAACGTCCCCGGAACTCAACGAAAGTTGCCCAACGGGAGAATGGAAACGATCGAGCTTGGATATGTTCAATCCAAGAAACGGGAGCGATTCTGCGGCTGCTACGTCATACATGACTTTGATGAAGAAGGAGATGCTCTGTGGGAAAATGCTAACCCTGAACCAAAATGAGCTCCCATCGTGAAAATGCCAAGCTCGTCGTTCGAAGAACAAATGGATAATCTTATAAGGGAAGCGGGTCAAAAGGTTCGAGACAACCATAATCGAGAAATGGCCATCTACGAGAAAGCCAGAACGCAGCGCCTCCTTCAGCAGGCTGCAGAAAGTGACGATACCCTTCATCGCCAGCCCGTCGTACAAAAGACCCGACGCAGAGGCAGAAATAAATCCAAGAATGGAAAAAGCGTTCGACAGCGACAAAGCGGGTCCAAAAGGACACGCGATCGAGAATCGAGCGACCAGGATTCGTCTCTTATAAAGAAGATGAGTCGAGCGTATTCTTTTTCCCAAGACAATACAAGGAAGATACTCGACCATGTCATAAAACATCAGATAATTACCCTCCCGGAGTCCAAGCACCCCGAGCAAGCAGGCGATGTCTCTCACCCGGACTATTGCTCCATCACCGAGCGATAGGACACCCTCTCGAAGACTGCTTTACATTCAAAGACTGGTAGAAGACCAGTATCAGCAAGGCAGATTCGCTCTATCCAGCAGTTGGAGGGTAACCCCGCCACAGAAGCATGAACCGAAAGCCACGAGAGTAGAGCTGGATCAACATCAGTCTTGGAAGCAATCTCGCACCTGTCACGTGATAACGATGTCAGGAAAAGGAACATGCGAAGATATGGCTGATCTCCCTTAGTGCTTCGAAAACGATGATGACGAGGTGATCTCCGAGTTTCCACCGGCACCAAAGGAGCTGGAAGATGGGATACATACTACTGCAGATGACCTCAGAAAAATCGACTTGGGAACGGCAAACGACCCACGACCGACGTTTGTCAGTGGACTGTTGTATAAAGAAAAGGAGGCTATGCTTAAAGACGTGCTCATGCGGTATAAAGATTGCTTCGCATGGAACTATTCCGAGATGCCCGGATTAAATCTAGAAATTGTTGTCCACAAATTGGCGATATCTCCGGACGTCAAGCCGATCAAACAAGCACCGAGAAGAATGCGGCTCGAGCTTCAGATGAGCATCAACGCCGAGGTCATGAAGCTCATCGACTCCGGCTTCATCCAAGAGGTTCAGTATCTTGATTGGATCGCCAACATCGTCCCAGTGATAAAGAAAAATGGGACGATGCGCATCTGTGTGGACTTTCGGGATCTCAACAAAGCTTGCCCGAAGGACGACTTTCCAGTACCGGTCACCGAGCTGATGATCGACAATACGTCCACCAATGAAGTCTTCTATTTCATGGATGGCTCATCAGGATACAATCAGATAAAGATGCATCTCGAGGACCAGAAACATACCACTTTACGGACCCCTTTGGGCATATTCTGCTACAAGGTGATGCCTTTCGGTCTAAAGAACGCTGGTGCTACCTATCAGAGGGCCATGACGAAGATTTTCGATGACCTCATATATGAAATCGTCGAATACTATATTGACGACCTCGTAGTTAAAAGCAAATCATACGAGGAACATTTAGAGCATCTGAAGACCGTATTTCAGCGCCTTCGGAAATACAACCTGAAGATGAACCCTCTCAAATATGCGTTTGGAGTTTCCTCGGGCAAATTCCGAGGATTCATCGTACGGCATCGAGATAGACCCGTCGAAAATCAGGGCGATCATGGAAATGCCTCCACCGAGAACTCTTAAGCAACTGTGGTCTCTCCAAGGAATGCTCGCGTATATCCGGAGATTCATATCCAACCTCTCCGGCAAATGCCTTCCATACAGTCACCTGATGAAGAAGGGAATCCCTTTCGTCTGGGATCGCAAATGCCAAAGCGCACTAGAAGAAATCAAGCAATACCTGCAGAATCCGCCGGTACTGGCCGCTCCCGTTAAAGGAAAACCTCTCATCCTGTACACAACAGCCCTCGAAGGTTCTTTAGGCGCACTATGGACACAAGAAAACGACCAAGGGAAAGAGAGAGCCCTCTACTACTTGAGTCGAGTTCTACTAGGGGCAGAAAGCAATTACTCCCCCATCGAAAAACACTGCTTGGCGTTGATCTTCACGATAACAAAGCTCAGACACTGCGCGTTGGCACATGAGGTCCATCTCATATCGAAGGTGGATCCTCTCAAATATTTGATGTCAAAGGCTATATTAACGGGACGGCTCGCTAAATGGGCCCTACTCTTGATGGAATTCTCGGTGACATACAGACCCCTCAAAGCAGTGAAAGGCCAAGCCATCGCCAACTTCCTCGCTGAACATCCGATACCTACCGATTCTCCTTTGAACTGCGAATTGCCAGATGAGCACACGTTTGACACGATTGACGGGGAGAAAGGAGGGAGTGATACCTGATGGGAACTCTACTTCGAAGGAGCGTCTTCCATGAAGAAACGCAAACAAAGCACCCCGATAATCAAATCAGGGGTAGGCCTCATCTTCGTGACTCCACAAGGAGGGATAATACGCTTCGCTTTCTCCTTAATAGAGCCGAGGACAAACAACGAAGCCGAATATGAAGCTCTGATAGCAGGTCTTGAGATCCTGTCAACATGGGAATCGAAAACCTCCTCATATACGGAGACTCCCAACTGGTCGTTAGTCTAGTAAATGGTGACTATCAAACGTGCAAGCCTGAGTTGGTGAAGTACGGTGAGAGGGTGCAGCAACTGCTAACTCAAATTCCTTCCTACATCTTGGAAAGCATACCGCGTGCGGAAAATAGCAAGGGGGATGCATTGGCCAAACTCGCTAAAGAATTGGCCGATGAGAACCTCGATGACCTGAGGATCGTTGTGCAAAGCCATCGGGTTCTTGCCCCGGTAGAAATATCTCTAGAGTCTTCCGAAGAAAAGGAAGCTACCGAGCAAACGGCCCTACAAATAAAAGACCAGGAAAAGGCTAAGGATTGGAGAGAAGTCTTTATAGACTACTTCAAATCCCGTCGAACGTCTGAAGATGCGTCCTCAAAACATCAGCTCATGAAACGAGCTCTATCATTTGCCTTCGTCAATGATACTCTATATAAGAGATCATTTGATTCCCTGTGGCTAAGAAACCTGGGACCTGAAGAGGTAAGGAGAGTCGTCCAAGAAACTCATGACGGACTCTGCGGTTCTCACCAAGCCGGGCCAAAGATGAAACTGAAGATCAAAAGGATGGGCTACTATTAGGCCACGATGATCCAGGACTGTCTTAAGTACGCGAAGCAGTGCCACTCATACCAGATTCACGGGGACTTTATCCATCAGCATCCAAATCCACTACATCCAACGGTGGCTAGCTGGCTGATCGAAATGTGGGTAACTGACATAATCGGCCCCATCGAACCAGCATCGTCCAGAGGACATCGGTTCATATTGGCGACAACTGATTATTTCTCTAAGTGGGCAGAAGCAGTACCACTAAGAGAAATGAAGACGGAGAATATCCTCCATTTATTCAAGACACATGTCATTTATCGGTTCGGCATTCCGCGACGGATTATCTCCGATAACGGGCCAGCCTATAGAAGCCACAAGATCAGCCGCTTCGCACAACAGCATAACATAGACTGGAGATACTCTTCGGTCTATAATCTCCGAGCTAACGGTCTAGCTGAGGCTTTTAACAAGACTTTGACGAAGATCGTTAAAAAGAAGGTGTCTCGAAATAAGAGGGACTGGCACGAAAGACTGCATGAAGCTCTCTGGGCGTATCGAACTACGTTCAAAACAGCCACGAACACAACGCCGTATGCATTGGTATTCGGCACAGAAGCGGTACTCCCCCTCGAGATAGAGTTACCCTCTCTACGAGTGGCAGTTCACTACGAGCTAACGGACAAAGAAAATGCTCACCTTCGTCTTGAGGAGTTCGACGCCCTTGATGAAACCCGTCTCATGGCGCAACAAAATCTGGAGGCTTATAAAGCAAAGATGACGCGCTCATATGAAAAATTGACTAGGCCGATGACATTCCGCCAAGGCGAACTCGTACCAGTGATCAAAAGACCTATGATCCCTAATCGTGCCAAACGGGGGAAGTTCGAGCCGAACTATGAAGGCTCGTATTTCATAGACAAAGTCTACTAGGGTGGGGCCTATCTACTCATAGACATGCATGGTGAAAGACCTTTCAGGCCAATAAACGGTCGCTTCCTAAAAAAATACTATGCCTGACGAGTCACGGCCTAGGTCAACGATAGATGACGACGACTATGTCCGCTCTTCCTGAGCCCAAACTCTATAAGTAGTAGCTGGCAATGGACCATAATGTCTTTAAACTAATGTTGGACCGTAATGTCCTTAAACTAATGTCGGACCGAGACATCCTTAAACTAACGATGGACCACTATATCCTAAAACTGGCGTCGGACCGAAATGTCCTTAAACTAACGATGGACCACTATGTCCTAAAACTAGCGACGGACCGAAACGTTCCTAAACTAACGATGGACCACTATGTCCTAAAACTGGCTATTGACTAAAACGTCGATAAACTACTACGGACCGCAGCATCCCAAGGCTGACACAAAAAAATAATAAAAAAATAAAAAAACGTTATGTCCATAAGCAAAATGGACACGGATGAAAACCCGAAAGGGCTCCTTGAGTAAAAACAGCAGGGATACCGACGAGTTCTGTGAAAACCCGAAAGGGCGCAAACTCGTTAAAAGACACTTGCAAGGTTCTCTCGACCCTGTAAGGAGAAACCACCTGCGTGAGATCCTTATGACTCACAAGGGAGCAACACACTTAGGGATCCCCACGATTTCTAAGAAGAAATTACACTTGCGAGATCCTCACGACTCGTAAGGAGAACCCTCATTTGAGACCCTCACGGCTCATAGGATTCAAAAACCTTGAGCTACAGGAATCTGAACCTGTTCTTAAGCCATCATAACCTCCAATGATGCCCTACAAGTGGTTCAATGTTGACCCTTGTATACAATCCACGGGCGCGAATAAATATTTCCCTAACAAAGTCCCATCCGTGACTAGGGATATGTTTGCACAGTGAACAGCCCTTGTAAATCCTCTCGACTTATGAGGAGAAAATACTCTTGTCAGATCCTTACGACTTATAAGAGACCATACACTTAGGAATCCTCACGATTCTTAAGGAGAAAACGCACCGAGAGATCCTCACAACTCGTAGGGAAAAATACCTTTATGAGACCCTTACGGCTCATGAAGTCAAAAGCCTTAGTCGACAGGATCCTAACCCTGTCTACTAAGCCACCTTTGTTCAACATCGACAAAGGCAAATGATGATTCGCTCCTGGCAATATCCTAGTTGTAGCGATGTTAATGCCTAAATCGGTATCAAATCTCAAACTCGCGGTGAAAAGTCAGCGAGACACAAATGCATACGAAATAGCCGAAATGATAGGGCAACTTGCAACAAAATCAGCAAGTAAAAATGTATGCATACAAAATAACCGAAATAGTTGGGCAACTCGTAATAAAAAGCAGCGAGTAAAAATAAAACAAATAGCCGAAATGATTGGGCACCGCGAAAAATAGCCGAAATGATTGGGCAATCGCGACTTTCGCGATATAAAAACTGAAATGATAGAGTATCGCGGAAAGAAAAATATAAAATAAAACTTTTGACCTATAGGTGAGATCACATCGATCCCTGTATACAATCCAGGGGCACAAACAAAGAGGGAACTACATCTTTCCCCCAGGCTCCATCCGAAAGAGAGCCAAATCTTGACGGTTCACAGACAGCCTGGAGATCATCTCAACATTCGTCTCATTACAACATATGTAACATCAGCAAAGTGGAACCGTGGCAATTCCCAGTTCCATGACTTGGTGGTGCTTAGACAACCGAGAGTCAACCCCCGACTCCATGAAATGCGGATAAAGTCAACCAATCCTGGTCCTTGCGGAACACGGCTAAATCAATCCTGACCCCGTGGGAAGCGTCCAGAGCGGATCCTGGTCCTTACGGAACACGGTTATGTCAATCCTGACCCCGTGCGAAGCATCCAGAGCAAATCCTGATTTCGTGGAACACGACTTATGTCAATCCTGACCCCGTGGGAAACGTCCAGAGCGGAACCTGGTCCTTGCGGAACACGGCTATGTCAATCCTGACCCCGTGGGAAGCATCCAGAGCAAATCCTGGTCCTGAGGAATACGGCTATGTCAATCCTGACCCCGCGGGAAGCATCCAGAGCAAATGCCGGTCCTGTGGAACACGGTTTATGTCAATCCTGACCCCGTGGAAAGCGTCCAGAGCGGATACTGGTCCTGTGGAACACGGCTTATGTCAATCCTGACCCCGTGGGAAACGTCCAGAGCGAATCCTGGTCCTTGCGGAACACGGCCATGTCAATCATGACCCCGTGGAAAGCGTCCAGAGAAAATCCTGGTTTCGTGGAACACGGCTTATGTCAATCTTGACCCCATGGGAAACGTCCAGAGCGGATCCTGGTCCTTGCAGAACACGGCCATGTCAATCCTGACCCCGTAGGAAGCATCTAGAGCAAATTCTGATCTAGTGGAACACGGCTAATGTCAGTCCTGACCCCGTGGGAAGCATCCAGAGCGGATCCTGGTCCTTGCGGAACACGGCCATGTCAATCCTGACCCCGTAGGAAGCATCCAGAGCAAATCCTGATTTCGTGGAATACGGCTTATGTCAATCCTGACCCCGTGGGAAACGTCCAGAGCGGATCCTGGTCCTTGCGGAACACGGCCATATCAATCTTGACCCCGTGGGAAGCATCCAGAGCAAATCCTGGTTTCGTGGAACACGGCTTATGTCAATCCTGACCCCGTGGGAAACGTCCAGAGCAGATCCTGGTCTTTGCGGAACACGGCCATGTGGGATGTATCCAGAGCAAATCCTGGTTTCGTGGAACACGGCTTATGTCAATCCTGACCCCGTGGGAAGCATCCAGAGCGGATCCTGGTCCTTGCGGAACACGACTATGTCAATCCTGACCCCGTGGGAAGCATCCAGAGCAATCCCTGACTCCGTGAAATGCGGATAATATCAACCTCATCAATCACTTACGGGTCCTCTCGACTCGTAAGGAAGAAAACTCTCTTATGAGATCCTTACGACTCTCAAGAGAAAACACACTTAGGAATCCTCACGATTCCTAAGAAGAAAATACACCTACGAGATCCTCTCGACTCGCAGGGAGAAAAGTCTTTATGAGACCCTCACGGCTCATAAAGTTGAAAAATCTTAGGCAGCAGACCTGAACCTGTTTCCTAAGCCATCACTACCTCCCGAAGAGTTCAAAATGGAATGCTCTCTCTATCATCTACAGGCTACGCTTACTAAGGTAACATGCCGGCAACAAAGAAAAAGAGAAGAAAGCGACAGTAAGGAGAACATTTGGTTCACACTCAGTTAAGCGTTCAAGGCATACCCATCCATGCATGTGCGAAAAAGTTTGATACATAAAATAGACACATGGAAACGAAAAAGCTTGTTATTCATACTTCAGAAAATGCTACATTGATGAAAGCAGTAAACAAAAAACACCATTAAAGTGTTTACAAAGGTACGACATCAAATCCAGGACATGGATTGAGAAATTCAAAAGTAAGGCCATCCAAAAAAATTTGGGCCTCTCGGACCATCTTTGTGTGCATCCTTTCACGATCACAAGCGTCAGGATCCCCACTGATGTCCTCCACCCTTCGATAGGCAGCAAGTATCGCCGCCTGCTGAAAAGCTTGATGCAGGATATCAACAAGGTTGTCTCGTCTTTTCTTTGAGATTAAGCCCATCAGATACACCGAGTCCACCTTCTCTTCGGCGTCATCCAATGCCTTAAGCGGTATACCGGCGTAAAATAGAGGAAGTGCTCCCCAGATCACTCCCACAATAAGCTTCAAGAGAGAGGAACGGCGAGGAAGCAGTCGACCATTGTATGCATCAAAGCGACCCAAAATTTCAGCATACTGGGCGTTTGTGAATTCCTGGTTTTGGGAGCGGCCAAGTGCGCGGATGTCTCCATAAGAAATTATCTCGTCGAGCTCATACATATGAGCGTCCATAACGTCTGAAAGGGAAAATCAGTGAGAGTTAATAGACAGACTGATTAAGAAAAAGCTTATTGAAACAGACACGGGATTTAAACAACTCTTGATATCCTCAAGGAGGAAATAAGTGATGTGCAATTAAGAGAGGAATCCTAAAAAGGATTTCGTATTTAATAAAAAGGTCCCTCGGGCCAAGGAGTTAAACTCCTCAAGAGCAATGCTCTGCAGACAGGAACGACACCTGCCAAAGTCAATTATGAGGGGAATTAAAAATTCTCCAAGAAAATTCTAAAGAGCGATGCTCTGTGAAGATGATGGAGTAACCCATCAGAAACCCTAAAAGCAAAGCTTTTAATGAATTAAAAAATTTCATGATCTTCAAAATCAACAAACTCTAAGAGTTCTTCGTGAGCAAAGCTCTGTTCATTAATGGGCTAAGAAACCCCAAGAAAGATCTTTAGATCTATGGGTTCAGGAGAGCAAAGCTCTGTTGATGAAACCCTAAAAGGGTTTTCTTTAGATTAAAGATTTATGAAGAGCAAAGCTCTATTAATGGGTGAAACCCTATATTCTTAAATAATCCTAAAAAAAGGTTAAATCTTTACCTAAGTTTGACAGAGTTCTGTCCTTAAGAAGGTTCTTAAGCAAAAGAGCTATGCTCTGCAAAGAGAATAATAATTCTCAGAAGGAAGAAGATGAACAGAATAATCTAAAGGGCCAAGGGTCCTATTTATAGGCATAAATAGCCATTTCAACTTCTGAGTTGATCCAACGGCAGAGATGCTGCCACCGATGCACTCACATGTGGGCCACGTGAGCACAACGGTAGGGGGGCATTTGTTTCCCCCAATAAGAGCAAAACTCTGTTCAAAATTCAAATTTTGAAATGAAGCAACGCTTCAAAAGCAGCGCCAAGTGCGCTGCGCCCTAGGCAGCGCACCACGTGCAAAGCACGTGTGCGCTAGCGCTAAGAGCGCTGCGCTCTAAGCAGCGCACCACGTGCAAAGCACGTGTGCGCTAGCGCCAAGCGCGCTGCCCTCTGAGCAGCGCACCACGTGCAAGGCACGGGTGCGCTAGCGCTGGAACTAAAAGCTCCCCACCGCCAGATCAAAGATTTAATAATAATGATAAATTATTAATTAATTAGAATTAAATTCTGTTAATGAAAGATTCCTCAAAATCTTTCCAAACAACAAGATTGTGCTCTGTAAATCAGAGCACCGTTGGATCAATGGTGATTAAAAATCACCAAAGTACAAAACAAATTCTATATAAAAAGATTTTCCAATCTTGTTAAAAACAAGAAGATTGCCTTCTGTAAATCAGAAACGATTGGATCAAAGATCCAACGATGGGAAATTCCCCAAATCAATTGGAGAAAAGATCTCCTTAACTGATTGAACTGATCAGCTTGCCCTATAAAAAGGCCCCTAGATTTCAAGTCTCAAAAAAAGATACAGAAGCATATAGAGGAATCTCCCTACAAGTTTTGAGAGATCTCAGAAAGAAGAGCCAAGCTCTCAATAGAAGAACTTCTTTTCTTCAAGGTAAAAGAACAGAAAGATGAAATCAACTCATAATTGAAAAGAAGAACTCACTTCTTTAAAGATCATAGATCTATAAGACCAAGGTCTTTTACAAAAAGATCAAAAGATCTCATCATAAAATAAAAAGAAGAACATGACTCTTCTCACAGATCATAGATCTATAAGACAAATTGTCTTTTACAAAGAGATCATAAACATCTCAGAAAGGGGGAAAGAATGAGTCAATTCTCTTGAGGATCACAGATCCATAAAGGCAAAGTCTTTCATCAAAATAAGAGATTGAAATATCTCCTATAAAATAAGAACTTCTGTTCTTAAAACCATGAGACAAAGTCTCTTATAAAAAAAAGAGAATTTAATTCTCAGGGCGCAAACTGATCTAAGTTGCATAAAAGGAAGAGCCTTAGTGCTCCTAATTCAAAAGAGCCTCAGCGCTCCACATCTAGCGCAAAGCGCTGCAGAGCCTTGGCGCTTGATTGGTAGAGTTTTTGCGTGCTTAGTTAATTACTGTTGGAGATAGTGCCCTCATAGTCAATTATTGGATCGCAGGTACGTGATTGCAATGATTGCGGAGGACCTATCCCGGTAGCACAGTCTTACTCGAGATGACAGTATGCTATCTGGTTTGCCTTTATCAGTCGTGTACATGTTCAGGTGACTGATTGCATGTTACACTTTGATAGAGCCCTTAGGATCTTGCTTTACTACCAACAGTATGATGGCGATCATATACGTGAGAGTTGGGTAGTTTATATGCATATCCTTAATTGTGGTCCCTAGTCGTGGGAGTTTCGAGACAGGGCATCGATACTCCGGAGTAGACTAGTGTGTACAGTCGAGACCCCGACGAGGGGCGGTGGCCGGTCTCACAAGCCACTGGTGTCAGTTGGATCACCTAAGATGTATACAGGTGCTCATTGGGTTATGAGTACACCGGACAGGACTCGCCGGGAATCTGCTAGTTAGTACTATACCTATCGTCAGATAGCAGTTCCCTGGTGACATGTGTACAGGTTAGTTCATCGACCTGAGGTCGTCATTTGTCTCGTATGAGTTCCCACTGTGCTTTGATTTCTACCCTACCACGGCTCAAAGGAGTCGTGCAAACAGGTAGCTTTTGGGTACAGTCCTGAGCCATATGGAGGCACGTGAGCGGATCGGCAGGGGATTCGTCTCTCCCGGTATTGGGGGCGAGGTCGTGCTGTGTCTAGGAGAGCCATTACACAAAGTCCATGGCCATGGCAGGAGATTTACTGGTAGGTACTCCAGTAGTATCTCAGGGTGTGATTGGGCTTCACTCCGACACGACTTATACTGCTATTGGGGGTCTGACGTTACTAGCCCCCTAGGCAGATATGCGATACTCATTGACGAACGGACCGGACTGTATATACATTGTCACTGTTAGGCTCAGTAGGGTTTTCGGAGGAGTTCGCTCATCGGTCTCCCTTGAGTTCGCTCCTCGGCCACCCTTGAGGTCAGTCCGTGGGCAGCCGTTACGCATTGCTAGTGCCGCTGACGGTTTGTGGTTAAACCCACTGCCAGGGTGCTGACGAGTCATTAGAGTCCCCGACAGACAGTTTCCCAAGTTCGGGCGAAACGTTGTAGAGGCCGTATGGTTTTATGGCAGGGTTCGGAAAATGCACGTGCGTTTACGCACGTGTCAGTTTTCGGGCAGATGATACTGGTCGGCTTTGGTTTAAGCCGGATCCGAGTATTATATTGAGTAGGTATAATATCTTTGTCTCAGTTGCATTTGTATTCGGTCGTAATACAAATGCGGGTATATTTATACAGTTTCGGGGTTTTCCTGAAAGTCGTTTCAGGATCACTTTTGGAAGTTGCCAGTTTCCAGTTTTCTATCAGCCGTCTTTTAACATTCGGTTAAAGACGGATTTATCTTTTCTACAGATATGATGAGTCGTGCTTCTAGAAGTTTCTAGATATGGTGACTAGGGTGATGACTTGGCTTCATGACTCATTAGGCATTAATGGTGTCATTAAAGCTTTTGGTGACTAGGGTTTTTAGTTCAATGTTTCTAAATGACTCATCCTTTTTCATTAATGCATCTTGTTTTGGTTAAGATCTTTTGTGAGAAGCTTTTCTCTTATAGTCACCACCTTTGCTCCTACACTCACCCTCCTCATTCTATATATATGATAAGCCTCCTCTCTCTCTTATTACACTCTCACTTGATTCATTCTTGAAAAGATATGATAGTTTTGGGGTGTATGGAATTTACAGTTCATTTCATTCCATCACCCGATTTCCACGGCAACTTCATTAACCGATCGTCCACGGACTTGGACGAAGTGAGACAAAGTCATCTACTCATTCTCTACATCAATCTTGGTCGTCTCTTTTAGCAAACTTGACGATCGAGTTGCCTCGAGTCAGAGGCGGGAGCCCGTTTAAAGAACCGATCATGTGGTGCCACCTCGACGAGGAGATCGGAGATCGACGAGATAGGAGCAGCCGCAACGGAGCGTGGGATGATGGTTGAAGAACGAAGGACTCGGATCGTTCGGTATAACCATTCTACACTCTTTACAGTTTGTTAGTTTAGCAATAATGGCAGATCCGGGTTAAAGTATACGATAGCGCCAAGTTTAAAAGTTTTTGTTCCGCATTTGGCGTCTGTAGACTGCCGGGGCGCTAGCGTAGACTTACAGTGGTATCAGAGCCTCACCATTTTGCTATGCTAACTTGTGCTAACGCGTTTAAAACTTCGATCGAACCGAAAAACAAAAATCGCAAAAAATCGCAATTTCTTATCCCGACAGTTTCTGTTAATTTTAAACGGTCTCAAAATTTATTTCTGGATGTCTTAAAAATCCGTGCAGGGAATTTTAAGAGCCACGACAAAATTTGGAGTCGTGATCCCTCCAAGACGCCGCGGAAGGGCGGCCAAACCCATGGTTTGGCCGCGCATCCGCGGCCTCGTGGGGAGCACGTGCTCCCAAATTTGGTCAGATGGTTATGTGTTGGATTTTGGGATTTTTGGTATATATAATTTTGGCCCAGGTTTTGTTACTGTTCACCAGTAAGCAGTGGGGCCCACTTTTTGATTTTTTGACTTTGGTCGATTGAAATTTAAACACGTTAGTTTACAGTGCTTACATTATATCTCCGACCGGGAATGTCATTTGATCGGTAAACCGCGTTTAATTGCTATAGTTCTTTTAGACGGGTTTGCGAACGTGACATTCGCGTTGATGTTCTGTGTTGTGCTGTGTTGTTGCGGATTTGTCGTGGTGGATAGCAGTGTGCAATGGTAGTACAGTTTGTGTTTATTTGTACATTTGATATTGCGGGGCGAGCGTCCAACTTGTGGACAGCCGTCACTGCCTGTTGTATAATATTCTTTTGGGGCACGACCAGGTTGCGGTCGATGTACCTATTGTACTATTTTTCATTACTGTACTAGGTTTTGCCCCGAGACGGAGTGCACGGATAACCGGGTTCTGGGGGGCAACGGGTCCGCATCTCATGGCTTTGAGAGGCAGAGGGGTCCTACTCTAGAATTGGCAGACTATTCGACGCACTCGTAGGGGGTACAGGTTGACCCAAGGAGGGGTGCTCAAGCTACCGGATTCAGTGAAGTGCCGGGTGTTCCATTCACTATGCTGTGGGGACTAC
This sequence comes from Agapanthus africanus, assembly GCA_030015575.1. NCBI lineage: Eukaryota > Viridiplantae > Streptophyta > Magnoliopsida > Asparagales > Amaryllidaceae > Agapanthus > Agapanthus africanus. The sequence goes on from CM057341.1 coordinate 138,308,024, forward strand.
CTCGCTTCAGGTTTTGGCGGGTAACTTGCCGCACCCGTAGGGGTCTAGGTTTCATTGCACAGGCTATCCACACGACAGGGGAACGTCGAGTTTCAGCAGCGGCTCTGTGAAACTCGGGGATCCCAGATATCTGTATTGTTCTGTGATGCTTATTACTTTTCTGTAATGTTGCATACTATCACGCCTGGAGCGATTATGTATATTGGTTTATATACTATTAGATGTTGTATATGTTTTACACCCGCGCTAGTCCAGCCCCCGCTCTGTCGTTAGTTAAGTAACCTAACGAGTGATGACGGGACCCAGTGACGAATGCGGATGGCATATACGTACATTTTATTTTCGTTCTTTTCTGGTGTGATTGAATGATGGGACTGCATTGATTCTGATCAATGCAAAAGTAAAAACAAACATGTTTACAGTTGTTGGAACAAATTTAAAAAGTGTTGTTACAAAGACGTTTTCTTTTGTTATGCATAGCGGTATTCAGTGGAATATCCTGCACCTCATTCGACGGGGCAAGGGCCGATATCCCTTCACCGGGACTGACCCCTTGGGCAGAAGTTTGCGTCAGGGTAATAACTTTACTATAGTCGATTACATGTTGCTTTGCATAGCGGTATTCAGTGGAATATCCTGCACCTCATTCCACGAGGAAAGAGCCGAGATCCCTTTACCGGGAGTGACCTCTTTAGCAAAAGGTTTTCGCCACTATATTTTAAAAAGCTATCAGGTTCCTTCAGCGATATCAAGTTCACTACGCTAAAGGTTTTTCGCCAAAAACCAGCCGTAGCCCTCCGTCACTTCTTTTGGGTATTTAGTAGTATTCAAGCTATGCATTTTAGCCAAAGTTAAGGTATAGTGTTTGGTAGCTGCTGGGTATTCAATTGTTGCATAGATAGATGAGTTAGTTTGGGACAGTCGTTCTGCCGATTGGCCAAAGTCAGGGGCATGTGCGGGTGGGTTCAAATTGACAAGATAGTGATGGGTAGAACTTGGCATGTGACTTATGACACTTTGACCAAAGCCAAGGTTATAAGAGCATGGGGCAAAAATAATATCAGGAGTTTCTAAAGAAACTGAAACTTGCCGAGTATGCGCATACCTTCTGGAGTATGAGTAACGTGGATGCATTCCATCACGTTATCATGCGATGAGAGTTGGATCCTGATTCCCACTGATGAGTTGGTTTACTCTTCGGGTGATCCCGATTGATTCTTCTTTAGGTTTGGAGGAGAATTTGACAGAACAGTGGGAGGTTTCCGGATTAGATAAAATGATGACCATTCTGATCTAGGTTAGAGTGCACGCAGAGTGTTTCTTTTCTCTCTCTCTCTTTGGCAGCGACCTTTGACCGACCCTAGACTATGACTCAGTGACCAAGTTGACCGAACCTTCTTAAAATGCTGGCTTTTGGATTGTCTGAGTTGCATAAGTCATTGCCACTCCTTCTTTTACCCTTTGAATTTCTCAGAACACTCGTATTACTACGGATATCCACTTCCATTGGATAGATCCATCGTATGGTTATATACGAACTCGAAGGGACTTCTTCGGGGATGGATCCAGGTTCAGGAGAAATAGAATTGGTTTATTCAGTTGTCTTTTATTATCACCTTCTCTCAGGTTGCGAGAGCTCCTTGGTTTAGGAGAGTACACCTATTACGCTTATTGGATAGTCTTATTCCAAACCATAGGCTGGTGCCGAAAGGTAGGGAATGAAGAAAACCAATTAGCATAAGTAGGGTGTGCAGAAGGTAATATGTAAAGACAAAATAAAGGGATTAGAAAGAGGGCAAAGTAAATTGCGACTGATATCATTCACGACCAAAACCGCGTACTTCATCGCCGCTCCTATTTCACCTTTAAAAGAATAGGGTATTATTCAGTTGTCTTTTATCATCACCTTCTCTCGAGATCCGAGTACTCCTTGGTTTAGGAGGGTACACCTATTATGCTTACTGGATAGTCTTCTTCCAAACCATAGGCTGGTGCCAAACGGTAGGGAAGGAAGAAAACCATTTAGCCTAATGATGGTGTACAGAAGGTAACGACTAAAGACAAATAAAGAGGATTTGGAGAGATGGCAAAGAGATATACGGTTGAAGTCATGAATTGGATTATGGAAGAGACATTGCTATGAATACCAGGATACCCCTACGAAACATTTTCATGTTTCAGTGCATTGTTAAAGGAAAAACTGTTTTCCCGATTAGACACTTACTCCAAGGGTATGTATTTACCAGGTTTCATTCTCATATCTGTATGGTTTTACAGATGATGAGTGGGAGTAAAATATTAGGAATTAGGTGATCATCCTCATTATATCGGAATTCGTTGTAATTGGTGATATTTTGAGGAAATCGCCAGGGTACAGTTTTCCACCTACAACGCACAGGTTTTGAGTTGTTTAACTCAGCGGACTTATACAGAGTATTGTATGTTGTCCAGTGGACAAAGGGATAGGTCCTCGTACTATGTTCTGTTTACTTATAACTTCTCTAGTATTTAGACGAGTGTTTCGTAGAAATACAAGGTCTAAGTTTTGAGAAGTTGTGGGTATAAGAATAAAGTAGAGAACCAGGTGTCACAAGTATCGGGATTCTTCAAAGAGATCGAAGATGTAGATTCTTGTGATTGGTATTCAGATGATAGTGATGGTTTTGAGAAACGTGTTTCTCTTTCAGGTTACTCATAATTGGATGGATTCCTAAGTTGAGTAATGCTGATTAGCCTCTTTCCATTAAGTTGATATGCACTGGAGACAGTTGAATGGATTGAATATGGTTCCAATTAAATTAGTGCCAAAGTTTCTGTATTGGATATAGAATGGATCGTACCTTAAAAGAAATTAAGGTACGGGGAGTTGTCCAGCTTATGCTTAAAACCAGACACTGGATAACTCAGGGCACGTTTCTGTAGTGGCTGTTTGTGGGTTGACCCTGGCTATGACGAGGGTTGATATTCTACCATTTGGAAGATCAATAGTGATATTGTTCTTGACTCGCCACAGTTTTAGTAAAATGGATCTTTTTCAGAAAACAGTAGTGGGAGTATGGTAGAACTGGAAGTGATTCCAGAACCGCGAACGATTACGGAAAATTTAATAGGACCTATATATTCAATCAGGTTTGACATTCCAATAGCCACTCCGCAGGTATGGTAGGTAACCTCAGACGCCCGAGAGGTACTTCGGTAACCTCAAGGACGGTGACAGGGAGGTTCTTATCTACCCAGACTTGACACTACTGTTGTTCCAGGCTATGAGACCCGGTAGGAGGGTTGTCGTAGTCAGTGGGAGCATCGGAAGCATGGTGGGCAAGTAGCTTATGTCTATTTATAGACTTGAGCAGTTATAGCGGAGATAGATCATCTAATTTTGATGTGACAGTCATGGGTTTGACTTCAATCAGAATAGAGGATGGATCAGTTAAGAAGGTAGTAGGGTGTGATGTCATGGTATCTGGATAACATACACAGAGTAGGAAGTAAAATTCCTATACTACGATCGGTTGTACTGTGGTCGTCACACAGTTGTTTCTCCAGACAGGATATGTATATAACATTTGACATTCTGGTTTCTAGATCTATGGTTTTAGATCTGGATTTGGGTAGTTTCCCAATGTGGGTACTTTGAAAGATATTCTAATGGTTTTTGGAATAGTTGACTCCTAGCATGGTGGTGTACCTGCAGGTGATGGAGTCACCCTCTCTAAAGCTGTCGTATAGACTAAAGGGGAGAGGGATGTGCATGATTGGCAGATCACTTGCTTAGGCAATTGAGTCAATCATGAGATGTCAAGTACCACACCAAATGTTGGTTTTGCACTAGATGCAATAAGTTTGTATTAATCCAATCCTGGAGAAACATAAGGAAGCAGTTATAGAACATAAGTGCATGTTCTACGGATTTGATGACGGCAACCTCCTTCGGGAGACGATTATCATTCCAGGCTTCAAAGGTGACGTGGAGACAGAGTGACTGTCAGAGTTTTAGTTTTTCCCTCTGACGAGGGACAGTATCATGGACAGGTGGTTCCAGAGGATACTGTGGGTGGCATGGTGCCAGATACTGATTAGGTTCAGTGATCCATACAGTCTAAGAAGTTTGGATATGGAGTTCATTTATGAACTAAGGTCCCATCAGATATCCAGACATATTCTAAGACAGGTACTACTCAATTCAGGAGATGGCTTTCTCCGCGAACTTGAGATTTAGAGAGATATTGAAAGATACTTCTAGGCGGATCCACTCACTGAGGCTATTTCTCGAACACAATAGTTTTACAAACGGGCTTTGTGAAACTGATTAGTAGAGGAGTTGGATGTTCGGTTTCACACGGGCTGTGAGTAGTCGACATCGTAATATTAGCCTTGAGTGCAAGTGGGAGATTGTTGGAGATAGTGCCCTCATAGTCAATTATTAGATCGCAGGTACGTGATTGCAATGATTGCGGAGGACCTATCCCGGTAGCACAGTCTTACTCGAGATGATAGTATGCTATCTGGTTTGCCTTTATCAGTCGTGTACATGTTCAGGTGACTGATTGCATGTTACACTTTGATAGAGCCCTTAGGATCTTGCTTTACTACCAACAGTATGATGGCGATCATATACGTGAGAGTTGGGTAGTTTATATGCATATCCTTAATTGTGGTCCCTAGTCGTGGAAGTTTCGAGACAGGGCATCGATACTCCGGAGTAAACTAGTGTGTACAGTCGAGACCCCGACGAGGGGCGGTGGCCGGTCTCACAAGCCACTGGTGTCAGTTGGATCACCTAAGATGTATACAGGTGCTCATTGGGTTATGAGTACACCGGACAGGACTCGCCGGGAATCTGCTAGTTAGTACTAAACCTATCGTCAGATAGCAGTTCCCTGGTGACATGTGTACAGGTTAGTTCATCGACCTGAGGTCGTCATTTGTCTCGTATGAGTTCCCACTGTGCTTTGATTTCTACCCTACCACGGCTCAAAGGAGTCGTGCAAACAGGTAGCTTTTGGGTACAGTCCCGAGCCATATGGAGGCACGTGAGCGGATCGGCAGGGGATTCGTCTCTCCCGGTATTGGGGGCGAGGTCGTGCTGTGTCTAGGAGAGCCATTACATAAAGTCCATGGCCATGGTAGGAGATTTACTGGTAGGTACTCCAGTAGTATATCAGGGTGTGATTGGGCTTCACTCCGACACGACTTATACTGCTATTAGGGGTCTGACGTTACTAGCCCCCTAGGCAGATATGCGATACTCATTGACGAACGGACCGGACTGTATATACATTATCACTGTTAGGCTCAGTAGGGTTTTCGGAGGAGTTCGCTCATCGGTCTCCGTTGAGTTCGCTCCTCGGCCACCCTTGAGGTCAGTCCGTGGGCAGCCGTTACGCATTGCTAGTGCTGCTGACGGTTTGTGGTTAAACCCACTGCCAGGGTGCTGACGAGTCATTAGAGTCCCCCACAGACAGTTTCCCAAGTTCGGGCGAAATGTTGTAGAGGCCGTATGGTTTTATGGCAGGGTTCGGAAAATGCACGTGCGTTTACGCACGTGTCAGTTTTCGGGCAGATGATACTGGTCGGCTTTGGTTTAAGCCGGATCCGAGTATTATATTGAGTAGGTATAATATCTTTGTCTCAGTTGCATTTGTATTCGGTCGTAATACAAATGCGGGTATATTTATACAGTTTCGGGGTTTTCCTGAAAGTCGTTTCAGGATCACTTTTGGAAGTTGCCAGTTTCCAGTTTTCTATCAGCCGTCTTTTAACATTCGGTTAAAGACGGATTTATCTTTTCTACAGATATGATGAGTCGTGCTTCTAGAAGTTTCTAGATATGGTGACTAGGGTGATGACTTGGCTTCATGACTCATTAGGCATTAATGGTGTCATTAAAGCTTTTGGTGACTAGGGTTTTTAGTTCAATGTTTCTAAATGACTCATCCTTTTTCATTAATGCATCTTGTTTTGGTTAACATCTTTTGTGAGAAGCTTTTCTCTTATAGTCACCACCTTTGTTCCTACACTCACCCTCCTCATTCTATATATATGATAAGCCTCCTCTCTCTCTTATTACACTCTCACTTGATTCATTCTTGAAAAGATATGATAGTTTTGGGGTGTATGGAATTTACAGTTCATTTCATTCCATCACCCGATTTCCACGGCAACTTCATTAACCGATCGTCCACGGACTTGGACGAAGTGAGACAAAGTCATCTACTCATTCTCTACATCAATCTTGGTCGTCTCTTTTAGCAAACTTGACGATCGAGTTGCCTCGAGTCAGAGGCGGGAGCCCGTTTAAAGAACCGATCATGTGGTGCCACCTCGACGAGGAGATCGGAGATCGACGAGATCGGAGCAGCCGCAACGGAGCGTGGGATGATGGTTGAAGAACGAAGGACTCGGATCGTTCGGTATAACCATTCTACACTCTTTACAGTTTGTTAGTTTAGCAATAATGGCAGATCCGGGTTAAAGTATACGATAGCGCCAAGTTTAAAAGTTTTTGTTCCGCATTTGGCGTCTGTAGACTGCCGGGGCGCTAGCGTAGACTTACAATTACCGCAATCAAGACGGTTTCGCTTGTAGCTAGCCAGTTAAGTACGGGTAGTCCGCAGGGAGATGGGAATCTTTTTCTATGTGCTTTAACGAGTTAAGTCCAAATGTCCAGGTTTGTTTTGAGATTAACTATGTGCTAAAATGGTATATAAAGAGAGCTTGTTAGGGTTAGGATTAGATTAGTTTGAGTTAGGAGTCCCTCACTTCTTTCATTGCCACTCTTAATATCGGTGTTACGGTAATCGGCAACAACGGGGATTATCACGACTAGAAAGGAACTTGCGAGTATAAGCTAGGCTTTCTGTTAGTTATATGTATGCCCTAGAGGCCATTGCTACACATAGGATGTATATTGTAGTGGATGCTGGGACATATATAGGGAGGACTTTCTTGCTCGACATGATAGTATGCTATCTGGTTACTCTTTACCTTAACGTGTATACTGAATGTCTCTCTGTTACATGTTGGTAAAGCCCTTAGGATGTTACTTGACTACCTGGACTATGATGCGGATCATACTAGTAGGGACATGGTAGTCCATAAGTACATCCTTCAAGGTCCTTAGTCATGGGTGTATCGAGACGGGGCATCGATATACCAGAGTAGACTAGCGTATACCTTCTCGACCCATACAGATGGGCGATGGATGATCCCATATCCATTGGTGTTTGACATCAGAGATGATATACGGGTGCTCAGTAGAGACTGGGTACACTGGACGGACTCGCCGAGAACTTCCAGATGGTATTATACCTTACGTCATATGGCAGTTCTCTGGTAACACTGGTACAGAGTAGTCTGTTGACCCGAGATCGTCATAGAGTCTTGTGTGGTTCCCACTGTGCTTTGATTTCCACCTTACCACGTCCAAGAGGGCATGCAAAACGGTGGTTTTTGGGTACAGTCCCGAGTCACATGGAGGCAATGAGCGATAGGAGGGGATTCGTCTCTCCCGGTATAGGGAGTTGATGTTGCACTGTGTTCGATTGGCTATAACCGGAAATCCCTGGCCAGGGTTGCTGAGATTTACTGGTAAGTGTTACCAGTAGTTTCTCAAACTGTTATAGACCTCATATCGACACGACTTATCGAGCTATTGGGGTCTGACGTTTACCATCCCTAGGCGAGATATGCGACATATCAGACGACGAGACCGGACTGTACGGTAAGTGTTACTGGTTGGATTCACAGGAGTATGAGCGGGCTTGCTCGTCGATCTTCTGATCGCTCAATACCCGGGTGGCCGTTACGTTTAGCAGACCGCTTGCGGCTTGTGGGTGTTTGATATGATCATCACCTGCTGCCGGCGTATTGACGAGTCTTTAGAGTCCTACACAGAGGTTTCCTGGCTCAAGCGAAACGAAATAGGAGTGCATATGAGATATGTGCGGGACCGAGAATAATGCGTATATATGATACCGTATTCTATTCTCGCGATAAATGTATCGATTTGTTGTATGCGATATAACCTAGTTATCGAATCGAGGATTGATTCGATAAGTCGATACATTGGATATTAGTAGGTTATATGCGATATGACCGGATCGTTAAATCAAGTGTTGATTTAATGATTTGATGTATAATTATATATTTGATATATTACTTTGCATTAACTAATATTGGTTCACTTTAAATGGATTTTCTCACTTGATGTGCACATTATATATGTGATATATTTTTTGTGCACTTGATTGTATCATGTTTGATGATACATGCATGTTTGTGTGTATGTTTGATTAAACCTTAGTTAAGTAAATGGTTAGGGTTTTAATTAATTTATTTATTTATTTATTCTTTTTGGAAAAGATAAAATGGGGGATTTATTTTTCTTTCTTTGCTTGAAGCTTCTTGAAGCTTCAAAGCATCTTTGAAAGTCCACCACTTTGTCTTCATCCTAAACCTAACCATTCACCTAACTATAGTTTACTCTCTACACATAATCATGGTTGACATTATGATAAGTATTGATTTATTTTCTTTTTGAAAAAAAAAATTATGATAATATTTTCTTCTTCTTCTTCTTCTTCAAGATGAAGAAGCTTGCAACCATCAATGGTGATTTGATCAAAAGAGTGAGAAATCCAATTCTAAAGTGAACCCACCTCCTATTTCTTCATCCTCTACCTCTTGCAAAGTAGTATAGGGTGTTTTCTTCACAAGTTTCATGACTTGGTGAAGTGGGAGCTTGATCTTGTGATGCCTCGACGTAGATCATCTTCGGCATCGTAGTCGATGACCTAGCCCGCCTATTTCTCCGATGAAGCCGACACTAGAGCCCAAGATCCGATTTGTACAGCGGAGGGACGTCTACACGGAGCTATGGAGGTGGAGGACCGGATCTACAAAGGTTGTATTTCCGTTCTTTTAGTTTAGTTGTTAACTAGTTTCCTGTTTCGCCTAAAATTCTAGTTAACGATCCGTATTAGGGTTTCTCGGCACTCGTAAAATTTGAAATTGGCATGGTTGATGCCTTGTGAGACTTCATTAGCATGTCTAGGAACCCTACAGTGGTATCAGAGCCTAACTAGAGCCTTAGGCGATGCATAGACGGAGTTAGAACTCCGATCGAACCAAAACCCTAACCCAAAAAATGCTCTCTGTACATTTTTTAATTTCGGGGATTTTTCCACATTAAAAATATGCGGAAAATTCAGCAGGGAATTGTAAGAATTACTGTGAAGCTCGTACACATGATTCCCTTAAAGCGCGGTGGAACCGAGGCATTAGCATGGCTAATGCGGCGGTTCCGCGGCCATTTTGTCTTTTCTCCAGTTGGTCTTTGCACAGTAATTCCTATATTTGGGTGCTGTATTTTCTGGGAATTTTTAATTTTTACTCAAGAGTTGAGTTTTTTGGGTTGTATTGGGGGTTCGTATATTCGATCGGATTATCAAACTTTGTCTATGTGTTTTTCCGGATAATTTCCGAATATGTTAAAAAGTTCGATCGGATATAAATACCCACTTTTTCCCCTGTCGGGAAATTTCCAAGTGTTGGATCTTTCCGTGGTTTAATAACGTTCTAAGTGTTAGTGTTTATGCCCTAGAAGGCCATTACTGTATCATACTAGTTTGTATATTACTTAATGGAAGCTTGGGATATTCACATGTATATAACAGTCTTGCTAAACATGGTAGTATGCTACTTGGTTTTTCTATCTTAATATGTGAGTATACGTATTGATAGAGCTCTTAGGATCTTGCTTGACTACCAGCGTTGTGATGGCAGTCACACTAGTGGGGGCTGGGTAGTCTACAAGCACATCCTTATTCAGGTCCCTGGTCGTTGGATTATCGAGACAGAGCATCGATACTCCGGAGTAGACTAGTGTGTACGCTTCTCATCCCAGTTAGGGAGATGGTCTGTCCCACAGCCGTCAGTACGTCGTACTGGAGATAGTATGCAGGTGCTCGTTAGGTTACGGGTACACCGGACAGGACTCACAGGGAACTGTTGGTTGGTTTTATACCAGTCGTTAGTGAACAGTTCCCAGGTGACATGAGTACAGCATAGTCCGCAGACTTGACACTGCTACTTCGCCTCGAGTGTGTCCCACTGTTCTTAGATTGCTACCCTACCACGGCTCAAAGGAGTCGTGCAAACAGGTAGCAGTTGGGTGCAGTCCCGAGCACTTGGAGGCAGTGGCGGTTAGACAGGATTCGTCTCTCCCGGTATTGGGAGTTGATATCGCGCTGTGTCAGAGAGCCATTACGCAAAGTCCCTGGCCAGGGCAAGCGAGATTTGCTGGTAGGTTCCAGTAGTTTCTCAGGGTGTAATGGGCTTCCTTCCGACACGACTTATACCGCTATTAGGGGACTGACGCTTGCCGCCCCCTAGGCCCGATATGCGATAGTCTTGGACGAACGGACCGGACTGTATGGAGATTGTCACATCAGACTCAGTAGGAGTTCGGATGGGTTCCCTCATCGGCCTTCTTATCGACATCTACCTGGGGACCGTTACGTACAGCTAGTGCCACTTGCGGTCGGTGGTTAAACCCACTGCGTAGTAGTCGAGTCTCTAGAGTCCCGCACAGAGAGTTTCCCTATTCCAGGCGAAACGATATAGAGGTCGTATGGTTTTACGACAAGGGTTCGGACGCATACGTGCGTTTACGCGCGTACGACTTTCGGACAGTTTTTACCAGTCGGCTTTGGTTTAAGCCAGTTACTGGTATCCGGTTATTGGATTTATACAGTTTAAAGTTTTTCCGTATTTTTGCGGAAAGGAGGGGCGTTCTCGTAATTGCGCGAGAAGCTTCTAGAAGATGGTGACTAAGGAGGTTTAGGTGGCATATGCAATGAATGTGATTAGTGAGTCATATGGATGATTCATCCATGTCATTAATGCATGATAAATGCTTAATGACTCATGGAGTCAATCATCACTAGATATTATCAAGTATGGTTGCTAAATTCATTTCTTATTCTTTTCTTGATAAAAAGAAATGCTTGATATATATTATCATAACTCATTATTCTCACTTCATTATTATCCTCACCTTCTCTCTCCTCAAGCTCTCCCTCTTCAAACACTAATCCTCCTCTCTCATGAGTTGAGTACAAGGATTAGTTAGACTACTTAATCCATAACCCTCTCTATATTTCACCTAGCTTCTTTGATTAGCACTTAAAGAAGTTTAGTTGCCTCAAGTTTAGAGGCTAAGCTTGGAGTAAAGCTCTCGGGTGGATCGTCTACTACTTCGAGAAGGCCGAGGAGGAGGAAGAGTTCACAAAGACGAAGGACACGATTCGTTAGGTATAATCCCTAAACATAGTAGCATAGAAACTCTATGTTTTAAGTTAGTTATCGTTTAGCTTCGATTCAAGCGGTTAGTCGATGTTTGTTCACTAAACAAGTTCGTTTTGAGAAAATTCCGCCTCCCCACAAGTATCGGGGTGTTGTACATCGACTTACAGTGGTATCAGAGCCTCACTAAACAATAAATAACTTACTTGCAAATTTGTATGAATTTCAAACGGAAAAAACGAAACCGGAGAAACCCGAAAACACAAGTTTCTGTCGATTTTTAAATGAAGTCCTAAAATTTTTCAGGGAGGTTCAGAAAGCTTAAAAAGACAGTAGAAGAACACCTAAGAAAATTGGGCGCATGATTCGGCTAAAGCGCCGCGGAAACGCGGCAGATCCTACCGATCCGCCGCGGTTCCGCCGCCGAGTTGCCGAGTCATGAACCCAATTTTCCTGTGTTGGTTCTGTGTGATATTTGGGATTTTCTGGAATATTTAATTTTTGCTCAGGTTTCAGATTTGCAGAGCAGTATTGGAGCAAAATTAAAAGTGTTTAATCGATCAAAATTATACAGTATTTGCTTGTTGGATTATATCTGTGATTGTATAATGTGTTCGTAAACCTTCCCTAACTGCTAGTATGTCAGTTGGCAGGGGGTTGCACATTTCTGAAATGGATTTTATCTGTTTGTGCATATGAACTGTGTTGGACTGTTGTGATGTATAGCCGGGGTTATGTGATGGGTTATTATTTAATTCATTTGATGTAAATGTAATTTGTTGTAATATTATTTTGCGGGGCACATCCAGGTTGCGGTTGTAGCCACCGTTGTATTATTTCATTTTACTGTTTTTGCTCCTAGGACAGACCCAAGGTGGGGTGCACAAACTGCCGGGCGGGTAGTTTGCCGCACCCGTAGGGGTCGTGGGTAGGGTAATGGCTATTCATCACAACTGTGTAATCCTTCTTTTGTTGCAGGCTCAAAACAAACACGGATTGCTTGCAAATCCAATTAAGTTCATCTGTGATCTGGAATGTATATCATTGCGTCAGACGAATGTAAAATATCTATATATATGATAGCTATTTAGACGTCACTTATGTTTTACACCCGCGCTAGCCCAGCCCCCGCTCTGTCGTTAGTTAAGTAACCTAACGGGTAATGACGGGACCCCGTAGCGAATGCGGATGGCATAAGAGGACGTTATATTTTCGTTGTTTTCTGCAATGATGGTTAATGATGGGACGCATTATTTATAATGCAAAGAAAATAAACCAAAGTTTTAATCGTTGGAACAATTTAAAAGAAACCACTCGGTTAATTTTAAAAACAGATATTTTTTTAAATGCGGAGCTTTAACCACTCCTTTTAAAAGCTATCAGGTTCCTTCGGTTATATCAAGTTCACTACGTTCACGGTTTCGCCAAAACCATTCGTAGCCCTCCGTCATTTCATTTGGGTATTCAGTAGTATTCAAGCTATGCATTTTGGCCAAAGTCAAGGCATAGTGTTTGGTAGCTACTGGGTTTTCATTTGTTGCATAAGATAGATGAGTTGGTTTGGGACAGTCGTATTACCATTTGACCAAAGTCAGGGGTATGTACGGATGGGTTCAAATTGACAAGATAATGACGGGTAGAACTTGACATGTGACTTATGACATTTTGACCAAAGCCAAGGTCATAAGAGCATGGGGCAAAAACTTATATCGGGAATTTCTAAAGAAACTGAAATTTGCAAAGAGATGCATACCATTTGGAGTTTGATGAATGTTGGTAGCACTCCTTCAACATTATCATACGATGATATTTGGATCCCGATCCTACTGTGAGTATATGCTACTTATCAGGATATTCGTCACTTAACGATCAATGCTATAAACCTAGTAGGTGTCCAGAAAAGTGTCAGCGGGGTTACGCCCCCAGAGAAAAGAGGTTATTTAATTAAGGAACTTCGCGAAAGCGTTGGAAAACCTCCCTCGAAGTACCGACACTAGCCTGGCTGAACGGTTAAGCAAGAATTGTACAGTGAGAATAGTCCTGGATAATTCTTCTTTTATGGTTTGAGGAAGGATTCGAGAAACAGTGGGAGCCATACAGTTTAGATAAACTAAAAACCACTCTAAACTTGCAAGAGCATCATGCTAAAGAGTTTTCTTCTCTCTCTCCTAATTGCAGCGACCCTGAAAATGACTGGACTTAAGTTACTTTTAGAGAAAAATATACTGACAGGGCCAAACTATAAAGATTGGCTGCGGAATGTCAAAATGGCTTTGACCTATGACAAATTGGGGTACGTCCTCACCGCTACGGCACCTGCTGTCCCTGGTCCCAAATCCAGCAATGCGGATAAGGAAATCCGCAAAACCTGGGATTTAGATTGCGCGAAAGCCAAGTGCATCGTGCTTGCCTCAATGAACAATGAACATCAGAGGAGGCACGAGGATATGACCCTAGATGGCATATTTCTCCATACAAAGGAACTTTATGGAGAGCAATCTCGTATAGCAAGATACGAGACCTCTAAGAACTTGTTTCGAGCGAGGTTGGCTGTCGAGTCATCGGTAGGAGAACATGTCCTAAAGATGATCGGCTATATTGAAGAGCTCGCAGACCTTGGGACGACTTTGGATAATGAGCTCTATACAGACCATATTCTCCAGTCCCTTCCTCACACCTACGCCCAGTTTATCCTGAACTTCAACATTCAAAGAAAGAAGTTGAACTTCCGGAACTCCTGAACATGTTAAGGAGTGCAGAGGGCACCTTAAAGAATACAAGGGAAACACCCGCTATGTTTGTTGGCAGTACATCTTCTTCCGGGGCCAAGGCAAGGGCCAAAGGAAGGAAGAAGAAGGCCGCACCCAAACCTAGAGGAGGTGTTAGTAAGGTGGGAGGGAAGGGAAAGAAAAAGTTTGCAGTACCGGTAGTTGGCCAGGATGAGTGCTTCCATTGTCACAGGAAAGGGCACTGGAAGAAGGATTGCAAGGCGTGGAACGCCAAGAACCAGGAACCGAAGCAAGCTGTGGCTTCGACTTCAGGTGTGTTTGTAATTAAGAATTGTCTGTCGATCAACTCTACTTCCTGGGTATTGGATACCGGATCAGGATCTCATATTTGCAATTCATTGCAGGCACTGAGAAACCATAGAGTGCTGAAGGAAGGTGATATGACCCTAAAGGTTACTAACGGAGCTAGCGTGGGAGCTGCTTCCGTCGGGGATTATCACCTAGGATTGACGAGTGGACACATTTTGGTTTTACATAACTGTTATTTTGTACCAAGCTTAACATGTAATATCATATCAGTTTCCTTGTTATCAAATAAAGGTTATGATTTCACGTTTGTAAGAGATGTTGTTAACATCCACCTTAATCATGGTTTGATTGGGTCAGGTACACTAAATAACGGTATATATGTTTTAAACCAACTCCAAATTTTCAATGTCCAGAACACACTAAAAAGAAAGTCTCCAGATTTAAATAAAGCTTTCTTATGGCATTGTAGACTGGGTCACATCAATGAGAGAAGGTTGACTAAGTTGCATAGAGAAGGATATTTGGACTCGTTCGAATATCAAACTTATGACACTTGTCAATCTTGTCTCAAAGGAAAGATGACAAAGACTCCATTTACTGGACAAGGAGTAAGAGAGAGCGAGCTCTTAGGACTCATACACAGCGATGTATGTGGTCCAATATCTACACATGCAAGAGGTGGTTTTTCCTATTTCATTACTTTCACGGATGATTACTCAAGATACGGATTCATTTATCTGATGAAACATAAATCCGAGGCTTTTGAGAAATTCCAAAAGTATAAGAATGAAGTAGAAAACCAAACCGGCAAAAGTATCAAGACACTTAGATCTGATCGAGGTGGTGAATACTTGAGTGCCGAGTTCCTAAGTTACCTAAAAGAGAAAGGAATTCTCTCTCAGCTTACTCCTCCATACACTCCACAGCATAACGGTGTATCGGAGAGACGGAATCGAACCCTATTAGATATGGTACGATCCATGATGAGTAATGCTGAGTTACCGCGATCTTTCTAGGGTTATGCGCTAGAATCAGCAGCATATCTTCTGAACAGGGCTCCTACCAAGACTGTGCCTACCACTCCATATCAGATGTGGACTGGGAAGAAACCCCATCTTCAGCATATGAAGATTTGGGGATGTCCAGCTTTTGTTAAAAAGCAGCATGTGGACAAGCTCGAGGCACAATCAGTAAAATGTATGTTTGTGGGATATCCAAAGAACTCCAAGGGATATTATTTCTATTACGCAGAGGAACAAAAGGTTTTTGTTTCTCGTAATGCCCATTTTCTGGAACATGAGTTTTTAGAAAAGGAAATAAGTGGGAGCGAAATAGAACTGGAAGAAATTCCAGAACCACAAACTGCTACTGAAAGTTTGGTAGAACCAAAAGTTCAAGAAGAACAGGACATTCCCGCACCCCTCCGCAGGAGTAGTAGGCCGTCTCATCCGCCTGAGAGATACTACGGTTTTCTCATAGATGGGGATAGAGAGGATTGCATCATAGATAATGATGAACCTACTGACTTCCAGCAGGACATCCAGAGCGGCGACTCGGTACGATGGCTAGATGCAATGCGGACCGAAATGGAGTCCATGTACACCAACAAAGTATGGACTTTGGACTTTGCTCCAGATGGGGTAAAACCCATAGGATGCAAATGGATCTTCAAGAAAAAGATTGGTGTAGATGGACAGGTAGAAACCTATAAGGCTAGACTTGTTGCAAAGGGTTTTCGTCAAAGACCTGGTTTGGACTATGACGAAACTTTTTCTCCAGTGGCTATGCTCAAATCCATTCGGGTCCTTCTTGCTATTGCTGCCTTCCATGATTATGAAATCTGGCAGATGGACGTAAAGACGGCTTTTCTGAATGGAAATTTAGAAGAGTGCGTCTATATGGATCAGCCAGAGGGTTTCAATCAGAGTGGGAGCAGCGGGAAAGTATGCAAGCTGCTTAAGTCCATTTATGGACTAAAGCAGGCATCGCGGAGTTGGAACATCTGTTTTGATGAGACAGTCAAAGAATGTGACTTTATCAAAAATCCAGATAAACCGTGCATATATAGTAAAGTTGTAGCCAGAAGTGTCGTATTCCTCGTCTTGTACGTGGATGACATTCTATTGATAGGAAATGACATTCCTATGCTACAATCTGTCAAAGGATTCTTATCACACAGATTCTCCATGAAAGACCCGGGTGATGCCTCTTACATTCTGGGGATCCGGATCTATCGTGATAGATCCAAGAGGATGTTGGGACTTTCGCAGTCAAGGTATATCGACACTGCACTGAAAAGATTCAGTATGGAAGATTCTAAGCGCGGTAATCTACCGGCTTGTCATGGAATCACCCTCTCCAAAGAGATGTCTCCCAAGACTGATTTGGAAAGGGAACGCATGTCTATTATACCCTACACTTCTGCGGTAGGCTCTATAATGTATGCGATGTTGTGCACCAGACCAGATGTAGCTTATGCACTAAGCGTGGTAAGCCGGTATCAGTCAGACCCAGGGGAGAAGCACTGGATAGCAGTAAAGAACATTCTCCAGTACCTGAGAAGGACTAAGGAGATGTTCTTGGTTTACGGCGGAAAAGACCTCAGGTTGGAGGCCTTTGCTGATTCCGGCTTCCAGAGTGATAAGGACGATTCCAAGTCTATGTCGGGTTATGTCTTTACCCTCAATGGAGGGGCGGTGTGCTGGAAGAGCTCCAAGCAGGACACCGTTGCTGACTCGACGATGGAAGCGGGGTATATAGCTGCTTGCGATGCCGCAAAAGATGCTGTCTGGATGAAGAAGTTCCTAACAGAATTTCAGGTGGTTCCTACCATAGTTGATCCAATACCTCTGTATTGCGACAACAACGGAGCTATAGCTTTAGCGAAGGAACCAAGGTCCCATCAGAAGTCCAGACACATCTTGAGGCGATATCACCTGATCAGGGAGATCATTGATCGTCAGGAGATCGAGGTTCGGAGAGTTGTTCTGAAGAGAACATTGCTGATCCATTCACGAAGGCCCTACCTCAGATTCAGTTCGAGAGGCTACTCGAGATCATTGGTCTTCGATATGCCAGTACATGGCCCTAGTGCAAGTGGGAGATTGTTAGTGTTTATGCCCTAGAAGGCCATTACTGTATCATACTAGTTTGTATATTACTTAATGGAAGTTTGGGATATTCACATGTATATAACAGTCTTGCTAAACATGGTAGTATGCTACTTGGTTTTGATATCTTAATATGTGAGTATACGAATTGATAGAGCTCTTAGGATCTTGCTTGACTACCAGCGTTGTGATGGCAGTCACACTAGTGGAGGCTGGGTAGTCTACAAGCATATCCTTATTCAGGTCCCTGGTCGTTGGATTATCGAGACAGAGCATCGATACTCCGGAGTAGACTAGTGTGTACGCTTCTCATCCCAGTTGGGGAGATGGTCTGTCCCACAGCCGTCAGTACGTCGTACTGGAGATAGTATGCAGGTGCTCGTTAGGTTACGGGTACACCGGACAGGACTCACAGGGAACTGTTGGTTGGTTTTATACCAGTCGTCAGTGAACAGTTCCCAGGTGACATGAGTACAGCATAGTCCGCAGACTTGACACTGCTAATTCGCCTCGAGTGTGTCCCACTGTTCTTAGATTGCTACCCTACCACGGCTCAAAGGAGTCGTGCAAACAGGTAGCAGTTGGGTGCAGTCCCGAGCACTTGGAGGCAGTGGCAGTTAGACAGGATTCGTCTCTCCCGGTATTGGGAGTTGATATCGCGCTGTGTCAGAGAGCCATTACGCAAAGTCCCTGGCCAGGGCAAGCGAGATTTGCTGGTAGGTTCCAGTAGTTTCTCAGGGTGTAATGGGCTTCCCTCCGACATGACTTATACCGCTATTAGGGGACTGACGCTTGCCGCCCCCTAGGCCCGATATGCGATAGTCTTGGACGAACGGACCGGACTGTATGGAGATTGTCACATCATACTCAGTAGGAGTTCGGATGGGTTCCCTCATCGGCCTTCTTATCGACATCTACCTGGGGACCGTTACGTACAGCTAGTGCCGCTTGCGGTCTGTGGCTAAACCCACTGCCAGCGTAGTAGTCGAGTCTCTAGAGTCCCACACAGAGAGTTTCCCTACTTCAGGCGAAACGATATAGAGGTCTATGGTTTTACGACAAGGGTTCGGACGCATACGTGCGTTTACGCGCGTACGACTTTCGGACAGTTTTTACCAGTCGGCTTTGGTTTAAGCCAGTTACTGGTATCCGGTTATTGGATTTATACAGTCTAAAGTTTTTCCGTATTTTTGCGGAAAGGAGGGGCGTTCTCGTAATTGCGCGAGAAGCTTCTAGAAGATGGTGACTAAGGAGGTTTAGGTGGCATATGCAATGAATGTGATTAGTGAGTCATATGGATGATTCATCCATGTCATTAATGCATGATAAATGCTTAATGACTCATGGAGTGAATCATCACTAGATATTATCAAGCATGGTTGCTAAATTCATTTCTTATTCTTTTCTTGATAAAAAGAAATGCTTGATATATATTATCATAACTCATTATTCTCACTTCATTATTATCCTCACCTTCTCTCTCCTCAAGCTCTCCCTCTTCAAACACTAATCCTCCCCTCTCATGAGTTGAGTACAAGGATTAGTTAGACTACTTAATCCATAACCCTCTCTATATTTCACCTAGCTTCTTTGATTAGCACTTAAAGAAGTTTAGTTGCCTCAAGTTTAGATGCTAAGCTTGGAGTAAAGCTCTCGGGTGGATCGTCTACTACTTCGAGAAGGCCGAGGAGGAGGAGGAGTTCACAAAGACGAAGGACACGATTCGTTAGGTATAATCCCTAAATATAGTAGCATAGAAACTCTATGTTTTAAGTTAGCTATCGTTTAGCTTCGATTCAAGCGGTTAGTCGATGTTTGTTCACTAAACAAGTTCGTTTTGAGAAAATTCCGCCTCCCCACAAGTATCGGGGTGTTGTACATCGACTTACACTAAGTAGTGAAAGTAACACGATGGTCCCTCTAGAAGACAACAAACCTTAACTCGATTATGTGACCGTCTTGAACTGCCCTTTGAACCTTAGGGTTTGGGGCAGTACGGAGTGCCACATGTGAGGCGTTGGGTTGACCCTTCTACGGCTGGACCGTTGGTACTGAGGCATGAAGTGAATGTCTTTGAACTTAATTCATGTGTTGAGCGGTTTCGGGAAAACTTGGGTGTTGGATTGTTCGATCGGAAAGTTTAACATTTTCTATCTTATTCGGAATGTGATACAATAATTGGAATTCGCAATAAGTTTTGTGATAACTGAATGAATGTTATAAACACAGCATTTTAGTCTCACTTGATTGGTTGCCACGGAATTTTGATGTGATCAAAAGTCCGTCGTAATCACGTAGCGTACGCGGATACTCGCCGGGTAAACTTAATAGACGGCCTTGCCTCATTGCCCCGACCAAGTGACTGTAGGAGAACCCCGTCGCCGAAAGCATCCGTTCAGGTGCTCGCGGCAGCGGTGTTCCGCCTTGGTGCACTTCGTCGACGGCGTCGGGGGTGCGGCCGCCTACTAAAGTTTGCGACGAGCATTCGATCAGGATGTCGGGAATCTTGTTGAATTACTCGACTTTATATTGAAAAGTGTTTTCGATTTTAAGACTAAAATGCGGGGTTTATAATTGTTAGGCATGCGATGTCTAAGTATTTCATTTGATTAGGCATGCGATGTCTAAAGCGGTTGCGGATTCCAACTGTTGTAGTTTTACACTTACTTTTCTGTGACCGTAAGTGTAATATGTGATATCGCCGGTTTCGTTGCTATATGTCAACGACAATTGGGATGCGCATATTTACTTACGTTGATGACATGTGATGTTATGTGTTGCTGGATATGTTATATTGGATCGTCGTGTTCGAATAGCCGGGGGTTTTTATGTGAGATGAGTGTTTTCATTTTCATTCATGTAAAAACTTGTATGTAATATTCTTTTATTGGAGCACTTCCAGGTCGCGGATGATGTCACCATTTGTATATTATTTACTTTTCTGCACTAGGATAGACCCAAGGAGGGGAGCACAAGTAACCGGGTTCTGGAGTCCAGTGGGAGACCAACTCGAGGAGTCGAGTCCGGGTCTCCTAACTCTAGAATTGGTAGGGTTGCTTGCCGCTCTCGTAGGGGTCTAGGGGTGTGGGTTTGGCTATTCATCACGACCGTGGAATCCGTGTTTTATACTGGCTCGTATTTAAAACACGGACGTCCTAGTATATCCAATATTTCATATGATTCTTCTGCTGCGATATCTGTGATGTGATCATTTGATATGTTCTGTGATAAATACTGTATATAGTATATATGATATATTATATAGGCGTTACTTATGTTTTACACCCGCGCTAGCCCTGCCCCGCTCTGCCGTTAGTTACCTAACCTAACGGTGCACGAGGGGACATCGAGGCGAATGCGGATGGCATAAGTGTACGTCGTATTTATCTGTGATGTTTAGCTATTTAAATGATGGGACTTCATTAATGTGATTAATGAAATAAAAGAAACCTAAAGATGTTGTGGAATCGAATTTCAAAATAAAACAGGTAGCTACAGTTCTTGCTTTGCACAGCGGTATATATGATATATCCTGCACCTTATTCGATAAGGAAAGGACCGAGATCCCTTCACCGGGAGTGACTCCTTTAGCAATAACTGGCAGATGCTACACCCCTCGGTTTGTCTTTTGATTGCTTCTATAGTTTTTGCTTTGCATAGTGATATATATGATATATCCCGCACCTCATTCGACGAGGAAAGGGCCGACAATCCCTTCACCAGGAGTGACTCCTTTAGCAAAACTAGAAAAGCCTCAAAAGCACTCCATTTTAAAATCATTTGATTCTACGACGATATCAAGTTCATTACGCTCATGGTTTTCTGAAAACCTGCATAGCCCTCAGTCATTTCAGATAAGTACTACTTAGTATTCGTGCTACGGTAGTTTGGCATTCATCAAGGCGTAGTGTACAGTAGCTAAGTAGTATTTATCTGCTTATGCATATGATGCAGATTGGATTAGGGTATTCGTACGGCGTTGTTTGGCATTCGTCAAGGGTCGTGCGGGTGGGTTTAATTCAATCAAGAAATGTACGGGTTGAACTTGACTAGTGGACTATGGGTTGTTTGGCATTCGTCAAGGTCATAGAACACTAGGGGTAAAATATTATTGGGAATTTCAAGTGTTGAAATTTGCAATAAGATTGCATACCTTCTATGAGATAGTTGGATCCCGATACCCACTGCGAGTAATTGTTACTCCTGGGAGAGTTTTACACATTACAATTAGCCGATCAAGTAGGTGTCTAGAAAGGTGTCAACAGGGTTACGCCTCTGGGAAAACGAGGTTTACATTAATTAGGTTCGTGCGAAAGCACGGGGGACCTCCCTCAAAGTACCGACACTGGCCTGGCTGAAAGATTGGCGAAATTGTAGTGTGTAATTAATCCCGGCTAGTCTTTCCTTTTAGGGTTTGAAGGAAGATTTGATAATAAACAGTGGGAGCCATCCTGATTAGATAAAATAATAACCAATCTGATCTTGCAAGAGCGCACGCTGAGTGTTTTTTTCTCTCTCTCTCCAGGTAGCGACCATATCACGCCTTAATCAAGATAATAATACGGATCTTTGACCGAACCCGCTTGTTATACTGAGCTGGGGAACGTTGGTCCCGCTCCAACTTATAATTGTTATAAGACAGAGCAGGATATAGGGGATTATCAGAATTCCCGTGCCACCCAAACGAAGAAAGTGCATATGATGCATCTCCTTCGGGTGTGTTCATTACAAAGAACTATTTCTCAGTATCCTCCGCATCCTGGGTATATGATACCGGATCAGGATCCCAGATATGTAATCTGTTACATAGGGCTGCAAAAAGGTAGAAAAACTGAGAACGGGTGATAAGTTTCATGAGACAGAAAACGGGGCAAGTGTTGCAGCCAAGTCTGTTGGTCACTGTCACCCTGTATTACCAATACATTGATTCTGAACGAATGTTATTAGATACCGAACCTGATATACAAAATCATATCAGTCTCTTTATTAGTAAAGAAAGGATATAATTTTGTATTGTTGAATAATGTTTTGAACATTTCCTATATCAAAAGTTGATCGGTTCAGGCACGTTATCTAAAAGCATTAATGTTCTAAATCAAACTACAGTTCTTAGTATACAGAACACACACAAGAGGAAGAGTTCAGAACTGAACGATTCCCTCTTGAGGTATTGTAGACTAGGTCAGATCAATGTGACCCGACTAGCTAGAGTTACATAAAGATGCATATTTAAATTAGTTTGAATTTACATCTTGTGAAACTTGCCAGTCATGTCACAAAGATAAGATGACCATAGCTTTGTTTATTGGAAACAGAGAAAGAGTTATTAAACTCTTGGGACTGATACATGATGATGTATGTAAGGTCTCCTGTCTACACATGCCAGGACTGGTTTTTTATACTTCATTACGTTCTCTGATAATCTCTCAAGATTCAGACATATGTTCCTGTTGAAACACAAGTCCGAACCTTTTGAGATATTCACAGAATATAAGTTAGAAGTAGAGAACCAAAATATGGGTATAAGTATTATGTCCTTTGATGTGATCAAGGAGGAGAATACTTGAGCACAGAATTCTTGGACTTTTCTAAAGGAGAATGAGATTCTCTCTCAGCATTACTCCTCCGTATACACCATGGCATGATGATATATCGGGGCGGAGCAATCACACCCTATATGATATGGTGTGTTCTATGATGAGTACTACTGAGTTTCCTATTTCCTTTTGGGAGTTATGCACTTGAGAAGCTGCATACCTATTGAAAAGGGTTCAAATCAAATCAGTTGCCTACCACTTCATATGTGATATGGAAAGGGAAGAGCCCATATCTTAAGTTAGTTAAGATTTGGGGTTGTCCAGCCTATGTCTGAAAAGCAACATCCGGACAAGCTCAAGGCAAGATCTGTTATGTAGAACTGGAAATGTTCCAGCTATACAAACTGCAGCTACTGATTTGATAGAACCAAAGGATTCAGTAGATTCCAACGAACCTCTGCCTCTCCGCCGATCTAGTAGGGTTCCTCACCCACCTGAGAGTTACTTCGGTTTCTCTATGACAGTGGGAGCGAGGATTGCATCATGAGATGATGACCCAACTAGTTTCGAGCTGGCCATCAGCAGTGAGACTCTATAAGAATGGCTGGATGTTTAGCGATCTGAGATGGAATCTTAATACACCAACAAAGTATGGACTTTAGTTGCTATATCTGAAGGGTTAAATCCACATCAAGAGCAAGTATAACTTGAGAAGATTACTTGGTGTAGATGGAAAAGTTGAGACTTTCAAAGCTAGACTTGTTAAAGGTTTTCGTCATCGACCAGGCGTGGATAATGATGAAACCTTTTCCAGTGGCTATGCTTAAGTCCATCCGGATCCTACTTGCCACGGCTACATACCATGACTACGATATCTGGCGGTTGGGTGTCATGACTACTTTTCTAAAATGATGTTTTAGAAGAGAGCATCTGTAAGTACACAGCCAGAGGGCCTCGTAGACAGTGGGAGCAGCGGAAACGTGTGCAAGATGTCTTATGTTATAAAACAGGCATCGCGGAGTTGGAACATCTGTTTTGATGATTTAGTCAAAGAGTTTGACATCATCAAAATGGTAGATGAACCTTGTATAAACAAAAAGGTAGTAGGGAGTATGGTGACGATCCTCGTAGAGTACGTGGATGACAAACTCTTGATAGGGAAGGAGTTTCCTATGCTACGCTCAGTCAATCTCCGCTTATCACAAGGATTCTCCATATAGGATCAAAGTGATACCTACTAAATCCTGGGTTTTGGATCTATGTGATAGATCTAAATGGATGTTAGGATACTCACTAGTTGTAGTGAGATGGTATCAATCGATTGTTCAGTTGATAAGACTGCACATTTAATATGATATTTTTCCTACTATTATTATATAATAAAAGGTGTTTATTATAATATATGATATATATGAGGGTTTATCTGTAAAAATACAATTTTCATGTGTTTATATATTATAAATAACATTTTGTAGGAAAAAGTAAGCATATAATATCCATGTAACATTTGGCCCATTTAAATATGTTTACCTTATTAAATACCTTTGACCAATTCTTAATGGTTAAGTTAATATCTCAATATAACAAACTCTACTAAATATTATTTGTTGAGATATTGTGCAGAATTTGCAGGGCTAAAATCAAGAAAATCAAAGTTGGCAAATCAAATCTACCAAAGATATTCAAGAAACTAATTCTGGTAGAAATGTAGAAAAGATTTTCAAAGTCTAGATACTCAAAAAGATTACCAAGTGTTACAGATATGAAGCTACAAAAATTAGAGGCCATGATCTCACCAAAAGGGGGTGGATCCGCGGCCAAACCTATCCAATGGTCGCGGTTCCGCCGTGGATTTGAAGAGTTGAGATATGGGATTGTGGTGGTTAGGATCCTAACAACCAGTTTCCATATTAGGAAACTAGAGTTCTGGCTCTGTGATTATAAATAAGGACCGAGAGCCTCTTGGAAAAATCATCAAGCCGAAGAGATCACGAAGCTCCCGACGCTCACGCATCCAGGCTGATCATCGACTGTTCGACTACCTCCCTAGGAAAGATCGAGAAGCAAATCAAGTTTTGTAATCATTTTCTATGGATTAAAAGTGTAGTTGAAGGAGTTGATTAATAAAGGTAGTTTTTTTTAATTGTTTGTTTTCTTTTACATTATGTTTTCCATCTCTTTCTTTTCATCTTCTTCTCCCAACATGCGCGAGTAATTCTCCGCTTGTTAGGGTTCGTAGGATTAGGGTAGGTTAATGGGTGATGAAAATAATTAAACCCTTTTTAAGTCCTATAAAGTTTAGGAACTTTATCAAAATAATCATTAACATCCTAATCGGGCGCGCTAGCAATTCTTTGCTAGTTCCGACCGCGATTAGAGATTAGATTAATGATTGTTTTGGTAAAGGCTAGATATGAACGGAGTTCCGTGTAGAGATAAGGGTTACGAGTGGGATTCCTTTTCCCTCCAGAAACCCTAATCTACACGCATCACCGTCGTTCTAGTTCTAAATCTATTAATGGATAAAAAGGGTAACTTTTAATTAATCTTCCATAACTACTAAATCCTAACGAACCCTACAAGTCCTATTATTATATTATTTAAATCTCTAAAATAATCTAGATCTATATTTAACATTCTTGTTGAAAGTAGATCTAGAAACTTTTCACAAAATTCTTTATTCCTCCTCTCTTCCTCAAAACATCTAAAGTAAAAATAAAAGGTTCCACGTTTCCCAGAGGACGACCCGTTCTCATCTCGGTCTAGCTACACGCGACACCGTTCTGATTGCGGTTAAATTACAAAATACAAATTTTCACATCAACCAAATGGCGCCGTTGCCGGGGATACGTGCGTAATTTTTTATTTTTACTATTTGTGTTGAATTCTTAGACGAGTCATATCATTATTAACACAAAACTGCAAATTGCATATTTAACGATTTGTGCGTGAATTTTGCAAGGAGATCTGGAGTTACAGAATTGAGGAAAACAGAAGACAGAGGCATTCATCGAGATCCAGAGGAGCACAGAGGGACACAGAAAAATTTTCATCAACTGTTCCATCCACCTTGCGGCGGAACCGCGGCAACAAAGGGGAATCTGCGGCGGAAACGCGGCCTGACAAGGGGATCAAGGGTTCAAACTCCTCTGGTAAGATTCTCAACTCTTTCTCTCTCTCCTCAAATCCAATAAAATCTATTTTCTGCAGGATTCTTTGCAAAATTGCGCCGCTCAAAAATCTTTTTGCAAAAAGTTTTGTGTTTGGTTTTGTTTTGCATATTTAATACGGATTTTAAGGGGCAAAGACCAAATCAAGATTAGGTGGGGATTTCATCACCCTTCCTAAGCCCCACAAATCACAAACCGAGCATATAGAACAACCCTTCATTAATTTAAAAAATATCTAGACCAGACTCTAAGGACTGTCGAGCTCAATAGGAAAAAGACTAGTATAGGCATCGGCCGTTTATCCTAACTGACATTGCGGTGTCTAGGCTAGTGGTTTTTAATTAGGCCCGCTGTAGTGGTGGTTCCTTCCCACTTACCTGGTCGTACTTGTCCGTAAAGAGGCGGTTTGAGGTCCTATTTCTAGCCTTAGTTAGGAGCTGTCTAGAGACTGACCTAGGTAACCTTAGTTCTAGGGTTGCTTGTGCATCATAGGTGATTTGTCTTGAGTCCCACTTTTTCAAAACAAGCCAATTTTAAATCACACACACGCTGCCACTTGCACTAAACCCGCTTAGTGCATGCTCGGCTGGACACGGGATCCTAGTGCCCGTCTTGTCCGCGTTCCTGTTATCGACACCGAAGTCGGTACTTCTTCATCTTCTTTTCCCCCACCACACACCACATCGACATGATGGACGGCACTCCATCAGAGTATAACACCACGCTGCCACCGCCCGCAGGTGCGCAGAATCCACCGCGCATCTCTCTCCAAGAGAGATGCTATCCTATCCGTGGTCCTCTTCCTACTTGTCTATCTCTTCCACCACCTAACGGGGATAATTTCGAAATTAAACCCCACTACATCAATCTGCTGCCCAAATTTCACGGGCTTGAGTCAGAAGACGCGTACGTTTTCATCACCAAATTCGAAAACGTATGCGCAATGATGGGTACTTCACAATTGACTTTAGATGCTATGCGCTTACGTCTTCTCCCATTCACACTGTGCGACTTGGCAGAAAAATGGCTTTATAATACTGCCGCACACTCTATCGCTAATTGGGATGAATTCGTCGTAGCATTTCTTAAGAAGTTTTACCCAAATCATAAGACTGCACATGTTAGGAGCGAGATCAATCAGTTCACCCAGCTTTCCAATGAACCATTTTGGAAGTGCTTTGAACGTTTCAAAGATCTGCTTGTCCAATGCCCCCATCACGGGATACAAAGATGGGATTTATGTCGGATTATATATGAGGGCATTAATCCAGCGACAAAGCAGATGCTTGAAACAATGTGTCAATGCAATTTCATGTCTAAAGATGACGGTGAAGCATGGAAATATCTGGAAGATCTCGCTGAACACACGTTGCAGTGGAAAAGCGTAAGACCACCTACAACTAAGGGAGGTATTCACCAGCTCGACGTTTCCATCGCAGTAAAAGCCGAAATGGCAGCGATGCAGAAGAAACTCGACGCTATTGAGAGCAGATTCTCATCAGTCTCCCTAAATCAGGTTACGCTTCCCAAGACTGTCTGTGGTTGCTGTTCGGATCCTTCACACTTAACGGAAGAATGTCCTATGAATGCATCGTTTCAAGCTAATGCTGCTTTTCAGCAGCGACCTAGAAATGATCCTTATTCTTCCACATATAATCAAGGATGGAGGAATCATCCTAACTTTGCTTGGAATCAAAACCAACAAAGTAATTATCAAAGACCTCCTCCACAGAAACCACAACCACAGAATCAGCCCCCCTTTCAGTCACAGAATTTCCAAAATCCAGCCAACATTTCTACACCACAAGTGGCCGGTACGGACAACTCACTTGAACAAACTTTGGAGATGTTCATGAAACAATCCATGCAAAATTCGGCTGAGATAAGGTCTTCTATTGATACCCTAACGAAAAACTCCTCCTCCCATGGTGAGAGTATTAAATCAATAGAAAACCAAATCGCACAGTTAAACGCCGCAATGAGTGCGAGAGAGAAAGGGAAACTCCCATCTCAACCCCTACCGAATCCTGGCCATTCACAAAGTCATAATGTGAATGCCATTACTACGTTGAGATCGGGGAGAGTGCTGAATAACCGAGTGGGTGAGCAATTTGATGATAGTGACACATTTGATACCCCTTCTTCTTCTTCTTCTTCTCCTAATTCGTCTAGTCTCCCACCTTCGTCCGAGCCTATTCTCCGTTTTCCCCAAGGCTCAAACATTTCGCCAAATCTATCTAAGTCGATGCCCACTCCAATTTTGGGATCGAATCCGTCGCCACAGTCTTCTCCACAAACGTTGGACCCAAAACTTATTGATCGAGCTCCATTTCCAAACCGATTAAGGGCCAACCGACCTAACCCGCAAATGGAGAAGATTGTGGAAATGTTTAAGCAAGTTAGAGTGAATATTCCTCTCCTAGATGCTATTCAACAAGTCCCATCTTATGCAAGAATCCTTAAAGATTTGTGCACTAGGAAGAGAAAAACTCAAGTGCCTAAAAAGGTTTTCATGATGAGTAATGTTAGCACAGCTTTTACCCAACAAATACCAAAGAAACGTAAGGACTCCGGCTGTCCTACAATCTCTATTTCTATTGGGGGTAAAAAGATAAATCGTGCTTTACTCGATCTAGGCGCTAGCGTCAACTTGCTTCCTTATTCAGTATACGAGCAGTTAGGAATTGGAGAGTTAAAACCCGCCCATTGTACTCTCCAAATGGCAGACCGATCTATCACCAAACCTCGGGGCGAACTAGAGGATGTGTTAATTAAAGTCGGGGAATTCATATTCCCTGTGGACTTTATCGTTATAGATACACAACCTGTAGCAAACCCACGCAATCAAATCCCGGTGATACTCGGTCGACCCTTTTTGGCCACTTCCAACGCAGTAATTAATTGTAGAAATGGCTCTATGACCCTATCCTTTGGAAAGAAGTCAATTGAGCTTAATATTTACATGTTGGGAAGTGAACCCTCCGAACCCTATGCTCATGTGTGTTCTGTCGAATTAATGGATGTCGACAGCAGCGAATTTGATCAACCTCATGATACAGATTCTTTTCATATGTTGTTGTTTGACCCAACCATTTACTCTTCCACCGAGTTGTCCGGGTCAACATCTAATGAGGAACCTTATATTGAGTCTGACGATCATCCCATTTTTTCTGATGACATTATTTTTCGGGGTATCGATGAAAGCTTTGAGGAAATTTTCGCTGATGAACTCGCATTTTTACAAGACCCGGGTGTTGAAATGAATCAATTCCAAGATGAAGAAATTGGACCTCCACCCCCTCTTTTGGACAATCATGATAATGCGAGTAATCCATCATCACTATCACTGTGTCGTCTCTCCAAATTGAGACGCAATCCTTTTCCATTACACCTCTTATCACCTCCCCACTTCTTCACGTCGAAAGGTGACATGTTCTTCCACCAACCTTGGTGCTTCATTGATAAAATTTTTGAATGGTTGGTATTGACCTTCGGTCTTTGCAAAGCTTGGCATTGACCAATAACCTTGACCCCCTCGTGTGACTTTAAAAGATTAAAATTGTTTAAAGTTTGGGAGGGTGGTATATTTTGGCTCTTGAAAAGAAAATGATTTTTACAAATTTGTGAGCCTAAAATAAGTTTGAGGGAGGATTTTCACTTTCATATATTCTTGCCCCCATTAATAATTTCCTCCCAAGTCTACAGGTTTTTGAGCTTAACGGATGACATCAGTGAGGACACTGCTGTGAACAGGTTTGGGGGAGGTTTGTGCTTATTTACGCATCAATTTGCATCATACTTTGCATAAGCACAACATTTTCAAAAATTTCAAAAATTTTCTTTTATAACAAAAGAGTCGAAAGTGAAAAATTACATCCAAAAGATAGGAATAGTTTAAGAAAACCAAGAAAATTAGAAGTTTTCTTAAACGAACTAGTAATAAGTAGTTATGAGCTGTTGTCCCAAGGGTTAGTAAGATGAAGGAAGTCACTAATCTGAGGATAAAAATAAGTCTGAAAAATAGTTTCTATTCTGGAAGCCAAACATTTGAATGTTGATACCCTACTATATGCACTTACACACGTCTTGAAACTCGGGATAGTAGAGCATACCTTGAAATGCTCTTGTCTAAAAGCCAAAGTATGAAGGAAATGAAAAAAAAATGAAGAAAATATAAAAATGGTGAAAAGAAAAAAATGAACACTGGTTTTGTATCGCCAAGGCAGCAATAAAAAAATATAGCGAGGGTGCCTCTTCACCTAGTGCCCTAAGGCCAACTGGTCTGGGAGTCACTGCTAAGCCTTAGGTAGTGCAAGACGAGGAAAATATTATCACCTAATCAGCAAGCACATGAGTAATCGGTCGGTTAGTACCTCAAGAAGTATTAACGGTCGCATGAAAAGGTGTGAGCAAACCTAAGTATTCATCAAATTAAAAAGTACTAAGGTTGATGGACAAGAGTATGATAACTTGAATTGAATTCTCTGAGTGTAGGGATGTTCTATACACACACGTAGGGGTATATGATCAATGTTTGGAAGAAAGATAGGAATGAAGAATAAAGACGATGTTTTATTGAGGGATAATGTGATTTCTAGCATCTTTTCATGACAATTAAGATAGGGCTCACGACAACTGAAAAGCTAGTATTAGTTGGAAACTCTTATTTTCAAAGTCTTTCTTTTATGGTTCTTATCTTAATATGTAAATTTCACCATCTCTCTTTTATTATAGGATTTTGTGGGTGTAATTCGCTGAAAACCCTCAGGAGACAACACACCTCCTACTAGGGACACCTAGAGGTTTAACGGCTTGTTGCACATGCTCAGTGCAATCGTGTTTGCCTAGCCTACGAAAGTGTGCTTAGTTTTCTCCTTTCTTTTTCTCCTTCTCTTGAATAAACTAGTTTGCTCGGGACGATCAAACATAAGTTTGGGGGTATTTGTTCAGTTGATAAGACTGCACATTTAATATGATATTTTTCCTACTATTATTATATAATAAAAGGTGTTTATTATAATATATGATACATATGAGGGTTTATCTGTAAAAATACTATTTTCATGTGTTTATATATTATAAATAACATTTTGTAGGAAAAAGTAAGCATATAATATCCATGTAACATTTGGCCCATTTAAATATGTTCACCTTATTAAATACCTTTGACCAATTCTTAATGGTTAAGTTAATATCTCAATATAACAAACTCTACTAAATATTATTTGTTGAGATATTGTGCAGAATTTGCAGGGCTAAAATCAAGAAAATCAAAGTTAGCTAATCAAATCTACCAAAGATATTCAAGAAACTAATTCTGGTAGAAATGTAGAAAAGATTTTCAAAGTCTAGATACTCAAAAAGATTACCAAGTGTTATAGATATGAAGCTACAAAAATTAGAGGCCATGATCTCACCCAAAGGGGGTGGATCCGCGGCCAAACCTATCCAATGGTCACGGTTCCGCCATGGATTTGAAGAGTTGAGATATGGGATTGTGGTGGTTAGGATCCTAACAACTAGTTTCCATATTAGGAAACTAGAGTTCTGGCTCTGTGATTATAAATAAGGACCGAGAGCCTCTTGGAAAAATCATCAAGCCGAAGAGATCACGAAGCTCCCGACGCTCACGCATCCAGGCTGATCATCGACTGTTCGACTACCTCCCTAGGAAAAATCGAGAAGCAAATTAAGTTTTGTAATCATTTTCTATGGATTAAAAGTGTAGTTGAAGGAGTTGATTAATAAAGGTAGTTTTTTTTAATTGTTTGTTTTCTTTTACATTATGTTTTCCATCTCTTTCTTTTCA
The DNA here is from genome assembly GCA_030015575.1 of Agapanthus africanus. Lineage (NCBI taxonomy): Eukaryota > Viridiplantae > Streptophyta > Magnoliopsida > Asparagales > Amaryllidaceae > Agapanthus > Agapanthus africanus. Next base: position 138,339,995 of record CM057341.1, read on the forward strand.
TCTTCTTCTCCCAACATGCGCGAGTAATTCTCCGCTTGTTAGGGTTCGTAGGATTAGGGTAGGTTAATGGGTGATGAAAATAATTAAACCCTCTTTAAGTCCTATAAAGTTGAGGAACTTTATCAAAATAATCATTAACATCCTAATCGGGCGCGCTACCAATTCTTTGCTAGTTCCGACCGCGATTAGAGATTAGATTAATGATTGTTTTGGTAAAGGCTAGATATGAACGGAGTTCCGTGTCGAGATAAGGGTTACGAGTGGGATTCCTTTTCCCTCCAGAAACCCTAATCTACACGCATCACCGTCGTTCTAGTTCTAAATCTATTAATGGATAAAAATGGTAACTTTTAATTAATCTTCCATAACTACTAAATCCTAACGAACCCTACAAGCCCTATTATTATATTATTTAAATCTCTAAAATAATCTAGATCTATATTTAACATTCTTGTTGAAAGTAGATCTAGAAACTTTTCACAAAATTCTTTATTCCTCCTCTCTTCCTCAACACATCTAAAGTAAAAATAAAAGGTTCCACGTTTCCCAGAGGACGACCCGTACTCATCTCGGTCTAGCTACACGCGACACCGTTCTGATTGCGGTTAAACTACAAACACAAATTTTCACATCAATCATCGATCCTGGGGAGAATCACTGAAAGTGTTCCAGGATGATAAGGACGACTAAATGTCAGTCACAGGCATTATCTTTACCCTCTATCGAGGGACGGTATGTTGGAAGAGTTCCAAGCTAGATACCGTGGCACACTAGACGATAAAGGCTGGATACATCGCTACTTAAGATGCTACCAAAGAGGCTGTTTGGATGTATAATGGTTCATGAGATGAACTACGTTCCTACCATTGTGAGACAATAGAGTTGTGGCTTATGCCAAGGAACGCAGGTCCCATCAGTGATCCAGACATATTCTAAGGTAGTATCACCGGATCATGGAGATGATTGATCTTTAAGGGATCGAGGTTAGGAGAGTAGACTAAGAGGACAACACGGCGGATCCACTCGTGAAGGCCTATTCCCAGAGAGAGGCTTTTATGGGATGGTTGAGTATGAGATACTACAACCACTGCTACAGATGGCCCTAGTGCAAGTGGGAGATTGTTAGTCATATGTATGCCCTAGAGGCTATTTCTATACATAGGATGTATATTGTAGTGGATGCTGGGACATATATAGGGAGGACTTTCTTGCTCGACATGATAGTATGCTATCTGGTTATTCTTTACCTTAACGTGTATACTGAATGTCTCTCTGTTACATGTTGGTAAAGCCCTTAGGATGTCACTTGACTACCTGGACTATGATGCGGATCATACTAGTGGGGACATGGTAGTCCATAAGTACATCCTTCAAGGTCCCTAGTCGTGGTGTATCGAGACGGGGCATCGATATACCAGAGTAGACTGGCGTATAACTTCTCGACCCATACAGATGGGCGATGGATGATCCCATATCCATTGGTGTTTGACATCAGAGATGATATATGGGTGCTCAGTAGAGACTGGGTACACTGGACGGACTCGCCGAGAACTCCCAGATGGTATTATACCTTACGTCATATGGCAGTTCTCTGGTAACACTGGTACAGAGTAGTCTGTTGACCCGAGATCGTCATAGAGTCTTGTGTGGTTCCCACTGTGCTTTGATTTCCACCTTACCACGTCCAAGAGGGCGTGCAAAACGGTGGTTTTTGGGTACAGTCCCGAGTCACATGGAGGCAATGAGCGATAGGAGGGGATTCGTCTCTCCCGGTATAGGGAGTTGATGTTGCACTGTGTTCGATTGGCTATAACCGGAAATCTCTGGCCAGGGTTGCTGAGATTTACTGGTAAGTGTTACCAGTAGTTTCTCGAACTGTTATAGACCTCATATCGACATGACTTATTGAGCTATTGGAGTCTGACGTTTACCATCCCTAGGCGAGATATGCGACATATCAGACGACGAGACCGGACTGTACGGTAAGTGTTACTGGTTGGATTCACAGGAGTATGAGAGGGCTTGCTCGTCGATCTTCTGATCGCTCAATACCCGGGTGGCCGTTACGTTTAGCAGACCGCTTGCGGCTTGTGGGTGTTTGATATGATCATCACCTGCTGCCAGCGTATTGACGAGTCTTTAAAGTCCTACACAGAGGTTTCCTGGCTCAAGCGAAACGAAATAGGAGCGCATATGAGATATGTGCGGGACCGAGAATAATGCGTATATGTGATACCGTATTCTATTCTCGCGATAAATGTATCGATTGGTTGTATGCGATATAACCTAGTTATCGAATCGAGGATTGATTCGATAAGCCAATACATTGGATATTAGTCGGTTATATGCGATATGACCGGATCGTTAAATCAAGTGTTGATTTAATGATTTGATGTATAATTATATATTTGATATATTACTTTGCATTAACTAATATTGGTTCACTTTAAATGGATTTTCTCACTTGATGTGCACATTATATATGTGATATATTTTTTGTGCACTTGATTGTATCATGTTTGATGATACATGCATGTTTGTGTGTATGTTTGATTAAACCTTAGTTAAGTAAATGGTTAGGGTTTTAATTAATTAATTTATTTATTTATTCTTTTTGGAAAAGATAAAATGGTGGATTTATTTTTCTTTCTTTGCTTGAAGCTTCTTGAAGCTTCAAAGCATCTTTGAAAGTCCACCACTTTGTCTTCATCCTAAACCTAACCATTCACCTAACTATAGTTTACTCTCTACACATAATCATGGTTGACATTATGATAAGTATTGATTTATTTTCTTTTTGAAAAAAAAAACTTATGATAATATTTTCTTCTTCTTCTTCTTCTTCAAGATGAAGAAGCTTGCAACCATCAATGGTGATTTGATGAAAAGAGTGAGAAATCCAATTCTAAAGTGAACCCACCTCCTATTTCTTCATCCTCTACCTCTTGCAAAGTAGTATAGGGTGTTTTCTTCACAAGTTTCATGACTTGGTGAAGTGGGAGCTTGATCTTGTGATGCCTCGACGTAGATCATCTTCGGCATCGTAGTCGATGACCTAGCCCGCCTATTTCTCCGATGAAGCCGACACTAGAGCCCAAGATCCAATTTGTACAGCGGAAGGACGTCTACACGGAGCTATGGAGGTGGAGGACCGGATCTACAAAGGTTGTATTTCCGTTCTTTTAGTTAAGTTGTTAACTAGTTTCCTGTTTCGTCTAAAATTCTAGTTAACGATCCGTATTAGGGTTTCTCGGCACTCGTAAAATTTGAAATTGGCATGGTTGATGCCTTGTGAGACTTCATTAGCGTGCCTAGGAACCCTACACTTTCCAACGCTTAAGTTCTTCCTTTTGGTGCTTGTCCGTCCGTTCTTGGCTCTTAGCCTTAACCTCCGGTTAATTCAACCACAACCGGTCTCACTAAGGAATCACCGCTATCATGTAGGATAGGGTGCCGTAGGGAGCGGATTGTGGTTCAATTAACGGGAGTCCGAATTAAGATGTTTGGCAAGAAAAGAGTGAGAGAGATTTCCTTCTCTCAAACTTTCCTTATCCTACCCTAACAAGTGAGAAAACTACTCACCCATTACAAGAAAAAGGAAAATAAAACAAAAGGAGGAAGATAGAAAGAAAGAGGTTAGAAGATTACAACTAGCTATTTGAGACCTCACTTTGGCAAGAATCAAGCTTAAGCATCATTGTTGTTTAAGGATAAAGAAAAAGAGAACAAGAAAGAAACAAACAACAAATAACAACAACTAGATTAGCAAATGAAAAATACAAGCAATTATAATTAACAATCATAACAAGACAAGCATGGTAACAAAAAGAACTCTTTATTCATCACTTCACTCACAAAAGCTCACTACAAGGTTTTAATGGAGAAGAGATGAGAAGAGGAAGAAGAACAACAACATATATCCTAAAATCTAAATACAAGAATAAGCACCCTTGGCTTTGGCAAGTTCTGGACTATTTATAGGCAGGGAACTGGAAACCTAGGGCAACAATCTGCCATAAAATAAAATTACCAAACTAGCCCCAGAAGACGACCCACTGAAGAGTCAGCATGGCCGCAATTCCGCGGTCTAAGCATGCTTATGCCGCGGAACCGCGGCCATTATGTGGAGTTAGGCCATGAAATTTGGTGGTTTTCCCTGGTTTTTAGTACTCTTCAGTGTGGTATATGTTGTTTCTCAGAATCTCTTCACAATATTTCCAGAATTTCAGCAGAACAAAAGGTGATGTAATATGGATCTTTTGTCATGATTTTTCTTGAGCTCTGCGTAGATATGTTGGATCTTGTGTTGACATTGAGCTTTGTGCATGAAAATGATATTGATTTGCCATTTTGTCCCTTAAACTGGTGTGCGGCAACATACGAATAGAGAGCGGAGACCCGTGTTTTATCTGTGGTTGGCAGTAATCCGGAATTTGTCGTACTTTTCCATGAATTTCACTGTTTAGAGCTGAGAACCAGTATCCTGCAATTGACTAGCAAATACGGCTCAAGAGTACCTACCGATAAGCAATGTGATAAAAATTGGGCGGTATAAAAATGCAAAAATCTGATATGAACAGCGCTCTTAATTTTAAAGAGCCTCAGCGCTCCAAACATAGCGCACTGCGCTCATTGATTGGCGCTCAGCGCCAAGCGCACCACGTGTCCCTCATGTGTGCGCCACTGAACTAATAGCGCAATGCACTCATAAATTAGCGCACTGCGCTCATCATCTGGCGCTTAGCGCCAAGCGCGCTACGTGTCTCTCACGCGTGCACTATTCGGCAGAAGCGCATTGCGCTCTTTGACTGGCACAAAGCGCCAAGCGCACCACGTGCTCCTCATGTGTGCACTAATAGAACATAAATTGTTTTTTAATAAGCCCAGAGTTATGATGAATGCTCAGCATTCAATAAAAGACAGAAATACTGTCAAAACTCAAATCAATGCTTAGCATTGTTAAAAGGACCAAGCCCAAATAAATGCTCAACGGCCCAAAATAAATGTTAAACATTTTAACTTGATTGGACTTAGCCCAAGAATGGCCATAAGTCCTCAACTCAGATTAACTGAGCCCATATACTCATAAATCTTTTTGATCTTAGTCCCAAATTGGACTACAGATCTCTCAACATTGGTTCAAGAGTACATCTCTGAACTCCTCTGATATTTATCGTTGTAATCCTTCAACGTCTTCAGAGAGATGACGGGTCCCGACAACCATACATTTCATAGACTATGACGTCTTTAAACTGGACTGTAGGGTCCTTAAACCCATGGACTATGATGTCCTTAACCTCGGACTGTGGGGTCCATTTAAACCCACGGATTATGATGTCCTTAATCTCGGACTGTGGGGTCCCTTTAAACCCACGGACTATAATGTCCTTAACCTTGGACCCCCATGTCCTTAAACTGGTAATCGACCGCAATGTCCCTAAACTAAACAATAGAGCCCAAATGCTCTTTTGTTGGATCTAAATGATCCCATTAAGTTGATCTTAGTCTGAAGTGAGACTAACGCATCCTTAACATACGTTTAAGTTAATCTTAGTCTCAAATGAAACTAACGTATCCTTAAACCCAACCCCCAAACCCAAATCTAAGAAAATACGGATTTGGACTAATCCACGCCTTATGGGCGACAACATAAATTAGTCTCCGTATACAATCCACGGGCAACCAAAAATAAAACAAACACACACGACACGAAGTGACCATCTGGAGAACGAGAAAGTGGTTACCGCGATGCGGTAGCATAATTAACTGCAGGGGCTTGCGCCTGCAGGGAAGAGCGTCCCCACAATCAAAAACCCCTCAAATGAGGGGGGATCTGACGAAGTCTGCTACATCGGCCGCATCTGTCTAAACCTTCGATATACGATGCCATAAATCAACTTGGCATCTTCGGAGAGGTGGACGGATAGTATCAATTAGCATCTGCCCCCAGATTCAGGCAAGACGTCGTGTCTTCCCGGTTTCCGGCGGTAAACAACCACAACTTCCGGTGCTTCCTATCTCGAACGATCTTCAAGCCAAAGATTTGCTTTGCCGCTCCTAAATCCTTCATAGCGAATTTCTCAACCATAATCTTCTTCAAACTTTGAATCTTCTCGAAACTCGGACCCGCTACCAACATATCATCCATATACAATGATAAAATAATATAGTATCTATCCTTAAAAGTTTTAATGTAGACGAAGTGATCTGATTCACTCCGCACAAATCCCGTCTCTAATATGAACTGATCGAACTTGAGATACCACTTTCTAGAAGCTTGCTTGAGTCCATATAAACTCTTTCGCAGCTTACACACCATATTCTCCTTCCCCTTCACCTCGCGGTGGTTGCATCATATAAATCTCCTCCTCCAAATCTCCATGAAAAACACGGTCTTGACATCTAGCTACTCTAAGAGAAAATCCTCCACCGCCATAATACTAAGGATCACCAGAATAGATGTCATCTTTAGCACAGGGGAAAATCTCTTGATAGTCAATACTTTGTTTTTGTGCATATCTATTGACTACCAAACGAGCCTTGTACTGCTTCACACCATCAGCCTCATCTTTAATCATGTACACCCACCTATTAAGTAATGCTTTCCAACCCTTGGGTAGATTCACTAGGTCCCATGTATGGTTCTTCTTTAAAGATCACATCTCCTCGTTCATAACTTGCTCTCACCGCATGCTAGCACTATCGTTTGTTGCTTCTTCAAGAGATTTGGGCTCTCCCTCATCTGTGTACAAAACGAAGTCGGTCACAAGTCTTTCAAGTATCCTCCTTTATCTCGTAAATCTTCTCAGAACTGGCACATCTGGTTGCTGAACTTGGTCACCATCCCATTCTTAAACCTGATCCTTCACTGAGGCTTCATCCACATTCTGATCACTACCTGTAGGAACCTGAATGCTCTCTTGAGTTCTATCTAGCTCTACGAACTCACATACTACACCTTTCTTGGCTTGCTTTTCATCTTTGTATAAATTTTGCTCATCAAAGATGATGTTCCGGTTCCGTATTACTTTCTTACCTGTGTAATCCCATAGCCTATATCTGAACTCATCCCTACCATTTCCTATGAAAGCGCACTTCCTAGATTTGGAGTCAAGCTTACTCCTTTCCGTCTTATCAACCAAAGAATAAGCAATGCAGCCAAATACTTTTAGGTGTGAATAATCAACCAGTTTACCTGACTAATTTTCTTTCGGAATGCCTCCATCAAACGCACTTGCTGGGCTTCTATTGATCAAGAACACAGCCGCATCAACCGCTGCTGCCCATAAGAACTTTGGCACATCCGCGTCCAAAGTCATTCTCCGAACTCACTCTGTTAGTTTGCTATGCTCTCTACCATAGGTTTTAAAGTGAGGCGGAATCGATAATTTTAAAAATCTAAAGAGCAACTATAAGCAAAGAAAGGATCATGAACAACTACTACAACATGCAACAAAACAATTGAGCAGATTCTATAAGTTTAAAGAGACTACAACTATAACACCCTAGTACGGTTATATAGCATTAATTAGTATTTTAACACTTACTTTATATTTCTTTTATTTTATTCTTTTGGGTTGTGAGTGATTCGAATAGTAGTAGTAGTTATTCGATCCGAGCCACATGTGTGAAACCCAGTATGATGCTAGATTATATCTGATATTTATCAGTAAACTGAATCTATGTGAATATCTAGTATAATATATATATATATATATATATATATATATATATATATATATATATATATCATCATATATCTTTCAGTAGCCACAAGTTAATAATAAGTTATATTTTGCTAACTGACATCACATGGTTAATCTTCTCATATCTTATTTTTTGCTTTTATCCATCACGTTTAAATCTCAAGATATCTAATACCAAATATTTGTTAAATCTAAATATATATTTAAAATCCTTTTTAATCTTATGTTAGGGGGTATAATTTATTTAAATTATATTTTTATATTATGGTTTAAAAGTTTACGTATGTGAATTGTTTTCCAAAATATATATTTGATGAGTTTTTGGTGGAGATTGGTTGTAATTTGATATTATCTATATACCTTAAAACCTATAATATAATACATATAACCTAATAAACAATAATATATATATAACACATATAATTCATATAGTTTAAAATAAATTAAACCCCCTCTCTTTATTTTCCAACTCGTTTCGTCGTCAAACCGAGATCGCCGTTACTGCTGTCTCGCCGCCACGTCACATCTATCGTCGTCGAGATCATCAGATTTTTCTCGAGCAAGTTCCGATCGTATTATGCACCGTCGTGATATTGTTCCATTCGTGTGTTCGTAACCGAGGCAAGTATTTCTAAATACTTGTTGCATGCTAGTTACGGCCGGATCATATATGGCGTAACAATATTATTATTGGTTTCGTAATATTATTATTTTCTATTTGATAGATTGGTATTTTTACAAACTAGATCGACATGAGTTTAATACAAATATTGTTAAATTAATATTTACTTATATGTTGTCATACTATTATTATTATTATCATACAACTATATCTATATAATTTATACACCGTATTTATTTAACATTAATCGGTTTTATAATATACAGTGTATGCAACTTTACAATTTGTGATATGATATAATTATATCTATAAATATATATATATATATATATATATATATATATATTGTCGTAATATTTCTTATTACTGTCATTATACCGTTTATATCTATATAATCCGCATATGATTAATTAGTTTATAATCTGCATTTTATAACGTTATGCAAAATATAGTTTTAAAATATTATAGTTTACACATGAAATGTCGTCGCCAAGTGGATACGACAAATTTGGAATTTACTGTACACCTTACCTTATAAAATTTATTATAAATCATAGAAAAATCATTAGCACATGTTCTTTAGTTCGTTACGAAGCTAACTCAGAATAATATAACCCTGTAAAATATTTACTTGCAATATAATTTGTTTAAATAATGTAAACTATAAATAAAAGTACCTCTAAACTGCTGTCCAGGGAAATTCCAGCAGCAAACTTTCAACTTCGAACGTTTGTAGAAACAATCTGAGATACTTTAACTTTTAAAAATTAAAACCTTATTGAATTAGCTTTGTTTTGGTATATGACACGTCTTTTTTGGAGAACGTTTGTTATTTTTAAGTTATTTTACAAATTATTATGACGCTAAATTTCTGAACGGAACTTTCTTATGCATGGTTAATCAACATCACTTTTATAGTTATTAATCGGATTGAATATGCTATCCCTATTAATGCTATTATCTTGGTCTTATACATTATATGATTACGTTATCCATGACACGCTTGTTAACCTATATCCATTAGTGTTTACCAATTTTCGATTATACCTGTATTGCCTGCTGTATACCATGATTTGATTGGAATATGTGATTGTGAAATAGATATCTTACCTGACTGATTACATCATCCCTAACATGCATGTACACAAATTCATGACTGGTACCCTACCATCCTGTTACTATTACTATTATCATGCTCGTACCTATTGACTGTGATACTTACCGATACCAACAATCATGACTTGTTGTCCTGATAGACATGACATGTTGTATAGATAGACATAATATGTACCTGATTGTTCCTGTATTGGTATTAGGTAGACACTCTATCGATACCTGACTTGAACACGAAATCTGGGAGAAAGGGGAAATCAAGAATGTAACCAAAACGTAACTCAAAAGGATATTATTGTTTGCCGTGATTCCGGGTATGAACGGAATAACCATTGTTTATTGTACCGTGGTCCCATGGAGAATGAATAGGATATATTGTACCATGGTCCCGTGGGAAATGAACGGGATATATATTGTTGAGTTACGATGAGAATTATATTAATTGGTTTCAAATACCGTTAGGATAGATAACCTAGAAACACAGACTTTAGGATACACGTGAGATACCTATAGCCTGCTGATATATCACCTATGAGTGTTTGTTTATAATTTTACTTCATTTTTGCACATGACACCTTATAATACATTACTCTGTTTATTATTATGATATTTTTGACGCTGGGTTTTGCACGGCCCAGATACTTAACTTAGCATATGAGTATTTCGACAGGATCACCGATCAGTGAAGACCATGTCACTGATATAGCTCTTATTGATAGTTAGTTATTTCTTGAATCTTTATTACTTCCGCTACTATTTCCTGTTGTCGTTTGTGGCTATTTGGACATACTTAGAGATAGATAGTTATATTGTTATTCTTGATTACTAATTGACAGCCGTAATGTGATTATGGGAAGATATTTTCTTACCATAGGTTGCATGGTTGGATTTGTTATGTTCCCGATTTTATGTATTTTGGGAAGCGAGGCGTAACAACCTTTGTAGTATTTTCAAGTGCTCCACATTTATATTGGACTTCTTGTAGGCTTCATCCAAGAGGTGGGAACAAGCAAACATCTTGATCTCCATGGCCAAAAATAATCCACTTGGGGAATTCTTCACTTGAGCTTCTTGCTTCAACCATTGAAGTAAATTCCATCTTCATTCTTGCTAGGAAATTGAATAGAGATTTGTAATGAATAATCTCTAATAAATCTCTCCTTTTATTCTCTTTTTCTCTTTTTGTAGAGAGCTCACTTTGGATGAGAGAGAGAAGAAAAAAATTATCAACCATACAAGTAAATGGTTGAAAATATATTAGCCTAAGCTAATAATCTCTACCATTCAAATTCCTCTCTCATTCATGTGTCAAACCTCATCAAAAAATCCACATGTCATGCATAAGAGGAAGGCTTAAGTTGTGCTCATCTCATGGCACAACTTAAACTAAAAGAGAACCATTATAATTATGTAAACATAATTATCCAATTTGCATTTAAAGAGAAAATGTAAACATAAAAGAGAGTTAATTAGAAATACATAATAGTAGTAATACACATATCTAATACATATATCAATATATTAAATCAACATTTGATTTAATATACCGGCTTTCCAAAAGTCGGTTGGTATTATTTAAACGGACGATTAAAATTAGTGTATCAAATACATTATTTTAATCGAACTCCCGCGTGTATCAATATACCGCCGCTACAATATTTTGCTTAAGCTTCGAAAACCTCTGTGTGGGACTCTAAAGACTCGACAATACGTCAGCGGTAGATCTGGATCATATCCAATCGATTTGAAACACTTTCAGATCAATCTCCTCACGGGTAACATTCACAAACTGTCAGCGGTACTAGCTGCACATAACGGCTACCCAGGTATTGAACGAAAAGAATATCAACAAGCAAACTTGTCCGAACCCCTAATTAGTCTATCAGTGACAGTCTCCGTACAGTCCGGTCTCTTCGTCTAAGATATTGCATATCGAGTCTAGGGGTGAAAACCGTCAGACCCCTAATTACCCGATAAGTCGTGCTGACTGATGACTCATAACCCTTAGAGATATAAGTGATAACACTTGTCAGTTTATCTCACTTGCTGTGGCCATAGACTCCTGATTATAGTCAAGCCCTGCACAGCGCGACATCTACCCCTATACCGGGAGAGACGAATCCCTTCCAATCGCTCACTGCCTCCATATGGCTCGGGACTGCACCCAACTAAAACCTGTTTGTACGACTCAGTAGAGCCGTGGTAGGGTAGTGATCTAAGTACAGTGGGAACCACACAAGAGATTATGACGATCTTAGGTCTGCAGACTACTATGTACTCATGTCACCAGAGAACTGCTATCTGATATTGGTACAATACCACTTAGGAGTTATCAAGTGAGTTTGTCCAGTGTAACTCATCCAATGAGCATCTGTATACAATCATCGATGTCAAACACCAATAGTTATGGAATCAGCTATCGCCCTCCAACCGGGTCAGGAAACGTACACACTAGTCTAAACTGGAGTACTGATACCCAGTCTCGATACTCCTATGACTAGAGATATTTAAGAATGTGCTTATCGACTACCCAGGCCCCACTAGTATGATCTGCATCATCATCCTGGTAGTCAAGCAAAATCCTAAGGGCTTTATTTCATATCTAAACGATACGTGATAATGAATAAAACTTATCACATGAAAGATAAAGTCAAACCAGATAGCATACTATCATCTCGAGTAAGATTGTTCTCTGTAGAGGTCCTGCTTCAATTACAATAATTGCCTTAAGGGCACCTACATCCAACACACTCTAGGATCGTCATGTTCATTCTTTCAGTGATGCCATTTTGTTGTACTGTCCCCGGTACCGTTTTTAGCCAACGAATACCCTTCTACGGGCAAAACCCCTCGAACTCCTATATGCAATATTCCCCTCTATTATCGGACTTAAGGCATTTAACTTTCAGCCGCGTTTGGTTCTCCACCTGCGCAATCCAGTATTTTAAGAAACCAAACATATCGGATTTCTTCTTCATCGCGAAAACCCATGTCTTCCGGCTTGTATCGTCGATGAACATCATGATGTGTCAATTACATCTATAAGACTTCACCGAGGCTAGACCCCATACGTCCGTATGTACCATCTCCAGCTTCTTGGTTTTCTTTGCTATACCTCCAGTTTGAAATTTGAGTGTGTTTTGCTTACCGTAAACACAGCTCTCGCACACCCCAACTCCACTTTTTTCAGCCTCGAAAGAAGCTCCCTTCCTTGAAGAATTTTGATGTTCTTCTCGCCGAGGTGCCCCAATCGCCTACACCACAATGAAGTCTCCGAATTTAACTCCGAATATGTTGCCAATGCAACCGAACCTCCACTAGTCCCATCGAAGGATTACAACGAACTGCTAAACTTATCCCTAACAACCACCAACGGCCCTTTGGTAATCTTCCACTGTGAATTTCCAAATGTCGTAATAAAACCTTCGTTGTCAAGTTTTGAAAAATGTTTAGTATTTCATATCAATTATGTGAACATGAACGTGGTGTGGGTGTCGGGTTCTGTGTATGCTGGATCAAAAATTAAATAATAAAATTTTTAAAAAAGGATAATACCATTTGGCCAAGTGGAACAAAACTCTTATAAAAAAATATCTTGGGTGGAGACATTCAAAACTCATTGGCTTCAAGGGGTTGTCAATATGTCATAAGAAAAAAATATGACTAGATAATTAATTAATTAATTAATAGGCGAAGGAGACATTCAAATCTCATTGGTTTCAACTTTCAAGTGGTTGTCAATATATCGTGAGAAATATTAGTTTCCGCTGGCAAATTTGGAGATTCCATCAAGTATTATATTCAACATATTCATTAGAGAAAATACGAATAAAAATATATTAAAAAAACAAATTAAAAAGTTAGACACATAGTCGAAATAACTTCTCTGGTGAGAGAAAATGATTAGTTTCTCATTCTTTGATAATCAACGGAGTGTATCTGTTAGTGTATGGTGCTACGATCGCAACATTTGCGGACTGTGGCGGAAACGTAGAATAAAAATTTCTAAATATGGTACCACAAACTATAAACCAAGGTCATTCATAAACTAGCAATTGTAAAACACCAAGAGAGCAACAACAAACTATTCTAGAAAGGACTTGGAGTAGTCCATTGGTGGGGTTTGAAGTAGCCCATGAGAAGATCCGGGGGTCTCCCATTTATGAGGGGGTGGCTAATTTATCTCACATATTATCTCAAAAAGCAACAAACTATTGTAGGGCTTCTATGAGCTACAACTTTTGTAGCGTGTCCACACTCAAGTAGAAGACCCAAGCTAAGCACTAAGGTGTAGAGATCGAGCTTGATTTACGAACGCCTTGCCGAATATGATCTACTTCGAAAGCATCTCAACTTAAACTTCAGCTTCACCAAAGAGCACTTCTTTGCGGAGCAACTTACTCTCACAATTTGCTAAAAAAAAGAAAAAGAGGAAGTAGAGGATGCCCCTTTTTTTCTTTTTAATAAGATGGGGATGGATATGTTAGAAACGAACAATGGCAGACACCTGAAGGTGTAATCATACACTTCAGAAGTCTGGAAAACTCAAGATCAGACGTCTGGAAACTACATGAGAAACGTCAGAGCGGAGGCAGATGTCTGCAGGAGCCACAAAACCCAATCCAGAGCCTGAGAAGACGTCTGGCCAGGTATGGTTCAGACGTCTGTCTTCTGGAGATAAAGATTTAACAGAGCGTAGGAAGACGTCTGCCCAAGTGTGGGTCGACGTCTGTCGACGGGATTTTCTGATGCGAACGAAAATTACCAAATTTAGTTTTGTTCTTGTTTAATATAAAATTAGGGTTTGCCTATTTAAAGGAACCCCTCGTATGTATTATTTAAAAATCAGCCAATTAAGAGATATCATTGTATGAGAGGATGACGGCTAGGGCCAGAGAACTTTGAGAGAAAATTCTTAAGGTTTGCTCGTGTAAATTGATTCGAAAATTATAGTGGAGACTTTGCAGATTCCACTCTGTCGGGGACTAACCATATGGTGGGTGGGGAACCTCGTTAACAAATCTTTTTCCTCTCTGAGTTTTGATTTACTATTTTATTCTCGCATATTTATATTGTTCTTTCATCGTTTAATTGTGTAATTTTGTTTGCGTGATTTGGATGTTGTCGTGAACATTGTTCCGTGTTTTGATCTCTCCCCGTCAATCCCCAACAAGTGGTATCAGAGCTGGAGTTGCGTTTATCTGATCCCAACAACTGGTATCAGAGTAAGGGTTAAGGGAACCTAGGGTTCTTCAAATCTACGATCTAGGTCAATGGTGGATAACGACAACTACGTTCTCTTCCACACTTTCTTAGATCGTCGTTTTGAAGGCATTGGTTCAGTTCAAGGAAGAAGTCAAGTTTTCTACAACAGAGACGAATGATGTCGGAGAATAAAGCAAGGATTGAAAAGTTTAATGGTTAGAATTTTGGTTGGTGGCGCATGCAAATGGATGACTACTTATATCAAAGGACATGTTTCTTCCGTTTCTTGGAGAAAAGCCTGAGAAGATGGCTGATGAGACGGGGAATCTTTTGGATAGGAAAGCCCTGGCAACAATTTAGTTGTCGTTGACTTCACAAGTGGCCTTTAATATCTCGAAAGAGAAAACAACCAAGGCGCTAATGACGACGTTAGCGGAATTGTATGAGAAGCCTTCTACATCAAACAAAATCTTCCTGATGAAGAAGCTTTTCAACATGAAGATGGCTGAAAACGGTTTGGTGACGGAGCACCTGAATAAGTTCAATAGCGTGACAAGCCAACTCGAATCGGTGGAAATCGTTTTTGAAGATGAGATTCGAGCACTTCAATTGCTCTGTTCATTGCCGGAGAGTTGGGAGAACCTAGTAATGGCAGTTAGCAACTCGATCTTGGGGACTCTTACGGTTAATAATGCAGTGAGTTGCATATTAAACGATGAGATGCGGAAAAAGGCCGGGAGTGGGAATTCGGGAATTTTCGCACTTTCGGTGGAGAATCGCGGTAGAACGATGGAAAAGGGGAAATGGAAGAAAGGCAAGTCTAAAAGTTGAGAAAAATCTCAAGGAAAAATCAAAGGTGCGTGTTGGAATCGTGGGAAGAAGGGTTACAGGAAAAGTGATTGTAAAGCTCCAAAGAAAGACTCGAATAAGAAGGCGGATGGAAAAAAAGCTAACGTGGTGTGTACATAAGTACATGGGGAACAAGGTCTTTATTTATCGACGAGCGAGAACACAAAGGCGGATACTTGGTTTCTAGATTCGGGGGCATCCTTCCATTGCATTTCGGAGTGACATCACTTCAGCGAGTATGTTCAGAATGACCTTGGGCATATGACGGTAGAAGACGGTCGGCCGTGTAAGATCGTTGGAAAAGGGACGATCATCTTGCAACCGTCAGGAGGCGGTCAATTAAAATTAAAGAATTCTCGTCATATTCCAGATTTGAAGAAATGCCTGATTTCTACTTGTCAGCTTAAAATGTATGCACTTACCAATGAACAGTAGCTCAGTTGGTATGGCATTTCACCTCTTAAGGACAATGAGTTCGAACCCCAGAAGGCGAAGTGGCTACAAATTATTATTTTTGAGGCAAATACGTGGATCTCTTGGGTGCATGCGTGCTTGGGTAAGGCTTATATGAAAAGTTCAGTGGTCAGAATTTTTGTTGGTGGTGCATGCAGATGGAGGACTACTTATATCAAAGGACTCGTTTCTTCCGTTTCTTAGAGAAAAGCCTGAGAAGATGGCCAATGAGGCGGGGAATCTTTTGGATAGGAAACCCCTGACAACAATTTAGTTGTCGTTGACTTCACAAGTGGCCTTTAATATCTCGAAAGAGAAAACAACCAAGACGCTAATGACGACGTTAGTGGAATTGTATGAGAAACCTTCTACATCAAACAAAATCTTCCTAATGAAGAAACTTTTCAACATGAAGATGGCTGAAAACGGTTTGGTGACGGAGCACCTAAATAAGTTCAATAGCGTGACAAGCCAACTCGAATCGGTGGAAATCGTTTTTGAAGATGAGATTCGAGCACTTCAATTGCTCTGTTCATTACCGGAGAGTTGGGAGAACCTAGTAATGGCAGTTAGCAACTCGATCTTGGGGACTTTCACGGTTAATGATGTAGTGAGTTGCATATTAAACGATGAGATGCGGAAAAAAGTCGGGAGTGGGAATTCGGGAATTTTCGCGCTTTCGGTGGAGAATCGCAGTAGAACGATGGAAAAGGGGAAAGGGAAGAAAGGCAAGTCTAAAAGTTGAGAAAAATCTCAAGGAAAAATCCAATGTGCATGTTGGAATCGTGGGAAGAAGGGTCACAGGAAAAGTGATTGTAAAGCTCCAAAGAAAGACTCGAATAAGAAGGCGGATGGAAAAAAAAGCTAACGTGGTGTGTACACAAGAACATGGGGAACAAGGTCTTTATTTATCGGCGAGCGAGAACACAAAGGCGGATACTTAGTTTCTAGATTCGGGAGCATCCTTCCATTGCATTTCGGAGTGACATCACTTCAGCGAGTATGTTCAGGATGACCTTGGGCATGTGACGGTAGAAGACGATCGGCCGTGTAAGATCGTTGGAAAGGGGACGATCATCTTGCAACCGTCAGGAGGCGGTCAATTAAAATTAAAGAATGCTCGTCATATTCCAGATTTGAAGAAGAGCCTGATTTCTACTAGTCAGCTTAAAATGCATGCACTTACCAATGAGCAGTAGCTCAGTTGGTATGGCATTTCACCTCCTAAGGACAATGAGTTCGAACCCCAGGAGGCGAAGTGGCTACAAATTAATGTTTTTAAGGCAAATACGTGGATCTCTTGGGGGCATGCGTGCTTGGGTAAGGCTTATCGCCCCCCCCCCCCCCCCCCCAGTCAGCTTAAAATGCATGCACTTATCAATGAGCAGTAGCTCAGTTGGTATGGCATTTCACCTCCTGAGAACAATGAGTTCGAACCCCAGGAGACGAAGTGGCTACAAATTAATGTTTTTAAGGCAAATACGTGGATCTCTTGGGGGCATGCGTGCTTGGGTAAGGCTTATCCCCCCCCCCCCCCTCCCCTGCACCCACACACACAAAATTTGCAGACGCATGTTATGCTAAATTTCAATACATTAAGATTGATATATGGATGATCACTTGGATCTAAAATAGAAACACATTATTGATTAATTAAGTCTATCTAACATCATGATCATGATTATGGAGCAGGGTTAATAAATAATATGATTACATGCATACACACCTACACCTGTGTGTTAATTTATTGTTTTAATCTAAAAAAGATTGACGTTTATTTCTTTTTGCTAATTATTACTCATATGACCTTGTCAAATTTTTAAGTTTAAAATATGCCTTTTCATATGAGCCCGGCAAAATAAAAAACTCTCTAAAATATATTACCTTGAAAAGAAAACAAGTACAAACATATATAGAACTTTTATTTAACTCTAATACTCATGACAGCGAGTTTCTTTTACCTACAAAGAAAACGGAGTAGTATATATATTGAGAGTACATGAATTTGCTATAACGACAGGTCACACGACAACACATTATTTTAGTGATCCATATGTATCTATGTGTTACAGAAAAAAGATTCATGAAGGATCCGGCTGTGGGCACATAAGCTCCAAACGATGAAGACAAGAAGGTTCATGGGTTAAAGTTGGCAAGAGATCCGTCTCTGAAGCTATGAAACGCATTCACAGTCCGTTTTTTCCAATTTGCAAATCCAAGAATCGGTTATATCAGATGTAAAACATAGGGATGTGAAATAAGGAATAGGACACCGCCATGTGCCCCGCTATTGGAGAAAATTAGTATATGGACGCTGTGTAGTTTTGCATTGACACACGAGCATCGCATTTGTTTTATTGATCCATGTGGTTGAGTATTATTTTATACTCATGATAAATATAATAAACCTTAATGTTCTTATCATTCACCATCACAAGTTGAATTTTTTAAATCCTCGAGATTGTTTATAAAATCCCCTCACTTTCCATGCACACTTCTCCACAATTTTGCCCACGAAGACTTTTGGGACCAAACCCGAATTTTAAGGAGGTTAGAAAGTGCTTATTTATGTTCCTTAAATTAAACCAACACGATGCATCTATTTTTATAAACACACAAGAGATCACATAGAGGTTTTAATTTAATCCTTTTCACTTGTTGAGTTTGCATAGAGACCATGAATATGTCAAAGCCTAGGTTGGGGGGCAAGGTTGCCATCATCACCGGCGCCGCCAGCGGCATTGGCCAGGCCTCCGCCAGGCTCTTCGCCGCCAGCGGCGCCTCCGTCGTCATCGCCGACATCCAAGACCAGCTGGGCATTGCTGTCGCAGCCTCTATTGGCCACGACAAATGTGTCTACAGGCACTGCGACGTGACAGACGAGAAACAGGTCAAGGCGACGGTAGATTACACGGTGTCCGCCTACGGACGCCTGGACATCATGTACAGCAACGCAGGCGTGCTCGGGTCGCACACCAGCATCACAGGCCTCGACCTGCCGGAACTTAACCGGATCATGGCCGTCAACGTCGGAGGCTCGGTAGCTGCGGTCAAACACGGGGCCCTTGCTATGATCGCCGGACGAATCCGCGGGTCCATAGTCTGCACAGCCAGCGTCGCGGCCCATCGTGCCGGGCTTGGACCTGCAGCCTACACCATATCCAAACACGCATTGTTGGGCCTAGTTAAGGCTGCAGCAGGCGAATACGGATCCAACGGGATACGGGTCAACTGCGTGTCGCCTTTTGGTGTGGCTACACCATTGGCTTGTGGGCTCAATGGAATGAGCCCAGAGGCGGTTGAGTCGCTGTCTTGTGCCATAGCCAACTTGAAGGGTGTGGTGCTCAAACCGTGCCATATTGCCGAGGCCGCGCTGTTCTTGGCTTCCGATGAGTCGGCGTTCATCAGCGGGCATGACCTTGTTGTTGATGGAGCTACTACTGTTTTTAACTCCCTTGCTTGGTTGGGAAAATGATTTATATATGGATTTATTATCGTTAAGCTGGGGTAAGTTTTGAACTTCTTGTTGTGGTTGTTTGCTGAAAATGATTTAATGTTGATGGGTAGTGGAGTGTTAAATATTATGCCAGTTGATTTAATGTTATTTTTCCGTCTGCTGCTGTCTTGATTGGTCTTCTTTCTTTCTTGGGCACTGGCAAGCCTTAATCTAAACACACAACACATCCACATCCACGCATATCATGCATAAGCACAACACACACGTAATCAGGGGACCCACAAATTAGCCCCGAAAGCGTTAATTTTTGTACACTCTCCCTCTGAAGTTTAAGTTTCTGGGGTTCGAACTCACAGTCTTCCCAAAAGAGGAAGTGATCATACAAATTGAGCTGATGGTCATTGGTTCTTGACTGTGGGTTTCTCTGTTTATGTTATGATCCATGGCGATTCTTCATAAATGATTTTATGAGACTCATGTTTGCAATTTAAATCCGGTAAAATGCTGAATAATCCCTCAAAGTTTCATCCTTGTGATACTTATATTTATTATTGATTTTTTCATTTCACTTAAATACCCTAAACTATTAATTGTTAACGGTTTGCTGAACCCGTATTAGAATTTTCCCCAAAATCTTCCCATGCTCATACCATGTGATTGCTGATCAATTAATAAATAACTTTATAAAAATTATACTTACCCAAAATTATTTTTCTCCGTCCAAAGTAAATGTAACTAGGGTTCCTCCTCTCTCACCTCTTCTCAAAAGTTAGGGAAACCCCTGACTCTTTCAAATCAAAGCAAAAGGAGGATCTCTTCAAACATTTATCACAAAATTGATGAATCTACAATTTCCGAACAATAATCATCGCATATTTAGGGCCTAGATTTACAACTAGAAACTGGTGAAATAGCAAAAAGTTGTAAATAAATTTTTTGTTTCTTTCTTTCTTTCTTTCTTTAACCCCATTCCCATGTTTGCTAAAATAAAAGGCATAGAGGTCATTGTACCTTTTCATTTAACTCCATATGGATGTAAAGTGCAAGTTTGGACTTCAGAGTATTTTTGTGCAGTGAAATAAATAATAAGGTATATAAGTAGGAGGAGGGTGAATCTTTGGAGGATTATATAGCAATTTACCCGTTAAGCGTTTCTTTACCTTCCGGGATGAATTCCAATCACAATCTATTCAAGTGACAAAACACTGGGACCCACATCACCTAATGGGGCCCATGGTGTTTGTCTCTTTGGTAAATTGTGGTAGGATTTCAAACCCGGTAGGTTGAGCGTTTTATTTGGAGAGGGACGAGGGAGGCAAGATGGATGGTTGGTGGTGGTTTCAGGGTGGACAGGGATATTTTCAGTTTTCAATTTTAAAGATCTTGAGAAATAAATGGATAGATTTTTCTCACTTCTTCAATTCTGTGGTGCCATCTATTGATGAAATGATCTAAGTTTTGGAAGTTTGCATTATAAAAACAATGATAACATAGAAAGTTCGGAATATTTTGAAAATCGCTACTGTTATATCTCAAACTCAAGGACCGCGCTATGTTCTCGTTCCCTCTTTTTCAATGAAAATTCGTAATATATATATATATATATATATATATATATATATAAGATTAATGGAGAAAAGAGCCCATAGGAGGGGATTTCCTTCTATGACGTGGAAAAAATACAACCTCCACCATTTTTTCCGACGATCGGAACCCATCATGATCATCGTTATCATCTAAGATGTGTGTACACCAAATTTCATGTGATTCCACAACTTTTTCACCGTTGATTTAGTGGGTTCAAAATTAACGTTTTACCGACAACAGAACTTTTTACATTGCTAAATCAACGGTGAAAAAGTTGTAGAATCACATGAAATTTGTTATACCCACATCTTAGATGATAACGATGAAGATGATAGGGGCCGATCGTCAAAAAAATTGGTGGAGGTTATATTTTTTCCACGCCATATGAGGAAATTTCCTTCTATGGCTTCTTTTCTCCATTATTCTCTCTCTATATATATAAAAAGAGAATAATGGAGAAAAGATGCCATAGGAAGGAATTTCCTCCTATGGCGTCGAAAAAATACCCCCTCCCTCATTTTTTTTAGACGATCGGCATCCCATCATCTTCTTCGTTATCATCTAAGATGTGGGTACACCAAATTTCATGTAATTCTACAACTTTTTCACCGTTGATTTAGCAATGTAAAAAGTTTTATTGTCGGTAAACCGTTAATTTTGAACACACTAAATCAACGGTGAAAGAGTTGTAGAATCATATGAAAATTGATGTACCCACATCTTAGATGATAACGATGAAGATGGTGGGTGCCGATCGTCGGAAAAAATGAGAATGGGTGTAATTTTTCGACGCCACAGGAGGAAATTCCCTCCTATGACCTCTTTCTGCCGTTACCGCCCTTCATGAAATATATAACACCCCCATCCCTCTCTCTTTATCCAAGTGCTCCTAAAAAAAATTGGGGAAAGGATAAAAACGGCAAAAAACAAACTTGCACGTATCTTCATGAACCTTTTGTTATTTATACCTTATATCTATTTTATTTTAAGCCTTTAATTATTGTTTATCATGTTTTAATTTAATACTGTAAATCATTGCATACAGATAAAGATGAAACTAAACTGTTCAATCTAAAATATGTAGAAAAATTAATATGTTAGTGAAATCTAATTCTAAATAGAATTCACAATCCTCTTGGAGATTATGTTAGGATTCATTTCTTAAATATAATAATTCTTCTAAGCAGTTTCGAATAGTATTTTCAAAATCCAATTGCTATACAGCCCGTATTTGTCGATATGTGAACTCCATCCTTTTAATGAATTTATGGTAAGTAGATAAAGAATCGATCCGGGTCATATAAAGTTTAGTTTCATTCCATATCCCATACTAACAATAATAGGAGGAAGCATATTGCTTGAGTTATATAAGAGGGCAGAATAATTAAAGATTGTAAAAATTGGATTGAGGCAATCATGGCAAATGAATTATATAAGAGGGCAGAATAATTAAAGATTTCAAAATTCAATTTACATCCGCCGCGGAATAACATATACAATGAAAAAGTAACCACGGGGCTTTAAATTTCTATGTAACCGAAGTACCAAACAACATGTTTTAAATGGAACAGCACGTGATGATACTCAATATTGACGATCTCCAAGATCAGGACACGTGGCAGGTGACGTATCCCAGAACTCAGAAGAAAGGGCCCGCAGGGACCGACCAGGCCACCCTGTACCCGACCTGCAAACACAAGCTGACCCTCCTCAGGGCCCCCTGCAAATTGGCCTCCTCGGCCCCGTAGCTCGCGCCGAGCTGCCACAAGACCTAGACTCCTCGGCCTCCTCGCTCGTCTCGAGCTCCAGGCCGAGACCGTCTTCCTCGGCCCTCCGACCAACTCCACCACTCACAGGCGTAACCGCCGCTCCGCGAATCTCGCCATGCGCAAATTCTACGCCAGCAACATCCCACGTTCCACGCCATCACGATCCCCATTAATGGGCGATCCGCTCTCTACGCGGGCGTGACGTCGGGAGCGTAACTGCCGGCAAGATTCTCGCGCCTGCTACTGCGTGCCACCACTATTATATAAACCCCCATCACAGAGGGGTCAAGTGAGCCATTCTTTACTCTTCTAAGCCGTTACTCTGCTCGGATCTCGTCACTAACTTGATCGTCGGAGGGTCCTTGGTGGTACCAAACCACCCCGGGACTTCTTTGCAGGTACTCGGCACCAAACTCTTCATACCACCTCTTCCACCAAAACCCATTGAGACCCATACGCAACAGAAGATAACCATCTAAGTCCACCGGGAGATCAACGGAAGACAACATCTGACGGAGACCCGAAAAGGACCTCCATCAGTTAGCGCCGTCTGTGGGAATCAACTCCACAAAACACAAAGTTGGCCTTCCTATCTCCGCCCAAATGGCAAACAGCCACCCTGAAGATCCCGATACCAGCCGCCGCCCTCCACTCACCGAAGGCGGGGATGAGCCTCCTCCAATGACCATCATCAACGCCCTCGCAGGCCGGATAGATCGGCTACAATCCCTTGTGGAGGCCCTCGTCCGCGTCCAAACGGCCAGGCCTGGGCCCCAGACCGTCGCTCCACCGCCTCCAGAAGTCTCTGCCCCTGTCTGGACGGCTGACCACCAGCAGGCTGCGCCCCCTGGCCACCGATCTCTCGAGCCGGTACTCCCTGAGGCCTGCTGGGCGCCCTAGGGCTCCACGCCAAGATCCGCCGCCAGAACACCTCGCCTTGAGCCTCCTCACGACCCTTATCCCCTTAAGGAGATGTCAGTCACCTCGTCTATCCACAGGCGTGGTCGACACCGCCACCCCCAGCGGGGCCGCACAGAAGGGGTCCGCCCCGGCGACTCGAGAGCCACCTCGCCCCGGGACCTGAGGCACCTCATCGAGAGGAACCGGGGCCGCTCCCAGACGCAGGTCACCCGCAGCGGAGGCCAGGGATCCCAAGGCGCCGATTCCTCGGGATACCACGGTCGGCTCGACTCCCTCGAGATGAAAATCGAGGGCATGCGCCGGGAGGCTCACCTCTCGAGCGACGGAGCTAAGTACGCCTCCGACTCGCTCACAAAGCCGTTCACCGAGGAGTTGCTCGCCATCCACGTCTCCTCGCGCAACAAGCCCCAAAGGTCTCTCTGTTCAACGGGAAAACCGCCCCGAAGGACCATTTGGACGCTTTCACCACGGGGATGAGCTTCCAGGACCACTCCGACGCCGCCCAGTGCAGGGCCTTTCCGGCCACCCTTATCCGTGCAGGTCGGGACTGGTTCCGGGGGCTCGAGCCCCGCTCGATTTCAACCTTCGACGAGCTGGCTACTCAGTTCCTTGGCCATTTCGTTGGGAACCGTCGACAGAAGCGCACGGTCGACTACCTCTTCACGGTTAAGAGTGGGGACAAGGAAACGTTCAAGGCCTACATTACCCGTTTCTACAACTCCCTTCTTGAGGTGCCCGAGCACCAGGACGAGACCGTCATCACGGCGCTTAGATCTGGTCTGAGGCACAAGGAATGGTTACGCTCCTTCGCGCTTGCACAACCTAAGACCATGGCTGAGGTCAAGACGTGGACCGAGCGCGAGGTTCAGCTGGAATCCGAGGTGAACGCTAACCTTCCCTGGGCAGAACGGTCTGACAAGAAGAAGAGGGCTCGGGAGGAGAGGCCGGAGCGTCAGCAGCCCTACCACTCGAAGTTCCAGGAGTATACCCCCCTCAACGTCTCCCTCGCAGTATTGCTGGAGGAGGCCCAGAACGAGGAGTTCTTCAAGTTTCCTCCGATCCCGCGTCAGGCCGCGAAGCGAACCCGGGGCCCCTACCGCGCTTTCCACCGGGTACCGGGCCACGCCACAGAGGATTGTGGGCAACTCAGGGACTACATCGAAGAGCTTATCTGATCTGGGTACCTCGCCGCATACTTGAGAGACAAACGACATGCTGACTGCGAGCAAGAGCAGCATCGCCCTCCCGCCGACCTGACCATCGGTCAGATCATGCTCGTTTCAGCAGACGGCCAGCCCGAAACTCAAGGAGCCCCATACCCTGTGCTGGGCGCGGGGGCCAACAGTCCTTCAGGGAGCTCGGGTCGAGCCGATAAAGTCATCTACTATCTTGTACTTTTCTTTTAGAGCGATGTAAACTCATCCTAGGATCTATTGTTAATGTAATAAAGATCAAGGGAACATTGCGAAAAAGAAAGAAAAGCTTTGTTTATTCAAAAGGTATTATGGGCTCCTCAGCCATACACGCAAAAAGAAAAGAAAATTACAACAGTGGGGGAAGGGGGTGCAACGAGCACTGCTCGTGGTACTCGGTAAAGATCTCCGCTAGCCGGGGCCTCGCAAGGTCCAACCTTTGTCCCCGGTTCCCCCCACGCACGTCGATCCCAAGCCTCAGCTCGTAGCATTCGTGGACGAGCGCCTCTGAGCGGGTCAGCCGGTTCGCGGAGATCAGGCTGAAACGCCTCAAAGACCGCAGCTTGCCCACGGCCTCGTCATAGAGCTGCTCAGACAGGGGGTTGTAAAGCCCCGGCGACGCCCTCTAGATGGAGTACATCAATAGTTGCAGCAGGGAGGAGTGTCGGGGGAGTAGCCGGCCGAAGTGGTCCTCAATGCTCCCATAGACCAGCTGCACCGTGTCCTCGGTGCAATTCTGGTCGTAAAGATACACGTCTTCAAAGTGAATGATGTCGGGGATGGTAAACGGGAAGTCTTCCATTTTCAACGACCTGTTTATGAAGGATGGAAGGACAGGTACTTCTTCGGCCTTAAATATCCCACTGCGCAGCTCAACAGTCGCCCGCTTTCACCCAAAGGGTCGCTGCCACGCGGCGGGCGTCAAGCCTTCTCTGATGGAATTGAAACGACGCGCCCCTAGCGCTTTGCCTCCCCCCGCATTCAATGCACATGCTACGCGCACTTTTGCCTCGACCGTTCCTATTCCCCATGCTTACAGCTGGACGATCGGCCTACACCTCACCATGATTCAACCCAGCACCTACCCTGCTCGGTCACCCCTGGCGGGTAGCTTCCCTACCGCAACGCCAGGGATCAGAAAGCCCTCCCAGAGGCAGTCGAGCCCGAGAATCTCTCGCTCGGCTATCCCCAGCGGGCGGCTTCCCTGCCACAACGCCGGGGATCAAAAAGCCCTCCCAGAGGCAGTCGAGCCCGAGGATCTCTCGCTCGGCTATCCTTCAGGACAAAAGCCCTCGCCAAGAGGCACCGGACAGTAACCCTGACCGGCCAAGGGTCCTTGGTAGGCTTCTACAGCCCCTCCCGCGCTAAAGACCAAAGTCCTCCCAGAGGCAGTCGAGTCCTTGCTCGGCTATCCCCGGGTGGTAGCTTCCTACCACAACCGACAGGGATCAAAGTCCACGCCAAGAGGCACTGGGCAGTAACCCTGCTAGGTCCCCGTCCTGAAGGATCAAAGCCCTCGCAAGAGGCAACCGAGCAGCTACCCTGCTCGGTCATCTCTGGCTGGTATCTCCCTACCCATGACGCCAGGGATCGAAGCCCTCGCAAGAGGCATCCGAGCGGCTACCCTGCTCGGTCGTCCAAGGTTGGTAGTTTCCTACCCGTGACGCCAGAGATCAAAGCCCTCGCAAGAGGCAACCGAGCAGCTACCCTGCTCGGTTATCTCCGGCTGGTAGCTCCCTACCCATGACGCCAGGGATCGAAGCCCTTGCAAGAGGCATCCGAGCGGCTACCCCGCTCGGTCGTCCCAGGCTGGTAGTTGCCTACCCGTGATGCCAGAGATCAAAGCCCTCGCCAAGAGGCAACCGCGCAGCTCCACTGCCCGATCATCCTTAGCGGGTTTCTTACAGCCCCTCCAGCGCTAAGGATCGAAGCCTTCGCAAGAGGCAACCGAGCAGCTACCCTGCTTGGTCAACTCCGGCTGGTGGTCGCCTACTGATTAGTAGAGTTTTTGCGTGCTAAGTTTATTACCGCAATCAAGACGGTTTCGCTTGTAGCTAGCCGGTTGAGTACGGGTCGTCCGCAGGGAGATGGGAATCTTTTTCTATGTGTTTTAACGAGTTAAGTCCAAATGTCCAGGTTTGTTTTTAGATTACTTATGTGCTAAAATGATATATAAAGAGAGCTTGTTAGGGTTAGTATTAGGTTAGTTTGAGTTAGGAGTCGCTCACTTCTTTCATTGCCGCTCTTAATATCGGTGTTACGGTAATCGGCAACAACGGGGATTAGCACGACTAGGAAGGAACTTGCGAGTATAAGCTAGGCTTTCCAACGCATAAGTTCTTCCTTTTGGTGCTTGTCCGTCCGTTCTTGGCTCTTAGCCTTAACCTCCGGTTAATTCAACCACAACCGGTCTCACTAAGGAATCACCGCTATCATGTAGGATAGGGTGCCGTAGGGAGCGGATTGTGGTTCAATTAATGGGAGTCCGAATTAAGATGTTGGGCAAGAAAAGAGTGAGAGAGATTTTCTTCTCTCAAACTTTTCTTATCCTACCCAGCAAGTATGAAAACTACTCACCCATTATAAGGACAAGAAAATAAAACAAATGAGGAAGATAGAAAGAAAGAGGTTAGAAAATTACAACTAGCTATTTGAGACCTCACCTTGGCAAGGATCAAGCTTAAGCATCATAGTTGTTTAAAGGATAAAGAAAAAGAGAACAAGAAAGAAACAAACAACAAATAACAACAACTAGATTAGCAAATGAAAAATACAAGCTAATATAATTAACAATTACAAAAAGATAAGCATGGTAAGAACAAGAACTCCTTTATTCATTCTTCACTCACAAAATCTCACTACAAGTTTTAATGGAGAAGAGATGAGAGGAGGAAGAAGAATAACACATGTATTCTAAAATCTAAATACAAGAATATGGACCCTTGGCTTTGGCAAGTTCTGGACTATTTATAGGCAAGGAACTGGAAACCTAGGGCAAGAATCTGGCTCCACATAAAATGACCAAACTGCCCCTAAAAACCTACCAACTGCCGACCCCGTACGGCCGCGGTTCCGCGGCCTAAGCATGCTTAGGCCACGGTTCCGCGGCCATAGTAGGGAGTTGGGCCTTCAGTTTTGGTGAGTTTCCCCTGTTTGTTGTTGTCTGCGGTGCGGTATATGTCTTTTCTCAAAAACTCTTCACAATTTTTCCAGAATTTCAGCAGATCAAAAGGTGATTTGATGTGGATCTTTTGTCATGATTTTCTCGAGCTCCGCGTAGATATGTTGGATCATGTGTTGACATTGAGCTTTGTGCATGAACATGACATCGATTTTCCATTTTGTCCTGATTGATCGTAAAATTCGAGACTGTGTAAGTAAATCAACTCAAATGATCCCTGATAACGGTTTCATTTGATTGTAATATTTTCTTGTTTGTGTAAATCGAATAAAGCGAATAAGTTTCTATGTGTCGGTAATATTGAATAAAATTCACAATCAAAGAATTATATTTGACCGCAATCAATTACGGTGTCGATTGTAGATCGTAAGCGAGTGTGGATCGTCCATAGGGATTGTGCGATTCGTTTTTATATTTGATTTATTTGAATTGAAAATTTAATCGAAAAGAAAAGAAAACATGATTCAAGATTTTATCGATTGATTCAGGTGTCACTAATCTAATCAAGAATCAAGAAATGATAAACAATCGAGAATCAGGTTTCGATGATATTTCTAACCAAATGTCAAGAATCTAAATGAGGCTCGTAGGAATCGATCGGATCTATAGACGTGATGTAATCTCAAGATTTCGTGTTCTTGTCCTTCGAAGGATTGATACTAGATCGATGATGATCGACGAGAGTTAGGGCTTTCTTGATGAAACTAGGGTTTATCATTTAACCCTTGTTCTTTCGTTGATATCATTCACATTCTAGCCTCTAGCAATTTCAAGAAACGATCGTAACTCCCCAATCTCGAGCGATATCAATCAAGAAAGCATCGCAACGAATTGGGTTGTCGATTCTTGAACTTGCTAGGGTTTACAAAACTCGTAGGACTCAAGAATCGATTTAAGATATATTAAATCATCATTCTATTGATCGTCTCGACTCCTCGACGAGCGGAGTATTACTCAAACATCACAACAAGAATTACAACTAGAAATTTAGATTGAATCATGATGTAAGAATTTAAAGAAAACAAGATAAAAGAATATCACATTTTATTTATATCAACAATTTGATTACAGTCGCTCAAGAACTATAAGAGGAAGAACTAAATTGTCGACTTGGCTTCGCTCGGCTCCGTGAGTCGCGGGTTGGCTTGGACCACTTGCTGTGTTGAAGAACGGCTCGGCTCCTAAAAGGTTGCAAGGCTTCTTGCTTGATGGGGTACTCGGGATCTTGGCTTTTGATTGGAATTAGGGTTAGGGTTTCACACAAGTCCTCTCACTAGACTTGTGGAAGAAGATGAAGAAAGAGATAGAATGGCTCTAGTTTGATACTAGAATTGGGTAAAGATCATTTTTTTAACCCTAGGTCTAGGCTTCTATTTATAGACTTCCCAAACCCTAGGTCTAGGTTTGAAATTACAATTCACTCCAAAAGTTTGTTGAAGAGTTTCTAGAAAGAGTTTGTTAGGAGCTAGCTTAGGTTTTAAGCTAGGATTAATTAAGCTTAGAAAACCCTAGTTTGCTGATCTGGCAGAAACCTCTGGATTCTTCTGGAACTTGAAGTACATTTCTGAACTGTAGGAGTTGAGGTAAGAATTGTGCAGCAAAATTTGGTGGATGACGTGGCAAGACGGCCGCGGAACCGCGGCGCAAGCAGGCTCCGGCCGCGGTTCCGCGGCCATGTAGGCTCCTTGGGGCTTGGGCTCTTTGCAGTGGTCTTGGGTTTACATTTGGGACTTTCTTTGATATGTTGATTTTTGTTTTGCCTTTTGGATTGGTACCAGAACTGAAATCATTGAGTTGGCGTAATGTTTTGATCAGCACCATGTAAATTTTGGCCTTTCTTCTGGATTTTCCTGCACAGATCTCAAAACAAGTGTTGCGCAATATAGAGATAATGCGATGCCATGAAATGCGGTCAATTTCCTGTATAGTGCCGGTTTTATGGTCTAACACATGTAATCTGATATTTTGCTACTGTTTTGCTAATATGTGAAATATGAATGCCGAACACTTCTATATGAGTGCAAATGATAGGGAAATTGCCGTGTTAAAAATACAATATTTTCGACTAATCAAATTCCCCCAAACTTAATTTCGATCGTCTCGAGCGAACTTTTATTAAAAAGATAAGGAGAAAATAAAGAAAGAGAAAAAACTAACTAGCACACTTTCGTAGGCAACACGATTGCACTGAGCACGTGCAACAAGCCTTTAAACCTCTAGGTGTCCCTAGTAGGAGGAGTGTTGTCTCCTGAGGGTTTTTAGCGGATTGCACCTACAAAATCCAATAATAAAAGAAAGATCATGAATATTACATTTAAAGAAAAGAGTTGTAAAAGAAAAGCTTCGAAAATTAGGGTTTCCAACTAAGTTAGCTTTTCGGTTGTCATGAGCCCTATCTTAATGGTCATGAAAAGATGTTAGAAATCACGTCCTCCCTCAATAAAACATCGTCTTATTCTTCATTCCTATCTTTCTTCCAAACATCGATCATATAACCCTGCGTGTGTGTAAAGGACATCCCTACACCCGGAGAATTCAATTCAAGCTATCATACTCTTGCCCATCAGCCTCAGTACTTTTTAATTAATGAATATTTAGACGGAGTTGCTCACACACTTTCATGCGACCGTTAATACTTCTTGAGGTACTAACCGACCGATTACTCATGTGCTTGCTTACTTGGCGTATTTTTCTCGTCTTGCACCACCTCAGGCATAGCAATGACTCCCAGACCAGTTGGCCTTAGGGCACTAGGTGAAGAGGCACCCTCGCTATAAATTTTTATTGCCCTCGGTGATAACAAAACCAGTGTCCATTTTTCTCACCGCTTTATATTTTTTTATTCATTTTTTTCTTTTTATTTCCTTCATACTTTTGGTTTTAAGACAAGAGCATTTCAAGGTATCCTCTACTATCCCAGGCTTCAAGACGTGTGTAAGTGCGAATAGCAAGGTATCAACGTTCAAAATGTTTGGCTTCCAGAATAGAAACTATTTTTCAGACTTATTTTTATCCTCAGATTAGTGACGTCCTTCATCTTACTAACCCTTGGGACAACGGCTCATAACTACTTATTACTAGTTCGTATAAGAAAACTTCTAATTTTCTTGGTTTTCTTAAATTTTTCTAATCTCATGGATGTAATTTTTCACTATCTAAACTTTTATTATCTTATTTATATACAAAAACGTGTAAATATTAAAATTATTTTTATACTTGAAAATTTTTAAATTTTTATGGGTTTTGAAATTTTTCAAATTTTTATAGATTTTTAAAGAAATGCTTTGTGCTTATGCAAATGATATGCAAATGATGCAAAAATAAGCGCAAACCTCCCCCAAACTTGTT
The DNA here is from genome assembly GCA_030015575.1 of Agapanthus africanus. Taxonomy (NCBI): domain Eukaryota; kingdom Viridiplantae; phylum Streptophyta; class Magnoliopsida; order Asparagales; family Amaryllidaceae; genus Agapanthus; species Agapanthus africanus. The sequence goes on from CM057341.1 coordinate 138,371,399, forward strand.
TTCAACAGTGTCCTCACTGTTGCCAACTGCTATACCTACAAAACCTGTAAGCCTGGAAGGAATTATTAGTGGGGGCAAAATATATAAGTGAAGAACTTCCTCCAAACTTACTCTTTTCACTCACCTCCATTCAAAAGATGATGCAGTGATATACTGGATATGAAGGTGAGACGGAGGAATTTTAATCAAAATAAACTGGCTCTTGTAAGAACAAGAGCTCCTCCGTGAGGTCAGTGGAAAAATACGGCTTTAGTCTATGTCCATTTACTTTGAAAAAGGTGCCGTTTTAAATATTTTCTATTTCTACTGCCCCGTGCGGGTATACAGACCGCACAATAAAAGGTTCCTTCCATCGAGATCGGAGCTTACCCGTGTGAAGGTGTAATCGTGAATCATAAAGAAGGACTTGTTGACCAGGTGAAAATGTTTTCCTCAAAATATTTTTATCGTGAAAAACCTTAGTCCTATTCTTTGTGATTATAGCGTTATCATAAGCTTCATCGCGGAGTTCGCTTACCTCATTTAGTTGCAGCTTCCGAAAATTGCAAGCTAAGTTTAGATCAAAATTTATTTCTTTAATGGCCCACAATGCTTTATGCTCTATCTCGACAGGTAAGTGGCATGCTTTTCCAAACACTATCCTATATGGAGACATCCCTAGGTCGGTCTTATATGCAGTTCGGAATGCCCAAAGAGCATCCGTCAGTTTGGTCGACCAGTCTTTTCTATTTTTAGCAACAGTTTTCTCCAGGATAAGTTTGATTTGTCTGTTTGAGATTTCAGCATGCCCGCTTGTTTGGGGATGATATGGTGTAGAAAGTCGGTTTGAGTATTTCCGCATCAGAGTCTCGAAAGACCTGTTGCAAAAATGTGTCCCATTATCGCTAATAATAGCGCGTGGGTGTCCAAATCGCGAGAAGATATTCTCTTTCAAGAACTTAATGCCAACTTTCTTGTCATTAGTGCGACATGGAATGGCTTCTACCCACTTTGAGACATAATCAACCGCCAGCAATATGTACAAATTCCCAAAGGAGTTGGGAAAAGGACCCATAAAATCTATGCCCCAAACATCGAATATTTCAACAACCAAAATGGGTTGCTGAGGTATTTCATTCCTCTGGGAGATTCTACCCGTGTACTGACATTGTGTATAGGTTTTGCAATGGTCAAATGCGTCCTTAAATAAGGTCGGCCAATAAAATCCACATTGCAAAACCTTCTCCGCTGTCTTTCTAGGACCGAAGTGACCCCAACAGGCCTGATCATGACAAAAAGAAAGAACACTCTTGAACTCTTCATTCGGGACACACCGGCGAATGATCTGATCAGGACAATATTTAAACAAATAGGGCTCGTCCCAGTAAAAGTGTTTTACTTGGGATAGAAAACGGTATTTGTCCTGTTTTGACCAATCGCTGGGTATCAGTCCCGTGGCATGATAGTTCACAATATCCCTGAACCATGGTTCATTGGATACGCTCAAGAGTTGTTCGTCAGGGAACGAATCATTGATCGGCAGGGACACAGGGGAAGAAATGATGCGTGAAAGATGGTCAGCTACTACGTTTTCACATCATTTCTTATCTTTGATAACAAGATCAAATTCTTGTAATAGTAGGATCCAACGTATTAGTCGACCTTTTGCATCTTTCTTCGCCAGAAGATGTTTTAAAGCGGAATGGTCAGTATACACAACTATAGGTGAGCCAATTAAGTAAGGCCTGAATTTTACTAATGCAAATACAACCGCTAAAAGTTCTTTTTCTGTGGTTGTATAATTGATTTGCGCATCATTCAGGGTCTTACTTGCATAGTATATCACGTGTGGCATCTTTTCGATGTGCTGTCCTAAGACTGCACCTACTGCAAAATCAGATGCGTCACACATCAGCTCAAAGGGGTAGTCCCAGTTTGGTGATGATAAAACGGGGGATGAAGTGAGTGAGTGTTTAAGTGAGTCGAAAGCTGTCTCGCAGTGCGAATCAAAATGGAAGGTCGTATCCTTGGCCAGGAGAAGAGTTAAAGGTCTAGCAATTTTGCTAAAGTCCTTAATGAATCTCCTATAAAAGCCCGCATGGCCAAGGAAAGAGCGAATATCTTTGACGCTTTTGGGATGAGGGAGATTTTGAATGACATTGTTCCCCTCCGAATGGCGGCGCGACTGACGTCTTGCCCGAGATTCGGGGCAGATGCTAATTGGTGCTATCCGTCCACCTCTCCGAAGATGCCAAGTTGATTTATGGCACTGTACATCGAAGGTCTGAACGGATGCGTCCGATGTAGCAGACTTCGTCAGATTCCCCCTCGCTTGAGGGGTTTTTTGATTGTGGGGACGCTCTTCACTGCAGGAGCAAGCCCCTGCAGTTAATTACGCTACCGCGTCGCGGTAACAACTTTCTCCTTCTCCAGATGGTCGCTTCGTGTCGTGTGTATTTGTTTTATGTTTTGTTGCCCGTGGATTGTTTACGGAGACCGAGTTATGTCGTCGCCCGTAGGGCGTGGACTAGTCCAAATCCGTATTATCTTAGATTTGGGTTTGGGGGTTTGGTTTGAGGATACGTTAGCCATATTTGAGGCCAAGATCAACTCAAACGTTTGTTAAGGATACGTTAGTCTGACCTGAGACTAAGATCAACTTAACGGTATCGTTTAGATCCGACAAAAGAGCAATGGGCTCCATTGTTCCAATTTAAGGACATAGTGGTCCATTTAATGTATGGCCATCGGGACCCGTCACCTCTCTGACGACGTTGAAGGATTACAACGACATATGTCAGAGGAGTTCAGAGATGTACCCTTGGACCAGAGTTAATTGGGGGGATCTATAGTCCAGTTTGGGACTAAAGTTTGTTTGAAAGGTTTAAGGATACGTTATCCGTATTTGAAGCTAAGATCAACTTAAACGGGATCGTTTAGATCCGACAAAAGAGCGTTTGGGCTCTATTGTTCCAGTTTAGGGACATAGCGGTCCATCGCTAGTTTAAGGACATTGCGGTCCAATGTTAGTTTTAAGACATCTCGGTCAAGGTTAAGGACGTCGTAGTCCATGGGTTTAAGGACCCCACAGTCCATTGTTAGTTTTAAGACATATCGGTCAAGGTTAGGGACGTCGTAGTCCATGGGTTTAAGGACCCCACAGTCCATTGTTAGTTTTAAGACATCTCGGTCAAGGTTAAGGACGTCGTAGTCCATGGGTTTAAGGACCCCACAGTCCATTGTTAGTTTTAAGACATCTCGGTCAAGGTTAAGGACATCGTAGTCCATGGGTTTATGGACCCCACAGTCCGTTGTTAGTTTTAAGACATCTCGGTCAAGGTTAAGGACGTCGTAGTCCATGGGTTTAAGGACCCCACAGTCCGTTGTTAGTTTTAATACATCTCGGTCAAGGTTAAGGACGTCGCAGTCCATGGGTTTAAGGACCCCACAGTCCGTTGTTAGTTTTAAGACATCTCGGTCAAGGTTAAGGACGTCGTAGTCCGTGGGTTTAAGGACCCCACAGTCCATCGTTAGTTTTAAGACATCTCGGTCAAGGTTAAGGACGTCGTAGTCCATGGGTTTAAGGACCCCATAGTCCGTTGTTAGTTTTAAGACATCTCGGTCAAGGTTAAGGACGTCGTAGTCCATGGGTTTAAGGACCCCACAGTCCGTTGTTAGTTTTAAGACATCTCGGTCAAGGTTAAGGACGTCGTAGTCCATGGGTTTAAGGACCCCACAGTCCATGGTTAGTTTTAAGACATCTCGGTCAAGGTTGTTAGTTTTAAGACATCTCGGTCAAGGTTAAGGACGTCGTAGTCCATGGGTTTAAGGACCCCACAGTCCGTTGTTAGTTTTAAGACATCTCGGTCAAGGTTAAGGACGTCGTAGTCCATGGGTTTAAGGACCCCACAGTCCGTTGTTAGTTTTAAGACATCTCGGTCAAGGTTAAGGACGTCGTAGTCCGTGGGTTTAAGGACCCCACAGTCCGTTGTTAGTTTTAAGACATCTTGGTCAAGGTTAAGGACGTCGTGGTCCGTGGGTTTAAGGACCCCACAGTCCATCATTAGTTTTAAGACATCTCGGTCAAGGTTAAGGACGTCGTAGTCTATGGGTTTAAGGACCCCACAGTCCGTTGTTAGTTTTAAGACATCTCGGTCAAGGTTAAGGACGTCGTAGTCCATGGGTTTAAGGACCCCACAGTCCGTTATTAGTTTTAAGACATCTCGGTCAAGGTTAAGGATGTCATAGTCCATGGGTTTAAGGACCCCACAGTCCGTTGTTAGTTTTAAGACATCTCGGTCAAGGTTAAGGACGTCGTAGTCCATGGGTTTAAGGACCCCACAGTCCGTTGTTAGTTTTAAGACATCTCGGTCAAGGTTAAGGACGTCGTAGTCCGTGGGTTTAAGGACCCCACAGTCCGTTGTTAGTTTTAAGACATCTCGGTCAAGGTTAAGGACGTCGTAGTCCGTGGATTTAAGGACCCCACAGTCCATTGTTAGTTTTAAGACATCTCGGTCAAGGTTAAGGACGTCGTAGTCCGTGGGTTTAAGGACCCCACAGTCCATTGTTAGATTTAAGACATCTCGGTCAAGGTTAAGGACGTCGTAGTCCATGGGTTTAAGGACCACACAGTCCGTTGTTAGTTTTAAGACATCTCGGTCAAGGTTAAGGACGTCGTAGTCCATGGGTTTAAGGACCCCACAGTCTGTATCAATGCGTGGTCATCGGGACCCGTCAACTCTTTGAAGACGTTGAGGGATTACAATGCCGAGTATCAAAGGAGTGAAGAGATGTACCCTGGAACCGGAGTGGATTAAATAGTCTTTGGCCCAATTTGGGATCAAGACCAATTAATTATGTTATGAGCCCATTAGCCCAGTTAATTACGAATTGAGGACTTATGGCCATCTTGGGCTAAGTCCAATCAGGTCTGGAATATTGGCTTCCTGTTGGTCCCTTGAAGGAGAGGCTTTGCCTCTGACCATTTAGCCAATTGGACCAATGCCTAGTGTTAAACACTAGAGACCAATCAGTGTTGAACATTGGGAATGAGATTGATAAGTTAGTGTTTTAACACTAAAAGATAGTTGGTGTTAAATACCAGCAACAAGGCTTTCAGATTAGTGTTGAACACTAAAACAGACCAGTGTTAAGCACTGGCAACAGAAGTCCCAAACTAGTGTTGAATACTAAGGTAATCAGTGTTAAACACTGCAAATATAGTTCTTTGCTTAGTGTTGAACACTAAGGCCAAACAATGTTTTATCACTGAATTCAGGGGTTCCATTTTAGTGTTAAACACTAAGGCAAGAGGGTTCACGTGGCAACACGTGAGAGCGCCCTCCCTTCATTTGTTCTTCTGAGACTATTGCATCTTTTAGAGCATCACGTGTTATCACGTGATGGGTGTTCAAACGCTTGTGTGTTAAAGCTTTTGTCAAGGGTCACATGGGTCACGTGAGGCACTGCCTCAAAGGGGCTTTCTGTAGATCTTTTGGGGGGGTCACGTGGTGACACGTGACCCTACCTCTATGTATGTTGTTTAGAAGATCTGTTAATCTTTCTCAGGAATTAAATTCCTCGTAGGGTTGAACCCTGACAATAATTTCAGAGGAATTAAATTCCTACTTCCTTTTGACGATTTATACTCTGAATTTTCTGTAGGAATTAAATTCCTCATATATGTGAAGAACTGAATAGGGTTAAACCCTAATAAAAGCTTTAAGGAATTAAACTCCCACTCTCTGTTAAAGAATTATGATTAAGGGAATTAAATTCCCGTTGTTTCAACAGAACTAAGTTCTTAATTAGGGTTAAACCCTGTTTTCTTTTTGTTCTGAAGAAATTAAATTCCCATAACACAGGGTCAAGCCCTAATTTTATTTTAAAGGAATTAAATTCCTATAGTTCTGTGAGAATTAAATTCTTGTGCTTCCATCCCCTCTCTATGTTTTGGATCTGCATGGCAGGATCTCAACCCATTGAGAATTAAATTCTCAACTTCAAGGGGAGATATGCACTTTACAGATCCTCTATCAAAGAGAGAAGAAATATGTCCTTCTGTTTTATATCAGAGTTAAACTCTGTTGTTAAAAAAAACCTTCCCTTTCTTACCTAGGGTTTTCTTTTGCAGAAGATCCAAATTCCTCTAACGTATCAAGCTTTCTCTCTTTTCTTCCCTCTGCGTATATTTCCTCTCTCTCCCTTCTTTTGTGTCTCTTGGCTCCTATTTATAGGAGAAGCAGCCGAGCCAATTAGTTTTTGATGAATCTTTCATTGAGAGATTTGATTTGCATCCATCATTCGTTTTGGACCTTTGGATTATTAGGTGAATTTTATTCACCGTTGGATTTTAAATCCAGAGATTCTCCTTTGTTATTTCGGTTAGATTTTAAGGGGAAATCTTTCCAAATTCGAGATTTTCCTATAGATAGATGATATTTAATCACCTTTAAATCTTTAATTCAATCGGTTCTTTTGGAAAGATTTGAGAAGTCCTTTCTCAGAATTTAATTCTGTTAACAAATGGGCTTTGAAGTCGGTCACGTGTGGCCACGTGACCCTTGGTCACGTGTAGGCACGTGACCCCCTTGGAACGAGCCTTCCTCTTTCTTTTTGCGCTCTGTCTTCTGGTTGCTGCTTAACCGTCACGTGCCACCACGTGACCCCTGGTCACGTGTGAGCATGTGACCCCTGGTCACGTGTGAGCACGTGACCCTCGTCTGGACTCTTTTTCTTGATTTAACCGGAGAACAAGTCTGTTGCTTTCGAGTATCACGTGCTAACACGTGACCCTGGTCACGTGGGAGCACGTGACCTCTTCTGAAGCCTTTTCCTTGATTTGATCAGGGAACCGGTTTGCCTTTGAAGCCGCTTTTAATTGTCACGTGCCAACACGTGACCCAGGTCACGTGGGAACACGTGACCCTTTCTGAAGCCCTTTTCTTTGATGCAGTCGGGAAGCTGAATTTGCCTTGCTGATGCTTTTAGATGTCACGTGCCAACACGTGACTGCTGGTCACGTGTAAGCACGCGACCCTTTTCTGAAGCCTTTTCCATAAGCTTTTCTGATTTTAAATCAGGAAACAAATGCCCCCACAGCGTTGTTCTCACGTGTCCGCACGTGAGTGCAACGCTGTCACCTTTTGTGACCGTTGGATTCCTCTAGGGATTTGGGGAGATGAAACATTTCCATCACCTCCTATAAATGTTCATGTCCCTTCCGAAGAGTCTTCACTTTGCTCATCTCCTTCCTTTGAGAACTTTTTCTAAGAATTTAATTCTTTTCTTCTAGAGCTTAGTTCTCTGCCTTGAAACATTTTTCAGAGTTTAACTCTGTCCAGGTGACCCTTTTTTCCTCAGGTAATGTTCTTGGACAAACAGCGAACTTCCACATTCCTTTGGATTTTAAATCCAAAACAAGGGTTTTTACCCTTTTTTAACAAGGAACCCATTTTTCTTCAAGTTTTTCCATAAGAACATGAAACCGCCTAATCTTCGAACTGTAGATCTCTTAGGGTTTAGATGATCTTTAGGGAGATGATGATGGCGTTTCAACTCCATGGAATTTAATTCCATCCAAAAATGTTTCTGGGAACTTAATTCCCTTTTCTTAATAAGGAATTTAATTCCAATGAAGAACTCAGTTTCTTCACACGGAGGCTTCTTGGGGTTTCCTCGTCATTCTATGATTAGTGAAGAAGAAGTGGGTTTGTAATAAATCGTCCTGATTTTTATTTCAGGTATCATGGACGCTCATTTGTATAATCTCAACGAAATCATTTCCTACGGGAATATTCGTGCGCTGGGCCGTAGTCATAATCAGGAGTTCACCAACGCTCAGTGTGCTGAGATTATGAGCCGCTTTGATGAGTACAACCATCGGCTACTCCCCCGTCGCTCTTCTCTTCTGAGGCTCATCGTGCTGGCGATTTGGGAGGCGCTTCCTCTCTTTTGCGCCGGTGTGCCACTCAGGGCATTGGACGTTGCCGAGGATAAGATACATTCGGTGTATCTGATGAGTCTGATCTCGAAGAGAAGGCGTGACAACCTCATTGATCTTTTGTACCAGGCGTTTCAGCAGTCGGCCATACTTGCCGCCTACCGGAGGGTGGAGGACATCCGCGAGGACCCCGACGCTTGCGATCGCGAGAGAAAACATGCTCGGGTGGTTCGAAATGCTTGGAGGATCTTGGACAAGGTCAAGCTTGAGTTTCTCAATCCGTGCCCCGCGCCTGAGGTCTTGCTGTTGTAATCGTTTTATTTTCATTTTGTATGAACCTTTTTAAAGCATGAATGATAAACTTATTGTGTCCTTTTGTGTTTGCATGCCCCCCTCCCTTTTTTTTGGAATTTTGTCGTTCATTTTTTTTTGTTGATGTGTGCAAGGCATTGTTTCATTTCTTAGTACGCACCAAGCATGGTGCTCACGTGCTCCACACGTGAGGGGCCTTTTATGGGGCTATTCAATTTTTCATGCCACATTTCTGTGCATGGCATTGGATGCAGAGAAGGCGCCTTGGAAATCGTTCCTTTTCCTGATTTCCAATGTCTTCCTTTATTTGGGCCTTGGAAGGGTTCCATCATGCAATTTTCTCTCGCGCGCAGCATTTAATGCTCCCCTTTATAGTCTTGAGGCCATAGCCTATTTCCTCCTCACAGAGAAATTTATTCCCATATTGACGTGATTTAATTTGAGGAGTAGCTGTGTGCCATGGACTGCAACCGCCCACACGCTCGTCGACAGCCATGGGAAGTGCCTATCGAGGAGATGATCCCCCGCTTTGCTGCTCGGTTGGTGGATCCACTTCTTACCGACGACGAATGCGACTCAGCAATGTACGAACTCTTGATTTGTAGGGGGTCCCCCCTCCCGATGGGTTCCCTCTGGCTCCGGATGATTCTCACGGCCGTGCTTGCCGACATCCCTCCTCACCCGGCAGAGATGACCCTGGCGATGCTTGACGCGGCTGAAGAAAAGCTCGAGGGCTTTCATGAAGCGCGCCTGATTACTCAGGCTTTAAAGGATTGCTCAATTCATCTGCTGAGCCAGATAAAGGCCCGGCGAGCTATTATGTCTGCTTTCGCGGACGAACATGGCGCCAATCGATGGGGAGCGACTCCTCGTGAGAACCGTCGTTTTGATGTGCTGGAGAAAGCAGAGAGAGAGATTGAGAATTTTGTCCTCTGCTTCATTAACCCCTGTGCCGTTGATCCCGTGTTTGGTGACCTTTTCTCATTAGCGTAGAACATTTTTAAATTAGTCCCTCCTTTTCTATGTTTTGTGCCGAACTTCTATGTAGGCTTGGTACTAGTATGTATGTTTCCGCTTGTATAAATAAACTTTGTATTCTTCTCATGAGAACTTTCTTTAATTGCAAATGCTATCACCACTTTCCTGCGCATCAGACCTTTTTGGGCATTATGAATGTTCATGCGATTGCAAATGTTATTATATATTTTTTTGAATACTCATATGATTGCGAATGCATGCTTGAAATATGTCGGAAATCTTTCTTGCTGCCTTTCACGTCAGGTGATGTGAGCGCGTTTTAAATCGATTATCCCTATCGACTGGAAGCCCATTTATACGGTCTTGTAAATGTCTTGTTTCCAAGGCTGCGGTCACGAAAGCGAGCTTACGTGGCCTGATAGAGCGACACGTAGCGAACATATTGTTGTGCGAGAAGAAGGCTCGGCCGTAAATTTTCGGATAGGGAGTTGGCTTCTAAGGCGCTGAGCGAGCTTCAGGCCAGCTTCACAGCCAAGGCCAACAAGGCATATGAACTCTGGCGAGTGCTCCAGGAGTCCGTAAAAGAGGTGGTGGCTCTCGATAAGGCTGCCACGTTCACTCGTGAGAGGGTCGAGGCTCATAAAGCCACCGAGAAAGAGCTCGAAGCTCGGCTTGCTTCGTATCAGGCTCAGCAAGCTCAGGCGGAGGCTCGTCTTCTGGAGATCTTGCGTCACGAAGCCATGGCTCAGCAACAGAACGATACGCTGGTAAAATTACTGCATCGCCCGCCGGCTTGAGGACTTGTATCTTTTCCCCCTTTTTTTTGTACATACTCATGGATGAGAGCATCTTCCTTTTTTTGTTTCTTTCATGAATTGTACTTTGTATCCATTTTGATTTATGAATAAAAGATACATTTTTCTTTTCAATGGTGTGTCCCCTTTTTATTGAATGTATTCTGCGGATACTCTATCTTGATTTCCTTGCAGGACAGCGATGGCTCAGGATTCAGGGTTAAGATCTGCCCCCTAAGACTTTTGCATTTTATGAGACACGAGGGTCTCATAAAGAGTTTTTCTCCCTACAGGTCGAGAGGATCCCATAGGTGTAAGTCCTTCTTAAGAATCGTGAAGATTCTTAAGCGGATTTTCCCTTGAGAGTCGTAAGGATCTCACAAGACAGTTTCCTTCTTCCTTACAGGTCGTGAAGGCCTGCAAGTGCTGGATGTGGTCGCCCTTGTCCGTGTTTCACGGGGCCAGGGGCTGCTCCAGGTATCGTAGTTTAAAGACGTCGCGGTCAAGGTTAAGGACCTCATAGTCCGTGGATTTAAGGACTCCACAGTCCGATGTTAGTTTTAAGACATCACGGTCAAGGTTAAGGACCTCATAGTCCGTGGATTTAGGGACTCCACAGTCCGATGTTAGTTTTAAGACATCACGGGCAAGGTTAAGGACCTCATAGTCCGTGGATTTAGGGACTCCACAGTCCGATGTTTGGTTGCAGGGACCCGCCACCTCTTTGAAGACGTTGAGAAATTACAACGCCAGGTATCAAAGGAGTGAAGAGATGTACCCTTAAACCAGGACAGAATCCGTATGGAATCGGGGTGGTTGATCGTTAGTTTTAAGACATCGCGGTCGAGGTTAAGGACATCATAGTCCGTGGATTTTAAGGACTCCACAGTCCGGTATTTGCTCTGGATGCTTCACACGGGTTCACTGCCGTGCGTGGCGAGGACCAGGCTCCGCTCTGGGCGTTTTCCGTGGGGTCAAAGAGTTACGTTATCCGTGTTCCACGTAACCAGGAATTTTGCACTAGATGCTTCATACGGGTTCACTGCCGTGCTCGGCGAGGACTAGGCTCCGCTCTGGATGCTTCACACGGGTTCACTGCCGTGCTCTGCGAGGACCAGGATCCGCTCTGGACGTTTTCCACGGGGTCAAAGAGTGACGTTATCCGCGTTCCACGTAACCAGGAATTGTGCACTAGATGCTTCACACGGGTTCGCTGCCGTGCTCGGCGAGGACTAGGCTCCGCTCTGGATGCTTCACACGGGTTCACTGCCATGCTCTGCGAGGACCAGGATTCGCTCTGGACGTTTTCCACGGGGTCAAAGAGTGACGTTATCCGCGTTCCACGTAACCAGGAATTTTGCACTAGATGCTTCACACGGGTTCACTGCCGTGCTCGGCAAGGACTAGGCTCCTCTCTGGATGCTTCACACGGGTTCACTGCCGTGCTCTGCGAGGACCAGGATCCGCTCTGGACGTTTTCCATGGGGTCAAAGAGTGACGTTATCCGCGTTCCACGTAACCAGGAATTTTGCACTAGATGCTTCACACGGGTTCACTGCCGTGCTCGGCGAGGACTAGGCTCCGCTCTGGACGTTTTCCACGGGGTCAAAAAGTGACGTTATCCGCGTTCCACGTAACCAGGAATTTTGCTGATTGTATCCGCATTTCACGGGATGGAGGTTTGACTGTTGGCGATATGTATACCACCGAGCCATGGAACTGGGAGTTGTCGCTGTTCCGCTTAGCTTGAAGTTGTGTCCGTCGTTACGGGACGAATGTTGGGATGATCTCTAGGTCGCTTGTGGCCCGTCGAGACTTAGCTTCTTTCTTTGGTGAAACCTGGGGGGGGAAGTATGTTCCCTTTTTGTTTACGCCCTTGAATTGTGTACAGGGTGTGATGGAACATCACCTGTAGGGCATAAATTTTATTTTTATTTTATTTCTTTTTCCGCGATGCTCTATCGTTTCAGCTTTTATATCGCGAAGGTCGCGATTGCCCCATCATTTCGGCTATTTTTCGCGGTGCCCAATCATTTTGGCTATTTATTTATTCTCTACTCGCTGCTTTTTATTGCGAGTTGCCCCATCATTTCGGCTATTTTTCACGCCTTCATTTTTACTAGCCGCTTTTTATTGCAAGTTGCCCCATCATTTCGGCTATTTCGTAGGCATGTGTGGCCTGTTAGCTTTTTCGCCGCAAGCTTGGATTTTAGATACCGATTTCGGCATCAGCACCGCTACAACTGGGATGTTGCCAGGAGCGAATCATCATTTGCCTCTGTCGATGTTGAACAAAGGGGGCTTAGTAAACAGGGTTAAGGGTCCTGTCGACCAAGGCTTTTGACTTCATGAGCCGTAAGGGTCTCACAAAAGTATTTCTCCCCACAAGTCGTGGGGATCTTGTAGGTGTATTTTCTCCCTAGGGATCGTGAGGATTCCTAAGTGTTTGTTCCTCTGCAAGTCGTAAGGATCCTACAAGAGGGCTTTCTCCTTATGGGTCGAGAGGACCTACAAGGGTTGGACATATCCCTAGTCACGGGTGGGACTTTGCTGGGGAAATGTTTATTCATGCCCGTGGATTGTATACAAGGGTCAGTATTGAGCCTCTTGTAGGGCAATATCGAAGGTTGTGGAGGATTTGCTTAAGAACAGGTTTAGGTTTCTGTAACTTAAGACTTTCAAATCTCATGAGCCGTGAGGGTCCCATAAGAGAATTCTCCTTACGAGTCGTAAGGATCTCGCAAGTGCGTTTTCTCCTTAGGAATCGTGAGGATCCCTAAGTGTGTTGCTCCTTTATGAGTCGTAAGGATCTCACGCAGGTGGTTTCTCCTTACAAGCTCGAGAGGACCCTATAACTGTCTTTTAACGAGGTTGCGCCCTTTCGGGTTTTCACAAACACTCGCCGGTAGTCCTGCTGTTTTTACTCACGGAGCCCTTTCGGGTTTTCATCCGTGCCCATTTTGCTTGTGGACATACCGTTTTTTTTTATTTTATATATTTTTTTATATATTTTTTTTATCTCGTCAGCCTAAAGATGCTGTGGTAGTAGTTTTAGGGACGTTTCGGTCCGTTGTTAGTTTAAGGACGTTTCGGTCCGTCGTTAGTTTAAGGACGTTTCGGTCCGTCGTTAGTTTAAGGACGTTTCGGTCCAACGTTCAGGGGAAGGCCGGCTGCTGCTTGTAAGGTCTGAGCTTAGGAAGATAGCGAGCGGACATAGTCGTCATCATCTATCATTGACCCAGGTTGTGGCTCATTAAGCATAGTATTTCTTTAAGAAGCGGCCGTTTATTGGCCTGAAAGGCCTTTCACCGTGCATGTCCATGAGTAGATAGGCTCCACCCTGGTAGACCTTGTCTATGATGTACGAGCCTTCATAGTTTGGCTTAAATTTTCTCCGCTTGGCACGATTGGGGATCATAGGTCTTTTGACCACTAATACGAGTTCGCCTTGGCGGAATGTCCTCGGCCTGGTCAATCTTTCATACGAGCGCGTCATTTTTGCTTTGTAGGCCTCTAGATTTTGTTGCGCCATGAGCCGGGTTTCATCGAGGGCATCAAGCTTCTCAAGCCGGAGGTGAGCATTTTCTTCGTCCGTCAGCTCGTAGTGGACTGCCACTCGTAGAGAGGGTAACTCTATCTCGAGGGGGAGCACTGCTTCCATCCCAAATACCAACGCGTACGGCGTTGTGTTCGTGGCCGTCTTGAATGTAGTTCGATAGGCCCAAAGGGCCTCTTGCAGCCTCTCATGCCAGTCTCTCTTATTCCGGGAAACGGTCTTTTTTATGATCTTCGTCAAGGTCTTATTGAAGGCCTCGGCCAGACCGTTAGCTCGTGGGTTGTAAACTTAAGAATATCTCCAGTCTATTGTGCTGCTGCGCGAAGCGGCTAATCTTATGGCTTCTGTAGGCTGGCCCATTATCGGAGATAATCCGCCGTGGGGTTCCAAACCGATAGATGACGTGCGTCTTGAAGAAGTGGAGGATATTCTCCGTTTTCACTTCCCTCAGTGGTACTGCTTCTGCCCATTTGGAAAAGTAATCGGTTGTCACCAGGATGAAACGATGTCCCCAGGACGATGCTGTTTCGATGGGGCCGACTATATCAGTCCCCCACATTTCGAATGGCCAGCTAGCCACCGTCGGATGTAGTGGATTCGGGTGCTGGTGGATGAAATCCCCGTGGATTTGGCATGAGTGGCATTGCTTCGCATATTCGAGGCAGTCCTGGATCATCGTGGGCCAGTAGCAACCCATCCGTTTAATTTTTAACTTCATCTTTGGGCCTGCTTGGTGAGAACCGCAGAGTCCGTCGTGAACTTCCTGAACGACTCTTTCTGCTTCGTCAGGTCCTAAGCATCTCAGCCACAGAGAATCAAACGATCTCTTGTATAGAGTATCGTTGACGAAAGCGAAAGATAGAGCTCGTTTCATGAGCTGATGTCTTGAGGACGCTTCTTCGGGCATTCGGTGGGACTTAAAGTAGTCTATGAAGACTTCCCTCCAGTCCTCGGCCTTCTCATGGTCTTTTATTTGTAGAGTCGTCTGCTCAGTCGCTCCCTTTTCTTCGTATGATTCCGGAGGTATTTCCGTTGGGGTGAGCACCCGACGGCTTTGTACCACGATTCTTACATCATCGAGGTTTTCGTCAGCCAGCTCTTTAGCAAGTTTGGCCAACGCGTCTGCTTTGCTGTTTTCCACGCGCGGTATGTTCTCCAAAGTGTAGGAGGGAATTTGGGTCAACAGTTGTTGCACCTTTTCGCCGTATTTCACCAATTCTGGTTTGCATGTCTGGTAGTCGCCGTTTACTTGACTAACGACCAGTTGGGAGTCCCCATACACGAGGAGATTTTCAATTCCCATGTCGATGGCGATCTCGAGGCCTGCTATCAGAGCTTCATATTCAGCTTCATTGTTTGTCCTCGGCTCTGTTAAGGAGAAGGCGAAGCGCATTATCCCTCCTTGTAGAGTTACGAAGATGAGGCCTATCCCCGATTTGATCATTGGGATACCTTGTTTCCGCTTCTTCACGGAGGAAGCTCCATCGAAATAGAGTTCCTATCGGGTACTACCGCCGCCGATCGCATCAAATGCATGCTCGTCCGGCAAATCGCAGTTTAGAGGAGAACCGGCAGGTACTGGATGCTCAGCGAGGAAGTCGGCAATGGCCTGGCCTTTCACTACCTTAAAAGGTCGATACGTTATTGAGAACTCCATCAGGAGTAGAGCCCATTTAGCGAGTCGACCCGTCAATATAGCCTTTGACATCAAATATTTAAGAGGGTCCACCTTCGAGATGAGACGGACTTCATGTGCCAACGCATAGTGCCTGAGCTTTGTTATCGCGAAGATTAACGCCATGCAATGTTTTTCAATGGGAGAGTAGTTGCTTTCTGCCCCCAGCAGAACTCAACTTAAGTAGTAGAGTGCTCTCTCTTTCCCTTGATCATTCTCTTGTGCCCATAACGCGCCTAAGGAACCTTCGAGGGCGGTTGTATAAAGAATGAGGGGTTTTCCCTTGACCGGCGCGGCCAACACCGGAGGGTTCCGCAGGTACTGCTTGATCTCGTCTAGTGCACCTTGGCATTTGTGATCCCAAACGAATGGAGTTCCTTTCTTCATCAGGTGGCTGTAAGGACGGCACTTGCCTGAATGATTGGCGATAAACCGTCGGATGTATGCGAGCTTCCCTTGGAGAGACTGCAACTGTTTGAGTGTTCTTGGCGGAGGCATTTCCATGATCGTCTTGATCTTAGATGGATCTATTTCGATACCTCGATGTCGGATGATGAATCCCAGGAATTTACCCGAGGAAACTCCGAACGCGCATTTGAGGGGATTCATCTTCAAATTGTATTGCCGAAGGCGTTGAAATACAGTCTCCAGATGCTTTAAATGCTCTTCGTATGACATGCTCTTTACTACAAGGTCATCGATATAGCACTCGACGATGTCATGTATGAGGTCGTCGATGATTTTTGTCATGGCCCTTTGATAGGTAGCGCCGGTGTTCTTTAGACCAAAGGGCATAACCCTGTAGCAGAATATACCCAAAGGGGTCCGGAAAGCGGTGTGCTTCTGGTCTTCGGGATGCATCTTTATCTGATTGTATCCTGATGAACCGTCCATAAAGGAGAAAACTTCGTGAGTGGACGTGTTATCCATCATTAGCTCGGTTACCGGTATTGGGAAATCGTCCTTTGGACAGGCTTTATTGAGATCTCTGAAATCCACGCATATGCGTACTGTCCCATTCTTTTTCATTACCGGGACGATATTGGCGATCCAGTCGGGATATTGGACTTCTTGGATGAATCCAGAATCGATTAGCTTCTTGACTTCGGCGTTGATGCTCATTTCAAGCTCGAGTCGTATCCTTCTTGGCGCCTGCTTGACCGGCTTGATATCTGGGGATATTGCTAATTTATGCACAGCAATCTCCGGATCTAATCCTGGCATCTCGGAGTAGTTCCATGCGAAGCAGTCTTTATGCCGTAGAAGCACGTTCTTTAACGCGGCCACCCTTTCTTCAGATAGCAGCTCGCTGACAAATGTCGGTCGCGGGTCATCTGCCGATCCCAACTTAATCTTCTTGAGGTTATCTGCAGTAGTATGTATGCCGTCTTCCAGTTCTTTTGGAGCTGGCGGAAATTCTGAGACCACCTCATCATCGCTGTTCTCAAAGCACCAGGGAAGGTCATCCACGTTCTCGGGCTCTTCTTTTAATAACGTAATCGTATAACAGGTGCGAATCCGCTTCCAGGACTGAGGTGGATCTGGTTTTGCTTTTGCGGCTTTGGGTTCGTGCTTTTGTGGCGGCGTTACCTTCCAACCGCTGGATAAAGCGAATCTGCCCTGTTGGTACTGGTCCTCGACCCAGTCCTTGAAGGTGAAGCAGTCTTCGGTAGGATGTCCTATGGCTTGGTGATAAGAGCAATAGCTCAGACGAGAAGCCTTGTTAGCTTGCTCAGGGTGTCTAGACTCTGGAAGCGCGATCATTTGATGTTTTATAGCGAGCTTGAGTAACCTCTCCGTCTTGTCTCGGGGGAAGGAGTACGCTCGACTCATCCTCTTCATGAGGGACAAATCCAAGCCGCGCAATACCCGATCACGTAACCCCCTAATCCTGCGTCGTTGTTGTCGGCTCCTCTTTCCGCTTCTTGATTTATTTCCGTCACTGCGTCGGGCCTTGCGTACAACGGGTTGACAAGGATGGGCATCTTTGTCTTTTGCAGCCTGTTGAAACAGACGTTGCGTCCTGGCCTTCTCGTAGATGGCCATCTCATGGTTGTGGTCTTCCCGAGCTTTTTGACCCACTTTCCTGATAAGCTTGTCCATTCGTTCTTCAAACGACGGACTCGTCACTTCAATCGCGGGGTCTAGTTTTGATGAGGGGTTGGCATTTCCTGACAGGGCGTCCTCTTCTTCATCAAAGGTATATATAGCGTAGCTACTGTGAGCCCGTTCCCGTTTTCCGGCTCTCATGTATCCAAGCCCAAGTGTTTCCATTTTCCCGTTGGGCAATTTGCGTTGAGTCCCAGGGACATCCCAAATCCTGTTGTAGAACCGAGCTTGTCGAACAGTCTGTTTTAAGGGTACTCCTTGGCGTTTCAATAGCCTCTTTAGTCCATTTGTGTAGTATCTGGGTAAACGGATAGGTTGGAGCCTGTCGAGTGTAGCATCCGCGCCATGCCAGATCTCTTTCTCTATTTTCGACTCTGAGGATCGGTAAAATAGGATCACCTTCTCACCCTTTTGCCTGGGAGGGACGTAAAACGTTTGTAGGTCTTGCACATTGTGAGCTCAAAGTGTGTCGAGATCCTTGTAGTGTTCTCACGGTACCATGGTGATTTGCAAACTCTGATCATCGCTAGGGGGTGCTTGTATTGACAGCCGACTGGAGAACATGGCATTGACCTCATCTTCCGAGTCACTTCCGAAGACCAACATGGGGGCGGACGTCCCCGGGTTATTGCGTTGAGATGGCCCGGCATAAACTATCTCTTCTTCTTTTTCGGTATCGCTCCCGAAAACAGGGATGGCGGCGGCGGCTTTGTTCTCCGGCTTGCGACACCTTTCTGTATCCTCGAAATCTGGCAAAAAGTACTTCGCATCTTCGTATTTGCGGACTTCGTTCACGGAAAATGGGTTCAACTCACCTGTTACGGTATACTCGAAACCATCCTTAAAGTACTTCATACACTGATGTTGTGTAGAAGGGATGATGTTGTACTCGTGTAGCCAAGGACGACCGAGCAAGGCGTTGTAGTAGGTCTTGGCGTCAATGACATGGAATTTGATGTCTTTGACGAGGAGTCCAAAGCGTAATGTTAGTATCACGGATCCAAGAGTCCGTGATGATTGTGAATCGAAACCGGAGATAGTAATTTTGTCACGAGCGAGGTATTGCACACTCATGCAGATTTCCTTCAACACCCGAACATTAAGGAGATTGATGGAGGATCCATTATCCACCAGGATCTTGCCTATCTTGATATCATGGCAGTATCCAGAGACATATAGGGGACGGTTGTGGTCGCACGTCCCGAGAAGGAGGTCTTCGTCACCGAAAGTGATGTCGGCCGTATACACTTCCTCCAGTTCATCCTTCATCCTTTCAGTGGCGAGGAAGGCTTGGAATTGCTCAGGTTCTTGTAGCGCCTTAATTAGTGAATCTCGCGCTTCTTTTGATAATAGGAGGGCATCGAGAATGCTAAGCTGGGAAGGTAGCTTCCTTAGGTGCGCTAGGATATTATAGTCCACCTTACCCTTCCTGGGAGGGTCTTTGGTAATTAGTTCTTTCATGACTTGGTCATCTAAAGTGATATCCTCAGTGACCTTTTCCTTTCCCTTATCTTTTCTATTCGCGGGCCCGAGATTCTTTTCTGGGAGTGTGTGATTGCGCAGCTGAATGTTCTCGCAGGCTTCCGATTTCTCCTCTTTCCCTAAAACGGATTCTTTAAAGAGAGGGCCCAGAGCCATTTCTTCATCAGAGTCGCTCCCAAAGGTGAGAACTTGTGACCCCCCGGCGCTAACCATGTAACAGCTGCCAGTAGTTCTGTTGCGCCCGTCGACAGTGCTTCTTCGTTCCCGACGAATCTTGCGTTTCATGCGCTTAAAATGTTGCCGATGAGCAACATATCCTTGCCACCATATCTTAAAGGCGTCGCACTCTTTCGTGGGGTGTGAAATTTTTCGATGATATGCGCAATAATCAGGGTGCCTCTCCACACCGTTAAGCGTGTTTTCTTCCGAAGGTGGTAGCTTCAT
Organism: Agapanthus africanus; assembly: GCA_030015575.1. Classification (NCBI taxonomy): domain Eukaryota; kingdom Viridiplantae; phylum Streptophyta; class Magnoliopsida; order Asparagales; family Amaryllidaceae; genus Agapanthus; species Agapanthus africanus. The sequence goes on from CM057341.1 coordinate 138,390,670, forward strand.
TCCCATTGACATGGCTTTGGCAAACCTGTTTCTCGTCTTGAATATCTTTTTGTCTGCCTCGGATGCTTTTTGATCTGGCGGGAGCACTTCAACTCTTTCGTTCGATCGTCTGCATTTTGCTCCTTCCGATGCGGCCATCTCACGCTCCTGATCCGCTTTACTCTTTAGACGAATCTCGTCTAGAAAGGCGTTGATCATTTCATCTGTTGGCCACGCACGCTCTGGTTCAGGCTCTGTCCCCAGCTTCTTAGTGCCAGGAGTCTTTTCATCGTCGGTAAACGAGTGGGAGATAACGTTACAACTCGCCATATATCCCTCGGATTCATCCGACGAACTCTCTCTATCATCTCCCTCTTGAAAGATGTGGTTGAGGAACTCTTGCAGTATGACAGGAGTTCGCGTCTTTTGATTGTACTCTTCCAGCGCGTCGATTTGCTTCTGCAAGTTCGTGTGCTCGTCTCCAGGCTTCACGGGCTTCTTGGATCTCTTCTTCTTTTTCTTCGAAGATTTTGACGGTTGGGCGTGAGTATTTGGGCCACTATCACGAGTCTTCGTAGTTGGGCGAGGCTTCAACATCCCTTCGATAATTTGAGGTTCAAGAGGGTCCTTTCATTCGATCGTAGGGCACACATGAAGGTCTCTTAGCATTCTCTTGGTTTTAGTTGATAGCACAACCTCCCATGGAGCTTCTTCAATAAAGGAACAGGTTGCCCCCGGTGTATCTGCTTTCTTAGGAGTATGCGGCTGTGGTGGGTTCACCTTCCACTTTTCGGACAGTGCAAACTTCCCCTGGAGGTATTGATCTTCAATCCATCCTTTGAAGACGAAGCAATCCTCAATCGGATGACTTACCGTTTGATGGTAAGGGCAATAGTTAGGGTTATTCACCTCAGTGGGTTGCGGCGGTCGTCTTGGATTTGGTAGGTTTATAAGTCTGTTGCGTACTGCCAGCTCGAATAACCGTTTCGTCTTGTCTCGTGGGAACGAGTAGGGACGCTTCATCTTCTCATTATAATACCGACGTCTTTCTTCCAATTGATCTGCCAGCTTCGGGGCGTTAGGTTGCTGCTGGGCATTCGCGACGAAGGTTGCCTTTCCTTTACCCTTGTCATTCCGAGGTTCCGACTTCGGGGGAGGTGGTCTATGACCCATCTGGTCCATCTGAGCTAACTTGTCGATTAAAGCTTGGAATGTGGTTGGCTTAAAGAATATCATAAACTGGGAGATAGTTGCGTGAGGGTCTAGGGTTCCCACGAACATGCCCACTGCGGGTGCTTCATCAATGCGTTGCTCGCATCTCGACCACAAATTCCGCCAGCGTATAGCATACTGGACCCAGGTTTCGCCTGGTTTTACCCTGGTGTTAATCAGTGCCGTTATTGGAGTGCGTTCGCTGGCGCTTGCGAATCGCTGAGTGAATAGCAGCTCCATTTCAGCGAACGTCTTGATAGAATCGTTCGGGAGTTCCGAATACCATTCGAACGCTGTTTCTGATAAGCTGCCCACGAACTGGCGAAGCAACAGTTTATCATCACCACCGGTGTTACCGCAAAGGGCCTTGAACTGGGCAACATGTTGATGGGGATTGCCGGTCCCCTTATATACGTGGAATTTTGGTATTGTATAACCCGGCGGGTATTTGATTTGGTCGTACCAGCTTGGATACGGCCGGCCTGTCTTTACGGCTTGACCAGCTGTCTCTGTCGCATGATGAACCCGAATTTGCTGGGCTATATAGTCGACCAAATCAGCCTTAGAGATTGTCTCCTCTTTGGCCGTTGAGAGGGCCGGTGGTGGATTTGACGTTTCTCCTCGGTCGTCTTCAAGAACGATTGGGGGATCCTCGGCGGGTGGGTCCTGCTGGATCATCATTCCTATCATATCTTGGAAGAGAAGGCCCATACGCTGTATGTTGGCTGCTTGTTCAGCAGCCTCTTTGTCCTTCTTCTCCAGTATCCGACGAAGGAATTCGGCGTCGGTTTCTTCCTCCTGGCGTTCGTTTGAGGACGTTTCTGGGTTTTCTTTTGGCCCGGTAAGTGCGGCCATAGCATTCATCATTTCCTGGAGCTTTTGCTGTTGCTCCTGAGTTTTGGTCACCGACCGTGTAAGCGGTCTATGACCTGTAGACGCACGGCTGTCTTCTTTTCCTGACGCCATGTATACGGTGTGGACCATCATGCCCCCAGACTTAGGGCGTCTGGGCTCAGTGCTTTTAGCTGTCGTTGCAGGCTGGGGGATCTTCTCTGGCTTCCTCCTTTTATGAGCAGTGGAGGTTGAGGGGGCCGTTGAGGTGGGCGTCCAGACAGCCTTTCGTGGTTTAGCCTGGTGACCGGCTTCCGATTGGATTTTCAGCTTCTTGTGCTGGCAGGAGAAGTTTGGATCGATCATCGAGTCTCGGGCCTGCCGCCAAACCTTGTAGATTTTGGAAGATAGCCGTTGAGGGGATCGGGGCTGTTCTGACTTTATTTCCACAACCTTTTTTAGTGGGGGAGGAGACCTCTTTAGCACCGCAGTAGGAGAATTCCTTCGCACCTTATTTAGCATCTCGAAGTTGTTCCCCGTTGGAACAGCAGCATTAACTTCTGCCATCGGGGCTGATGGAGTTAGCCCAGAGGAGGAGCTGCCCCCAGCTCTCCTTACTCGGCGCCAGTGGCAACGTCAAGCGTGTCGAGCGGACGGTGTTGGTTCAACGGTGAGAATGGCTTCGTCTTGCCCCCTGTGTAGGTGGGGGGTCGCTGCTGATGTTAGCCTGTCAAAGACCGATGTCTTTTGGGTAGCAGGAGCGGGAGCTGGAGCCGTCAATCTTGTAAAGACCGACTTTGTGGCAGGGGAAGTCGCTTTGATGACTTCAGGAGCAGGGCCGGTCACTTTCTTAGAAGCAACCTTCTCTGGGATTGTAGGCCCCATGATGGGTCCACAGGATTTCTGGCCCAATCTAGAGAAGACCGAGGCGCTGATGTTGGGCGACCCGTTGAGAGGCGCCGCGGCAGGGGTAAGACGATCAAAGACCGAATTCTTGTGAGCTTCCTTTGTCAGCACCGACGCCGTGAAGCTTGTTGGTGGGAACATAGTCCCAAAGAACAATCCGGTAGTGGCCTGAGTCACCTGGTCCACCGGTATTGTGAATAACGAAGCAGCTTGGGGTCCGTAGGCTATACCTCCTGGCGAGGCAGAGCGTTGGTCGCAATTGCAGTCCGAGCAGTTGGAGCATTTCGCAGAAGTAGAAGCCATCGATTCTTTGCTTTCTGCAATAAGCTAGACGCCAATTCTTAGTATCTTGAAACCCAAGGGCAACCATTAGCGAACCGCGATTGGTTCGCGAATCACGACACACGAAGTGTGGAGTGGAAAGAGGAAAAGGTCCCACCGGGCGTGCCAGAATCTGTTCCCCTCCGAATAGCGGCGCGACTGACGTCTTGCCTGAGATTCGGGGCAGATGCTAATTGGTGCTATCCGTCCACCTCTCCGAACATGCCAAGTTGATTTATGGCACCGTACATCGAAGGTCTGAACGGATGCGTCCGATGTAGCAGACTTCGTCAGATTCCCCCTCGCTTGAGGGGTTTTTTGATTGTAGGGACGCTCTTCCCTGCAGGCGCAAGCCCCTGCAGTTAATTACGCTACCGCGTCGTGGTAACAACTTTCTCCTTCTCCAGATGGTCGCTTCGTGTCGTGTGTGTTTGTTTTATGTTTTGTTGCCCGTGGATTGTTTACGGAGACCGAGTTATGTCGTCTCCCGTAGGGCGTGGACTAGTCCAAATCCGTATTATCTTAGATTTGGGTTTGGGGGTTTGGTTTAAGGATACGTTAGCCATATTTGAGGCTAAGATCAACTCAAACGTTTGTTAAGGATACGTTAGTCTGACCTGAGATTAAGATCAACTTAACGGGATCGTTTAGATCCGACAAAAGAGCAATGGGCTCCATTGTTCCAATTTAAGGACATAGTGGTCCATTTAATGTATGGCCATCGGGACCCGTCACCTCTCTGACGACGTTGAAGGATTACAACGACAGATGTCAGAGGAGTTCAGAGATGTACCCTTGGACCAGAGTTAATTGGGGGGGATCTATAGTCCAGTTTGGGACTAAAGTTTGTTTGAAAGGTTTAAGGATACGTTAGCCATATTTGAAGCTAAGATCAACTTAAACGGGATCGTTCAGATCCAACAAAAGAGCGTTTGGGCTCTATTGTTCCAGTTTAGGGACATAGTGGTCCATCGCTAGTTTAAGGACATTGCGGTCCATGGGTAGTTTAAGGACATTGCGGTCCATTGTTAGTTTTAAGACATCACGGTCAAGGTTAGGGACGTCGTAGTCCATGGGTTTAAGGACACCACAGTCCATTGTTAGTTTTAAGACATCTCGGTCAAGGTTAAGGACGTCGTAGTCCATGGGTTTAAGGACCCCACAGTCCGTTGTTAGTTTTAAGACATCTCGGTCAAGGTTAAGGACGTCGTAGTCCATGGGTTTAAGGACCCCACAGTCCATTGTTAGTTTTAAGACATCTCGGTCAAGGTTAAGGACGTCGTAGTCCATGGGTTTAAGGACCCCACAGTCCATTGTTAGTTTTAAGACATCTCGGTCAAGGTTAAGGACGTCGTAGTCCATGGGTTTAAGGACCCCACAGTCCATTGTTAGTTTTAAGACATCTCGGTCAAGGTTAAGGACGTCGCAGTCCATGGGTTTAAGGACCCCACAGTCCGTTGTTAGTTTTAAGATATTTCGGTCAAGGTTAAGGACGTCGCAGTCCATGGGTTTAAGGACCCCACAGTCCGTTGTTAGTTTTAAGACATCTCGATCAAGGTTAAGGACGTCGTAGTCCGTGGGTTTAAGGACCCCACAGTCCGTCGTTAGTTTTAAGACATCTCGGTCAAGGTTAAGGACGTCGTAGTCCATGGGTTTAAGGACCCCACAATCCGTTGTTTGTTTTAAGACATCTCGGTCAAGGTTAAGGACGTCGTAGTCCATGGGTTTAAGGACCCCACAGTCCGTTGTTAGTTTTAAGATATCTCGGTCAAGGTTAAGGACGTCGTAGTCCATGGGTTTAAGGACCCCACAGTCCGTTGTTAGTTTTAAGACATCTCGGTCAAGGTTAAGGACGTCGTAGTCCATGGGTTTAAGGACCCCACAGTCCGTTGTTAGTTTTAAGACATCTCGGTCAAGGTTAAGGACGTCGTAGTCCTTGGGTTTAAGGACCCCACAGTCCGTTGTTAGTTTTAAGATATCTCGGTCAAGGTTAAGGACGTCGTAGTCCATGGGTTTAAGGACCCCACAGTCCGTTGTTAGTTTTAAGACATCACGGTCAAGGTTAAGGACGTCGTAGTCTATGGGTTTAAGGACCCCACAGTCCGTTGTTAGTTTTAAGACATCTCGGTCAAGGTTAAGGACGTCGTAGTCCGTGGGTTTAAGGACCCCACAGTCCATTGTTAGTTTTAAGACATCTCGGTCATGGTTAAGGACGTCGTAGTCCATGGGTTTAAGGACCCCACAGTCCGTTGTTAGTTTTAAGACATCTCGGTCAAGGTTAAGGACGTCGTAGTCCGTGGGTTTAAGGACCCCACAGTCTATTGTTAGTTTTAAGACATCTCGGTCAAGGTTAAGGACGTCGTAGTCCATGGGTTTAAGGACCCTACAGTCCGTTGTTAGCTTTAAGACATCTCGGTCAAGGTTAAGGACGTCGTTGTCCATGGGTTTAAGGACCCCACAGTCTGTATCAATGCGTGGTCATCGGGACCCGTCACCTCTTTGAAGACGTTGAGGGATTACAACGCCGAGTATCAAAGGAGTGAAGGGATGTACCCTGGAACCGGAGTGGATTAAATAGTCTTTGGCCCAATTTGGGATCAAGACCAATTAATTATGTTATGAGCCCATTAGCCCAGTTAATTACGAATTGAGGACTTATGGCCATCTTGGGCTAAGTCCAATCAGGTCTGGAATATTGGCTTCCTGTTGGTCCCTTGAAGGAGAGGCTTTGCCTCTGACCATTTAGCCAATTGGACCAATGCCTAGTGTTAAACACTAGAGACCAATCAGTGTTGAACATTGGGAATGAGATTGATAAGTTAGTGTTTTAACACTAAAAGATAGTTGGTGTTAAATACCAGCAACAAGGCTTTCAGATTAGTATTGAACACTAAAATAGACCAGTGTTAAGCACTGGCAGCAGAAGTCCCAAACTAGTGTCGAATACTAAGGTAATCAGTGTTAAACACTGCAAATATAGTTCTTTGCTTAGTGTTGAACACTAAGGCCAAACAATATTTTATCACTGAATTCAGGGGTTCCATTTTAGTGTTAAACACTAAGGCAAGAGGGGTCACGTGGCAACACGTGAGAGTGCCCTCCCTTCATTTGTTCTTCTGAGACTATTGCATCTTTTAGAGCATCACGTGTCATCACGCGACGGGTGTTCAAACGCTTGTGTGTTAAAGCTTCTGTCAAGGGTCACGTGGGTCACGTGAGGCACTGCCTCAAAGGGGCTTTCTGTAGATCTTTTAGGGGGGTCACGTGGTGACACGTGACCCTGCCTCTATGTATGTTGTTTATAAGATCTGTTAATCTTTCTCAGGAATTAAATTCCTCGTAGGGTTGAACCCTGACAATAATTTCAGAGGAATTAAATTCCTACTTCCTTTTGACGATTTATACTCTGAATTTTCTGTAGGAATTAAATTCCTCGTATATGTGAAGAACTGAATAGGGTTATGTTCCCCTCCGAAGGACAGCGACGACGTGGCGTCTCGCCTGAAATTCGGGGCAGATGCTAATTGGTGCTATCCGTCCACCTCTCCGAAGATGCCAAGTTGATTTATGGCACCGTGTATCGAAGGTTTAAACGGATGCGGCCGATGTAGCAGACTTCGTCAGATTCCCCCTCGTTTGAGGGGATTTTGATTGTGGGGACGCTCTTCCCTGCAGGCGCAAGCCCCTGCAGTTAATTACGCTACCGCATCGCGGTAGCAACTTTCTCCTTCTCCAGATGGTCACTTCGTGTCGTGTGTGTTTATTTTATGTTTTGTTGCCCGTGGATTGTTTACGGAGACCGAGTTATGTCGTCGCCCGTAGGGCGTGGACTAGTCCAAATCCGTATTATCTTAGATTTGGGTTTGGGGGTTTGGTTTGAGGATACGTTAGCCATATTTGAGGCTAAGATCAACTCAAACGTTTGTTAAGGATACGTTAGTCTAACTTGAGACTAAGATCAACTTAACGGGATCGTTTAGATCCGACAAAAGAGCATTTGGGCTCCATTGTTCCAGTTTAGGGACATAGTGGTCCATCGTATGTATGGCCGTCGGGACCCGTCACCTCTCTGACGACGTTGAAGGATTACAACGACAGATGTCAGAGGAGTTCAGAGATGTACCCTCGAAACCAGAGTTAATTGGGGGAGATTCATAGCCCATTCTGTTTGAAGGTTTAAGGATACGTTAGCCATCTTTGAGGCTAAGATCAACTTAAACGGGATCGTTTAGATCCGACAAAAGAGCATGCGGGGCTCTATTGTTCCGGTTTAGGGACGTGGTGGTCCATTGCTAGTTTAAGGACATTGCGGTCCATGGGTAGTTTAAAGACATTGCGGTCCATTGTTAGTTTTAAGACATCTCGGTCAAGGTTAAGGACGTCGTAGTCCGTGGGTTTAAGGACCCCACAGTCCATTGTTAGTTTTAAGACATCTCGGTCAAGGTTAAGGACGTCGTAGTCCATGGGTTTAAGGACCCCACAGTCCATTGTTAGTTTTAAGACATCTCGGTCAAGGTTAAGGACGTCGTAGTCTATGGGTTTAAGGACCCCACAGTCCATTGTTAGTTTTAAGACATCTCGGTCAAGGTTAAGGACGTCGTAGTCCATGGGTTTAAGAACCCCACAGTCCATTGTTAGTTTTAAGACATCTCGGTCAAGGTTAAGGACGTCGTAGTCCATGGGTTTAAGGACCCCACAGTCCATATCAATATGTGGTCATCGGGACCCGTCACCTCTTTGAAGACATTGAGGGATTACAATGCCAAATATCAAAGGAGTGAAGAGATGTACCCTGGAACCGGAGTGGATTAAATAGTCCTTGGCCCAATTTGGGATCAAGACCAATTAATTATGTTATGAGCCCATTAGCCCAGTTAATTACGAATTGAGGACTTATGGCCAGCTTGGGCTAAGTCCAATCATGTCTGGAATATTGGCTTCCTGTTGGTCCCTTGAAGAAGAGACTTTGTCTCTGGCCATTTAGCCAATTGGGCCAAAGCCTAGTGTTAAACCCTACAGACCAATCAGTGTTGAACACTGGGAATGAGATTGACAAGTTAGTGTTTAACACTAAAAGATAATTGGTGTTAAACACCAGCAACAAGGCTTTCAAATTAGCATTAAACACTAAAACAGATCAGTGTTAAACACTGGCAACGGAGATCTCAAATTAGTGTTAAACACTAAGGTAATCAGTGTTGAACACTGCAAATAAAGTTCTTTGATTAGTGTTGAACACTAAGGCCCAACAATGTTTTAACACTGGATTCGGGAGTTCCAATTTAGTGTTAAACACTAAGGCAAGAGGGGTCACATGGCAACACGTGAGAGCGCCCTCCCTTCATTTGTTCTTCTGAGACTATCGCATTTTTTTTGGAGCATCACGTGTCATCACGTGACGGGCATTCAAGCGCTTGTGTGTTAAAGCTTCTGTCAAGGGTCACGTGGGTCACGTGAGGCACTGCCTCAAAGGGGCTTTCTGTAGATCTTTGGGGGGGTCACGTGGTGACACATGACCCTTCTTTTCTATAGTTGTTAGAAGATCTGTTAATCCCTTTCAGGAATTAAATTCCACGTAGGGTTGAACCCTGACAATGATTTCAGAGGAATTAAATTCCTACTTCCTTTTGAAGATTTATATTCTGGAATAGAGTTGGACTCTGAATTTTCTGTAGGAATTAAATTCTTCATATATGTGAAGAACTGAATAGGGTTAAACCCTAATAAAAGCTTTAGGGGATTAAACTCCCACTCTCTGTTAGAGAATTATTCTGGGGAGCAAGATTAAGGGAATTAAATTCCTGTTGTTTTAACAGAACTATGTTCTTAACTAGAGTTAAACCCTGATTCTTTTGTTCTGAAGGAGTTAAATCCCCATGACACAGGGTCAAACCCTAATTTTATTTTAAAGGAATTAAATTCTTATAGTTCTGTGAGAATTAAATTCTCGTGGTTCCATTCCCTCTCTATGATTTGGATCTGCATGGCAGGATCTCAACCCATTGAGAATTAAATTCTCAACTTCAAGGGGAGATGTGCGCTTTACAGATCCTTTATAGAAGAGAGAAGAAATATGTTCTTCTGTTTTATATCAGAGTTAAACTCTGTTGAGAATTAAATTCTCTTTTCTTTCAAAAACCCTTCCCTCTCTTACCTAGGGTTTTCTTTTGCAGAAGATCCAAATTCCTCAAAGTATCAAGGCTCTCCCACTTTTCTTCCCTCTGCGTGTATATATCATTTTTTTGTGTGTCTCGGCTCCTATTTATAGGAGAAGCAGCCGAGTCAATTAGTTTTTGACGAATCTTCATTGAGAGATTTGATTTGCATCCATCATTCGTTCTGGACCTTTGGATTATTAGGTGAATTTTATTCACCATTGGATTTCAAATCCAGCCATTCTCCTTTGTGATTTCTGTTAGATTTAAAGGGGAAATCTTTCCAAATTCGAGATTTTCCCATAAATAGATGATATTTAATCACTCTAAATCTTTAATTCAAGCGGTTGCTTTTGGAGAGATTTGAGAGGTCTTTTCTCAGAATTTAATTCTGTTAACAAATGGGCTTTAAAAGCTGGTCACGTGCGGCCACGTGACCCTTGGTCACGTGTGGGCACGTGACCCCCTTGTAACGAGCCCTTTTCTTCTTTTGCACTCTGCCTTCTTCTGCTGCTTAGCCGTCACGTGCCACCACGTGACCCCTGGTCACGTGTGAGCACGTGACCCCTGGTCACGTGTGAGCACGTGACCATCGTCTGGAGTCTTTTTCTTGATTTAACCGGAGAATGAGTCTGATGTTTTGAGCGTCACGTGCCAACACGTGACCCTGGTCACGTCGGAGCACGTGACCTCTTCTGAAGCCTTTTCCTTGATTTGATCAGGGAACCAATGTGCCTTTGCCGCTTGCTTTTAAATGTCACGTGCCGACACGTGACCCTGGTCACGTGGGAGCACGTGACTCTTTCTGAAGCCTTTTCTTCGATGTAGTTGGGAAACTGAACTTGCCTTACCGATACTTTTAGGTGTCACGTGCCAACATGTGACTGCTGGTCACGTGTAAGCACGTGACCCTCTTCTAAAGCTTTTTCCGTAAGCCTTTCCGATTTTAAATCAGGAAATAAATGCCCCCACAGCGTTGTTCTCACGTGTTCGCACGTGAGTGCAACGCTGTCACCTTTTGTGACCGTTGGATTCCCCTAGGGATCTGGGGAGATGAAACGTTTCCATCGCCTTCTATAAATACCACTGTCTCTTCAGAGGAGCCTTCACTTTGCTCATCTTCTTCTTCTGAGAACTTTTCCCTTGAGAATTTAATTCTCGCTTCCAGAGCTTAGTTCTCTGTCTTGAAACAATCTTCAGAGTTTAACTCTGTTCAGGTGACCCTTTTTCCTCAGGTAATGTTCTTGGACAAACATCGAACTTCCACATTCCTTTGGATTTTAAATCCAAAACAAGGGTTTTTACCCATTTTTCTTCATGTTTTTCCATAAGAACATGAAACCGCCTAACCTTCGAACTGTAGATCTCTTAGGGTTTAGATGATCTTTGGGGAGATGATGATGGCGTTTCAACTCCATGGAATTTAATTCCATCCAAAAATGTTTCTGGGAATTTAATTCCCTTTTCTTAATAAGAAATTTAATTCCAATGAAGAACTCAGTTTCTTCACACGGAGGCTTCTTGGGGTTTCCTTGTCATTCTATGATTAGTGAAGAAGAAGAGGGTTTGTAATAAATTGTCCTGATTTTTATTTCAGGTATCATGGACGCTCATTTGTATAATCTCAACGAAATCATTTCCTACGGGAATATTCGTGCTTGGGCCGTAGTCAGAATCAGGAGTTCACCAACGCTCAGTGTGCTGAGATTATGAGCCGCTTTGACGAGTACAACCATCGGCTACTCCCCCGTCGCTCTTCTCTTCTAAGGCTCATCGTGCTGGCGATTTGGGAGGCGCTTCCTCTCTTCTGCGCCGGTGTGCCACTCAGGGCATTGGACGTTGCCGAGGATAAGATACATTCGGTGTATCTGATGAGTCTGATCTCGAAGAGAAGGCGTGACAACCTCATTGATCTTTTGCACCAGGCGTTTCAGCAGTCAGCCATACTTGCCGCCTACCGGAGGGTGGAGGACATCCGCGAGGACCCCGATGCTTGCGATCGCGAAAGAAAACATACTCGGGCGGTTCGAAATGCTTGGAAGATCTTGGACAAGGTCAAGCTTGAGTTTCTCAATCCGTGCCCCGCGCCTGAGGTCTTGCCGTTGTAATCGTTTTCTTTTCATTTTGTATGAACCTTTTTAAAGCATGAATGATAAACTTATCGTGTCCTTTTGTGTTTGCGTGCCCCCCTCCCTTTTTTTCGGAATTTTGTCGTTCATTTTTTTTGATGTGTGCAAGGCATTGTTTCATTTCTTAGTACGCACCAAGTATAGTGCTCACGTGCTCCACACGTGAGGGGCCTTTTATGGGGCTATTCAATTTTTCATGCCACATTTCTGTACATGGCATTGGATGCAGAGAAGGCGCCTTGGAAATCGTTCCTTTTCCTGATTTCCAATGTCTTCCCTTATTTGGGCCTTGGAAGGGTTCCATCATGCAATTTTCTCTCGCACGCAGCATTTAGTGCTCCCCTTTATAGTCTTGAGGACATAGCCTATTTCCTCCTCACAGAGAAATTTATTCCCAAATTGACGTGATTTAATTTGAGGAGTAGCTGAGTGCCATGGCCTGCAACCGTCCACACGCTCGTCGACAGCCATGGGAAGTGCCTATCGAGGAGATGATCCCCCGCTTTGCTGCTCGGTTGGTGGATCCACTTCTTACCGACGACGAATGCGACTCTGCAATGTACGAACTTTCGATTCGTAGGGGGTACCCCCTCCCGATGGGTTCCTTCTGGCTCCGGATGATTCTCACGGCCGTGCTTGCCGACATCCCTCCTCACCCGGCAGAGATGACCCTGGCGATGCTTGACGCGGCTGAAGAAAAGCTCGAGGGCTTTCATGAAGCGCGCCTGATTACTCAGGCTTTGAAGGATTGCTCAATTCATCTGCTGAGCCAGATAAAGGCCCGGCGAGCTATTATGTCTGCTTTCGCGGATGAACATGGGCCAATCGATGGGGAGCGACTCCTCGTGAGAACCGTCGCTTTGATGTGCTGGAGAAAGCAGAGAGAGAGATGGAGAATTTTGTCCTCTACTTCATTAACCCCTGTGCCGTTGATCCCGTGTTTGGTGACCTTTTCTCGTTAGCGTAGAACATTTTTAAATTAGTCCCTCCTTCTCTATGTTTTGTGCCGAACTTCCATGTAGGCTTGGTACTAGTATGTATGTTTCCGTTTGTATAAATAAACTTTATATTCTTCTCATTAGAACTTTCTTTAATTGCAAATGCCATCATCACTTTCCTGCGCATCAGACCTTTTTGGGCATTATGAATGTTCATGCGATTGCAAATGCTATTATATTTCTTTTTGAATACTCGCATGATTGCGAATGCATGCTTGAAATATGTCGGAAATCTTTCTTGTTGCCTTTCACGTCAGGTGATGTGAGCGCGTTTTAGATCGATTATCCCCATCGACTGGAAGCCCATTTACACGGTCTTGTAAATGTCTTGTTTCCAAGGCTGCGGTCACGAAAGCGAGCTTACGTGGCCTGATAGGGCAACGCGTGGCGAACATATTGTCGTGCGAGAAAAGGGGTTCGGCCGTAAATTCTCGGAGAGGGAGCTGGTTTCTAAAGCGCTGGGCGAGCTTCAGGCTAGCTTCACAGCCAAAGCCAACAAAGCATACGAACTCTGGCGGGTGCTTCAGGAGTCCATAAAAGAGGTGGTGGCTCTCGATAAAGCTGCCACGTTTACTCGTGAGAGGGTCGAGGCTCATAAAGCCACCGAAAAAGAGCTCGAAGCTCGGCTTGCTTCGTATCAGGCTCAGCAAGCTCAGGCGGAGGCTCGTCTTCTGGAGATCTTGCATCATGAAGCCGTGTCTCAGCAACAGAACGACGAGCTGGTAAAATTATTGCACCGCCCGCCGGCTTGAGGACTTGTATCTTTTCTCCTTTTTTGTACATACTCATGAATGAGAGTATCTCTTTTTTTGTTTCTTTCATAAATTGTACTTCGTATCTATTTTGGTTTATGAATAAAAGATACATTTTTCCTCTCAATGGTGTGTCCCCTTTTCATTGAATGTATTCTGCGGATATTCTATCTTGATCTCCTTGCAGGACAACGATGGCTCAGGATTCAGGGTTAGGATCTGCTTCCTAAGGCTTTTGCATTTTATGAGCCACAAGGGTCTCATAAAGAGCTTTTCTCCCTATGGGTCGAGAGGATCCTATAGGTGCAAGTTCTTCTTAAAAATCGTGAGGATCCTTAAGCGGGTTTTCCCTTGAGAGCCGTAAGGATCTCACAAGAGAGTCTTTCTTCCTTACAGGTCGTGAAGACTTATAGGTGCTGGATGTGGTCACCTTTGTCCGTGTTTTGCGGAGTCAGGGGTTTCTCCAGGTATTGTAGTTTAAAGATATCGCGGTCAAGGTTAAGGACCTCATAGTCCGTGGATTTAGGGACTCCACAGTCCGATGTTAGTTTTAAGACATCACGGTCAAGATTAAGGACCTCATAGTCCGTGGATTTAGGGACTCCACAGTCCGATGTTAGTTTTAAGACATCACGGTCAAGGTTAAGGACCTCATAGTTCGTGGATTAGGGACTCCACAGTCCGATTTTAGTTTTAAGACATCACGGTCAAGGTTAAGGACCTCATAGTCCGTGGATTTAGGGACTCCACAGTCCGATGTTTGGTTGCAGGGACCCGTCACCTCTTTGAAGACGTTGAAGAATTACAACGCCAGGTATCAAAGGAGTGAAGAGATGTACCCTTAAACCAAGGAAAAATCCGTAGGGAATCGGGGTGGTTGATCGTTAGTTTTAAGACATCGCGGTCGAGGTTAAGGACATCATAGTCCGTGGATTTTAAGGACTCCACAGTCCGATATTTGCTCTGGATGCTTCACACGGGTTCACTGCCGTGCTTGGCGAGGACCAGACTCCGCTCTGGGCGTTTTCCGCGGGGTCAAAGAGTGACGTTATCCGCGTTCCACGTACCCAGGAATTTTGCACTAGATGCTTCACACGGGTTCACTGCCGTGCTCGGCGAGGACTAGGCTCCGCTCTGGATGCTTCACACGGGTTCACTGCCGTGCTCTGCGAGGACCAGGATCCGCTCTGGACGTTTTCCACGGGGTCAAAGAGTGACGTTATCCGCGTTCCACGTAACCAGGAATTTTGCACTAGATGCTTCACACGGGTTCACTGCCGTGCTCGGCGAGGACTAGGCTCCGCTCTGGATGCTTCACACGGGTTCACTGCCGTGCTCTGCGAGGACCAGGATCCGCTCTGGACGTTTTTCACGGGGTCAAAGAGTGATGTTATCTGCGTTCCACGTAACCAGGAATTTTGCACTAGATGCTTCACACGGGTTCACTGCCGTGCTCGGCGAGGACTAGGCTCCGCTCTGGATGCTTCACACGGGTTCACTGCCATGCTCTGCGAGGACCAGGATCCGCTCTGGACGTTTTCAACGGGGTCAAAGAGTGACGTTATCCGCGTTCCATGTAACCAGGAATTTTGCACTAGATGCTTCACACGGGTTCACTGCCGTGCTTGGTGAGGACTAGGCTCCGCTCTGGATGCTTCACACGGGTTCATTGCCGTGCTCTGCGAGGACCAGGATCCGCTCTGGACGTTTTCCACGGGGTCAAAGAGTGACGTTATCCGCGTTCCACGTAACCAGGAATTTTGCACTAGATGCTTCACATGGGTTCACTGCCGTGCTCGGCGAGGACTAGGCTCCGCTCTGGATGCTTCACACGGATTCACTGCCGTGCTCTGCGAGGACCAGGATCCGCTCTGGACGTTTTTCACGGGGTCAAAGAGTGACGTTATCCGCGTTCCACGTAACCAGGAATTTTGCTGATTGTATCCGCATTTCACGGGATGGAGGTTTGACTGTTGGCGATATGTATACCACCGAGCCATGGAACTGGGAGTTGCCGCTGTTCCGCTTAGCTTGAAGTTGTGTCCGTCGTTACGGGACGAATGTTGGGATGATCTCTAGGTCGCTTGTGGCCCGTCGAGATTTAGCTTCTTTCTTGGGTGAAACCTGGGGGGGAGGTATGTTCCCTTTTTGTTTACGCCCATTTTTTTATATTTTATTTCTTTTTCCGCGATGCTCTATCATTTCAGCTTTTATATCGCGGAGGTCGCGATTGCCCCATCATTTCGGCTATTCTTCGCGGTGCCCAATCATTTCGGCTATTTATTTATTCTCTACTCACTGCTTTTTATTGCGAGTTGCCCCATCATTTCGGCTATTTTTCATGCATACATTTTTACTTGCTGCTTTTATTGCAAGTTGCCCCATCATTTCGGCTATTTTGTAGGCATGTGTGGCTTGCTAGCTTTTTCGCCGCAAGCTTGGGTTTTAGACACCGATTTCGACATCAGCACCGCTACAACTGGAATGTTGCCGGGAGCGAATCATCATTTGCCTTTGTCGATGTTGAACAAAGGTGGCTCAGCAAACAGGGTTAAGGGTCCTGTCGACCAAGGCTTTTGACTTCATGAGCCGTAAGGGTCTCACAAAGGTATTTCTCCCTACAAGTCGTGAGGATCTTGCAGGTGTATTTTCTCCTTAGGGATCGTGAGGATTCCTAAGTGTGTGTTCCTCTGTAAGTCATAAAGATCCTACAAGAGGGCTTTCTCCTTATGGGTCGAGAGGACCTACAAGGGTTGGACTTTGCTGGGGAAATGTTTATTCGCGCCCGTGGATTGTATACAAGGGTCAGTATTGAGTCCCTTGTAGGGCAACATCGAAGGTTGCGGAGGATTTGCTTAAGAACAGGTTTAGATTTCTGTAACTTAAGACTTTCAAATCTTATGAGCCGTGAGGGTCCCATAAGAGAGTTCTCCTTACGAGTCGTGAGGATCTCGTAAGTGTATTTTTCTCCTTAGGAATCGTGAGGATCCCTAAGTGCGTTGCTCCGTTATGAGTCGTAAGGATCTCACGCAGGTGGTTTCTCCTTACAAGGTCGAGAGGACCCTATAAGTGTCTTTTAACGAGGTTGCGCCCTTTCGGGTTTTCACAAACACCCGCCGGTAGTCCTGCTGTTTTTACTCACGGAGCCCTTTCGGGTTTTCATCCGTGCCCATTTTTCTTGTGGAAACACCGTTTTTTCTTCTTTTTCTCTCTCTTTTTTTTTATCTCGTCGGCCTAAGGATGCTGCGGTAGTAGTTTAGGGACGTTTCGGTCCGTCGTTAGTTTAAAGATATTTCGGTCTATCGATAGTTTAAGGACGTTTCGGTCCGTCGTTAGTTTAAGGACGTTTCGGTCCGTCGTTAGTTTAAGGACGTTTCGGTCCGTCGTTGGGAAGGTCGGCTGCTGCTTGTAAAGTCTGAGCTTAGGAAGATAGCAAGCCGACATAGTCGTCGTCATCTATCATTGACCCAGGCTGTGGCTCATTAAGCATAGTATTTCTTTAAGAAGCGGCCGTTTATTGGCCTGAAAGGCCTTTCACCATGCATGTCCATGAGTAGATAGGCTCCACTCTGGTAGACCTTATCTATGATGTACGGGCCTTCATAGTTTGGCTCAAATTTTCCCCGCTTGGCACGATTGGGGATCATAGGTCTTTTGACCACTAGTACGAGTTCGCCTTGGCGGAATGTCCTCGGCCTGGTCAATCTTTCATACGAGCGCGTCATCTTTGCTTTGTAGGCTTCTAAATGTTGTTGCGCTATGAGCCGGGTTTCGTCGAGGGCATCAAGCTCCTCAAGCCGAAGGTGAGCATTTTCTTCGTCCGTCAGCTCGTGGTGGACTGCCACTCGTAGAGAGGGTAACTCTATCTCGAGGGAGAGCACTGCTTCCGTCCCAAATACCAACGCGTACGGCGTTGTGTTCGTGGCCGTCTTGAATGTAGTTCGATAAGCCCAAAGGGCTTCTTGCAGCCTCTCGTGCCAGTCTCTCTTATTCCGGGAAACGGTCTTTTTTATGATCTTCGTCAAGGTCTTATTGAAGGCCTCGGCCAGACCGTTAGCTCGTGGGTTGTAAACTGAAGAATATCTCCAGTCTATATTGTGCTGCTGCGCGAAGCGGCTAATCTTATGGCTTCGGTAGGCTGGCCCATTATCGGAGATAATCCGCCGTGGGGTTCCAAACCGATAGATGACGTGCGTCTTGAAGAAATGGAAGATATTCTCCGTCTTCACTTCCCTCAGTGGTACTGCATCTGCCCATTTGGAGAAGTAATCAGTTGTCGCCGGGATAAAACGATGTCCCCGGGATGATGCTGGCTCGATGGGGCCGACTATGTCAGTCCCCCACATTTCGAATGGCCAGCTAGCCACCGTTGGATGTAGTGGATTCGGATGTTGGTGGATAAAGTCTCCGTAAATCTGGCACGAGTGGCATTGCTTCGCATACTCGAGGCAGTCCTGGATCATCGTGGGCCAGTAGTAACCCATCCGTTTAATTTTTAACTTCATCTTTGGGCCTGCTTGGTGAGAACCGCAAAGTCCATCGTGAACTTCCTGAATGACTCTTTCTGCTTCGTCAGGTCCTAAGCATCTCAGCCATAGAGAATCAAACGATCTCTTGTATAGAGTATCGTTGACGAAAGCGAAAGATAGAGCTCGTTTCATGAGCTGATGTCTTGAGGACGCTTCTTTGGGCATTCGGTGGGACTTAAAGTAGTCTATGAAGACTTCCCTCCAGTCCTCAGCCTTCTCACGGTCTTTTATTTGTAGGGTCGTCTGCTCAGTCGCCCCCTTTTCTTTATATAATTCCAGAGGTATTTCTGCCGGGGCGAGCACTCGACGGCTTTGTACCACGATTCTTACATCATCGAGGTTTTCGTCCGCCAGCACTTTAGCAAGTTTGGCCAACGCGTCTGCTTTGCTGTTTTCCGCGCGTGGTATGTTCTCCAAAGTATAGGCGGGAATTTGGGTCAATAGTTGTTGCACCTTTTCGCCGTACTTCACCAACTCCGGTTTGCACGTTTGGTAGTCACCATTTACTTGACTAACGACCAGTTGAGAATCCCCGTATATAAGGAGGTCTTCAATTCCCAGGTCGATGGCGATTTCGAGGCCTGCTATCAGAGCTTCGTATTCAGCTTCATTGTTTGTCCTCGGCTCTGTTAAAGAGAAGGCGAAGCGCATTATCCCTCCTTGTGGAGTTGCAAAGACGAGGCCTATCCCCGATTTGATCATTGGGATACCTTGTTTCTGTTTCTTTACGGAGGACGCTCCATTAAAATAGAGTTCCCATCGGGTGGTACCGCCGCCAATCGCGTCAAATGCATGCTCGTCCGGCAAATCACAGTTCAGAGGAGAATCGGCCGGTATCGGGTGCTCAGCGAGGAAATCGGTAATGGCCTGGCCTTTTACTGCCTTGAGAGGTTGATACGTTATCGAGAACTCCATCAAGAGCAGGGCCCATTTAGCGAGTCGTCCCGTCAATATGGCTTTTGACATTAAGTATTTAAGGGGATCCACCTTTGAAATGAGACGGACTTCATGCGCCAACGCATAGTGCCTGAGCTTTGTTATCGCGAAGATCAACGCCAAGCAATGTTTTTCAATGGGAGAGTAGTTGCTTTCTGCCCCTAGTAGAACTCGACTTAAGTAGTAGAGTGCCCTCTCTTTCCCCTGATCGTTCTCTTGTGCCCATAATGCGCCCAAGGAATCTTCGAGGGCGGTCGTATAAAGAATGAGGGTTTTTCCCTTGACCGGCGCAGCCAACACCGTAGGGTTCTGCAGGTACTGCTTGATCTCGTCTAGTGCACCTTGGCATTTGTGATCCCAAACGAATGGAGTTCCTTTTTTCATCAGGTGGCTGTAAGGACGGCATTTGCCTGAAAGATTGGCGATAAATCGCCGGATGTATGCGAGCTTCCCTTGGAGAGACCGCAACTGTTTGAGGGTTCTTGGCGGAGGCATTTCCATGATCGCTTTAATCTTTGACGGGTCTATTTCAATACCTCGGTGTCGAACGATGAATCCCAGGAATTTGCCCGAGGAGACTCCAAACGCGCATTTGAGGGGATTCATTTTCAAATTATATTGCCGAAGGCGTTGAAATACAGTCTCCAGATGCTTTAAATGATCTTCGTATGACATGCTCTTTACTACGAGGTCATCAATATAGCACTCGACGATATCATGTATGAGGTCGTCGAAGATCTTTGTCATGGCCCTTTGATAGGTAGAGCCAGCGTTCTTTAGACTAAAGGGCATAACCCTGTAGCAGAATATACCCAAAGGGGTCCGGAAAGCGGTGTGCTTCTGGTCTTCGGGATGCATCTTTATCTGATTGTATCCTGACGAACCGTCCATAAAGGAGAAAACCTCGTGAGTGGACGTGTTATCTATCATTAGCTCGGTTACTGGTACTGGGAAATCGTCCTTTGGACAGGCTTTATTGAGATCCCTGAAATCCACGCATATGCGTACCGTCTCATTCTTCTTCATTACCGGGACGATATTGGCGATCCAATCGGGATATTGGACTTCTTGGATAAATCCAGAATCGATCAGCTTCTTGACTTCGGCGTTGATGCTCATCTCAAGCTTGAGTCGCATCCTTCTTGGCGCCTGCTTGACTGGCTTGATATCTGGGGATATTGCTAATTTATGCACAGCAATCTCCGGATCTAATCCTGGCATCTCGGAGTAGTTCCACGCGAAGCAGTCTTTATGCCGTAGAAGCACGTTCTTTAACGCAGCCACCCTTTCTTCAGATAGCAGCTTGCTGACAAATGTCGGTCATGGGTCATCTGACGATCCCAACTCAATCTTCTTGAGGTTATCTGCAGTAGTGTGTATACCATCTTCCAGTTCTTTCGGAGCGGGCGAAAATTCTGAGATCACCTCATCATCGCTGTTCTCAAAGCACCGGGGAAGGTCATCCATGTTCTCGGGCTCTTCTTTTAATATCGTAATCGTATAACAGGTGCGAATCCGCTCCCAGGACTGAGGTGGATCCGGTTTTGCTCTTGCGGCCTTGGGTTCATGCTTTTGTGGCGGTGTTACCCTCCAGCCGTCGGATAAAGCGAACCTGTCCTGTTGGTACTGGTCCTCGACCCAGTTCTTGAGGGTGAAGCAGTCTTCGGTAGGATGTCCTATGGCTCGGTGATAAGAGCAATAGCTCAGACGAGAAGCCTTGTTAGCTTGTTCAGGGTGTCTAGACTCTGGAAGCGCGATCATTTGATGTTTTAAAGCTAGCTTGAGTAACCTCTCCGTATTGTCTCGGGGGAAGGAGTACGCCCGACTCATCTTCTTCATGAGGGACAAATCCGAGCCGTGCAATACCCGATCACGTAACCCTCTAATCCTGTGTCATTGTTGTCGGCTCCTCTTTCCGCTTCTTGATTTATTTCCGTCTCCGCATCGGGCCTTTCGTACAACGGGTTGACAAAGCCGAACATCTTTGTCTTTCGTAGCCTGTTGAGATAGACGTTGCGTCCTGGCCTTCTCGTAGATGGCCATTTCGCGGTTGTGGTCTTCCCGAGCTTTCTGACCCACTTTCCTGATAGGCTTGTCCATTCGTTCTTCAAACGACGGACTCGGCGCTTCAATCGCGGGGTCTAGTTTTGATGAGGGGTTGGCATCTCCTGACAGGGCGTCCTCTTCCTCATCAAAGGTATATATAGCGTAGCTGCTGTGAGCCCATTCCCGTTTTCCGGTTCTCACGTATCCAAGCCCGAGTGTTTCCATTTTTCCGTTGGGCAATTTGCGTTGAGTCCCAGGGACATCCCAAATCTTGTTGTAGAACCGAGCCTGCCGAACAGTCTGTTTTAAGGGTACTCCTTGGAGCTTCAATAGCTTCTTTAATCCATTTGTATAGTATCTGGGCAGACGGATGGGTTGGAGCCTGTCGAGTGTAGCATCCGCGCCATGCCAGATCTCTTTCTCTATTTTCGACTCTGAGTATCGGTAGAATAGGATCACCTTCTCACCCCTTTGCCTGGGAGGGACGTAGAATGTTTGCAGGTCCTGCACATTGTGAGCTTAAAGCGTGTCGAGATCCTTGTAGTGTTCTCGCGGTACCATGGTGATTTGCAAACTATGGTCATCGCCAGGGGGTGCTTGTATTGACAGCCGATTGGAGAACACGGCATTAACTTCATCTTCTGAATCACTTCCAAAGACCAACATGGGGACGGGCGTCCCTAGGTTGTTGCGTTGAGATGGCCCTGCATAAACTATCTCTTCCTCTTCTTCGGTATCGCTCCCGAAAACAGGGATGGTGGCGGCGGTTTTGTTCTCCGGGTTGCGACACCTTTCTGTATCCTCGAAATCTGGCAAAAAGTACTTCGCATCTTCGTATTTGCGGACTTTGTTCACGGAAAATGGGTTTAACTCTCCTGTTACGGTATACTCGAAACCATCCTTAAAGTACTTCATACACTGATGTTGTGTAGAAGGGATGATGTTGTACTCGTGTAGCCAAGGACGACCGAGCAAGGCGTTGTAGCAGGTCTTGGCCTCAATGACATGGAATTTGATGTCTATCTTGATATCATGGCAGTATCCAGAGACATATAGGGGACGGTTGTGGTCGCACGTCCCGAGAAGGAGGTCTTCGTCACCGAAAGTGATGTCGGCCGTATGCACTTCCTCCAGTTCATCCTTCATCCTTTCAGTGGCGAGGAAGGCTTGGAATTGCTCAGGTTCTTGTAACGCCTTAATTAGTGAGTCTCACGCTTCTTTTGATAATAGGAGGGCATCGAGAATGCTAAGCTGAGAAGGTAGCTTCCTTAGGTGCGCGAGAATGTTATAGTCCACCTTACCCTTCCTAGAAGGGTCTTTGGCAGCCAGCTCTCTCATGACTTGGTCATCTAAAGTGATATCTTCAGTGACCTTTTCCTTTCCCTTATCTTTTCTACTCACGGGCCCGAGATTCTTTTCTGGGAGTGTGCGATTGCACAGCTGAATGTTCTCGCAGGCCTCCGATTTCTCCTCTTTCCCTAGAACGGATTCTTTAAAGAGAGAGACCAGAGCCATTTCTTCATCAGAGTCGCTCCCAAAGGTGAGAACTTGTGACCCTCCGGCGTTAACCATGTAGCAGTTGCCAGTGGTTCTGTTGTGCCCGTCGGCAGTACTTCTTCGTTCCCGACGAGTTTTGCGTTTCATGCGCTTAAAATGTTGCCGATGAGCAACATATCCTTGCCACCATATCCTAAAGACGTCGCACTCCTCCGTGGGGTGTGAAATTTTCCGATGATATGCTCAATAATCAGGGTGCCTCTCCGCCCCATTGAGCGTGTTTTCTTCCGAGGGTGGTAGCTTCATTCCCATTGACATGGCTTTGGCAAACCTTTTTCTCGTCTTGAATATCTTCTTGTCTGCCTCGGATGCTTTTCGATCTGGCGGGAGTACTTCAACTCTTTCGTTCAGTCGCCTGCATTTGGCTCCTTCCGATGCGGCCATCTCACGCTCCTGATCCGCTTTACTCTTTAGACGAATCTCGTCTAGAAAGGCGTTGATCATTTCATCTGTTGGCCACACACGCTCTGGTTCAGGCTCTGTCCCCAGTTTCCTAGTGCCAGGAGTTTTCTCATCGTCAGTAAACGAGTGGGAGATTATGTTACAACTCGCCACATATCCCTCGGATTCATCCGACGAACTCTCTCTATCATCTCCCTCTTGAAAGATGTGGTTGAGGAATTCTTGCAGTGTGACAGGAGTTCGTGCCTTTTGATTGTACTCTTCCAGCGCGTCGATTTGCTTCTGCAAGTTCGTGTGCTCGTTTCCAGGCTTCACGGGCTTCTTGGATCTCTTCTTCCTTTTCTTCGAAGATTTTGACGGTTGGGCGTGAGTATTTGGGCCCTTATCGCGAGTCTTCGTAGTTGGGCGGGGTTTCAGCATCCCTTCGATAATTTGAGGTTCAAGAGGGTCCTCCCATTTGATCGCAGGGCACGCATGAAGGTCTCTCAGCATTCTTTTGATTTTAGTTGATAGCACGACCTCCCATGGAGCTTCTTCAATAAAGGAGCAGGTCGCCCCCGGTGTATCTGCTTTCTTAGGAGTATGCGGTTGTGGTGGGTTCACCTTCCACTTTTCGGACAGTACAAACTTCCCCTGGAGGTATTGATCTTCAATCCATCCTTTGAAGACGAAGCAATCTTCAATCGGATAACTTACCGTTTGATGGTAAGGGCAATAGTTAGGGTTATTCACCTCGGTGGGTTGCGGCGGTCGCCTTGGATTTGGTAGGTTTATAAGTCTGTTGCGTACTGCCAGCTCGAATAACCGTTTCGTCTTGTCTCGTGGGAACGAATAGGGACGCTTCATCTTCTCATTATAATACCGGCGTCTTTCTTCTAATTGATCTGTCGGCTTCGGGGCGTTAGGTTGCTGTTGGGCATTCGCGACGAAGGTTGCCCTTCCTTTACCCTTGTCATTCCGAGGTTCCGACTTCGGGGGAGGTGGTCTATGACCCATCTGGTCCATTTGAGCCAACTTGTCGATTAAAGCCTGGAATGTGGTTGGCTTAAAGAACATCATAAACTGGGAGATAGTTGCGTGGGGGTCTAGGGTTCCCACGAACATGCCCACTGCGGGTGCCTCCTCAATACGTTGCTCGCATCTCGACCACAAATTCCGCCAGCGTATAGCATACTGGACCCAGGTTTCGCCTGGTTTTACCCTGGCGTTAATCAATGCAGTTATTGGGGTGCGTTCGCTGGCACTTGCGAATCGTTGAGTGAATAACAACTCCATTTCAGCGAACGTTTTGATAGAATCGTTCGGGAGTTCCGAATACCCTTCGAACGCTGTTTCTGATAAGCTGCCCACGAACTGGCGAAGCAACAGTTTATCATCACCGCCGGTGTTACCGCAGAGGGCCCGGAACTGGGCAATATGTTGATGGGGATTGCCGGTCCCCTTATACACGTGGAATTTTGGTATCGTATAGCCTGGCGGGTATTTGATTTGGTCATACCAGCTTGGATACGGCCGCCCCGTTTTTACGACTTGACCAGCTGTCTCAGTCGCATGATGAACCCGGATTTGCTGGGCTATGTAGTCAACCAAGTCAGCCTTAGAGATTGCCTCCTCCTTGGCCGTTGAGAGGACTGGTGGTGGATTTGACGTTTCTCCTCGGTCGTCTTCAAGAACGATTGGGGGATCCTCGGCGGGTAAGTCCTGTTGGATCATCATTCCTATCATATCTTGGAAGAGAAGGCCCATACGTTGTATGTTGGCTGCTTGTTCGGCAGCCTCCTTGTCTTTCTTCTCCAGTATCCGGCGAAGGAATTCAGCGTCGGTTTCTTCCTCCTGGCGTGCGTCTGGGGACATTTCTGGGTTTTCTTTTGGCCCGGTAAGTGCGGCCATAGCATTCATCATTTCCTGAAGCTTTTGTTGTTGCTCCTGGGCTTTCGTCACGGATCGGGTTAGCGGTTGGTGACCCGTAGAAGTGCGGCTTTCCTCCTTTCCAGAAGCCATATAAACAGTGTGCACCACCATGCCCCCAGACTTCGGGCGTCTGGGCTCAGTGCTTTTAGCCGTCGTTGCAAGATGGGGGATCTTCTCTGGCCTCCTCCTTTTATGAGCCATGGAGGTTGAGGTGGGCGTCCAGACAGCCTTTTGGGGTTTAGCCTGGTGACCAGCTTCCGGTTGGATTTTCAGCTTCTTGTGCTGGCGGGAGAAGTTTGGATCGATGATCGAGTCTCGGGCCTGTCGCCAAACCTTATAGATTTTGGAAGACAGCCGTTGAGGGGATCGGGGCTGTTCTGATTCTATTTCCACAACCTTTTTTAATGGGAGAGGAGACCTCTTTAGCACTGCAGTAGGGGAATTCCTTCGCACCTTATTTAGCATTTCGAAGATGTTCCCAGTTGGAACAGCAGCATTAACTTCTGCCATCGGGGCTGATGGAGTCAACCCGGAGGGGGAGTTGCCCCCAGCCTTCCTTACTCGGCGCCAATGGCGATGTCGAGCGTGTCGAGCGGACGACGTTGGTCCAGCGATGAGAATGGCTTCGTCTTGCCCCCAGTATGGGTGGGGGGTCGCTGTTGGTGTTAGCCTGTCAAAGACCGATGTCCTTTGGGCAGCAGGAGCGGGAGCTGAAGCCGTCAATCTTGTAAAGACCGACTTTTTGGCCGGAGAAGCCGCCTTGGCGATTTCGGGGGCAGGAGCGGCCACTTTCTTAGAAGCAACCTCCTCTGAGATTGTAGGCCCCATGATGAGTTCGTAGGATTTCTGGCCCAATCTAGAGAAGACCGAGGCGTTGACGTTGGGCGACTCGTTGAAAGGAGCCGCGGCAGGGGTAAGACGATCAAAGACCGACTTCTTAAGAGCTTCCTTTGTCAGCACCGGCGCCGCGAAGCTTGTTGGTGGGAGTATAGTCCCAAAAAACAATCCGGTAGTGGCCTGAGTCACCTGGTCCACCGGCATTGTGAATAACGAAGCAGCTTGGGGTCCGTAGGCTATACCTCCTGGCGAGGCAAAGCGTTGGTCGCAATTGCAGTCTGAGCGGTTGGAGGATTTCGTAAAAGTAGAAGCCATCGATCCTTTGCTTTCTGCAATAAGCAAGACGCCAATTCTTAGTATCTTGAAACCCAAGGGCAACCATTAGCGAACCGCGATTGGTTCGCGAATCACGACACACGAAGTGTGGAGTGGAAAGAGGAAAAGGTCCCACCGGGAGTGCCAGAATCTGTTCCCCTCCGAAGGACGGCGACGACGTGGCGTCTCGCCTGAAATTCGGGGCAGATGCTAATTGGTGCTATCCGTCCACCTCTCCGAAGATGCCAAGTTGATTTATGGCACCGTGTATCGAAGGTTTAAACGGATGCGGCCGATGTAGCAGACTTCGTCAGATTCCCCCTCGTTTGAGGGGGTTTTGATTGTGGGGACGCTCTTCCCTGCAGGCGCAAGCCCCTGCAGTTAATTACGCTACCGCATCGCGGTAGCAACTTTCTCCTTCTCCAGATGGTCACTTCGTGTCGTGTGTGTTTATTTTATGTTTTGTTGCCCGTGGATTGTTTACGGAGACCGAGTTATGTCGTCACCCGTAGGGCGTGGACTAGTCCAAATCCGTATTATCTTAGATTTGGGTTTGGGGGTTTAGTTTGAGGATACGTTAGCCATACTTGAGGCTAAGATCAACTCAAACATTTGTTAAGGATACGTTAGTCTAACTTGAGACTAAGATCAACTTAACGGGATCGTTTAGATCCGACAAAAGAGCATTTGGGCTCCATTGTTCCAGTTTAGGGACATAGTGGTCCATCGTATGTATGGCCGTCGGGACCCGTCACCTCTCTGACGACGTTGAAGGATTACAACGACAGATGTCAGAGGAGTTCAGAGATGTACCCTCGAAACCAGAGTTAATTAGGGGAGATTCATAGCCCATTCTGTTTGAAGGTTTAAGGATACGTTAGCCATCTTTGAGGCTAAGATCAACTTAAACGGGATCGTTTAGATCCGACAAAAGAGCATGCGGGGCTCTATTGTTCCGGTTTAGGGACGTGGTGGTCCATTGCTAGTTTAGGGACATTGCGGTCCATGGGTAGTTTAAGGACATCGCAGTCCATGGGTAGTTTAAGGACATTGCGGTCCATTGTTAGTTTTAAGACATCTCGGTCAAGGTTAAGGACGTCGTAGTCCGTGGGTTTAAGGACCCCACAGTCCATTGTTAGTTTTAAGACATCTCGGTCAAGGTTAAGGACGTAGTAGTCCATGCGTTTAAGGACCCCACAGTCCATTGTTAGTTTTAAGACATCTCGATCAAGGTTAAGGACGTCGTAGTCCATGGGTTTAAGGACCCCACAGTCCATTGTTAGTTTTAAGACATCTCGGTCAAGGTTAAGGACGTCGTAGTCCATGGGTTTAAGGACCCCACAGTCCATTGTTAGTTTTAAGACATCTCGGTCAAGGTTAAGGACGTCGTAGTCCATGGGTTTAAGGACCCCACAGTCCATATCAATATGTGGTCATCGGGACCCGTCACCTCTTTGAAGACATTGAGGGATTACAATGCCAAATATCAAAGGAGTGAAGAGATGTACCCTGGAACCGGAGTGGATTAAATAGTCCTTGGCCCAATTTGGGATCAAGACCCATTAATTATGTTATGAGCCCATTAGCCCAGTTAATTACGAATTGAGGACTTATGGCCAGCTTGGGCTAAGTCCAATCATGTCTGGAATATTGGCTTCTTGTTGGTCCCTTGAATGAGATTGACAAGTTAGTGTTTAACACTAAAAGATAATTGGTGTTAAACACCAGCAACAAGGCTTTCAAATTAGCATTAAACACTAAAACAGATCAGTGTTAAACACTGGCAACGGAGATCTCAAATTAGTGTTAAACACTAAGGTAATCAGTGTTGAACACTGCAAATAAAGTTCTTTGATTAGTGTTGAACACTAAGGCCCAACAATGTTTTAACACTGGATTCGGGAGTTCCAATTTAGTGTTAAACACTAAGGCAAGAGGGGTCGCGTGGCAACACGTGAGAGCGCCCTCCCTTCATTTGTTCTTCTGAGACTATCGCATTTTTTTTGGAGCATCACGTGTCATCACGTGACGGGCATTCAAGCGCTTGTGTGTTAAAGCTTCTGTCAAGGGTCACGTGGGTCACGTGAGGCACTGCCTCAAAGGGGCTTTCTGTAGATCTTTGGGGGGGTCACGTGGTGACACGTGACCCTTCTTTTCTATAGTTGTTAGAAGATCTGTTAATCCCTTTCAGGAATTAAATTCCTCGTAGGGTTGAACCCTGACAATGATTTCAGAGGAATTAAATTCCTACTTCCTTTTGAAGATTTATATTCTGGAATAGAGTTGAACTCTGAATTTTCTGTAGGAATTAAATTCTTCATATATGTGAAGAACTGAATAGGGTTAAACCCTAATAAAAGCTTTAGGGAATTAAACTCCCACTCTCTGTTAGAGAATTATTCTGGGGAGCAAGATTAAGGGAATTAAATTCCTGTTGTTTTAACAGAACTAAGTTCTTAACTAGGGTTAAACCCTGATTCTTTTGTTCTGAAGGAATTAAATTCCCATGACACAGGGTCAAACCCTAATTTTATTTTAAAGGAATTAAATTCCTATAGTTCTGTGAGAATTAAATTCTCGTGCTTCCATTACCTCTCTATGCTTTGGATCTGCATGGCAGGATCTCAACCCATTGAGAATTAAATTCTCAACTTCAAGGGGAGATGTGCGCTTTACAGATCCTTTATCAAAGAGAGAAGAAATATGTTCTTCTGTTTTATATCAGAGTTAAACTCTGTTGAGAATTAAATTCTCTTTTCTTTCAAAAACCCTTCCCTCTCTTACCTAGGGTTTTCTTTTGCAGAAGATCCAAATTCCCCAAATTATCAAGGCTCTCCCACTTTTCTTCCCTCTGCGTGTATATATCTTTTTCTTTTGTGTCTCGGCTCCTATTTATAGGAGAAGCGGCCGAGTCAATTAGTTTTTGACGAATCTTCATTGAGAGATTTGATTTGCATCCATCATTCGTTCTGGACCTTTGGATTATTAGGTGAATTTTATTCACCATTGGATTTCAAATCCAGCCATTCTCCTTTGTGATTTCTGTTAGATTTAAAGGGGAAATCTTTCCAAATTCGAGATTTTCCCATAGATAGATGATATTTAATCACTCTAAATCTTTAATTCAATCGGTTGCTTTTGGAAAGATTTGAGAGGTCTTTTCTCAGAATTTAATTCTGTTAACAAATGGGCTTTGAAAGCTGGTCACGTGTGGGCACGTGACCCCCTTGTAACGAGCCCTTTTCTTCTTTTGCACTCTGCCTTCTTCTGCTGCTTAGCCGTCACGTGCCACCACGTGACCCCTGGTCACGTGTGAGCACGTGACCCTCGTCTGGAGTCTTTTTCTTGATTTAACCGGAGAATGAGTCTGATGTTTTGAGCGTCACGTGCCAACACGTGACCCTGGTCACGTGGGAGCATGTGACCTCTTCTGAAGCCTTTTCCTTGATTTGATCAGGGAACCAATGTGCCTTTGCCGCTTGCTTTTAAATGTCACGTGCCGACACGTGACCCTGGTCACGTGGGAGCACGTGACTCTTTCTGAAGCCCTTTTCTTCGATGTAGTTGGGAAACTGAACTTGCCTTACCGATACTTTTAGATGTCACGTGCCAACACGTGACTGCTGGTCACGTGTAAGCACGTGACCCTCTTCTGAAACTTTTTCCATAAGCCTTTCTGATTTTAAATCAGGAAACAGGTTAAACCCTAATAAAAGCTTTAAGGAATTAAACTCCCACTCTCTGTTAAAGAATTATGAGTAAAGGAATTAAATTCCCGTTGTTTCAACAGAACTAAGTTCTTAATTAAGGTTAAACCCTGTTTTCTTTTTGTTCTGAAGGAATTAAATTCCCATAACACAGGGTCAAGCCCTAATTTTATTTTAAAGGAATTAAATTCCTATAGTTCTGTGAGAATTAAATTCTCGTGCTTCCATCCCCTCTCTATGTTTTGGATCTGCATGGCAGGATCTCAACCCATTGAGAATTAAATTCTCAACTTCAAGGGGAGATGTGCACTTTACAGATCCTCTATCAAAGAGAGAAGAAATATGTCCTTCTGTTTTATATCAGAGTTAAACTCTGTTGTTAAAAAAAACCTTCCCTTTCTTACCTAGGGTTTTCTTTTGCAGAAGATCCAAATTCCTCTAACGTATCAAGCTTTCTCTCTTTTCTTCCCTCTGCGTATATCTCCTCTCTCCCCCTTCTTTTGTGTCTCTTGGCTCCTATTTATAGGAGAAGCAGCCGAGCCAATTAGTTTTTGATGAATCTTTCATTGAGAGATTTGATTTGCATCCATCATTCGTTTTGGACCTTTGGATTATTAGGTGAATTTTATTCACCATTGGATTTTAAATCCAGAGATTCTCCTTTGTTATTTCGGTTAGATTTTAAGGGGAAATCTTTCCAAATTCGAGATTTTCCCATAGATAGATGATATTTAATCACCTTTAAATCTTTAATTCAATCGGTTCTTTTGGAAAGATTTGAGAAGTCCTTTCTCAGAATTTAATTCTGTTAACAAATAGGCTTTGAAGTCGGTCACGTGTGGGCACGTGACCCTTGGTCACGTGTGGGCACGTGACCCCCTTGGAACGAGCCTTCCTCTTTCTTTTTGCGCTCTGTCTTCTGGTTGCTGCTTAACCGTCACGTGCCACCACGTGACCCCTGGTCACGTGTGAGCATGTGACCCCTGGTCACGTGTGAGCACGTGACCCTCGTCTGGACTCTTTTTCTTGATTTAACCGGAGAACAAGTCTGCTGCTTTCGAGTATCACGTGCCAAAACGTGACCCTGGTCACGTGGGAGCACGTGACCTCTTCTGAAGCCTTTTCCTTGATTTGATCAGGGAACCGGTTTGCCTTTGAAGCCGCTTTTAATTGTCACGTGCCAACACATGACCCAGGTCACGTGGGAACACGTGACCCTTTCTGAAGCCCTTTTCTTTGATGCAGTCGGGAAGCTGAATTTGCCTTGCTGATGCTTTTAGATGTCACGTGCCAACACGTGACTGCTGGTCACGTGTAAGCACGTGACCCTTTTCTGAAGCCTTTTCCATAAGCTTTTCTGATTTTAAATCAGGAAACAGACATCTATCTTAGCTCTGTCAACCTCAATGCCTTTCTGTGAAATAACATGTCCAAGAACAATTCCTTCTTGGACCATAAAATGGCATTTTTCCCAGTTCAAAGTCAAGTTCTTCTCTTTGCAACGAGTAAGAACAGCGTCAAGATTCGATAGGCAATCAGAAAAAGAGTCTCCAAAAATCGAGAAATCGTCCATAAAAATCTCCAGAAAATTCTCTACCATATCAGAGAATATCCCCATCATACACCGCTGAAAGGTAGCGGGAGCATTGCATAACCCAAAGGGCATGCGACTATAAGCAAAGGTACCAAAAGGACAAGTAAAAGTGGTTTTATCTTGATCCTTTTTGGCGATGGGGACCTGATTATAGCCTGAGTATCCATCCATAAAACAATAATACTCTTGTCCCGCTAAGCGTTCCAGCATTTGATCAATGAATGGTAGAGGAAAATGGTCTTTCCTCGTGGCAGCATTGAGTTTTCTATAATCGATACATACACGCCACCCAGTTTGGACGCGTGTCTGAATCAACTCATTTGCCTCATTGGTTATAACAGTGATGCCGGATTTCTTAGGAACGACATGTATAGGACTCACCCATTGGCTATCGGAGATGGGGTATATAATACCATTATCTAAGCATTTGACGATCTCTTTCATTACCGCTTCCTTCATGACGGGATTCAACCGTCTCTGTGGTTCTCAGGTTGGTCTGGCATCATCCATCACATGTATATGATGTTCAACTATCAAGGGACTAATCCCTTTGATGTCCGCCATACTCTAACCAAACGCCTCTTTGTTAGATCTCAATACCGATAAAAGTGCATTCTCTTGCTCTAATGCTAGAGAAGCGGAAATTATAACCGGTAAGGACTCCTTCTCACCTAAATAAGCATATTTCAGATGAGACGGTAAAATTTTTAGATCTAATTCGGGCAGAGAAATGATAGAAGGAGGGATCATCGAGTGATTTTTGGATTTACAAAGAAGCTCAGAGCCTGTGAAAGATACAGACTCGGGTGGAGAAAAGTCAGAAGTGCAGGACTCAAGTGTAGAAAAAGTGTCCTCACTAAGATCTTGTGTGAAATCAAACAGAGATGTGGTAATGTCATCGAGATCAGTAAAGCAAAGTTCCTCAGCTCCACAACTATCGGGAGCGATCTCATGGACAGAGCACACATCTAAAATATGAGCACAGGGTTCTGATGGCTGACTTCCAACTTTGTAGATGTTTAGTTCAATGGTCATATTTCCAAATGATAAGTTCATTGAACCGTTTCTACAGTTTATAACAGCGTTGGAAGTGGCAAGGAAAGGACGACCTAGAATCACCGGAATTTGGCCCCGGGGGTTTGCTACAGGATGTGTGTCGAGTACAATGAAGTCTACAGGGAAAACAAATTCCCCGACCTTTATCAACACATCCTCTAATTCACCCCTTGGTTTGGTGATAGATCGGTCTGCCATCTGGAGAGTGCAGTGAGCAGGTTTCAGCTCTCCAATCCCTAGTTGCTCATAGACAGAATAAGGGAGTAGGTTAACACTTGCGCCAAGGTCTAAAAGAGCACGATTTATGTTTTTACCCCCAATAAAAATCGATATTGTAGGACATCCTGGGTCCTTTCGTTTCTTTGGTAACTGGGGAATAAAAGCAATGCTGATATTATTAGCCATGAAGACCTTCTTCGGCATTTGGGTCTTCCTCTTCCTAGTGCACAAGTCCTTAAGAATTTTCGCATAAGCGGGGACTTGTTGAATTGCATTTAGGAGAGGGATATTGATGTTAACCTGTTTGAACATTTCCATAATTTTCTCCATATGAGGACTCATTCTATTACCCCTTAACCGATTCGGGTAAGGAGCTTTCGCAATAAGCGCTGGGTCCATCATAGGAGAAGGAAGAGGGGGTAGACGAGGTCCCAAAAGAGGTGTGGGGACCGTCTGTGGAGAACTATAAGGGTTGGGTTAAGGTGTTGAGCCTAATGGGAAATGGAGAATAGGCTCGCGAGAAGGTGGTATGGTAGAAGAAGAAGAATCAGAAGGAGAAGTGTGTGTGTGTGTGGAAAGGTCTCAGCCGGGGTGTTGACATGATTTTCAGTATCATCAATACCTTCCCCGACATGATTGTTCAGCACTCTTCCCGATCTCAACGTTGTGATGGCATTTACATTGTAATGCCTAGGATTCTGTAGGGGTTGAGAGGGAAGTTTCCCTTTTTCTCTCGCACTCATTTCGGCTTTTAGGCGTGCGATTTCAGCTTCCATCGATCTGATACTCTCAGCTTGAGACACTGAGTTTTTCTTTATCTCACTAACGGAAGATCTAACCTCAGTCGAAACCTCTATGAAATTTGATAAAAGTGATTTCATGGTTTGAGTGAATTGAGAGAATTCGTCAGAACAGGACGACTGCATAGGATTAGACTGTGCAGGAGTGTTGCCCTGGTTTTGGAAATTTTGTGACTGGTAGGGGTGCTGAGTGAGTTGAAGGGGTTGCTGTTGTGGTGGAGGAAGAGCCCATTGAAAATTATTCGTATTTGGAACCGTGTTTTGAGATTGGTTTTGGTTCCAAGCGAAATTCGGGTGATTCCTCCAACCCTGATTGTACGTGGAAGAATATGGATCGTTTCTAGGTCTTTGAAATGCGGCATTAGAATGCTCGTGACCTTGAAACGCAGAGTTTAATGGACATTCTTCCGTTAAATGAGACGGATCAGAACAGCACCCACAAATAGTTTTGGGGAGCGACATTGGGTTTAGGGAGGCTGCAGAAAATTTGTGTTCCATAGCGTCGAGCTTCTTTTGCATTGCTACCATCTCAGCTCGAACACCTATGGACACATCTATTTGGTGTACGCCACCCCTATTCAATGGTTGTGTTCCACTCTCCCACTGTAGTGATTTCTCAGCGAACTCTTCTAAATACTTCCAAGCTTCCTCATCATCCTTGGTCATAAAAGTACCTTGACACATGTTTTCAAGGCTCTGTTTAGTGTTTGGGTTAATGCCCTCATAAATGATTCGGCACAATTCCCATCTCGGGATGCCGTGATGAGGACACTGAACCAAAAGATCCTTGAAACGTTCAAAGCATTTAGAGAATGGTTCAGTAGGGAGCTGGGCAACTTGATTCAGTTCGCTACGGA
Source organism: Agapanthus africanus (assembly GCA_030015575.1). Classification (NCBI taxonomy): domain Eukaryota; kingdom Viridiplantae; phylum Streptophyta; class Magnoliopsida; order Asparagales; family Amaryllidaceae; genus Agapanthus; species Agapanthus africanus. Next base: position 138,424,719 of record CM057341.1, read on the forward strand.
TTCGAGCTGTCTTTTGTATTGGGTAAAATTTCTTAAGGAATGCCGCTACGAATTCTTCCCAATTCGTAATAGAGTGTGCGGTAGTGTTATATAGCCACTTCTCGGCTATATCGCTCAATGTAAATGGAAGAAGTCGTAGACGCATCGCATCCACTGAAAGTTGTGACGTACCCATCATTGCGCATACGTTTTCAAATTTGGTAATGAAAACGTAAGCGTCCTCAGTCTCGAGTCCGTGGAATTTGGGTAAAAGATTGATGTACTGGGGTTTAATCTCAAAGTTATCCCCATTGGCTGGTGGTGTGGATAAGCAGGTCGAAAGAGGACCTCGAAGTGGATAGCACCTCTCCTGGAGAGAGATGCGGGGTGGATTCTGCGCACCAACGGACGGCGGCAGATTAGGGTTAAAGAAGTTTGATGGAGTCGGATCCATCGGTGTGGGTGTGGTAGTGGGTAAAGGAAAGGTAAATGGAGAAATATCGACTTCGGAGTCGATAAAGGGTACGCGGACTAAACGGGCACTAGAATCCCGTGTCCAGCCTATCTTGTACTAAAAAGGGTTAGTACAAGTGGCAGCGTTGGCTTATAATTAGGGGTATGAATGAATGCGGTGTTTGCTTTGAAAAAGGGACGGATTTTTGAAAAAAATGATGCGACACAACAAATGCAGCACACAAACCCTAGAATCTAGTAGTCACCTAGGTCCGGCTCTAGACCACTCCTAACTGCCAAAAGACAAGTCGCGGGATAGAATCCTCCACTGCCTCTTTGTCCCCCTGTGGCCAGGTAAGTGCCAGGTAAGTGGGAAGGTACTCCACTACGTAACTAGTGGGCCTAATTAATAACCACTAGCCTTCGACACACTTGCCTAGGCACCACAAGAAAACGCGGATAAGCAATGAATTACCCACGGCCTTCTTCTGTCCTAAGTGAGCGCGACGGTCCTTAGAGTCATCTCTAGATATTTTTTAGTTAATGTGGGTCAATGCGGATGCAAGTTTTGTGGTTTTCGGGGCCTAGGAAGGGTAATGAACTCCCCACCTAATTTGGATTTGGCCGTGCCCCTTAATATCCGTATTTATAATGCAAACAACCAAGAAACAAAAACACGCACAAATTTAATTTTGCAATTTGCAAGCTGCGATTATTTGCAAAGAATTCTGCACAAACTGTTAGTTGGAGCTAAAAAGAGGTGAGAGGAGAAGGTAAGAAGCTTACAGAGAAAAATTGGTACAGTGATCCCTCAAGTAGACCGCGGTTCCGCCGCATATGGGTCCTATTGCCGCCCTTCCGCGGTCGAAAAATGTGATCTCTTGAAAAGAAAATTTGCAGAATACTCCTGATCACTTCCTTAGTCCTCTGGAATTTTCCAAAAAATTTCTTCAATTTCCAAACAGCTCCAGATTTCCTTGCAATGAACCACAACAAATCGTTTAGGGTTTGCACGAATTTTGATTACAAAAATTATAATGGAATAAATCCTTCAATTCAAACATTAATATGAAACGAATTAGCGCGTAATCCCCGGCAACGGTGCCATTTGATTGATCGTAAAATTCGAGACTGTGTAAGTAAATCAACTCAAATGATCCCTGATAACGGTTTCATTTGATTGTAATATTTTCTTGTTTGTGTAAATCGAATAAAGCGAATAAGTTTCTATGTGTCGGTAATATTGAATAAAATTCACAATCAAAGAATTATATTTGACCGCAATCAATTACGATGTCGATTGTAGATCCTAAGCGAGTGCGGATCGTCCATAGGGATTGTGCGATTCGTTTTTATATTTGATTTATTTGAATTGAAAAGTTAATCGAAAAGAAAAGAAAACATGATTCAAGATTTTATCGATTGATTCATGTGTCACTAATCTAATCAAGAATCATGAAATGATAAACAATCGAGAATCAGGTTTCGATGATATTTCCAACCAAATGTCAAGAATCTAAATGAGGCTCGTAGGAATCGATCGGATCTATAGACGTGATGTAATCTCAAGATTTCGTGTTCTTGTCCTTCGAAGGATTGATACTAGATCGATGATGATCGACGAGAGTTAGGGCCTTCTTGATGAAACTAGGGTTTCATCATTTAACCCTTGTTCTTTCGTTGATATCATTCACATTCTAGCTTCTAGCAATTTCAAGAAACGATCGTAACTCCCCAATCTCGAGCGATATCAATCAAGAAAGCATCGCAACGAATTGGGTTGTCGATTCTTGAACTTGCTAGGGTTTACAAAACTCGTAGGATTCAAGAATCGATTTAAGATATATTACATCATCATTCTATTGATCGTCTCGACTCCTCGACGAGCGGAGTATTACTCAAACATCACAACAAGAATTACAACTAGAAATTTAGATTGAATCATGATGCAAGAATTTAAAGAAAACAAGATAAAAGAATATCACATTTTATTTATATCAACAATTTGATTACAGTCGCTCAAGAACTATAAGAGGAAGAACTAAATTGTCGACTTGGCTTCGCTCGGCTCCGTGAGTCGCGGGTCGGCTTGGACCACTTGCTCTGTTGAAGAACGGCTCGGCTCTTAAAAGGTTGCAAGGCTTCTTGCTTGATGGGGTACTCGGGATCTTGGCTTTTGATTGGAATTAGGGTTAGGGTTTCACACAAGTCCTCTCACTAGACTTGTGGAAGAAGATGAAGAAAGAGATAGAATGGCTCTAGTTTGATACTAGAATTGGGTAAAGATCATTTTTTTTAACCCTAGGTCTAGGCTTCTATTTATAGAATTCCCAAACCCTAGGTCTAGGTTTGAAATTACAATTCCCTCCAAAAGTTTGTTGAGGAGTTTCTAGAAAGAGTTTGTTAGGAGCTAGCTTAGGTTTTAAGCTGGGATTAATTAAGCTTAAAAAACCCTAGTTTGCTGATCTGGCAGAAGCCTCTGGATTCTTCTGGAACTTAAAGTACATTTCTGAACTGTAGGAGCTGCGGTAAGCATTGTGCAGCAAAATTTGGTGGATGACGTGGCAAGACGGCCGCGGAACCGCGGCGCAAGCAGGCTCCGACCGCGGTTCCGTGGCCATGTAGGCTCCTTGGGGCTTGGGCTCTTTGCAGTGGTCTTGGGTTTACATTTGGGACTTTCTTTGATATGTTGATTTTTGTTTTGCCTTTTGGATTGGTACCAGAACTGAAATCATTGAGTTGGCGTAATGTTTTGATCAGCACCATGTAAATTTTGGCCTTTCTTCTGGATTTTCCTGCACAGATCTCAAAACAAGTGTTGCGCAATATAGAGATGATGCGATGCCATGAAATGCGGTCAATTTCCTGTATAGTGCCGGTTTTAGGGTCTAACACATGTAATCTGATATTTTGCTACTGTTTTGCTAATATGTGAAATATGAATGCCGAACACTTCAATATGAGTGCAAATGATAGGGAAATTGCCGTGTTAAAAATACAATATTTTCGACTAATCATGTCCATTAAACTTGTGTGCGGAAACATACGGATAGAGAGCGGAGACCCGTGTTTTATCTGTGGTTGGCAGTAATCCGGAATTTGTCGTGCTTTTCCATCAATTTCACTGTTCAGAGCCGAGAAGCTGTATCCTGCAATTGACTAGCAAACACGGCTCAAGAGTACCTACCGATAAGCAATGTGATCAAAATTGGGCGGTATAAAAATGCAAAAATCTGATATGAACAAATACCCCCAAACTTATCATTTGCTTGTTCCGAGCAAAGCCAATTTATTCACAAAAAATTTCCTAACGTCACTTTTGCAGGGAACGCGATTGCACTGAGCATGTGCAACAAGCCGTTAAACCTTTAGGTGTTCCTAGTAGGAGGAGTGTTGTCTCCTGAGGGTTTTCAGCGGATACTACCCACAAAATCCGGTCAAGCTAGTTTTGCAAAATAACTATGATTCAAACCTTAAAGTTTTGTTGTAGAAAATAACAATTCTATTATCCTAAGTCTAGACTATCGAACCTTTATTTTTCACATCTCGCTTCTTATTTAACTTAAGATTTTATATGTCTTTACGTGCAGTGCAAATAGTGTCGTTTAGTTCCAGAAGGGTCGAATAAAATCATCATGTCATACAATAAAGCCCAGATAAAAATTTTAAAAGGATCACATAAGTTTTATAAAAAGTTAAGTATTTTTCAAGTTTCGTTTTCCAGTAAGGTTTCAATTACAGAATTTCTATCTTCCTTAACAGGAAACTAGGTCTTATTTTTCACTTCACCTTTTTCTTGTTTTCATTTCATACACACCTCCGTGAACGTGCAATAGTCTTTATCATAGAATAAAACCATCATATCTGTTAGTTATATGTATGCCCTAGAGGCCATTACTGTACATAGGATGTATATTGTAGTGGATGCTGGGACATATATAGGGAGGACTTTCTTGCTCGACATGATAGTATGCTATCTGGTTACTCTTTACCTTAACGTGTGCTCAGATTGTCTCTCCGATACATGTTGGTAAAGCCCTTAGGATGTGTACTTGACTACCTAGACTATGATGCGGATCATACTAGTGGGGACATGGTAGTCCATAAGTACATCCTTCAAAGTCCTTAGTCGTGGGTGTATCGAGACGGGGCATCGATATACCAGAGTAGACTAGCGTGTACCTTCTCGACCCATACAGATGGGCGATGGATGATCCCATATCCATTGGTGTTTGACATCAGAGATGATATACGGGTGCTCAGTAGAGACTGGGTACACTGGACGGACTAGCCGAGAACTCCCAGATGGTATTATACCTTACGTCAGATGGCAGTTCTCAGGTGACACTGGTACAGAGTAGTCTGTTGACCCGAGATCGTCATAGAGTCTTGTGTGGTTCCCACTGTGCTTTGATTTCCATCTTACCACGTCCAAGAGGGCGTGCAAAACGGTGGTTTTTGGGTACAGTCCCGAGTCACATGGAGGCAATGAGCGATAGGAGGGGATTCGTCTCTCCCGGTATAGGGAGTTGATGTTGCACTGTGTTCGATTGGCTATAACAGGAAGTCCCTGGCCAGGGCTGATCAGAGAATTGCTGGTAAGTGTTACCAGTAGTTTCTCGACCCGTTATGAGCCTCATATCGACACGACTTATCGAGCTATTGGGGTCTGACGTTTACCACCCCTAGGCAAGATATGCGACATATCAGACGAACAGACCGGACTGTACGGTAGTGTTACTGGTTGGATTCACTGGAGTGTGAGTGGGCTTGCTCGTCGATTTTCTGATCGCTCAATACCCGGATGGCCGTTACGTTTAGCAGACCGCTTGCGGCTTGTGGGTGTTTGATATGATCATCACCTGCTGCCGGCGTATTGACGAGTCTTTAGAGTCCTACACAGAGGTTTCCTGGCTCAAGCGAAACGAAATAGGAGCGCATATGAGATATGTGCGGGACCGAGAATAATGCGTGTATGTGATACCGTATTCCATTCTCGCGATGAATGTATCGAACGGTTGTATGCGATATAACCTAGTTATCGAATCAAGGATTGATTCGATAAGCCGATACATTGGATACTAGTCGGTTATATGCGATATGACCGGATCGTTAAATCATGTGTTGATTTAATGATTTAATGTATAATTATATATTTGATATATTACTTTGCATTAACTAGTATTGGTTTACTTTAAATGGATTTTCTCACTTGGATTGTGCACATTGTATATGTGATATATTTTTGTGCACTTGTATGTATCATGTTTGATGATGCATGCTAACTTGTGTTTTGTGTAAAGTTTAAACCATGGTTATGTAATGGTTAGGGTTTTCATTTTCATATCTATTTATTTATTTGTTTATTCATTTTGGAAAATGATAAGCATAATGCAAAATGGTGGCTTTCTTTGGATGGATGTTGAAGCTTCATGAAGCTTTGACCAAGTGACCATTTTGTCTCCATGCTTAACCCTAACCATTCCCACTAACCATGATTTATTCTCTACACTTGACCATGGTTATTATTATGATAAGTATTGATTTACTTTTTATTTAGAAAACAACTTATCATAATATTCATCTTCTTCTTCTTCATCATCACATGAAGAAAGCTTCACTTCATCAATGGTGATTGATGAAATCAAGTGAGAAATCCAATTCTAAAGTCTACCCACTTCCTATTTCTTCATCCTCTACCTCTTGCCAAGTAGTAGAGTGTGTTTCCTTCACAAGTTTTCATGGCTTGGTGAAGGTGGAGCTTGATCTAGTGATGCTTCGACGTAGATCATCTTCGGCACGTCGACGATGACCTAGCCCGTCCATTCTCCGATGAAGCCGACGCTAGAGCCCGGGGTTCGACTTGGACAGCGAGGAGACTTCATTGCGGAGCTATGGAGGTGGAGGACCGGATCTACAAAGGTTGTATTTCCGTACTCTTAGTTAAAGTTGTTTACTAGTTATTGTTTCGCCTAGAATTCTAGCCAACGATCCGTAGTCTAGGGTTTCTCGGCACCGTTAAATTTGAAATTGGCATGGTTGATACCTTGTGAGACCTCTAGTGTGTGCCTAGGAACCCTACAGTGGTATCAGAGCCTAGCTAGAGCCTTAGGCGAAGTCTAGACGAAGTTTGAAACCCGAACGAACCGAAACCCTAACACAATCCATGCTCTCTGGACTTTTTCTAAAAACAGGGATTTTTATGAATTAAAAATTGCTAAAAAATTCAGCAGGTAATCCTATGAGTTACTGTGAAGCACGTGGCTCTAAATCGACCAAAGACCGCGGAACCGCGGCCCCACCCTGGGTTCCGCGGCGGTTCCGCGGCCTTGTTGGTGATTTATACCACGTGTCTTGCACAGTAATTCTTGTGTCAAAGTGCTGAGTCTTCTGGAAATTTTTATTTTTTATTCAAGAGTTGAATTTTCTGGGGTTGTTTTGGGGATTCGGTGTTTCGATCGGAGTATCAAATTTTGTCTGTGTGGCTTTCCGGATATATTTTAGAATATGTTAAAAAGTTCGACCGGATATAAATACCCAATTTTTCCCCTGTCGGGAAATTTCCAAGTGTTGGATTTTTCCGTAGTTTAAAGACATTCTAAGTAGTGCAAGTAACGCAATGGACCCTCTAGAAGACAACAAACCTTAACTCGATTATGTGACCGTCTTGAACTGCCCTTTGAACCTTCGGGTTTGGGGCAGTACGGCGTGCCACATGTGAGGCGTTGTCTTGACCCTTCTACGGCTGGACCGTTGGTACTGAGGCACGAACTGAATGTTTTTAGACTTGTTTCATGTGTTGATCTGTATCGGGAAAACTTGGATGTTCGATTGTTCGATCGGAAAGTTTAACATTTTCTGTTTATCCGGAATGTGATACAACAATTGGAATTCACAAAAGTTATGTGATAACTGAATGAATGTTATAAACATAGCAGTTTAGTCTCACTTGATCAGTTGCCACGGAATTTTGATGCGATCAAAAGTCCGTCGCAATCACGTAGCGTACGCGGATACTCGCCGGGTAAACTTAATAGACAACCTCACCCCATAGCCCCGACCAAGTGACTGTAGGAGAACCCCGTCGTCGAAAGCATCCGTTCGGGTGCTCGCGGTGGCGGTGTTCCGCCTTGGTGCACTTCGTCGACGGTATCGGGGGTGCGGCCGCCTACTGAAGTTTGCGACGAGCATTCGATCAGGATGTCGGGATTCTTGTTGAATTGCCCAACTTGATATTGAAAAGAGTTTTCGATAATGAGACTAAAATGCGGGGTTTATAATTGTTAGGCATGCGATGTTTAAGTAATCCATTTGGTCAGGCATGCGATGTCTGAGGTGGTTGCGGATTCCAACTGTTGTAGTTTTACACTTTCTTTTCTGTGACCGTAAGTGTAATATGTGATATCGCCGGTTTCGTTGCTATATGTCAACGACAATTGGGATGCGCATATTTACTTACGTTGATGACATGTGATGTTATGTGTTGCTGGATATGTTATATTGGATCGTCGTGTTTGAATAGCCGGGGTTTTTTTTATGTAAGATGAGAGTTTTTCATTTTCATTCATGTAAAAACTTGTATGTAATATTCTTTTATTGGGACACTTCCAGGTTGCGGAAGTTGTCACCATTTGTATATTATTTACTCTTCCGCACTAGGATAGACCCAAGGAGGATGGCACAAGTAACCGGGTTCTGGAGTCCAGTGGGAGACCAACTCGAGGAGTCGAGTCCGGGTCTCCTAACTCTAGAATTGGTAGGGTTGCTTGCCGCTCTCGTAGGGGTCTAGGGGTGTGGGTTTGGCTATTCATCGCGACCGTGGAATCCGTGTTTTATACTGGCTCGTATTGAAAACACGGACGTCCTAGTATATCCAATATTTCATATGTTTCTTCTGCTGCGATATCTGTGATGTGATTATGTGATGTTCTGTGATAGATACAGTATATAGTACATATGATATATTATATAGCCGTTACTTATGTTTTACACCCGCGCTAGCCCTACCCCGCTCTGTCGTTAGTTACCTAACCTAACGGTGCACGAGGGGACATCGAGGCGAATGCGGATGGCATAAGTGTACGTCGTATTTATCTGTGATGTTTAGGTACTTAAATGATGGGACTTCATTAATATGATTAATGAAATAAAAGAAACCTAAGATGTTGTAGAATCGAATTTCAAAATAAAACAGGTAGCTACAGTTCTTGCTTTGCACAGCGGTATATATGATATATCCTGCACCTTATTCGATAAGGAAAGGACCGAGATCCCTTCACTGGGAGTGACTCCTTTAGCAATAACTGGCAGATGCTACAACCCTCGGTTTGTCTTTTGATTGTTTTTAAGAGTTTTTGCTTTGCACAGTGATATATATGATATATCCCGCACCTTATTCGACGAGGAAAGGACCGACGATCCCTTCACCGGGAGTGACTCCTTTAGCAAAACTAGAAAAGCCTCAAAGACACTCCATTTCAAAACTCATTCGATCCTACAACGATATCAAGTTCATTACGCAATAGGTTTTCAGAAAAACCTGTCGTAGCCCTCCGTCATTTCAGATAAGTGGTAGTTAGTATTCGTGCTACGTTTGTTGGCCTGCGTCAAGGCGTAGTGTGCGGTAGCTAACTAGTATTTATCTGTTTATGCATATGATGCAGATTGGATTAAGGTAGTCGTGCGACTTTATTGGCCTGCGTCAAGGGTCGTGCGGGTGGGTTTAATTCAATCAGGAAATGACGGGTTGAACTTGACTAGCGGACTATGGTTTGTTGGCCTGCGTCAAGGTCATAGGACGCTAGTGGCAAAATATTTTCGGGAATTTCAAGTTTTGAAATTTGCAATGAGATTGCATACCTTCTATGAGATAGTTGGATCCTGATACCCGCTGCGAGTAAGAGTTACTCCTGGGAGAGTTTTATACATTACAATTAGCCGATCAAGTAGGTGTCTAGAAAGGTGTCAACGGGGTTACGCCTCTGGGAAAACGAGGTTTACATTAATTAGGTTCGTGCGAAAGCACGGGGGACCTCCCTCAAAGTACCGACACTGGCCTGGCTGAAAGATTGGCGAACTTGTAGTGTGTAATTAATCCCGGCTAGTCTTTCCTTTTAGGGTTTGAAGGAAGATTTGATAAAAAGCAGTGGGAGCCATCCTGATTAGATAAAATAATAACCAATCTATTCTTGAAGAGCGCACGCTGAGTGTTTTCTTCTCTCTCTCTCCTGGTAGTGACCATATCACGCCTTAATCAAGATAATAATACGGATAATTGACCGAACCCGCTTGTTATACTGAGCTGGGGAACGTTGGTCCCGCTCCAACTTATAATTGTTATAAGACAGAGCAGGAAATTGGGGAATACCAAGATTCCCGTGCCGCCCAAACGAAGAGAGTGCATGCTGATGCATCATCTTCGGGTGTGTTCATTATACAGAACTGTTTCTCAGTATCCTCCGCATCCTTGGTATATGATACCGGATCAGGATCCCAGAAATGTAATCTGTTACATAGGGCTACAAAAGGGTAGAAAAACTGAGAACGGGTGATAAGTTTCATGAGGCAGAAAACGAGACAAGTGTTGCAGCCAAGTCTGTTGGTCACTGTCACCCTGTATTACCAGAATACATTGATTCTGAACGAATGTTATTAGATACCGAACCTGATATACAAAATCATATTTGTCTCTTTATTAGTAAAGAAACGATAAAATTTTGTATTGTTGGATAATGTTTTGGACATTTCCTACATCAAAAGTTGATCGGTTCAGGCACGTTATCTAAAAACATTAATGTTCTAAATCAAACTACAGTTCTTAGTATATAGAACACACACAAGAGGAAGAGTTCAGAAATGAACGGATCCTTCTTGAGGTATTGTAGACTAGGTCATATCAATGTGACCCGACTAGCTAGAGTTACATAAAGATGTATATTTAAATTAGTTTGAATTTACATCTTGTGAAACTCGCCAGTCATGTCACAAAGATAAGATGACCATAGCTCTGTTTATTGGAAACAGAGAAAGAGTTAGTGAACTCTTGGGATGATACATGTTTAATGTATGTAGGTCCCCAGTCTACACATGCCAAGACCGGTTCTTTGTACTTCATTACATTCTCTGATAATCTCTCGAGATTCAGACATATGTTCCTGTTGAAACACAAGTCCGAACCTTTTGAGATATTCACAGAATATAAGAAAGAAGTAGAGAACCAATACGGGTATAAGTATTATGTCCTATGATGAGATCAAGGAGGAGAATACTTGAGCACGGAAATCCTGGACTATTTTAAAGGAGAATGAGATTCTCTCTCAGCATTACTCCTCCGTATACACCATTGCACGATGGTATGTCGGGGCGGAGCAGATACACCCTATTTGATATGGTGTGCTCTATGATGAGTATTACTGAGTTACCTATTTCCTTTTAGGGGGTTATGCACTTGAGAAGTTGCATACCTATTGAATAGGGTTGCAATCAAATCAGTTGCCTACCATTTCATATGTGATATAGAATGGGAAGAGCCCATGTCTTAAGTTAGTTAAGATTTGGGGTTGTCCGGCTAATGTGTAAAAGCAAAATCCGGACAAGCTCGAGGCAAGGTCTGTTATGTAGAAATGGAAATGTTCCATCTATACAAACTGCAGCTGATGATTTGACAGAACCAAAGGATTCAGTAGATTCCAACGAACCTCAGCCTCTCCGCCGATCTAGTAGGGTTCCTCACCCACCTGAGAGATACTTCGGTTTCTCTATGACAGTGGGAGCGAGGATTGCATCATGAGATGATGACCCAACTAGTTTCGAGCTGGCCATCAGGAGTAAGACTCTGTAAGAATGGCTGGATGCTTAGCGATCTGAGATGGAATCCTTATACACCAACAAAGTATGGACTTTAGTTGCTATATCTGAAGGGTTAAATCCCCATCAGGAGCAAGTATATCTTGAGAAGATTACTTGGTGTACATGGAAAAGTTAAGACTTTCAAAGCTAGACTTGTTAAAGGTTTTCGTGATCAACCATGCGTGGATAATGATGAAACCTTTTCCAGTACCTATGCTTAAATCCATCCAGATCCTACTTGTCACGGCTACATACCATGACTACGATATCTGGTGGTTGGGTGTCATGACTGCTTTTCTAAATGATGTTTTAGAAGAGTGCGTCTATAAGTACACAGCCAGAGGGCCTCGTAGACAGTGGGAGCAGCGGAAACATGTGCAAGATGCTTTATAGGATAAAGCAGGCATCGCGGAGTTGGAACATCTGTTTTGATGGAGAAGTCAAAGAAGTTGACATCATCAAAATGGTAGATGAACCTTGTATAAACAAAAGTGTAGTAGGGAGTATGGTGGTGATCCTCGTAGAGTACGTGGATGACATACTCATGATAGGGAAGGAGTTTCCTATGCTACGCTCGGTCAATCTCCGCTTATCACAAGGATTCTCCAGATAGGATCAATGTGATACCTCCTCCATCCTGAGTTTTCATCTATGAGATAGATGTTATTTGGGTGTTAGTATACTCACTAGTTGTAGTGAGATGGTATCAATCGATCCTGGGGAGAATCACTGGAAGGGTTCCAGGGTGATAAAGACGACTGAATGTCAGTCGCAGGCATTGTCTTTACCCTCAGTAAAGGGACGGTATGTTGGAAGAGTTCCAAGCTAGATATCGTGACATACTAGACGATAAAGGCAGGATACATCGCTACTAAAGATGCTACCAAAGAAGCTGTTTGGGTGTATATTGGTTCATGAGATGAATTATGTTCCTCCCATTGTGTGACAATGGAGTTGTGGCTTATGCCAAGGAACGCAGGTCCCATCAGTGATCCAGACATATTCTAAGGCAGTATCACCTGATCATGGAGATGGTTGATCTCTAAGGGATCGAGGTTAGGAGAGTAGACTCAGAGGACAACACGGCGGATCCACTTACGAAGGCCTATTCCCAGATAGAGACTCTTATGGGATGGTTGAGTATGAGATACTACAACCACTGCTACAGATGGCCCTAGTGCAAGTGGGAGATTGTTAGTTATATGTATGTCCTAGAGGCCATTACTGTACATAGGATGTATATTGTAGTGGATGCTGGGACATATATAGGGAGGACTTTCTTGCTCGACATGATAGTATGCTATCTGGTTACTCTTTACCTTAACGTGTGCTCAGATTGTCTCTCCGATACATGTTGGTAAAGCCCTTAGGATGTGTACTTGACTACCTAGACTATGATGCGGATCATACTAGTGGGGACATGGTAGTCCATAAGTACATCCTTCAAAGTCCCTAGTCGTGGGTGTATCGAGACGGGGCATCGATATACCAGAGTAGACTAGCGTGTACCTTCTCGACCCATACAGATGGGCGATGGATGATCCCATATCCATCGGTGTTTGACATCAGAGATGATATACGGGTGCTCAGTAGAGACTGGGTACACTGGACGGACTCGCTGAGAACTCCCAGATGGTATTATACCTTACGTCAGATGGCAGTTCTCAGGTGACACTGGTACAGAGTAGTCTGTTGACCCAAGATCGTCATAGAGTCTTGTGTGGTTCCCACTGTGCTTTGATTTCCATCTTACCACGTCCAAGAGGGCGTGCAAAACGGTGGTTTTTGGATACAGTCCCGAGTCACATGGAGGCAATGAGCGATAGGAGGGGATTCGTCTCTCCCGGTATAGGGAGTTGATGTTGCACTGTGTTCGATTGGCTATAACAGGAAGTCCCTGGCCAGGGCTGATCAGAGAATTGCTGGTAAGTGTTACCAGTAGTTTCTCGACCCGTTATGAGCCTCATATCGACACGACTTATCGAGCTATTGGGGTCTGACGTTTACCACCCCTAGGCAAGATATGCGACATATCAGACGAACAGACCGGACTGTACGGTAGTGTTACTGGTTGGATTCACTGGAGTGTGAGCGGGCTTGCTCGTCGATTTTCTGATCGTTCAATACCCGGATGGCCGTTACGTTTAGCAGACCGCTTGCGGCTTGTGGGTGTTTGATATGATCATCACCTGCTGCCGGCGTATTGACGAGTCTTTAGAGTCCTACACAGAGGTTTCCTGGCTCAAGCGAAACGAAATAGGAGCGCATATGAGATATGTGCGGGACCGAGAATAATGCGTGTATGTGATACCGTATTCCATTCTCGCGATGAATGTATCGAACGGTTGTATGCGATATAACCTAGTTATCAAATCAAGGATTGATTCGATAAGCCGATACATTGGATACTAGTCGGTTATATGCGATATGACCGGATCGTTAAATCATGTGTTGATTTAATGATTTAATGTATAATTATATATTTGATATATTACTTTGCATTAACTAGTATTGGTTTACTTTAAATGGATTTTCTCACTTGGATTGTGCACATTGTATATGTGATATATTTTTGTGCACTTGTATGTATCATGTTTGATGATGCATGCTAACTTGTGTTTTGTGTAAAGTTTAAACCATGGTTATGTAATGGTTAGGGTTTTCATTTTCATATCTATTTATTTATTTGTTTATTCATTTTGGAAAATGATAAGCATAATGCAAAATGGTGGCTTTCTTTGGATGGATGTTGAAGCTTCATGAAGCTTTGACCAAGTGACCATTTTGTCTCCATGCTTAACCCTAACCATTCCCACTAACCATGATTTATTCTCTACACTTGACCATGGTTATTATTATGATAAGTATTGATTTACTTTTTATTTAGAAAACAACTTATCATAATATTCATCTTCTTCTTCTTCTTCATCACATGAAGAAAGCTTCACTTCATCAATGGTGATTGATGAAATCAAGTGAGAAATCCAATTCTAAAGTCTACCCACTTCCTATTTCTTCATCCTCTACCTCTTGCCAAGTAGTAGAGTGTGTTTCCTTCACAAGTTTTCATGGCTTGGTGAAGGTGGAGCTTGATCTAGTGATGCTTCGACGTAGATCATCTTCGGCACGTCGTCGATGACCTAGCCCGTCTATTCTCCGATGAAGCCGACGCTAGAGCCCGGGGTTCGACTTGGACAGCGAGGAGACTTCATTGCGGAGCTATGGAGGTGGAGGACCGGATCTACAAAGGTTGTATTTCCGTACTCTTAGTTAAAGTTGTTTACTAGTTATTGTTTCGCCTAGAATTCTAGCCAACGATCCGTAGTCTAAGGTTTCTCGGCACCGTTAAATTTGAAATTGGCATGGTTGATGCCTTGTGAGACCTCTAGTGTGTGCCTAGGAACCCTACAATATCTCCGCTAGAAATATTTTTTATAAAATCCTGTCTTTTGTCAAGATTATTCTCACACAAAGAACCGTTAGGAATTTTAACTCGGAGAGAACACTTGCTTGATTTTGTTTTAATATGGACTTTCTAGACTTCTTAACGAGCTTTGGGCCAATGCACCAAAACCAGTTGGCTTTAGGGTATTAGGTGTAGAGACACCCCAGCGGACTTAATTACTCAAGTTACCTAGGTCCAAAAACAAAAGACAATTTAGCGTGAAAATCATGATGATTCAATGCGAACGGAGATATAACCGGCAGTTCAGTTATTTTTTTTTGATAAAAGACGTGTTTAGTGGGTTAGGTGCGTAATCATTCCAATCAAGTTTCAGATGGGTTATTTTTCAGACTTAGTTCCAATTAAAGCATCAATAACATTCCTTCATATTCACTTTACTTCATAAACTATTCTTGATATTACTTATTTCAGAACAAACCTATTTGATCCTCAGAAAATCATTTATCCACTTAAAAGTTTTTAGACATAAAAGACTTGTCATCTAAAAAACCCACTACACGTGTAGTGTGATGTAAATACGTATATCAGCTATAGTTAACTTCAAAGAAGATTTATCTTTCAGGTTTTCAAAATCTAAAAATAAGATTTAGTTATTCTTATCTTATCAAACAAAACCGTCGAAATGTTGAATCAGAGTTCTCCCACTAGCTAACTTGACAGAAAAGTTTTTATTTTTTAGAAAATTTTCTGATTTTTATGGATTTTATGGATTTTAATATGCAGATGCAAAATATACATATGAATGCGAAAGTTAGAAATGCGTACCGAGCGTACCCCCAAACTTAAACTGGACAGTGTCCTCACTGTCATTGCATGAAGAGATCATTTGAAGAGTCAAAATTGTCGGTTAGATATACACAATTTTTTTTTATAATATTTTTAAAGAGTAAAACTGGAAAAGAATATCCACAAATAAATACAAAATGGTATATACATATCCCCAAACTTATTTGGAACAGTGTCCACTGTTCTTGGCTGGATAACCGAAGTTTGGTGGTAGGCAGAGGAAGATTATGCAGGGTAAACCGGCTCCTGTAACACCAGGAGTTCCTCTGTTGGTTCATTTTTCTAAGGTACGGTTTAAGTCGGTGTCCATTTACTTTGAAAAATGAACCGTCCTTTGGATTCTCCAAATCCACAGCACCATGCGGATACACATTCCGCACAAAATACGGCCCTTTCCAGCGAGATCCGAGCTTTCCTGGATGGAAGTGTAGCCGGGTGTCGTAAAGCAGTACCTGTTGACCAGGTACGAAAGTTTTGCGCAAAAGGTGTTTATCGTGAAACGCCTTCGTTCAGTTCTTAACGACAACCGCGTTATCGTAAGCCTCATCCCTAAGCTCGCTCAATTCGTTCAACTGCAGCTTCCGATGGCTGCCCGCATCTTCGAGAGACAAATTCAGTTCTTTTATTGCCCAAAATGCACGATGCTCTATTTCGACAGGGAGGTGGCAAGCCTTTCCGTACACAAGCCGATAGGGAGACATGCCAAGATCGGTCTTATAAGCCGTTCGAAATGCCCAAAGGGCATCAGTTAGTTTCAACGACCAATCCTTTCGGTTCTTGGAAACCGTCTTCTCCAGTATCTGCTTGATTTGCCGATTTGAAACTTCGGCTTGTCCACAGGTTTGGGGGTGGTAGGACGTAGATAGCTTATGATTAATGGAATATTTTCGCATCAAGGCCTCGAAAGTCTTATTGCAGAAATGAGTTTTATTGTCGCTAATGATCGCTCGGGGGTGCCCAAACCGGGAGATAATGTTTTCTTTAAGAAACCTAACGACAACCTTGTTGTCGTTAGTCTGGCTGGGCACAGCCTCGACCCATTTAGAGACGTAAGCGAGAAGGATGTACAAGTTCCCGAAAGAGCTGGGAAACGGCCCCATGAAATCTATCCCCAAACGTCGAAAATCTCCACAACCAAGATTGGTTGGAGCGGCATCTCGTTCCTCCGGGATATCCGGCCCAAGTGTTGGCACCTGGAGCAAGTCTTGCAATAGTCATGAGCGTCTTTAAAGAGTTGTGGCCAGTAGAAACCACATTGCAAGATCTTCTCAGCTGTCTTTCTGGGGCCAAAATGCCCGCCACATGCTTGATCGTGGCAAAATGACAGCACACTCTTGAATTCATCGTCAGGGACACACCGACAAATAATCTGGTCTGGACAGTACTTGAACAGATAGGGTTCGTCCCAGTAAAAGTGTTTTACTTGGGATAAGAATCGAAGTCTTTCCTGACTTGACCATTCAGTCGGTAATAACCCTGTGGCCAAATAGTTCACAATATCTGCGAACCAGGGTTCGCGAGATACTGTCAAGAGCTGTTCATCCGGAAAAACGTCGTTGATCGGAAGTTGAGACGACGGCGAAGAAGGAAGTCGTGAGAGATGGTCGGCGACTACGTTTTCACATCCTCTTTTGTCCTTGATGACAAGGTCAAACTCTTGAAGCAAGAGGATCCAACGTATTAACCGAGATATTGCATCTTTCTTCGCAAAAAGATGGCGCAGAGCAGAATGGTCTATGTAGACAATGACTGGAGAGCCGATGAGGTAGGGCCTGAACTTTTCTAAAGCAAATACAACAGCTAAGAATTCCTTCTCAGTTGTTGTATAATTAAGTTGGGCGTCGTTCAGGGTTCGGCTAGCATAATAGATGACATGCGGCATCTTGTTGATGTGTTGTCCAAGGACAGCACCAATGGCAAAGTCGAATGCGTCGCATATAATCTCAAATGGGTGCGTCCAGTCAGGTGAAGAAAGAACGGGATCGTCTAGATCCATTTCCGGTTTAGGGACATGGTGGTTCATTTAATATATGGCCGTCGGGACCCGTCACCTCTCTGACGACGTTGAAGGATTACAACGATATGTGTCAAAGGAGTTCGGAGATGTACCCATAAACCAAAGTTGATTGGGTGTCTTATAGTCCAATTTGGGACTAAAGTCTGTTTGAATGTTTAAGGATAGGTTAGCCAAATTTGAGACTAAGATCAACTTAAACGGGATCGTTTAGATCCAACAAAAGAGCGTTTGGGGGCTCTGTTGTTCCAGTTTAGGGACGTAGTGGTCCATAGATAGTTTAGGGACATTGCGGTCCATGTTCCAGTTTAGGGACGTGTCCATATTCCAGCTTAGGGACGTGGTGGTCCATCGCCAGTTTAGGGACGTGGTGGTCCAACATTAGTTTAGGGACGTTTCGGTCCATGTTCCAGTTTAGGGACTTGGTGGTCCATCATTAGTTTAAGGACGTGGTGGTCCATCATTAGTTTAGGGATGTGGTGGTCCATCGCCAGTTTAGGGACGTGGTGGTCCATCATTAGTTTAAGGACGTTTCGGTCCAACATTAGTTTAAGGACATTTCGGTCCATGTTTCAGTTTAGGGACGTGGTGGTCCATCGCCAGTTTAGGGACGTGGTGGTCCATCATTAGTTTAAGGACGTTTCGGTCCATCATTAGTTTAAGGACGTTTCGGTCCACGAGTTTAAGGACCCCGCAGTCCATATTGATGTGTAGTCGTCGGGACCCGTCACCTCTCTGACATCGTTGAAGGATTACAACGATAAGTGTCAGAGGAATTCGGAGATGTACCCTCGAACCGGATATAAATTGATTTAGATAGCAGCCGTGCTCAGTCAATTTAATTTGAGGACTTATGGCCATGACTGGGCTAAGTCCAGTTTCAAGATTCTTTTGTCTTTGGCCTATTGGACCTGTGCTAGGCCCTTGCCCGTTTACTGTATTATTTTTCTTTATTTTGGTTGGGCTCTGCCCTTTTTAAAAATGCATAGCATTTTTTATTAGGCCTGTTAGGCCTTTTAATTGGGCTCTGTCCCTTTTCTTAATAATGCAGAGCATTAAATACCCTGATAGTGCCCCACGTGGCTTGTCAGGCGCTTTGCGCCAATCAAAGAGCGCAAGCGCTTGTGATGATGACACGTGTCATGCAAGCGCAGTGCGCTGCGCCAGTGCGCTGCGCTTGCGCTGCGCCAGTGCGCTGCGCTTGCGCTGCTGACACGTGGCGTGCTGTAGTGAGTTGCGCCAGTTTCAGAGAGCAAGGCTCTATTTCAAAACGCACAGTGCAAATGGGACACGTGGCGCTCTCTGGTGGCTTGCGCCAACCCAAGAGCGCAACGGTGCAGTTTACAAGTGCAAAGCACTATTAATTTGAGAATCTTTTAGATTCCAGAACCAATGGTTCATAACAGAAGTGCAAAGCACTGTTTGTTTTCTTGATCTAATTTAGATCAAAGAAAACAAGTTCCTCTTGTTTTTCTTATTTCAAGGAACTAGGGGTTCATAAAAGTGCAAAGCACTATTTTTTTATTTTGTTTTTTATTAAAGATCATCGATCTTGTTCTTAGATCAATGATCTGTTCATAAGAGAATTTTCTCTTTTTCTAAAGGTTTTTACCTTTTTTGTTCTTGAGGAATTCTCTCCAATTCCTCAGAGTTCTCTCTGTTTGATTTTTCACCAAAAAAAATGTTCATCCCTTTGAATTGAGGTCTAGGGTCCTTTTTATAGTGCCCATAAATTAGTTAAAGAGATCTTTCTCTGAGTGATTTGGGGAATTTTCCCCACCGTTGGATCTTTGATCCAAGAACTTCTGTTTTACAGAAAAAAATCTTCTTGTTTTAACAAGAACAGAAAGATTTATTTAAAATCTTAATTCTGTTTGGCGCAAATGCCCCAGTGCGTGACACGTGTCAAGCAGCGCACAGCGCATCTGCGCCGACACGTGTCGCGCAACGCAAAGCGCAGCGCTAGCGCATCTACACTGACACGTGTCGCGCAGCGCAACTGCGCTAGCGCATCTGCGCTGACACATGTCACACAGCGCAGTGCTTGCGCAACTGAAGCGTTGCTTCCTTTTGTTTTTTAATAGAGCTTTGCTCTGATTGGGCGTGCTGTCTTGGGCGCTGCGCTGACGTATCAGCGCCTGACACGTGGCGCGTTGCGCACAGCGCAAAGAATCTGAAGCGTTGCTTCATTTACTAAAGTTTAAATTTTCAAAGTAGAGCTTTGCTCTAATTGGGGGAAGATGAAGCGTTGTTTCATCTTCCGCCTTGGAATTTGAACAGAGCTTTGCTCTGATTGGGGTAAACAAATGCCCCCCACCGTTGCGCTTACGTGGCCCCCAAACGTGAGCGCAGCGGTGGCAGAATTCTAACCGTCGTGGCAACTCTTGGAAGTTGAAAGGGCATTTGATGCCTATAAATAGGACCTTTGGTCCTCAACAGATGATCATCATCTTTTAAGAATTTTACTTTCAGAACTCAGAGCCCTGCTCTTTATTTTCAAGAACTTCAAGAGTTAAACTCTTAAAACTTTTAGGTGAAAATTTTAATTTGAATTAAATTAAGTTAAATTAATTTTCATCGACAGAGCCTTGCTCTCAATAGATCCCTGATCCAAAGGAAACCCATTTAGGATTTCACTTAGCAGAGCTTTGCTCTATAGGTCTAAAGGGATCTAAAGAGAACTAAAGGGGACCCTATTAGGGTTCCATTAATAGAGCTTTGCTCTCTGAAAGATTTTCCTTGGATTTTCTTAATTCATTAATGGAGCTTTGCTCTTTCCAAATTATATAGAAGAATTCTTAAGAGTTTTTCATTGATCTTGGAGTTTAAAGATGGCATTTTATTCTTCAGTGCATTATATCGTTTTGCTTAATCAGTCTTTCTGATAATTTTGTTGATTTTCTTTCACAGAAACAATGGACGCCTACATGTACAATCTTGACCAGATCATATCTTACGGGGACATCCGTCGACTTGGCCGTTCTCAAAATCGAGAGTTCACAAACGCGGAGTGTGCTGAAATCATGAGCCGTTTCGACGCATATAACGGTCCACTGCTTCCCCGACGTTCCTCTCTCCTGAAGCTTAAGCGCTTCCTCTATTCTGCGTTGGTGTGCCACTTGGGGCATTGGACGCCGCCGAGGATAAGGTGCACTCGGTGTACCTAATGAACTTAATCTCGAAGAGACAGTGAGACAATCTTGTCGTTCTCTTGCATGACGTCTTTCAACAGTCCGCCATACTCGCTGCTTATCGGATGGTGGAGGACATCAGGGGGGACCCGGACACTTGTGCTCGCGAAAGAAAGCACACAAGGATGGTCTGCGAGGCTTGGAAAGTCATAGATAGGGTCACTTTCGAGTTCCTCAATCCATGTCCTGGGTTCGAGGTTATACCTTTGTAAACATTTTAATAATGTTATTATCCATTTCTCCGTGATTGTAAGAACCCCTTTTTATGATATGAATAGAAAATTTCCATTTCGGCTTGTCTTATCCTTTGTTCTGAATCTTCTGCACATGCATGAATGAGTGTGTCTCGAACGCTTGATCAAATGTAAATCGGATGTTCTTCCTGTCACTTCCTTCTTTCTTTTATTGTGTGTATGCTGTCTTAATAAACAGGGTCGATAGATGATAGAGTAAGCATCTAGATTTCTCCAAGAGATAGCGATGGCTTAGGCCGCAGGTTCAGATCTGTCACCTAAGACTTTTCAACTCTATAAGCCGTGAGGGTCTCATGGAGACTTTTCTCCCTACGGATCGAGAGGATCTCGTAGGTGGATTTTCTCCTTAGGAATCGTGAGGATTCCTAAGTGTGTTTTCTCTTATAAGTCGTAAGGATCCTATAAGAGAATTTTTCCCTCTTACGAGTCGAGAGGACCCGTAAGCGGTTGTTTCCCTCCTTGTCAAGATTCGACTTTGGAGAGTGAGACCCGTGGATAGTATGCAAGAAACCATTTTGGGCCAACTTGTAAGGTCCCAGTGCTTAGGAAATAGGTTTATTTTATGCCCACTGCCTAAAGCTTTATCTCACGAGTCGAGCCGCATCGAGAATTTCTCGCAGAGACATCAATTTCTTCACAAGTCGAGACGAATCGAGCATTTCTCGCAAGAACATCCTAACGTCACAGTTAACCTCTGCTCTTTACGACAGAAGTCCGTTAGGGTCTGTGGTACTTAGGGTTTTGGCCGTCGTACCGTCGCATAAGCTGATATATTCCTCGATAGGCAATCATGCTGTTCGAATAGCCCTGCGACTGCCGTGTCTCTGATCCCTTCGGGGGCTGGACAAGACGTCTTCAAGCAATCTTCCTAGGTAGTTTGACTGTCGGAAGAGCAAGCGTTAGGAATTTGCCATGCCGCTTTTTACTTGAGGTTAGGCTCATTTTAGCGAGCCCTGATGAGTCATAACCACTCCGCGCTGGTGTGGGATGATCTCCGATAGTCTTTCAGGTTTTATGTGAGTTGCCGTCAAGACCCTGAAGCTAGGAATTTAGCATTTTCTTCGTTTGCTGGCATTGCGTCTGCTGTATCGAAACGAATGTCATGGTGGGAACTAAGGATTTTGCCGTGGCTCCATTTGTTTGATTGTCGCGTCTGAACCCTGCTGGAGGAAGAACGCTGGAGTGACATCTCGTCAGCTGTATCGAGACGAACGTCGTAGTTGTCTCTAGGTTGCTGGTGAACCGTCGAGGTTTGGAACTAGGGATTTTGCCATAGCTCCATTTGTTTGATGATGTTGCGTCTGCTGTGACGAGACGAACGTTGGGGTGACATCTCGTCTGCTGTATCGAGACGAACGTCGCGGTGGAGCTGGGATTTTGCCGTTACTCCGCTTGTTTGATTGTCGCGTCTGAACCCGGCTGGAGGTAGAACGCTGGAGTGATACCTCGTCTGCTGTATCGAGACGAACGTCGTAGTTGTCTCTAGGTTGCTGGTGAACTGTCGAGGTTTGGAACTAGGGATTTTGCCATGGCTCTATTTGTTTGATGATGTTGCGTCTGCTGTGTCGAGACGAACGCCGAAGTGGTGACCGCTCCGTACTGGTGTGAGACGATCTTCAGTTGTCTTTCAGGCTTTATATGACTCGTCGTTAAGACCTTGAAGCTAGGAATTTGGCCTTTGCTTCGTTTGCTTTGTCACGTCCAAACCCTGTTGGGGAAAGAACGTTGTCGTGACATCTCGTCTGCTGTATCGAGGCGAATGCCGAGGTGGAGCTGGGATTTTGCCGTTACTCCGCTTGTTTGACCATGGGGTCTTTCGTCGGCGTTGTATCTGCATCTTGATGGACTGCGAAGGAACGCCTTTTTTAACATCTCGTCAGCTGTATCGGGACGATTGTCAAAATGAAGCTGGGATTTTGCCGTCGCTTCGCTTTGTTTCGACCGCAAGGTCTTTTGTTGGCGTTGTATCTGCATCTTGATGGACTGCGAAGGAACACCTTTATTGACATCTCATCTGCTGTAACGAGACGAATGCTGAGATGGTTTCTAGGTTGTTTGTGAACCGTCGAGATTTAGCTTCGCTTTTTTTTTATGGAGCCTGTTGGGAAGGTATGGTTCCCTATTTATTTGTGCCCCTGAATTGTATACAGGAATCGATGTGATCTAACCTGTAGGGCAAAAGTTTCATTCTTTTATTTTTTATATTATTATTTTATTTCCGCGATGCTCTATCATTTCAGCTTTTATATCGCGAAGGTCGCGATTGCCCAATCATTTTGGCTATTTTTCGCGGTGCCCAATCATTTCGTCTATTTAGTTTATTTTCACTCGCTTCTTTTTATTGCGAGTTGCCCAATCATTTCGGCTATTTAGTTTATTTTTACTCGCTGCTTTTTATTGCGAGTTGCCCAATCATTTCGGCTATTTAGTTTATTTTCACTCGCTGCTTTTTATTGCGAGTTGCCCAATCATTTCGGCTATTTAGTTTATTTTTACTCGCTGCTTTTTATTACGAGTTGCCCAATCATTTCGGCTATTTATTTTATTTTTACTCGCTGCTTTTTATTGCGAGTGTGGAACTTGGAATCTGATGCCAATCTTAGCATCTGCATCGCTACAACTGGAATATTTCCAGGAGCGAATCATCATTTGCCATGAAAGGACTTGGAATTTGATACCGGTTTAGGCATCAGCATCGCTACAACTGGGATATTGCCAGGAGCGAATCATCATTTGCCTCTGTCGATGTCGAACAAAGGTGGCTTAGTGAACAGGGTTAGGATCCCGTCGACTAAGGCTTTTGACTTCATGAGCCGTAAGGGTCTCACAAAGTTATTTCTCCCTACAAGTCGTGAGGATCTCGTAGGTGTGTTTTCTCCTTAGGGATCGTGAGGATTCCTAAGTGTATGTCCCCCTGTAAGTCGTAAGGATCTTACAAAAAGGTTTTCTCCTTATCAGTCGAGAGGACTTATAAGGGTTGTTCATCATATGGACATATCCCTAGCCACGGGTGGGACTTGGTTAGGGAAATGTTTATTCGCGCCCGTGGATTGTATATAAGGGTCAGTATTGAGCCGCTCGTAGGGCAATATCGAAGGTTGTGGGGGGTTTGCTTAAGCACAGGTTTAAGTCTCTGTAACTTAAGACTTTCAAATCTTATGAGCCGTGAGGGTTCCATAAGAGAGTTCTCCTTACGAGTCGTGAGAATCTCGCAAGTGTATTTTCTCCTTAGGAATCGTGGGGATCCCTAAGTGTATTGCTCCCTTGTGAGTCGTAAGGATCTCACGCGGGTGGTTTCTCCTTACAAGGTCGAGAGGACCTTGTAAGTGTCCTTTAACGAGGTTGCGCCCTTTCGGGTTTTCACAAACACTCGCCGACAGTCCTGCTGTTTTTACTCACGGAGCCCTTTCGGGTTTTCATCCGTGCCCTTTTTGCTTATGGATGTACCGGTTTTTTTTCTCTTTTTTTACGAGGTCGCGCCCTTTCGGGTTTTCACGAACACTAGCCGGTAGCCCTGCTATTTTTACTCACGGAGCCCTTTCGGGTTTTCATTCGTGCCCTTTTTGCTTCTGGACATACCGTATTTTTCATCATTTTTTTATTATATCTATATTTTTTCTTCTGCTTCTTTTTTATTCATCTCGTCAGCCTAAGGATGCTGCGGTAATAGTTAAAAGACGTTTCGGTCCTTCATTAGTTTAAGGACGTTTCGGTCCGCCATTAGTTTAAGGACGTTTCGGTCCGCTGTCGCCATATTTGAGGCGAATCTCTAGTTTACTGACTTTTCGGTCTATAAGGCTTTCTCTATGACTGAGCATGATGCCCCCGGCGTATCCGTCTTTTTCAGAGCGTGAGGTTGTGGCGGGCTCACCTTACAGTTTTCGGATATGACGAACTTGCCTTGTTAGTATTGGTCTTCAACCCAGTTCTTGAAGACGTAACAGTTTTCGATCGGATGGCCCAATACTTGGTGATAAGGGCAATAATTAGAACTGTTGACATCATCCAATTGTAGTTGGTGTTTCGGCTCCGGTAGAGTGATAAGCCTGTTATGCACTGCCACTTCGAACAGCCTCCTTGTTTCATCCTGGGGAAATGAGTAAGGACATCTTAGCCTCTCCACAAGGGATACGCGTGGACGCATATTGTTTTGACGAACAGCCGGTCTAAGGCCACTCGACTGTTGTTGAGTGTTGGCGACGAAGGTCATCTTCCCCTTTCCTTTATCCTCTTTGCTCGATCCTTTGTTTGCGGGGCCGAGATTTTTCCCGAGTAACGGGCGATTGCAAGGCTGAATGTTCTCGCAACTCCTCAATTCTTTCATTTTTGAAATGGATTCCTTGAGAAGAGGGTTGAGGGCAACTTCTTCATCAGAGTCGCTTCCAAAGGTGATAATTTGTGATCCCTTGGAGTCGGCTATATGACAGTCATCGGCGGCTCTTTTGCGTTCATCTATCGCATTTTTCCGATGTCTACGAGATTCACACTTTGTCCTGTTGAAGTGTTGCTTTTGAGCGACATACCCTTACCACCAACACTTAAAGGAGTCGCAGTCTTCGGTAGGATATATGATCTTCTGATGATATAAGCAGAAGTTAGGATGCATCTCTACTTCACCGAAAGTATTTTCTTCAGAGGGTGGTAGCTTCATTCCCACTGATAGGGCTTTGGCGAACCTTTTCGTCGTCTTGAATTTGTTTTTATCTGCAGCGGATGACTATTGATTTGACGGAAGTGCCTCGACTCTTTGGTCTAGTAATCGGTGTTTGGCTCCTTCCAGTATGGCCATCTCACGCTCCTGATTGGCTTTAACTTTCAGATGAATTTCATTCAGGAAGGCATCGATCAACTCGTCTGACGGCCGCAGAATTTCTGATTCAGGGTCCGCCCTCGGTTTCTCGGCGCAAGGAGCCTCTTTATGATCTGCCAATGAGTGAGAGATCACATGACAAGTTGCCCCCGGTGTGTCCGTCTTCTTTGGAGTGTGCAGCTGTGGTGGGTTTACCTTCCACTTTTCAGACAGCGCAAACTTGCCTTGTAGGTACTGATCCTCGATCCATCCCTTAAAGACGAAGCAATCCTCGATCGGGTGACTTACCGTGTGGCGGTAAGGGCAATAATCGGGATTATTGAGATCGCCTGGCTGCAACAGACGTTTTGGACTCGGCAGATTGATGAGTCCGTTGCGCGTGGCCAGCTCGAACAGTTTCTTTGTTTTATTCTGAGGAAACGAGTAAGGACGTTCCAGTCTCTCCTCGAGGGATGGGCGTGGACGCACGTTGTTTTGGCGAGCAACCGGCTTTGATTTGCTCGGCTGTTGTTGAGTATTGGCCACAACGATCGCTTTTCCTTTCTTCTCATTTCGAGAGTCCAGTTTTGGAGGAGACGGTCCATGGCCCATCTGGTCCATTTGAGCTAATTTGTTGATCAAGGCCTGGAAAGTGGTCGGCCTGAAGAACATCATGAATTGGGATATAGTCGCCTGCGGATCGAGAGTGCTCACGAACATGCCCACTGCTGGCGCTTATTCGATACGTTGTTCGCATTTCGACCATAGGTTCCACCATCGTGTTGCATATTGGACCCACGTTTCGCCTGGCCTTAACCTGGCATTGATCAGTGCTGTTATCGGGATGCGTCCACTAGCACTCGCGAATCTTTGTGTAAACAGTAGCTCCATCTCCGCAAATGTTTTGACAGAGTTGTTAGGTAGCTCCGAATACCATTCAAAGGCTGTTTCTGCTAAGCTGCCGACGAATTGTCGAAGCAACAATTTGTCATCGCCTCCAGTATTTCCGCATAAGGCCCTGAATTGAGTGACATGCTGATGTGGATTCCCTATCCCTTTGTACACATGGAATTTAGGGATCATATATCTTGGCGGGTAACTGATTTGGTTATACCAGCCCGGGTAGGGTCGTCCGGTTCTAGCAATTTGCCCAGCCGCCTCATTCGCCTGATGAGCTCGTATTTGCTAAGCTATATAGTCATCCAGTGCGGCCTTGGAAATGGTTTCTTCCTTGGCTGCTGAAAGAGCCGGAGGAGGATTAGATGTCTCCCCTTTATCGTTTTCAACAATGATTGGAGGGTCATCAGCTGGAGGGTCCGGCTGTAACATCATCCCTATCATATCTTGGAAGAGGAGCGCCATTTGTTTTATGTTAGCCACTTGCTCTGCGGCTTCTTTGTCCTTCTTTTCGAGGGCTAAACGTAAGAAGTCAGCATCGGTTTCTTGTTCGTGACACTGCTCTGAGAATACTTCCGAGCTTTCTTTTGGCTCGGTAAGCGCAATCATCGTAGTCATCATTTCCTGAAGCTTCTGTTGCTGCTCTTAGGCTTTTGTCACGGATCGGGTGAGCGGTCGGTGACCTGTCGAAGCGCGGCTTTCCTCCTTTCCGGAAGCCATATAGACAGTGTGCACCACCATGCCCCCAGACTTAGGGCGTTTGTGTTCAGCGCTTTTACGGTTCGCCATGTTCACAGGGGCTTTTTGCGGCCTCTTTTTCTTTTGAGTGATTGGAGTTGAGGGGACCGTTGTAATGGGCATCCATCTAGCTGTTGCTTTTTGTGGCTTGACGGAGTAATCCTTCTCCCGCTGAACCTTCATCTTTCTCTGTCGGCGGAGATAGTTTTCATCAATCACCGACTCCTGGACCTGTCGCCAGACTTTGTGAATTTTAGAGGACAGCCATTGAGGGGACTGCTCTAGCTTCTTCTCTGGAGTATTCTCTACAGGTGAAGGAGTTCGTTTCAACATCGCAGTAGGAGAGTTTCTGCGCACCGTATTCAGCAATTCAAAGCTGTTCCCGGTTGGAACGGCTGCATCGATCCCCACCATCGGAGTTGGTGGCGTAAATCCAGAGGGGGAGTTGCCCCCGTCCTTTCTTACCTGATGCCAGTGGAGCGTGTCTTGCGGATGGAGTCACCTCCGCTGTTGGATAAGCTTCTTCATGCCCCCTGCTCTGGGTAGGGGAAGCAGCTTTGAGGACCTCGCCTGGAGCAGCAACCGGAGTGGCCAGCCTTGTAAAAACTGATTTCTCGGAAGGAGAAGCCTTTCCAATGATTTCGTCCGTTTGAGTCGGGATGGCTATCCGCTTTGGGATGGCAGCTTCGGGTATCGCAGGTTTGCGGACGTTCTGGCCCAGTCTGTTGAAAATTGAGGTATTGAAACTGGGCAACCCGTTGAGAGGGGTCGCGGCAGTGGTAAGTCGATCAAAGACCGGCTTCTTTGGAGCTTCTTGCGATGTCATTGGGGCATTGAAGCTCATCAGTAGGAGCATAGTCCCGAAGAATAATCCAGTGGTGTCCTGAGTTACCTGCTCCACTGGCATCTTGAAAAGGGAGGCCGCTTGGGGCCCATAAGTCACCCCTCCAGCGAGGACGGAGCGAGAGTTGTAGTTGCAGGCAGTGCAGTTTGAAGCCATTGATCTTCAGTTCTCTGCACGGAGCAAGACACCAAATCTTAGTACCTCGAATTCACAGACAACCACAACAAACCGCGATTCGTTCGCGAACACGACACACGAAGTGTGGAGTGGAAAGAGGAAAATGTCCCACCGGGCGTGCCAGAATCTGTTCCCCTCCGAAAGACGGCGCACAAGACTGTGAAGTCCTGATGCTGGGGTTCGGGGCAGATGCTATTTGATTTTATCCGTCCACCTCTCCAAAGATGCCAAGTTGATTTATGGCACCGTGTATCGGAGGTTTAGACGGATGCGGCCGATGTAGCAGACTTCGTCAGATTCCCCCTCGCTTGAGGGGTTTTGATTGTGGGGACGCTCTTCCCTGCAGGCGCAAGCCCCTGCAGTTAATTACGCTACCGCATCGCGGTAACAACTTTCTCCTTCTCCAGAATTTCACTTCGTGTCATGGGTGTTTGTTTTGTTTGTGGTTGCCCGTGGATTGTATACGGAGACTATTTATCACGTCGCCCGTAGGACGTGGATTGGTCCAAATCCGTACTTTCTTAGATTTGGGTTTTGGGTTTTGGTTTAAGGATACGTTAGCCATATTTGAGGCTAAGATCAACTTAAACGTTTGTTAAGGATACGTCAGTCTAATTTCCAGACTAAGATCTACTTAACGGGATCGTCTAGATCCATTTCAAGTTTAGGGACTGAAAGGTTCCTGGGCACACACTAGAGGTCTCACAAGGTATCAACCATGCCAATTTCAAAAAATACGGTGCCGAGAAACCCTAGACTACGGATCGTTGGCTAGAAGTTTAGGCGAAAAAGAAACTAGTTTACAACTAAACTAAGTGAACGGAAATACAACCTTTGTAGATCCGTTTCTCCACCTCCATAGCTCCATGATGAAGTCCTCTCCGCTGTCCAAATCGAACCATGACTCTTGCATCGGCTTCATCGGAGAAAAAGAGGGCTAGGTCATCGACGACGATGCCGAAGATGATCTACGTCGAGGCATCACTAGATCAAGCTTCCACTTCACCAAGTCATGAAACTTGTGAAGAAAACTCACTCTACTACTTGGCAAGAGGTAGAGGATGAAGAAATAGGAAATGGGTTCACTTTAGATTTGGATTTCTCACTCTTTTTCATCAATCACCATTGATGGAAACTAGGTTTTCTTCTTGAAGAAGAAGAAAAAGAAGATGATGAAGTTATGATAAGTATATTAAAAATGGAAAAGAAATTGAATACTTATCATATTCCAACCATGGTTTAGTGTAGAGAATTAACCAAGGTTAGTTGAATGGTTAGGGTTATGAGAAGAAGACAAGAATGGTAGCTTTGGTCAAACCTTCATGAAGCTTCAAATACAAACAAAGAAAGCCACCATTCTTCTCTTTAATCCTTTCCAAAATACATAAATAAATAAATAAGTATGAATAAGTAAATGAAGCAAAAGAAACCCTAACCATTGACCAACCATGGTTTAAACTATACACCAAACAATCATGTATCATCAAACATGATACAATCAAATGCACAAAAGTATATCATATATACAATGTGCACATCAAGTGAGAAAATCCTTTTTTTAAGTGAACCTATATTAGTTAATGTAAAGTGATATATCAAATATATAATTATACATTAAATCATTAAATCAACACTTGATTTAACGACCCGGTTATATCGCATATAACCGACTAATATCAATAGTAACATCTTATCGAATCAACACTTGATCCGATAACCCGGCTATAACGCATATAACCGATCAATGTTACAAATCGCGAGAATCGAATACAGTATCACATACTGGTATTATTCTCGGTCCCGCACATATCTCATATGCGCTCCTATTTCGTTTTGCTTGAGCCAGGAAACCTCTGTGTAGGACTCTAAAGACTCGTCAATACGCCGGTAGCAGATGATGATCATATCAAGCACCCACAAGCCGCAAGCGGTCTGCTAAACGTAACGGCCACCCGGGTATTGAGCGATCAGAAGATCGACGAGCAAGCCCGCACACACTCCAGTGAATCCAACCAGTAACACTACCGTACAGTCCGGTCTCGTCGTCTGATATGTCGCATATCTTGCCTAGGGGTGGTAAACGTCAGACCCCAATAGCTCGATAAGTCGTGTCGATATGAGGTCTATAACAATTCGAGAAACTACTGGTAACACTTACCAGTAAATCTCAGCAACCCTGGCCAGGGATTTCCTGTTATAGCCAATCGAACACAGCGCAACATCAACCCCCTATACCGGGAGAGACGAATCCCCTCCTATCGCTCATTGCCTCCATGTGACTCGGGACTGTACCCAAAAACCACCATTTTGCACGCCCTCTTGGACGTGGTAAGATGGAAATCAAAGCACAGTGGGAACCACACAAGACTCTATGACGATCTCGGGTCAACAGACTACTCTGTACCAGTGTCATCATAGAACTGCCATCTGACGTAAGGTATAATACCATCTGGGAGTTCTCGGCGAGTCCGTCCAGTGTACCCAGTCTCTACTGAGCACCCGTATATCATCTCTGATGTCAAACACCGATGGATATGGGATCATCCATCGCCCATCTGTATGGGTCGAGAAGGTACACGCTAGTCTACTCTGGTATATCGATGCCCCGTCTCGATACACCCACGACTAGGGACTTTCAAGGATGTACTTATGGACTACCATGTCCCCACTAGTATGATCCGCATCATAGTCCAGGTAGTCAAGTACACATCCTAAGGGCTTTACCAACATGTAACAGAGAGACAATCAGTGTACACGTTAAGGTAAAGAGTAACCAGATAGCATACTATCATGTCGAGTAAGAAAGTCCTCCCTATATATGTCCCAGCATCCACTACAATATACATCCTGTGTACAGTAATGGCCTCTAGGGCATACATATAACTAACAATCTCCCACTTGCACTGGGGCCATCTGTAGCAGTGGTTGTAGTATCTCATACTCAACCATCCCATAAATGTCTCTCTCTGGGAATAGGCCTTCGTGAGTGGATCCGCCGTGTTATCCTCTGAGTCTGCTCTCCCTGCCTCGATCACCCTGGAGATCAACCATCTCCATGATCAGGTGATACTGCCTTAGAATAAGTCTGGATCACTGATGGGACCGGCGTTCCTTGGCATAAGCCACAACTCCATTGTCTCACAATGGCAGGAACGTAGTTCATCTCATGAACCAATATACACCCAAACAGCCTCTTTGGTAGCATCTTAAGTAGTGATGTATCCTGTCTTTATCGTCTAGTATGTCACGGTATCTAGCTTGGAACTCTTCCAACATACCGTCCCTCTACTGAGGGTAAAGACAATGCCTGCGATTGACATTCAGTCGTCTTTATCACCCTGGAACCCTTCCAGTGATTCTCCTCAGGATCGATTGATACCATCTCACTACTGCTAGTGAGATTCCTAACATCCAATTGATCTATCTCATAGATCCAAAATCCAGGATTTAGTAGGTATCACTTTGATCCTATGTGGAGAATCATTGTGATAAGCGGAGATTGACCGAGCGTAGCATAGGAAACTCTTTTCCTATCAAGAGTATGCCATCCACGTACTCTACGAGGATTACCACCATACTCCCTACTACCTTTTTGTTTATACAAGGTTCATCTACCATTTTGATGATGTCAACTTCTTTGAGTATTCCATCAAAATAGATGTTCCAACTCCGCGATGCCTGCTTTATCCTATAAAGCATCTTGCACACGTTTTCGCTGCTCCCACTGTCTACGAGGCCCTCTGGCTGTGTACTTATAGACGCTCTCTTCTAAAACATCATTTAGAAAAGCAGTCATGACACCCAACCACCAGATATCGTAGTCATGGTATGTAGCCGTGACAAGTAGGATCTGGATGGACTTAAGCATAGCTACTTGAAAAGGTTTCATCATTATCCGCACCTGGTCAATGATGCAAACTTTTAACAAGTCTAGATTTGAAAGTCTCAACTTTTCCATGTACACCAAGTAATCTTCTCAAGATATACTTGCTCCTGATGGGGATTTAACCCTTAAGATATAGCAACCAAAGTCCATACTTTGTTGGTGTATAAGGATTCCATCTCAGATCGATAAACATCCAGCCATTCTTACAGAGTCTCACTCCTGATGGCCAGCTCGAAACTAGTTGGGTCATCATCTCATGATGCAATCCTCGCTCCCACTGTCATCGAGAAACTGAAGTATCTCTCAGGCAGGTGAGGAACCCTACCAGATCGGCGGAGAAGCTGAGGTTCGTTGGCTTCTACTGAATCCTTTGGTTCTACCAAATCATCTGCTGTAGTTTGTATAGCTGGAACTTTTCCAGTTCTACATTGCAGACCTTGCCTCGAGCTTGTCCGGATTTTGCTTTTAGACATAAGCCGGACAACCCTAAATCTTAACTAGCTTAAGACATGGGCTCTTCCCTTTCCATATCACATATGAAATGGTAGGCAACTGATTTGATTGGAACCCTATTCAATAGGTATGCAGCTTCTCAAGTGCATAACTCCCAAAAGGAAATAGGTAACTCAGTAATACTCATCATAGAGCACACCATATCATATAGGGTGTGATTGCTCCGCCCCGATATACCATCGTGCTATGGTGTATTCGGAGGAGTTATGCTAAGAGAGAATCTCATTCTCCTTTAGAATAGTCCAGGAATTCCATGCACAAGTATTCTCCTCCCTGATCTCATCATAGGACATAATACTTATACCTGTATTTTGGTTCTCTACTTCTAACTTATATTCCGTGAATATCTCAAAAGGTTCGGACTTGTATTTCAACAGGAACATATGTCTGAATCTTAAGAGATTATCAAAGAATGTAATGAAGTAGAAAGAACCGGTCTTGGCATGTGTAGACAGGGGACCTACATACATCAACATGTATCATCCCAAGAGTTCACTAACTCTTTCTCTGTTTCCTGTAAACGGAGCTATGGTCATCTTATCTCTGTGACATGACTGGCAAGTTTCACAAGATGTAAATTCAAACTGATTTAAATATGCATCTAAATGTAACTTAGCTAGTCGGGTCGCATTGATATGACCTAGTCTACAATACCTCAAGAAGGATCCGTTCATTTCTGAACTCTTCCTCTTGTGTGTGTTCTGTATACTAAGAACTGTAGTTTGATTTAGAACATCAATGCTTTTCGATAACGTGCCTGAACCGATCAACTTTTGATATAGGAAATGTTCAAAACATTATCCAACAATACAAAATTTAATCATTTCTTTACTAATAAATAGAGTGATATGATTTTGTATATCAGGTTCGGTATCTAATAACATTCGTTCAGAATCAATGTATTGGTAATACAGGGTGACAGTGACCAACAGACTTGGCTGCAACACTTGCCCCGTTTTCTGCCTCATGAAACTTATCACCCGTTCTCAGTTCTCTACCTATCTGTAGCCCTATGCAACAGATTACATATCTGGGATCCTGATCAGTATCACATACCCAGGACGTAGAGGATACAGAGAAACAGTTCTTTGTAATGAACACACCCGAAGATGATGCATCAGCATGCACTCTCTTCGTTTGGGCGGCACGAGAATTCCGGTAATCCCCAATTTCCTGCTCTGTCTTATAACAATTATAAGTTGGAGCGGGACCAACGTTCCCCAGCTCAGTATAACAAGTGGGTTCGGTCAATATTCCGTATTATTATCTTGATTAAGGCGTGATATGGTCGCTACCAGGAGAGAGAGAGAAGAAAACACTCAGCGTGCGCTCTTGTAAGAATAGATTGGTTATTATTTTATCTAATCAGGATGGCTCCTACTGCTTTTTATCAAATCTTCCTTCAAACCCTAAAAGGAAAGACTAGCCGGGATTAATTACACACTACAAGTTCGCCAATCTTTCAGCCAGGCCAGTGTCGGTACTTTGAGGGAGGTCCCCCGTGCTTTCGCACGAACCTAATTAATGTAAACCTCGTTTTCCCAGAGGCGTAACCTCGTTAACACCTTTCTAGACACCTACTTGATCGGCTAATTGTAATGTGTAAAACTCTCCCAGAAGTAACTCTTACTCGCAGCGGGTATCGGGATCTAACTATCTCATAGAAGGTATGCAATCTCATTGCAAATTTCAACACTTGAAATTCCCGATAATATTTTGCCCCTAACGTGCTATGACCTTGACGAAAGCCAACAAACCATAGCCCGCTAGTCAAGTTCAACCCGTACATTTCTTGATTGAATTAAACCCACCCGCACGACCCTTGACGAAAGCCAACAAAGTCGCACGACTACCCTAATCCAATCGCATCGTATGCTGGCAGATAAGCAGCATATAGCTACCGCACACTGCACCTTGACGAAAGCCAACAAATGCAGCACGAATATTATATACAACTTATCTGAAATGACGGAGGGCTACGACAGGTTTTTCTGAAAACCTATTGCGTAATGAACTTGATATCGTTGTAGGATCGAATGATTTTAAAATGGAGTGCTTTTGAGGCTTTTCTAGTTTTGCTAAAGGAGTCACTCCCGGTGAAGGGATCGTCGGTCCTTTCCTCGTCGAATGGGGTGCGGGATATATCATATATATCACTGTGCAAAGCAAAAACACTTAAAAGCAATCAAAAGACAAACCGAGTGTGTAGCATCTGCCAGTTATTGCTAAAGGAGTCACTCCCGGTGAAGGGATCTCGGTCCTTTCCTTATTGAATAAGGTACAGGATATATCATATATACCGCTGTGCAAAGCAAGAACTGTAGCTACCTGTTTTATTTTGAAATTCGATTCCACAACATCTTAGGTTTCTTTTATATCATTAATCTCATTAATGAAGTCCCATCATTTAAGTACCTAAACATCACAGATAAATACGACGTACACTTATGCCATCCGCATTCGCCTCGATGTCCCCTCGTGCACCGTTAGGTTAGGTAACTAACGGCAGAGCGGGGCAGGGCTAGCGCGGGTGTAAAACATAAGTAACATCTATATAATATATCATATATACTATATACTGTATCCATCACAGAACATCACATGATCACATCACAGATATCGCAGCAGAAGAAACATATGAAATATTGGATATACTAGGACGTCCGTGTTTTCAATACGAGCCAGTATAAAACACGGATTCCACGGTCGTGATGAATAGCCAAACCGACACCCCAAGAACCCTACGAGAGCAGCAAGCAACCCTACCAATTCTGGAGTTAGGAGACCCGGACTCGACTCCTCGAGTTGGTCTCCCACTGGACTCCAGAACCCAGTTACTTGTGCCCTCCTCCTTGGGTCTATCCTAGTGCGGAAAAGTAAATAATATACAAGCGGTGACATCTTCCGCTACCTGGAAGTGCCCCAATAAAAGAATATTACATACAAGTTTTTACATGAATGAAAATGAAAAACACTCATCTCACATAAAAACCCCCGGCTATTCAAACACGACGATCCAATATAACATATCCAGCAACACATAACATCACATGTCATCAACGTAAGTAAATATGCGCATCCCAATTGTCGTTGACATATAGCAACGAAACCGGCGATATCACATATTACACTTACGGTCACAGAAAAGAAAGTGTAAAACTACAACAGTTGGAATCCGCAACCACCTCAGATATCGTATGCCTGACCAAATGAATTACTTAGACATCGCATGCCTAACAATTATAAACCCCGCATTTTAGTCTCATTATCGAAAACTCTTTTCAATACCAAGTCGGGCAATTCAACAAGACTCCCGACATCCTGATCGAATGCTCGTCGCAAACTTCAGTAGGCGGCCGCACCCCCGACGGCGTCGACGAAGTGCACCAAGGCGGAACACCGCCACCGCGAGCACCCGAACGGATGCTTTCGGCGACTGGGTTCTCCTACAGTCACTTGGTCGGGGCTATGGGGTGTAGCTGTCTATTAAGTTTACCCGGCGAGTATCCACGTACACTACGTGATTGCGACGGACTTTTGATCACATCAAAATTCCGTGGCAACCGATCAAGTGAGACTAAACCGCTAGATTTATAATATTCATTCAGTTATCTCATAACTTATTGTGAATTCCAATTATTGTATCACATTCCGGATAAGATAGAAAATGTTAAACTTTCCGATCAAACATTCAAACACCCAAGTTTTCCCGTAACAGATCAACACATGAAATAAGTCTAAAAACATTCTGTTCATGCCTCAGTACCAACGGTCCAGCCGTAGAAGGGTCAAGCCAACGCCTCACATGTGGCACGCCGTACTGCCCCAAACCCGAAGGTTCAAAAGGCAGTTCAAGACGGTCACATAATCGAGTTAAGGTTTGTTGTCTTCTAGAGGGTCCATCGAGTTACTTGCACTACTTAGAACGTCTTTAAACCACGGAAAAATCCAACACTTGGAAATTTCCCGACAGAGGAAAAATTGGGTATTTATATCCGGTCGAACTTTTTAACATATTCTAAAATTTATCCGGAAAGCCACATAGACAAAATCTGATACTCCGATCGAAACACCGAATCCCCAAAACAACCCCAAAAAATTCAACTCTTGAATAAATATTAAAAATTCCCAGAAAATCCAGAACCATAAAAGAGGAATTACTGTGCAAAAATGGTTGACTAAACTCATTAGTTGGCCGCGGTTCCGCCGCACTATGAACAGTTCATGGAAAAAGTTTTGCACCGTAATTCTTATATTTCCCTGCTGATTTTTCTGCATATTTTTATTTTCGAAAAAGACCAGATTTCAGAAATTGTCCAGAGAGCATTTTAGGGTTGGGGTTTCAGGTCGATCGGACTTCAAACTCCGTCTAGACTTCGCCTAAGGCTCTAGCTAATCTCTGATACCAATGAAAGGTTCCTGGGCACACACTAGAGGTCTCACAAGGCATCAACCATGCCAATTTCAAAAAATACGGTGCCGAGAAACCCTAGACTACGGATCGTTGGCTAGAAGTTTAGGTGAAAAAGAAACTAGTTTACAGCTAAACTAAGTGAACGGAAATACAACCTTTGTAGATCCGTTTCTCCACCTCCATAGCTCCATGATGAAGTCCTCTCCGCTGTCCAAATCGAACCATGACTCTTGCATCGGCTTCATCGGAGAAAAAGAGGGCTAGGTCATCGACGACGATGCCGAAGATGATCTACGTCGAGGCATCACTAGATCAAGCTCCCACTTCACCAAGTCATGAAACTTGTGAAGAAAACACACTCTACTACTTGGCAAGAGGTAGAGGATGAAGAAATAGGAAATGGGTTCACTTTAGATTTGGATTTCTCACTCTTTTTCATCAATCACCATTGATGGAAACTAGGTTTTCTTCTTGAAGAAGAAGAAGAAGAAGAAGATGAAGTTATGATAAGTATATTAAAAATGGAAAAGAAATTGAATACTTATCATATTCCAACTATGGTTTAGTGTAGAGAATTAACCAAGGTTAGTTGAATGGTTAGGGTTATGAGAAGAAGACAAGAATGGTAGCTTTGGTCAAACCTTCATGAAGCTTCAAATACAAACAAAGAAAGCCACCATTCTTCTCTTTAATCCTTTCCAAAATACATAAATAAATAAATAAGTATGAATAAGTAAATGAAGCAAAAGAAACCCTAACCATTGACCAACCATGGTTTAAACTATACACCAAACAATCATGTATCATCAAACATGATACAATCAAATGCACAAAAGTATATCATATATACAATGTGCACATCAAGTGAGAAAATCCTTTTTTAAGTGAACCTATATTAGTTAATGTAAAGTGATATATCAATTATATAATTATACATTAAATCATTAAATCAACACTTGATTTAACGACCCGGTCATATCGCATATAACCGACTAATATCAATAGTAACATCTTATCGAATCAACACTTGATCCGATAACCCGGCTATAACGCATATAACCGATCAATGTTACAAATCGCGAGAATCGAATACAGTATCATATACTGGTATTATTCTCGGTCCCGCACATATCTCATATGCGCTCCTATTTCGTTTTGCTGGAGCCAGGAAACCTCTGTGTAGGACTCTAAAGACTCGTCAATACGCCGGTAGCAGATGATGATCATATCAAGCACCCACAAGCCGCAAGTGGTCTGCTAAACGTAATGGCCACCCGGGTATTGAGCGATCAGAAGATCGACGAGCAAGCCCACTCACACTCCAGTGAATCCAACCAGTAACACTACCGTACAGTCCGGTCTCGTCGTCTGATATGTCGCATATCTTGCCTAGGGGTGGTAAACGTCAGACCCCAATAGCTCGATAAGTCGTGTCGATATGAGGTCTATAACAATTTGTTGGAGATAGTGCCCTCATAGTCAATTATTGGATCGCAGGTACGTGATTGCAATGATTGCGGAGGACCTATACCGGTAGGACAGTCTTACTCAAGATGATAGTATGCTATCTGGTTTGTCTTTATCAGTCGTGTACATGTTCAGGTGACTGATTACATGTTACACTTTGATAGAGCCCTTAGGATCTTGCTTTACCACCAACAGTATGATGGCGACCATATACGTGAGAGTTGGGTGGTTTATATGCATATCCTTAATTGTGGTCCCTAGTCGTGGGAGTTTCGAGACAGGGCATCGATACTCCGGAGTAGACTAGTGTGTACAGTCGAGACCCCGACGAGGGGAGGTGGCCGGTCTCACAAGCCACTGGTGTCAGTTGGATCGCCTAAGATGTATACAGGTGCTCATTGGGTTATGAGTACACCGGACAGGACTCGCCGGGAATCTGCTAGTTAGTACTATATCTATCGTCAGATAGCAGTTCCCTGGTGACATGTGTACAGGTTACTTCATCGACCTAAGGTCGTCATTTGTCTCGTGTGAGTTCCCACTGTGCTTTGATTTCTACCCTACCACGGCTCAAAGGAGTCGTGCAAACAGGTAGCTTTTGGGTACAGTCCCGAGCCATATGGAGGCACGTGAGCGGATCGGCAGGGGATTCGTCTCTCCCGGTATTGGGGGCGAGATCGTGCTGTGTCTAGGAGAGCCATTACACAAAGCCCACGGCCGTGGCAGGAGATTTACTGGTAGGCACTCCAGTAGTATCTCAGGGTGTTATTGGGCTTCACTCCGACACGACTTATACTGCTATTGGGGGTCTGACGTTTCTAGCCCCCTAGGCAGATATGCGATACTCATAGACGAACGGACCGGACTGTATATACATTGTCACTGTTAGGCTCAGTAGGGTTTATGGATGAGTTCGCTCATCTGCCTCCCTTGAGGTCAGTCCATGGGCAGCCGTTACGCATTGCTAGTGCCGCTGACGGTTTGTGGTTAAACCCACTGCCAGGGTACTGACGAGTCATTAGAGTCCCCCACAGACAGTTTCCCAAGTTTGGGCGAAACGTTGTAGAGGCCGTATGGTTTTATGGCAGGGTTCGGAAAATGCACGTGCGTTTACGCACGTGTTATTTTTCGGGCAGATAATACTGGTCGGCTTTGGTTTAAGCCGGATCCGAGTATTATATTGAGTAGGTATAATATCTTTGTCTCAGTTGCATTTGTATTCGGTCGTAATACAAATGCGGGTATATTTATACAGTTTCGGGGTTATCCTGAAAGTCGTTTCAGGATCACTTTTGGAAGTTGCCAGTTTCCAGTTTTCTATCAGCCGTCTTTTAACATTCGGTTAAAGACGGATTTATCTTTTCTTGGATGAGAGTGAGTCAAGCTTCTAGAAGGTTCTAGAATGGGTGACTTGACATGGTGAGTCATTAGAGCTTTAATTGTGCTTTTAATGAAAAGATGACTAAGGTTAATGAGTCATCCTTTACATTAATTCCTTTTGTTTTTGCTTTGATATTTTGATTAAGATCTTTTTGCTTACACTCACCCCTTTTGCTCCTACACTCACCCTCCTCATTCTACATATATTGGCCGGCCACTTTTTGTGAGAGAGAGAGAGAGCATGATTTCATTTTTTGGAGAGAAAAGACTATGGTTAAGGGTGCATGGAAATTTCATTACCTCTTTCATTCCATCACCCGATAAAAAATGGCAGCTTCATTTACCGATCGTCCACGGACTTGGACGAAGTGAGACAAAGTCATCTACTCATTCTCTACATCATTCTTGGTCGTCTCTTTTAGCAAACTTGACGATCGAGTTGCCTCAAGTCAGAGGCGGGAGCCCGGTTAAAGAATCGTCGATGTGGTGCCACCTCGACGAGGATATCGGAGATCGACGAGATCGGAGCAGCCGCAACGGAGCGTGGGATGATGGTTGAAGAACGAAGGACTCGGTTCGTTCGGTATAACCTTTCTACACTCTTTACAGATTGTTAGTTTAGCAATAATGGCAGATCCGGGTTAAAGTATACGATAGCGCCAGTTTAAAAGTTTTTGTTCCGCATTTGGCGTCTGTAGACTGCCGGGGCGCTAGCGTAGACTTACAGTGGTATCAGAGCCCCACCATTTTGTTATGCTAACTTGTGTTAACGCGTTTAAAATATCGATCGAACCGGAAATCAAAAATTGCATTTTTCCAACTTGACAGTTTCTGTTGATTTTAAATGGCCTCCTAAAATTTTTCTACATGTCTCAGAAAACTGTGCAGGCTTTTCTAAGAACCACGACAAAATTTGGGCACGTGACTCCACCAAACCAACGCGGAAACGCGGTCAAACCCATGGTTTGACCGCGCATCCGCGGCCACTTGGTGAGCTCATGCTCCCAAATTTGTACAGTGGGTTCTCTGTTGGATTTTGGGGTTTTTGGTAAATATCGTTTTGGCCCAGATTTTGTTACTGTTCACCAGTAAGTCGTGGGGCCCACTTTTTGATATTTGGTCGATCGAAATTTGAACACGTTAGTTTACAGTGCTTACATTATATCTCCGACCGGGAATGTCATTTGATCGGTAAACCGGGTTTGATTGCTATAGTTCTTTTAGACGGGTTTGCGAACGTGACATTCGCGTTGATGTTTTGTTTTGTGCTGTGTTGTTGCGGTTTTGTCGTGGTGGATAGCAGTGTGCAATGATAGTACAGTTTGTGTTTATTTGTACATTTGATATTGCGGGGCGAGCGTCCAACTTGTGGACTGCCGTCATTTCCTGTTGTATAATATTCTTTTGGGGCACGACCAGGTTGCGGTCGATGTACCTATTGTACTATTTTTCATTACTGTACTAGGTTTTGCCCCGCGACGGAGTGCACGGATAGCCGGGTTCTGGGGGGCAACGGGTCTGCATCTCATGGCTTTGAGAGGCAGAGGGGTCCCACTCTGGAATTGGCAGACTATTCGCCGCACTCGTAGGGGGTACAGGTTGACCCAAGGAGGGGTGCCCAAGATTACCGGATTCCGTGAAGTGCTGGGTGGTCCATTCACTATGCTGTAGGGGGCTGTCTCGCTTCAGGTTTTGGCGGGTAACTTGCCGCACCCGTAGGGGTCTAGGTTTCATTGCACAGGCTATCCACACGACAGGGGAACGTCGGGTTTCAGCAGCGGCTCTGTGAAACCCGGGGATCCCAGATTATCTGTATTGTTCTATGATGCTTATTACTTTTATGTAATGTTGCATATTATCACGCCTGGAGCGATTATTGTATATTGGTTTATATACTATTAGATGTTGTATATGTTTTACACCCGCGCTAGTCCAGTCCCCGCTCTGTCGTTAGTTAAGTAACCTAACGGGTGATGACGGGACCCAGTGATGAATGCGGATGGCAAATACGTACATTTTATTTTCGTTCTTTTCTGGTATGATTAAATGATGGGACTGTGTTGATTCTGATCAATGCAAAGTAAAACAAACCTGTTTGGATGTTGTTGGAACAAATTTAAAAGGTGTTATTGCAAAGACGTTTCCTTTTGTTGTGCATAGCGGTATTCAGTGGAATATCCTGCACCTCATTCGACGGGGCATGGGCTGATATCCCTTCACCGGGACTGACCCCTTGGGCAGAAGTTTGCGTCAGGGTAATAACTTCACTATAGTCGATTACATGTTGCTTTGCATAGCGGTATTCAGTGGAATATCCTGCACCTCATTCCACGAGGAAAGAGCCGAGATCCCTTTACCGGGAGTGACCTCTTTAGCAAAAGGTTTTCGCCACTATATTTTATAAAAAGCTATCAGGTTCCTTCAACGAGATCAAGTTCATTACGTTAAAGGTTTTTCGCCAAAAACCAGCCGTAGCCCTCCGTCGTTTCTTATGGATGGTCAGTAATATTCAAGCTATGTTTGTTGGCTTTCGTCAAGGCATATTGTTTGGTAGTTGCTGGGGTATTCATTTGTTGCATAGATAGATGTGTTGGTTTGGGACAGTCGTATTACCTTGTTGGCTTTCGTCAAGGGTATGTACGGGTGGGTTCAAATTAACAAGATAATGACGGGCAGAACTTGACATGTGACTTATGATTTGTTGACATTCGCCAAGGTCATAAGAACATGGGGCAAAAATCATATCGGGAGTTTCTAAAGAAACTGAAACTTGCCAGGCATGCGCATACCTTCTGGAGTGTGATAACGCGAGTGGATTCCGTCACGTTATCATGCGATGAGAGTTGGATCCCAATTCCCACTGATGAGTTGGTTTACTCTTCGGGTGATCCCGATTGATTCTTCTTT
Organism: Agapanthus africanus; assembly: GCA_030015575.1. NCBI lineage: Eukaryota > Viridiplantae > Streptophyta > Magnoliopsida > Asparagales > Amaryllidaceae > Agapanthus > Agapanthus africanus. The sequence goes on from CM057341.1 coordinate 138,467,722, forward strand.
AGGTTTGGAGGAGAATTTGACAGGACAGTGGGAGGTTTCCGGATTAGATAAAGTGATAACCATTCTGATCTAGGTTAGAGTGCACGCAGAGTGTTTCTTTTCTCTCTCTTTTTGGCAGCGACCTTTGACCGACCCTAGACTATGACTCAGTGACCAGGTTGACCGAACCTTCTTAAAATACTGGCTTTTGGATTGTCTGAGTTGCATAAGTCATTGCCACTCCTTCTTTTACCCTTTGAATTTCTCAGAACACCCGTATTACTACGGATATCCACTTCCATTGGATAGATCCATCGTATGGTTATATACGAACTCGAAGGGACTTCTTCGGGGATGGATCCAGGTTCAGGAGAAATAGAATTGGTTTATTCAGTTGTCTTTTATTATCACCTTCTCTCAGGTTGCGAGAGCTCCTTGGTTTAGGAGAGTACACCTATTACGCTTATTGGATAGTCTTATTCCAAACCATAGGCTGGTGCCGAAAGGTAGGGAATAAAGAAAACCAATTAGCCTAAGTAGGGTGTGCAGAAGGTAATATGTAAAGACAAAATAAAGGGATTAGAAAGAGGGCAAAGTAAATTGCGACTGACATCATTCACGACCAAAACCGCGTACTTCATCGCCACTCCTATTTCACCTTTAAAAGAATAAGGTATTATTCGGTTGTCTTTTATCATCACCTTCTCTCGAGATGCGGGTACTCCTTGGTTTAGGAGGGTACACCTATTATGCTTACTGGATAGTCTTCTTCCAAACCATAGGCTGGTGCCGAACGGTAGGGAAGGAAGAAAACCATTTAGCCTAACAATGGTGTACAGAAGGTAACGACTAAAGACAAATAAAGGGATTTGGTGAGATGGCAATAAAATATACGGTTGAAGTCATGAATTGGATTATGGAAGAGGCATTGCTATGAATACCAGGATACCCCTACGAAACATTTTCATGTTTCAGTGCATTGTTAAAGGAAAAACTGTTTTCCCGATTAAACACTTACTCCAAGGGTATGTATTTACCAGGTTTCATTCTCATATCTGTATGGTTTTACAGATGATGAGTGGGAGTAAGTTATTGGGAATTAGGTGATCATCCTCATTATATCGGAATTCGTTGTAATTGGTGATATTTGAGGAAATCGCCAGGGTACAGTTTTCCACCTACAACGCACAGGTTTTGAGTTGTTTAACTTAGCGGACTTATACAGAGTATTGTATGTTGTCCAAGTGTCCATCAGGACAAAGGGGTAGGTCCTCGTACTATGTTCTGTTTACTTATAACTTCTCTAGTATTTAGACAAGTGTTTCGTTGAAATACAAGGTCTAAGTTTTGAGAAGTTGTGGGTTTAAGAATAAAGTAGAGAACCAGGTATCACAAGTATCGGGATTCTTCAAAGAGATCGAAGATGTAGATTCTTGTGATTGGTATTCAGATGATAGTGATGGTTTTGAGAAACGTGTTTCTCTTTCAGGTTACTCATAATTGGATGGATTCCTAAGTTGAGTAATGCTGATTAGCCTCTTTCCATTAAGTTGATATGCACTGGAGACAGCTGCATGATTTGAATATGGTTCCAATTAAATTAGTGCCAAAGTTTCTATATTGGATATAGAATAGTTCGTACCTTAAAAGATGTTAAGGTACGGGGAGTTGTCCAGCTTATGCTTAAAACCAGACTCTGGATAACTCAGGGCACATTTCTGTAATGGCTGTTTGTGGGTTGACCCTGGCTATGACGAGGGTTGATATTCTACCATTTGGAAGATCAATAGTGATATTGTTCTTGACTCGCCACAGTTTTAGTAAAATAGATCTTTTTCAGAAAACAGTCGTGGGAGTATGGTAGAACTGGAAGTGATTCCAGAACCGCGAACGATTACGGAAAATTTAATAGGACCTATATATTCAATCAGATTTGACATTCCAATAGCCACTCCGCAGATTTGGTGGGTAACCTCAGACACCCGAGAGGTACTCCGGTAGCCTCAAGGACGGTGACAGGAAGGTTCTTATCTACCCAGACTTGACACTACTGTTGTTCCAGGTTATGAGACCCGGTAGGAGGGTTGTCGTAGTCAGTGGGAGCAGCGGAAGCATAGTGGGCAAGATGCTTATATCTATTTATAGACTTGAGCAGTTATAGCGGAGATAGATCATCTATTTTTGATGTGATAGTCATAGGTTTGACTTCAATCAGAATAAGGGATGGATCTGTTAAGGAGGTAGTAGGGTGTGATGTCATGGTATCTGGATGACATACACAGAGTAGGAAGTAAGATTCCTATACTACGATCGGTTGTACTATGGTCGTCACACAGTTGTTTCTCCAGACAGGATATGGATATAATATTTGACATTCTGGTTTCTAGATCTATGGTTTTAGATCTGGATTTGGGTAGTTTCCCAATGTAGGTACTTTGACAGTATTCTAATGGTTTTTAGAATAGATGACTCCTAGCATGGTGGTGTACCTGCAGGTGATGGAGTCACCCTCTCTAAAGGTGTCTTACAGACTAAAGAGGAGAGGGATGTGCATGATTGGCAGATCACTTGCTTAGGCAATTGAGTCAATCATGAGATGTCAAGTACCACACCAGATGTTGTTTTTGCACTAGATGCAATAAGTTTGTATTAATCCAATCCTGGAGAAACATAAGGAAGCGGTTTTAGAACATAAGTACATATTCTACGGATTTGATGACGGCAGCCTCTTTCGGGAGACGGTTATCATTCCAGGCTTCAAAGGTGACATGGGTGACAGAGTGATTGTCAGAGTTATAAGTTTTCCCCCTGACGAAGAGGGACAGTATTGTGGACAGGTGGTCCAAGAGGATACTGTGGGTGGCATGGTGCCGGATACTGATTAGGTTCAGTGATCGATACAGTCTAAGAAGTTTGGATATGGAGTTCATTTATGAACTAGGTCCCATCAGATATCCAGACATATTCTAAGACAGGTATTACTCGATTCGGGAGATGGCTTTCTCCGCGAACTTGAGATTAAGAGAGATATAGAAAGAAACTTCTAGGCGGATCCACTCACTAAGGCTATTTCTCGAACACAAAAGTTTTACAAACGGGCTTTGTGAAACTGATTAGTAGAGGAGTTGGATGTTCGGTTTCACACGGGCTGTGAGTAGTCGACATCGCAATAATTAGCCTTGAATGCAAGTGGGAGATTGTTGGAGATAGTGCCCTCATAGTCAATTATTGGATCGCAGGTACGTGATTGCAATAATTGGGGAGGACCTATACCGGTAGGACAGTCTTACTCAAGATGATAGTATGCTATCTGGTTTGTCTTTATCAGTCGTGTACATGTTCAGGTGACTGATTACATGTTACACTTTGATAGAGCCCTTAGGATCTTGCTTTACCACCAACAGTATGATGGCGATCATATACGTGAGAGTTGGGTGGTTTATATGCATATCCTTAATTGTGGTCCCTAGTCATGGGAGTTTCGAGACAGGGCATCGATACTCCGGAGTAGACTAGTGTGTACAGTCGAGACCCCGACGAGGGGAGGTGGCCGGTCTCACAAGCCACTGGTGTCGGTTGGATCGCCTAAGATGTATACAGGTGCTCATTGGGTTATGAGTACACCGGACAGGACTCGCCGGGAATCTGCTAGTTAGTACTATATCTATCGTCAGATAGCAGTTCCCTGGTGACATGTGTACAGGTTAGTTCATCGACCTGAGGTCGTCATTTGTCTCGTGTGAGTTCCCACTGTGCTTTGATTTCTACCCTACCACGGCTCAAAGGAGTCGTGCAAACAGGTAGCTTTTGGGTACAGTCCCGAGCCATATGGAGGCACGTGAGCAGATCGGCAGGGGATTCGTCTCTCCCGGTATTGGGGGCGAGATCGTGCTGTGTCTAGGAGAGCCATTACACAAAGCCCACGGCCGTGGCAGGAGATTTACTGGTAGGCACTCCAGTAGTATCTCAGGGTGTTATTGGGCTTCACTCCGACACGACTTATACTGCTATTGGGGGTCTGACGTTTCTAGCCCCCTAGGCAGATATGCGATACTCATAGACGAACGGACCGGACTGTATATACATTGTCACTGTTAGGCTCAGTAGGGTTTATGGATGAGTTCGCTCATCTGCCTCCCTTGAGGTCAGTCCATGGGCAGCCGTTACGCATTGCTAGTGCCGCTGACGGTTTGTGGTTAAACCCACTGCCAGGGTACTGACGAGTCATTAGAGTCCCCCACAGACAGTTTCCCAAGTTCGGGCGAAACGTTGTAGAGGCCGTATGGTTTTTTGGCAGGGTTCGGAAAATGCACGTGCGTTTACGCACGTGTTATTTTTCGGGCAGATAATACTGGTCGGCTTTGGTTTAAGCCGGATCCGAGTATTATATTGAGTAGGTATAATATCTTTGTCTCAGTTGCATTTGTATTCGGTCGTAATACAAATGCGGGTATATTTATACAGTTTCGGGGTTATCCTGGAAGTCGTTTCAGGATCACTTTTGGAAGTTGCCAGTTTCCAGTTTTCTATCAGCCGTCTTTTAACATTCGGTTAAAGACGGATTTATCTTTTCTTGGATGAGAGTGAGTCAAGCTTCTAGAAGGTTCTAGAATGGGTGACTTGACATGGTGAGTAATTAGAGCTTTAATTATGCTTTTAATGAAAAGATGACTAAGGTTAATGAGTCATCCTTTACATTAATTCCTTTTGTTTTTGCTTTGATATTTTGATTAAGATCTTTTTGCTTACACTCACCCCTTTTGCTCCTACACTCACCCTCCTCATTCTATTTATATTGGCCGGCCACTTTTTGTGTGAGAGAGAGAGAATGATTTCATTTTTTGGAGAGAAAAGACTATGGTTAAGGGTGCATGGAAATTTCATTACCTCTTTCATTCCATCACCCGATAAAAAATGGCAGCTTCATTTACCGATCGTCCACGGACTTGGACGAAGTGAGACAAAGTCATCTACTCATTCTCTACATCATTCTTGGTCGTCTCTTTTAGCAAACTTGACGATCGAGTTGCCTCAAGTCAGAGGCGGGAGCCCGTTTAAAGAATCGTCGATGTGGTGCCACCTCGACGAGGATATCGGAGATCGACGAGATCGGAGCAGCCGCAACGGAGCGTGGGATGATGGTTGAAGAACGAAGGACTCGGTTCGTTCGGTATAACCTTTCTACACTCTTTACAGATTGTTAGTTTAGCAATAATGGCAGATCCGGGTTAAAGTATACGATAGCGCCAGTTTAAAAGTTTTTGTTTCGCATTTGGCGTCTGTAGACTGCCGGGGCGCTAGCGTAGACTTACATAATTCGAGAAACTACTGGTAACACTTACCAGTAAATCTCAGCAACCCTGGCTAGGGATTTCCTGTTATAGCCAATCGAACACAGCGCAACATCAACCCCCTATACCGGGAGAGACGAATCCCCTCCTATCGCTCATTGCCTCCATGTGACTCGGGACTGTACCCAAAAACCACCGTTTTGCACGCCCTCTTGGACGTGGTAAGATGGAAATCAAAGCATAGTGGGAACCACACAAGACTCTATGACGATCTCGGGTTAACAGACTACTCTGTACCAGTGTTACCAGAGAACTGCCATCTGACGTAAGGTATAATACCATCTGGGAGTTCTCGGCGAGTCCGTCCAGTGTACCCAGTCTCTACTGAGCACCCGTATATCATCTCTGATGTCAAACATCGATGGATATGGGATCATCCATCGCCCATCTGTATGGGTCGAGAAGGTACACGGTAGTCTACTCTGGTATATCGATGCCCCGTCTCGATACACCCACGACTAGGGACTTTCAAGGATGTACTTATGGACTACCATGTCCCCACTAGTATGATCCGCATCATAGTCCAGGTAGTCAAGTACACATCCTAAGGGCTTTACCAACATGTAACAGAGAGACAATCAGTGTACACGTTAAGGTAAAGAGTAACCAGATAGCATACTATCATGTCGAGCAAGAAAGTCCTCCCTATATATGTCCCAGCATCCACTACAATATACATCCTGTGTACAGTAATGGCCTTTAAGGCATACATATAACTAACAGGGACATGGTGGTTCATTTAATATACGACCGTCGGGATCCGTCACCTCTCTGACGACGTTGAAGGATTACAACGATATGTGTCAGAGGAGTTCGGAGATGTACCCTTAAACCAAAGTTGATTGGGGGTCTTATAGTCCAATTTGGGACTAAAGTCTGTTTGAATGTTTAAGGATACGTTAGCCATATTTGAGGTTAAGATCAACTTAAACGGGATCGTTTAGATCCAACAAAAGTGCGTTTGGGGGCTCTGTTGTTCCAGTTTAGGGACGTAGTGGTCCATAAGACATTGCGGTCCATGTTCCAGTTTAGGGACGTGTCCATATTCCAGTTTAGGGACGTGGTGGTCCATCGCCAGTTTAGGGACGTGGTGGTCCAACATTAGTTTAAGGACGTTTCGGTCCATGTTCCAGTTTAGGGACGTGGTGGTCCATCGCCAGTTAGGGACGTGGTGGTCCATCATTAGTTTAAGGACGTTTCGGTCCATGTTCCAGTTTAGGGACGTGGTGGTCCATCATTAGTTTAGGGACGTGGTGGTCCATCATTAGTTTAAGGACGTTTCAGTCCATGTTCCAGTTTAGGGACGTGGTGGTCCATCGCCAGTTTATGGACGTGGTGGTCCATCATTAGTTTAAGGACGTTTCGGTCCATGTTCCAGTTTAGGGACATGGTGGTCCATCGCCAGTTTAGGGACGTGGTGGTCCATCATTAGTTTAAGGACGTTTCGGTCCACGAGTTTAAGGACCTCGCAGTCTATATTGATGTGTGGTCGTCGGGACCCGTCACCTCTCTGACATCGTTGAAGGATTACAACAATAAGTGTCAGAGGAATTCGGAGATGTACCCCCGAACCAGATATAAATTGATTTAGGGAGCAGCCGTGCTCAGTCAATTTAATTTGAGGACTTATGGCCATGACTGGGCTAAGTCCAGTTTCAAGATTCTTTTGTCTTTGGCCTATTGGGCCTGTGCTAGGCCCTTGCCCATTTACTGTATTATTTTTCTTTATTTTGGTTGGGCTCTGCCCTTTTTTAAAATGCATAGCATTTTTGATTAGGCCTGTTAGGCCTTTTAATTGGGCTCTGTCCCTTTTCTTAATAATTCAGAGCATTAAATACTCTGACAGTGCCCCACGTGGCTTGTCAGGCGCTTTGCGCCAATCAAAGAGAGCAAGCGCTTGTGATGATGACACGTGTCATGCAAGCGCAGTGCGCTGCGCCAGTGCGCTGCGCTTGCGCTGCTCACACGTGGCGCGCTGTAGTGAGTTGTGCCAGTTTCAGAGAGCAAGGCTCTATTTCAAAGCGCACAACGCAAATGGGACACGTGGCGCTCTCTGGTGGCTTGCGCCAACCCAAGAGCGCAACAGTGCAGTTTACAAGTGCAAAGCACTATTAATTTGAGAATCTTTTAGATTCCAGAACCAATGGTTCATAACAGAAGTGCAAAGCACTGTTTGTTTTCTTGATCTAATTTAGATCAAAGAAAACAAGTTCCTCTTGTTTTTCTTATTTCAGGAAATCAGGGGTTCATAAAAGTGCAAAGCACTATTTTTTTTATTTTGTTTTTTATTAAAGATCATCGATCTTGTTCTTAGATCAATGATCTGTTCATAAGAGAATTTTCTCTTTTTCTAAAGCTTTTTTACCTTTTTTGTTCTTGAGGAATTCTCTCCAATTCCTCAGAGTTCTCTCTGTTTGATTTCTCACCAAAAAAAATGTGCATCCCTTTGAATTGAGATCTAGGGTCCTTTTTATAGTGCCCATAAATTAGTTAAAGAGATCTTTTTCTGAGTGATTTGGGGAATTTTCCCCACCGTTGGATCTTTGATCCAAGAGCTTCTGTTTTACAGAAGAAAATCTTCTTGTTTGAACAAGAACAGAAGGATTTCTTTAAAATCTTAATTCTGTTTGGCGCAAACGCCCCAGCGTGTGACACGTGTCAAGCAGCGCAACTGCGCTGACACGTGTCGCGCAGCGCAGTGCTTGCGCAACTGAAGCGTTGCTTCCTTTTGTTTTTTAATAGAGCTTTGCTCTGATTGGGCGCGCTGTCTTGGACGCTGCACTGACGTATCAGCGCCTGACACGTGGCACGTTGCGCACAGCGCAAAGAATCTGAAGCGTTGCTTCATTTACTAAAATTTAAATTTTCAAAGTAGAGCTTTACTCTGATTGGGTTCATCTTCCGCCTTGGAATTTGAACAGAGTTTTGCTCTGATTGGGGTAAACAAGAGCGTGTAGCGCGAGGGGATGTGGAAGCGAGCCCGAGCATTGGCGAGCTCGTCCTCATGCCTCACCCAGCAAGAGGAGCCAGGGGCCACACCTGCCGTCTCCCCCCTGGAGGCAGCCCCCACCTCACGATCCCGGGGAGAGGATCCAATCCCTGCTCCCCAAGGAGACTCAGACACAACTAAAGGGACCCTAGAACCTACTCCTACAACGTCTACTGATTCTACAGAGGAAGACATCTAATCTTGGAGAAAAGAATCTTCAGGGGCTGAAAGCGGAAGAAGGGAGACGAGCGCCGAGCAACCACAACTTAAGAGGGGGAAATATGAAGGAGTAAGGGCCCTAGAGCGGACCCTACCCCTGTTTATTGCTGCATACAGCCTCATCCAATGGCGCCCGTCATCTCCCGCCGAAACGACTCCTCTCGCCCAGCGGCTCCGATCGCTCCACGTGTCGATCCTGTACTGAACCGCGTCCCATTAGACGCCGCAGGCCTGCATACGTCGCGTCAGCCAGTCGACGCTTGACACGTGGACCGTCACTTCAGTTGCAGAGTGCACGAACCGGCGCACCTTCTTTAAATGCAGAGATCTCGCCTTGATTCGCTAGCGGAGAAGACAACCGACGACCCAAGGACTTGTCTCGGTAAAGCCCTAGAAAGGAGCTCACCTCGGGAGGCCCGGCAGTCCACTCCCGACCCGACCCGCTAGCTGGCCAGGACAAGAGTGAGGAATAATGATGATGCTCAATATTGGCTGTAACACCTTAGAATATGTTTTGTAGCTAATTATATTTTAATATGTGGTTTTTAATATAAAGTTTACCAAATTAAGTTTTAAATATTTTATCCTATTTAATGTGTATTTTACTGGAATTTTGTTAGGCACACAGACACTTGTGCATGTAAACTAGAGTTGTTTTTGGAGTTAAGCCATGTTTAGCAATATGGTTAACTAACCATTTTCTCTTAATGTAGCTTTTTAGTTTTGTTTAAGTGCATGGTTGTTATTAGGAAATGATTTATTCTTGCAAAAGAATTTTAGTGTTTTGATTGTTGACTTTGTGTGAGAGAGAGGGGGGCATGGTGAGCATGGGTGACCCATGCCTCATTAAGGATGAGAGAGAAGGAGAGAAGGAGGGGTTGTAGCCTTGTGCTCATTTCTCTTTCTCTTTTCCCTCATTCTCACTCTCTCAAACACACACACACACACACACACACACACTCACTGCAGAAAGAGAGAAGCAAGTAGCAGCAGAAGCAGCAGCAACTGAGATAGAGAGAGAGAGAGAGAGAGAGAGGCAGCAGCAGCAGAGGAAGCAGCCCCAAGCAGCAGCAGCAGCTGCAGACATCATCATCATCATCATCATCAACAACAACAACAGCAACTAGCAGCAGCAGAAACAGAAGCAGCAGCAAGCTTCAGGAGCAGCAGCAACAGGGACCCCAGCACCTTCACACACTCCTTTACCAGCTCACTAGGGTCCTATTGGGTATATTTCTGAACCCCAAATCCCTATCTTGCTTATGGTGTTTGGGTTTTGTGTCGATTAGTGTTTAATTGCTAGTTTAGTGCTAGTTTATGGTATTTGTGTGGGATTGTGGAAAATTGTTGATTTGGTTAGCTACCCTAGGTCAATTTAGTGTTGTTAGGGTCACTTAACTAAGTTTAACCCCGGATTACACTAAAATACCATAGACTTTCCTAATTGTGCTAAATTGTCGTTTTTAAGCGATATATTGGACATTTGTGATCTGCTGTTACCCGGGGGACTTCAGAATAAAATTGAGTGGACCCCAGCCTACTTGTAGCACCCTGACCCTACTACCAGAGCCCGACCCCACCACTCTCACTTTTGGCCGCCAATTTTGGCATTCTGGCCGCAATTTGCGGCCAGGAAGGGGAAAGGGATGTTTGGGTTTTGTTGTATGGTTCCCTGCTATGTTTTCTAGATCTTTGGTATGTATAGTTTTGTAAGATTTGGCTTGTAGGAAAATCTGGGACTATATATCGTTTTTGGTGTTCGTGGTGTTTGCGCGATACGCGCGATACGTGAGTGGGTTCTGTGATCCAGCGTATCGCCGCGTGTCGCGATGGTTTCTAGACGCGTGCACACACGATTCAGCGTATCGTGCACACGCGCGTTTAGTTCGCGACGCGAGTTTCTCGTTTCGATTCGATATCGCGTTTCGTGAGATATGTGGCTTATATGTGATTTCGTGTCGTATTTGCAGGTTTGCAGACGGACACAGCTACAGGGGAAGCAGATGATAGGATTCACCCAGCGTGGAGTTTAGGTGAGTAGATATAACATCTACAGGGGAATCGCCCGCATGGCGTTATGCGTCTGGGCTAGGATTCAATTACCTGTCGCACATTCTACGTCATTGTAGAATTGCGCCTTACTGCATTTCCTAGATATAGCTATACTGTGACCAGCAGCCGTAGGACACTGCACACATTATTGACGGTTCCTGTTGCACGAGCACGGATTGCATGCTACACACACACCGTCAATAATTGTCATGTCACACACTACCCCTTATAGCTACCATTGCTCGCCACACTTGACATCTAGTTTCTCGGTATACCTATAGTGTATCATACCTTTAGTGATAGGTATATTTTCACTTGCGATACAGCTACAGGTATACCTCCTACATATTTTACCTATACCGGGAGGGATTTCCTACATATGTTACTATACCCAGGGGGGTATACGACATCAGTTCCTATAGGTAGATACCTATACTTTGCTACACCTGTATATTAGATACATATTCAGTTGTTGTCGCATATTCACATTACTGATGTTACTCAGCTGTACCTTATCTTGATATTGCATACATCTGGTTCAGCTATATACTTGTGTTACCTGCTCGCATTCAGATATATCGCATATATTTATTCCTGTATTTATGCATTGTTTATCTGGATTTTATATGATGTTTTCGGGATTTGGGAACCGCGGGAGTTCATGAAATTATGCATACATGAACAACCCGGTTTCCTTGATATGATATTTCGAGCGTCCCCCATGAGTTTTATCGGTGCTGATTACCTACTCCATACGAGGTGTGGTTGCCGTATGAGAGTACATGGCGGGGCCCGGTATGGTTCCCCTCGGCAAGAAGATCGATGGGTTTGCCGATTGAGCCTGGAGGCGGGCGAGTACCTACCGGTGATTGTTTGGACCTGGCAGTTGTCTGGAGGCTACTGGCCAGAGTAGAGAGGTGGATACGGGATGACCTGTACTGTCGAGGCCGAGGGCCGACACTGCAGACGGACCCCGTGGGCTGTCCGGACTGACGGAGCCCCATATACGAGGATTTCTGTGTCGATGCTTGGCACATGGTTTCATGATATTCTTTAATCCCCTTTTTGTATATATAACAGGGGACTTAGCCGTTGTTATATATACCCTTACACCAATATTAGTGGAGTGGGACGCTAATATATGTGTATTGCCCCCATCATATTTATTTCTGTACATTTATACATATATCTTTAGGATGTTAGATTCATATTGAGACTGGACTTGGGATACTAGGTGATTCATTGGGATTTGGACATTGGATATACCTATGTGATTGGTGACTTGTACATACGAGATATGTGAGATCCACTTGATGTTGTACATGTGATATATGTGAGATACACTGATATTGTACACGCTAGATATGTGGGATATACTCGATATTGTACATTGAGGAGATGTGAGACTTATTTGATGTGAGTGCCCAATGTGGGGCCTGGTTTGAGGATTTGGGATTGGAGTATCTTAGTGGATTGTGATCCTGCCACGACGTCAGGTTTCCGTGGAAAATGACATATTCCACCCTATACCTCACCATTACCTATCTTATGCGCAGATTCATATATTGGTAGTACTTGTAGTGTACCCTTATGATAGTTGCATATTTGCTTTCTCATATCTCTATTGCATAGACATTGCATACTACTATCATGCCATCATTGCTTCACATATTGATTGTACCTGCTAGTGTACTCTCTTTATTCCAGCATCTCATGACATATTATTACTACTGTAATCGCATATCTTAGATTCATGCTGTACGTGCATTCCTGCGATTACCTGCATATGTTTTATACTATTCACGAGTTGGCAACTCACCCCCGTTGTGCCACAGGTGTTTCAGGTTGTTCCCCAGAGTAGTCGAGGCAGGCTATCCCCTTATTCAGCTATCCAGCTACCACCTTTTGCTACAGATACCGCATCAGCTCGCAGTACCATTTTGCTTAGGTGGGTTAGACGGTTATCTGTATTACATATTGTATATTCGTTGTATTTTGTACTCTCCATCAGCTATTGTATTATTGACATAGAGACTTGGTGAGGACGTAGTGTGTATTATGGTGGATTTGATGTCTTTATATATTCAGCTTTTCTCTACTGTCCCTATTCTTCTGTTGTATTCATCTTGGCTGGTTTTCATCAAAATGGGGTGTTGCTAAAATTTTAAAAGAAAGAAAGTAAGACTTTTAAAGAATTTGGGTTGCGATTTCAAATGTTTCAAAACTTATATTATCTTTTCCGTATTTTCATGGTTTAGATTTCTGGGTTTTGGCTTTCTTTTACTACGTTGCGTCTTTAGGCGTTGCGTAGTATTAGGGCCGTCACGGGCCATTCTTGGGTCGTGACAAAGTTGGTATCAGAGCGTTAGGTTTTACCTTTCGGAGTGTAGGATGACCTTAGTATGATGGAGTAGGTAGCTTAAGCTGAGTAACGTAATGTGTGTATGTCTGCAGCATACCCACAGCGCGGTACCTTGCATTAAGTGACCTAAGTACAATTTGCTTGACATTCCTTCCTTGATGATTCATATCTTTGAGATTCGGTTTCCTCATTCTTATCGAATCTCATCTTATATCTATTTATAGCCTTGCCGCCGATGACTATGGGGACTCAGAGCGATGCAGCGAGGGCCGAGGTCAGAGTTAGCTCGGGTGAGACGAGTACTGACCCGGATGGCACTCTAGTTGCACAGGTGCAGACGGATCAGCCTACCATCTATACTATGGATAGACTTTTGGTAGAGATGCAGGAGTTCCGCCAGACGATGAGTTCTTTGGTTGACGTCGTTCGGGAGCTACGACAGGAGGTTGTCACCCCTGTTACTCAGCTGTCCCTCACGATCAGCATGCAGCAGTCCGTCACCTATATAGCACCAGTGGTTGCAGCCCCAGTTGACGAGGCACACATTCCAGAGGCTCAGAGAGTTCCAGGACAGTGGAGGACTCGTACCAGCGTACCAGCCCAGAGACAGAGGTTCGGTCATAGAGACAGATTTCGTGGCCACTACGGGAGTAGCAGAAGCTTGGGACGAGGACAGTCGTTCAGCTCTCATCCCCAGGATGGTCAGCAGTCAGCACGTGGATGTTTTCGATGCGGAAGCCTTCAGCACTTCGTCAGGGATTGTTCCTCAGCACGGCGTCAGGATCGTATTCAGAGAGGCCGTGGACGTGGAAGATTTGCTCAGAGGGCTCAGGCTACCAGAGGAGTTCATCCAGCTGCGAGTAGAGGGCAGACACAGGAGTTTGCTTCTACTCACCGGGACGCGCAGACGTCCAATGTGGAGTTTTCAGGTACCCTTGAGTTATATTTTAATTCCTCTTGGTGTATTTGTTGTTTCATGTTTGTACTGTGGTTGGGTAGATTAGTCTTGTTGTGCTAACTTCTGTCAGCGATTCTTTGGTTGCGCGACACGTATTTCAGCTTTGTGCCAATCGGATAGGAGATAGAGTTTCGTCCGTCGTTTTGATCCTTCTAGAGATGTTGGATTTGACGTTCTCCTGGGCACGGACTGGTCAGCTACGTGTTAGGCGTCTGTGGACTACCGTGTGGAAGCAAGATGGGTTTTGTTTTCCCCGGCAAGTCAATTCTTGTTGTACAGGTGGATAGTTGTGCCGCCTCTTACAGCTTGAATTCAGCCTGTTTAGCTAGTCGTCTACTGAGGAGATGTCGTGGATTCTTGACGTTCATTCGTAATACCGGAGCCACCGTGGGATTGTTGGACCGGGTTCCTTTCGTGCGAGAGTTTTTCCGACGTTGTTCCTGATGAGCCGGCGAAGCTGAGGGAGCTTAAGGATCAGCTGCAGAGTTTTGGTTTGGGAAGTTTTATGCGTCTGAGTGTTTCGCTTTTGGAAGCTCCTATTTCTGTTCGTCAAGGAGAAAGACGGCAGTTTAGGGTTGCGTATCGACGGATCGTCAATTGAACCGGCTTACGGTGCGGATAGGTATCCTTCACCTCGCCGTGACGATTTCTTCGATCAGCTCCAGAGTGCGAGACATTTCTAAGTTTGCTTGGGATCAGGTCATCATTATTGCGGATTCGGAGTGACGGCATTCCGAAGACTGCCTTGTGCGTGCTACGGGCCTTGTGTGTTTTGGGTGAGTCGTTGGATTCCCTGGTGCCCTAGCAGCACTCGTAGATGTGATGAACCAGATTTCTGCAGGCCGTTCCTCGACCAGTTTTTGTTGTGTTATTTACGACACTCTGGTCTACTGAATGTGTCTTGAAGGACAGGAGTAGCACTTGAGAATTTGCTATGCAGATACTGGGAGAGCACCAGCAGTTGCTAAATTCTCGGAGTGTTTCTTCAGGCTTGTTTGTGTTGACTCCTAGGTCTTGTAGTCGCGGGAGACGGTTCCGTATGGTTCCGAGGGAGATCGTGGCCGTACAGCTTAGGCCCAGACTTTTGTGTAGGACGGAGATCCGCGGATTGTTGGGCTTAGCAGGGTTTTTACCGCCGTTTCATGCAGGATTGCTAAGAGTAGTGCTGCACCGTCGACTGAATGGACCAGAAAGGAGGTTTCTTTTCTGTGGACTGAGGCATGTGTACGGAGTTTTCGGCAGTTGAAGATTCAGTTAACAACTGCATCAGTCTTTCTTTGCTTTTGGTTCGGGCGACCTTGTTGTTTAACTGTAATGTTTCTTGAGTGGGCTCGAGGGTGTACTGAGATGACACTATAGAGATATCGCTTTTGCTTTCCCTACATTTGGAGGAAGTACGAGGAGGATATTCCACTCATGATCTGGAGATGGCCGCGGTGGTTCTGCGTTGGAGATTTGGGGACACCACTTGGTTGAGAGTTGTGTCAGATTTTCCACATACCACCAGAGCTTAATGTACATCTTCCTGCAGCGGATTTTGATTGTTGTGATGGTCTTCTGCAGATTTACAGTTCTTGTGTGATCGTTGAGTATAGCTTAGTTCGTCTCTACGGAGGGGACAGCTTGCTCATGTCCGCGCCCGACCACTTTCCTTAAATCGTTTCCGCGAGACACTGCCCGTCGAAGCTCGTACGTCAGAGATACTTGAGCATATTCGGCTGGGTAACGATTCGGAGACCTCGATTTGTGACAATGATGTGCTAAGTTAGGGACGCGTTTGTGTACCTGGTTTCATCGGGTAGCGACGTGAAATCCTAGAGCGTGTACATCTGTCAACCCTCTTTATGCATTCAAGTTCCACCATCTTGGGCGTGACTTGTGAGATAGTTACAAGTGGACAGGAATGTAAGAAGAAGTTTCAGGTTTCGTTTCAAGTGTCTGTCTTGTTGTGTGCTTTGGGTCGAGCATCTGAGGCCGGCTGGAGAATTGCAATCTTTTACCGTTCCGAAGCAGGAATGGGAGCAGATCTCCACGAATTTCGTTATGGTTTCCACCTAATTTTGGTTAGGGTGCGACTCCATTCGGATTCTTGTCATCCGGTTTTACTCAGTTTGCTCAGTTGTGGTTTTGTTAAAGTTGTGTGTTTGTTGTTTTGTTTGGTCGTCAGCAGCTTGGGATCGTCACTCGCCACCGTTAGGGTTCTCCTTCGATAGCTGTTATCAGGAGACGCTCTAATTGGCCACCCTTAGGCTTAGGGTTTAGGTCGTGTCGATCGCCAGCCTGTTGTTTTCTGACTCTGCGTAAGTAGGACCTTGGACCCCAGCTAGTCTTGAGTTTTCGGAGATAGTCCAGTTGTGTTCAGGTCAGGATGAAAACTGTCCATTGCAAACAGATGTTTTATGCGACTGTGTTGGCCGCAGGCTTGAGTGTGCAGTGGCAAATCATGGATTCCTATAGACTTTCCGATGAATGACGTGTTGGATTTTGGGAAGCTTATCCCAGGATTTTAGGTCCTTTAGATCCTATTAGCGAGTTAGTCTTGTTGCCTTTAAATTGGCACTTCCGCCCAGATTTTTGGATTTTCGCCCCGTATTCTTCGTGATGATACTTTACATTTACCTTCTTGACCTTTCTCACTTGATTTAGCACCAGACCATTTAGCTGGACGCGATCTTTCGTTCACCCGCAGCCATGTGTGTTGACGGCTCGACAGGTGGAGAAACGTCGGTCAAGGGTCTTGCCATCGGTAAAGGGTTTTCTTGGGCGTAGCCGTATAGTGAGGTAGTCACTTGGGAGGCTGCGAGCGAGATTTGAGGATTTTAATCTTCCTTTGAAGGTACAGGTAACAGTATAAGTTTTAAATTCGGGGACGAATTTCTTTTAAGGGGGGGAGATTGTAACACCTTAGAATATGTTTTGTAGCTAATTATATTTTAATATGTGGTTTTTAATATAAAGTTTACCAAATTAAGTTTTAAATATTTTATCCTATTTAATGTGTATTTTACTGGAATTTTGTTAGGCACACAGACACTTGTGCATGTAAACTAGAGTTGTTTTTGGAGTTAAGCCATGTTTAGCAATATGGTTAACTAACCATTTTCTCTTAATGTAGCTTTTTAGTTTTGTTTAAGTGCATGGTTGTTATTAGGAAATGATTTATTCTTGCAAAAGAATTTTAGTGTTTTGATTGTTGACTTTGTGTGAGAGAGAGGGGGGCATGGTGAGCATGGGTGACCCATGCCTCATTAAGGATGAGAGAGAAGGAGAGAAGGAGGGGTTGTAGCCTTGTGCTCATTTCTCTTTCTCTTTTCCCTCATTCTCACTCTCTCAAACACACACACACACACACACACACACACTCACTGCAGAAAGAGAGAAGCAAGTAGCAGCAGAAGCAGCAGCAACTGAGATAGAGAGAGAGAGAGAGAGAGAGAGGCAGCAGCAGCAGAGGAAGCAGCCCCAAGCAGCAGCAGCAGCTGCAGACATCATCATCATCATCATCATCAACAACAACAACAGCAACTAGCAGC
Source organism: Agapanthus africanus (assembly GCA_030015575.1). Classification (NCBI taxonomy): domain Eukaryota; kingdom Viridiplantae; phylum Streptophyta; class Magnoliopsida; order Asparagales; family Amaryllidaceae; genus Agapanthus; species Agapanthus africanus. The sequence goes on from CM057341.1 coordinate 138,485,165, forward strand.
AGCAGAAACAGAAGCAGCAGCAAGCTTCAGGAGCAGCAGCAACAGGGACCCCAGCACCTTCACACACTCCTTTACCAGCTCACTAGGGTCCTATTGGGTATATTTCTGAACCCCAAATCCCTATCTTGCTTATGGTGTTTGGGTTTTGTGTCGATTAGTGTTTAATTGCTAGTTTAGTGCTAGTTTATGGTATTTGTGTGGGATTGTGGAAAATTGTTGATTTGGTTAGCTACCCTAGGTCAATTTAGTGTTGTTAGGGTCACTTAACTAAGTTTAACCCCGGATTACACTAAAATACCATAGACTTTCCTAATTGTGCTAAATTGTCGTTTTTAAGCGATATATTGGACATTTGTGATCTGCTGTTACCCGGGGGACTTCAGAATAAAATTGAGTGGACCCCAGCCTACTTGTAGCACCCTGACCCTACTACCAGAGCCCGACCCCACCACTCTCACTTTTGGCCGCCAATTTTGGCATTCTGGCCGCAATTTGCGGCCAGGAAGGGGAAAGGGATGTTTGGGTTTTGTTGTATGGTTCCCTGCTATGTTTTCTAGATCTTTGGTATGTATAGTTTTGTAAGATTTGGCTTGTAGGAAAATCTGGGACTATATATCGTTTTTGGTGTTCGTGGTGTTTGCGCGATACGCGCGATACGTGAGTGGGTTCTGTGATCCAGCGTATCGCCGCGTGTCGCGATGGTTTCTAGACGCGTGCACACACGATTCAGCGTATCGTGCACACGCGCGTTTAGTTCGCGACGCGAGTTTCTCGTTTCGATTCGATATCGCGTTTCGTGAGATATGTGGCTTATATGTGATTTCGTGTCGTATTTGCAGGTTTGCAGACGGACACAGCTACAGGGGAAGCAGATGATAGGATTCACCCAGCGTGGAGTTTAGGTGAGTAGATATAACATCTACAGGGGAATCGCCCGCATGGCGTTATGCGTCTGGGCTAGGATTCAATTACCTGTCGCACATTCTACGTCATTGTAGAATTGCGCCTTACTGCATTTCCTAGATATAGCTATACTGTGACCAGCAGCCGTAGGACACTGCACACATTATTGACGGTTCCTGTTGCACGAGCACGGATTGCATGCTACACACACACCGTCAATAATTGTCATGTCACACACTACCCCTTATAGCTACCATTGCTCGCCACACTTGACATCTAGTTTCTCGGTATACCTATAGTGTATCATACCTTTAGTGATAGGTATATTTTCACTTGCGATACAGCTACAGGTATACCTCCTACATATTTTACCTATACCGGGAGGGATTTCCTACATATGTTACTATACCCAGGGGGGTATACGACATCAGTTCCTATAGGTAGATACCTATACTTTGCTACACCTGTATATTAGATACATATTCAGTTGTTGTCGCATATTCACATTACTGATGTTACTCAGCTGTACCTTATCTTGATATTGCATACATCTGGTTCAGCTATATACTTGTGTTACCTGCTCGCATTCAGATATATCGCATATATTTATTCCTGTATTTATGCATTGTTTATCTGGATTTTATATGATGTTTTCGGGATTTGGGAACCGCGGGAGTTCATGAAATTATGCATACATGAACAACCCGGTTTCCTTGATATGATATTTCGAGCGTCCCCCATGAGTTTTATCGGTGCTGATTACCTACTCCATACGAGGTGTGGTTGCCGTATGAGAGTACATGGCGGGGCCCGGTATGGTTCCCCTCGGCAAGAAGATCGATGGGTTTGCCGATTGAGCCTGGAGGCGGGCGAGTACCTACCGGTGATTGTTTGGACCTGGCAGTTGTCTGGAGGCTACTGGCCAGAGTAGAGAGGTGGATACGGGATGACCTGTACTGTCGAGGCCGAGGGCCGACACTGCAGACGGACCCCGTGGGCTGTCCGGACTGACGGAGCCCCATATACGAGGATTTCTGTGTCGATGCTTGGCACATGGTTTCATGATATTCTTTAATCCCCTTTTTGTATATATAACAGGGGACTTAGCCGTTGTTATATATACCCTTACACCAATATTAGTGGAGTGGGACGCTAATATATGTGTATTGCCCCCATCATATTTATTTCTGTACATTTATACATATATCTTTAGGATGTTAGATTCATATTGAGACTGGACTTGGGATACTAGGTGATTCATTGGGATTTGGACATTGGATATACCTATGTGATTGGTGACTTGTACATACGAGATATGTGAGATCCACTTGATGTTGTACATGTGATATATGTGAGATACACTGATATTGTACACGCTAGATATGTGGGATATACTCGATATTGTACATTGAGGAGATGTGAGACTTATTTGATGTGAGTGCCCAATGTGGGGCCTGGTTTGAGGATTTGGGATTGGAGTATCTTAGTGGATTGTGATCCTGCCACGACGTCAGGTTTCCGTGGAAAATGACATATTCCACCCTATACCTCACCATTACCTATCTTATGCGCAGATTCATATATTGGTAGTACTTGTAGTGTACCCTTATGATAGTTGCATATTTGCTTTCTCATATCTCTATTGCATAGACATTGCATACTACTATCATGCCATCATTGCTTCACATATTGATTGTACCTGCTAGTGTACTCTCTTTATTCCAGCATCTCATGACATATTATTACTACTGTAATCGCATATCTTAGATTCATGCTGTACGTGCATTCCTGCGATTACCTGCATATGTTTTATACTATTCACGAGTTGGCAACTCACCCCCGTTGTGCCACAGGTGTTTCAGGTTGTTCCCCAGAGTAGTCGAGGCAGGCTATCCCCTTATTCAGCTATCCAGCTACCACCTTTTGCTACAGATACCGCATCAGCTCGCAGTACCATTTTGCTTAGGTGGGTTAGACGGTTATCTGTATTACATATTGTATATTCGTTGTATTTTGTACTCTCCATCAGCTATTGTATTATTGACATAGAGACTTGGTGAGGACGTAGTGTGTATTATGGTGGATTTGATGTCTTTATATATTCAGCTTTTCTCTACTGTCCCTATTCTTCTGTTGTATTCATCTTGGCTGGTTTTCATCAAAATGGGGTGTTGCTAAAATTTTAAAAGAAAGAAAGTAAGACTTTTAAAGAATTTGGGTTGCGATTTCAAATGTTTCAAAACTTATATTATCTTTTCCGTATTTTCATGGTTTAGATTTCTGGGTTTTGGCTTTCTTTTACTACGTTGCGTCTTTAGGCGTTGCGTAGTATTAGGGCCGTCACGGGCCATTCTTGGGTCGTGACATTGGCGATCTCTAAGATCAGGACACGTGGCAGGTGACATGTCCCAGAACTCATAAGAAATGGCCCACAGGGGCCGACCAGGCCACCTTGTACCCGACCTGCAAACACAAGCTGGCTCTTCTCAGGGCCCCCTGCAAATTGACCTCCTCGGCTCCGTAGCTCGCGCCGAGCTGCCACAAGACCTAGAATTCTCGGCCTCCTCGCTCGTCCCGAGCTCCAGGCCGAGGCCGTCTTCCTCGGCCCTCCGACCAACTCCACCACTCACAGGCGTAACCGCCGCTCCGCGAATCTCGCCATGCGCAGATTCCACGCCAGCAACATCCCACGTTCCACGCCATCATGATCCCCATTAATGGACGATCCGCTCTCTACGCGAGCGTGACGTCGGGAGCGTAACCGCCGGCAAGATTCTCGCGCCGCTGCTGCGTGCCACCACCGTTATATAAATCCCCATCACAGAGGGGTCAAGTGAGCCATTCTTTACTCTTCTAAGCCGTTACTCTGCTCGGATCTCGTCACTAATTTGATCGTCGGAGAGTCCTTGGTGGTACCAAACCACCCCGGGACTTCTTTGCAGGTACTCGGCACCAAACTCCTCATACCATTTCTTCCACCAAAACCCATTGAGACCCACACGCAAAAGAAGATCAACGGAAGACAACATCTGACGGAGACCCGAAAAGGACCTCCATCAGTACGATTGCTGCAAAACTTGCCACCTTTTTTTATAGCGTTTCTAAGTCTATATCTAAAGTTTCTAACCAAACACGCACGAAAAAAGAGAAGAAGAAACGCGCAACTGTTTACGACAACAAATACTGCATTTTCTATTGCACGGAACCGAACAGGCCACTAATGTCACAAGGCCCAATGGGCCTGCAATCATAATTACAACCTAGTCTCTAGCCGAACCCCTTCCAGATCCAACAATGGCGGTAGTTGTAAAGATCGAGCCCGGCGATTACTGGACACGGTGGCAGGTCGCCGTCTGCGCCATCATTGTCGCCGCCCCCGCCGTCGCGGCTGCGGCGGCGCTCTTCAGATCCGAACCGGATCCGATTAGGTATTCGGATCTTTGGAAGCCGTGCTGGAAGCGGATCCACCCGCTATGGCTCCTCGTCTATCGAGCCCTCGTGTGTGTCGCAATGTCCTTTTTGTTGGTCGAGATGGTGCTCTATCGCGGGCCCAGGGTTTTCTTCTTCTATACTCAGTGAGAAACTCTTTCGAATTTTGAATCACGGTAGAATTTTGTGTTTTTTTTTCCTTTTAGGGTTCATGTGATAATTGAATTTCTATTGAAAAGGAGTGATCTTGTGAATGGAAGCATATAGGTCTCATCAAAATGAGAACTTGAACTTTCTAATGATAACTGTAATATGCAAAATAGTATGCTTGAGGTTTCAACCTACATTTTGGATAAAATTGCATGGTAATTTTTATTCTTTTATATATATAAAAAAAAACTAGAATTTTGTGGCGTCAAGTGAAACTAGGGATTGAGTTTGGTTAGTTTTGCTTCCAAAAAGGTGTAATTTTAATAGGCTTGTTAAATTCTATTGAAACAGAGTGATCTTGCCAATGAATCATAGGGATTGCATCAAAATGAGAACTTTGGATTTCAATTGACTGAAGCAAGCAAATAGTTGGCTTCAGGAATGAACAATTTTGATAAAATTACATGGTAGATTGGTAGGTTCAGACAAAAAAGGTTTAATTTTGATAGGTATGATATTAGTGTAACCACTTTATTTCTTTCCCTTTTTTTTAATATAATAATGTGGGTTCTAACTTTATTTGGGAAATTTCGACAAACTATGGAATGCAAACAAAATTGTGGAAATTGCATTAAAGAGAAATGGGATTGACCTTGTAATTTTAGGATATAAAAGACGATTGGTTCGAACTTTTATTGCATAAAGATTGTGGTAGAGATCTACTCTATAGCAGAGTCTAAAGATGTTAAAAAATAAACTCTCAGTTGGGTCTGATGATTGTTCTGTTATATGATTTGCAGGTGGACTTTTGCATTAGTCATATTCTATTTTGCGGTATGTTTCGGTCTTTATGTAGAGGCATATATATTTGCCATTATCCCCCTATAATTTATCAGTAAAATTTTACTTTTGATACTGATCGGAAACGGGCTAATATATTATGTAAAAGTTCTTTGATCTTTTCTTACATGTGTCTGTGATGTATGATTATAGATTGCAACCTTGATATCAGCTCATGGCTGCTGGATTCATTCAAGACGATATGTCGTTGAAAATGAAGAGGTGGTTAGAAGACTTTTGGAAAGGGATTATGAAGCGAATCTACCTGCGGTCTTAACATCAAGAACACATGAAAATGGTAGTTCCATCAAGCTGCAGAACTATTACGAGCAAGGAGAGAGTGAGCAAATTGCTGGATTTTGGGGATACACGATGCAAATTGTATATCAAGTAGGCAATAGGATGTGGATGACGAATCTTATTGGCAATATATTCATCTGCTGCAATTATTTGCTTTTCTAACAAGTCAAGATTGTCTCTCTTACAGTCTTACTAGTTAGTTTGCATGTTCACATTTACTTGTATAGAATAATATGGAACTGAGATCTTTTTGGTATTTGAATAGGCTAGTACTGGTGCTTCTGTGCTGACAGACATAATCTTTTGGGGTCTTTTAGTGCCGTTTTCATCGTCGGATTATCTCAGGCTGAACCCAGTAAGCACCCTATTCTTTTTTTTATATATATTTTTATCCAACTTCAAAATTTGGTTGCATAGTTTGTTTATTATTTTTCCATAAGTATACTGTGAACTAGAAGGAACCCCCCCCCCCCGGCATCACATAGAATGGGGCTTGCCTAAATATGGGAAGAGCAGCACAAAGTAGTCATCAGGCAATGAAGAATAAGACTAGCTTCCTTTGGAATGATTTGGCTGAAGAACTAGCCTCGGTTTCAAGAACATGATAAGCCATTCTTATTTTAAGCTAATTGTTTCTTTTACATTCGTCACATGAAAAACCTCTTGGATTTCAATTCGAAGCTGTAGCAAAAAAAGAGTTTTTGTTTACTCCCCAAGAGTTAAACCGGTGTAGACAATTCAACGACCTTATATTTTAACCCTTTAATTATTTTCATTTATCATCATATGACTATTAAAAATTATTACTACACTATTGTTAGTGAGCCTGAAGTTCAAAACAAATAGCACCTGTCAGCGATTTAGCCATTAAAATATATATCCAGATGGTATGCTTCAGCTCAAGAAAGATGGTACCTTCTCATCGAAATTTGTGAAAATATATGAAACATCTCCTTTCCAAGTCAGATGATGATTTCATAGCTCTTATCAGCTCGAGATCCTTATCTAATTTCATGGCTGCTATTCTCAAATATGAAAACGACATATCTTATTATAGTACTCATTCTTATATTCCTCAGGTTCGGGCGTGCTTGCATAGTCTTAACGTGGTGTTTCTTCTCTTTGATACCGCCCTCAACAAAATGGTATGCATAATATCTTGTTAAAGAAAAGCAGTTTATGTGCAAATACTTCTCTATATTCATGGCATTAAGCTGAATGTAAATTTTATTATATTCTCAGCCTTGTCCATTTTGCCGGATGGCATATTTTGTTCTATGGACCTTTTTATATGTAGCGTTCCAATGGATACTGCACGCACACAAATCTATGTGGTAAGAATTTTCATTTTTTTAATATGCAAGTTACTTGCACCAAATTTAACCCTAGAATTTATATGGCATAACCCATTTCAATATTTAAATTTGGAATTTACTTAATACTTATCTCTTGTTTTAGCTTAAAACTTTAGTTCGTACTGATTTTATAGGTGGCCTTACCCTTTCCTGGATCTGGCTGCTCCATCGGTGCCAATTTGGTAAGCATCAGTTACATCATCGATTCATCGATTGCCTTTCTTTCTTTCTTTCTATAAATAATTATATAGCACAAAAATCTTATGGAACTCAATATTGCAGGTATATGTGTATGGCATTGTTTCATCTCCCTTGTTATGGCTTGTATAGTTTGATTGTTAAAGCTAAGAACTCTGTTGGTAGTAAATACTTTCAGGATTCCTTTGTAAGATAGCCCCTTAGATATTTTTATTTTTTTTCTCTTCCTTTCCTTTTTTTCCTTTTTGACGTGCACAATTGTAATCTTATCAATGTCAGAAAATACAATTTTTACAGTTACTAATAAAAACCCAATATGTTTTTCTGGCTAGCTGATCCTTGTTGCTGTATTAGATCCTAGATGTGCTATATTACCATAGGCGGACATTTTATTTGGGATAAATTACACTAAAATACTCTATCATGGTTTTTCATTAGAATGCTTTAGAGTTCTTATATTGTATCAAAAGACCGCAAACTACGGTTTTTCAAGATTTGTCTTTTTCTTTTTTAAAAATTTAAATACCATCAAAAGTAACGTATTTTACTTTAATAAAGAACTTAATGGTATTTTAATGAAAATCCTTAATAGATATCATAAATAAAAATAAGAGCAGTTGAATTTCTGTAATTAAACATGCGAGAAGTTAACATGTGGGCAAAATAAACACAACCATTGTAGCATACACATGAAGAGATTTTTAGTCCACATCGGAAGATAGATTGAATTGTCCTGCAGTTATTAAAAGGAGAAGCTGGAGGAGTTGTCATCCGGATTGGCCGCTCAATCCTGTAACCCAAGCACGGGTAACCGAGGTGATTTGGACGGAAAAAATAATTTAAATATTAATTATAAAGGGGTTTAACTGCTCCATAAAAACACCCGCCCATGCAACACTGATACACCCCCTCTGAGTGATTTGATACTCCCTAACTCTATTCATTTGATGCTGGTTCAAAACCCTTTATAAGCGAATTCAAAATATATATTTGAGTTCCCCTTACAAGGGAGTTTGACTTGGCAACAAATGAAGAGAGTTAGAGCAGCACTAGATCACTCGATGGGGTGTAGAAGGTGCTCTACCTCCATGGGTGTTCTGTGCAACAACCATATAATTAATATGCACGAATTTACCAGACGGTCATCTCTTTTTGCAGGGACCGTTAAAACAAGGAAATGTATTATGTACGAAGTTCAAATGCAATATTCTCTCTCGAAGGTAAAAACAAGGAAATCCCTTCCTTTTTTTTTGGTTGAAAATTTGAAACATGTAGATATAATAGCGGCTTTCTTTTTTCTGTTCATTGCTTTTTCACTGACCATACATCAGCGCTTCAAAGATCCAGATTGTTTCTTAAATTGGCTATTCCATATATCCGAAGACGGTTCGATTATTTATGGTTTCTTCAAATTTCCTATCTGTGTATTAGGAGTTACCTTGAATCCAAAATTCTCGGTATTTATGGTTATAATCGTGTTCATACAATGATACATAATACTAACGGTGGAAAATTACATCAAAAATATTAAAGATAGACCAATGGTATATACTCATTCATTCAAACAAGCGACCAAACTCGAACTCGGTTACACAAGAAATAAAACAGATGAAGTAGAAATTACACTTATAGAGTTAGAGCAATCCATGAAGCTTGTCAAAGCCTGTAACAAACATTCAAAAGGTTTATATGCATAAGAGAATCATTGTATTGTAAAATAAATAATCTAAATCTATAACAAACGAATTCATCGATCATGCTTCATACTCATACACACTCACTCTCACACTTGAAGATAATGCAAACACACAAAACACTCGCACAAAAACTTCAATCAAAGCTTTTTAATGGTTTCAATATCGGTCTTGAACGACTTAGCCAACACATCATCTCCTATCCCGGTCTCAAACAATGCCTTCTGCAGGATGATAGCGCCAGGGTTAGAACTGCCGAACGCTGCAATAGCAAGAGCGTGCTTCTTCTGGTCTCTGTTCACTTGGAAGTGAACCAACCCTTTAGGGAACACAAACGCATCCCCGGTCTCGAGCACTTTACTAACAAGCTTGTTATTAGAATCCACAAACCCAACCTCTAGCTATCCTTGCAAGACAAGGAGGAGCTCGGATGAGCGAGGGTGTGTGTGTGGCTCGTTGAAACCATTAGGGCCGAATCGGAGCGTCGCGTAGGCTACGCTCTGGCCCGCCAGCGCTGGGAACTAGGTCTGAGTGGTCCTGTTCAGGGTGCAGGGCTCGTTCGTAGGGGATGGGCCGCTCAGGGCCTATCTAAGCCCGGTGAAGAAGAATTCCGGGGGAGTGCCGTTGGTGAGCATAAAGTCAGTCGTGATGTCGGGGTCGGCGGAGTAGGCCCCGAGAAGCGATGCAAGGACAATGGCAAGCGCTAGATATGCATTGGAAGCCATTTTTCCTTTTGCAAGGGATTCAATTGCTTGCTTAGGAGGTTGATATTGAGTTAGGGAGTGTTGTAGGGTATAAATAAGGTTGAACTCATAGTTGAATGCCGGCAATTAAATCTTATGTATATTTTTCTGTTGCTTTTTGCTCTTGTTTTGTGCACTTTACACCCTACATGACAATTTTTTTGGCATGCCATTTGTTGTTGTATGCTTCCTGTTTGCTAATATCAGGATTAAAATCCACGTTGTGTTACATGTGTAGGCTTGAATTCTTGTTCGGATTCTAGATTGTGAATCTTATCCTTATGTTCCATCCATTGATATAGAATCTATCTGGATTTCTGGTTGCATCTTGAGGTATGAAATTGTACACGGAAGTTTCCTGACAATCTTTTTGGCATGTCATGGTTGTTGCATGCTTCTTGTTTGCCAGTGATCTTAGGATCAAAATTCAGGTCAAGTTCCATGAGTAGGCTTGAATTCAAGTTTGAATTCTAGACTGCCAAACTTATTACTATGTTCCATCTGTCTTTGTTTCGAAATTTAGATGCATCGGGTAAAATTTATCGCTGCTCTTATATTTCTTGGTTAGCTCAGTTACACAATCTGTTGTGTTCTTATTTCATCTCGAGGTAGTGAAAAAAATACATGGAAGATAAAAGTAAATGAGATGGAAAAATATCATCGATATCTGATATCATGCTAGGTAATTTTCCCGTGAGGGAAAAGATCCAACGCCAGGATTTTGAAGTCAGAATCAAACCTTGGGAATGAATCGACAACAAAGTATGGGAAAGATTGAGGTTTCAACTTGTCTGTAACTTATGAAATTCTGAATTCTATTTTTCTTTTACCATGAGGTGGAAAGAATATGAATACCATTTACATGCCATGGTTCTTGACCTAGGGACATCATTTATCCTGTAACATTATAACTAAATGTCAAAATTAAAGGTAAATAACAGTGCCTGCTAAATGGTATGGGTTTCACCGACACGAGTGGGACTCACCCCATGTTCCTAAATTGTGCCTGCTTTCGCAAACAATGTATCTGCATGCACAGGAAGCTCGCCTTAGCAACTATGTTCCACTGTAGGTATATGGTATGCAATTGTACGAGTATGTTGATTTGCCAAATCCTGTAAATTTAGAATACGAGTTGGGCCATGGATAGAATCGTATAAAATTATGTGCGTGTGAGCTAATATCATTTAGTCGAGAAATTATTCCCTATGCCGGGTGTATTACCCAGGGTGGGGATAGGAGTAAGGAAGAATTTCGGGCAGCCTAGAGCAGCGTGGGGCCTGCATTTCTATTTCTTCTTTCTTTTTCCAGGGCGTATACGGCCGGCACATGAAATAATTTTCCGTTTAGTCGCAATATGAGCTTTTGAGGCCATGTTTTGCTAGTTACAACTAATGTGATAGTTATGCAAGTCAATAAAAATGTAGAAATCGTTAAGGAAAATGGACAGATCATGTAAGTAATTCTGCTGAAATTAAACTTGATTCAACCTGAGTTATTTGGAGTAATTGATATTATTTAGCAGTATTAATTAGAATTATATGTTATGACAATAAATGGTGTTAGTTATAAGTATAAAGAGTCACGACCTTTAATTTGGTCATGCACTTGATGGATTCATTTACATTAATTCCAGGAGTCATGAGCTATTAATGTGGAAATGATGGCAAGGATCTATATATATGTATGTATATGGTTAGTTCCTAATAAAAAGACAATTGATATAATGAAATATATATGCTTTTTGCCTCCACCATATTTTATTCCGAATTTCTATTGATATTTTGTTATCATCCTCCCCACAAATCAAACCCATCGTCACAAATTAATTAACTCCTGAAGCCCTTTTTTATTGCCGAGAAATTCCACATATCGAATGGAATTGTATAAGTGAAACCATTCTTCGGATTTTAATTAGTTTCTTCGTATTGGCTAAATTTGTGATGCCTTTAATAATTCTGAGTTGTGCACACATTATGTATCAAGACAACTCAACATCAAATTTTGGAGCATGTCGTCACTTATTCATTGTAGTTTTTACTGCAGGATTAATTTGCGAGACAATTATAATTATCATCGTAAATGTTCAAGTAAACTGCACAGAGCAGTCACACAAAATTCTGGAGGTTTATAAGATTTGAGAGAATAACTGAAATTAGTAACAAATCAAAATCTCATAGCAGAAGATTGCAAAAGGGAAGATACATTCAACAAGCTTAGCTCCTATTCGGACCATAATACATCATATACAACTCTAGGTAAAGATCCAATCAAAGCATTTTAATGGTTTCAATGTCGGCGTTGAACGACTTTGCCAACACATCATCTCCTATCCCGCTCTCAAACAACGCCTTCTGCAGAACGATTGCGCCAGGGTTGGAACTGCCGAACACGGCAATAGCAAGAGCGTGCTTCTTGTGGTCTCTGTTCATTTCGAATTGAACCAACCCTTTAGGGAACACAAACACGTCCCCGGTCTTAAGCACTTTACAAACAAGCTTGTTATTTGAGTTGACAAACCCAACCTCGAGCCATCCTTGCAAGACAAGGAGGAGCTCGGCCGAGCGAGGGTGTGCGGGGCCCATTGATACTGTTAGGGGCGTATCAAAGCGTCGCGTAGGCTACGCTCTGGCCCTCCAGCGCTGGGAACTCGGCTTGTGTGGCCATGTTCAAGGTGAAGGGTGCGTTCTTAGGAGACGGGCCCGTGAGGGCTACTCTCAATCCTTTGAAAACGAATTTCGAGGCGTCTCCCGAGACTACATAGTCGAATGTGATGTCGGAGTCGCCGGTGTGGGCGTTGAGAAGAGAGATGAGAACAATGGCAAGGACTAGAAATGCATTATATGCCATTGTTTTGTTTTGCCAAGGATGATGTTTTAGGGAGTATTGCAAGGGGGTATAAATAAGCCTTGCATGGAATATTGAAGATGGAAGATATTAAAGGCATTAGTTAGACTTGGTATTTGGCTCATGCATTGATAATTAATAGTTGAATGCCCGCAAATTTTTAGTTGAGTGTTTTCTTACCGCATACATCTTAGCAAAATTTATTTTGTTATCTTTTCCTCAGTTGTTATCTTGTTTATGTCCCTGTTACAACTGTGGCCATCATCGTCTTCCGTCCCGGTCAGTTACCGTCACTGCGACCGCCGCCATGACCATTTCCCCTACCATTGTTGCCTCTCGGTATAGTTAACATAATATTATTGTTGTCGCTACCATCTTTATTGTCGTTCTACTGTCATATTCGCCGTCACGTCTTCAATACGATTAGATCATATTTGGCGTATCCTTTCGTCATGCCATTGTCGACACTTGTTTCCTTTTTCCTCCACCAGGGCATAAAGTTATCTTAGACATATTACTTTCTAAATGCCATATTTATGAGAATACTTTTATTATGATTATATTCCGTATTGAAAAAATGCCCGTATTATAATACTTTTACATAAAGTTACAATAAAAAAAAAGATGAACAATTTTCTTTTATTTTAGTGAATATGATAACACAAACTCACCTTCTATATAATATATATGCAGTTAGAAAGAATATTTTTTAGAATATTTTCTTTATGTAACCCTATTTAATTTTCTCAATATATTTGGGTCATGGAAAAATTTTTATTGACTCCATGCTTAATATTTATTGTTCTTTTATCCCGTACAGTTACACTTATATGATGGAATTTTTTTGATCGGTCATCTTATTAAAATTCTCTTTTTATTTTCTCTCTCAATACTCAGCTTTAGTAACAGTATATTGAAAAATTTCACGATTTGTATGTTATAGCATGCAAAATAATGAAAAATTGTAAAAAAAAAAAACATTCTTAAGAGTTAAAAAATTCATGATTTTCTTTTGGTATTGCAAAAAATAATATAAAAAACCAAAGTAAACATAATATTTTGATATTTTTGAAAATATACTATTTCCATGTGGTATCATATATCATATTATCTGAAAGAAACGGAAAATTTGAAATTTTCATTATTTTTGTGTATTGCTTAGGATTCTCACACTACTACAAATAAGGGTTGTCCCTACGGATATACATGTAGGGGCGAAAAAATACCCCGTAGGTGCAAAGGCCGCAGGTGCAAGTTGAGGCCCTGAACTTGCCCCTACGGGCACAATCTTGCCCCTACGGATATATGTGTAGATCCTGTTGCCCCTACGGATTAAGCCGTAGGGTATAAGGTTTTATATTATTTACGGTTTTTTTTAATATATTACTTGTACATACGGAGATGTCCGTAGGTCCATGTACTACCCCCTACGGATAACAGCGTAGGTACCTATCCGTAGGGGCAACATATCAGGAATCCTGATATTTTGCCCCTACGGATATCTTCGTAGGGGAGAGGCTATAGCCCCTACGGATATGTCCGTAGGGGCACTTCCAACCCCTGGTACTGAGATCAGGGGGCAAATGTCAGTTACTGCTGACATGTTGCCCCTACGGATAACTCCGTAGGGGCAACATGTGTGCCTACGGCTTAATCCGTAGGTACATATTGTCTGTATTTTTTTTTTAAAAATGGGCTGCTAGATTTTTTCCCGTCCTGTGCACAATACTATATACATCAATCAAATCATATATTGCAGTATTCATAATCACATCTCACGCATATATATAATATACAAAAGAAACCCAAAAACTGAATATGATATAAATACAAACCAATATCAATATCGTTTCAAAATGTAGTACAATGTGTGATATAAATAAATACATGTTTCAAAAAATAAGAACCAAAAAGCTACCCTAGTTCGGTCCAGCTCCACCTCTGAATAACGTTAGAATAACGCGCGCCTGTTCCTCGGTCAATAAACTCTGCAATGCGTCGCGAGCGGGAGTCTGAGCGGCATGTGGAGCTGGCGATGTGGTCTGCGCAGCCGCCGTCGAGGTAGTCGCTTGCGGAGCCGCGGCTGCGGGAGTCTGAGTGGGCGGTGGAGCTACAGGAGCTGTCTGCGGAACCGCAGCCGATGTAGTGGCTTGCGGAGCCGCAGCCGAAGGAGATGCATGTGGAGGCTCGGCCGATCTACCCTGTCGCATCTGGACATAACGTATGTAAGAATCGTGTAAGAACTGTGTATTATTCGAATTCGTATCATTATTAAGTTATTTCGAAACCCTGTTTGGATATCTAGTTTGGAAAAGCGTTGTTTATTTTAATTACATATGTATGTATGATTAATCAAACTTAAGTCTAAAACCAAATAAGCTCAAGCTACGTACTAATTATGGATATGTTGATATGTATATAATATGAAATGATATTTTACTATAAAGTAGTATACATACCAGCATCTCCTTCAACTCCTGAACGGTGGCCCTCAAGCTATCCAGTTCCTGATGGACATGCCGGTCACTGGAGACGGAGAAAGTAACCGCCGGGGTGGAGTCCAACCTCATATGGGCCCTGCTTGGGCCTAATCCCCCGCCTCTCTCCCAACCTCCGTGGTGTCCTCCGTGTGCGGTGTTCAGAACTGGGGTCAGCAGCCTCGGATCGTTCTGTCCAGAACTGGGGTCAGCAGCCTCGTATTCTGGGACATCGTAGACATCTCTAGATTTCCATCGGCATACAACACTCCACCCCGGATGCTTCAAACACTGTGAGTAGTATACTTGGAACGCTTGGTTCGGAAAGATAAACGGATCGTCCTGACCGTAAAATCGAAGTGTGTCCACACTGGTCAATCCATATTCATCTTTCCAAGTCCCAAGACTGCTTCTCCATCTGTCCGTATCGGTTCGCGGATCGTACCAAGTACACTGGAATATATAAAAGGGTTCTGATCGTCCGGGATAGTGGATGCCGAGTATACAATTTAAGTACCCATAGTAAATCACACCGTCCGATCCTACCGTCGCAATCCCACTATTCTGAGTGGTTCTAGATGTTTCTATGTCCTTAACTTCGAATTTGTATCCAAGGACACCAAATCCTTTGTAATATGTAACCTCCATACTAGGAAATTGAGCTAAACATCTTGAATCGCTCTCAAATGATGCAGACAAGTTCGGATCGTGTATTTAACAAAACAAATTTTACGATAAATACATAACGATACAAGTTTAGATTAAAACTGATAGCAATAAAATATAATTCGAATAACTTACATGCTCTGTGACCCAATCACAAAAATTATCCTGATGGTATTTTTCCAAACGTTCTTCGTTCCAATCAGGATGCCCCTCACGTACCTCGTTAAAATGAGTTCTGTTTTCGACAAATAATTGTGACATTAATATTATGTCATTTCATACACACACAAACACAGATATAA
Organism: Agapanthus africanus; assembly: GCA_030015575.1. NCBI lineage: Eukaryota > Viridiplantae > Streptophyta > Magnoliopsida > Asparagales > Amaryllidaceae > Agapanthus > Agapanthus africanus. The sequence continues at coordinate 138,501,069 of CM057341.1, forward strand.
CAATTAATCCAAAAGAACTTACTCTCTAATTTGTTCAAGACATGCGCAATTAAGCAAGATAAACCGGTATATCTTGTTGATAAACATAGTGTCCACCATCTTATACTCGGCTTTACCATATGGCCCGTCTTGAATTCTTCGTGGTCGGTTAAGCCTTGTCTCAATGTTCTCGTCCAGATAGCGGGAACAAAATGTGGTTGCTTCATCATGAAGATAACCTTGCATGATAGAACTCTCTGGTCGATTTTTATTGCGTATATACTTCTTAAGAGTGTAAAGGTACCTAATGAGAATATGTTGAATAAATAAACACGGGCATACAGGACAACAATAAATTTATAAATTGCGCGAAACGAAAAATTACACGTACCTCTCGACGGGATATATCCATCGATATTGTACCAGTCCGGCTAACTTCACCTCAGTTGCAAGATGAACCGTCAAGTGTATTATGATATCGAAGAATGACGGCAGGAAAATACGCTCAAACTTGCAAAGTATCAACGCAATAGAATTTTCTAGTTTATCCAGCGTCGCAACCTCCAGTGTTTTAGCACACAACTCCCTGAAAAAACAACATAGGTCGTTGATTACTAGACCAACCGAGTCGGGGAGAGAAGTCCTGAGGGCTAATGGAAGAAGGTGCTCCACGATAACATGGTGATCATGACTTTTCAGCCCATCGATCTTGCCCTTCACAATTTTTATTTTCTTGCTGAATGATCCTGAGAAATCTGTAGGGACTTTCAAATCATGCAACACCTGCAGGAATCTTTTCTTCTCCGGCTGTGACATATGATAAGCGGCATTGGGAAGTACAAACTTGCCCGGTTTACCCGCTACCGGTTTAGGGTGCAGTTCACTTCTTATTCCCCACTCTTGTAGATCCATCCGGGCATTCATGTTGTCTTTTGATTTCCCGTCTTTACACAGAAGCAAGTTAAGTATGTGCTCTGATACTCCCTTCTCTATATGCATGACGTCCAGACAATGACGCACTGAATTTGTAGACCAGTACGGAAGCTCGAAGAAAATGCTTAACTTGTTCCAATATTGTGGTTTGACCTGTTTCGTCGGATCCATCCTGAAGGTCACGTTATTGTAACCATCCCATTTAGCAGTCACGTCCTCTCCGGACAATGGGGATGGAGACCCAAGAAGCTTCTGATGACCATCAAAGTGAACCGTGTCTAACCTATAGGGGTGGTCTGGAGGCAGAAAACGTCGATGGCCGCAATAACAAAGCTTCCTGCTAAAATTCAAAAATTTTGATGTTGTGTGTTCATGGCAATGAGGACATGCTTTGCGACCATGTACGGACCAACCTGATAGCATTCCATACGCAGGAAAGTCATTAATTGTCCATATTAAAGCCGCACACAGTATGAAGATTGTATTTGTGTTTGAATCATATATCTCTACACCATCAATGAACAAAGTTTTCAGCTCCTCGATCAGAGGTCGGAGATAGACGTCAATATTGTTCCCCGGTGAGTTTGGTCCGTCGATAAGAAGAGGCATCATAAAGTATGATTGGTCCATAGCCAACCAAGGCGACAGATTATAAATTATCATTACAACGGGCCATGTACTGTGACTTCCAGCCATATAGTTGAATGGGCAGAAGCCATCGGTAACCAGTCCGAGCCGGACATTGCGAGGATCGCTATTGAATATTGCGTGCCTCCTATCGAAATCCTTCCATGCCGGTGAATCTCTTGGATGACTCATTTTTCCATTTTCGCTTGGAGGAGCACGGTGATGCCAAATCATTACCTCGGCTGTTTTCTTGCACCTGAATAGCCTCTGTAACCTCTGTATTATGAGAAAGTATCGTGCTATCTTCACAGGTATATCAGACTTCTTATCAGAATCTTTCGGCTTATACTTGGCCTCTCCGCATGTTGGACACTCTTTCAAATCTGAATTCTCTTTTCGGTACAACACGCAATTTTTAGGACATGCTTGAATCTTCTCGCACTTTAGACCCAAATCAGACATCATCTTCTGGGCTTCGTACCAGCTTTCGGGCACATTATTTCCCGGAGGCATAGAATCTTTCAAGAACGAAAGAAGCATTGTGAATGACTTGTTGCTCCATCCATTTAGGCACTTAATCTGGAAAAGTTGGACGAACCATGAGAGGGTAGAATACTTCGCATTCTCATAAATTGGTTTCCTAGCATCATTCATGAAATTTTCATATTTATCCGCATGCGGTCTTGACCGGAAGGAATGTCATCTTCGGTATGAATAGATTCACCTAGGGCAGCCTCTACCAGATCCTCCATTTCTTCTGATGGAAATAAATTTCCGTCTCCTGCCGTATTACCGAATTCTTCTTCTTCTCCTGCCGCATTATCGTGTTCTCCTTCTTCTTCTACCGCAGTACTGCATTCTTCTCCTTCCCCGTGATATTTCCAAGTTGAATAAAATATAGTAAATCCATGTTTTACAATATGAAGCTCTGCCAATTCTACCTTCTGCCAGTACTTATTGCCACATCTATCGCACGGATAGAGAATCTTCTCTATTATGATCTTATTATGTGCGTGTGCAAATTCAAGGAAAGCAGCAACTCCTGCGACAAACTTAGGTTGCATACGTTATTTCTAATCCACATACATCCAGTCCTTAACTTTGACGTACTCATGGGCCATGTTAGACTGAATAACATATAAATTGTAAGTTATGCTGACTATATTGAGAAATATAAGAACGGGATAGTTACTGACAAAGGAGAAAATCCGTGTATATGCTTTGTGTGTGCGTTTGTCGTTGAAAAGAATAAATTATCGCACGTATGTTAACCGATAGACGGGGACTAAGTGGCGCTTTTAGTTTCATATATGAGTATCGATGGGAATATGAAGGTTTCATATTATCATATATTGGTTTTAACCCGAACATCTCGAATCGCTCTCTAGTTATGTGTTTGTATGTGTGTGTTCCAGCTGTCGGGGGTAGGCTTCTATCCCATTAAGAATGTATAGAGCGAACGCCCATCACTTGTGCTTTTAACCGTTTCGAGTAAATTTCGGCAGCACCTCCCCGCCGTTCTCCGAGTACACTGTAATAGAATCGATAATCATTTCAAAGCTGTGAAACAACGTTGAAATGAACATCTAATCTATCTTTGTACACGGAGAACCAGCGGAAAGGTACCGACGAAATATCTCGAAACGGATGAAAACATAAGTGAATGAAGGCGTTTGCTTTATACATTCTTAACTTGTCCACACGGGACAAATCTATGGGTTACCATACGATTGAATTTTCTCGTTGCGTAGACTATACGACGGTTGTTAGTATCGAGCTATACTGTCCGATATTTAACAACCTTCGTATAGTTCTAGGTCACGACGAGCATCGCACGTATGTTAACCGATAGACGGGGACTAAGTGGCGCTTTTAGTTTCATATACGAGTATCGATGGGAATATGAAGGTTTCATATTATCATCGAGTATCATATATTGGTTTTAACCCGAACATCTCGACTCGCTCTCTAATTATGCGTTTGTTGTGTATTCTTGTTGTATGCGTGTGTTCCGGCTGTCGGGGGTAAGCTTCTATCCCATTAAGAATGTATAGAGCGAACGCCCATCACTTGTGCTTTCAGCCGTTTCGAGTAAATTTCGGCAGCACCTCCCCGCTGTTCTCCGAGTACACTGTAATAGAATAGATAATCATTTCAAAACTGTGAAACAACGTTGAAATGAACATCTAATCTATCTTTGTACACGGAGAACCAGCGGAAAGGTACCGAGGAAATATCTCGAAACGGATGAAAACACAAATGAATGAAGGCGTTTGCTTTATACATTCTTAACTTGTCCACACGGGACAAATCTATGGGTTACCATACGATTGAATTTTCTTGTCGCGTAGACTATAAGACGGTTGTTAGTATCGAGCTATACTGTCCGATATTTAACAACCTTCGTATAGTTCTAGGTCACGACGAGCATCGCACGTATGTTAACCGATAGACGGGGACTAAGTGGCGCTTTTAGTTTCATATATGAGTATCGATGGGAATATGAAGGTTTCATATTATCATCGAGTATCATATATTGGTTTTAACCTGAATATCTTGAGTCGCTCTCTAATTATGCGTTTGTTGTGCATTCATGTTGTATGTGTAACATGATTTTAAACCATTGAGATCAAGATTGATAGAACTGATCATCCTACATTGCAATAGCATTCATCAACCAAAAACTATTATTACAATGGTATTCATCTATAACAATCAACAATTAAAACTACAAATATAGGATACTGATATCATAAAACGTTATACGCAACATTGATAGAACTGATAAATAAAACAACGAAACTCAAACCGTATCAAGATTTAACAACTTTGATTATGTCATATACGCGAGCCGATATTTTCATATTAGCCAATAGGCAAAAATAGATTGCGGTCTGGATATGGCATATTGGCAGATGTTACCTATATGCATACATGCATGTTGTTTCCCCATTTTTTCATAAATCAAACCAACTACATACATCAAACTAGTCCATGCCACCAATCGGAAACTCCACTATTTCTTTGAATTATTATTTTTCCAAATAGCATTGAGCTCCTATTGACATTGTCCCATCCAACAAATTTATTGTGCTTGCCTCGACCTTCATCTAGCTTTCACATGCCATAGACATTAGATGAGTAATATAGTTATAAATTATGGTATTTTGTTGTCATCAATCCACCTAACCCTATCCCCAAGTTGCTCTATGAAAGCACATAGAACCATCCCCCCTAGTCAAGCATAGCTTTTTCTGTGCAATTGTTCTCATTCTTAATTTCTCACATTCATTACTCTCTCATTTTCTTGTCAACAAATTTGTTGTGCAATTGTTCTCATTCTTAATTTCTCACATTCATTACTCTTTCATTTTCTTGTTTTTTTCCAACTCCCCACCACTTAACTCCAACCCAGCCCCAGCCCCAGCCCAGCCCCAACCCAGCCCCAACCTAACCCTAACCCCAGCGCGGCCAGCTAAACCCCAACACCAACCCTAAGGCAAACCCTAACCCCAGCCCCACCCCAGCAGCAGCCGAACCCCAACCCTAACCCTACCCCGACCCCGACCCCGACCGCGACCACGACCCCTGCCCAACCCCAACTCGCGCGCGCAACCCCAGACCCAGCCACGAACCCTAAATGTCTATTAACCTATAATGTACAAGTTCTCGGCGTTGATTGCAGAGGTGCATACAGTCTGAACTAGTAAATATACGTAAGAAGGAAAAAGAAAAAACGATTCATAAATATGGTTGGGCCAGAAACAGACTTAGTCACTGGATGACATATAACTGATATTCCTTGATGTAGAAGTCAATACACCTTTGATAACAAACTCATTCTTTTTTGGGAGATATATGAATAACCGACTCTGACCCTCAGCATTCCATTGAACACATGGAAATCCATCGTATCTCATATCCAGCCACCTCACTTCACCGATCCTATGATCGCCCTCTGGAGAACGAACAGCCCGAGCCCCAGCCCCAACCCTAGCCCTAGCCGCAGCCCAGCCCCAGCCCCAGCCCGCAGCCCCAGCCGCACCCCCAATAAAAAATTTGATAAATTGACCCTACCCCGACCCCGACCCTAACCCTACCCCGACCCCGAACCCGACCCCGCAGCCCAGCCCCTGCCCCAACCCTAACCCTACCCCGACCCCGACCGCGACCGCGACCGCGACCCCTGCCCAACCCTAACTCGCGCGCCATGAACCCTAAGCCCAAAATAATCCAAAAATTCTTTAATTTACCTCGAGATTTACTCACCTGAACGGCTGCTGCTGGGGCTGGGGCGACGACCTGAACGGCGGTGGCGACGACCTGAACCGCGGTGGCGACGAGAACTGCGGTGGCGATGAGGAGAACGACGGTGGCGACGACGGCGTGGCGATTTAGGGATTTTTTTCGCGCGCGATCGAGAGAGAGAGAGAAAGTGAGCGTAGGCGATCAATCTGGGGTTTTGTTAAATCGATATTTACTTGCCCCTATGGATATACCCGTAGCTCCTTTGTTTGCGGATCCGTAGGGGTAAACACCAAATTAAGAATTAATATTTTTATTCTTGGACGTCTTTGCCCGTAGGGGCAACCTTTTAGCCCTACGGATTAATCCTTAGGGCCAAGTTATATCTGCCCCTACGGATTACAATATCCGTAGGGGCAACCCCCTATTTTACCAGTGTCAGTCATTCAGACCTAATTTCTTGCTTCTACTGGATTCTTAATAGCAATCAACGACTTTTCTTCTTGTCATGCCCCGCTTCCCGAAAAACGAGGAGTAAGAGTGGACGAGACCCACAATATATTCACATCGAGAAGTACTTCTTCCCGACATGAATACGTTGTATAGCAGAAAGGTAAGATATAAAATACAATAACTTAAAACAATAAAACCATGTCCAACAAAATTTATTACAGAATCCAAATAGATTCAAAGACCAAGAATAAAAAGATTAATCTTGAACAAAAGGCATACTGCGACTAAAACTAGAGCTCGGCTTGAGCGAAAAGGTAGTTGTTGTCCTGCTCACTTGGCTCAATTTCGTACTGATCTTGGTTTCCTATCTTAAAGTCATCTGACGGATATTCCCAAAAGAAAAGAAAAGAAAGAAAATGGAATGTACGTCAGCGAATTAGAGTTTGGTAAGTTCTCAATTTTAAAAATAAAGCGTATTAAAAAGAAACATGATGTTTGTTCTCACTATCGTGGTTTAAGTTATGAGTTCAAATAATGAGAATTTTACACGTAACGAGGATATTCCGTTTCCTTTCGAAACAACAAAAATACGGATCTAAGATATTCATGAGTTGGTAATGCAATATCCCATTCATAATTCAACTTAGATTCATGTCAAACATATAAAAGTAACAACATAATTCAGAATAATAGTGGTATAAATAAAGACAGGAAAGTAGCAGATAAAAAACTCCTATGAAAACAGTGCCAACACGAGAAATGTAACCCTAAGTGTTAGGTAAAAGTGAGTCCAAGTTTTGTCTAATTTGGAATCTAAATGTGGGAGTTATGAATTTTCTACAAGAGCTGCGCAGATATTACCTGCTACTGTCCAGATTTGTCACATGTTTTTAAAACTCGTTTAAAACTAGTTTCTATCACTTTTGTTAAAAACAATAAGGAAAAATGTTGCCACTTCACTTAAGAAATACTAGAAATCAAGTTTGACCTCATTTTGGTTTCTGAAACTCAAGTTATCGCATTTTTAAACAAGAATTGAAATCGGTTTTCAGATTTTACAAACCAGAAATGATGTTATAAGTTCAAAAGCATAAATGATTAGTTTCAGGTTTTAATCTAAACATTCCTCCAACACAAAAGTTTTAGATCAGGGAGCTCGGAAAATAACACAACCGAGAATTCCTAAAACAGAGACCTAACGGAGGATTTATAGGAATTATGGTGGCGCTGCACAGAGCAGAAGAACAGTTTTCAGGTATGTCATATAATTTTAAAATGCATATTAAGTGGTTTTCTGTATACTTTTAGAAGGAAAAGTGTAGATGAAAAGGTTAGCTCTTTCACTGTAGTTGTCGCAGAAATTAGGACTTTCTACGTTTGGGCTTCTGTACTAGGAGATATGCGTGTTCTAAGTTGAATATAAAAATTGTTTTAAAACTGCGCTGAAATCAGCAACTTAGCTTAAACTATACACATCGCAATAACAACGGGAAGAGGTCGTCGCTCGTAGTTTAGTTGGCTGCGACAGAGCGGTCGTTGGATCATTAATTATGGCTAAATCTCTCTATATGGAAATACAAGGTATATCCCTGTCATAGCGTATATAAAAAAATACATTTATATAAATATTCTCATTCATTCTGAACAATCAAATATAAGGTGCACCCATGACATGAGGTGCACCGAGAAGTAATCAACATGGTTACGATGCATCCGTGACCTACGGTACATCGAAAATATAATATAAGCATGAATAAGAAAACACCCTTGACATAGGGCGGAAAGAAAAATTTGCAACGAAACATGAATTTACATCATCACAATTTAAAAATCATTTTTCCCTTTTCGTTTTTTTTTTCCTTTCTTTAAAATGAAATTAAAAAAGATAAAGAAAACTCTAATTAAACCATAAACGTCTTTGTGACATGTGAAAGTTATTCCTAGAGGAGGAGTGAATGGGAATAAGCAACCGAAATGCCCAATTTAAAAATTCTAAACTATCAATACTTGCTAAACAAATCACAATTGCAAACTTAGTCAAATGATAAGCAAATATAGATACAAGCTAAGCACAAATAGCAATTATGAAAATATAGCATATAACAAGCAAGTGATAAATTGCGATCAAGCAAGAGTAATGAGCAAATAGGGATAGCATGCAATTTCTAATGAGCAAATAAGAAGTAAGAAATTACAAATGCAAACACGGGTCTTTTATAGTGGTTCGGGAGATTCCCTAGTCCACTTTTTTTAGGCGCACGAGCCGTTCCACTAAGCACGTCTTCACCGAGACAATACGTTGCACATCCGCAATCAAACACGTTACTCGACACACGAGTGACTCTTTTTTCTTACAAGCTTTTCTCCCTTACAAAGACACCCTTGCACTCAAGGTCCTCACACAAAAACAAGAAAAGAGTTACAATGAAGCACAATTACTCACAAAGAAGTTCTCTCAAAGCGCTCTCTCTCTCTCTCTCTCTCTCTTTAATGCTTTTACAAACTATAGATGATCAAATTAAGCTCTTGAATGTTTTGTGTGAGAGTGAATTGATAAGCAAATGAATACTCTTTTAAACTCTCACAAGAGATGAGAATTTTGGCTCAAGATCACTTAGATATTGGCAATTGAAAAGATCAAGTGATTACAATTAGTTGACCATCAAAAATCTCATAGAAACCATATTTTTAGCCCACAAGAAAATCAACTTAAAAAAAGTGGGGACAAGCAGAATTCAACAGTAGCAGACGTCTGAAGGCAAAAGGTCTAGACGTCTGCCGTTCAATAAAAATGTCCCCAACGGCTATATTTTCAAAACCATTTTAACAGCATACGTCTGAAATTCAAATTGGGCAGATGTCTGAAGGAGAAATATTTTGGCTAAAATAAAGCTTTAGACATCTGCCTCGATGAGCTGCAGACGTCTGGCAAAAGGTTTAAATCCATAGAGCGTAGGAGAAAAAATATGCAGATGTCTGAAGTAGAAAATGCAGACGTCTGAAGTTTAAAATCCTTGTTTTGAAAACTTTCATCAGATGCCTGGCAACTTGAACTTCAGACGTCTGCTAATAGTCCAAAAACATGTAAGGAACTTGATATCAGAAAATGAACAGTACCCAGACGTCTGCAGTTGTATTGGGAAGACTTCTGGAGTAAAAAAAAAAGAAACCTTGCTTTTTGAATACAAAACGTTTTGGACGAAAATTCTTTGCAAGGGAAAAACCAAAAGTTTCATGCAATGTAAAAAGTTTGTGCATGAGTTTGTGAGTGTTCAAGAGCTCTAAATGATATAACCACAATCTATAGAGTATTTACGAGGATTCCTATGTCGGTTTCGCAAATTTTCGAATTCTTGAATCCTTACCATCTCTAGCTCTTGAATTTTGGCCATCCGTTTCACTTGAACTTCGAAACTCGCTAATCCACTCACTAGCATCTTGAAGTCGATATCTTGAATTTCAAATCTTGGTCATGACTTTGACGGTTCAACTTGGAATTTGGTTTCTAGCTTCTTGAAGCAATTCGTAGCTTGAATTCTTGAACTCTTATTTCTCGGCTACGTAGCTTGAATTGCCGAAGCTTGATATGCAATTTGGAAAGCTCTCGTCCTTATCCTCCAACCTCCATTAGATATATCCATTTAAGCACATTTTCCTTCATCCTCAATCCATAGAGCTTCGTCTTGAGATATTCGATATTCTGAAAAGCAATCTCATAGACCAAGCTCATCATATACAGTGTTATGAAATAAACAAGTTATGAATAAACACAACTATATGAAACATTCATTGTTTTGATATCGCAACCTATGAATAGTATATTGTCACGACCCGAAAGCGGCACGTGACCGGCATTTAGATCACGTGACGTCTAAAGATGTCACCGCGATCCAAGTAAACCAAAAACCCGGAATCTAAACCTTTTAAAGAAATAGCAGATGTGATGTTTTAAAAAGAGTTATTAAATGGAATCAAGTTTCTTTTTAAAGTATAAGTAAGTTTGTTTGAAACATGCCTATGTCGTTTTAAAATCGGGCAGCACCTCTTTTGTAAATTTTAAATAAAACCAAGTACAAAACATAATAAATATAAAGCATCCCCAACAAGAGCAAGCTTCCACGTCCAAATGGCGGAGCAACTACGCAAATAATATATGACACACAAGGCAAATAAATAAAAAGCAAAACATGAACAATAACAATATAAAGTTGACTCCAAACGAGTGCGACACCCAAAAACACGCAAACATCTAAGTCTGATTTCTAAGTCCACAAATATATAAGTTTTTAGTTACATCCAAAAGAATATATACATATATAATGTGCGGTTACGATCCAACATGTAACCTACCTACCAAAGCAATCATCGAAGGTAGAAGTGTGCCGGCAAGCCGCTACTGATCCGAGCAGCCAATCCTGCAAGAAACTGGGGCATAACGGGGATAAGTTGCCAACTTAGTGAATAAAAGTATATCGCAAGATAAATCGAAATGTATAACGATCTACCTAAGTCATAAAGCATAGTATTATTATATATTGTACCAATATATGAATAATGCACAAGTACTATACGCGTATCAATATCGATCATGTAAATATGGAAATATATCAACATATATATATATATATATATATATATATATATATATATATATATATAGCATGTATCCAAGTATAAACCTATAAAGCAGCCGAAAGATATATGTAAAAATCCTTTCAAAGTAACTATATGATACGTATGTCACGACACAAGTAGCAGACATAGTTTTATGAAGTATTATATGTGTTTTGTTTAAAGTATACGTATCGCGTTTTAGAAATGAGTTTTAAGAGGGTTACCGTTTAAAAGTTTCTTATGTCATCCTAGACATGTCAAAATAATGAGACTATAACTCATTTGGAAACCTTTTTATGTGCATCAACATATGAAAATAGTTTTCAGGTACTGTCCCATAGATCAGTCATGTTCGGCTACTATATGGCATAATCTATAACATCGCGTCTCGACGGATCGCGCAAATATCCACATATGAGTGTCTAGTATCGACACTCCAAATCTCACGAGTGTCCATCATCGGCACTCAAACTCATCCTCTACTAAGTGTCCATCATCGACACTCAAAATCATCATAAATCTCGTGTCTATCACCGACACGTAAACCTAGATATCGTAGGCACCGTCTCGTCAGACCAATCTGTTGGGGTCAAAAATTACACCCCGGTTGACCGAGTCAAAGTCAAAGTCAACCCCAAGTAAGCGGGCCCAAGCCCAGATCAAGTGGGTCCATGCCCAGGTCGAGCCCCGCGGCCGGCCTCCCCCATGCCAAAATAAAATCATGTAATAAATAATTTTGATGTAATTTTTTATGCATGAATGTAAGAAAAATGGGCATAAAGTAAAATTTTTGTAAAACCCATGCCTCATGTGCAAAAGAAATGAGTACATGAGATATGGAATGGGCAAAATGTCATTTTGTAAAGCTCAAGGGGCTATATGTAAGTTTGTAAGCCTATAAAAGGCAACATGATAATGAAATAAAAAAAGGAATTTTCATTCCCCTCAAAATTTAGGGTCTGTGCCTCCTCCTTCCTCAAGGTTCTAAATCTTCTTCCACTTTTTGAATTAAATCAAGAGTTTAACTCTTTCTTTTTCAAAAAGAAATAGTTTTTTTATCGTAAAACCCACAAAGGGGACCTCGGATCTCCCATCAGATCTCTAAAGGGGAGATTTTGAATCTCACCATCCCTTTCCTTCAAGATCCAGCCAACGAAGAGGAGGAAGAAGGAGACCCATCTCCAAAATCCCCATTTCGGGAGGATCCAAGGCTCAAAAGAAGATCCAAAAATCTCTATGAGTTTAACTCCATTCAAGATCTGTTAGAGTTTAACTCTATAAATCAAAACCCTTTTTAGGAGTTTAACTCTAATTCTATACATAATCCCTGTTGGGAGTTCAACTCCAAAGCCCCCTTGGGAGTTTAACTCCTAACCCAGGGGCTAAGCCCATTTTCCGATGTTGTTTCCAGCGGCCGCGTGCCGCGCACGTGACCACGGGCGTCCAGCGGTCGCGTGCCGCGCACGTGACCCGCAGACGCCCAGCGGTTGCATGCATGGCACGTGACCCGCGGGTGCCCAGCGGTTGCGTGCACGGCACGCGACCTGCGGGCGCCCAGCGGTCGCGTGCATGAGTCGTGACCCGCGGGCGCTAAGCGCCCACATGCGCCTCACGCGACCCGCGGGCGCCCAGTGGTCGCGTGCAGGGCACGTGACCTACGAGCGCTAAGCACCCATGTGCGCCTCACACGACCCGCGTGCGCTCAGTGCCCAGCGGTCGCATGCTGCGCACGTAACCCGTTGGCGCCTGGCGCTCACGCGCCAGGCACGTGACCCATGGGTGCCCAATGCCCATGTGCCAGGCACGTGACCCAGGGACGCCCAACGTCTACGTGCCATGCACGCATCTTTAAGACGCTCTTAATCCCTCATTTTCCATGCACTCCACACCAGAAACACGTCCCTCGTTAGGAAAATTTTTCTAACGGGGCGCTGTCCCACACCACATAAGGGGAATGCTAACCCTCTTGATCCCCAGCCTGCTATCCGGGTAGCGAGACCCCCGTAAAACTCTGCGGGGCCCCTGATATATCCAAAACCCTTTCAAAACATACATACACTGCACACCGAGTTCGCATGATCAGTTTGACCCGTCAATCGGAGGTTCTCTCGCTCTAAAGGCGATGGGTAATTAACGGCAGCTTAGTCCGCTGCTGTCGGAGATTCAGATCCCTACAATCAATAAACCCCCGTCTACCCTAGACAGGGGGAATCTGTAGTACGCCTGGCAAGCACACGCGTATTCCTATCTCAATGGGGTGACGAAAAACACCCTACACAGTCCTCTCTCGATATCAATAGCCTCGGTCGGTATCTTCTGGTTATCCGCCTTACTATAATTTATTTCCGGTATCGAGTGTCCTCGCTAGACTCTTTGCCTCAAATGCGGCTTTCCTGCCCTTCGGCCTCGACCAAGTCTACCATGTATCCAACTGCATACTCCCCCACTCAGTCCGGATAACGTAGCATGTCCGCAACTGTATAGCTCCCCCACTCGGTTCGGATTAAAATCAAATCAGAAAAACATCAAGCTCATGGTGGACGCCAACTCATCATATCAAAAGAAAACCATATTTTTAAAACATACTTAAGTTTTCATAAATCACATCGCGGTTTTCAAATTCATGGAAAATATCAAGTTCCGAAGAATAGCATTTGCATAATTTATTTTGATGATATATATATATATATATATATATATATATATATATATATATATATATATATATATATATATAACAGTGTCCCATATCACTAAGATATATCATCGTAGATAAAAATATCATAAAACCCATATCAATCATATACAAATATCCATGGTAATGGTATTCACATCTCAATCAGTAAGTATACTAATGCGTCGTGCATATATATGTTAACAAACGAACAGATGCGGCAGTTCCTACCATATCATGACAATACTAATAATGTGTAATATAGAATGCGCGTCTGTGCTCGTGCAGCATAGCAATTAATAGTAGTTGTACAAGTGTTCTTTCAATGTGTTCATAGAAAAATAGCTATAAATTGCTATCTATACCATACACACACACACACCAATCAACCCCTGTATATAGGGAAGTCATAATAGACCGTACGACATCTATATAGACATAACGTAGTATAGCAGTGCTACAGTGTCATGGCAGTACTAATGATTTGTAGTTTAACATACGCGTCTGTGATTTGTGCAACATAGAAATTATTGGTAGTTGTGCAGTGTTCTATCAGTGTGTTCGTATGAGAATAATAATGCAACTAGTATATATAATAAGTAAATGAATCACAAGCATGTAAAAAAGGTAACCTAATCGTCGCATGAATAATCGTTAAACATAGCTAACTATTATGAGCTATACCGTTACAATTGAAAATAGAACGAAATGTTATTTTACAAATAAAGAGGCTGCAGTATATTTGAAATATATATCTGTTTTAAAGTAGCAGCACATCCTTGTCATTTATCATTTAAAAGTGGAAACGAATCGTTGGTTTCTAAAAGAGTATAGTTCAAGCAATCGAAAGGTCCCAATCGGGATAAACGCATGACTCCACGAGTCCAAATGAATCTCGGCCGTATTCGGCACACTATCCTCATCATAACAAGTATGGAATGATCTCTCGTACAATATCCATCTAATATCCCATCCATATCATACGGATCTATAATCGCATATTGTTCCCCTCCGAAAGGCGGCGCACAGGACCGCGATGTCCCGACGCTGAGATTCGGGGCAGATACTAATTGGTTTTATCCGTCTACCTCTCCGAAGATGTCAAGTTGATTTATGGCATCTTGCATCGGAGGTTTAGATGGATGCGGCCGATGTTGCAGACTTCGTCAGATTCCCCCTCAGGGTGAGGGGTTTTTTGATTGTAGGGACGCTCTTCCCTGCAGGCGCAAGCCCCTGCAGTTAATTACGCTACCGCCTCGCGGTAACAACTTTCTCCTTCTCCAGAATTTCACTTCGTGTCGTGTGTGTTTGTTTTGTTTGTGGTTGCCCGTGGATTGTATACGGAGACTGAGTAATGCCGTCGCCCGTAGGACGTGGATTAGTCCAAATCCGTATTTACTTAGATTTGGGTTTGGTTTTTTTAGTTTAAGGATGCATTAGTCGCGTTGCGGCTAAGATCAACTTAAACGTTCGTCAAGGATACGTTAGTCCTGTTTTGGACTAAGATCAACTTGACGTGGTGATCCATTTAATATATGGCCGTCGGGACTCATCACCTCTCTGACGTCGTTGAAGGATTACAACGATGGATGTCAGAGGAGTTCAGAGATGTACCCTTGAACCAAAATTGATTTGGAATTTTATCATTCATTTAAATGTCTAAGGATACGTTTGCCATATTTGGGGCTAAGATCGACTCAAACGTTTGTTAAGGATACGTTAGTCCAGTTTGAAACTAAGATCAACTTAACGGGACCGTTTAGATCCGACAAAAGAGCATTTGGGCTCTATTGTGCCAGTTTAGGGACGTGGTGGTCTATCGCCAGTTTAAGGACGTAGTGGTCCATCGCCAGTTTAAGGACGTGGCGGTCCATATTTAGGGACGTTGGGGTCCGATATTAGTTTAGGGACGTTTCGGTCCGATATTAGTTTAGGGACGTTTCGGTCCACGAGTTTAAGGACCCCGCAGTCCATATTCATGTGTGGTCGTTGGGACCCGTCACCTCTCTGACGACGTTGAATGATTACAACGACGTGTGTCAGAGGAGTTCGGAGATGTACCCTCGGGCCGGATATAAGTTGATTTAGGGAGCAACCGTGCTCAGTCAATTTGATTCGAGGACTTATGGCCACGATCGGACTAAGTCCAGTTGAAAATGTCCAACATAGCATTTCTTTTTATTCTTATTTGGGCTTTGCCCAGAAAGGATGCAGAGCATCAATTTGTTTTGGGCTCTGCCCCCCTTTTTTTTTAGGCCTGCTAGGTCTTTTTGATTTGGGCCTGGCCCTTCAAGTGATGCATTGCATTTGTGCAAAGCATTAGGAATCTTTTAGATTCAAGAACAGAAGTGCAAAGCACTTTTTTAGTTTCTTGATCTAAATTTAGATCAAAGAAAATAAAGCGAGTTTTTTTCTTGTTTCAGAGAACCAAAGGTTCATAGCAAGTGCAAGGCACTACTTCTTTTTGTTTTATTTACTTATTTATTTATTTATTGAAAATCCATGATCTTGTTCTTAGATCAATGATCTGTTCCCAAGAGAATTTTCTCTTTTAAAGGTTTTACCTTTTTTTTTATGTTCTTCCAGAATTCTCAAGAATTTTCTTTCTCTTCTCTTTCTTTTTGCCAGATCTTCATGTCTTTGAAATGAGGTCTGAGGTCCTTTTTATAGTGCTCATAAATTAGTTAAATTTGTTACATAAATCTTTTCTGAGTGATTTGGGGAATTTTCCCCACCGTTGGATCTTTGATCCAAAGGCCCCTGCCTAATACAAGAAAATCTTCTTGTTTTAACAAGATTTATTCTGTTTTGCGCAACTCCCCCAGTGAGTGACACGTGTCGCGCAGTGAAGCACTTGTGCAACAGCGCTTGCGCAACTGCGCAGACACGTGTCGCGCAGCGGTGCGTTTGCGCAACAGCGCAGACACGTGTCGCGCAGCGTGCGCTTGCGCAGTCGTGCTTGCGCAACTGCGCAGACACGTGTCGCGCAGCGGTGCGCTTGCGCAGCTGTGCTTGCGCAACTGCGCAGACACGTGTCGCGCAGCGGTGCGCTTGCGCAGCTGTGCTTGCGCAACTGCGCAGACACGTGTCGCGCAGCGCAGCGCTTGCGCACCTGAGTGTTGCTTATGTTTTTTAAAGAGCCTTGCTCTGATTGGACGCACTGCCTTGGGCGTTGTGCTGCCGTGTCAACTTCTGACACGTGGCGCGTTGCGCGCAGTGCACGGGATCTGAAGCGTTGCTTCAAAAATTTGAATTTTCAAAATTCAAACAGAGCCTTGCTCTAATTGGGGAAACAAATGCCCCCCCACCGTTGCGTTCACGTGGCGCGCACGTGAGTGCAGCGGTGGCAAGATCCTAGTCGTTGGATCAAGGGGGTCAGGTGAAGAGGCGCAGGCGCCTATAAATGGGACCCTTGGTCCTTTAATTTCTTTACCTTTTCAAGAATTTTGATTCAAAGCCTTGCTCTTGCTTAAGAACTCTCAGAGCCTTGCTCTTGCTTCTTCCCAAGAACTTTAAAGTTCAGAACTTAGAATCACTCTAAGTAAGAAAATTAAATTAATTTAAATTAAATTTTAATTCACAGAGCCTTGCTCTTATAGATCTTTGATCTAAAGAAAACCCCTTTGGGGTTTCTTCAACAGAGCCTTGCTCTCAAAAACTCACAGATTTACAGAGATCTGGTCCATGGGTTTTCACCCATGAACAGAGCTTTGCTCTTGTATCAAATGTAGATCTTTTTAGATCTGAAAAATGAAGAAATTTTTTAATTCTTTTAAGTGTTAAAAAAATAAAATAAAATTGATGGACCTTTCCATTATTACCACAGAGCTATGCTCTTTTGAGGAATCTGGTTCCCCTGAGACCAGAGTTTGACAAATGTCACTCTGTGACAGAGCTTTGCTCTAAAAGAGGAGATTTCCTCCTTGTCTCTAGGGATTTCCTCCAATGAGGATATTCTCTTGGGGGTCTTTTTCATTAACTGACAGTCTCATCCCATGATGGGACTGTCTTATCAAATGATGCGCCGTCATCTAGATTTTGTGGGTCCCACTTTGGTCCCCTACCCACTGCATTGCAGTGTGATGTAGGACTTTAAAATGTGAAGCATTGGAACACTAACGGTTATTATTTTTTTGCTTTTTTCTATAGGAAACATGTCTGAAGATTTGTCTTTCCCTTTCGTTCGCTCAGAGGGAGGGTTCCCCCATTCGCCAGTGGACCGGGTGGTGTTCGCCTTGATTAAAGATCATGACCCCGAGTGCAAGAAACTCCACCTGTGGGGAAGGTGGTACAGCCAAATCATCCAAGGCCGTCGCAGCTTCACCTCCGCTTCACCCTCTGAGCCCATAGTTACGATCCCTTATGCGGACGAGCCCCCGGTGAAGTATGCCGTGGAGGTTAAAAATTGGAATTCTGACGATCTCCTCCAGCCCGCCATCGGTGCCATCCCAGTGCAGCCGCCGCCGGCGATAGACATCTTGGGGAGGCGAATCTGTCAGGGTGAAGCACGCCCTTGGGGACAAGCTTATAATATTGGACTGATCCCGCGACCGCTCGCCGGCTATTTACAATGGGCCCGCTACATCTTAGCGGCGAAAAGGGCTCACCTGACGAGGATCGGTTTATACTCGGCAGTCTACGTTTCGCTTTTCGAGTATCCTTCTCCTCCAACATGGTGGATGAAGGCCTTTATTGAACAATGGAACATCCCCACCCACACCTTCCTGATAGCGGATAGGGAAGTCTCCATCTCTTTGGAGAAATTTGCTGAGATTTCAGGTCTACCAATGAGGGGGGAGCACTACGAGGAGCTGCTTCCTCCTGACGAGTACGTCTTTGCCACTAAGCAGCTGGTGTTCGACTTAACTCTGGAGAACGCTATTCAGCATCAGCATCCTGGCTTGGTGAAGGTGTTGGAGATCTATGAGGAACTCCATTTGGAATGGGGCGACCGGGGCGTCAGTTTCGCGGACTTCATTGCTCGCTTTATTCGCCCGGAGTTCCTATCAGAGCAGAGTGAGAAGTTCGCTCAGCTTGCTGACCCTTTTGGTTTCGGCTTGGACCGCCGACCTACATCGGAAAACGACCAGCGGAATTTTTACCTCCCCAGCACTGCCAGCATCCCTTTCTCAGAGATCGCCGTTCCTGGCATGGACGAGGAAACTTTTTTCATAGGGTTCTTGGGTTTATGGTTATGCAGCTTCGCGCTCCCCATGCACCCACGCCTCATGCGGCCCTCCGTCTTTTACCCGGCGCATCGAATGGTGGCCGGTTTGCAGTAATCGGTAGGGATCGCCGGATTGGCTTACCTTTACAATGGACTCAGCGTGGCGGCGGATGCTAGTGAGCCTGGGGTACAGCCTGCCAACTTCCCGATGCACTATTTTACTTCTTGGATGGAGATGCATGTGCGAGGAGTGTTTGGTGCCCTCAAGACTCCTCCGCTCTTCGAGAAATATAGACTCCCGAGAGTCATGCGGTTGGTCGGGGCTTCAATTGTGGTTCCAGCCCCGCGGGAGTCTAGAGGGTTTCTCCTTCGTCCATACCTGGTCGGAGCGAAGGTTTCCTTTGTGGATAAGGTCATAACCATAGGCTCAGAGACCACCAAGTCAGTGGTGCCCCTACGTGATGACTTCAAAGACGGGGCTTCTGTATTGAAAGCTCGAGAAATCCTCCATCTCTACTCCATCCGGCCGGGCTATCTAGTATTTAGGCAGAATAAGACAGCCTTGTTTATGAGATATAACCCACACCGATTTGCCCAGCAGTCAAGCTACAACCAAGGGATCCCGCTGGAGGCTTTCTTGGAAACGCCCGTGGTCGGCCCAGAGGGGATAAAGAATGCGATGCATCATTTTACACGGCTTAACACAGGTTCCTATTTCTTCATTAGTGAACCCAGCTGTACCCCTAAGATGCTTAATTCATATGTGGCCTGGTATGCGCACGTGATGGGCCCGATTATCTTAACGGAGAAGCGCATGTTGGTTGACCGTAGGGGTGCGCCTCCTGGTGGCGATCGCAAGGCCCCTTTGCAGCCAAGGCTCCCGGTCGTCCCTCCGCTAAAAGATGCTGGAGTCGATCGACCGTGCGTGTTAAGCCCCCCGCGGGGATTGCCACTGCCTACTACGGTGGATGCACCACCGGCGCCCCGTGCTCCCACGAAGACGGTTAATGTGGTATCGCCAGGGTCCGGCGCAGGAGCAGATATTGGGACCCGCCGCCCTAAAGTGGCAGCCAAGCGCAAATCTGCTCCGGGTGGGTCTAAAGCTGGTGGACAGCAGAAGAAGAAGAAGTCCGCTCTTTCCCTCGATGCGATCCTCAGCTTAAAGCCTGCGGCTCCTCCCACCGAAGGCATATGTGAATATGGAAGCAACGAGGGCTTCTTTGTAGACCCTGCGGACACCAATTTGGCTGCCGCCATTGCAGCTTCGGAGCGATCGGCGAGGCTCGAAGCAATGTTAAGCAGACTTGCTGAGTCAGGTAATCATTAGCCGCTTTATTTGTCATTTTATTGCACTTTTTATTATTATCTTTAGCTAATATTTGCCTCATTTTCAACAGGTGTTTCTACTGAAGAGGCCATTGCTGCCTCTCTGAAGACCGTCCAGGAGGAGGAGAAGAAGCGTGCCCTAGCAGGCATTGGTATGTCCCACCCCTTTCTCTTTTATAAGTAAAGTTTGTCATCTTTTCTGATAGTCAACCTAACCTTCTTTTGTTTCTTTGCAGAGGTTATATCAGTTGATGCGGGGATCCCTCCTGAGCCTGTCGCTGAAGTCCCGGTCTCGTCGAGGCTACTGGAGGAGCCTCGACTTGACAAGACGATGAGGGATGCCTTGAAAAATTTGGAGGCCTCCCTATTTACGGACGAAGAAGCCTTACTCAAAGAAGCCCTAGTGGCATCCGTCTCAACGGCTCGAGAGGAGCGGAAGCGGTTGAGACGCGAAGCAAAGGCGCACAGAGCTGCTTTGGCCACAGGAGCGGGCCCTAGCACTATTCCTCATGCCGACACTCCTTCTGAAGAGGCCCCTGCCGCCCTGTCTACTGCTCATAGGCAAGTGGCGCGCGCGGCCCGGAGTGCAAACGATAAATCTTCTTCAGGTAGCATTTCTTTCAGAACATTGTTGTGAGAATTATAAAGCCATTGGCTCATATGCATTCCATCTTGCAGGGCCAGGTCCGACTGAGGGGGAGGCGGAGACCGTCGAACCCAGGGGAGCGGAGGAAGCGGTACTTGCCGAACCAGAGCCGACAGTGAGCAACGTCGTCGGGGCCACGGGGCCTGAAACAGAGGTTGAGGGATCCGCCGCCGATAGGGTCATTGATGCCGCACCTGAGGTGGCGGCAGATGAGATGATTGTCTTAACCGAGCCGAAAGCAGAAGAGGGCGAAGCGCTTGAGGCTGGAGACCTCGTGGTGCCGATGGACGAGACAGTCATGACCGCAGAACTCGAGGGAGTATCGGGTGAGGCGGCCATGATTCCTGAGGAGGAGCTGACCGCTCTTTTCCAGGAATCTGGCAATACTCCGATCATAGCCCTCCCCGTATATGGTTCCTTGCCGTCTCCAGGGCTTGCGAGCACAACAACGGTTCCTATCGAGTCGGGTGATGAGGCTACGGGCGGTGGTCTCATGTCACTGGAGGAGGGGATTGCTTCAGTTTCGGCTGGCAGCTCGTCGGGTAAAATTTTCTTTTGGTTACCAGCGTTCCTCTTTTTTTTTTTTTATATATGTCTCATGACCTCTTCTAACAAGTTTGTCTTTGCAGGTGCGGCCAGTGCCGACGCTCCATTTCTTGAAGGAGCACCGTCAACTACTGCTTTGGCGGTGGTCACTTCCCCGTCTTCCCTCGTGCCGTCGCGGATGTTGGAAGGTATGGATTTGCGACTCACAAGTTAATCTTTTAAACGTGTAGTTCATGGACTAACGTCATACCACCGTGTCTTTTCAGGAGTGCTCTTTGATCATCTATATCAAGTGTTACTCCCACACTTCTCCTTCCCGCCCGAACTCGCTTCTCCCTCTAGCGGTGCCGGTGAGTACATTTTCATTTTGATGTCTTTGTTTATTCCCCTTTTTTTTAGCAATGGGATGATTTCTGACTTTTCCTCTTTCTTATTGCAGTGCCACAAATCGAAGGAGGGGACGCAAGACCTGCCACGCCACCGGCCCTTCCCGCTTTGCCGTCTGTTGCAGCTGGTACAGTATATTCCTCCCCCTTTTTTATATTATCCTTTAACATTTTTTCGAATCATTGTTGAACTATGTTTCGTTCTGCAGCTATTGTTCCAGCTCCGATCCCCTTTGAGTCTCGTGTTCTCTCACCAGCGGGCTCTTTCTTGAAACGTCCGTCTTCAAAAGGTGCCGTGATGAGTTTGGGGATGCTGAGTGGGTATATTGAAGAGCTTAACGTGGACGCTCTCCCTTCTGTCGCGGATTTCGCGATGGAGGTTAACCCAATGTTGGCGGCGCTCATAAACTTTCACAATGAAGGCGCCGTCGAATCTTGGGTTAACCACTGCAGAGAGATTGAGGCCTGCTTGCATCGGTTGGAGACGACGCGCCCTTCTCCCGAAGTTTTGGCCATAGGCACCGAACGGACGACCTGGCTTGAGCGAAGCGCTTCTTATCTCCGCCATTTGGAGCAGGAAGCAGCTTTACGGTTGAAGGAGCGTCGGGAATCCTCAAGCGCAACCGCTCGCCTGCGCGCTGAAGTTAGGACGAATGCTGCTGAAGTGAAAGCCGTCTTTGAAGGCCTCCTGGAGCGTATCTCTAATGGGCTAGCACTGAGGCGGAAGCTTGATGCCGCCGAGCGTGATGCTCGAGGCCGTGAAGCAGCTCAGCAGGCTGTTGGGGAACAGCTTGCATCCTTCAGGCAGCAGCGGGCTCAAGCAGAGGCCGAACTGGCGATGGCAGCTGATCAAGAGAAGGCGTGGAAGGAAATATGCGAGCAATTGCTAAATCTATGCAAGACGCTTCCTTCTCAGTGACTCTCCTTGTATCATTTGTACTCATAAAATAGATGTATATACATTTTTTATTCTTTAGTACAATGTATCCTGTACTCGATCAATATTTATGAATAAAAGATGCACCTTTTTGTAATGTCTTGTGTCATTTCTCCGCCTTTTCTTTCTTTTATTATCAGTATGCCACCTTAGTAACCATGGTTGACGGATGATTAGGATGAGTATCCCGATCTTCTTAAGAAATAGCGATGGCTTAGGCCTCAGGTTCAGATCTGTTGCCTAAGACTTTTCAACTCTATAAGCCGTGAGGGTCTTATAGAGACTTTTCCCTCTACGGATCGAGAGGATCTCATAGGTGGGTTTTCTCCCTAGGAATCATGGGGATTCCTAAGTGTAGTTTTCTCTTATAAGTCGTAAAGATTTTATAAGAGAATTTTTCCCTCTTACGGGTCGAGAGGACCCGCGAGCGGTTGTTTCCCTCTTCGTCGAAATTCGACTTTGGAGGGTGAGACCCGTGAATAGTATGCAAGAGACCATTTTGGATTGACTTGCAGGGTCCCATTGTTCAGGAGGCAAGTTTTTTAGTCCCTGCTGCCTGAGGCTTCATCTTGCAAATTGAGAAGCAAATTCGATTTATTAAAGAAATCCCTTTTCTGAATGATTTAGGGGAATTTCCCTTCACCGTCGGATCTTTGATCCAAGGGCTTCTGTTTTACAGAAGAAAATATTTTTATTTTAACAAGAGCAGAAACGATTTCTTCAGAACTTTTAATTTTTTTTACCGCAAATGCTTCAGGGTATGACACGTGTTGCACAGCGCACAGTGCAGCGCAACTGTGTTAGCGCCTCTGCACTGACGCGTGTCATGTAGCGCACGGCGCAGCGCAACTATGCTACCGCATCTGCGCTGACACGTGTCGCGTAGCGCATGGCGCAGCGCAGCTGAAGCGTTGCTTCCTTTAATTTTGTTTGAAAAGGAGCTTTGCTCTGATTGGGTGCGCTGCTTTGGGCGCTGCGCTGATGCGTCTGCGTCAGACACGTGGCACGTTGCGCAGCGCAAACAATCTGAAGCGTCGCTTCATTAAGTTAATTTTCAAGACAGAGCTTTGCTCTGATTGGGGGAAGACGAAGCGTTGCTTCATCTCCCGCCTCAGAATTTGAACAGAGCTTTGCTCTGATTAGGGTGAACCGTCGTGACAACTTTTGGGAGTCGAAGAGGCACTTGATGCCTATAAATAGGACTTTTGGTCCCCCACAGATACTTATCATCTTTCAGATTTTTATTTAAAAAAAAAAATTCAGAGCTTCGTTCTTGCCTTCAAGAATTCTGGTGCCTTGTTCCATTTTTTTCAAAGTTTTTAGAAAAACTTTAGGTAAAATCGATTCTTAACTTATTCTTAACCAGCAGAGCTTTCGTCCAGGGGATTTTACCCTTGAACGTGGTTTTGCTCTCTAGGAATTTAGTCCACTATGTATATTGTCGCTTTTCTATTGCTGATCTTCCTGTGATATTTCTTCCAGGCATAATGGCGGCGGTGCATCTATACAGTTTGCACGAGTTCATTACTTACGACGATATCCGCGCTCAGGGTCGTCAACAAAACCAGGAGTTTACAGATGCTGAATGTGCAGAAGTCATGGGTCGTCTGAACGCAAGCGGTGGTTGGCTGTTGCCTCGTCGTTCGGCCCTTTTGAAAGTCGTGTTGGGAGCCATATGGAGAGCACTCCCGGGTCTTCATGAGGCCTTACCGCTCAACGCACTGGATGATGCCGAAGACAAGGTGCATTCAGTGTACCTGACAGGGCTGATCTCAAAGAAACGGCGGAACAGCCTCATTGACATCCTACACCAAGTCTTCCAGCAGACGGCGATAGTTGCCGCTTATCGAAGGCCAGGAGGGCTTGCCGATGATATTGACACAGAGGAGCGTAAAAGACTGCGCATAAGAATAATTAGAAAGGCCAGAAGAACTCTGGATGGCCTTACTTTCGATTTCCTCAATCCGTGCCCCGGGTCCGAGGTTATACCGTTGTAATAATTTGAATAATGTTTCTTATTTATTGTTCTTATGATTGTAAAAAGGATTTTTCTAGCAGTATGAATGGAAACTCTTCCCTTTTCTATTTCAGCTTGTCTTATTTCTCGTCCTGAGTCTTCTGCCCATGCATAAATGAGTGCGTCACGCACGCCAGATCAAATGTAGACCGGATATTCTTTCTGTCACCTTCTTTTTTTATTGTCAGCAGGCTGTCTTAATAACCATGGTTGATGGATATCTAAAACGAGTGTTCTGATTTCCTTAAGAAATAGCGATGGCTTAGGCCGCAGGTTCAGGTCTACTGCCTAAGACTTTTCAACTCTATGAGCCGTGAGGGTCCCATAGAGGCTTTTCTCCCTACGGGTCGAGAGGATTCCATAGGTGGATTTTCTCCTTAGGAATCGTGAGGATTCCTAAGTGTGGTTTTCTCTTATAAGTCGTAAGGATTCTATAAGAGAAATTTTCCCTCTTACGAGTCGAGAGGATTCGTAAGCGGTTGTTTCCCTCCTTGTCGAAACTCGACTTTGGAGAGTGAGACCCGTGGATAGTATGCAAGAGACCATTTTGGATTGACTTGCAGGGCTCCATTGTTCAGGAAGCAAGTTTTTTAATCCTTGCTGCCCGAGACTTTATCTTGCAAGGTGGGACGAACCGGGAATTCTCTCACGGAGACAGTGGTGGCTCTGCGAGTTGACACGGGTCGGGAGGCTCTCGTCACGGAGTGTTTGTATCCGTGAGTCGAGGAGTTTGCTAGGGATTATTTGTTTCCCAAGCGCTAAGGATTATTTGTTTCATTGGGGTTTGAAACGAGTCGAGGATTCCTGCGGAGGCATTGGTGGCTCTGCGGGTCGACGCAGATCAGAAGGCTCTCGTCAAGGAGTGTTTGTATCCGTGAGTCGAGGAATTTTGCTAAGGATTATTTGTTTCCCAAGCGCCAAGGATTATTTGTTTCCTTGGGGTTTGAAACGAGTCGAGGATTCCCACGGGGGCACTGGTGGCTCTGCGGGTCGACGCGGATCAGAAGGCTCTCGTCAAGGAGTGTTTGTATCCGTGAGTCGAGGAATTTTGCTAGGGATTATTTGTTTCCCAAGCGCTAAGGATTATTTGTTTCCTTAGGGTTTGAAACGAGTCGAGGATTCCCACGGGGGCACTGGTGGCTCTGCGGGTCGACACGGATCAAAAGGCTCTCATCAAGGAGTGTTTGTATCCGTGAGTCGAGGAATTTTGCTAGGGATTATTTGTTTCCCAAGCGCCAAGGATTATTTGTTTCCTTGGGGTTTGAAACGAGTCGAGAATTTCCCATGGAAGCACTGGTGGCTCTGCGAGTCGACGCGGATCAGGAGGCTCTCGTCAAGGGGTGTTTGTATCCGTGAGTCGAGGAGTTTGCTAGGGATTATTTGTTTCCCAAGCGCCAAGGATTATTTGTTTTCTTGGGGTTTGAAACAAGTCGAGGATTTCCCACGGAGGCACTGGTGGCTCTGCGAGTCGACGCGGATCAGGAAGCTCTCGTCAAGGAGTGTTTGTATTCGTGAGTCGAGGAGTTTGCTAGGGATTATTTGTTTCCCAAGCACCAAGGATTATTTGTTTCCTTGGGGTTTGAAACGAGTCGAGGATTTCCAACGGAGGCACTGGTGGCTCTGCGAGTCGACGCGGATCAGGAGGCTCTCGTCAAGGAGTGTTTGTATCCGTGAGTCGAGGAATTTTGCTGAAGTCACTGGCTTCTTCGGTTGAAATGAACCGTTGAGGTTTGGCTTCGTCGTCTGATGGAATCCGCTGGGAAAGTATGGTTCCTTCTTTGTTTACGCCCTTGGATTGTATACAGGGATCGATGTGATCTTAACTGTAGGGCCAAAGTTTTATCATTTCTTCCTTTTATTTTATTTTATTTCCGCGATGCTCTATAATTTCAGCTTTTATATCGCGAAGGTCGCGATTGCCCAATCATTTCGGCTATTTTTCGCGGTGCCCAATCATTTCGGCTATTTATTTTATTTTTACTCGTTGCTTTTTATTACGAGTTGCCCCATCATTTCGGCTATTTTGCATGCATACATTTTACTTGCTGCTTTTTATTGCAATTTGCCCCATCATTTCGGCTATTTTGCATGCATACATTTTACTTGCTGCTTTTTATTGCAAGTTGCCCCATCATTTCGGCTATTTCGTATGCATGAGCGGCCTACTGGTTTTTCGCTGTAAACCTGAAATTGGACACCGATTTTGGCATCAGCACCGCTGCAACTGGGATATTACCAGGAGCGAATCATCATCTGCCTCTGTCGATGTCGAACAAAGGTGGCTTAGCGACCAGGGTTAGGGTCCTGTCGGCTAAGGCTTTTGACTTCATGAGCCGTAAGGGTTTCATGAAGTTATTTCTCCCTACAAGTCGTGAGGATCTTGTAGGTGTATTTTCTCCTTAGGACTTGTGAGGATTCCTAAGTGTTCGTTTCCTCTGTAAGTCGTAAGGATCCTACAGGAGGGTTTTCTCCTCGTAAGTCGAGAGGACTTATAAAGGTTTTCATCATGCGAACATATCCCCAGTCTCGGATGAGACTTGATTAGGGAAATGTTTATTCGCGCCCGTGGATTGTATACAAGGGTCAGTATTGAACCACTTGTAGGGCAATATTTGAAGTTTGTGGGGGTTTGCTTAAGCACAGGTTTAGGTCTCTGTAACTTAAGACTTTCAAATCTTATGGGCCGTGAGGGTCCCATAAGAGAGTTCTCTATACGAGTCGTGAAGATCTCGCAAGTGTATTTTCTCCTTAGGAATCGTGAGGATCCCTAAGTGTGTTGCTCCCTTGCGAGTCGTAAGGATCTCACGCGGGTGGTTTCTCCTTACAAGGTCGAGGGGACCTTGTAAGTGTCCTTTAACGAGGTTGCGCCCTTTCGGGTTTTCACAAACACTCGCCGGTAGTCCTGTTGTTTTTACTCACGGAGCCCTTTCGGGTTTTCATCCATGCCCATTTTGCTTATAGACATACCGTTTTTTTTATTCTTTTTATTTTCTTTTTCTCTTTTTTTTTACGAGGTCGCGCCCTTTCGGGTTTTCACGAACACTCGCCGGTAGCCCTGTTGTTTTTACTCACGGAGCCCTTTCGGGTTTTCATCCGTGCCCTTTTTGCTTATGGACATACCGTTTTTTTTTATTCTTTTTCTTTATTTATTTATTTATATTTTTTTTTATCTTGTCAGCCTAAGATGCTGCGGTAGCAGTTTAAAGACGTTTTTGTCTGTTATTAGTTTAAGGACATTTCGGTCCGTCGTTAGTTTAAGGACGTTTCGGTCCGTCATGGAGAAGGCCGGCTACTTTTTATAAAGCTTGAGCTTAGGATGATAGCGAGCGGACATAGTCGTCGTCATCTATCATTGACCTAGGCTGTGGCTCATTAAGCGTAGTATCTCTTTAGGAAGCGACCGTTTATCGGCTTGAAAGGCCTTTCACCGTGCATGTCCATGAGTAGATAGGCCCCACCCTGGTAGACCTTATCTATGATGTACGAGCCTTCATAGTTTGGCTCGAATTTTCCCCGCTTGGCGCGATTGGGGATCATAGGCCTTTTGACCACTAGCACGAGTTCTCCTTGGCGGAATGTCCTCGGTCGGGTCAATCTTTCGTATGAGCGCGTCATCTTTGCTTTATAAGCTTCTAGATTTTGCTGCGCTATGAGCCGGGTTTCATCAAGGGCGTCAAGCTCCTCATGCCGAAGGTGAGCATTTTCCTCGTCCGTCAGCTCGTAGTGGACTGCTACTCGTAGAGAGGGTAACTCTATCTCGAGGGGAAGTACTGCTTCTGTACCGAACACCAACGCGTATGGCGTTGTGTTCGTGGCCGTCTTGAATGTAGTTCGATATGCCCAAAGAGCTTCTTGCAGTCTTTCGTGCCAATCTTTCTTATTTCGTGACACTGTTTTCTTCATGATCTTTGTTAAAGTTTTATTGAAGGCCTCAGCTAGTCCGTTGGCTCGCGGATTATAAACCGAGGAATATCTCCAGTCTATATTGTGCTGTTGCGCGAAGCGACTGATCTTGTGGCTTCTGTAAGCTGGCCCGTTATCGGAGATGATTCGCCTTGGCGTTCCAAACCGATATATGACATGCGTCTTGAAGAAGTGGAGGATATTTTCCGTCTTCACTTCTCTTAACGGTACTGCTTCTGCCCATTTAGAGAAGTAGTCAGTCGTTGCTAGGATGAAACGATGTCCCCTAGACGATGCTGGTTCGATGGGGCCGACTATATCAGTTCCCCACATCTCGAATGGCCAGCTAGCCACCGTTGGATGTAGTGGATTTGGATGCTGATGGATGAAGTCCCCATGAATTTGGCATGAGTGGCATTGCTTCGCATATTCGAGGCAGTCCTGAATCATCGTGGGCCAGTAGTAGCCCATCCGTTTGATCTTCAACTTCATCTTTGGGCCTGCTTGGTGAGAACCGCAGAGTCCGTCGTGAACTTCCTGGACGACCCTTTTTGCTTCATCAGGTCCTAAGCATCTCAGCCACAGAGAATCAAATGACCTTTTGTACAGAGTATCATTGACAAAGGCGAAAGACAGAGCTCGTTTCATGAGTTGATGTCTTGTGGATGCTTCTTCAGGCATTCGGTGGGACTTGAAGTAATCTATGAAGACTTCTCTCCAATCCTCGGCATTTTTCCAATCTCTTACTTACAGGGTCGTCTGCTCGCTCACTCCTTTTTCTTCGGATGATTCCGGAGATATTTCTGCTGGGGCAAGCACTCGACGACTTTGTACCACGATTCTAACGTCATCGAGGTTCTCGTCAGCCAGTTCTTTAGCAAGTTTGGCCAAAGCGTCTGCTTTGCTATTTTCCGCACGCGGTATGTTCTCCAAAGTATAAGAGGGAATTTGGGTCAACAGTTGTTGCACCTTTTCACCGTATTTCACCAATTCCGGTTTACACGTTTAGTAGTCACCGTTTACTTGACTAACGACCAGTTGAGAATCCCCGTATATGAGGAGATTTTCAATTTCCATGTCGATGGCGATCTCAAGGCCTGCTATCAGAGCTTCGTATTCGGCTTCATTATTTGTCCTCGCCTCTGTTAAGGAGAAAGCGAAGCGCATTATCCCTCCTTGTGGAGTTACGAAGATGAGGCCTACTCCCGATTTGATTATAGGGGTACATTGTTTGCGCTTCTTCATGGAAGATGCTCCATCAAAATAAAGCTCCCAACGGGTATCCCCACCGTCGATTGCGTCAAATGCATGCTTGTCCGGCAAATCGCAATTCAGGGGAGAATCGGCAGGTATCGGGTGCTCAGCAAGGAAGTCGGCTATGGCCTGACCCTTCACTGCCTTGAGGGGTCGATATGTTATCGAGAACTCCATTAAGAGCAGAGCCCATTTAGCGAGTCGTCCCGTCAATATGGCCTTTGACATTAGATATTTGAGAGGGTCCACCTTTGAAATGAGATGGACTTCATGCGCTAATGCGTAATGTCTAAGCTTTGTTATTGCGAAGATCAACGCCAGACAGTGTTTTTCAATGGGGGAGTAATTGCTTTCTGCCCCCAGCAGAACCCGACTTAAGTAGTAGAGTGCTCTTTCTTTCCCCTGGTCATTCTCTTGTGCCCATAACGCGCCCAAAGAACCTTCAAGGGCGGCCGTGTAAAGAATGAGAGGCTTTCCCTTAATTGGAGCAGCCAACACTGGAGGGTTTTGCAGATACTGCTTGATCTCGTTCAGTGCGCCTTGGCATTTGTGATCCCAAACGAATGGGGTTCCCTTCTTCATCAGGTGACTGTAAGGACGGCACTTTCCTGAAAGATTAGCGATAAACCGCCGAATGTATGCAAGCTTTCCTTGGAGAGATCGCAACTGTTTAAGAGTTCTTGGCGGAGGCATTTCCATGATCGCCTTGATTTTAGACGGATCTATCTCAATACCTCGGTGTCGGACGATGAATCCCAGGAATTTGCCCGAGGAAACCCCGAACGCACATTTTAGAGGATTCATCTTCAAATTGTATTGCCGAAGGCGTTGAAATACGGTCTTCAAATGCTCGAGGTGTTCTTCGTATGACTTGCTTTTAACCACGAGATCGTCGATATAGCATTCGACGATTTCGTGTATAAGGTCGTCGAAGATCTTTGTCATGGCCCTCTGATAAATAGCACCGGCGTTCTTTAAACCGAAGGGCATCACTTTATAACAGAATATTCCTAAAGGGGTCCTGAAGGCGGTGTGTTTCTGGTCTTCAGGATGCATCTTTATCTGGTTATACCCCGATGAGCCGTCCATGAAGGAGAAAACCTCATGAGTGGATGTATTGTCTATCATCAATTCGGTGACTGGCACTGGGAAATCATCCTTCGGGCAAGCTTTATTGAGATCCCGAAAGTCTACGCATATGCGCACCGTCCCATTTTTCTTCATCACCGGAACGATGTTGGCAATCCATTCAGGATATTGAACTTCCTGGATGAAGCCAGAGTCGATAAGCTTCTTGACCTCGGTGTTGATGCTCATTTCGAGCTCGAGGCGCATTCTTCTCGGCGCTTGTTTAACTGGCTTGACACCCGGGGATATCGCCAGTCTATGTACAGCAACTTCTGGATCTAGTCCTGGCATCTCGGAATAGTTCCATGAGAAGCAATCTTTATGCTGCACAAGGACGTCCTTTAACGCAGCCACCCTCTCTTCAGACAGCAGCTCGCTGACGAATGTCGGTCGCGGATCGTTTACCGTCCCCAACTCGATTTTCTTGAGGTTATCTGCAGTGGTATGTATTCCATCCTCCAGTTCTTTCGGAGCTGGGGGAAATTCTGAGATTACCTCATTATTGCTGTTTTCGAGGCACCAAGGAAGGCTGTCCATGTTCTCAGGTTCTCCTTTTAGTATTGTTATCATGTGACAGGTACGACTTCGCTTCCAGTCCCAATGTGGAACTGTTTTTTCTTTCATGGCCTTGGGCTCGTGCTTCTGTGGTGGCACTACCCTCCAGTTGTCGGACAGAGCGAACTTACCAAGCTGGTACTGATCTTCGACCCAATTCTTGAAGGTGAAGAAATCTTCAAGAGAATGACCTATCACTTGATGGTAAGAGCAATAGTCCGGGTGCGAGGCTTCGCCCGCTTGTTCGGGATGCTTAGATTCCGGCAATGTAAGCATTTGATGCTTTAGGGCAAGATCGAGTATCTTCTTCGTCTTTTCCCGAGGAAACGAGTATGCTCGACCCATTTTCTTCATGAGGGATAGGTCAATAACGCTCGATTCTCGTTTACGTGGCTTCTTAGCCCTGCTTTGTTGCTGTTGAGCGCTTCTTCGACCTTTCGGCTTGTTTCTGCCTCCGCGTCGAGCCCCTTTTGTATCAGGTTGACATGGGGCAGCATCTTCGTCTTTTACTGCCTGTTGAAGGAGGCGCTGCGTTTTGGCTTTCTCATAGATCGCCATTTCACGATTGTGATCATCTCGGACTTTTTGACCCGCTTCCCTTATAAGTTTGCCCATCTGGTCTTCAAATGATGGACTGGGCGGTTTTGTATCAGGAACTTTTGCTAGTTCAGGATTAGCGTTTTTCTCTTGAGCATCTGCTTCTTCATCAAAATTATGCACGACGTAACAGTCGCGGAGCAGCTCTCGTTTCCTGGAGCGAATGTATCCGAGGCCGATCGTCTGCATCCTGCCAGTAGGTAGCTTGTGCTGAGTTCCGGGGACGTTCCAAATCCTGTCATAGAATTTGGCCTTCCTAACGGTCTGTTCGAAGGGTACCCCCTGGCGTTTCAGCAGTCTCCTCAAGCCTTCGGTATAATATCGGAGTAGACGGATGGGCTGAAGTCTGTCCAGCGTTGGATCCGCACCGTGCCAAAGTTCTTTTTCCACCTTGTTTTCTTCGGAACGGTAGAATAGGATTGCCCTCTCGCCTTTTCGTCCGGGAGGGATATAAAATGTCTGCAATTCTTCCACGCTGTCGTTGGCGAGCGCATCTAGTTCTTTATAATGTCCAAGCGGCACCATGGCTATCTGTAGACTTCGCTCTTCATCAGCAGAAGCTTGTATTGAAAGCCAAGTAGGGAATACAGCATGGACTTCGTCCTCCGAATCACTACCAAAGATCAGTGAAGGGGCGGATGGTCCCGGCTTGGTGTGTTGGGGCGGACCCGAATAAATTACATCCTCTTCTTCCTCGGTATCACTGCCGAAGACAGGGATGGTTGCGTTAGCTTTGTTCTCTGGTTTGTGACACTTCTCCGTATCTTCGAAATCTGGCAAGAAGTATTTGGCATCTTCGTATTTGCGGACTTTGTTCACAGAGAACGGGTTCAGTTCTCCCGTCACGGTATACTCGAAACCATCCTTAAAATACTTCATACACTGATGTTGTATAGAAGGGATGATGTTGTACTCGTGTAACCATGGTCGGCCGAGCAAAGCGTTGTAGCACGTCTTGGCGTCTATGACATGGAACTTAATGTCCATGACGAGTAGCCCGAAGCGTATCGTCAGTATCACAGACCCAAGAGTTCTTGATGACTGGGAATCGAACCCGGAGATGGTGATCTTGTCATGAGCAAGGTGCTGGACGCTCATGCAGATTTCTTTTAACACTCGCACGTTGAGAAGATTGACGGAGGATCCATTGTCGATCAGGATTTTGCCTATCTTAATATCGTGGCAGTATCCTGAGACATAAAGGGGGCGGTTGTGTTCATATATCCCAAGGAGAAGGTCCTCGTCGCCGAAAGTGACATCGGCCGTGTGCACTTCTTCCAATTCATCCTTCATCTTTTCTTCTGCTAGGCAAGCTTGGAATTGTTCCGAATTTTGTAGTGCCTTGATCAACGAATCTCTCGCCTCCTTTGATAACAAAAGGGCGTCGAGAATACTGAGCTGTGAGGGCAGCTTTCTCAGATGTGCTAAGACGTTGTAATCCACCTTATTCTTCTTCGGCGGGTTGTTGGCGTTTAGCTCTTCCAGAACTTGGTCATCTAAGACGATATATTCAGAGACCTTTTCTTTCCCTTTATCTTTTCTGTTCAAGGGTCCGAGGTTCTTTTCAGGCAGCGTCCGATTCCGCAGCCGGATATTTTCGCAGACCATTGGCTCTTCTTCTTTTCCCGAAGTTGACTCTTTAAAGAGAGGGGCAAGTTCTAGCTCCTCATCAGAATCGCTCCCGAATGTAGGCACTTGTGACCCGCCAGTGTTAACCATGTGACAATTGCCGTCAGTTCTTTCAAGCTCTTTGGTCGTATTTCTTTGCTCCCGACTAATTTTACGCTTTTCCCGTTTAAAGTGTTGTCGATTAGCGACGTATCCTTGCCACCATCTATCGAAAGCTTTGCACTCTTGAGTGGGATGCAAGACCTTCTGATGATATAAGCAATAGGACGGGTGCATTTCTATTTCGTTGGTGATGCTTCCTTCAGAGGATGGTAGCTTCATGCCCATTGATATGGCCTTAGCAAACTTTTTCCTCATCTTGAATTGGCTTTTGTCAACGGTGGAGGCATTTTGCTCCAGCGGGATCATTTCAGCTCTTTCCTCAAGTCGCTAGCGCTTGGCCCTTTCAAATATAGCCGTCTCGCGTTCTCGATCAGCTTTACTTTTCAATCGAGCTTCGTTAAGGAACGTGCCAATCATTTCGACTGATGGCTCCGGAATTTTTGATTCGGTATCTTCCCCCAGCGTTTTAGTGCCAGAAGTCTCTTCATCGTTCGTGATCGAATGGGAGATCATATGACAGCTCGCTACATATTCCTCGGATTCATCCGATGAACTTTCTCCCTCACCTTCTTCTTGAAAGACGTGATTGAGGAACTCTTGAAGCGTAATGGGAGTCCGTGCCTTTTGGTTGTATTCATCCAGAGCGTCAATTTGCTTTTGTAACTCCGTATGCTTGTCGCCAGGCTTCACGGGCTTCTTTAACTTCTTTTTCTTCTTCTTCTTCGAAGATTTTGACGGCTGGCTATGAATGCTTGAACCACCATCATCGGTCTTTGGAGTCGGACGTGGCTTCAATATCCCCTCAATGACCTGTGGTTCCAAGGGGTTCTTCCACTTGACCGCTGGACATGTCTGAAGATCGTTTAGCATCCTCTTTGTTTTGGCTGATAATACGACCTCCCAAGGAGCTTCTTCAATGACGGAGCATGTTGCCCCCGGCGTATTCGTCCCCTTAGAGGTGTGGGGCTGCGGGGGATTCATCTTCCATTTGTCAGATAGCGCAAATTTGCCTTGACGGTACTGGTTCTCAAGCCAATTTTTGAAAATGTAGCAATCTTCGATGGGATGGCCTAGCACTCGATGGTAAGGGCAGTAATTGGGCTCGTTGACGTCGTTCGGTTGCAACGGACATTTTGGATCTGGCAGATTTATGAGTCTGTTACGCAACGCCAGCTCGAATAGCCTCCTCGTTTTATCGCGGGGGAAGGAGTAAGGACGTCCCATCCTGTCCTCAAGGGGTACGTACGGGCGCGTATTGTTTGGACGAGCAACCGGCTTCGAGTCGCTCGGTTGTTGTTGAGCATTCGCGACGACGATCGCTTTTCCCTTTCCTTTGTCGTTTCGGGAGTCCGGCTTTGGGAGAGGGGGTTTATGGCCCATCTGGTCCATCTGCGCTAGTTTGTCGATTAAAGCCTGGAAGGTAGTCGGCTTGAAGAACATCATGAACTGTGAGATGGTCGCTTGTGGATCAAGGGTTCCAACAAACATTCCCACCGCAGGAGCTTCTTCTATGCGCTGCTCGCACTTCGACCATAGATTACGCTACCGTATAGCGTACTGAACCCATGTCTCGCCGGGTTTTACCCTGGCGTTAATCAGTGCCGTCATCGGGGTACGTTCACTGGCACTTGCAAAACGTTGGGTGAATAGCAGCTCCATCTCCGCAAAGGTTTTAATAGAGTCATTGGGGAGCTCAGAATACCACTCGAACGCCGTATCTGATAAGCTTCTAACAAATTGGCGAAGCAACAGCTTGTCATCACCGCCGGTGTTGCCGCAGAGCGCCCTGAACTGGACAACATGCTGATGAGGATTGCCCGTCCCCTTGTAAACATGGAACTTAGGAATTGTATAGCCTGTCGGGTACTTAATCTGATCGTACCAACCCGGATATGGTCGTCCCGTCTTTACGACTTGACCGGCTGCTTCAGTCGCCTGATGCACCCGTATTTGCTGGGCGATGTATTCATCCAAATCAGCTTTTGATATGGTATCCTCTTTAGCTGCGGATAAAGGCGGTGGAGGATTCGATGCCTCTCCCCTATCGTCTTCAAGAATGATCGGGAGATCTCCAGCAGGTGGATCTTGTTGAATCATCATACCCACCATATCCTGGAACAGGAGGGCCATTTTCTTTATGTTGGCTGCCTGCTCCGCAGCTTCTCTATCTTTCTTTTCTAGTACGTGCCGAAGGAATTCGGCGTCCGTTCCTTGTTCTTGACGTTCTTCTGAAGAGGTTCCAAGGCTTTCGTTTGGCCCTGTAAGTGCAGCCATAGCGCTCATCATCTCCTGGAGCTTCTGTTGCTGCTCCTGAGCCTTGGTCACTGACCGTGTAAGCGGTCTATGACCCGTGGATGTACGGCTGTCTTCTTTTCCCGATGCCATGTAAACCGTATGAACCGTTATGCCCCCTGACTTGGGGTGTTTAGGTTCACCATTTTTAACTTTTGCCGCTGATGCGGGGGTTTTCTCCGGCCTCCTTCTTTTGTGGGCCGTTGAGGTTGAAGGAACTGTTGAAGGGGGCACCCTAGCAGCTGCTGTCCCCTGCTGTTTAAGAGGGTGGTCTTTTTCTTTCTGCACCTTCATCTTCTTTCGTTGACGGGAGTGATCCGTGTCGATCACAGAGTCTTGAACCCTCCTCCAAACTTTATAAATTGTTGAGGACAGCCGTTGAGGGGGCCGTTCTTGCTTCGTTTCCGGAACTCTCTCCGCAGGTGGAGGAGATCTCTTCAGTGTAGAGGTTGGAGAATTCTTCCGTACCCTCCTCAGCAATTCAAAGCTGTTCCCAGTTGGAACAGCAGTGTTGACTTCCACCATTGGAGTCGGTGGAGTTAGCCCTGAGGGGGAGTTACCCCCTGCCTTCCTCACTCGTTGCCAATGGCGACGTCGAGCACGACGAGCCGTTGGGACTGGCTCAGAGATAGAGATAGCTTCTTTCTGCCCCCTGTCTGAATGAGGCACCGCTGGTGTTAACCTTTTAAAAACTGAGGTTGTTCCTTGCGGGGTAATATCCAATCTGTCAAAAACAGATCTTCGTGTAGGGGCAGGAACGGGAATCGTCAGTCTTGAAAAGACTGACTCTTTGATAGGGAAAGCCGCCTTGACGACTTCTGGAGTAGCAGTCATTGCCTTCCTTGGGACAGCCCGTTTAGAGTCCTGATCTAGCCTGGTGAAAACAGAGGCTGTCGGTTTGGTAGCGGGCGATCCGTTGACAAGGGTCGTGGTAGCAGTGAGACGGTCGAAGACCGACTTCTTGTTCACCTCCGGTGCAGGTATCGGCATAGAGAAGCTTGTCGGTGGGATTATGGTCCCGAAGAATAAGCCAGTGGTGGCTTGGGTCACCTGGTCTACTGGCAGAGTGAGGAAAGAGGCCACTTGGGGCCCATATGCTACACCTCTAGGTGAGGTGGAGCGTCCGTTACAGTGGTACTTCGCGCAGTTGATGCAGTTAGAATCCATGGATGCTTGAGTTCTGCGCCAGACAAAAGACCAAATCTTAGCAACTTGAAATCCGAAGGTAACCATTTAACAAACCGCGATTGGTTCGCGAGGACGACACACGAAGTGTGGAGTGGAAAGAGGAAAAAGTCCCACCGGGCGTGCCAGAATCTGTTCCCCTCCGAAAGGCGGCGCACAGGACCGCGATGTCCTGACGCTGAGATTCGGGGCAGATGCTAATTGGTTTTATCCGTCTACCTCTCTGAAGATGTCAAGTTGATTTATGGCATCTTGCATCGGAGGTTTAGATGGATGCGGCCGATGTAGCAGACTTCGTCAGATTCCCCCTCAGGGTGAGGGGTTTTTTGATTGTGGGGACGCTCTTCCCTGCAGGCGCAAGCCCCTGCAGTTAATTACGCTACCGCCTCACGGTAACAACTTTCTCCTTCTCCAGAATTTCACTTCGTGTCGTGTGTGTTTGTTTTGTTTGTGGTTGCCCGTGGATTGTATACGGAGACTGAGTAATGCCGTCGCCCGTAGGACGTGGATTAGTCCAAATCCGTATTTACTTAGATTTGGGTTTGATGTTTTTAGTTTAACGATGCATTAGTCGCGTTGCGGCTAAGATCAACTTAAACGTTCGTCAAGGATACGTTAGTCCTGTTTTGGACTAAGATCAACTTGACGTGGTGATCCATTTAATATATGGCCGTCGGGACTCATCACCTCTCTGACGTTGTTGAAGGATTACAACGATGGATGTCAGAGGAGTTCAGAGATATACCCTTGAACCAAAATTGATTTGGAGTTTTATCATTCATTTAAATGTCTAAGGATACGTTAGCCATATTTGGGGCTAAGATCGACTCAAACGTTTGTTAAGGATACGTTAGTCCAGTTTGAGACTAAGATCAACTTAACGGGACCGTTTAGATCCGACAAAAGAGCATTTGGGCTCTATTGTGCCAGTTTAGGGACGTGGTGGTCTATCGCCAGTTTAAGGACGTAGTGGTCCATCGCCAGTTTAGGGACGTGGCGGTCCATATTTAGGGACGTTGGGGTCCGATATTAGTTTAGGGACGTTGGGGTCCGATATTAGTTTAGGGACGTTTCGGTCCGATATTAGTTTAGGGACGTTTCGGTCCACGAGTTTAAGGACCCCGCAGTCCATATTCATGTGTGGTCGTTGGGACCCGTCACCTCTCTGACGACGTTGAATGATTACAACGACGTATGTCAGAGGAGTTCGGAGATGTACCCTCGGGCCGGATATAAGTTGATTTAGGGAGCAACCGTGCTCAGTCAATTTGATTCGAGGACTTATGGCCACGATCGGACTAAGTCCAGTTGAAAATGTCCAACATAGCATTTCTTTTTATTCTTATTTGGGCTTTGCCCAGAAAGGATGCAGAGCATCAATTTGTTTTGGGCTCTGCCCCCCCTTTTTTTAGGCCTGCTAGGTCTTTTTGATTTGGGCCTGGCCCTTCAAGTGATGCATTGCATTTGTGCAAAGCATTAGGAATCTTATAGATTCAAGAACAGAAGTGCAAAGCACTTTTTTAGTTTCTTGATCTAAATTTAGATCAAAGAAAATAAAACAAGTTTTTTTCTTGTTTCAGAGAACCAAAGGTTCATAGCAAGTGCAAGGCACTACTTCCTTTTG
Organism: Agapanthus africanus; assembly: GCA_030015575.1. Taxonomy (NCBI): domain Eukaryota; kingdom Viridiplantae; phylum Streptophyta; class Magnoliopsida; order Asparagales; family Amaryllidaceae; genus Agapanthus; species Agapanthus africanus. The sequence goes on from CM057341.1 coordinate 138,539,888, forward strand.
TTTTATTTACTTATTTATTTATTTATTGAAGATCCATGATCTTGTTCTTAGATCAATGATCTGTTCCCAAGAGAATTTTCTCTTTTAAAGGTTTACCCTTTTTTTTTTTTTATGTTCTTCCAGAATTCTCAAGAATTTTCTTTCTCTTCTCTTTCTTTTTGCCAGATCTTCATGTCTTTGAAATGAGGTCTGGGGTCCTTTTTATAGTGCTCATAAATTAGTTAAATTTGTTACATAAATCTTTTCTGAGTGATTTGGGGAATTTTTCCCACTGTTGGATCTTTGATCCAATGGCCCCTGCCTTATACAAGAAAATCTTCTTGTTTTAACAAGATTTATTCTGTTTTGCGCAACTCCCCCAGTGAGTGACACGTGTCGCGCAGTGAAGCACTTGCGAAACAGCGCTTGCGCAACTGCGCAGACACGTGTCGCGCAGCGGTGCGCTTGCGCAGCCGTGCTTGCGCAACTGCGCAGACACGTGTCGCGCAGCGGTGCGCTTGCGCAGCCGTGTGTTGCTTATGTTTTTTAAAGAGCCTTGCTCTGATTGGACGCACTGCCTTGGGCGTTGTGCTGCCGTGTCAACTTCTGACACGTGGCGCGTTGCGCGCAGCGCACGGGATCTGAAGCGTTGCTTCAAAATTTTGAATTTTCAAAATTCAAACAGAGCCTTGCTCTAATTGGGGAAACACATATGTCACAATAATTATATATCAAGATATATCCATACATATATGTAACCTACTAGATACCAACTATACCCTAATTTAGTTATAGATCAAGTTATCTAACATATCATTATAGCTTAGGTGTATAGTATAAATATCCTAATTAATTAGTTGCGGGGGTACTATACACCATCCACCCGACTTCTCCGGTAGATATAAATCTACTCATCGACATATCGAGATAGTCGAAATCCACAACCACCTTGCCATCTCCAAAATCCCTGCGATCGTATCTACAATCGAAATCATGACACAACTGCATAAATATCCAAATCGAAAACAATAAAATGAGCGGAGCGCACATAGATTAGAACCTATAGCCAACTTACTCTAAATACAACCAAATAATCCCGACGTCAACGTACAAACGTCGAACGATCAAGTCGAGATATAGAAATCCCAAAATCAAGTTTTAAAAACCAGAAACATCACCAAAACTAAACTAAAACACTCCCAGATTTCTCTACAAGTAACCTGGGACAAAAACCCGGTTTAATTACCATAAGATGAAGCCACAGAGCAAAAATCAATACCTAACTAAAAAATTGGGCCATAAATTGTGGCCATAATGATTAAATCTGCAGCCAGTTCAAGAAGTTAGGGGCTCGGGCTTTGGGGGTAGTCTTCTACTAGTCTCATCATATCACGGTACTCGCTAAAAGATTTTTAGAGAAGCCTACTAGCTCCACATTCAATTTGAATACCACAAATTTCACAAAAATCCCACTTTTCTGATATTTAACAAGGAAAGCTGAAAGTTGACACTAGGAAACTTGAAAGAAATATGATATTTACCTATATGGCTGGAGAACAAAGAGAATCCATCTCTTGAAATGCATGCTTGAAGCTTCTTGAGATTGTGGTGGTTTTAACTTGATGATTTGAACAGCTTCCATAAAGGAACCATCAATTTTTCCTTTTGGTTTGGTAAAGAACTAGTGAACTATGGTGATGGAGCTTGAAGGGAAGTGTTTTGTTCAGTTTGAGGATATGAGAATGAACCATTAGAATTTTTGGTAAAGTGAAGGAGAAGGTGTAGAGAAAGGTGGAGGTGTAAAGGAAGAAGGAGGAGGTGGAAAGAGGAGAGTTTATGTGAAGGTGTGCTGTTTGTGAAGGTTAATATAACCTATCAATTACCAAAACACTCATTTGAATTTAAAACCCTATTACAAGTAATTACTTTTACACATAAATGCTACCATCTTACACTAAAATATCATATCATGTTAAAAACATAATATTTATCATTTTTAGGATATCATATATTTTCATTTTTCCTAAAATAATTACATTTTTACGGATACCAATCCGAAACCAAAAATCCATACATGATATTATTTTCGTAAACTCATAATATCCATATTTAAATTATAAATTAATATTTATAATTTTCAAAATGTTACAATATCCTCCTCTTAAAGAAATTCAGTCCCCGAATTTTAATTTAACCCCAATTCTTAAAATAGTTTGCCCAATCAAATCAAATCACCAGGATCCAAATTCTTATAACATATAGTCCGCTCCAATCAACGGAACTCCGAAATCCCATACGAGCTAGAGCTACACTAACGCAGTTCGTGCGCATGAAAATCAAAAGTATAAAACTCCCATAACTGGAACTTTAACAGATGTTATGAGAATTACACAAGCTATGATGTAAGGTACAAAACGCGAAATCAACTGTGTGAACCGAGTACACAATTATTGCCACAGCCGTAGCGTAATATCTATAGCACACGAACAAGCGAAAATATATAATCGAGCTATAATATATTTTCTCAAGTGCAATGCACGAAAACGAAATCAACACCAAAGGGTTTGCATGAAAACCAAATCACATGCCACGGGTGTGCATGAAAACAATATCAAGTGCAACGGGTGTGTACGACAACAACATCCAATGTATCGAATATGCATGCAACCAACGTCAAGTGCATCAAGAGTGCACGAAATCAACATCGAGTGTATCGGGGGGGGGCACGAATCAATACCAAGTGCATCAGGGTGCACAAATCAATATCAACACGTGCAAGCAGTGTGCACAAAAATCAATATCAAATGCATCTAGAATGCACAAAAATCTCAAAAAAGTGCAACTGGTGTGCATAAAATCGTATGTGTGACCCTCAAATCATCAAAACACTTAAGTCAAAACAATGGATGTCGAAATATCCCTTCTTCAATGTCAAAAATGTGATACTCGGATTACAAAATCACATAAAAATCAAATGATATTGAAGTACACCTTCTTCAATGTCGAAAGGTGTCTATACACCCAGAGCTGGCAGAGAAAGAATTCCCACTTGCCTTCTGCCCACAGTCTGGCGTCCTCTGTCTCTGGGTCCTTGTTCTCTTTGCGTACCACAAAAACCACGTCCTCTTTATACAATCGCCTGGTGGTGAGTAGCGACGAAAACCATCCCACGCTGACACCTTTCATAACACTTCCTGACCAAGTAACTTGGCCTCTTGCAATGTAACACGTCAACGACGGCGGCCTCAAGCCCTCTGATTACGCGTCATACGACCGTTCATGGGTCCAATCTATATTACCATGGTATCCTGGAAAGAACCCTCCACGGTTTCCACTAATATTATCTCTGTCGAACTTCTCGGAAATTAGCACTCCTTAATGAATCCATATTCGTTCCGGAATAGCTGCAATCTCATCAAGACTTTCCTCTGAAAGTGTGGCCATATCCAACACCTCTACATACGTATCAAATCTCTAGTATCAACGGAGAGGAACAACTGCGCATCGAGACTTCACATAAATCTCATAATCCACTTCTCTTCAGTATTGATCAAGTAGAGAGCGTATCGCGATAGCTGCGCGAACTGCAAATCAAACCCGGCTACGATCATATCCGGAGTCATACGAAAAGACTCGAAGGTACAAATTTAGCATCTCTAACACTTTATGGAAGAAATATGGCTAAGTACTATTCCCCTCCGAACAACGGAGACGCGACCGCGTAGGTTCGTCTCGCCTGAAATTCGGGGCAGATGCTAATTGGTGCTATCCGTCTACCTCTCCGAAGATGCCAAGTTGATTTATGGCACCAAGTATTGAAGGTTTAAACGGATGCAGCCGATGTAGCAGACTTCGTCAGATTCCCTCTCGTCTGAGGGGTTTTTGATTGTGGGGACACTCTTCCTTGCAGGCGAAAGCCCCTGCGGTTAATTACGCTACCGCGTCGCGGTAATAACTTTCTCCTTCTCCATATGGTCACTTTGTGTCGTGGGTGTTTGTTTTATGTTTGGTTGCCCATAGATTGTATACGGAGACTAAGTTATGTTGTCGCCCGTAGGGCGTGGACTAGTCCAAATCCGTATCTTTCTTAGATTTGGGTTTTGGGGGTTGAGTTTAAGGATACGTTAGCCTCATTTGAGACTAAGATCAACTTAAACGTTTGTTAAGGATACGTTAGTCTAATTTTAGACTAAGATCAACTTAACGGGATCATTTAGATCCGACAAGAGAGCAATTGGGCCCTGTTGTTAGTTTAATGACATTGCGGTCGATAATTAGTTTAAGGATATTACGGTCCAATGTTAGTTTTAAGACATTGCGGTCGAGGTTAAAGACATCATAGTCCGTGAGTTTAAGGACCTCACAGTCCAATGTTAGTTTTAAGATATCACGGTCGAGGTTAAGGACATCATAGTCCATGGGTTTAAGGACTCCACAGTCTAACGTTAGTTTTAAGACATCACGGTCAAGGTTAAGGACATCATAGTCCGTGGATTTAAGGACTCCACAGTCCGTGGTAATGTGTGGTTGTCGGGACCCGTCACCTCTCTGACGACGTTGAAGCATTGCAACGACAGATATCAGAGGAGTAAAGAGATGTACCCTCGAACTGGGTGTAAATTGATTAGAAGAGCATATGAGCTTAGTTCAATTTAAATTGAGGACTTATGGCCAGAATTGGGTTAAGTCCAGTTAAAAGAATGTTTAACATTTTATTTTTTGTTCTTCCTGTTAGGCCTTTGTTTGGGCTCTGCCCTTTTAATAATGCCAAGCATTGGGCTCTGACATTGGATGCAATTAAATGCTTAGCATTTATTAGGAGCAAAATGATGTTCATAAAGTGCGCCACGTGGTACGTCAGGCGCTTTGTGCCAATTAAAGAGCGCATTGCGCTAGCGCATGCGAAGGTGACACGTGTCACGCTCAGTGCTAAGCGCCGGTTTGTTAGCGCACTGCGCTTTTAATTCATGAGCGCGCTGCCCTGGTTCGTGGGTGCGCCAGTGAATGACACGTGGCGTGCTTGGTGATGGGCGCTAACCCAAGAGCGCAGTGCTCTGTTTTCAGGAGCGCAAAGCGCAAGCTGTGTCTGTGGTTGACACGTGACATGTTTTGGCGCTGAGCGCCGGTCCAAGGAGCGCAAAAGCGCAGTTCAAGAGTGCAAAGCACTTTTCAGTAGCGCAAAGCGCATCAGAATCAAATTTAAGATCAAAGAACAAGTTTTTTGTTCTTCAAAGGAGGCCTTGCCTTAAGATCTAAGAACCAAAGTTCTTGTTTTTATTAAAAGGCTCTTCCTTTATAGATCAGAAGATTTATGAATGAAGTAAAGTACTTCTTTTAGCCTTTTTATGATTAGATATTTCCTTTATTATTAAAGACCTTGATCTTGTTCTTAGATCTCTGATCTTTTTTTTTCCTTTTAGAAGAGGGTTCTTCTTTTTTAATGAGATGATTTCATCTCTGTTATTCAAGAACATAGTTCTTTACCTTTAAAGATGAAGAAATGATCTTCTTTCTTCAAAGGTTAGCCTTTCTTTTTCTTTGAGTTTTTCTCAAAGTTTGCAGAGGGTTTTTTTTTTCTATCTCAGACTTGAAGTCTTGGGGACTTTATATAGGGCCAATTGATTTGTTAAATTAGTTGAAGAGATCTTTCTCTGATTGATTTAGGGATATTTCCCCACCGTTGGATCTTTGATCCTAGGGTTTCTGTTTTACAGAAGGCAATCTTCTTGTTTTCAACAAGATTGGAATGATCTTTCCAGAACAGAATTTTAATTCTTATTAATTAATAATTTATTATTATTAGATCTTTTGATCTAACGGTGGGAAATTCTTTTAATTCCAGCGCTGGCGCACGTGGCGCTAGCGTATCTGCGTTTGACACGTGGCGCGCAGCGCAGAGTGCATCGCAACCGCGCTAGCGCGCCTGTGCTTGACACGTGGCGCGCAGCGCAGAGCACAGCGCAACCGCGCTAGCGCGCTCGTGTTTGACACGTGGCGCACAGCGCAGAGCGCTGGATCTGAAACGTTGCTTCCATTTTTAAAATTTGAATTTTGAAACAGAGCTTTGCTCTGATTGGGGGGTAAGGAAGCGTCGCTTCATTCCAAATCTTAGACTTTGAACAGAGCTTTGCTCTGATTGGGAGAAGCAGAAGCGTCGCTTCATTTTTAAAATAGAGCTTTGCTCTGATTGGGGAAACAAATGCCCCCCATTGTTGTGCTTACGTGGCCCAAACTTGAGCGCAGTGGTGGCAACATCTGAGTTCTTGGATCAACTTTTGGAAGTTGAAACGGCTCTCAATGCCTATAAATAGGACCTTTGGTCCCTTAGACGATTTTCATCTCCTCCTTTAGAATTATCTCTTCGTCAGAGCATTGCTCTCCTGTTAATAAAAAAAACTTTTAAGAGTCAGAACTCTGTTAAAACTCAGGTCAAGTTTAAAACTTTCACTAGATTAGGGTTTTACCCATTAACAGAGCTTTGCTCTTCATATATCTTTGATATAAAGAAAACCCTTTTAGGGTTTCATTAATAGAGCTTTGCTCTCTTGAACCCATAGATCTAAAGAGATCTTCTCTTGGGGTTCCTTAACCTATGAATCAGAGTTCTGCTTTTTAGATTTCTTAATCTTCGATGAAGAACTCTTAAGAGTTTTTTCATGGACCTTGAAGATCCCAGAATTTTTAATTTACAATTATTTTAATTAATCCTTGATGGATTTTTTTTATCATCATTGAAGAGTCAGGCTCTTAGCATTCTCGGGGAATCTCTTTTAAATTCCTTTCACAATTGATTTTGACAGGTGTCACTCCTGTCTGCAGAGCATTGCTCTCGAGGCGTTTAACTCCTCGTGTCTGTTTCTCCTCATTGCTAATCTCCTAATGATGTTTCTTTCAGGCACTATGGCTGTTCATTTATATAGTCTGAACGAGTCCATCACTTATGAAGATATCCGCGTACAGGGCCGTCACCAAAACCAAGAGTTTACAGATGCTCAGTGTGCGGAGATTATGGGTCGTCTGTATGCACGTGTTGGTTGGTTGCTTCCTCGCCGTTCCGCTCTCTTGAAAGTCGTATTGGGAGTAATTTGGAGAGTGCTTCCGGGGTTTCACGAGGCCATGCCGCTTAATGCGCTGGATGATGCCGAAGACAAGGTGCATTCAGTGTACCTGTCGGGGCTGATCTCGAAGAAACGGCGAGATAGCCTCATCGATATTCTGCATCAAATTTTTCAACAGACGACGATAATCACTTCTTATCAAAGGGTGGGGGACATTGCCGAAGATCTTGACACGCGCGAGCGCGAGAGGATGCGCACGAGAAGGGTCAGAAAGGCCGGAAAGACTCTAGACGGCCTTACTTTCGAATTCCTCAATCTATGCCCTGGATCCGAGGTTTTGCCATTGTAAACATTTTAATGGCGTTTTTGTTTACTGCTTTTATCAATGTAAGAATTTTCTGGAGTATGAATGGCAAGCTTTTCCATTTCCATGTGTTTATCTTATGCATTAAACCTTTTTGCTCATGCATGAATGGGTGCGCTCTGAATGCTTAACTGAATGCGAATCAAATGTTCTCCTAACTGTCGCTTTCTTCTCCTTGCTGTGTTGTTTGACATGTGATTTTAGCAAGTGCGGTCTGTAGATAGCGTATAGCTGTCAGTCTTAGGCTCTTTGTAGAGTGGCGATGGCTTAGAAACAGGGTTAGGATCCGTCACCTAAGACTTTTCAACTTTATGAGTCGTGAGGGTCTCATAAAGAATTTTCTCCCTACCGGTCAAGAGGATCCCATAGGTGTAATTTTTCATTAAGAATCGTGAGGATTCCTAAGTGTGTTTTCTCCTGAAAATCGTAAGGACCTTACAAGCGAATTTACTCCCTTACGAGCCGTGAGGGCCCGCAAGTGATGGATGAAGTTGTCTTTTATCCGTATTTCACGGAGTTAAGGGTTGCTCTGGATGCTTCCCACGGGTTCATTGTCATGTTTGGCGAGGACCAGGCTCCGCTTTGGATGTTTTCCAGGATACCGTAGTTTAAAGACATCGCGGTCGAGGTTAAGGACATCATAGTCCGTGAGTTTAAGGACTTCACAGTCCAATGTTAGTTTTAAGACATCACGGTCGAGGTTAAGGGCATCATAGTCCGTGGATTTAAGGACTCCACAGTCCGTCGTTAGTTTTAAGACATCATGGTCGAGGTTAAGGACATCATAGTCCATGAGTTTAAGGACCTCACAGTCCATGAAATGTGTGGTTGTCGGGACTCGTCACCTCTTTGAAGACGTTGAGGAATTACAACGACAAATATCAAAGGAGTGAAGAGATGTACCCTTGAACCAAGGTGAAATTAGTTTAAAATCATTACGATTGATTGTTAGTTTTGACATCACGGTCGAGATTAAGGACATCATAGTCCGTGGATTTAAGGACTCCACAGTCCGATGTTAGTTTTAAGACATCACGGTCGAGGTTAAGGACATCATAGTCCGTGGATTTAAGGACTCCACAGTCCAATGTTTGCTCTGGATGCTTCACACGGGTTCACACGGCTTTGTACCATGATTCTTACGTCATCGAGGTTCTCATCGGCCAATTCTTTAGCGAGCTTGGCTAATGCATCCGCTTTGCTATTTTCCGCACGCGGTATGCTTTCGAGGGTGTAGGAAGGAATTTGGATCAGCAGTTGCTGCACTCTCTCGCCGTACTTCACTAACTCAGGTTTGCACTTTGGTTGTCGCCATTTACTAGACTGACGACCAGCTGGGAGTTTCCATATATGAGGAGGTTTCCAATTCCTAAGTCGATGGCGATCTCGAGGCCTGTTATCAAAGCTTCATACTCGGCTTCATTGTTTGTCCTTGGTTCTGTTAAGGAGAAAGCAAAGCGCATTATCCCTCCTTGTGGAGTTACGAAAATGAGGCCTACCCCCGATTTGATTATAGGGGTGTTCTATTTGTGCTTCTTCATGGAAGACGCTCCATCAAAATAAAGTTCCCATCGGGTATCACCACCGTCGATCGCATCAAACGCATGTTCGTCTGGCAGTTCGCAATTTAAGGGAGAATCGGCCGGTATCGGATGTTCAGCGAGGAAGTCGGCGATGGCATGGCCTTTCACTGCCTTAAGAGGCTGATAAGTTATTGCAAACTCCATTAAGAGCAAAGCCCATTTAGCGAGTCGCCCTGTCAGTATGGCTTTGACATCAAATATTTGAGGGGATCCACCTTCGATATGAGACGGACTTCATGTGCCAACGCATAGTGCTTGAGCTTTGTTATCGTGAAGATCAGCGCCAGGCAGTGTTTTTCGATGGGAGAATAATTGCTTTCTACCCCCAGGAGAACTCGACTCAGGTAGTAGAGAGCTCTTTCTTTCCCTTGGTCGTTCTCTTATGCCCATAATACGCCTAAGGAACCTTCGAAGGCTGTTGTATAAAGAATAAGGGGCTTTCCCTTGACCGGAGCGGCCAGCACTGGCGGGTTCTACAGATACTGCTTGATTTCGTCCAGCGCGCTTTAGCATTTATGATCCCAGACGAACGGGGTCCCTTTCTTCATCAGGTGACTATAAGGACGGCACTTGCCAGAGAGATTGGCTATAAATCGCCGGATATACGCGAGCTTCCCTTGGAGGGACCGCGATTGTTTGAGAGTCCTTGGCGGAGGCATTTCCGTAATCGCCTGATCTTTGACGGATCTATCTCGATACCTCGGTGTCGGACGATGAATCCTAGGAATTTGCCTGAGGAAACTCCGAACGCGCATTTGAGAGGGTTCATCTTCAAGTTGTATTGCTGAAGACGTTGAAATACGATCTTCAGATGCTCGAGATGTTCCTTGTATGATTTTCTTTTCACCACGAGGTCATCGATATAGCATTCGACGATTTCATGTATGAGGTAATCGAAGATCTTCATCATGGCCCTCTGATAGGTGGCGCCGGCGTTCTTTAGACCGAAAGGCATCACCTTGTAGCAAAATATACCTAACGGGGTCCGGAAAGCGGTGTGCTTCTGGTCTTCGGGATGCATCTTTATCTGATTGTATCGTGACGATCCGTCCATGAAAGAGAAAACTTCGTGAGTGGACGTATTGTCTATCATCAGCTCGGTAACTAGCACTGGGAAGTCGTCTTTTGGGCAAGCTTTGTTGAGATCCCGAAAGTCTACACAGATGCGCACCGTCCTATTCTTCTTCATTACTGGGACGATGTTGGCGATCCAGTCAGGATACTGAACTTCTTGGATGAAGCCAGAGTCGATCAGCTTCTTGACCTCGGCGTTGATGCTCATCTCAAGCTCGAGCCGCATTCTTCTCGGTGCTTGTTTGACTGGCTTGACGTACGGGGATATTGTCAATTTGTGGACAGCAATCTCTGGATCTAATCCTGGCATTTCGGAATAGTTCCATGTGAAGCAATCTCTATGCTGCATAAGCACGTCTTTTAGCGCAGCCACCCTTTCTTCAGATAGCAGCTCACTGACGAATGTCGGTCGCGGGTCACTTGCCGTCCCCAAATCAATTTTCTTGAGGTCATCTGCGGTGGTGTGTATTCCATCTTCCAGCTCTTTTGGCGCTGGTGGAAACTCTGAGATGACCTCGTCATCATTATTTTCGAAGCACCAGGGGAGGTCATCCCTATCCTCAGGCTCTTCTTTTGATAATGTTATCATATGACAAGTACGAGCTCTCTTCCAAGACCGATGTGGATCTGGGTCTATTCTCGTGGATTTGGGTTCTGTTTCCCCAATCAGAACAAAACTCTGTTTGAATTTCAAAATTCAAAAATTGAAGCAACGCTTCAGATTCCTTGCACTACGTGCAGCGCCCCACGTGTCAAAAGTAGACACGTCAGCGCAAGGAGCGCTGCGCCCAAAGCAACGCACCCCCAATCAGAGCAAGGCTCTGTTTTAAAATTCAAATTTTAAAGGAAGTAACGCTTCAGATAACTTGCGCCCTGCGCTGCGTGCCACGTGTCAAAAGCAAACAATCAGAGCAAGGCTCTGTTTTAAAATTCAAATTTTAAAGGAAGCAGCGCTTCAGATAACTTACGCTCTGCGCCACATATCAAACAGTGGTGCGCTAGCGCAGTTGCGCTGCGCTGCGCTCTGCGCTGCGCGCTAGCGTGTCAAGCGCAGGCGCGCTAGCGCCAATTGCGCCAGCACTGGAATTTGAATAATAAATTATTAATTAATCATAATTAAAATTCTAGAAACATCTTTCCAATCTTATTAAAATAAGAAAATCATCTTCTGTAAAACAGAGGCCTTAGGATCAAAGATTCAACGGTGGGGAAATATCCCCATATCAATCAGAGAAAGATCTCTGTAACTAACTTAACAAACCAACTGACCCTATATAAAGGCCCCTAGACTCCAAGTCTCACATAGATATAGACATACAGAAAAGAGAGAACCCTCTGAAAAATTTGAAAGGCAAGCCTTTGAAGAAAGAAGATCATCTTCTTCATCTCTGAAGGTAAAATAATTTGATGCTTGAAGAACAGAGATGAAAACACCTCATTAAAAAGAAGAATTTCTTCTAAAAAGATCAAAGATCTAAGAACAAGATCAAGATTTTCAATATAAAAAAGAAAAAGATCAAAAAAGATCCAATCATAAAAGATTAAAGAAGTAATTTACTTCATTCTTAGATCTTTTGATCAATATAAAGGCACAACCTTTTGATGAACCATTGGTTCTTGAATCTTGTGGTAGAATCTCTTTTGAGAACAAGAAAAACTTGTTTCTTTGATCTGAATTGGATCAAGATGCCCTCTGCGCTATTGGACAGTGCCTTGCACTTTTGAAATGCGTCTTTGCGCTCCTTGGACTGGCGCAACTCACTAGAGCGTGCCACGTGTCAACCACAGAATGATCCGCGCCTTGCGCTTCTAAAAATAGCGCACCGCGCTCTTGAATTGGCGCACAGCACCAGGGCGCGCCACGTGTCAGCAGCGTACTGGCGCAGCGCAGTGTGCTAACAGACTTGCGCTTAGCAGAGCGCGACACGTGTCACCTCCACATGCGCTAGCGCCTTGCTCTCTTTAATTGGCGCAAAGCGCCTGACAAGCCACGTGGCGCACTATCCGACCATTATAAATGCTGTGCATTATTCAAAAGGGCAGAGCCCAAGTAAAGGCTTAACAGGCCCAATATAAATGCTATGCATTTAATTACAGAGCCCAATGCTATGCATTGTAAAAGGGCAGAGCCCAAGTAAAAGCCTAATAGGCAGAACATGAATAAAATGTTGAATATTTTCAACTGGACTTAGCCCAATTCTGGCCATAAGTCCTCAATTTAAATTGAACCGAGCACAACTGCTCTTCCAGTCAATTTACACCCGGTTCGAGGGTACATCTCTTTACTCCTCTGATATCTGTCGTTGTAATTCCTCAATGTCGTCAGGGAGGTAACGGGTCCCGACAACCACACACTGCTACGGACTGTGGGGTCCTTAAACTCATGGACTATGATGTCCTTAACCTCGACCGTGATGTCTTAAAACTAATACCGGACTATGATGTCCTTAACCTCGACCGTGATGTCTTAAAACTAATACCGGGCTATGATGTCCTTAACCTTGACCGTGATGTCTTAAAACTAACATCGGACTGTGAGGTCCTTAAGCTCATGGACTATGATGTCCTTAACCTTGACCGTGATGTCTTAAAACTAACACCGGACTGTGAGGTCCCTAAACTCACGGACTATGATGTCCCTAACCTTGACCGCAACGTCTTAAAACTAACATTGGACCGCAATGTCCTTAAACTACCTATCGACCACAACGTCACTAAACTAAACAATAGAGCCCCTAGTTTCTCTCTTGTCGGATCTAAACGATCCCGTTAAGTCGATCTTAGTCTAAAATCAGACTAACGCATCCTTAACGAACGTTTAAGTCGATCTTAGCCTCAAATAAGGCTAACGTATCCTTAAACACCCCCCCAAACCAAATCTAAGAAAGATACGGATTTGGACTAATCCACGTCCTACTGGCGACAACACAAATTAGTCTCCGTATACAATCCACGGGCAACCGAACACAAAAACAAACACCCACGACACGAAGTGACCATATGGAGAAGGAGAAAGTTGTTACCGCGATGCAGTAGCGTAATTAACTGTTGGGGCTTGCGCCTGCAGGGAAGAGCGTCCCCATAATCAAAAACCCCTCAAGTGAGAGGGAATCTGACGAAGTCTGCTACATCGGCCGCATCCGTTTAAACCTTCGATACACGGTGCCATAAATCAACTTAGCATCCTCGGAGAGGTGGACGGATAACACCAATTAGCATCTGCCCCCAGATTCAGGAAAGACGTCCAGTCTTCCCGGCTTCCGGCGGTGAACAAATTCTGGCACGCCCGGTGAGACCTTTTCCTCTTTCCACTCCACACTTCGTGTGTCGTATTCGCGAACGAATCGCGGTTTGTTAATGGTTGCCCTTGGATTTCAAGTTACTAAAATTTGGTCTCTTGCTTGGCGCATAAAGCAAAACAGCAATGGCATTCACCTGCTCGAAGTGCTCCAATTGCAGCTATAACTCGCGTCCTGCCTCAACTGGGGGCATAACCTACGGGCCCCAAGCGGCCTCTTTGTTCACGATGCCCATGGTGCAGGTTACTCAAGCCACCACAGGGCTATTTTTCGGGACCATGCTCCCGCCAGCAAGCTTCACTGTTCCCGTGACCGTATCAGAAGCTCCTAAGAAGTCGATCTTCGATCGACTTACAGCTACTGCGGCCCCTCTTAACGGGTCGTTCAGTACCAGCGCCTCGGTCTTCTCCAGATTGGGCCAAAATTCCTGTGGGACCACAATGAAGCCTGCAATCCCAGAGAAGGTTATTCCGAAGAGGGTAACCAACCCTGTTCCTGAAGTCGTCAAGGCGGCTTCTCCTGCCAAGGGGTTGGTCTTTACAAGACCGACTGTCCCAACTCCCGCTCCTGCTACTCAAAGGACATCAGTCTTCAACAGGCTGACGCCAGCAACAGCCCCTCACCTGAACAGTGGGCAAGACAAAGCCATCCCCATCACTGAGCCAATTCCATCAGCGCGGCACGCTCGACGTCGCCACTGGCGCCGAGTGAGGAAGTCAGGAGGCAACTCCCTTTCTGGGCTAACTCCACCAGCCCCGACGGCGGAAATTAATACTGCTATTCCAATCGGGAACAGCTTTGAGCTGTTGAATAAAGTGCGTAGGAATTCTCCTACCGCTGAACTGAAAAGGTCCCCCCTCCACTACAGAAGGTTACGGAAGCAAAGCCAGAACGGTCCCCGCAACGGCTGTCCTCCAAGATCTACAAAGTCTGGCGGCAGGCCCGAGACTCGGTGATCGATCCAAATTTCTCCCGCCTGCATAAGAAGCTGAAGGTCCAACAGGAAGTGAGCCATCCTGCCAAGCCACGAAAAGCTGTCTGGGTGCCCACTACGACGGCTCCCTCAACTTCGACCGCTCATAAGAAGAGAAGGCCGGAGAAGATCCCCGTGCCTGCGGCAAAAGTTAAAGGCACTGAACCCAAATGCCCTAGGTCTGGGGGCATGATGGTCCATACCGTTTACATGGCGTCTGGGAAGGAGGATAGTCGCGCTTCAATGGGCCACTGACCACTCACCCGATCCATCACAAGAGCCTAGGAACAGCAGCAACAGAAGCTCCAGGAGATGCTGACTGCGATGGCCGCACTCACCGGACCAAAAGAAAGCCCGGAGGTGTCATTGGAACAACGTCGCGAACACGAGACCAATGCTGAATTCCTTCATAGAATGCTTGAAAAGAAGGATAAAGAGGCTACGGAACAAGCGGCCAAGATAAAGCAGATGGCTCTTCTGTTTCAAGACATGGTCGGGATGATGATACAACCGGATCCCCCAGCCGAAGATCCTCCAATTATCCTTGAAGATGATAGAGGAGAAACGTCAAATCCACCTCCGTCTCTTTCAACAGCCAAAGAGGAAACAATTTCCAAAGCTGCCCTGGATGGCTACATTGCTCAGCAAATACGAGTTCATCAGGCAACTGAGGCAGCTGGCCAAGTCGACAAAACAGGGCGACCATATCCGAGCTGGTATGATCAGATAAAGTACCCGCCGGGCTACACGATCCCGAAATTCCATGTCTACAAGGGGACATGCAATCCCCATCAACATGTCGTCCAGTTCAGGGCTCTTTGTATCAACACCGGCGGCGATGATAAGCTCTTGCTTCGCCAATTCATCGGCAGCTTATCGGAGACGGCGTTTGAGTGGTACTCCGAGCTTCCAAACGACTCCGTCAAAACTTTCGCAAAGATAGAGTTGCTATTCACCCAGCGATTTGCGAGTGCCAGCGAACGCACCCCGATAACAGCTTTGATCAATGCAGGAGTGATGTCGGGCGAAACTTGGGTTCAATATGCAATCCGATGGCGGAACTTGTGGTCGAAGTGGGAACAACGCATCGAGAAAGCACCAGCGGTGGGCATGTTCGTGGGCACTCTAGATTCTCATGCAACTATTTCACAGTTCATGATGTTCTTTAAATCGACCACGTTCCAGGCTTTAATTGATAAGCTAGCCCAGATGGATCAAATGGGTCACAGACCGTCTCTCCCGAAGCCGAAACCTCGGAACGACAAGGGTAAAGGGAAGGCGACCTTCGTTGCGAACACCCAACAGCAGCCCAGTGTCCCAAAGTTAGCAGATCAACTGGAAGAGAGAGGACGCTATTACAATGAGAAAATGAAGCGTCCTTACTCATTCCCGCGGGACAAGACGAAGAGGTTGTTCGAGCTGGCTATGCGCGACAGGCTTATCAGTTTGCCAAATCCCAGGCGATCGCCGCAACCCAGCGAAGTGAATGATCCTAATTACTGCCCTTACCACCAAACAGTAAGTCACCCGATCGAGGATTGCTTCATCTTTAAAGGATGGATCGAAGATCAATACCTACAAGGCAAGTTTGCGCTGTCCGAGAAGTGGAAGATAAACCCACCATAACTGCACACTCCAAAGAAGACGGACACACCGGGGGCAACTTGTTCTTTTGTTGAAGAATCTCCATGGGAGGTCGTGCTTTCAGCCAAAACCAAAAGGATGCTGAATGATCTCCAGACATGCCCGGTGATCAGGTGGAAGAACCCGCTAAAACCCCAGATCATCGAAGAGATACTGAAGCCGCGCCCAACTCCAAAGATTGGTGGTGATAGCCCGAGCACTCACACCCAGCCCTCAAAATCTTCAAAGAAGAAGAAGAAGAGATCCAAAAAGCCTGTGAAGCCTGGTGACAAGCGTACGGACCTGCAAAAATAGATCGACGCGCTGGAGGAGTATAATCAGAAAGCGTGGACTCCCATCACGCTCCAAGAGTTCCTCAGCTATGTCTTTCAGAAGGAAGATGATGGAGAAAGCTCGTCGGATGAATCTGAGGGATACGTAGCAAGTTGTCATATGATCTCTCACTCGTTTACAGATGATGAAAAAACTCCTTGCATTAAGAAACTGAGGGCAGACCCTGAACCAGAACTTCTGGGGCCATCAGATGAGATGATCGACGCATTCCTAGACGAAGCTCTCCTGAAAAGTAAAGCTGATCGGGAGTGCGAGATGGCCATATTTGAAAGAGCCAAATGCCAGCGACTAGATGAAAAAGTCCAGACACTCCCGCCCAATCAAAAGACATCCGTTGCGGATAAAAACAAATTCAAGACGAGGAAAAGGTTTGCTAAAGCCATATCAATGGGAATGAAGCTACCACCCTCCAGAGGAAACTCTCCCGATGAAGCAAAGATGCATCCTAGCTACTGCTCATATCATCGAAAGATTTCGCACCCCACCGAGGAGTGCAATGCTTTTAAAAGATGGTGGCAGGGATATGTTGCTCACCGGCAAAATTTTAAGCGGATGAAATGCAAAACTCGGCGAGAGCAAAGAAGTGCGACTGAGGAGTATAAAAGAGACACCGATAACTGTCGCATGGTCAACACCGGGGGATCGCAAATTCTCATTTTCGGAAGCGACTCTGACGAGGAAATAGCTCTTAGCCTCCTCTTTAAAGAATCCGCATCGGGGAAGGAGGAAGAACCGAAGGCCTGTGAAAACATCCAGTTGCGCAATCGCACACTCCCGGAAAAGAATCATTTCCATGAGTAAAAAAGATAAGGGAAAAGAAAAGGTCTCCGAGGACATCACCCTGGACGATCAAGTTATGAAAGAACTGACCGCCAAGGACCCGCCAAAGATGAGTAAGGTAGACTATAACGTTCTGGCGCACTTAAGGAAGTTACTCTCGCAGCTCAGTATTCTCGACGCCCTTTTACTATCCAAAGAAGCGAGAGATTCACTGATCAAGGCGCTACAAGAACCAGAGCAATTCCAACTTTTTCTCGCCGAAGAAAAGATGAAGGACGAGCTGGAGGAAGTACACACAGCCGATATCACCTTCGGTGGCGAAGACCTCCTCCTTGGGACATGCGAGCACAACCGTCCCCTCTATGTCTCAGGGTACTGCCATGATATAAAGATAGGCAAGATCCTGGTCGACAATGGGTCTTTCGTCAATCTCCTCAACGTGCGAGTGTTGAAGGAAATATGCATGAGCGTCCAGCATCTCGCTCGTGATAAAATCACCATCTCTGGTTTTGACTCCCAGTCATCACGGACTCTCGGGTCTGTGATATTGACATTAGGATTTGGGCTGCTTGTTACGGATGTTAAATTTCATGTCATTGATCCAAGACATGCTACAACGCTTTGCTCGGCCAACCTTGGTTACACGAGTACAACATCATCCCTTCTACACAACATCAGTGTATGAAATACTTTAAGGATGGTCTCGAGTATACCGTAACAAGAGAGCTGAATCCATTCTCCGTGAACGAAGTCCGCAAGTATGAAGATGCAAAATACTTCTTGTCAGATTTCGAAGACACGGAAAGATGTCATAAACCGGAGAACAAAGCTATCACCACCATTCCCGTCTTCGGGAGTGATACTAAGGAAGAAAAAGAGATGGTTTATTCAGGCCCACCCCAGTATAACAAGCCGGGACCGTCCGATCCTATGTTGATCTTTGGCAGTGACTCGGAAGATGAGGTCCATGCTATATTCTCCGCTTGGCCTTCAGTACAAACATTCGCCAATGAAGAACAAACTTTGCAAGTTGCCATGGTTCCGCCCAAACATCATAAAGAACTAGACGCGCTTGAGACCTACAGTGTGGAAGAGCTGCAAACATTCTATGTCCCTCCCAGGTGAGAAGGCGAAAAGGCGATCCTATTCTACCTCTCCGGGGAAACTAAAGTGGAGAAAGAAACCTGGCACGGCGCAGATTCTACACTTGACAGGCTCCGGCCCATTCGTCTGCCTAGATATTACACGGAAGGCTTGAAAAGACTATTGAAGCGCCAAGGGATACCCTTCAAACAGACCGCTCGAAAAGTTAAGTTCTATGACAGGGTCTGGAACGTTCCCGGAACCCAACGCAAGTTGCCCAACGGGAGAATAGAAGCAATCGGGCTTGGATATGTTCGGTCCAAGAAACGAGAGCTACTCCGCGACTGCTATGTTGTACATGACTTTGATGAAGAAGGAAAAGCTCAATGGGAGAGTGCTAATCCTGAACCAGAAAAAGTCCCCGACGCAAAAATGCCCAGTCCGTCGTTCGAAGAACAAATGGACAAGCTTATAAGGGAAGCTGGTCAAAAAGTTCGAGACTACCATAACCGCGAAATAGCCATCTACGAGAAAGACAGGACGCAACGCCTTCTCCAACAGGCTGTGAAAGATGAAAATGTCGCTCCCTGTCAACCCGTTGTGCCAAAAACCCGACGCAGAGACCGAAACAATTCAAAGAGCGGAAAATGTATTCGACAGCGACAAAGCGGGACCAAGAAGCCACGCGATCAAGAACCGAGCGGTCCGGATTTGTCCCTTATGAAGAAGATGAGTCGAGCATACTCTTTTCCTCAAGACAAGATAAAGAAGATACTTGACCTCGCTATAAGACATCAAATGATTACATTGCCGGAGTCTAAACACCCCGAGCAAGCGGGCGAAGTCTCTCACCCAGACTATTGCTCTTATCACCGAGCAATAGGACACCCTCTCGAAGACTGCTTCACTTTCAAGAACTGGGTCGAAGATCAATATCAGCTCGGCAAGTTCGCTCTATCCGACAGTTGGAGGGTAACACCGCCGCAGAAGCATGAACCCAAAGCTACGAGAGTAGAACCAGATACACATCGGTCCTCAAAGCGAACTCGTACTTGTCATATGATAACATCATCAAAAGAAGAACCTGAGAATATGCATGACCTTATCTGGTGCTTCGAAAACAATGATGACGAGGTGATCTCAGAGTTTCCACCGGCGCCAAAAGAGCTGGAAGATGGAATACACGCTACTGCAGATAACCTCAAGAAGATTGATTTGGGAACGACAAGCGACCCGCGACCTACATTCGTCAGTGAGCTGCTATCTGAAGAAACGGTGGCTGCGTTAAAAGACGTGCTAATGCAGCATAGAGATTGCTTCGCATGGAACTATTCCGAGATGCCAGGACTAGATCCGGAGATTGCTGTCCATAAACTGGCAGTATCCCCGGACATCATGCCAATCAAACAAGCACCGAGAAGAATGCGGCTCGAGCTTGAGATGAGCATTAACGCCGAGGTCAAGAAGTTGATCGACTCTGGTTTCATCCAGGAAGTTTAGTATCCTGACTGGATCGCCAACATCGTCCCGGTGATGAAGAAAAATGGGACAGTGCGCATCTGCGTAGACTTTCGGGATCTCAATAAAGCTTGCCTAAAGGATGACTTCCCAGTACCGGTCACCGAGCTGATGATAGACAATACGTCCACTCATGAAGTCTTCTCTTTCATGGACGGATCGTCGGGATATAATCAGATAAAGATGCATCCCGAAGACCGGAAGCATACTACTTTCCGGACCCCTTTGGGTATATTTTGCTACAAAGTGATGCCTTTCGGTCTGAAGAACGCAGGCGCCACCTATCAGAGGGCTATGACGAAGATTTTCGATGACCTCATACATGAAATCGTCGAATGCTATATCGACGACCTCGTGGTGAAATGAAAATCATACGAGGAACATTTAAAACATCTGAGAATCGTATTTCAACGCCTCCGGCAATACAACTTGAAGACGAACCCCCTCAAATGTGCGTTCGGTGTTTCCTCAGGCAAATTCCTAGGATTTATCATCCGAC
The DNA here is from genome assembly GCA_030015575.1 of Agapanthus africanus. Lineage (NCBI taxonomy): Eukaryota > Viridiplantae > Streptophyta > Magnoliopsida > Asparagales > Amaryllidaceae > Agapanthus > Agapanthus africanus. The sequence goes on from CM057341.1 coordinate 138,560,075, forward strand.
ACCGAGGCATCGAAATAGATCCGTCAAAAATCATGGCAATTATGGAGATGCCCCCACCGAGGACTCTCAAGCAATTGCCGTCTCCCCAAGGGAAGCTCGCGTATGTCTGGCGATTCATAGCCAATCTCTCATGCAAGTGCCGTCCTTACAGTCACTTAATGAAGAAGGGAACCTCGTTCATCTGGGATCACAAATGCCAAAGCGCGTTGGACGAAATCAAGCAATACCTGCAGAATCCGCCAGTACTGGCCGTTGGTCAAGGGAAAACCTCTCATTCTGTATATAACCGAACTTAAAAGTTCCTTAGGCGCATTATGGGCACAGGAGAACGACCAAGGGAAGGAGAGAGCGCTCTACTATTTGAGTTGAGTTCTGCTGGGGGCAGAAAGCAATTATTCTCCCATCGAAAAACACTGCCTGGCATTAATCTTCGCGATAACGAAGCTCAGGCACTATGCATTGGCGCATGACGTCCGTCTCATATCGAAGGTGGATCCTCTCAAATATTTGATGTCAAAGGCCATATTGACGGGGCGGCTCGCTAAATGGGTCTTGCTCTTAATGGAATTCTCAATAACGTATCAGCCTCTTAAGGCAGTGAAGGGACATGCCATCGCCGATTTCCTCGCTGAACATCCGATACCGGCCGATTCTCCCTTGAATTGCGAACTTCCAGACGAATATGTGTTTGACACGATCGACGGAAGTGGTACCCGGTGGGAACTCTATTTTGATGGAGCGTCTTCCATGAAGAAGCGCAAACAGAACACGCCAATAATCAAATCAGGGGTAGGCCTCATCTTCGTGACTCCACAAGGAGGGATAATGCACTTTGCTTTTTCCTTAACAGAGCCGAGGATGAACAATGAAGCCAAATACGAAGCTTTGATAGCAGGCCTTGAGATCGCCGTCGACATGGGAATTGAGAAACTCCTCATATACGAAGACTCCCAACTGGTTGTCAGTCAAGTAAACGGCGACTACCAGACGTGCAAGCCAGAGCTGGTGAAGTACGGCGAGAAAGTGCAGCAGCTGCTGACCTGAATTCCTTCCTATACCCTCGAAAGCATACCGCGTGCGGAAAATAGCAAAGTGGATGCATTAACCAAGCTTGCTAAAGAATTGGATGATGAGAACCTCGATGACGTCAGAATCGTGGTACAAAGCCGTCGGGTTCTTGCTCCGGCAGAAATATCTCCGGGATCATCCGAGGAAAAGGAAGTGACTGAGCAGACGACCCTGCAAATAAATGAGCAAGAAAAGGCTGAGGATTGGAGAGAAGTCTTTATAGACTACTTCAAATCCCGTCGAACGCCTGAAGATATGTCCTCAAAACATCAGCTCATGAAACGAGCCCTATCTTTCGCCTTCGTCAATAATACTCTGTACAAAAGGTCATTTGATTCTCTGTGGTTGAGATGCCTGAGACCTGAAGAGGCGAAGAGAGTCGTTCAGGAAGTTCATGACGGACTCTGCAGTATCTCACCAAGCAGGCCCGAAGATGAAGTTGAAGGTTAAAAGGATGGGTTATTATTGGCCCACGATGATCCAGGACTGCCTCGAGTATGCGAAGCAATGCCACTTATGCCAGATCCATGGGGACTTTATCCATCAACATCCAAATCCACTACATCCAACAATGGCTAGCTGGCCATTCGAAATGCGAGGAACTGACATAATCGGCCCCATCGAACCAGCATCGTCCAGGGGACATCGATTCATTTTGGCGACGACCGACTACTTCTCCAAATGATCAGAAGCAGTACCGCCGAGGGAAGTGAAAACAGAGAATATCCTCCATTTCTTAAAGACGCACGTCATTTATCGGTTCGGAACTCCGAGACGGATCATCTCCGATAACGGGCCAGCCTACAGAAGCCATAAGATCAGCCGCTTCGCACAACAGCACAACATAGACTGGAGATACTCCTCAGTTTATAATCCCAGAGCTTACGGTCTAGCTGAGTTTTCAACAAAACCTTAATGAAGATCGTGAAGAAGACGGTGTCCCGAAATAAGAAGGGCTGGCATGAAAGACTGCAAGAAGCTCTCTCGGCATATCGAACTACGTTCAAGACGGCCACCAGCACAACGCCGTACGCGTTGGTATTCGGTACAGAAGTAGTACTCCCCCTCGAGATAGAATTACCTTCTCTACGAGTGGCAGTCCATTACGAGCTGACGGACGAAGAAAACGCTGACCTTCGGCTCGAGGAGCTTGATGCCCTCGATGAAACCCGACTCCTGGCGCAGCAATATCTGGAAGCTTATAAAGCAAAGATGACGCGCTCATATGAAAGATTGACTAGGCCGAGGACATTCCGCCAAGGCGAACTCGTACTAGTGGTCAAAAGACCTATGATACCCAATCGTGCCAAGCGGGGAAAATTCGAGCCGAACTATGAAGGCCCGTACATCATAGACAAGGTCTACCAGGGTGGAGCCTATCTACTCATGGACATGCATGGTGAAAGACCTTTCAGGCCAATAAACGGTCGCTTTCTAAATAAATACTACGCTTAACGAGTCACGGCCTAGGTCAATGATAGATGACGACGACTATGTCCGCTCGCTATCTTCCTAAGCCCAAACTCTATAAGTAGTGACCGGCTTACTTTACAGCGGACCGAAACGTCCTTAAACTAACGACGGAGCACTATGTCCTAAAACTAGCTGTTGACCGAGATGTCAATAAACTATGGTCGATTGTAGCATCCCAAAGCCGATAAAAAAAGAATAAAAATAAAAATAAAAACGGTATGTCCATAAGCAAAATGGGCACGGATGAAAACCCGAAAGGGCTCCGTGAGTAAAAACAGCAGGGCTACCGGCGAGTCTTGTGAAAACCCGAAAGGGCGCAACCTCGTTATATAAAAAAAAAGTGAAAAATAAAAATAAAAACGGTATGTCCATAAGCAAAATGGGCACGGATGAAAACCCGAAAGGGCTCCATGAGTAAAAACAGTAGGGCTACCGGCAAGTCTTGTGAAAACCCGAAAAGGCGCAACCTCGTTATAAAAAAAAGAGAAGAATAAAATAAAAAAACAGTATGTCCATAAGCAAAGTGGGCACGGATGAAAACCCGAAAGGGCTCCGTGAGTAAAACAGCAGGGCTACCGGCGAGTGTTTGTGAAAACCCGAAAGGGCGCAACCTCGTTAAAAGACACTTACAGGGTCCTCTCGACCTTGTGAGGAGAAACCACTTGCGTGAGATCCTTACGACTCACAAGGGAGCAATACACTTATGAATCCTCACGATTCCTAAGGAGAAATTACACTTGCAAGATCCTCACGACTCGTAAGGAGAACTCTCTTATGGGACCCTCACGGCTCATAAGATTTGAAAGTCTTAACTTACAGAGACCTGAACCTGTTCTTAAGCAACCTCCACAACCTCCGATACTGTCCTACAAGCGGCTCAATACTGACCCTTGTATACAATCCACGGGCGCGAATAAACATTTCCCTAACAAAGTCCCATCTGTGACTAGGGATATGTTTGCACAGTGAACAGCCCTTGTAAGTCCTCTCGACTTATAAGGAGAAATCCCTCTTGTAAGATCCTTACGACTTACGAGAAGCCATACACTTAGAAATCCTCATGATTCCTAAGGAAAAAACGCACCTACGAGATCCTCACGACTCGTAGGGAGAAATACCTTTATGAGACCCTTACGACTCATGAAGTCAAAAGCCTTAGTCGACAGGATCTTAACCCTGTTTACTAAGCCACCTTTGTCCGACATCGACAGAGGCAAATGATGATTCGCTCCTGGCAATATCCTAGTTGCAGTGGTGCTGATTCCGAAATCGGTGTTCAATCCCAAGCTTGCGGCAAAAAGCCAGCAAGCCACGCATGCATACAAAATAGCCGAAATGATGGGGCAACTTGCAGACAAAATCAGCAAGTAAAAATGTATACATGCGAAATGGCTGAAATGATTGGGCAACTCGCAACAAAAACCAGCGAGTAAAAATAAAACAAATAGCCGAAATGATTGGGCACCGCGAAAAATAGCCGAAATGATTAGGCAATCGCAACCTTCGCGATATAAAAGCTGAAATGATATAGCATCGCGGAAAGAAATAAAATGAAAACAAAAATGAAATTTACGCCCTACAGGTGATATTACATCGGTCCCTGTATACAATCCAAGGGCGCAAACAAAGAAGGAATCGAACTCCTCCTCCCCCAGGTTTCATCAGAAGAAGAAGCCAGATTTTGATGAGTCACAGATAGCCTGAAAATCATCTCAACAGTTGTCCCAGCATCAAACAAAGCGGAACAGTGGCAACTCCCAGTTCCATGACTCGACGGTATACAGATGACCGAGAGTCAAATTCCTACCCCGTGAAATGCGGATAAAGTTAACCCTTCCTGGCCACGTGGAACACGGATAACGTCACTTCTGACCCCGTGGAAAATGTCCAGAGCGGATCCTGGTCCTCGCAGAGCCCGGCAGTGAACCCGTGTGAAGCATCCAGAGCGGAGCCTAGTCCTCGCCGAACACGGTAGTGAACCCGTGGGAAGCATCTAGTGCAAATTCCTGATTACGTGGAACACGGATAACGTCACTTCTGACCCCGTGGAAAACGTCTAGAGCGGATCCTGGTCCTCGCAGAGCACGGCAGTGAACCCGTGTAAAGCATCCAGAGCGGATCCCGGTCCTTGCAGAGCATGGTAGTGAACCCGTGTAAAGCATCCAGAGCGGAGCCTAGTCCTCGCCGAATGCGGCAGTGAACTCGTGGGAAGCATCTAGTGCAAATTCCTGGTTACGTGGAACACGGATAACGTCACTTCTGACCCCGTGGAAAACATCCAGAGCGGATCCTGGTCCTCGCAGAGCACGACAGTGAACCCGTGTGAAGCATCCAGAGCGGAGCCTGGTCCTCGTCGAACACGGCAGTGAACCCATGGGAAGCATTCAGAGCAAACATCGGACTGTGGAGTCCTTAAATCCACGGACTATGATGTCCTTAACCTTTACCGTGATGTCTTAAAACTAGCAATCAACCAAAATGATTTTAAACCGATTTTACCTTGGTTCAAGGGTACATCTCTTCACTCCTTTGATATTTGTCATTGTAATTCCTCAATGTCTTCAAAGAGGTGACGGGTCCCAGTAACCACTCATTTCGCAGACTGTGAGGTCCTTAAACTCACGGACTATGATGTCCTTAACCTCGACCATGATGTCTTAAAATTAACACCGGACTGTGAGGTCCTTAAACTCACGGACTATGATGTCCTTAACCTCGACCATGATGTCTTAAAACTAACGGACTATGATGTCCTTAACCTCGACCGTGATGTCTTAAAACTAACAACGGACCGCGGAGTCCTTAAATCCACGGACTATGTGTTAGTTATATGTATGCCCTAGAGGCCATTACTGTACATACGATGTATATTGTAGTGCATGCTAGGACATATATAGGGAGGACTTTCTTGCTCGACATGATAGTATGCTATCTGGTTGTACTTTATCTTAACATGTACTCTGATTGTCTCTAAGTTACATGTTGATAAAGCCCTTAGGATGTGTACTCGACTACTGGGACTATGATGAGATCATACAAGTGGGGCCACGATAGTCGACGAGTAGATCCTATAACTGTTCCTAGTCAAGGGTGTATCGAGACAGGGCATCGATAGACCAGAGTAGACTAGCGTATACGCATCTTGACCCATATGATGGGCGATGGATGATCCCATATCCATCGGTGTTTGACATCAAGGATGGTGTACGGATGCTCAGTAGAGACTGGGTACACTGGACGGACTCGCCGAGAACTCCCAGATGGTATTATACCTCACGTCAGATGGCAGTTCTCCGGTGACACTGGTACAGAGTAGTCTGTTGACCCGAGATTGTCATAGAGTCTTGTGTCATTCCCACTGTGCTTTGATTTCCATCATACCACGTCCAAGAGGGCGTGCAAAAAGGTGGCTTTTGGGTACAGTCCCGAATCACATGGAGGCAATGAGCGATAGGAGGGGATTCGTCTCTCCCGGTATAGGGAGTTGATGTTGTGCTGTGTTCGATTGGCTATAACCGGAAATCCCTGGCCAGGGTTGCTGAGATTTACTGGTAAGTGTTATCAGTAGTTTCTCGAACTGTTATAGACCTCATATCGACACGACTTATCGAGCTACTGGGGTCTGACATTTACACCCCTAGGCGAGATATGCAACATATCAGACGACGAGACCGGACTGTACGGGAGTGTTACTGTTTGGATTCACAGGAGAATGTACAGGCTTGCTTGTTGATCTTCTGAGCGCTCAATACCTGGGTAGCTGTTACGTTTAGCTGACCGCTTGCAGCTTGTGGGTGTTTGATATGATCATCATCTACTGCCGGCGTATTGACGATTCTTTAGAGTCCTACACAGAGGTTTCTTGGCTCAGGAAAAACGGAGTAGGGGCACGTATGTGATATATGCGGGACCGAGGATAATGCGATATGAGATACCGTATTCTATTCTCGCGATATTTGATATCAGCCGGGTCATCGGATCAAGTGTTGATTCGATGAATCGGTACGGATAAATATTAGTCGGTTATATGCGATATAGCCGGATTGTCGGATCAAGTGTTGATTCGATAATTTAATGTATAATAATATATATGATATATTAAATTACATTAACTAATATTTTCTCACTAAAAGATTCTTTTTCTCACTCGGGTAATACATTGATATATATGCGATATATGTTAAATGTATTATTTTACTTTGTTACGATAAATATTATATATGTGATATATAATATTGTAACATGATATGATAACTAATGCAACATGTTTAGTGGAGTTTAAACATGATTAGGGTTTGGATTAGGGTTAACACTTCTAGTTGATTCTAGAAACTTTTCTTTTGTCATGATAAAGATATTTGTGTAGATTTTTATCTATGACTCATACTTAACCCAACCCAAACCCTAGTCCTTGGTTAATTCTCTACAATGGTTTAGTCAACCATGGTTGCATTATTCATCATATTATTCTTTTCATTATTCATCACAAAAGGATGCTTATCATATTGTTCATCTTCTTCCTTCTTCTTTCTTCCATGAAAAAGCTTACTAGCTTTTTCCAAGTGATGAATAAATATGAGAAAAAGATAAATAAAGAGAGCAAAAATCCTACTTCATCATCCTCATCTTCTCTTGCCCTTTAGATGAGAGTGTTCACTCAATTTTAGTGAGAGTTAGCTTGTGTTAATGAAATTTCAAGGTAGATCATCTTTGTATCGAAGATCGGAAGCAAGACTGCACCTTTCTCTTCGTGAAGCCTCTCGAGACTCCAGAGCACGATGATCGCAGCGAAAGGACCTCAACACGGAGCATATGAAGTGAAGGACCGGATCTACAAAGGTTGTAATCCCTCTCACTTAGTGTTAAAGTGTTTAGCATATTAGTTTTCGCCTAAACTCTAGATTAAAGATCCGTATTCGGGTTGTTCGGTACGGCTAATTTTTTAATCGGGCATGGTTGATGCCTCATAGACCCTTGTGCGCATGCATATCAACCCTACAGTGGTATCAGAGCCAAGCTAGAACTTTAGGAGAAGTCTAGACGAAGTTTAAAGTCCGATCGAACGCCGAAACCCCGACATGGAACCCTCCATGTACATTTTTCAAAAATGTGTTTTTTTCTGAATTAAAAATTCTCAGAAAATTAATCAGGAAAAACTAAGAATTACTGTGAAGTACGGACGTCTAACTCAAAAATTTGACCGCGGAACCGCGGCTAAACCATGGGTTCTGCGGCGGTTCCGCGGTCAAAATTTGGACATAGTCCCTGAAATTTCATGTAATTATTGTTAGGCCCTTTTTTGTTATTTTTTTCTGTGAATATTTTAATTCCACTCAAGTGTTGAGTTTTTAAGGGTTGTATTGGGGAATCGTTGATTCGATCGGATGATTTAACTTTGTTTAGTTTGTCCGGATAATTTTAGAAACTGTTAAAAAGTTCGGGCGGATATCGATAACTCACTTTTTCCCCTGTCGGAAAATTTTTCAAAAGTTGGATTTTTCCTCGTGTTTAAGAACGTTCTAAGTCGTGCAAGTAACGCGGTGGACCCTTTAGAAGACAACAAACCTTAACTCGATTATATGACCATCTTGAACTGCTTCTGAACCTTAGGGTTTGTGGCAGTACGGCGTGCCACATGTGAGGCGTTGGCTTGACCCTTCTACGGCTGGACCATTGGTACTGTGGCATGTGATGGATGTTTTTAAATTGATTTCAAGTGTTGAGATACATTGGGAAAATCTTGGGTGTTTGATTATTCGATCGGAAAGTTTAACTTTGTCTATTTATCTGGAATGTGATACAATATTTGGAATCCACAGGTAGTTATGAGATAACTAATTTGAATGTTATAAACATAGCAGTTTGGTCTCGATGATCGGTTTCCACGGAATTTTGATGTGATCAAAAGTCTGTCGCAATCACGTAGCGTACGCGGAAACTCGCCGGGTAAACTTAACAGACAGCCACGCCCCATAGCCCCGACCAAGTGACTGTAGGAGAACCCCGTCGCCAAAAGCATCCGTTAGGGTGCTCACGGTGACGGTGTTCCGCCTTAGTGTACTTCGTCGACGGCATCGGGGGTGCGGCCGTCTACTAAGGTTTGCGACGAGCATTCGATCAGGATGTCGGGAATCTTGTTGAATTGCCCGACTTGATATTGAAAAGAGTTTTCGATAATGAGACTAAAATGTGGGCTTATAATTGTTAGGCATGCGATGTCTAAGGAATTCATTTGGTTAGGCATGTGATGTCTAAAGAGGTTGCGGATTCCAACTGTTGTAGTTTTACACTTTCTTTTCTGTGACCGTAAGCGTAGTATGTGCTGTATCGCCAGCTTCGTTGCTATAGATCAACGACAATCGGGATACGCATACTTACTTACGTTGATGATATGAGATATTATGTGTTGCTGTGATATGTTATATTGGATCGTCGCATTTGAATAGCCGGGGTTTTATGTGAGATGAGAGTTTTTCTTTTTCATTTATGTAAAATTCATTTGTATGTAATATTCTTTTATTGGGGCACTTCCAGGTTGCGGAAGATATCACCGTTGTATATTATTTACTTTTCCACATTAGGTAGACCCAAGGAGGGGAGCACAAGTAACCGGGTTCTAGGGTCCAGTGGGAGACCATCTCGAGGAGTCGAGACCGGGTCTCCTAACCCTAGAATTGGCAGTGTTGCTTGCCGCTCTCGTAGGGGTTTAGGGATGTGGGTTTGGCTATTCATCGCGACCGTGGAATCCGTGTTTTATACAGGCTCGTATTGAAAACACGGACGTCCTAGTATATCCAATATTTCATATATGTTCTTCTGCTGCACTGTTCTGTGATGAGATCATATTACTGCCTGAGACGAATGTTTATATTTTATATATATGAGATATATGTTATATTGCAGATTTCGTTTCAAAAGAGATGCTTGTGAAGCATAATAAAATGGGACTTCATTAATGAGATTAATGAAATAAAAGAAACCTAAGATGTTGTAGAAACTTGTTTAATAAAAAATGGTAGCTCTAGTTCTTGCTTTGCATAGCGGTGTTCCTTGTAGAACATCCAGCACCTTATTCGATAAGGAAAGGACCGAGATCCCTTCACCGGGAGTGACTCCTTTAGCAATAACTGGCAGATGCTACAAACTCGGTTTGTCTTTTGATTGCTTCTATAGTTCTTGCTTTGCATAGTGATATTTATGAAATATCCCGCACCTTATTCGTTGAGGAAAGGGCCGACGATCCCTTCACCGGGAGTGACCCCTTTAGCAAAACTAGAAAACCCTAAAAAACACTCCATTTAAAATCACTCGATTCTACGACGATATCAAGTTCATTACGCTCAAGGTTTTCTGAAAAACCTGCGTAGCCCTCCGTCATTTCAGATAGATATTATTTAGTATTCGTGCTATGTTTGTTGACTTAGTTAAGGCATAGTGTACGGTAGGTAAGTAATATTTATTTGCTAAAATATGAGATATGATTGGATTAGGGTATTCGTACGGCCTTGTTGACTCAGTTAAGGGTCGTACGGGTGGGTTTAATTCAATCGGGAAATGTACGGGTTGAACTTAACTTACGATTTATGGTTTGTTGACTTAGTTAAGGTCATAGATCGCTAGGGGCAAAATATTATTGGGAATTTCAAGTGTTGAAATTTGCAATGAGATTGCATACCTTCTATGAGATAGTTGGATCCCGATACCCGCTGCGAGTAAGAGTTACTCCTGGGAGAGTTTTATACATTACAATTTGTCGATCAAGTATGTGTCTAGAAAGGTGTTAACGGGGTTACGCCTCTGGGAAAATGAGGTTTACTTTAATTAGGTTCGTGCGAAAGCACGGGGGACCTCCCTCAAAGTACCGACACTGGCCTGGCTGAAAGATTGGCGAACTTGTAGCGTGTAATTAATCCCGGCTAGTCTTTCCTTTTAGGGTTTGAAGGAAGATTTGATTAAAACAGTGGGAGACATCCTGATTAGATATATTAGATAACCAATCTAATCTTGTAAAAGCATACGCTGAGTGTTTTCTTCTCTCTCTCTCCAGATAGCGACCATATCACGCCTTAATCAAGATAATAAAATGGATATATTGACCGAACCCGCTTGTTATACTGAGCTGGGGAACGTTGGTCCCGCTCCAACTTATAATTGTTATAAGACACAGCAGGAAATTGGGGAATACCAGATTTCCCGTGCCGCCCAAACGAAGAAAGTGCATGTTGATGCATCATCTTCGGGTGTGTTCATTACAGAGAACTGTTTCTCAGTATCCTTTACGTCTTGGGTATGTGATACCGGATCAGGATCCCGCATATGTAATATATTACATGGGCTACAGAAAGGTAAAGAACTGAGAATGGGTGATAAGTTTCATGAGACAGAAAACGGTGCAAATGTTGCAGCCAAGTCTGTTGGTCACTATCACCCTGTATTACTAGAATACATTGATTCTGAACGAATGTTATTAGATACCGAACCTGATATACAAAATCATATCAGTCTCTTTATTAGTAAAGAAGGATATAATTTTGTATTGTTGGATAATATTTTGAACATTTCCTATATCAAGAGTTGATCGGTTCAGGCACGTTATCTAAAAGTATTGACGTTCTAAATCAAACTACAGTTCTTAGTATACAGAACACACACAAGAGGAAGAGTTCAGAAATGAACGAATCCTTCTTGAGGCATTGTAGACTAGGTCATATCAATGCGACCCGACTAGCTGAAGTTCCATACAGATGCATATTTAAATCTGTTTGAATTTACATCTTGTGAAACTTGCCGGTCATGTCACAAGGATACGATGACCACAGCTCTGTTTATTGGAAACAGAGAAAGAGTTAGTGAACTCTTGGGATTGATACATGCTGATGTATGAAGGTCCCCTATCTACACAGGCCAAGACCGGTTCTTTGTACTTCATTACATTCTCTGATAATCTCTCAAGATTCAGAAATATGTTCCTGTTGAAACACAAGTCCGAACCTTTTGAGATATTCACAGAATGTAAGTTAGAAGTAGAGAACCAAAATACGGGTATAAGTATTATGTCCTTTGATGAGATCAAGGAGGAGAATACTTGAGCACGGAATTCCTGGACTATTCTAAAGGAGAATGAGATTCTCTCTCAGCATTACTCCTCCGTATACACCACAGCACGTAGGTGTATCGGGGCGGAGCAATAGCACCCTATGTGATATGGTGTGCTCTATGATGAGTACTACTGAGTTTCCTATTTCCTTTTGGGTGTAATGCGCTTGAGAAGATGCATACCTATTGAATAGGGTTCAAATCAAATCAGTTGCCTACCACTTCATATGTGATATGGAAAGGGAAGAGCCTATATCTTAAGTTTGTTAAGATTTGGTGTTGTCCGGACTATGTCTAAAAGCAAAATCTGGACAAGCTCGAGACAAGGTCTGTTATGTAGAACTGGAAATGTTCCAGCTATACAAACTGCAGCTAATGATTTGGTATAACCAAAGGATTCAATAGTTTCCAACGAACCTTAGCCTCTCCGCCGATCTAGTAGGGTTCCTCACCCACCTAAGAGATACTTCGGTTTCTCTATGACAGTGGGAGCGAGGATTGCATCATGAGATGATGACCCAACTAGTTTCGAGCTGGCCATCAGGAGTGGGACTCTGTAAGAACGGCTGGATGCTTATCGATCTGAGATGGAATCTTCATACACCGACAAAGTATGGACTTTGGTTGCTTTATCTGAAGGGTTAAATCCCTATCAGGAGCAAGTATATCTTGAGAAGATTACTTGGTGTACATGGAAAAGTTGAGACTTTCAAAGCTATGCTTAAGTCCATCCAGATACTACTTGCCACGGCTAAATACCATGACTACGATATCTGGTGGTTGGGTGTCATGACTGCTTTCCTAAATGATGTTTTAGAAAAGAGCGTCTATAAGTACACAGCCAGAGGGCTTCGTAGACAGTGGGAGCAGCGGAAACGTGTGCAAGATGTTTTATATGATAAAACAGGCATCGCGGAGTTGGAACATCTGTTTTGGTGTGGTAGTCAAAGAGTTTGACTTCATCAAAATGGTAAATGAACCTTGTATATACAAAAAGGTAGTAGGGAGTATGCTGGTGATCCTCGTAGAGTACATGGATGACATACTCTTGATAGGGAAGGAGTTTCCTATGCTACGCTCGGTCAATCTCCGCTTATCACAAAGATTCTCCATATAGGATCAAAGTGATACCTCCTAAATCCTGGGTTTTGGATCTATGAGATAGATCTAATTGGATGTTAGGATACTCACTAGTTGTAGTGAGATGGTATCAATCGATCCTGGGGAAAATCACTGGAAAGGTTTCAGGGTGATAAGGACGACTGAATGTCAGTCGCAGGCATTGTCTTTACCCTCAGTGGAGGGACGGTATGTTGGAAGAGTTCCAAGCTAGATACCGTGACAAACTAGACGATATAAAGGCAAGATACATCGTTACCAAGAATGCTACCAAAGAGGCAGTCTGGATATATAAGTTCATAAGATGAACTCCGTTCCTACCATTGTGTGACAATGGAGTTGTGGCTTATGCCAAGGAACCCCTGTCCCATCAGAAATCCAGATATAATTCTTAGGCAGTATCACCTGATCATGGAGATGGTTGATCTCCAGGAAGATCGAGGTTAGGAGAGCAGACGCAAAGGACAACAACGCGGATCCACTCACAAAGGTCTTTTTCCCAGTAGAGACTTTTATGGGATGGTTGAGTATGAGATACTTCAACCGCAGCTAATTGTTGGGTATGTGATACCACAACAGATGGCCCTAGTGCAAGTGGGAGATTGTTAGTTATATGTATGCCCTAGAAGCCATTACTGTACATACGATGTATATTGTAGTGGATGCTAGGACATATATAGGGAGGACTTTCTTGCTCGACATGATAGTATGCTATCTGGTTGTACTTTATCTTAACATGTACTCTGATTGTCTCTATGTTACATGTTGATAAAGCCCTTAGGATGTGTACTCGACTACTGGGACTATGACGAGATCATACAAGTGGGGCCACGGTAGTCGACGAGTACATCCTATAACTGTTCCTAGTCGAGGGTGTATCGAGACAGGGCATCGATACACCAGAGTAGACTAGCGTATACGCATCTTGACCCATATGATGGGCGATGGATGATCCCATATCCATCAGTGTTTGACATCAAGGATGGTGTATGGGTGCTCAGTGGAGACTGGGTACACTGGACGGACTCACCGAGAACTCCCAGATGGTATTATACCCCACGTCAGATGGCAGTTCTCCGGTGACACTGGTACAGAGTAGTCTGTTGACCCGAGATTGTCATAGAGTCTTGTGTGATTCCCACTGTGCTTTGATTTCCATCATACCACGTCCAAGAGGGTGTGCAAAAAGGTGGTTTTTGGGTACAGTCCCGAATCACATGGAGGCAATGAGCGATAGGAGGGGATTCGTCTCTCCCGGTATAGGGAGTTGATGTTGTGCTGTGTTCGATTGGCTATAACCGGAAATCCCTGGCCAGGGTTGCTGAGATTTACTGGTAAGTGTTATCAGTAGTTTCTCGAACTGTTATAGACCTCATATCGACACGACTTATCGAGCTACTGGGGTCTGAAGTTTACCACCCCTAGGCGAGTATGCAACATATCAGACGACGAGACCGGACTGTACGGGAGTGTTATTGTTTGGATTCACAGGAGAATGTACAGGCTTGCTTGTTGATCTTCTGAGCGCTCAATACCTGGGTAGCTGTTACGTTTAGCTGACCGCTTGCAGCTTGTGGGTGTTTGATATGATCATCACCTACTGCCGGCGTATTGACGATTCTTTAGAGTCCTACACAGAGGTTTCTTGGCTCAGGCAAAACGGAGTAGGGGCACGTATGTGATATGTGCGGGACCGAGGATAATGCGATATGAGATACCGTATTCTATTCTCGCGATATTTGATATCAGCCGGGTCATCGGATCAAGTGTTGATTCGATGAATCGGTACGGATAAATATTAGTCGGTTATATGCGATATAGCCGGATTGTCGGATCAAGTGTTGATTCGATAATTTAATGTATAATAATATATATGATATATTAAATTACATTAACTAATATTTGCTCACTAAAAGATTCTTTTTCTCACTCGTGTAATTCATTGATATATATGCGATATATGTTAAATGTATAATTTTATTTTGTTACGATAAATATTATATATGTGATATATAATATTGTAACATGATATGATAACTAATGCAACATGTTTAGTGGAGTTTAAACATGATTAGGGTTTGGACTAGGGTTAACACTTCTAGTTGATTCTAGAAGCTTTTCTTTTGTCATGATAAAGATATTTGTGTAGATTTTTATCTATGACTCATACTTAACCCAACCCAAACCCTAGCCCTTGGTTAATTCTCTACAATGGTTTAGTCAACAATGTTTGCATTATTCATCATATTATTCTTTTCATTATTCATCACAAAAGGATGCTTATCATATTGTTCATCTTCTTCCTTCTTCTTTCTTCCATGAAAAAGCTTACTAGCTTTTTCCATGTGATGAATAAATATGAGAAAAAGATAAATAAAGAGAGCAAAAATCCTACTTCATCATCCTCATCTTCTCTTGCCCTTTAGATGAGAGTGTTCACTCAATTTTAGTGAGAGTTAGCTTGTGTTAATGAAACTTCAAGGTAGATCATCTTTGTATCGAAGATCGGAAGCAAGACTGCACCTTTCTCTTCGTGAAGCCTCTCGAGACTCCAGAGCACGATGATCGCAGCGAAGGGACCTTAACACGGAGCATATGAAGTGAAGGACCGGATCTACAAAGGTTGTAATCCCTCTCACTTAGTGTTAAAGTGTTTAGCATGTTAGTTTTCGCCTAAACTCTAGTTTAAAGATCCATATTCGGATTGTTCAGCACGGCTAATTTTTTAATCGGGCATGGTTGATGCCTCGTAGACCCTTGTGCGCGTGCATAGCAACCCTACACTATGATGTCCTTAACCTCGACCGAGATGTCTTAAAACTAATGGACTATGATGTCCTTAACCTCGACCGCGGCGTCTTTAAACTACGGTACCCCGGAAAGCATCCAGGGCAACCCTTAACTCCGTAAAATGCGGATAAGGTCAACTTCACCCATCACTTGCGGATCCTCACGACTCGTAAGGGAGTAAATTCTTTTGTGAGATCCTTACGACTCTCAAGAGAAAACACACGTAGGAATCCTCACGATTCCTAAGGAGAAAACGCACCTACGGGATCCTCTCGACCCGTAGGGAGAAAATACTTTATGAGACCCTCACGGCTCATAAAGTTGAAAAGTCTTAGATGACAGATCCTAACCCTGTTTTCTAAGCCATCGCCACTCTACAAAAAGCCTAAGACTGACAGCTATACGCTATTTACAGACGGCACTTGCTAAAATCGCATGGCAAACAACACGGCAAAAAAAAAAGAAAGAGAAGAAAGCAGAAAGATGACACAAGACATTGCGAAAGAAATGTATCTTTTATTCATGTATGCAGTTGGGTACAAAATACATCATATGAAAGAATAAAAGAATGAATACATTTTATTCAAAAAATTTACAAATGATACAAAATGTTCATGGAGAGGGAAGCGTTTTTAACAAATTCGCAAGCTTTTCTCGCACTTCTTTCAACGCCTCTTCCTGATCGGCTGCCGCGGCCAACTCTGCTTCCACCTGGACTCGCTGCTATAAGTAGGATGAAAGTTGTTCTTCGACGGCTGGCTGAGCTGCTTCATGACCTTGGGCATCACGCTCAACGGCATCGAGCTTCTGCTTCAATGTTAACCCGTCGGAGATACTTTGCAGAAGGCCCTCGAAGATAACTTTCACCCGGGCAGCGTTCGCGTCGACCTCAGCACGCAATCGAGCAGACTCTCTTGAAGTTTCTTTGCATTCCCTCCGCTTTGAAGTCGCTTCTTGTTCAATATGGAGGAAGAAAGAAGCGCTCTGCTCAATCCATGCCGCTCGTTGAGTGCTTGTGGCCAAAATCTCGGGGGCAGGACGCATAGATTCCAGCTGATGCAGGCAGGCCTCGATCTCCCTGCAGTGATTAACCCAAGACTCGACGACGCCTTCATTATGGAAATTTACAAGCGTTGCCAGCATCGGATTAACCTCGGCAGCGAAATCTACGACAGAGGTGGGAGCTTCTGCGTCAAGCTCCTCGACACATCCGCTCAGCATGCTCAGACTCATCGCAGCACCCTTTGAGGATGGATGTCTGGAAAATGGGCCTGCCGGCATCATGATGCGAGACTCGAAAGGGGCCGGAGTCGGAGCGACCGCTGCAAAACAGATCACAATCAAATGATGGTTCAAGAAATATAGGAAGGTCATGAATAATGGAATCTACTATACCAGCTGCAGCAGGTGGCAAAGCCGGAAGGACCGGTGGCGCGACTGATTTCTTATCTCCTCCTTCGATCTGTAGCATTGCAATCAGGGCAAGGAAGAATCATAAACAAGCTCATTATCGAAAAAAGAAAGAGCAGTAATTGAAAACTATATTCACCAGCGCCACTGGATGAAGCCATCTCCGACAGGAAGGAGAAGTGGGGATGCAGCACCTGATACAGGTGGTCAAAAAGGACTCCTATAAAGACACAATAGTATAACGTTAGTACATAAATTATGCAGCCTAAAGATGAAACTGTTAAGTCACAAATCTATACCTTCCAGCATCTGCGACGGTACGAAGGAGGGTAGGGAGGTGGCCACCGTCAGGGCGGTAACTGACGGCGCTCCTTCGGGTAAAGTAGCATCAGCACTAGCCGCACCTGCGTTAGAAACAAGATAAGCCCTGTCAGGAAGGATTGCAGAATAAAAAAGAAGGACAGTAACCCAAGATTTACCTGAAGAATCGCCGGCCAGAGCCCTAACGAGGGCGTTACTTGATGTAACGGCGGCATCTTCCTCCTCCATTTGGACGGTCTCACCTCCCGTTGCCTCATCGCCCGACTTTACAGGAGCCGTCGTCACGCTCGCGACGCCGGAAGACGAAAAGGAACCGTAAGCAAGTAGAGTGATGATCGGAGTGGCACCCGACTCTTGAGAAAGAGCGGCCATCTCTTGCTCAGCGACCATAGCAGCCGTCTCACCCGCTACCACTTCGGGCTCAGCGGTCGCAGCCGTCTCATCCACTGCTACCTCAGGCCCGGCCATAGCAGCCGTCTCACCCGCTACCACTTCGGGCTCAGCGGTCGCAGCCGTCTCATCCATTGCTGCTTCAGGCCCGGCCATAGCAGCCGTCTCATCCGCTGCCCCCTCGGGCTCGGCATCGGCAACCTTCTCGGGCATAGCGGTTGTGACTATCTCGTCAGCCACTAGCTCGGGCCCGGCAACTACGACTGCACCGCCTACCGTCGCCTCAGGTTCATCTGCTACCTTCTCTATTGTCCCCTCAGGCTCGACGGTCGCCGCCGTTCCTTCAGTAGGACTCGGCCCTGCAGGATAAGATATATAAGAACCGACGTTTTTTAAAACTTTTATAACAAAGCCTCGAAAAGCACATTACCTGAGACGGATTTACCGTTGGCGTCCCGAGCTGCACGCACTGCCCGTCTATGAGCAGTAGACAAGGCGACCGGGAGCTCCTCCGAAGGAGTAGCAGTGGGAGTAACGGCGCTTGAGCCCGCTCCCACGGCCAAAGCAGCGTTGCGCGCCTCAGGGGCTTCCTCTCCTCTCGGGCCGTCACGACAGACCTTTTGGAAGCCTCCTTCAGCGAGGCATCGTCATCCGCATTCAGGGTTGCCTCCAGAGCCGTCAAAGCTTCCATCATCGGATTTTTGAGTTGGGTCTCTTGCGGCAATCCGGAAGAGGCCGGAACTTCGATAGCTGTCCCGGAGAGAATTCTTGCATCGGTTTCCGAGATAGGTCTTGTGGTCCCTGCGATAAAACAAAGAGGGGGTCAGATTACTCATAAGAAATGGAAGGAGAGACATAGTAAACCGAAATGTACCAAAGCCTAAGGATGCTCTGAGTCGTTCCTCCTCCTGGAAAGTTTTGAGGGAAGCGGCGATAGCTTCTTCGGTAGAAATGCCTATTAAAAGAAGGAAAAGCGTTAGTAAAAAAAATGATAAAGGTACGATGCAATGACGAAAAATACAACTAGTGATTACCCGACTGCGCGAGTTTAGCCAACCACGCGTCGCGCCTTGTCAATCGCTCAGAAGCTGCAATGGCGGCCGCCATATCAGTGTCGTCTGGCGGTATAAATAAGCCCTCGTTGGTCCCGTACTCACCCAAGCCCTCGCTATAAGGGGCATGAGGTTCCTGACCAAATGCAACGTCAGCAGAGAGGATCGACTTCTTCTTCCTCTTTTGCGCGCGAACCCCGGCCGCACCCAAAATCAGCTTACGCTTCGTGGGCACCTTGGGACGGTGGGTCCCGATGTCCGAGCCCATGCCGGATTCAGGCGAAACCACATTTACCACCTCCATGGGAACACGGGGCGCTGAGGGCACGTCCATAGGATCACAAGGCAATCCACGCGTAGGGCTTAGCACACGAGGAGGCTCATCCCCAGCATCTCCTCTTAGTGGAGGAAGGACAGGGGTCCTTCGTCTTAGGGGGACGTTGCGATCGCTGGCGGGGGGCGCACCCTTGCGGTCAAGCAGCAGTCGCTTCTCTTCCCGGATAACAGCGCCCATCGCGTGCTGATGCCAGGCCCCGTATACATTGAGGGCCCTTAGAATGCAAGTCGGCTCACTGATGAAGAAGTGGGAGCCCGTATTTAACCACATAAAATGATGCAGTGCACTCTGTATTCCCTCCCTGGTGGCCGCGGGCTCTTCCAAAAATGCCTCCAGTGGGACCCCCTGGTTATAGCTTAGTTGTTGGGCGAATCGATGGGGGTTGTACCTCATAAAAAGCGCCATATCATTCTGCCTGAACACCAGGAAGCCCGGCCGGATGGAGTATAAGTGAAGAATTTCCCGGGTTTTCAATACGGAGGCCCCGTCCTTGAAACCATCACGCAACACCAACACCGCCTTGGAGGTCTCCGGGCCGATGGTCATGACCTTGTCCGTGAAAAAGATGCCCGCTCCGATTGTGCGCAGACGAAGAAGCAACCCCCTAGCCTCCTGCGGAGGCAGATTCACAATAGAAGCGCCAATTAACCGCATGACTCTCGGAAGTCTGCACTTCTCATAGAACGAGGGCCTCTTATGAATACCAAAAACCCCGAGCACATGCATTTCCATCCATGAAGTAAAATAGTGCATCGGGAAATTGGCGGGTTGCGCCCCTGGTTCATTTGCGTCCGCCGCCACGCCGAGACCATGGTACAGATGGGCCAACCCGGCGATTCCAATCGACAATTGTAGGCCAGCTACCATCTGATGCGCTGGGTAGAAGACGGACGACCTCATGTAGCGTGGGTGCATGGGGAGCACGAACCAGCACAGCCACAGCCCCAGAAACCCCAGAAAGAAAGTCTCCTCGTCGATGCCCGGCGCGGCGATTTCCGATAAGGGCATGATTGCAGCATCGGGAAGGTAAAAACCCTTTTGATCGTCTTCCAGTACTGGTCGATGATCTAAGCCAAAGCCGAAAGGGTCGTCAAGCTTGGCAAATTTTTCACTCCGCTGCAGTAGAATCTCCGGTCGAAGAAAGCGGGCGATGAAGTCTGCAAAACTAACTCCCCGGCCTCCCGATTCCAAGTAGAGACTTTCATACATATTCAGCACCTTTACCAGGCTCGGAAACTGGTGCTGAATAGCATTCTCCAGCGTTAGACCCATTATCAACGGCTTGGTGGCGAAGACATATTCATCTGGAGGAAGTAGCTCCTCATAGTGCTCCCCCCTCACCGGAAAACCGGAAATCTCAGCAAATTCTTCCAAGTGGATGGAGACTTCCCTGTCCACCATAAGAAAGGTATGAGTGGGGATATTCCATTGTTCCACGAACGCCTTAACCCACCACGTCGAAGGAGCAGGGTACTCGAACAGCGAGGCATAGACTGCGGGGTACAGACCAATCTTCATCAAACGCGTCTTCTTCGATGACAAGATGTACCTGGCCCACTGCAAATACCCAGCCGATTGCCGAGGGGTCAATCCGATGTTATAAGGTTGTCCCCAAGGGCCCGACTCACACTGGAATATGCGCCGCCCCAGAATATCCACGGTTGCCGGCGGCTGCACGGGAACGGCAGCAATCGAAGGCTGAAGAAGATCCTCCGAATTCCAATTTA
Source organism: Agapanthus africanus (assembly GCA_030015575.1). Taxonomy (NCBI): domain Eukaryota; kingdom Viridiplantae; phylum Streptophyta; class Magnoliopsida; order Asparagales; family Amaryllidaceae; genus Agapanthus; species Agapanthus africanus. The sequence continues at coordinate 138,580,858 of CM057341.1, forward strand.
CGACCTCCACGGCATAGTTCACCGGGGGTGCATCTGCATATGGAATCGATGAGATCGGCTCTGACGGCGTCGTACAAGAGAAGCTTCGGCGACCCTTGATGATTTTACTGTACTACCTACCCCACAGATGAAGGTTCTTGTACTCCGGGTCGTAATCTCTAATAAGAGCAAGAACCTCCTGGTCCACCGGCGCCTCAGGGAATCCTCCCTCTGAGCGGAAAAACAGGAACGAAAGATCAGCAGACATGTTGCCTGCAAGAAAAAGTGAAATTCAATCATCAGTATCATAATTTAATTTTAAAATTCCGACGCTTGGTACTTTAAAAATTGTACCACACTGCAATGCAGTGGAGAGGGGACCAAAGGGGGACCCACAAAATCCAGATGACAATGCATCAGTTAATAAGACGGTCTCATCATTGGAGGAGACTGTCAATTAATGAGGAAATCCTCAAAGAATATTCTCATTAAATGAGAAATCCCTTGAGACAAGGAGAAAATCTCCCCTTCAGAGCAAAGCTCTGTCACAGAGTGACACTTGTCAAACTCTGGTCACAAGGGAATAAAATTCCTTAAAAAGCCCAGCTCTGTAATAATGATGGAAAAATACATCAAAGGAAAATTAATTCCTAAGAATTAAAGTTCTGGGATCTTAAAGATCCATGAAAAAACTATTAAGAGTTCATCATCAAAAGATCAAAAGATCTGTATTTGTATCCATAAGCAAAGCTCTGTTCATGGGTTAAGAAACCCTGAAACAAGATCTCTTTAGATCTATGGATTCTTGAGAGCAAATCTCTGTTTATGAAACCCCAAAGGAGTTTTCTTTAGATCAAAAGATCTATGAGAGCAAGGCTCTGTTAAATAAAATTAATTTAATTTTTACCTAAAATTTTTCTAGAGTTTAACTCTTAAAAGTTCTTGAAAACGAGAACAAGGCTCTGAAAATATAAATCTTGAGAAGATGATAATCATCTGATGAGGACCAAGGGTCCTATTTATAGGCGCTGAAGCGCCCCTTCAACTCCTGAGTTGATCCAACGGTTCAAATGTTGCCACCGCTGCACTCACGTGAGCGCAACGGTGGGGGAGCATTTGTTTCCCTAATCAGAGCAAAGCTCTGTTTGAATTTCAAAATTCAAAAATTGAAGCAACGCTTCAGATTCCTTGCGCTGTGCGCAGCGTGCCATGTGTCAAAAGCAGACACGTCAGCACAAGGAGCGCTGTGCCCAAAGCAGCGCACCCCCAATCATAGCAAGGCTCTGTTTTAAAATTCAAATTTTAAAGGAAGCAACGCTTCAGATAACTTGTGCTCTGCGCTACGTGCCACGTGTCAAACAGTGGTGCGCTAGCGCAGTTGCGCTGTGCTCTGCGCTGTACTCCACATGTTAAAAGCAGACACGCTAGCGCAAGGAGCGCTGCGCCCAAAGCAGCGCACCCCCAATCAGAGTAAGGCTCTGTTTTAAAATTCAAATTTTTATAGGAAGCAACGCTTCAGATAACTTGCGCTCTGCGCTGCGCGCCACGTGTCAAACAGTGGTGCGCTAGCGCAGTTGCGCTGCGCTCTGCGAGCCACGTGTCAAACACAGGCGCGCTAGCACAGTTGCGCTGCGTTCTGCGCTGCGCGACACGTATCAAGCGCAGACGCGCTAGCGCAGTTGTGCTGCGCGACACGTGTCAAGCGCATGTGCGCTAGCGCCAATTGCACCAGCACTGGAATTTAAATAATAAATTATTAATTAATCAGAATTAAAATTCTAGAAAGATCTTTCCAATCTTATTAAAATAAGAAGATCATCTTCTGTAAAACAGAGGCCTTAGGATTAAAGATCCAACGATGGGGAAATATCCCCAGATCAATCAGAGAAAGATCTCTGTAACTAACTTAACAAACTAATTGGCCCTATATAAAGGCTCCTAGACTCCAAGTCTCACATAGATATAGACATACAGAAAAGAGAGAACCCTCTGAAAAATTTGAAAGGCAAGCCTTTGATGAAAGAAGATCATCTTCTTCATCTCTGAAGGTAAAAGAATTTGATGCTTGAAGAACAGAGATGAAAACACCTCATTAAAAAGAAGAATTTCTTCTAAAAAGATCAAAGATCTAAGAACAAGATCAAGATCTTCAATATAAAAAAGAAAAAGATCAAAAAAGATCCAATCATAAAAGATTAAAGAAGTAATTTACTTCATTCTTAGATCTTTTGATCTATATAAAGGCACAGCCTTTTGATGAACCATTGGTTCTTGAATCTTGAGGTAGAACCTCTTTTGAGAACAAGAAAAACTTGTTTCTTTGATCTGAATTGGATCAAGATGCGCTCTGCGCAATTGGACAGTGCTTTGCACTTTTGAAATGCACCTTTACGCTCCTTGGACTGGCGCAACTCACCAGAGCGCGCTACGTGTCAACCACAGAATGATCTGTGCCTTGTACTTCTAAAAATAGCGCACTGCGCTCTTGAATTGGCGCACAGCACCAGGACGCGCCACGTGTCAGCAGCGCACTGCGCTAACAGACTTGCGCTTAGCAGAGCGCGACACGTGTCACCTCCACATGCGCTAGCGCCTTGCGCTCTTTAATTGGCGCAAAGCGCCTGACAAGCCACATGGCGCACTATCAGACCATTATAAATGCTGTGCATTATTCAAAAGGGCAGAGCCTAAGTAAAGGCCTAACAGGCCCAATATAAATGCTATGCATTTAATTACAGAGCCCAATGCTATGCATTGTAAAAGGGCAGAGCCCAAGTAAAAGCCTAATAAGCAGAACATGAATAAAATGTTGAACATTTTCAACTAGACTTAGCCCAATTCTGGCCATAAGTCCTCAATTTAAATTGAACTGAGCACAACTGCTCTTCCAGTCAATTTACACCCGGTTCGAGGGTACATCTCTTTACTCCTCTGATATCTATCGTTGTAATTCCTCAACGTCGTCAGGGAGGTAACGGGTCCCGACAACCACACACTGCTACGGACTGTGGGGTCCTTAAACTCATAGACTATGATGTCCTTAACCTCGACCGTGATGTCTTAAAACTAATACCGGACTATGATGTCCTTAACCTCGACCGTGATGTCTTAAAACTAATACCGGACTATGATGTCCTTAACCTTGACCGTGATGTCTTAAAACTAACATCGGACTGTGAGGTCCTTAAGCTCATGGACTATGATGTCCTTAACCTTGACCGTGATGTCTTAAAACTAATACCGGACTGTGAGGTCCCCAAACTCACAGACTATGATGTCCTTAACCTTGACTGCAACGTCTTAAAACTAACATTGGATCGCAATGTCCTTAAACTACCTATCGACCGCAACGTCATTAACTAAACAATAGAGCCCCTAATTGCTCTCTTGTCGGATCTAAACAATCCCGTTAAGTCGATCTTAGTCTAAAATCAGACTAATGTGTCCTTAAGGAACGTTTAAGTCGATCTTAGCCTCAAATAAGGCTAACATATCCTTAAACACCCCCCAAACCAAATCTAAGAAAGATACGGATTTGGACTAATCCACGTCCTACGGGCGACAACACAAATTAGTCTCCGTATACAATCCACGGGCAACCGAACACAAAAACAAACACCCACGACACGAAGTGACTATATGGAGAAGGAGAAAGTTGTTACCGCGATGAGGTAGCGTAATTAACTGCAGGGGCTTGAACCTGCAGGGAAGTGCGTCCCCACAATCAAAAAACCCCTCAAGCGAGGGGGAATCTGACGAAGTCTGCTACATCGGCCGCATCCGTTTAAACCTTCGATACACGGTGCTATAAATCAACTTGGTATCCTTGGAGAGGTGGACAGATAGCACCAATTAGCATTTGCCCCCAGATTCAGGAAAGACGTCCAGTCTTCCCGGCTTCCGGCGGTGAACAGGTTCGTGCTTTTGCGGCGGAGTTATCTTCCAACTATCGGATAGAGCTAACTTGCCGAGCTGATATTGGTCTTCGACCAAGTTCTTGAAGGTGAAGCAGTCTTCAATAGGATGTCCTATTGCCCTATGATAGGAGCAATAGTCTGGGTGAGAAACCTTGTCAGCTTGCTCGGGGTGCTTGGACTCTGGGAGTGTAAGCATTTGATGTCTTATGGCAAGATCAAGTATCTTCTTTGTCTTTTCTTGAGGAAAAGAGTATACTCGACTCATCTTCTTCATAAGGGACAAATCCGGACCGCTCGATTCATGATCGCGTGACTTCTTGGTCCCTCTTTGTCGCCATCGAACGCCTTTTCCGCTTTTTGACTTGTTTCTGCCTCTGCGTCGGGCCTTTTGCACTACGGGTTGACTGGGAGGAGCCTTTTCATCCTTCGCAGCCTGTTGAAGAAGGCGCCGAGTCCTGGCTTTCTCGTAGATGGCCATTTCGTGATTATGGTCGTCTCGAACTTTTTGACCCGCTTCCCTTATAAGCTTGTCCATTTGTTCTTCGAACGACGGACTGGGCATTTTCACGTCGGGGGCTCTTTCTGGTTCAGGGTTAGCCTTTTCCCATTGAGCATCTTCTTCTTCATCAAAGTCATGTACGACATAGCAGTCGCGAAGCAGCTCCCGTTTGTTGGACCGAACATATCCAAGCTCGATCGCTTCCATTCTCCCGTTGGGCAACTTGCGCTGAGTTTCGGGAACGTTCTAGATCCTGTCATAGAACTTAGCTTTTCGAGCGGTCTATTTGAAGGGTATCCCTTGGTGCTTCAACAGCCTTTTCAAGCCTTCTGTATAATATCTAGGCAGACGGATGGGCTGGAGCCTATCAAGTGTTGAATCCGCGTTGTGCCAGATTTCTTTTTCCACTTTGGTTTCCCCGGAGCGGTATAATATGATCGCCTTCTCGCCTGGGAGGGACATAGAACGTCTGCAGCTCTTCCACACTGTAGGTATCAAGCGCGTCTATTTCTTTATGATGTTTGGGCGGAACCATGGCAACTTGCAGACTCTGCTCTTCATCAGCGAATGTTTTTATTGAAGGCCGATCGGAGAATATAGCATGGACCTTATCTTCCGAGTCGCTGCCAAAGATCAACATAGGAGCGGACGGTCCTGGCTTGTTGTGCTGGGGTGGGCCTGAATAAACTATCTCTTCTTCTTTTTTAGTATCGCTCCCGAAGACGGGAATAGTGGTGATAGCTTTGTTTTCCGGTCTGTGACATCTCTCCGTGTCTTCGAAATCTGGTAAGAAATATTTTGCATCTTCATACTTGCAGACTTCGTTTACGGAGAATGGATTCAGCTCTCCTGTTATGGTATACTCGAGACCATCCTTAAAGTACTTCATACACTGATGTTGCGTAGAAGGGATGATGTTGTACTCGTGTAACCAAGGCCGGCCGAGCAAAGCGTTATAGCATGTCTTAGCGTCAATGACATGAAATTTAATATCCGTGACAAGTAGCCCGAATCGTAATGTCAATATCACAGACCCGAGAGTCCGCGATGATTGGGAGTCAAAACCAGAGATAGTGATTTTATCACGAGCGAGATGCTGGATGCTCATGCAGATTTCCTTCAATACTCGCACGTTAAGGAGATTGACGGAAGACCCATTCTCGACCAGGATTTTGCCTATCTTTATATCATGGCAGTACCCTGAGACATAGAGGGGACTGTTGTGCTCGCACATCCCAAGGAGGAGGTCTTTGTCGCTGAAGGTGATATCGGCTGTGTGTACTTCCTCCAGCTCGTCCTTCATCTTTTCTTCGGCGAGAAAGGCTTGGAATTGCTCTGGCTCTTATAGCACCTTGATCAATGAATCTCTCGCTTCTTTGGATAGTAAAAGGGCGTCGAGAATACTGAGTTGCGAGGGTAACTTCCTCAAGTGTGCCAGAACGTTGTAGTCCACCTTATTCTTCTTTAGCGGGTCCTTGACAGTCAGCTCTTTCATGACTTGGTCATCCAGGGCGATATCCTCAGAGACCTTTTCTTTTCCCTTATCTTTTCTATTCGTGGGTTCGAGATTCTTTTTTGGAAGTGTGCGGTTGCGCAGCTGAATATTTTCACAGGCCTTTGATTCTTACTCTTTCTCCAAGGTGGATTCTTTAAAGAGAGGGCCCAGAGCCATTTCCCCGTCAGAGTCGCTCCCAAAGGTGAGAACCTGCGATCCTCCGGCGTTGACCGTGCGGCAGTTACTGGTAGTTCTATTATGCTCCTCGGTCGTACTTCTCTGCTCCCGACGAGTTTTGCGTTTCACCCGCTTAAAATGTTGCCGGTGAGCAACATATCCCTGCCACCATCTTTTAAAAGCATCGCATTCTTCGGTGGGGTGCGAAATCTTTCGATGATATGAGCAGTAGCTAGGATGCATCTTTGCTTCACCGGGAGTGTTTCCTTCAGAGGGTGGTAGCTTCATTCCCATTAATATGGCTTTAGCAAACCTTTTCCTCGTCTTGAACTTGTTTTTATCTGCGACCGATATTCCTTGATTCGGCGGGAGTGTCTCGACTCTTTCGTCTAGTCGTCGGCGTTTGGCTCTTTCAAATATGGCCATCTCATGCTCCCGATTGGCTTTACTTTTCAAATGAATTTCATTCAGGAAGGCGTCGATCATTTCGTCTGACGGCCATAGATGTTCCGGTTCGGGACCTGCCCCCGGCCTCTCCATGCAGGGAGCTTCTTCATTGTCTAACGATGAATGAGAGATCACATGGCAGCTTGCTACGTAATCCTTAGATCCGTCCGACGAGTCTTCTCCATCATCTTCATCCTCAAGGACATAGCCGAGGAACTCTTGAAGCGTGATTGGGGTTCGCGCCTTCTAGTTATACTCCTCCAGCGTGTCAATCTGTTTCTGTAGGTCCGTGCGCTTGTCGCCAGGCTTTACGGGCTTCTTGGACTTCTTCTTCTTTTTCGAAGATTTCGACGGCTGGGTGTGAGCACTTTGGCTATCACCACCAATCTTTGGAGTTGGGCGCGGCTTCAGCATTCCTTCGATGATCTCAGGCTCCAACGGATTCTTCCACCGGATCGCCGGGCATGTCTGGAGATCATTCAGCATTGTTTTCGTTCTGGCTGAAAGAACGACCTCCCATGGAGCTTCTTCAACAAAAGAGCACGTTGCCCCAGGTGTGTCCGTCTTCTTAGGAGTGTGCGGTTGTGGTGGGTTTACTTTCCACTTCTCGGAAAGCGCAAACTTGCCTTGTAGGTATTGATCCTCGATCCATCCCTTAAAGACGAAGCAATCCTCGATCGGATGGCTTACCGTTTGGTGGCAAAGGCAATAATTGGGATTATTCACTTCGCTGGGTTGCGGTGGTCGCCTTGGATTTGGCAAGTTGATAAGCCTGTTGCGCACCGCTAGCTCGAACAGCCTCTTCGTTTTGTTCCATGGGAATGAGTAAGGACGCTTCATTTTCTCATTGTAATAGCGTCGTCTCTCTTCTAGTTGATCCGCTAGCTTTGGGGCACTGGGCTACTATTGGGTGTTCGCAACGAAGGTCGCTTTCCCTTTACCCTTGTCGTTCCGCGGTTCCGGCTTCGGGGGAGACGGTCTGTGACCCATTTGATCCATCTGGGCTAGCTTATCGATTAAAGCCTGGAATGTGGTCGGTTTAAAGAACATCATGAACTGTGAAATAGTTGCATGAGGGTCTAGGGTGCCCACGAACATGCCCACCGCTGGTGCTTCTTCGATGCGCTGTTCGCACTTTGACCATAGATTTCGCCATCGGATTGCGTATTGAACCCAAGTTTCGCCCGGCTTCACCCTTGCATTGATTAATGCCGTTATTGGGGTGCGTTCACTGGCACTTGCGAATCGCTGGGTGAATAACAACTCCATTTCTGCGAAAGTTTTGACGGAGTCATTTGGGAGTTCGGAGTACCACTCAAACGTCGTCTCTGATAAGCTGCCGATGAATTGGCGGAGCAAAAGCTTATCATCGCCCCCGGTGTTGCCACACAGAGCTCTGAACTGGGCGATGTGCTGGTGGGGATTGCCCGTCCCCTTGTACACATGGAATTTGGGGATTGTGTATCCCGGCAGGTGTTTTATCTGGTCATACCAGCTCGGATATGGTTGCCTAGTCTTCACGACCTGGCCAGCCACTTCATTTGCCTGGTGAACTCGTATTTGTTGAGCAATATAATCATCCAGGGCAGTTTTAGAGATTGTTTCCTCCTTGACTGCTGAAAGAGCCAGAGGTGGATTTGATGTTTCTCCTTTGTCGTCTTCGAGGATAATCGGTAGATCTTTAGCTGGAGGGTCCTATTGGATCATCATACCCACCATATCTTGGAACAGAAGAACCATTTGCTTTATATTGGCCGCTTGTTCCGCAGCCTCCTTTTCCTTCTTTTCGAGCATTCTCCGAAGGAATTCAGCATCAGTCTCGTGTTCGTGACGTTGTTCTGATGACGCTTCCGGGCTTTCTTTTAGCCCGGTGAGTGCGGCCATTGCGGTCAGCATCTCCTGAACCTTCTGTTGTTGCTATTCCTGAGCTCTTGTGATGGATCAGGTGAGTGGTCGGTGGCCCGTAGAAGCGCGGCTATCCTCTTTTCTGAATGCCATGTAGACGGTGTAAGTCCACGGTAGCGCCCCGACCGTCTAACAGACGCCAAATGCGGAACAAAAACTTTTTACAACTGGCGCTATCGCGTACTATAATCCGGATCTGCCATTAAAGCTAAACCAACAAACTACAAAGTGGGTAGAAACGTTATACCGAATGATCCGAGTCCTTCGGTCTTCAACCATCATCCCACGCTTCGTTGCGGCTGCTCCAATTGTTTACCCCAATCAGAGCAAAGCTTTGTTCAAATTCCAAGACGGGAAACGAAGCAACGCTTCTGTTTCCCCTAATCAGAGCAAAACTCTGCTTTGAAATTAAACTAAAAATTAAAGTTGAAATAAATGAAGCAACGCTTCAGCTGACTTGCGCTCTGCGCTACGCGCCACGTGGTAGCGCATTTGCGCCGCGCTCTACGCTGCGCGACACGTGGCAGCGCAGTTGCGCTAGCACAGCTGCGCTGCGCGACATGTGGCAGCGTAGTCGCGCTAGCGCAGCTGCGCTGCGCTGTGCGCTGCGCGACACGTGTCAAGTGCTGGTGCGTCTGCGCCAAACAGAATCAAAATTCTAGAAAGATCTTTCTGTTCTTATTAAAACAAGAATATTGTCTTCTGTAAAACAGAAGCCCTTGGATCAAAAATCCAACGGTGGGGAAAAATCCCCAAATCACTCAGAGAATGATCTCTTTAACAAACTTAACAAATCTATGGGCACTATATAAAGACCCCTAGATCCCAATTCAAAAGACATCATCAACAACACAACAAAGAGAAGAGAGAAACTCAAGAAACAAAAAGAGAATCCCTCTAAAGAACTCTGAGAAGAATTTAGAAAAAAGAAAAAAGGTAAAACCTTTATAAAAAGAAGAATTTCTTCTGAATAGATCATTGATCTAAGAAAAAGATTAAGGATCTTCAATAAAAAAAAATAATAATAGTGCCTTGCACTTTTTATGAACCATTGGTTCTGGAATCTTAAAGATTCTTTTCTTGAATCCAAAATTGGATCAAGTTATTGAAACAGTGCCTTGCACTTGCAAAACTGCACTGTTGCGCTCCTGGGTTAGCGCAAAACACCAGAGATCGCCACGTGTCAGCACTAGAACCACTTGCGCTATGCGATTTTAAAATAGAGCATTGCTCTCTGAAATTGGCGCAACTCACCAGAGCGCGCCACGTGTCGACAGCGCAACAGCGCAGCGCACTGCGCTAACTGCGCTTGCGTTCACCAGAGCATGACACGTGTCACCTCCACATGCGCTTGCGCTCATCAATTGGCGCAAAGCGCCTGATAGGCTACATGGCCACTGTCAGATAATTAATGCACTGCATTATTGAAAAGAAAGGCCGAGCCCAATTAAAAAAGGGCCTAACATGCCGAATAAAATGTAATGCATTATTTTTAAAGAGGGCAGAGCCCAAACAAAGATCTATCACATCAAAACAAATGACAGGGCCCGAATAAAGGTCTAATAGACCAAACAAAAAATGCTATGCATTGTTAAACAGGGGCAGAGCCATAGTATAGGCCTAATAGGCCAAATGCAAATAAAATGTTCAACACTTTCAACTGGACTTAACCCAATCATGGCCATAAGTTCTCAAGTTAAATTGACTGAGCACGACTGCTCTCTCAAATCAAATTACACCTGGTTCAAGGGTATATCTCCGAACTCCTCTGACATCTGTCGTTGTAATCCTTCAACGTCGTCAGAGAGGTGACGGGTCCCGACAACCACACATTGCTACGGACTTAAGCGTCCTTAAACCAACTCATGGACCGCCATGTCCCTAAACTGGCAATGGACCACCATGTCCCTAAACTGGCAATAGACCACTATGTCCCTAAACTGGAACAATAGAGCCCCAAATGCTCTTTTGTCGGATCTAAACGATCCCGTTTAAGTTGATCTTAGCCTCAAATATGGCTAACGTATCCTTAAACCTTCAAATAGACTTTAGTCCCAAATTGGACTATAGAACTCCAAAATAACTTTGGTTCAAGGGTACATCCCTGAACTCCTCTGACATCTGTCGTTGTAATCCTTCAACGTTGTCAGAGAGGTGACGGGTCCCGACGGCCATACATTCACTGGACCACCATGTCCCTAAACTGGAAATGGATCCAGACGATCCCGTTAAGTAGATCTTAGTCTGGAAATTAGACTAACGTATCCTTAACAAACGTTTAAGTTGATCTTAGCCTCAAATATGGCTAACGTATCCTTAAATCAAAACCCAAAACCCAAATCTAAGAAAGTACGGATTTGGACTAATCCACGTCCTACGGGCGACGACATAACCTAGTCTCCGTATACAATCCACGGGCAATCACAAACAAAACAAACACACACGACACAAAGTGAAATTCTGGAGAAGGAGAAAGTTGTTACCGCAATGCGGTAGCGTAATTAACTGCAGGGGCTTGCGCCTGCAGGAAAGAGCACCCCCACAATCAAAAACCCCTCTAACGAGGGGGAATCTGACGAAGTCTGCTACATCGGCCGCATCCGTCCAAACCTCCGATACACGGTGCCATAAATCAACTTGCCATCTTCGGAGAGGTGGACGGATAAAACCAAATAGCATCTGCTCCGAATCTCAGGCAAGGCGTTCAGTCTCGACCGTCTTTCGGATGGGAACAGCTTCTGGCACGCCCGGTGGGACCTTTTCCTCTTTCCACTCCACACTTCGTGTGTCGTGTTCGCGAACAAATCGCGATTTGCTGTGGTTGCCTGTGGATTCGAGGTACTAAGATTTGGTGTCTTACTCCGTGTAGAAAACAGAAGATCAATGGCTTCAAACTGCACTACCTGCAACTGCAACTCTCGCTCCGTCCCTGCTGGAGGAGTGACTTACGGGCTCCAAGCGGCCTCTCTTTTCAAGATGCCAGTAGAACAGGTAACTCAGGCCACCACTGGGCTATTCTTTGGGAACATGCTCCCACCGATGAGCTTCAATACCCCAATGACGTTGCAAGAAGCTCCAAAGAAGTCGGTCTTTAATCGGCTTACCACTGCCGCAGCCCCTCTCAATGGGTCGCCCAACTTCAATACCTCAGTTTTCAACAAACTGGGCCAGAACGTCTACGAGCCTGCGATATCCGAAGTTGCCATCCCAAAGAGGATAGCCATCCCGGCTCAAGCGGACGAAATCATTGGAAAGGCTCCTCCTTCCAAGAAGTCTGTTTTTACAAGGCTGGCCATTCCTGTTGCTGCTCCAGGAGAGGTCCTCAAAGCCGCTTCCCCTGCTCAGAGGTCTGTCTTTCACAGATTAAACATTGCTTCTCAACGGGTGTCAGTCTTCGACAGGCTAGCACCAATAACGGTCTCTCCTCAAAGCAGGGGGCATGATGAAGTCACCCTTATAGCCGAAACAACTCCATCTGCACGACATGCTCGCCGTTGTCACTGGCGCCGAGTAAGGAAAGCTGGGGGCAACTCCCCCTCTGGGATAACTCCGCCGGCTCCGATGGTGGAAGTCAAAGCTGCTGTTCCAACCGAGAACAACTTTAAACTGCTGAACAGGGTACGCAGAAATTCTCCAACTGCGGTGCTCAAAAGATCTCCTCCACCGGTAGAGACCGCCGTGGAAGAAGAAAAGCCAGAGCAGTCTCCTCAATCGCTGTCCTCCAGGATCTACAAGACATGGCGACGAGTCCGAGAATCGGTGATTAATTCGAATTTCTCTCACCAGCACAAGAAGTCGAAAGGTCGGCAGGAAGAAAATCCCCCTGTCACGCAACGAAAGGCGACGACCACTTGGGTGCCCAAAGCAACGGCCCCCTCAACTTTGACGGCCTACAAGAAAAGAAGGCCGGAGAAAGTCCCCGCGCCCGCGGCAAATGCCAAAGGCGGTGAACCCAAACGCCCTTAATCAGGGGGCATTGTAATTCATACCGTTTACATGGCGTCTGGTAAAGAGGACAGTCGCATATTTACAGGTCATAGACCGCTCATGCGATCGGTAACCAAAGCGCAGGAGTAACAACAAAAGCTCCAGGAGATGATGAACGCGATGGCCGCACTTACCGGGCCAAAAGAAAGCCCTGAAACGTCCTCGGATGAACGCCAGGAGTAAGAAACTGACACTGAATTCCTTCGTCGGATATTGGAGAAGAAGAATAAAGAGGCTGCTGAACAAGCAGCCAACATAAAGCGTATGGGCCTCCTGTTCTAAGACATGGTGGGGATGATGATCCAACAAGATCCTCCGGCCGAAGATCCCCCGATCGTCCTTGAAGACGATAGGGGAGAAAAGTCAAATCCTCCACCAGCTCTGTCAAAAGCTAAGGAGGAGACAATCTCCAAAGCCGACTTAGACGAGTATATAACCCAACAAATACAGGTTCATCATACGACTGGAGCAGCCGGTCAGGTCGTAAAAACAAGACGACCATATCCGAGCTGGTACGACCAGATCAAGTACCCGCCGGGCTATATCATACCCAAATTCCATGTCTATAAGGGGACGGGCAATCCCCACCAGCATGTTGCCCAGTTCAGGACGCTTTGCGGCAACGCTGGCGGTGATGATAAATTGTTGCTTCGCCAGTTCGTTGGAAGCTTATCAGATACAGCGTTCGAGTGGTACTCTGAGCTCCCAAACGACTCTATCAAGACCTTTGCGGAGATGGAGCTATTGTTTACCCAGCATTTTGCAAGCGCCAGTGAACGCACCCCGATGACAGTATTGATTAACGCCAGGATAAGGCCCGGCGAAACATGGGTCCAATACGCAACACGATGGCGGAACCTATAGTCAAAATGCGAACAACGCATAGAAGAGGCACCTGCAGTAGGCATGTTCGTGGGCACTCTTGATCCGCAGGCGACCATATCCCAATTCATGATGTTCTTCAGGCCTACCACCTTCCAGGCCCTGATCGATAAATTAGCCCAAATGGACAAATGGATCATGGACCGTCTCCTCCAAAACCAGATTCTCGAAATGAGAAAGGAAAAGGGAAAGCGATCGTCGTCGCCAATGCTCAACACCAACCGAGCAACTTAAAGCCGGTCGTTTGCCAAAACAACGTGCGTCTATGCCCATCCCTCGAGGAGAGACTAGGACGTCCTTATTCATTTCCTCAGAATAAAACAAGAAGACTGCTTGAGCTGGAAGTGCGCAACAGATTCATCAATCTGCCGAGTCCAAAACGTCTGTCGCAGCCAGGCGATCCCAATAATCCTAATTATTGCCCTTACCACCAAACGGTAAGTCACCGGATCGAGGATTGTTTCGTCTTTAAGGGATGGATCGAGGATCAGTACCTACAAGGCAAGTTCGCGCTGTCTGAAAAGTGGAAAGTAAACCCACCACAGCTGCACACTCCAAAGAAGACGGACGCACCGGGGGCAACTTGTCATGTGATCTCTCACTCATTGGCAGATGATAAAGAAGTTCCTTGCGCCGAGAAAATTAGAGCGGACCCTGAACCAGAAATTCTGCGACCGTCAGACGAGTTGATCGATGCCTTCCTGAATGAGATTCGTCTGAAAGTTAAAGCCGATCAAGAGCGTGAAATGGCCGTACTGGAAGGAGCCAAACACCGACCACTATTAGACCAAAGAGTCGAGGCACTTCCGTCAAATCAAAAGTCATCCGCTGCAGATAAAAACAAATTCAAGACGAGGAAAAGGTTTGCTAAAGCCCTATCAGTGGGAATGAAGATACCACCCTCTGAAGAAAATACTCTCGGTGGAGTAGAGATGCATCCTAACTTCTGCTTATATCATTAGAAGATCATACATCCTACCGAAGACTGCGACTCCTTTAGGTATTGGTGGCAAGGATATGTCGATCAAAAGCAACACTTCAACAGGACAAAGTGTTAAGCTCGTAGACATCGGAAAAATGCGATAGATGAGCGCAAAAGGGCCGCCAACGACTGTCATATATCCGACTCCAAGGGATCGAAAATTATCACCTTTGGAAGTGACTCTGACGAAGAAGCTGTCCTCAACCCTCTCCTCAAGGAATCTATTTCAAAAATGAAGGAATTGAGGAGTTGCGAGAACGTTCAGCCATGCAATCGCACGCCACTCGAAAAAAAATCTCGGCCCCGTAAACAAAGGATCGAGCAAAAAGGATAAAGGAAAGGGGAAAATGACCTTCGTCGCCAACACTCAACAACAGTCGAGTGGCCCTAGACCGGTTGTTCGTCAAAACAATATGCGTCTACGCATATCCCTCAAGGAGAGGCTAAGACGTCCTTACTCATTTCCCCAGGATGAAACAAGGAGGCTGTTCGAAGTGACAGTGCATAACAAGCTTATCACTCTACCGTAGCCGAAACACCAACTACAACTGGATGATGTCAACAGTTCTAATTATTGCCCTTACCACCAAGTATTGGGCCATCCAATCGAAAACTGCTACGACTTTAAGGGATGGATTGAAGACTAATACCAACAGGGCAAGTTTGCACTGTCTGAAAACTGGAAGGTGAGCCCGCCACAACCGTACGCTTCGAGAAAGATGGATACGCCGAGGGCATCATGCTCAGTCATAGAGAAAGCCCCATAGACCGAAAAGTCCGTAAACTAGAAATTCGCCTCAAATACGGCAACGGCGGATCACAACGTCTTTAAACTAACGGCGGACCGAGACGTCCTTAAACTAATGACGGACCGAGACGTCCTTAAACTAATGACGGACCGAGACGTCCTTAAACTACTACCGCAGCATCTTCTGGCTGACGAGATGAATAAAAGAAAAGGAAAAAAATATATATAAAAATAAATATATATATATATATATATATAAACGGTATGTCCATAAGCAAAAAGGGCACGGATGAAAACCCGGGAGGGCTCCGTGAGTAAAAACAGCAGGGCTACCGGCGAGTGTTCGTGAAAACCCAAAAGGGCGCGACCTCGTAAAAAAAAAGAAGAAGAAAATAAAAAGAATAAAAAAAATGGTATGTCCATAAGAAAAATGAGCACGGATGAAAACCAGAGAGGGCTCCGTGAGTAAAAACAGCAGGACTACCGGCGAGTGTTTATGAAAACCCGAAAGGGTGCAACCTCGTTAAAAGATGCTTATAGGGTCCTCTCGACCTTGTAAGGAGAAACCACCTGCGTGAGATCCTTACGACTCACAGGGAACACACTTAGGGATCTCCACAATTCCTAAGGAGAAAATACACTTGCGAGATCCTCACGACTCGTAAGGAGAACTCTCTTATGGGACCCTCACGGCTCATAAGATTTGAAAGTCTTAAGTTACAGAGACCTAAACCTGTGCTTAAGCAACCTCCACAATCTCTAATATTGCCCTACAAGTGGCTCAATACTGACCCTTGTATAGAATCCACGGGCGCGAATAAACATTTCTCTAACCAAGATCTATCCGTGACTGGGGATATGTTCACATAACCCTTGTAAGTCCTCTCGATTTACAAGGAGAAAACCCTCCTGTAGGATCCTTACGACTTACAGAGGAACATACACTTAGGAATCCTCACAATTCTTAAGGAGAAAATACACCTACAAGATCCTCACGAATTGTAGGGAGAAATAACTTTGTGAGACCCTTACGGCTCATGAAATTAGAAGCCTTAGTCAACAGGACCTTAACCCTGTTCGCTAAGCCACCTTTGTTCGACATCGACGGAGGCAAATGATGATTCACTCCTGGCAATATCCCAGTTGTAGCGGTGCTGATGCCGAAATCGGTGTCTAATTTCTGGTTTACGGTGAAAAGCCGGTAGGCCACAAATGCATACGAAATAGCCGAAATGATGGGGCAACGTGCAATAAAAAGAAGCAAGTAGAAACGTATGCATATAAAACAGCCGAAATGATTGGGCAACTCGCAATAAAAAGCAGCGAGTAAAAATAAAATAAACAGCCGAAATGATTGGGCACCGCGAAAAAATAGCCGAAATGATTGGGCAATCGCGACCTTCACGATATAAAAGCTGAAATGATAGAGTATCGCGGGAATAAAACAATAATATATATATATATAATAAAAATATGATGAAACTTTTGCCCTACAGGTGATATCACAGCAACCCCTGTATACAATCCAGGGGCACAAACAAAGAAGGAATCACATCTTCCCTTCCCAGGCTCCATAAAAAAGCGAAGCCAAATCTCAACGGTTCATACACAACCTAGAGACAATCTCGACATTTGTCACAATATTGCAGACACAATGTTAACAAAGGCGTTCCTTCGCAGTCCATCAAGATGCAGATACAACGCCAACAAAAGACCTTGCGGTCGAAACAAAGCAAAGCAATGAAAAAATCACAGCTTCATCTCAACGACTATCTCGATACAGCATATGAGATGTTAATAAAGGCGTTCCTTCGCAGTCCATCAGGATACAGATACAACGCCAACAAAAGACCTTGCGGTTGAAACAAAGCAAAGCAATGAAAAAATCCCAACTTCATCTTAACGACTATCTCGATACAGCAGATGAGATGTTAACAAAGGCGTTCCTTCGCAGTCCATCAGGATACAGATACAACGTCAACGAAAGACCTCATGATCAGTAAAGCGGAGTGATGGCAAAATCCCAACTCCACCTTAGCATTCGTCTCGTTACAGCAGACACAATATCAACAATGGCGTTCTTTCACAGTACAGCAGGATGTAGATGCAACGTCAACAAAAGACCCCATGGTCAGTAAAGCGGAGTGATGGCAAAATCCCAGCTCCGCCTCAGCATTCGTCTCGTTACAGCAGACGCAATGTCAACAACAGTGTCCTTCCTCTAACCGGATTCGGACGTGACAAAGCAAACGAAGCGAAGGCCGAATTCCCAGCTTCGAGGTCTCAACGGCGTGTCATATAAAGCCTGAAAGACAACCGGAGATCATCCCACACCAACATGGAATGTTCACCACCCCTATGTTCGTCTTGATACTGCAGACGCGACAACCAAACAAACGGAGCCACGGCGAAATCCCAGCTCCACTTTGACATTCGTCTCGATACAGCAGACGTGATGTCACCCCAGCGTTCTTCCTCCAACAGGGTTCAGATGCGACAATCAAACAAACGGAGCCACGGCAAAATCCCAGCTCCACCGCGACGTTCGTCTTGATACTGCAGACGCGACAACCAAACAAACGGAGCCATGGAAAAATCCCAGCTCCACCGCGACGTTCGTCTCGATACAGCAGACGAGATGTCACCCCAGCGTTCTTCCTCCAGCAGGGTTCAGACGCGACAATCAAACAAACGGAGCCATGGAAAAATCCCAGCTCCACCGCGACGATCGTCTCGATACAGCAGACGAGATGTCACCCCGGCGTTCTTCCTCCAGCAGGGTTCAGACGCGACAATCAAACAAACGGAGCCATGGCAAAATCTCAGCTCCACCGCGACGTTCGTCTCGATACAGCAGACGAGATGTCACCCCAGCGTTCTTCCTCCAACAGGGTTCAGACACGACAATCAAACAAACGGAGCCATGGAAAAATCTCAGCTCCACTGCGACATTCGTCTCGATACGGCAGACGCGATGCCAGCAAACGAAGCAAAGACCAAATTCCTAGCTTCAGGGTCTTAATGGCAACTCACATAAAACCTGAAAGACTAGCGGAGATCATCCTACACCAGCGCGGAGTGGTTATGACTCATCGGGGTTTGCCAAAATGAGCCTAACCTTAAGTAGAAAGCGGCATGGCAAATTCCTAACGCTTGCTCTTCCGACGGTCAAACTGCCTAGGAAGATTGCTTGAAGACGTCTTGTCCATCCACCGAAGGGATCAAAGACACGGCAGTCACAGGGCTACTCGAACAGCACAATTGCCTATCGAGGAATATATCAACTGATGCGACGGTACGACGGCCAAAAACCTTAGTATCATAGACCCTAACGAACTTCTGTCATAAAGAGCAGAGGTTAACTGTGACGTTAGGATATTCTTGCGAGAAATACTCGATTCGCCTCGACTTGTGAAGAAATTGATGTCTTTGCGGGAACTTCTCGATGTGGCTCGACTCGTAAGATAAAGCCTTAGGCAGTAAGGATTAAAAAACTTGTTCCCTAAGCACTGGGACCCTGCAAGTTGGCCCAAAACAGTCTCTTGCATACTATCCACGGGTCTCACTCTCCAAACTCGAATCTCGACAAGGAGGGAAACAACCGCTTACGGGTCCTCTCGACTCGTAAGAGGGAAAATTCTCTTATAAGATCCTTACGACTTATAAGAGAAAACACACTTAGGAATTCTCACGATTTCTAAGGAGAAAATCCACCTACGAGATCCTCTCGATCCGTAGGGAGAAAAGTCTCTATGAGACCCTCACGGCTCATAGAGTTGAAAAGTCTTAGGCAGCAGATCTGAACCTGCGGCCTAAGCCATCGCTACACCTTAAAGAAGCCAAGACAGGATGCTCGCTTTGTCATCTATCGACCATGTTTACTAAGGCAACATGTTGATAATCAAAGAAAGAAGAAGCACATTCGATTCGCATTTGATCAAGCGTTCAAGACACACTCATTCATGCATGGAAAGAAGACTCAGGACGAGAAATAAGACAAGCTGAAATAAAAAGTTTCCATTCATATTGCCAAAAATTCTTACAATCATGAAAGAAATGAACGAGAAACATTATTCAAATTATTACAATGGTATAACTTCAGATCCGGGGCACGGATTGAGGAATTCAAAAGTAAGGCCATCCAGAGTTCTTCTGGCTTTTCTGATTATTCTCGTGCGCAACCTCTC
Organism: Agapanthus africanus; assembly: GCA_030015575.1. NCBI lineage: Eukaryota > Viridiplantae > Streptophyta > Magnoliopsida > Asparagales > Amaryllidaceae > Agapanthus > Agapanthus africanus. The sequence goes on from CM057341.1 coordinate 138,600,063, forward strand.
ACGCTCCTGTGTGTCAAGATCTTCGGCAAGACCCCCCAGCCTTCGATAAGCAGCGATTATCGTCGTCTGCTGAAAAATTTGATGAAGAATGTCGATGAGGCTATCCCGCCGTTTCTTCGAGATTAGCCCCGACAGGTATACTGAATGCACTTTGTCTTCGGCATCATCCAGTGCATTAAGCGGCATGGCCTCGTGAAACCCCGGGAGTGCTCTCCAAATTGCTCCTAACACGACTTTCAAGAGAGCAGAACGGCGAGGAAGCAACCAGCCAATACGCGCGTTCAGACGACCCATAATCTCCGCACACTGGGCATCTGTAAACTCCTGGTTTTGGTGACGGCCCTGCACGCGGATATCCTCGTAGGTGATGAATTTGGGCAGACTGTATAGATGCACCGCCATAATGCCTGAAGGAAACATCATTGGAAGATTAGCAATAAAAAAAGGGGGCATAGAGAGTTAAATTCCTCGAGCAAGAATTCTTCTATATGATTTGGAAGAAGCTAATCTCCATTAATGAATTAAGAAAATCCAACGAAAATCTTATAGAGAACAGAGCTCTATTAATGGAACCCTAATAGGGTTCTCCTTAGTTCTCTTTAGACCCCTTTAGAGCAAAGTTCTGCTAAGTGAAACCCTAAATGGGTCTTCTTTAGATCAGGGATCTATTGAGAGCAAGACTCTGTCAATGAAAATTAATTTAATTTAATTTAATTTAATTTAAATTAAAATTTTTACCTAAAAGTTTTAAGAGTTTAACTCTTGGAGTTCTTGAAAATAAAGAGCAAAGCTCTGAGATTCTGAAAGTAAAAATTTTGGAGATGAAAATCGTCTAAGGGACCAAAGGTCCTATTTATAAGCATTGAGAGCCCTTTCAACTTCCAAAAGTTGCCACAACGTTTGGAATTCTGTCACCGCTGCGCTCATGTTTAGGGCCATGTAAGCGCAACGGTGGGGGAGGGGGCATTTGTTTATCCCATTCAGAGCAAAGCTCTATTCAAATTCTAAAGCAGGAAACGAAGCAACGCTTCTGTTTCCCCCAATCAGAGCAAAGCTCTGCTTTGAAATTAAACTAAAAATTAAAGTTGAAATAAATGAAGCAACACTTCAGCTGACTTGCGCTCTGCGCTACGCACCACGTGGCAGCGCATTTGCGCCGTGCTCTACACTGCGCGACACGTGGCAGCGCAGTTGCGCTGTGCTCTGCTCTGCGCGACACGTGGCAGCGCAGTTGCGCTAGTACAGCTGCGCTGCGAGACATGTGGCAGCGCAGCTGCGCTGCGCGACACGTGTAAAGCGCTGGTGCATCTGCGCCAAAAAGAATCAAAATTCTAGAAAGATCTTTCTGTTCTTATTAAAACAACAAGATTGTCTTCTGTAAAACAGAAGCCCTTGGATCAAAGATCCAACGGTGGGGAAAAATCCCCAAATCACTCAGAGAATGATCTCTTTAACAAACTTAACAAATCTATGGGCACTATATAAAGACCCCTAGACCGCAATTCAAAAGACATCATCAACAACACAACACAGAGAAGAGAGAAACTCAAGAAACAAAAAGTGAATCCCTCTAAAGAACTCTGAGAAGAATTTAGAAAAAAGAAAAAAGGTAAAACCTTTATAAAAAGAAGAATTTCTTCTGAACAGATCATTGATCTAAGAACAAGATTAAGGATCTTCAATAAAAAACAAATAATAATAGTGCCTTGCACTTTTTATGAACCATTGGTTCTGGAATCTTAAAGATTCTTTTCTTGAATCCAAAATTGGATCAAGTTATTGAAACAGTGCCTTGCACTTGCAAAACTGCACTGTTGCGCTCCTGGGTTGGCGCAAGCCACCAGAGAGCGCCACGTGTCAGCACCAGAACCACTTGCGCTATGCTCTTTTAAAATAGAGCATTGCTGTCTGAAATTGGCGCAACTCACCAGAGCGCGTCACGTGTCGACAGCGCAACAGCGCAGCGCACTGCACTAACTGCGCTTGCGTTCACCAGAGCGTGACACGTGTCACCTCCACATGCGCTTGCGCTCATCAATTGGCGCAAAGCGCCTGATAGGCCACATGGCCACTGTCAGATAATTAATGCACTGCATTATTGAAAAGAAAGGCCGAGCCCAATTAAAAAAGGGCCTAACATGTCTAATAAAATGAAATGCATTATTTTTAAAGAGGGCAGAGCCCAAACAAAGATTTATCAGATCAAAACAAATGACAGGGCCCGAATAAAGGTCTAACAGACCAAACAAAAAATGCTATGCATTGTTAAACAGGGGCAGAGCCCTAGTATAGGCCTAATAGGCCAAATGCAAATAAAATGTTCAACACTTTCAACTGGACTTAACCCAATCATGGCCATAAGTCCTCAAGTTAAATTGACTGAGCATGACTGCTCTCTCAAATCAAATTACACCTGGTTCAAGGGTACATCTTCGAACTCCTCTGACATCTGTCGTCAGAGAGGTGACGGGTCCCGACAACCACACATTGCTATGGACTTAAGCGTCCTTAAACCAACTCATGGACCACCATGTCCCTAAACTGACAATAGACCACCATGTCCCTAAACTGGCAATGGACCACTATGTCCCTAAACTGGAACAATAGAGCCCCAAATGCTCTTTTGTTGGATCTAAACGATCCCGTTTAAGTTGATCTTAGCCTCAAATATGGCTAACGTATCCTTAAACCTTCAAACAGACTTTAGTCCCAAATTGGACTATAGAACTCCAAAATAACTTTGGTTCAAGGGTACATCCCTGAACTCCTCTGACATCTGTCGTTGTAATCCTTCAACGTCGTCAGAGAGGTGACGGGTCCCGACGGCCATACATTCAATGGACCACCATGTCCCTAAACTGGAAATGGATCCAGACGATCCCGTTAAGTAGATCTTAGTCTGGAAATTAGACTAACGTATCCTTAACAAACGTTTAAGTTGATCTTAGCCTCAAATATGGCTAACGTATCCTTAAATCAAAACCCAAAACCCAAATCTAAGAAAGTACGAATTTGGACTAATCCACGTCCTACGGGTGACGGCATAACCTAGTCTCCGTATACAATCCACGGGCAATCACAAACAAAACAAACACACACGACACGAAGTGAAATTCTGGAGAAGGAGAAAGTTGTTACCGCAATGTGGTAGCGTAATTAACTGCAGGGGCTTGCGCCTGCAGGAAAGAGTGTCCTCACAATCAAAAACCCCTCTAACGAGGGGGAATCTGACGAAGTCTGCTACATCGGCCGCATTCGTCCAAACCTCCGATACACGGTGCCATAAATCAACTTGGCATCTTCGGAGAGGTGGACGAATAAAACCAAATAGCATCTGCTCCGAATCTCAGGCAAGACGTTCAGTCTCGGCCGTCTTTCGGAGGGGAACACCGATCTCCTGAATCTCCAGTCTTCTCGTCCAGGCGGCACCACGTCGACGCATCTTTAAACGGGCTCCCGCCTCTGAACCGAGGCAACTCGATCGTCAAGTTTGCTAGAAGAGACGACCAAGATGATGTAGAGAAAGAGTAGAACACTTTGTCTCACTTCGTCCAAAGCCGTGGACGAACGGTTAATGAAGTTTCCTTTTGGATCGGGTGAAATGAGAAATGTGGCTATCTAATTTTCATGAACCCAAACAATAATCTTTTCCACAACAACAACCATAATCTTTTCCACATGAGAGGGGCCGGCCACTTATAGGAAGAGGGGGGTGAGTGTAGGAGCAAAGAGGAGGGTGACCATAAACATGAAGCTTATCAACACATTAAATGAAAAGGATGACACACTAACCTAGTCATTAACCTAGTCACCAATGCAATAAATGAATCATTAAAGCACAAATGAGTCATGAAGCTTAGTCACCATCCTAGTCATCATCTAGAAACATTTAGAAGCATGACTCACCCTCAACTCAAGAAAAGATAAATCCGTCTTTAACCGAATGTTAAAGACGGGTGATAGAAAACTGGAAACTGGAAACTTCCAAAAGTGATCCTAAAACGAATTTCAGGATAACCCCGTATCAGTATAAACATACCCGCATTTGTATTACGACCGAATACAAATGCAACTGAGACAAAGATATTATATCTACACAGCATAATACTCTGATCCGGCTTAAACCAAAACCGACCAGTATTATCTGCCCGAAAAATGACACGTGCGAAAACGCACGTGCATTTTCCGAACCCTGCCATAATCCCATACGGCATCTACAACGTTTTGCCCGAACTTGGGAAAGTGTCTGTGGGGAACTCTAATGACTCATCAACACACTGGCACTGGGTATAACCACTAGCATGTCAGAGGTACTGGCTGTATGTAACGGTTGCCTATGTATTGATTGGAAAGGAAGCTGACGAGCGAACTCATCCATAAACCCTACTGAGCCAAACAGTGACAATATACATACAGTCCGGTCCGTTCGTTTATGAGAATCGCATATCGGCCTAGGGGCTAGTAACATCAGACCCCCAATAGCAGCATGAGTCGTGTCAGAGAGTGGCCCAGAACACCCTGAGATACTACTGGAGTACCTACCAGTAAATCTCCTGCCTCGGCCGAGGGCTTTGTGTAATGGCTCTCCTAGACACAGCGCGATCTCACCCCCAATACCGGGAGAGACGAATTCCCTGCCGATCCGCTCACTTGCCTCCATGTGGCTCGGGACTGTACCCAAAAAAGACCTGTTTGCACGACTCCTTTGAGCCGTGGTAGGGTAGAAATCAAAGCACAGTAGGAACTCACACGAGACAAATGACGACCTCAGGTCGATGAACTAACCTGTACACATGTCACCAGGGAACTGTTATCTGACGATATGTATAATACCAACTAGCATGTTCCCGGCGAGTCTTGTCCGGTGTACTCATAACCCAATGAGCACCTGTATACATCTTAGGTGAACCAACTGACACCAATGGCTTGTGAGACCGGCCATTGCCCCTTGTCGGGGTCTCGACTGTATACACTAGTCTACTCTGGAGTATCGATTGTTAGTTGTATGTATGCCCTAGAGGCCAGTATTGTACAGATGTTGTATATTATATTGGATGCTTGGACATATATAGAGATGACTTTCTTGCTCGATATGATAGTATGCTATCTGGTTACTCTTTATCTTAACATGTACACTTGTCTCTTTATACTGTCTTATAGTTACATGTTGGTAAAGCCCTTAGGATGTGTACTTGACTACCTGGACTATGATGCAGATCATACTAGTGGGGACATGGTAGTCCATAAGTACATCCTTCAAGGTCCCTGGTCGTGGGTGTATCGAGACGGGGCATCGATATACCAGTGTAGACTAGCGTATACGCTTCTCGACCCATGTGATGGGCGATGGATGATCCCATATCCATTGGTGTTTGACATCAGAGATGGTGTACGGGTGCTCAGTGGAGACTGGGTACACTGGACGGACTCGCCGAGAACTCCCAGATGGTATTATACCTCACGTCAGATGGCAGTTCTCAGGTGACACTTGTACAGGTTAGTCTGTAGACCCGAGATCGTCATAGAGTCTTGTGTGATTCCCACTGTGCTTTGATCTCCACCTTACCACGTCCATGAGGGTGTGCAAAACGGTGGTCTTTGGGTACAGTCCCGAGTCACATGGAGGCAATGAGCGATAGGAGGGGTTTCGTCTCTCCCGGTATTGGGAGTTGATGTTGCGCTGTGCTCGATTGGCCGTAACAGGGAAGTCCCTGGCCAGGGCTGATCAGAGATTTGCTGGTAAGTGTTACCAGTAGTTTCTTGACCCGTTACGAGCCTCACATCGGCACGACTTATCGGGTTATTGGGGTCTGACGTTTACCACCCCTAGACTTGATATACGACGTATCAGACGAAGAGACCGGACTGTACGGCAAGTGTTACTGGTCGGATTCGCAGGAGTATGAGCGGGCTAGCTCGTCGATCTTCTGATCGCTTAATACCCGGGTGGCCGTTACGTTTAGCAGACCGCTTGCGGCTTGTGGGTGCTTGATATGATCATCATCTGCTACCGGCGTATTGACGAGTCTTTAGAGTTCTACACAGAGGTTTCCTGGCTCAAGCGAAACGAAATAGGAGTGCATATGAGATATGTGCGGGACCGAGAATAATGCGAGTATGTGATACCGCATTTCATTCTCGCGATATATGTTTCGATTGGTTATATTCGATATGACCTAGTTATCGAATCATTGATTCGATAAATCGATACATTGGTTTCTAGCCGGTTATGTGCGACATGACCGGATCATTGAATCAAATGTTGATTTAATGATTTAATGCATAATTATATATTTGATATATTGCATTGCATTAACTAGTATTGGTTCACTTTAAACGTATTTTTCTCACTTGAATTGCACATTGTATATGTGATATACTTTTGTGCATTTTTTGTATCATGTTTGATGATACTTGATCATATGGTTAAGTGAATAGGATTAAACCATGGTAATTATGATAATTAGGGTTTTGCTTATTTATTTATTCATTTATTTGTTTATTTATGTGGATAAATTTAAAATGAGAATGGTGGCTATTTTTGTTTGTTATATGAAGCTTCATGAACCCTTGACTTTAGCAACCATTCTTATCCTTTTGCTTAACCCTAACCCACTCTAATCACCATGGTTAATTCTCTACACTTAACCTTAGTTAAGTTATGATAAATATTGAGTTTATTTTCTTTTTATCATAACTTATGATAATATTCTAGCTCATCTTCTTCTTCTTCTTCAAGTGAGCAACCTTGATGCCATCAATGGAAACTTGTGATCTAGTGAGCAAAATCCAAATCTAAAGTGAACCCACCTCCTATTTCTTCACCCTCTACCTCTTGCCAAGTTGTTTTGGGTGTTTACTTCACAAGTTTCACAAGTTTGTGAGGTCGGAGCTTGAGTTTGTGCAATCTCGACGTAGATCGTCTTTGACACGAAGCCGACGACCTATTCCGCACGTTTCTCCGATGAAGCCGTCACGAGAGTTCAAGCTTCAAGATGGACAGCGAGAAGACTTCGTTGCGGAGCCGTGGAGGTGGAAATCCGGATCTACAAAGGTTGTAATTTCCGTATCCTTGTAGTTAAATGTTAACTAGCTTTATCTTTCGCCTAAAATTCTAGCAACGATCCGTAGTCTAGGGTTTCTCGGCACCAAAAATTTTAAATTGGCATGTCCGATGCCTTGTGAGACCTTACTAGAGTGCCTAGGAACCTTTCACTGGTATCAGAGCCTAGCTAGAGCCTTAGGCGACGTCCCGACGGAATTTGAAGTCCGAACGAACCCGAATCCCGATCACAAAAATGCTCTCTGTCCCGATTTTAAAATTGTGGATTTTTGTGTATTAAAAATGTCCAGGAAATTCAGTAAACAATTCTAAGGATTACTGTAAAAACTCAGGCGAATGATTCAATTAAACGGCGGCGGAACCGCGGCAGAAGCCTTGCTTCTGCGGCGGTTCCGCGGCAGTATATTGTCATCATCATTCACTGTTTGTACTGTAATTCATTACTTCTGGTGCTGGATTTTCTGGATTTTTTTAATATTTATTCAAGAGTTGGATTTTCAGCAGTTGTTTTGGGGATTCGGTGTTTCGATCGGGTTATCAAATTTTGTCTATTGTGTTTTTCCAGATAACTGTAGAATATGTTAAAGAGTTCGACCGGATATAAATACCCAAGTTTTCCCCTGCCGGAATATCCAAGTGTTGGATTATTGTATGGTTTAAGGACGTTCTCAGTAGTGCAAGTAACGCGATGGTCCCTCTAGAAGACAACAAACCTTAACTCGATTATGTGACCGTCTTGAACTGCCCTTTGAACCTTCGGGTTTGGGGCAGTACGGCGTGCCACATGTGAGGCATTGGCTTGACCCTTCTACGGCTGGACCGTTGGTACTGAGGTATGAAGTGAATGTCTTTGAACCTATTTCATGTGTTGATCGGTGTCGGGAAAACTTGGGTGTTCGAATGTTCGATCGGAAAGTTTGATATATTCTATTTATCCGGAATTGGATACAATAATTGGAATTCACAAACAGTTATGAGATAACTGGATGAATGTTATAAATCTAGCAGTTTAGTCCCATATGATATTGAAAAGAGTTTTCGATAATGAGACTAAAATGCGGGGTTTGTAACTGTTAGGCATGTGATGTCTAAAGAAGTTGCGGATTCCAATTGTTGTAGTTTTACACTTTCTTTTCTGTGACCGTAAGTGTAGTATGTTCATATCGCCGGTTTCGTTGCTATACGTCAACGACAATTGGGGTATGCATACTTACTTACGTTGATGACATGTGATGTTATGTGTTGCTGGATATGTTATATTGGATCGTCGTATTCGAATAGCCGGGGGTTTTTATGTGAGATGAGTGTTTTTCATTTTCATTCATGTAAAAACTTGTATGTAATATTCTTTTATTTGGGGCACTTCCAGGTAGCGGGAGATGTCACCTTTTGTATATTATTTACTTTTCCGCATTAGGATAGACCCAAGGAGGGGAGCACAAGTAACCGGGTTCTGGGGTCCAGTGGGAGACCAACTCGAGGAGTCGAGTCCGGGTCTCCTAACCCTAGAATTGGCAGGGTTGCTTGCCGCTCTCGTAGGGGTCTAGGGGTGTGGGATTGGCTATTCGTTACGACCGTGGAATCCGTGTTTTATACTGGCTCGTATTGAAAACACGGACGTCCTAGTATATCCAATATTTCATATGTTTATTCTGCTGCGATATCTGTGTTGTGACTCTGTGATGGATATAGTATATAGTATATATGATATATTATATAGACGTTACTTATGTTTTACACCCGCGCTAGCCCTGCCCTGCTCTGTCGTTAGTTACCTAACCTAACGGTGCACGAGGGGACATCGAGGCGAATGCGGATGGCATAAGTGTACGTCATATCTATCTGTGATGTTTAGGTATTTAAATGATGGGACTTCATTAATGTGATTAATGAAAGATAAGAAACCTAAGATGTTGTAGAATCAGATTTTAAATAAAACAGGTAGCTACAGTTCTTGCTTTGCATAGCGGTATATATGATATACCCCGCACCTTATTCGATGAGGAAAGGACCGAGATCCCTTCACCGGGAGTGACTCCTTTAGCAATAACTGGTAGATGCTACACACTCGGTTTGCTTTTGACTGCTTTTGAGTTTTTGCTTTGCACAGCGATATATATGATATATCCCGCACCTCATTCGACGAGGAAAGGACCGAGATCCCTTCACCGGGAGTGACTCCTTTAGCAAAACTAGAAAAGCCTCAAAATCACTCCATTTCAAAACATCATTTGATTCTACAACGATATCAAGTTCATTACGCTCATGGTTTTCAGAAAAACCTGCGTAGCCCTCCGTCATTTCAGATAAGTTGCATATAGTATTCGTGCTACATTTGTTGGCTTTCGTCAAGGTGTAGTGTGCGGTAGCTATGTGCTGTTTATCTGCTGCATATGATGCGACTGGATTAGGGTAGTCGTACGGCTTTGTTGGCTTTCGTCAAGGGTCGTGCGGGTGGGTTTGATTCAGTCAAGAAATGTACGGGTTGAACTTGACTAGCAGGCTATGGTTTGTTGGCTTTCGTCAAGGTCATAGCACGCTAGGGGCAAAAGCATTATCGGGAATTTCAAGTGTTGAAATTTGCAATGAGATTGCATACCTTCTATGAGATAGTTGGATCCCGATACCCACTGCGAGTAAGAGTTACTCCTGGGAGAGTTTTACACATTGCAATTAGCTGATCAAGTAGGTGTCTAGAAAGGTGTCAACGGGGTTACGCCTCTGGGAAAACGAGGTTTACATTAATTAGGTTCGTGCGAAAGCACGAGGGACCTCCCTCAAAGTACCGACACTGGCCTGGCTGAAAGATTGGCGAACCTGTAGTGTGTAATTAATCCCGGCTAGTCTTTCCTTTTAGGGTTTGAAGGAAGATTTGATAAAAAGCAGTGGGAGCCATCCTGATTAGATAAGATAATAACCAATCTGATCTTGCACGAGCATACGCTAAAGTGTTTTCTTCTCTCTCTCTCCAGGTAGCGACCAGTTCATGCCTTAATCAAGATAATAATATGGATGTATTGACCGAACCCGCATGTTATACTGTGCTGGGGAACGTTGGTTCCGTTCATTCTTATAAGAGTTATAGGAATGAACAGGATATAGGGGAATACCAGGATTCCCATGCCACCCGAATGAAGAAAGTACATGTTGATGCATTTTCTTCGGGTGTGTTCGTTACTGAGAACTGTTTCTCCATTTGCTCTACGTCCTGGGTATTGGATACCGGGTCAGGATCCCATATATGTAACCAGTTACATGGGCTAAGGAAAGGTAGAGAACTTGGAGAAGGTGATAAAGACATTAGAGTTGGAAATGGTGCAATTGTTGCAGCTAAGACTGTCGGGGAATATCACCTTGTATTACCAACTGGTAATACATTGGTTCTGAACGAATGCTATTACATGCCGAACCTGATATGCAACATTATATCGGTTTCTTTATTAAGTAAAGAGGGATATAATTTTGTATTACAGGATAATGTTATGAACATTTTCCTTAACCAAAAGTTGGTTGGATCAGGCACGTTGTGCAATGGCATTTATGTTCTAAATCAATCAACAGTTCTGAGCATAACAAACACACACAAGAGGAAGAGTTCTGAACTCAACGAATCCTTCTTGTGGTATTGTAGACTGGGTCACATCAATGTGACACGACTGACTAAGTTGCATAAGGATGGATATTTGAAACCTTTCGAATTTTCATCTTATGATACTTGCCAGTCATGTCTCAAAGGCAAGATGACCAAAACTCCGTTTATGGGACACGGAGAAAGAGTTACTGAACTCTTGGGACTAATACATAGCGATGTATGTGGTCCCATGTCTACACATGCCAGGGATGGTTCTTCGTACTTCATTACATTCACTGACGATCTCTCAAGATACGGACATGTGTACTTGATAAGACACAAGTCTGAAGATTTTGAGAAATTTAGAGAATATAAACAAGAAGTCGAAAACCAAACCCGAAAAAGTATTAAAATCCTTCGATCTGATCGAGGAGGTGAATACTTGGGCAATGAATTCCTGGACTTCCTAAAAGAGAATGGGATTCTCTCTCAACTGACTCCTCCATATACACCACAGCACAACGGTGTATCAGAACGGAGGAACCGCACTTTATTAGATATGGTGCGCTCTATGATGAGCACAGCTGAGTTACCTATTTCCTTCTGGGGGTATGCGCTTGAGACAGCCATACATCTATTGAATATGGTCCCCACCAAATCTGTGCCTACCACTCCATATGAGATATGGAAAGGGAAGAGACCAAGTCTTAACTATGTTAAGATATGGGGTTGTCCAGCCTATGTCAAACGACAAAATCCGGACAAACTCGAGGCACGGTCTGTTCTATGCAAATTTGTAGGATATCCCAAGAATTCTCAAGGGTATATCTTCTACCACCCTGAGGAACAAAGAGTGTTTGTTTCTCGGCATGCCACCTTTTTAGAAAAGGAATTTCTTGAAAAAGAGATTAGTGGTCATGAGGTAGAACTGGAAGAGGTTCCAGCAATACAGACTACAACAGAAGATTTGGTTGAACCAGAGGATTCCGTAGTTCCCGATGAACCCCAGCCTCTCCGCCGATCTAGTAGGGTTCCTCGCCAACCTGAGAGATACTACGGTTTTCTCATGGACGATGGGAGCGAGGATTGCATCATGGAGGATGATGACCCAACTAGCTTCGAGCAGGCCATCACGAGTGGGGACTCAGTGAAATGGCTGGATGCTATGCGGTCTGAGATGGATTCCATGTATACCAACAAAGTATGGACTTTGGAAGTTGCTCCTGAAGGGGTAAAACCCATTGGGAGCAAGTGGATCTTTAAGAAGAAACTTGGTGTAGATGGGAAAGTGGAGACTTTCAAAGCTAGACTTGTAGCAAAAGGTTTTCGTTAAAGACCAGGTGTGGACTATGACGAGACCTTTTCTCCAGTGGCTATGCTTAAATCCATCCGGATCATGCTTGCCATCGCTGCATATCATGATTACGAAATCTGGCAAATGGATGTTAAGACCGCCTTTCTAAATGGTGATTTAGAAGAGTGCGTGTACATGACTCAGCCAGAGGGCTTCGTAGACAGTGGGAGCAGCGGGAAGGTGTGCAAGCTGCTTAAATCCATTTATGGATTAAAGCAAGCATCGCGGAGTTGGAACATCTGCTTTGACGTCGTTATCAAAGAGTTTGATTTCGTCAAAAATCCAGATGAACCTTGTATCTACAAGAAGGTGGCAGAGAGTAAGGTTGTCTTCCTCGTATTGTACGTGGACGACATACTCTTGATAGGAAATGATATTCCTATGCTGCAATCGGTCAAGCTCTTCTTATCACAAAGATTCTCAATGAAAGATCTTGGTGATGCCTCCTGCATATTGGGAATAAGGATCTATAGAGATAGATCCAAACGGATTTTGGGATTGTCCCAATCCAGGTACATTGACACCATACTAAAGAGGTTTAGTATGGAAGAGTCCAAGCGTGGGAATTTACCCACGATCTCTGGAGTCACTCTCTCCAAAGAGATGTCTCCCAAGACTGATTTGGAGAGAGCTCGCATGCAAGGTATACCCTATGCTTCGGCAGTAGGCTCTATCATGTATGCGATGCTATGTACCAGACCCGATGTAGCATACTCACTAAGTGTAGTGAGCAGGTATCAAGCTGATCCTGGAGAGAGTCACTGGACAGCTGTGAAGAGCATTCTCAAGTACTTACGAAGGACTAGAGATATGTTCTTGGTGTATGGTAACGGAGAACTCCAAGTGGAGTCCTTTACCGATTCGAGCTTCCAGAGTGATAAGGACGACTCTAAGTCGCAGTCGGGCTTTGTCTTTACCCTTTACGGAGGGGCGGTTAGCTGGAAGAGTTCCAAGCAGGAAACCGTGGCAGACTCGACGATGGAGGCTGAATACATCGCTGCCAACGATGCTGCTAAAGAAGCTGTCTGGATCAAGAAGTTCATTACTGAACTTGGTGTGGTTCCATCCATTGAGCATCCAATACCTTTGTATTGCGATAACAATGGAGCGGTGGCTTTGGCCAAGGAACCCAGGTCCCATCAGCGATCCAGGCATATTCTGAGGCGGTATCACCTGATCCGGGAGATAGTTGATCGCCGGGAGATCGAGGTCAGGAGAGTTGACACGAAGAACAACACAGCGGATCCACTCACGAAGGCCATTCCCCAGACACAGTTTGAGAGACTCTTCGGGATGCTCGGTATGCGATACTACAGCAGCTGGCCCTAGTGCAAGTGGGAGATTGTTAGTTGTATGTATGCCCTAGAGGCCAGTATTGTACAGATGTTGTATATTATATTGGATGATTGGACATATATAGAGATGACTTTCTTGCTCGATATGATAGTATGCTATCTGGTTACTCTTTATCTTAACATGTACACTTGTCTCTTTATACTGTCTTATAGTTACATGTTGGTAAAGCCCTTAGGATGTGTACTTGACTACCTGGAATATGATGCAGATCATACTAGTGGGGACATGGTAGTCCATAAGTACATCCTTCAAGGTCCCTGGTCGTGGGTGTATCGAGACGGGGCATCGATATACCAGTGTAGACTAGCGTATACGCTTCTCGACCCATGTGATGGGCGATGGATGATCCCATATCCATTGGTGTTTGACATCAGAGATGGTGTACGGGTGCTCAGTGGAGACTGGGTACACTGGACGGACTCGCCGAGAACTCCCAGATGGTATTATACCTCACGTCAGATGGCAGTTCTCAGGTGACACTTGTACAGGTTAGTCTGTAGACCCGAGATCGTCATAGAGTCTTGTGTGATTCCCACTGTGCTTTGATCTCCACCTTACCACGTCCATGAGGGCGTGCAAAACGGTGGTCTTTGGGTACAGTCCCGAGTCACATGGAGGCAATGAGCGATAGGAGGGGTTTCGTCTCTCCCGGTATTGGGAGTTGATGTTGCGCTGTGCTCGATTGGCCGTAACAGGGAAGTCCCTGGCCAGGGCTGATCAGAGATTTGCTGGTAAGTGTTACCAGTAGTTTCTCGACCCGTTACGAGCCTCACATCGGCACGACTTATCGGGTTATTGGGGTCTGACGTTTACCACCCCTAGACTTGATATGCGACGTATCAGACGAAGAGACCGGACTGTACGGCAAGTGTTACTGGTCGGATTCGCAGGAGTATGAGCGGGCTAGCTCGTCGATCTTCTGATCGCTTAATACCCGGGTGGCCGTTACGTTTAGCAGACCGCTTGCGGCTTGTGGGTGCTTGATATGATCATCATCTGCTACCGGCGTATTGACGAGTCTTTAGAGTCCTACACAGAGGTTTCCTGGCTCAAGCGAAACGAAATAGGAGTGCATATGAGATATGTGCGGGACCGAGAATAATGCGAGTATGTGATACCGCATTTCATTCTCGCGATATATGTTTCGATTGGTTATATTCGATATGACCTAGTTATCGAATCATTGATTCGATAAATCGATACATTGGTTTCTAGCCGGTTATGTGCGACATGACCGGATCATTGAATCAAATGTTGATTTAATGATTTAATGCATAATTATATATTTGATATATTGCATTGCATTAACTAGTATTGGTTCACTTTAAACGTATTTTTCTCACTTGAATTGCACATTGTATATGTGATATACTTTTGTGCATTTTTTGTATCATGTTTGATGATACTTGATCATATGGTTAAGTGAATAGGATTAAACCATGGTAATTATGATAATTAGGGTTTTGCTTATTTATTTATTCATTTATTTGTTTATTTATGTGGATAAATTTAAAATGAGAATGGTGGCTATTTTTGTTTGTTATATGAAGCTTCATGAACCCTTGACTTTAGCAACCATTCTTATCCTCTTGCTTAACCCTAACCCACTCTAATCACCATGGTTAATTCTCTACACTTAACCTTAGTTAAGTTATGATAAATATTGAGTTTATTTTCTTTTTATCATAACTTATGATAATATTCTAGCTCATCTTCTTCTTCTTCTTCAAGTGAGCAACCTTGATGCCATCAATGGCAACTTGTGATCTAGTGAGCAAAATCCAAATCTAAAGTGAACCCACCTCCTATTTCTTCACCCTCTACCTCTTGCCAAGTTGTTTTGGGTGTTTACTTCACAAGTTTCACAAGTTTGTGAGGTCGGAGCTTGAGTTTGTGCAACCTCGACGTAGATCGTCTTTGACACGAAGCCGACGACCTATTCCGCACGTTTCTCCGATGAAGCCGTCACGAGAGTTCAAGCTTCAAGATGGACAGCGAGAAGACTTCGTTGCGGAGCCGTGGAGGTGGAAATCCGGATCTACAAAGGTTGTAATTTCCGTATCCTTGTAGTTAAATGTTAACTAGCTTTATCTTTCGCCTAAAATTCTAGCAACGATCCGTAGTCTAGGGTTTCTCGGCACCAAAAATTTTAAATTGGCATGTCCGATGCCTTGTGAGACCTTACTAGAGTGCCTAGGAACCTTTCAAGCCCTGTCTCGAAACTCCTACGACTAGGGACACTTTAAGGATGTGCTTACAGACCCCAGCTCCCACGTATATGATCGCCATCATACTGCTGGTAGTCAAGCAAGACCCTATGGGCTCTATCATTATGCAATAGTGAACTAAAGCATGTATACGATGACAAAGACAAACCAGATAGCATACTATCATCTCGAGAAAGACTGTCATATTGGTATAGGTCCTGCCTTAATCATTGCAATCACGTACCTGCGATCCAATAATTGACTTTGAGGGCACTATCTCCAACAATCTCTCACTTGCACTTAAGGCTATTATTGCGATGTCGCATACTCACAACCCGTGTGATACCGAACACCCAACTCCTCTACTAATCAGTTTCACAAAGCTAGTTTGTAAAACTCTTGTGTTCGAGAAATAGCCTCAGTGAGTGGATCCGCCCTGATGTTTCTTTCTATGTCTCTCTTAATCTCAAGTTCGCGGAGAAAGCCATCTCCCGAATCGAGTAATACCTGTCTTAGAATATGTCTGAATATCTGATGGGACCTAGTTCATAAATGAACTTCAAATCCAAACTTCTTAGACTGTATCGATAACTGAACCTAATCAGTATCCAGCACCATGCCTCCTACAGTATCCTCTTGGACTACCTGTCCATAATATTGTCCCTCGTCAGAGGGAAAACTATAACTCTGACAATCACTCTGTCATCTATGTCACCTTTGAAGCCTGGAATGATAACCGTCTCCCTAAGGAGGCTGCCGTCATCAAATCCGTAGAACATGCACTTATGTTTTAAAACTGCTTCCTTATGTTTCTTCAGGATTGGATTAATATAAACTTATCGCATCTGGTGCAAAAACAACATCTGGTGTGGTACTTGACATCTCATGATTGACTCAATTGCCTAAGCAAGTGATCTTCCAATCATGCACATCCATCTCTCCTTTAGTCTCTAAGACGCCTTTAGAGAGGGTGACTCCATCACCTGCAGGTACACCATCATGCCAGGAGTCATTTATTCTAAAATACTATTAGAATATTGTCAAAGTACTCATATTGGGAAACTACCCAAATCTAGATCTAAAACCATAGATCTAGAAGCCAGAATGTCTGATATTATATCCATATCCTGTGTGACGACCACAGTACAACCGATCGTAGTATATGAATTTTATTTCCTACTCTGTGTATGTCATCCAAATACCAGGACATCACACCCTTCTTAACAGATCCATCCCCTATTCTGATGAAGTCAAAGCCATGACTGTCTCATCAAAATTAGATGATCTATCTCCGCTATAACTGCTGAAGTATATAAATAGACATAATCTATTTGCCCACTATGCTTCCGCTACTCCTACTGACTACGACAACCCTCTGGCAGAATAATATATACGTGAACTTCTAAAGCTAGTTTAGAACGACGCTATACTTATCCTCCTGCCGGGTCTCATAGTCTGGAACAACAATAGTATTAAGTCTGGATAAACAAGAACCTCCATGTCACCGTCCTTGAGGCTACCGGAGTACCTCTCGGGTGTCTGAGGTTACCCACCATATCTGCGCAGTGGCTATTGGAATGTCAAACCTGATTGAATATATAGGTCCTATTAAATTTTCCGTAATCGTTTGCGGTTCTGGAATCACTTCCAGTTCTACCATACTCCCACTACTGTTTTCTGCAAAAATACATTTTACTAAAACTGTGGCGAGTCAAGAACAATATCACTATTGATTTTCCAGATGGTAGAAATGTCAACCCTCGTCAAAGCCAGGGTCAACCCACAAACAGCCATTACAGAAACGTGCCTTGAGTTATCCAGTGTCTGGTTTTAAGCATAAGCTGGACAACTCCCGTTACCTTAACATCGTTAAGATATGAACCATTCTATATACAATATAGAAATAGAGGCACTAATTTAATTGGAACCAGATTCAAACCATGCAGCTGTTCCAGTGCATATCAACTTAATGGAGAGAGGCTAATCAACATTACTCAACTTAGGAATACATCCAATTATGAGTAACCCGAAGGAGAAACAAGTTTCTCAAAATCATTACTTCCAACTGAATACCAATCACAAGAATCTACATCTTTGATTTCTTTGAAGAATTCCGATACTTGCAATACCTGGTTCTTTACTATATTCTTATACCCACAACTTCTCAAAACTTAGACATTGTATTTCTACGAAACACTTGTCTCAAAACTAGAGAAGTCACAAGTAAACAAAACATAGTACGAGGACCTACCCCTTTGTCCTGACGGACACTGGACAACATACAATACTCTGTATAAGTCCGCTGAGTTGAATAACTCATAACCTGTGCATCGTAGGTTAAAAACTGTACCCAGGCGATTTCCTCAAATATCACAAATTACAACGAATTCTGATATAATGAGGATGATCACCTAATTCCTAATAACTTACTCCCACCCATCATCTGTAAAACCATACAGATGTGGAATCATACCTGATAAATACATACCCTGGAGTAAGTATCTAATCGTGAAATCAGTTTTCTTTTAACAATGCACTGAAAACATCAAAATGTTTCATAGGGGTATTCTGGTATTCCTAGTAATGCCTCTTCCATAATCCAATTCATGACTTCAACCGTATATCTCTTTGCCATCTTCCAAGTCCCTTTATTTTTCTTTAGTCGTTACCTTTTGTACACCATCGTTAGGCTAAATGGTTTTCTTCCTTTCCTACCGTTCGGCACCAGCCTATAGTTTGGAAGAAGACTATCCAGTAAGCATAATAGGTATACTCTCCTAATCCTAGGAGTACTCGCAACTTGAGAGAAGGTGATGATAAAAGACAACTGAATAATACTTTATTCTATTTTTCCCGAACTGGGGAAAAAAGCAAAGGTGAAATAGGAGTGGCGATGAAGTACGCGGTTTGATCGTGAATGATAACAGCCGCAATTTACTTTGCCTTCTTTCTAATCCCTTTATTCTGTCTTTAGTTATTACCTTATGTACACCCTACTTAGGCTAATTGGTTTTCTTCATTCCCTACCTTTCGACACCTGCCTATGGTTTGGAATAAGACTATCCAATAAGCGTAATAGGTGTACTTTCTAAACTAAGGAGCCCTCGCAACCTGAGAGAAGGCGATAATAAAAGACAACTGAATAAACTAATTCTATTTCTCCTGAACCTGGATCCATCCTCGAAGAAGTCCCTTCGAGTTCGTATATAACCATACGATGGATCTATCCAATGGAAGTGGATATCCGTAGTAATACGGGGTGTTCTGAGAAATACAAAGGGTAAAAGAAGGAGCGGCAATGACTTATGAAACTCGAACAATTCAAAAGCCAGTATTTTAAAAAGGTTCGGTCAACTTGGTCACTGAGTCATAGTCTAGGGTCGGTCAAAGGTCGCTGCCAAAAAAGAGAGAGAGAAAAGAAACACTCTGCGTGCACTCTAACCTAGATTAGAATGGTTATCACTTTATCTAATCAGGAAACCTCCCACTGTAATATCAAATTCTCCTCCAAACCTGAAAGAAGAATTAGTCGGGATCACCCGAAGAGTAAATTAACTCATCAGTGAGAATCGGGACCCAACTATCATCGCATGATAACTTGATGGAAGCCACTCAAGTTATCACACTCCAGAAGGTATGCGCAAGCCTGGCAAGTTTGCTGTATGTTTGAAACTCCCGATGTAATTTTTACCCCATGCTCTTATGACCTTGACTAAGGGCCAATAAATCATAAGTCACATGTCAAGTTCTTCCCGTCATTGTCCTGGTTGATTTAAACCCACCCGTACATACTCTTGACTAAGGGCCAACAAAGTAATACGACTGTCCCAAACCAACGCATTTATCTATGCTACAAATGAATACCCAGCAGCTACCAAACACTATGCCTTGACTAAGGGCCAACAAACATAGCTTGAATACTACTGACTATCCATGAGAAATGACGGAGGGCTACGACTAGTTTTTGGCGAAAAACCTTTAACGTAATGAACTTGATCTCGTTGAAGGAACCTGATAGCTTTTTATAAAAATATAGTGACGAAAACCTTTTTCTAAAGAGGTCACTCCCGGTGAAGGGATCTCGGCTCTTTCCTCGTGGAATGAGGTGCAGGATATTCCAACTGAATACCGCGATGCAAAGCAACTTGTAATCGACTATTGTGAAGTTATTACCCTGACGTAAACTTCTGCCCAAGGGGTCATTCCCGGTGAAGGGATCTCGGCCCTTGCCTCGTCGAATGAGGTGCAGGATATTCTAACTGAATATCACTATGCAAAACAAAAGGAAACGTCTTTGTAATAACACTTTTTTAAAATTTGTTCCAACAACATCAAATATAGGTTTTTTTTATCTTTGCATTTGATAAGAATCAATGCAGTCCCATCAATCAATCACACCAGAAAAGAACGAAAATAAAATGAACGTATATGCCATCCGCATTCGTCACTGGGTCCCGTCATCACCCGTTAGGTTACTTAACTAACGACAGAGCGGGGTTGGACTAGCGCGGGTGTAAAACATATACAACATCTAATAGTATATATACCAATATACAATAATCGCTCCAGGTGTGATGCTATGCAACATTACAGAAAAGTAATAAGCATCACAGAACAATACAGATAATCGGGGATCCCCGGGTTTCACAGAGCCGCTACTGAAACCCGACGTTCCCCTGGTCGTGTGGATAGCCTGTGCAATGAAACCTAGATCCCTACGGGTGCGGCAAGTTACCCGCCAAAACCCGAAGCGAGGTAGTCCCTCACAGCATAGTGAATGGAACACCCGACACTTCACGGAATCCGGTAAATTGAGCACCCCTCCTTGGGTCAAACTGTACCCCCTACGAGTGCGGCGAATAGTATGCCAATTCTAGAGTGAGGTCCCTTTGCCTCTGATAGCCATGAGATACGGACCCGTTGCCCTCCAGAACCCGGCTATCCGTGCACTCCGTCGCGGGGTAAACCTAGTACAGAAATGAAAAATATACAAAGGGTACAACGACCTCAACCTGGTCGTGCCCTAAAAGAATATTATACAACAGGCAGTGACGGCAGTCCACATGTTGGACGCTCGCCCCGCAATATCAAATGTACAAATAAAACCAAACTGCACTATCATTGCACCCTGCTATCCACCACGACATATCCGCAACAACACAACACAACACAGAACATCAACGCGAATGTCACGTTCGCAAACCCGTCTAAAAGAACTATAGCAATCAGACGCGGTTTATCAATCAAATGACATTCCCGGTCGGAGATATAATGTAAATGCTGTAAACTAACAAATGTAAAATTTCGATCGACTAAATTTCCCGAAGTGGACCCCACGTACATCTGCTGTACAGTAACAAAATCTGGGCCTAAAAGAACTATACCAAAAACCACAATTTCCACAAAACAGCTCTCTGGAAAAAGTTGAAGCACTGTTCCCACAAAAGCGTCGCGGTTCCGCGGTCAAACCCGGTGGCCTTGTGGGATCACGTGCCCAAATTTTTCCACAATGTTTAGAAAACCCTGCACGTTTTTCTGTGATATGCAAAATTATTTTTAGGCCCTTTAAAAAATCGACAGAAACATGTGTGCTGAAAATTGTGATTTCGGAAATCCCGTTTGATCGATCCTTTAAACGCGTTAGCACAAATAAGTAAAGCTTAATGGTGAGGCTCTGATACCACTGTAAGTCCACTGTAGCGCCCCGGCCGTCTAACAGACGCCAAATGCGGAACAAAAACTTTTTACAATTGGCGTTATCGCGTACTATAACCCGGATCTGCCATTAAAGCTAAACTAACAAACTACAAAGTGGGTAGAAATGTTATACCGAATGATCCAAGCCTTTCGGTCTTCAACCATCATCCCACGCTTCGTTGCGGCTGCTCCGATCTCCTGAATCTCCAGTCTTCTCGTCCAGGTGGCACCACGTCGACGGATCTTTAAACGGGCTCCCGCCTGTGAACCGAGGCAACTCGATCGTCAAGTTTGCTAGAAGAGACTACCAAGATGATGTAGAGAAAGAGTAGAACAATTTGTCTCACTTCGTCCAAAGCCGTAGACGAACGGTTAATGAAGTTGCATTTTGGATCGGGTGAAATGAGAAATGAGGCTATCTAATTTTCATGAACCTAAACAATAATCTTTTCCACAACAACAACCATAATCTTTTCCACATGAGAGGGGCCGGCCACTTATAGGAAGAGGGAGGGTGAGTGTAGGAGCAAGGAGGAGGGTGACCATAAACATGAAGCTTATCAACACATTAAATGAAAAGGATGACACACTAACCTAGTCATTAACCTAGTCACCAATGCAATAAATGAATCATTAAAGCACAAATGAGTCATGAAGCTTAGTCACCATCCTAGTCATCATCTAGAAACATTTAGAAGCATGACTCACCCTCAACTCAAGAAAAGATAAATCCGTCTTTAACCGAATGTTAAAGACGGATGATAGAAAACTGGAAACTGGAAACTTCCAAAAGTGATCCTGAAACGAATTTCAGGATAACCCCGTATCAGTATAAACATACCCGCATTTGTATTACGACCGAATAAAAATGCAACTGAGACAAAGATATTATATCTACACAGCATAATACTCTGATCCGGCTTAAACCAAAACCGACCAGTATTATCTGCCCGAAAAATGACACGTGCAAAAACGCACGTGCATTTTCCGAACCCTGCCATAATCCCATACGGCATCTGCAACGTTTCGCCCGAACTTGGGAAAGTGTCTGTGGGGAACTCTAATGACTCATCAACACACTGGCACTGGGTATAACCACTGGTACGTCAGAGGTACTGGCTGTACGTAACGGTTGCCTATATATTGATTGGAAGGGAAGCTGACTAGCGAACTCATCCATAAACCCTACTGAGCCAAACAGTGACAATATACATACAGTCCGGTCCGTTCGTCTATGAGAATCGCATATCGGCCTAGGGGCTGGTAACATCAGACCCCCAATAGCAGTATAAGTCGTGTCAGAGAGTGGCCCAGAACATCCTGAGATACTACTAGAGTACCTACCAGTAAATCTCCTACCTCGGCCGAGGGCTTTGTGTAATGGCTCTCCTAGACACAGCGTGATCTCACCCCCAATACCGGGAGAGACGAATCCCTTGCCGATCTGCTCACTTGCCTCCATGTGGCTCGGGACTGTACCCAAAAAAGACCTGTTTGCATGACTCCTTTGAGCCCTGGTAGGATAGAAATCAAAGCACAGTGGGAACTCACACGAGACAAATGAAGACCTCAGGTCGATGAACTAACCTGTACACATGTCACCAGGGAACTGTTATCTGACGATATGTATAATACCAACTAGCATGTTCCCGGCAAGTCCTGTCCGGTGTACTCATAACCCAATGAGCACCTGTATACATCTTAGGTGAACCAACTGACACCAATGGCTTGTAAGACCGGCCATTGCCCCTCGTCGGGGTCTCGACTGTATACACTAGTCTACTCTGGAGTATCGATGCCCTGTCTCGAAACTCCTACGACTAGGGACACTTTAAGGATGTGCTTACAGACCCCAGCTCCCATGTATATGATCGCCATCATACTGCTGGTAGTCAAGCAAGAACCCTATGGGCTCTATCATTATGCAATAGTGAACTAAAGCATGTATACGATAATAAAGACAAATTAGATAGCATACTATCATCTCGAGCAAGACTGTCATATCGGTATAGTCCTGCCTTAATCATTGCAATCACGTACCTGCGATCCAATAATTGACTTTGAGGGCACTATCTCCAACAGACGGTATGCACCACCATGCCCCCAGACTTAAGGCGTTTGGGCTCAGTGCCTTTGACATTTGTCGCAGGCACGGGGATCTTCTCCAGCCTTCTTTTCTTATGAGCGGTCGAAGTTGAGGGGGCCGTCGCGGTGGGCACCCAGATAGCTTTCCGTGGCTTGGCAGGATGGCTTCCTTCTTGTTGAACCTTTACCCTTTTCTGTTAGCGGGAGAAATTTGGATCAATCACCGAGTCTTGGACTTGACGCCAAACTTTGTAGACCTTGGAGGAAAGCCGCTGAGGGGACTGTTCTGGTTTTTCTTCCGCAACATTTTCCACCAGAGGAGGAGATCTTTTCAGCACGGTGGTAAGAGAATTCCTGCGCACCCTATCCAGCAGCTTAAAACTGTTCCCGGTTGAAACATCAACATTAATCTCCACCGTTGGAGCTGGTGGAGTTAGCCTGGAAGGGGAGTTGCCCCCGGCTTTCCTTACTCGGCGCCAGTGGCGACGTCGAGCATGTCGAGCTGATGGAGTTGGCTCGGTGACGGGGATGGCCTTGTCTTGCCCCCTGTCCAGATGAGGCGCCACTGGTGCCAGCCTCTTGAAGACTGACGTCTTTTGAGTAGTGGTATCCAATCTGTCAAAGACAGACCTTCGAGCAGGAACGGGAGCCGGAATAGTTAGTCTTGTAAAGACCGACTCTTTGGCAGGAGAAGCCGCTTTGACGACTTCAGGAGCAGGGATGGCTATCTTCTTTGGGATGGCCACTTCAGGTATCATGGGCTTCTTGGCAGGCCCATCGGAGTTCAGGCTCAGTCTAGTGAAGACCGAGGAGTTGGAGCTGGATGACCTGTTGAGAGGGGCCGTGGTAGTAGCAAGCTGATCGAAGACCGACTTCTTGGGAGCTTCCGGTGCTGGTACAGGGGTGTTGAAGCTCATCGGGGGGAGCATAGTCCCAAAAAACAATCCAGTAGTAGCCTGAATGACCTGTTCCACCGGCATCGTGAACAGGGACGCCGCTTGAGGTTCGTAAGCTACGCCTCCAGATGAGGCGCAGCGCGAGTTGCAGCTACAGTTGGAGCACTTTGAGCAGGTGAACGCCATTGATCTTTGCTTTCTGCACCAAGCAAAAGCCAAATCTTAGTACCTTGAAACCCAAGGGCAACCATTAGCAAACCGCGATTGGTTCGCGAACATGACACACGAAGTGTGGAGTGGAAAGAGGAAAATGTCCCACCGGGCGTGCCAGAATCTGTTCCCCTCCGAACAACAGAGACGCGACCGCGTAGGTCCGTCTCGCCTGAAATTCGAGGCAGATGCTAATTGGTGCTATCCGTACACCTCTCCGAAGATGCCAAGTTGATTTATGGCACCATGTATCGAAGGTTTAAACGGATGCGGCCGATGTAGCAGACTTCGTCAGATTCCCCCTCGTCTGAGGGGTTTTTGATTGTGGGGACGCTCTTCCCTGCAGGCGTAATCCCTTGCAGTTAATTACGCTACCGCGTCACGGTAACAACTTTCTCCTTCTCCATATGGTCACTTCGTGTCGTGGGTGTTTGTTTTATGTTTGGTTGCCCGTGGATTGTATACGGAGACTAAGGTATGTTGTCGCCCGTAGGGTGTTGACTAGTCCAAATCCGTATCTTTCTTAGATTTGGGTTTGGGGGGTGAGTTTAAGGATACGTTAGCCTCATTTGAGACTAAGATAAACTTAAACGTTTGTTAAGGATACGTTAGTCTAATTTTAGACTAAGATCAACTTAACGGGATCATTTAGATCCGATAAGAGAGCAATTGGGCCCTGTTGTTAGTTTAATGACATTGCGGTCGATAATTAGTTTAAGGACATTACGGTCCAATGTTAGTTTTAAGACATTACGGTCGAGGTTAAGGACATTATAGTCCGTGAGTTTAAGGACCTCACAGCCCAATGTTAGTTTTAAGACATTATGGTCGAGGTTAAGGACATCATAGTTCATGGGTTTAAGGACTCCACAGTCCAACGTTAGTTTTAGACATCACGGTCAAGGTTAAGGACATCATAGTCCGTGGATTTAAGGACTCCATAGTCCGTGGTAATGTGTGGTTGTCGGGATCCGTCACCTCTCTGACGACGTTGAAGGATTACAACGATAGATATCAGAGGAGTAAAGAGATGTACTCTCGAACTGGGTGTAAATTGATTAGAAGAGCAGATGAGCTTAGTTCAATTTAAATTGAGGACTTATGGCCAGAATTGGGCTAAGTCCAGTTAAAAAAATGTTTAACATTTTATTTTTTGTTCTGCCTGTTAGGCCTTTGTTTGGGCTCTGCCCTTTTAATAATGCCAAGTATTGGGCTCTGACATTGGATGCAATTAAATGCTTAGCATTTATCAGGAGCAAAATGATGTTCATAAAGTGCGCCACGTGGCGCGTTAGGCGCTTTGCGCCAATTAAAGAGCGCATTGCGCTAGCGCATGCGAAGGTGACACATGTCACGCTCAGCGCCGGTTTGTTAGCGCACTGCGCTTTTAATTCATGAGCGCGCTGCGCTGGTTTGTGGGTGCGCCAGTGAATGACACGTGGCGCGCTTGGTGATGAGCGCTAACCCAAGAGCGCAGTGCTCTGTTTTCAGGAGCGCAAAGCGCAAACTGTGTCTGTGGTTGACACGTGGCATATTTTGGCGCTGAGCGCCGGTCCAAGGAGCACAAAGGCGCAGTTCAAGAGTGCAAAGCACTTTTCAGTAGCGCAAAGCGCATCAGAATCAAATTTAAGATCAAAGAACAAGTTTTTTGTTCTTCAAAGGAGGCCTTGCCTCAAGATCCAAGAGCCAAAGTTCTTGTTTTTATTAAAAGGCTCTGCCTTTATAGATCAGAAGATCTGTGAATGAAGTAAAGTATTTCTTTTAGCCTTTTTATGATTAGATCTTTTTTATCTTTCCTTTATTATTAAAGACCTTGATCTTGTTCTTAGATCTCTGATCTTTTTTTTTTCTTTTAGAAGAGGGTTCTTCTTTTTTAATGAGATGCTTTCATCTCTGTTATTCAAGAACATAGTTCTTTACCTTTAAAGATGAAGAAATGATCTTCTTTCTTCAAAAGCTTACCTTTCTTTCTCTTTGATTTTTTCTCAAAGTTTGCAGAGGTTTTTTTTTCTATCTCAGACTTGAAGTCTTGGGGCCTTTATATAAGGCCAATTGATTTGTTAAATTAGTTGAAGAGATCTTTCTCTGATTGATTTGGGGATATTTCCCCACCGTTGGATCTGTGAAAGACCTTTCCAGAACAGAATTTTAATTGTTATTAATTAATAATTTATTATCATTAGATTTTTTGATCTAACGGTGGGGAATTCTTTTAATTTCAGCGCCAGCGCACCTGCGTTTGACACGTGGCGCGCAGCGCAACTGCGCTAGCGCACCCATGCTTGACACGTGGCGCGCAGCGCAGAGCGCTGGATTTGAAGCGTTACTTCAACTTTTAAAATTTGAATTTTGAAACAGAGCTTTGCTCTGATTGGGGGTAAAGAAGCGTCGCTTCATTCCAAATCTTGAACTTTGAACAGAGCATTGCTCTGATTGGGAGAAGCAGAAGCGTCGCTTCATTTTTAAAACAGAGCTTTGCTCTGATTGGGAGAAACAAGTACACCTTCGAGAACTCGTCCCAAGTCATCGTAGGAAGACCCACTGCTCGGTCTCTCTCGATCGACTCACACCAAGTCTGAGCAAGACCCTTCGAAATGAAACTAGCCAACTTCACTGATCTCGCATCAGAGCATCACAACGAACTAAATATCCTAGCCATCCTATCCAAGAATGACTAAGGATCCTCTATCCCATCTATGCCCGTAAGCACTGGCAGCTTCAACTTCATGAACTCTTGTAACACCCGAGCCCAGTGCTACTAATTTCAGTTACTGTTTGAGCGTAGTATGGTACTCTTTTCACTTATCTTGCTTGATCGTTATTTACTGTAAATTTTACCTGGCAAATCCATTTCTGCATATAACAATTTATGACATCTAAAATAAAATTAAAAATATTCATCTTGGCCTGCTTGACACCCTTAACCCCGTTGTTGCGTCCGTGCATCGTGTCTTCGTCCCGTTCAGTGAAACGGGCAAGTTTGGACGGCTACGTGCACGTACGTGTGCCCGTTTTGGGGGTATGCTTTTTGATCATAAAACACTTCATTTTAAATTTTGGATCCCGCTTAAAATTCTATTATTTCAATTTCGAGTTTTTGGACCCGACCCGGGCGCGATTTGGAAATGTTTTACTTTGCGCCAAAATCACAGATTTTAATATATTTTAAACCATCATATATATTTCAGTTAACCATATAATATTTTACAATCTTTTATATCCTTCTCTTTTTATTCCCTCAGCCAATCGCATCATCCCCTTTTACCCCGTGGGCCCCAACTTCTCTCTCCTCTCTCTCTTCCATCTCTCTCTCTCTCCCCCTTAAATCTCTCTCTCTCCCCCTGTCTCTCTCTCATCTCTCTCTCTCTCTCTCTTGTATATATAAAAACCATATTTCTCCTTCCTCCTTTTCTTTTCTTCAACAGCGTTAACCTATACAACCCTAGCTACCGCCGCCTCCTTCACCTCGCCGCCGACCTCCCCACGACCTCGTCACCACCACCCCATCACCTTCATCCTAACCTCCTCCGCTTCCCCCTCTTCCCTTCCTATCCCCGAGAACTCACGACCCGAGCACCCGCAACCCCCGAGCAACCCTGGAACCCTTCATCACCGGCGACCCGACGTCGCCACCACCCGACCTCGTCTTCCTCATCTCCCTCTTCGATCCCCAGCACCACAAACCACCACCACCATCAACCTCACCACCTTCCCGACCCCAAACAACAGCCACCCAAGAAACCCACCGCCGACGACTGCCCTCGTCGCCGCCTCCAGCCATCATCCTCGCCTCCTCGCCCTTTCATCTCCGCTGCACCCTCCTTCCTCCTTCTTTCAACCCCGTGCACCCTGCACTTGCTCCCGCGGCCATCTGCACATTACCCTGCACTTGTTTGCGCCACCGGATCTGTCACCGCCGGCGGTTTCTCCTCCGTGCCCCGGCCTTCGTACAACCCCTGTAAACCTTCTCTCCACCATCCTTCCTCTCTTCTCCTTTTTCCTTCCATTCTTCCCTTCTCTTGTTCCACTCATCATTTTCCATTATTTCATGTTTACTGTTTTCTTGATTTTCCGGAATCCGACGATGCCGACGACGTATCCCGACGTTCCAGCGAGGTACCCCGACCCGTGTGGTTCCACTGTTCGTCGTTTGGGTTCATTCCGTGAACCGTACGCCCGTCGCGAGTTTTCCCCGCCGACGTTTATCATTCCGTATTCCCAGTTCGCGACCCGTCGAGGCAAGTACCCCTTGCTACATGCTAAACAATATTTACATATATATTAATGACACCCTAAACCGATAAATTTAACTTTGGTACGATCATTTCTCTTTTTCATGTTCAATATTGTTATATAACATTTTACCTTTCGAACTTGGAACCTATATATGTAGATATCATTGCATCCATGAAATCTTAACTTGATAACATGACTAAACGGCTATAATTGTCTTACTGCACACTTGTAATCATCTCTATGACATAATTGATAACTGTATTGCAAATCGAGTGAATCTGCATATTGCTTACTTCATTGCTTATCTCATGTTGTTAATACTCATGCTTGACTGTATAACTGATTGTGAGTACACCCATGATATCGCTTGCTTCTTGACCTGTCTTGCTACCTACACATTGATCTACCCGACATGGTACCGTATACTGCTTGACTTGACCTGATGTACCATGACCTGATCCGTTACCTGATCTTGTGTCTAATACCAACAAACCTGACATGTAGTCCTCATGGACCGTTCCTATTGTCTATCCAGACAAACCTGTTTACCTGATCCTGTGTTGGCATTAGTTTCTTGATTTCGGGATACCTGACTTGACATACACATATAACTTGGGGGTATGGGGAAATCAAAGGTGAAACCTGACTTGTAACTCGACAGTTCACTACCTGTCCTGAGTGTACACATTCCTGTTTTGTGCCTAGCGGCATGTCTCGGTTTCAGCCGAGAATATTGTGGCCGTGGTCCCGGGTATGTACGGGATACTATCGAGTGTACACATTCCTGTTTTGTGCCTAGCGGCATGTCTCGGCCGCAGCCGAGAATATTGTGGTCGTGGTCCCGGGTATGTACGGGATACTATTGAGTTACATCGACGATTCATCAATTTGATTTCAAAGACTTTAGAACAGAGAACCTGATAGCACAGTTTAGTTTACTCACTATACACTACCCTGCACTGCTCTGATTCATGTTATTGTTACTCTTGCTTTATTCATGTTTATATTCGCATTGCCTGTTTATTATGTTATTACTTGATGACTTGACGCGCTGACGTCTGGGTTTTGCATGGCCCAGATTCTTCTACCCTGTTGCAGACTGATTAAGAGTTTTGCCGCTGTTAGACGAGCGGTGAGGTTCCTGTCGGTATGTAGTTTCACTCCAGGTGTTTCATTTATTATATCTTTTGGCTTCCGCATATTATTATCTCTTGACTCTTTTACTCTGGCTTATGGACATGTACTAGATAGTTAGTTTACTTTCCTGTTCTTGATATCTCCACAGCCGTAATATGACTGTGGAAGGAATTTTCCTATCCACAGGTAGCATGGTTGGCTATGCCACGTGCCCACTTTAGTGTACTTTGG
Organism: Agapanthus africanus; assembly: GCA_030015575.1. NCBI lineage: Eukaryota > Viridiplantae > Streptophyta > Magnoliopsida > Asparagales > Amaryllidaceae > Agapanthus > Agapanthus africanus. The sequence goes on from CM057341.1 coordinate 138,630,106, forward strand.
GAAGCGGGGCGAGACAACTCTGAAAGCGACACCTCGATAATCTCAGCATAGACTAGTACAATTGTATGAACAGTAAGCAACACCAAGATCTTCGGAGTAGGTTAAACAACATCAGGCCTCCAAGTCCTACTGGTCTCAAGCAATTACCTGACCATCTGGTACGGATCCAAAGAAACTCGCCTCCAAACGATAAATCCTATCATAAAAGGATAAACAACATGTTTCTATGTCACCGGGATATCACCGTGGTCAGTCTTCACTTCAGACGAGCCTTCCCTGACCGTGTCTCTAACCACATCCCTCTCGGCTTGTGTAGACATGGTGACTGGAACAACCAACAAGTATCGATGAGAATAGATCAACTGAACGAATAGAAGAAATGATCTCAAGATATATATCCTAAGGTTACTTAGGCGGAGTATCGTATCGTAAATATACCGTGGAACATACGTACGGTACATCACACTACTTAGTACCTACTCCATCATACCAAGGTCAACCTAAGAAGTTCGGGTATAAAACCCCCAAAGTCAAGTCTAAGTACCGTAAGGTTAAGCTTAAGTAACGAAAATATACACCCTAAACTCCACATAGTCAAACCTAGACTCGAACAAAGGTTAAACCTAACACTTTGATACCAACTTTGTCACGATCCGAAAGCAGCACGTGACCAGCACTTAGATCACGTGATATCTAAAGATATCACGCGATCTAAGTAAGCCAAAAACCCGGAATCTAAAGCTTTTTAAAGAAATAGCAGAGGTGAAGTTTTAAAAAGAGTTATTAAATGGAATCAAGTTTCTTTTTAAAGTATAAGTAAGTATGTTTGAAATATGCCTATGTCGTTTTAAAATCGGGCAGCATCTCCTTTGTAAATTTTGAATAAAACCAAGTACAAAACATAATAAATATAAAATATCCCTAACGGGAGCTAGCTTCCACGCCCAAACGGCGGAGCAACTACACAGATAATATATGACGCCCAAGGAGAAGAAGAAATATAAAGCAAAACATGAACAATAACAATATAAAGTCGACTCCAAATGAGTGCGACACCCAAAAGCATATAAACATCCAAGTCTCGCTTTTAAGTCCACAAATATACAAGTTTTGGTCGATGGAGTTTTTAGCTTGATCCAAATGAATATATACATATACAATGTGTGTTTACGATCCAACATGTAACCCACCTATCAAAGCAATCACCGAAGAAAGAAGTGTGCCGGCAAGCCGCTACTCATCCGAGCGGTCAATCCTGCAAGAAACCGGGGCACAACGGGGATGAGTTGCCAACTCAGTGAATAAAAGTATATTACAAGATGGAAATCGAAATGTATAACGATCTACCCAAGTCATAAAGCATAGTACTATCATATCCTGTACTAATATATGAATAATGCACAAGTATTATACGCGTATCAATATCGATCACATAAACATGGAAATATATCAACATATCATATATATATATATATATAGCATGTATCCAAGTATAAGCCTACAAAGTAGCCGAAAGATGTATATAAAAACCCTTTCAAAATAGCCGTATGATATGTATATCACGGCACAAGTAGCAAACGCAGTTTTATGAAGTATTATATGTATTTTGTTTAAAGTTATACGTCTCGCTTTTTAGAAATGAGTTTTAAGAGGGTTTCCATTTAAAAGTTTCTTGTGTCGTCCTAGACACATCAAAATAGTGAGACTATAGCTCATTTGGAAACCTCTTTATATGCATCAACATATGAAAATAGTATTCAGGTACTGTCCCATGGATTAGTCTTGTTCGGATATTATATAGCATAATCTATAATATCGCATCTCGACGGATCATGCAAACATCCACATATGAGTGTCCAGTATCGACATTCCAAATCTCACGAGTGTCCATCATCGACACTCAAACCCATCCTCTACCGAGTGTCCATCACCGACACTCAAAATCATCACAAATCTCGTGTCTATCACCGACACATAAACCCAGATATCGTAGGCACCGTCTCGTCAGATCAGTCCTCTTTCGATATCAATAGTCCCAGTCAGTATTTCCCGGATATCCGCCATGCGTTAATCTATCTCCGGTATCGAGTGTTCTTGCTAGGCTCCCCGCCTCAAATACGGATTTACTACCCCTCAGTCTCGACCGGGTCTACCATGTATCCGACTGTATACTCCGCCACTCGGTTTAGATAACGTAGCATGTCCGCAACTATATAGCTCCCTCACTTGGTTCGGAATAAAATCAAATCAGAAAAACATCAAGCTTATGGTGGACGCCAACTCATCATATCAAGAGAAAATCACATTTTTAAAACATACTCAAGTTTTCATAAATCACATCGCGGTTTTCAAATACATGGAAAATATCAAGTTCCGAAGAACAACATTTGCATAATTCATTTTGATGATTTTATATATATATATATTCATTTTGATGATTATATATATATATATATATATATATATATAACAGTGTCCCCATACCACTTAGATATATCATCGTAAATAAAAATATCATAAAACCCATGTCGATCATATACGAATACCCATACATCCCAATCAGCAAGTATATTAATGCGTCGTGCATATATATAGTCAACACACAAGCAGATGGGGCAGTTCCTACCGTGTCATGACAATACTAATGATGTGTAGTGTAGCATGCACGTCTGTGCTCGTGCAGCATGGCAATCATTAGTAATTGTGCAAGTGTTTTATCAATGTGTTCGTAGAAGAATATCTCTAAATCTTTATCCACAGCATACACACACACACACACCAATCAACCCTATGTATATAGAGAAGTCATAATAAACCGTGTAGACATCTACATGGACATAACATAGTATAGTAGTCCTACAGTTTCATGGCAGTACCAATGATGTGTGGTGTAACATGTGCGTCTGTGATTTGTTCAATATTCAAATCATTGTTGGTTGTGAAGTGTTCTATCAATGTATTCATATGAGAATAATTACGTAACTAGCATATATAATAGGTAAACGAATCGTAAGCGTGTAAAAAAGGCAACCTAATCGTCATATGAATAATCATTAAATGTCTCTAACTATTATAAGCTATACCGTAACAATTGAAAATAGAACAAAACGTTATTTTACAAATATGGAGGCTCAGTATATTTGAAATATATATCCGTTTTAAAGTAGCAGCATATCCTTACCATTTATCATTTAAAAATGGAAACGAATCGTTGATTTTTAAAAGAGTATAGCTCAAGCAACCGAAAAGTCCTAATCGGGATAAACGCATGACTCCAGGAGTCCAAATGAATCTCGGCCGTATTCGGCACACCATCTTCATCATAACAAGTACGGAATGATCTCTCATACAATATCCATCTCATATCTCATCCATATTGTACGGATCTATAGTCGCGTACATATGTCACAATAATTATATATCAAGATATATCCATACATATATGTAACTTACCAGATATCAATTATACCCTAATTTAGTTATAGACCAAGTTATCTAACATATCACTATAGCTTAGGTGTATAATATAAATATCCCAGTTACTTGGTTGCGGGGGTGCTATACGCCATCCGCCCGACTTTCCTCATAGATATAAATCTATTCATCGACGTATCGAGTTATTCGAAATTCACAACTGCTTTGTCGTCTCCGAAATCTCCGTGATCGTACCTACAATCGAAATCATAACACAACTGCATAAATATCCAAATGGAAAACGATAAAACGAGCGAAGGGCATATATGCTAGAACCTATAGCCAACTTACTCTGAATACAACCAAATAATCTCGACATCAACGTATAAATGTCGAACGATCAAGTCAAGATGTAGAAATCCCAAATTCAAGTTTTAAAAACCGGAAACATCACCAAAACCAAGCTAAAACACTCCCAGATTTCTCTACAAGTAATCTGGGATAAAACCCCAATACAATGGGTTAATTACCATAAGAAGAAGCAACAGAATAAAAATCAAGACCTAACTCAAAAATTGGACAACAAATTGCGGCCATAATGATTCAATCTGCGGCCAGTTCAAGGAGTTAGGGGCTCGGCCTTTGGGGGCAGTCTTCTATCAGTCTCATCATATCACAGTACCCGCTAAAAGATTTTCAGAGAAGCCTACTAGCTACACATTCAATTTGAATACCCCAAACTTCACAAAAATCCCACTTTTCTGATATTTAACAAGGAAATCTGAAAGTTGACACTAGGGAACTTGAAAGAAATATAATATTTACCTATATGGATAGAGAACAAAGAGAATCCAGCTCTTGAAATGTATACTTGAAACTTCTTGAGATTGTGATGGTTTTAGCTTGATGATTTGAATAACTTCCATGAAGGAACCATCAATTTTTCCTTTTGGTTTGGTAAAGAACTAGTGAACTATAGTGATGGAGCTTGAAATGAAGTGTTTTGTTCAGTTTGAGGATATAAGAATGAACCATTAGAATTTTTGGTAAAGTGAAGGAGAAGGTGTAGAGAAAGGTGGAGGTATATAGGAAGGAGGAGGTGTAAGGAGGAGAGTGTATGTGAGGGTGTGGTGTTTGTGAAGGTTAATATAGCCTATCAATTACCAAAACACTCATTTGAATTTAAAACTCTATTACAAGTAAATACTTTTACACATAAATATCACCATCTTACACCAAAATATCATATCATGTTAAACGTATAGTATTTATCAATTTTAGGATATCACATGTTTTTATTTTTCCCAAACTAATTACATTTTTACGGATACCAATCTAAAACCAAAAATCCATATATGATATTATTTTCATAAATTTATAATATCCATATTTAAATTATAAATTAATATTTATAATTTTCAAAATGTTACATATATACATGATATATGAAAAACCAATATATAAGACACATGTATATACATATTCATAATGTGAATTTCAAAATAATGAATGTGAGTAATATATCGATACCAAAGAATATAATACAAGTAAAGCATGTCGATATTGATATATTACTCGATATACACAATATATAGGATATACAAGCTAAATATCAAGTGTATAAGAGTTTAGTGTTGATAATGCAAAACAAGATAAGCGAGTGACACTAAACAACTATTCATGTTTAAGCAATTATCAAAACAAGAAGAGAATGGATAATGAAAATCCATAAGCTATTAACATGAGGTGAATTTCGAGTAGCGACGAGATAGATAGAGAGACGAAGAAGAGGGAACTTACAGCGAAGGTTGATCTAAGATCGTTCTTATCGTGGTAGAGGACGTTTCAAATTGATCGAGGCTCCCGCGTGATTTGGAATCGTCTTCCTCCATCGCTTGGTTCTTCAGGCTAGGGTTTTGAAGATAAGAAATAAAAAAATATATAGGAGAAAAAAAAGAGAACATAGAAGATAAAGGACTAGGGTTTATTTAAAGGATTAAGAATTAGAGTTTTAAAGATCAAGGGTTGGGATTTAATTGGGTTAAACCAAATGTCTTAGAAAGGGATTTTTCTAAAACAATAGGTTTTAAATTGAAAACAAGTTACTTGGCCTCTTTAAAAAAATACAAATAATAATTTTTTTCTATTTAAGAATAGTTTTAAAAAGTTTAAATAAAGTAATGTCTAAATAAATTCTTGTCATGTTTTTTTGTTGAAAGTTTTAATAAACATTTTATATTAAAAATTCTTTTCTTTTCTTTAAAAATACTGAAAATGATTTTATAAATTATTTTCTCAAACAATAATCTTTCAAAATAAAAATTAAATTTTAAATAATTTCCTTTTCTTTAAAAAACTGACAAATAATTTTATTTTGAAAATCCCTTTCTCTAACAAAATTCTCTTTTCAAAAATCTAATAAAATATTGAAAACACAATCCTTTTTTCCTTAATTTTAAAAACAAGATTTTATAATGCAAAAATAATTAAAATAAAGAAATAAATAAATAACTTGGTAAGGCTAAAGATTGAACTTGAGACCTATGGATGAACAGTACCATGTCTCAACTAAAGGAATATCAGTAATGACCATGCATATATTCAAATCGAAATGAATATACAATGAGTTTAAAAAGAAAATTTCTTATTATAAAGAAAAGAAAACATGAATTTTGCGATTGTTACACTTCTTATATAGACTTTTGCCTTCTTGATAACCGAAAGTTCTCCAAATTATGAACATATAAAATATTAAAAAACTGAAGAAAATAAAAAAATTTGAGATTTTTTTATTTCATGATTTTCACGTACTATATAGCATGCAAAATAATAAAAAAAGAAAGAAAACGGACTTTTTTAGGTTTTTGAAAATTTTACGATTGCCACACAAAATATTGAAAAAACGAAAATATAGAAAATTATTGAGATTTCTTAAAATTTTTGAAGGTTTTGCCTTTTAGCAAGCAAAATGTTGAAAAATATTAAATTTTTGTTGGTATTTTCGAGAATATTGCAATTTCAATACTTTATATAGAAAACAAAATAATAAAATCCCAAGAAAATGAATTTTTTCGATTAAAAAAAAATATATTGCAATTTTCGTGTGTTATATTGCTTACAAATTTTTTTGAGATCTAAAAAAATTTAGCGATTTTTATGTGCTATATAAAATGTAAAATATGGAAAACCGGAAAAAAAAATTTGATGTTTTCGAAAAGTTCTCGACATTTATGTGCTATATAGCAAGCAAAATATTGAAAAACCGAATAAAATAGAAAATATTGAGATTTTTGAAAATTTCACAATTTTTTGTATGCGTATGCAAAATATTAAAAATTTAAAGAAAACAATTTTTTTTTTGAATTTTAAAAAAAATCATGATTTTTTATTGCTATAGCATGCAAAATATTTAAAATTTAAAACAAATAGAAAATTTTGAGATTTTTGAAAAAATCGCAATTTTCATCTTTGACTCGAGAAAACAGGGTCTGCAGGGCCTCTCACATGGGCCAGTAAGTCTGCTGGTTATTTTGTAATTAGACCTATGGACCCCACTAGCTCATGTGAGAGGCCATCGCAGTTTTGGGACCCCGTTTTCTCTTGTTATATAGCATTCAAAATATTGAAAAATCGAAAAATACTGAAATTTTATTAGATTTATGAAAATTTCAAGGTTTTAATGTGCTAGCAAACAAAATATTGAAAACCAAAGAATAGAAATGTTTGAATTTTTTGAAAATTACATAATTTTCTTATGGTAATGTGCAAAATATTGTAAATTTAAAGATAAAAATAATATTAGTAGTTTTGTAAATTTCGCGGTTATAATATGCTGCATGCAAAATACTAAAAATCAAAGAAAACAAAAAAAATATTTTTAAATATTTCATGATTTCACGTGCTATATAGCATGTATAATATGAAGAAAAAGTAAGAAAACATAAAATTTTGTGATTTTTATGTGCTATATCATGGAAAATATTGAAAAGCCGAAGAAAACGGAAATTTTGAGATTTAAAAATTTTCGCCATACTCAGCATGCAAATTGTTGAAAATTTGAAAGAAAACAAGAAATATTTCATGGTTCTCATGTGTTATAACAAACAAAATATTATATGACGACGATAGAAGAAAATTTTGAGATTTTTAAAAATTTTATGGTTTTCATATGCTATAATAAGGAGAATATTGAAAAGTTAAAGAAAAATGGTTAAGTATTAGCAAGTTAATACATCGGTACAGGTTGTATATGAAATTCATAAATATGAGATAGCAGAACTTACAAATCATATAATTGTAACTTTTAGATTAATATGATTTTTCTTGACTTTGGACATCGTACCCATACGGGGACCCTTGCTGGTACAATAAGATAACCATATTACGTACATATCGGGACCCACATGCATCAACAGGAAACCACAAGGTTCGTCTTCTCGATTCGATTCTGCTCTTTAAAGACAAACCTTACCCAGGAAAAGAAAAAGAAGAAGAGACTGTACATATGTTATTGCAATTACTATAATCGTACGTCTAAAATCTATATTTCTTAAATTATAATCCCAGAACAAATCAACACACTTAATTAGCCCAAACTGCACAGTCTGCACCTGAAAACAAAAAACCTCTTCTAAGTTTCTACTATATCAATCAATTTGTAGATTTCACCTCACAAGACGATATACTGTATTTGTCCACACATCTACCCTCAAATTAATAAGGCGCAAGGGATCCACATGAAAACCAGTCCATATCACTGCGTACACAAATTTGTTTCTGCTCGTTGTAAACCCTGTTCAAACAAGGAAAATAAGGCCATGAGGATTTTATGTTCATGTAATACCAAGCACGATAATATAACATCTAAAACTCTATTTCTGAAAACATAAATGCCGGAATAAAATAGTAGACTTAGGCCCAACTGCACAGTCTGCACCTGAACAAGAAAAAAACATTCTTAAGTTTCGAAGACATTGATCAAGTCAAAGACACGCGGTTCGAGTTTTTCTCAACAAACTCAACCGATACACTCCTTGTTAGCCTCAAAATATCTGCTATCAACCCCTGCACGAAACATAACTATTTCCATGCAATTTTTCAAGCTAATATAATGTTTTTGCATGAGATGGAGTGATTAGATTATCAACCCCATGCATTAACAATTTCTAAACGAGGGGTTTTAGGCAGAGTGTTACATCAAGCCAGCTTTCAAAATGATCATAAAATATTCATATGTGCAGTCATTCCTACTCTGTTTCGATCACTTGCTCCTCCAAAACTCTTTAGCTTAACAGCCATCTCCAGCTCAAAACTTGCTAGCTGAAGAAGCTACTAGAAGCAGACGAGTTGTTAAGAAAATAGTCATCCATCGGAAAAATTCTTAAGCATAAATCAAGACGAGTTGTCAATCAGCTAAAGTTAATATCGAAAGCATTGGCGTGGTACATTTGCATGCACTGAACATACCTGGCCTCTATAGGCTACCCAGCATTTGTTTGCATCTCCGGAAATTTGATTGGAGATGAATTGCCATATAGATTCGACTAAAGTTAGTTAGGCTAAATTACTTTAAAATACCCTTCAGCATCCCTAAGTTTCACTAGACTACCTTAAAACTTTTGAGTTATGGTTAACTCTCTTAAACTTTGGTTTTAAGGGAGTCTTGTTCCATTAATTAATATACCTATAAGAGGTTACTGTGATGAAAAAACTTTAAGGCAGTTTAGTGAAAAAAACATTTAAAATTTCAGGAAGATTAGTGTGATATTAGCAAAGATTTAATTGACACTGTACCAGATAGATATATAGTTTGTCAAATGGGGCATTTGTCATGTAGACCTAAAAGCACAAGCTCAGCCTAAATGTTTGAGCAGAAGACCTACATATATTCTTAGTATGTCGCTCAACATAGCACGCAACCATGCGAACAAGTAAAGGCGACTGAGCTATCTATTAGAAAGAAGCAGTCAACATAACGTTTTGTAATTCATGCTTTCTCTTTTCTTCCTTATATAAATACTCTCTTAGTCAAAATGATCTTCATTCACACTCGATTTCCTCTCTCACACGTACACAAACTCATCAAGAAGCCATGGCTCAAGGGCCATTGCTGCTCGTTTTTCTTGCCATTTTCATTGCAGTATTTCAAGCTAAAACATTGTCGGCGTCGCTAGAAGTTGGATTCTACAAATCGACATGCCCGCTCGCAGAAAGGATCGTTCGAAGAACGGTTGCGAAGGCTGTTGCTAAGGATCACGGCTTAGCTGCTGGCCTAATAAGGATGCACTTCCATGATTGCTTTGTTAGGGTAAGTATCAATATATGCTACATTTGCTATGCATATTTCATAAATGCTAAATAATCTATACCATAAAGTATCTTAACATCTTTCTACTCGGAAAATTAATTATTTCTTCTTTGAACTCATCAACTAAAACAGTATCACCACAAATGATTACCATCCAAAGCAAAGGACGTCTATGCAGTAATGCAGCTAATGACCACTGTTACCATAATGTTATGAACTTATATGCCAAGACCGAGTATGAACTAGAGCTTGGTTATATTACTATAATAACCTTCTATAAGCTATTCGGATTAGTCAAGGTTGGTGTAACAAATTAACTCATTGCTTCTTCATTGTAGGGCTGTGATGCATCAATCCTTCTCGACCCCACCCCCGGCAACCGATCAGAAAAGCTCAGCCTCGTCAACAACCCTAGTCTCCGAGGCTATGAAGTCATCGACAAAGCCAAATCCACCATCGAATCCATCTGCCCACAAACTGTCTCATGCGCTGACATCGTCGCATTTGCGGCCCGCGACAGCGCCATCATAACCGGCGGGCCCACATACTCCGTCCCAGCAGGAAGACTCGACGGAAAAATCTCCATCGAGTCCGAAGTCCTCGAGAACCTCCCGTTCCCTACATTCACCACTGCCCAACTGGTTGAAAATTTTGCTAAAAAGGGTCTTTCTATAAAAGACATGGTGGCTTTATCTGGGGCCCACTCCATCGGAGTATCTCACTGCTCATCCTTCACTTCGAGGTTATATAACTTTAGCTCCACACATGTTCAAGATCCTTCTATGAACCCTACGTTTGCGAAGAAGTTGAAAGCGAAGTGTCTGCCTGCGTTGACGGCTGCTGGGACTGATGGGGGCCTGGCAGTGAACCCCGCGGTGCCATTGGATGTCAAGGGGCCGAACCATTTGGATGTAAAGTATTACGAGAATTTGATGAAGGGTAAAGGGTTGTTGACCTCGGATCAAACATTAGTTGAGGATCCATCGACGAAGTGGTTGGTGGCGGGGCATGCAAAGGATGAAGAGGGGTGGAAGGCAGAGTTTGCATCGGCCATGGTGAGGATGGGGTACATAGGGGTGGTTACTGGGAATGACGGAGAGATAAGGAAGGATTGTAGGGTGGTGAACAAGTACTAGCTGTGTAGATCTATATTGTGATGGATGATGATTTAAGTACCGAAGAGGCACCTAGCTAATCTATACCAGCTCAGGTTGCATGCGGTGTAGCATGTAATGCTGCATTGCAAAGAGCAATGGAGGGGTTTCTTTATCCATGCGTGTATGTTTATGCTTGTTTGTTTATTGTTCTCCTGCTAGGATTTCTATACAGCTCAAAATGCTGCATTAGAGCGTGACAACTTTATTTTCTGTTTTAAATATATTTCTCATGATGTCCTTATATAATATAGCGAATATATGTAAGCTTGTCGCTTACCTTTCGTCAAAAAAAGTTCGCTGTCACGAGTTCAAAGAAACGCGAGTGATATTGTTTGTTCACTTGTTTTCTTGCAATTGTTGTTGTTTGAGGAGGATGGTATTCAATTGTTTTGGGTTTTTGTCTAAGTTTTTGATCTAAATAAGGTGCCATTTTCAAGTATGAGATAATATTAATCACCTCTCTAGTTTCAGCTGTAGGGAGGAATTGGATATAAATCTTCTTGAATCTATTGGTGTTTTGGAAGTTTAGTTCAAACTTTGAACTTGTATATTTAGTATAACTGAATAAGTATAGCATACTTGATGAAAGTTTAGTTCAAGATTCAAACATAGATGATAACAAAAGAACGGCATAAGATGATCTAAGAGGAGGTCTAAAGAAAGATAACAACATACAAAAAATGATTCATTAGAAAAATTACGAAATAAAAGAAAAAAACATGCTAGAAATGTTGTCATATGCACAAACAACGAAGAAGTTCTCCAAATTTTAAAATAATACAGTTTTACTGAAATAAATTTGTAAAATTTTCTGACTATGAATGGCGCAACTCAATGTGCAGAATGTAGAACATCCCAATTGTCTTTCTTCACGGCATTGGGAGACTCTTAATATATATTAAGTACAGATTTGGCAGATATGGCGGGATAAGCTCACTGCATCTGCCATGTATATTGTTGCCAATAGTACTCTCAATTTTTTACCCACGAGTTTCTTACATTTGTATGCAATGGAACAGAGACAAGCTGCATTCTACTATTTGAAGTGTAGCCTCAAAATCATGGGAGATTCGGAGACTAGCAGTAAAGTTGGGAAGCATGAAGCTTGATACAAACTAAAGTGCAATGCTGATCAAAGAAATTGATTTTACGACTAAAGAAGAAAGTAAATATCTGTTAAAAAGACTAGATGTGTTGTAACGGATGCAAGCGGGCTATATTCATTCATACTGGATCGAGTCGTAACTGTAGTTTTGTGTTTCGGTATGGAGAATGCAAACTATATGTACATTTTTTGTTGTGTACACTTGAACAACAATCATGATAACGTACCCGTCATGGGTATATATCAGATACCACATTTCTTATCATGTTATTGCAGTCTCGGATGCTGTGTTCTAAATTTGTTGTGTTTTCTGTTGTGTTGGTCTCTGTATCTGCTCCATTCTTTACAGATGATTGCACCTGATAAAAAATAATTCAAAGTGTTTAGGCCCGGAGGTAATCACATCCAAAATCATAACACTAGCAATTAATTAGGCCAGAAACAGAACAAGGCTACATAATAAATAAAATTAAACCCAATTTCAATCTTAACTATGCAGAAAAGAACATCCAATTAGAACTAAAAAGGCTGGGAGAACAGAACAAAGTTGGAATTGCCTATCTGTAGGCAATGAAACAAGTACCCAGGACCAACAAACAAAAAATTTGAATTTTATTGAATTTTGACAGGTTCTATCTTTCTGATATGCTTGTCTGAGTTGTTACTATTAAGCAAAACTGGTTCATATTAAAAATCATCCAACAAAGAAAGACATGCAAAGATAGGAGTAAAATAATAGCTAGCGATGCCATATCATTTTCAGTATTTTCCAAAACAAGATGGAGTAAAGAACATAACAAGGCTTGTCCCTTCAAAAATTCCTTAACCAAATAAACCCCACAAGCTTATATTTTAAGTCACCTGCTCTCTATAACCTAGCACCATTCATCTAACCAATCTTTGAAATGGCTCTAAATGCATGCCTAGTTCTCATTACAGTTTTTGCATCCCTTCTCAATGCCAATGTGCTGCAGATCTCGACATCGCTACTCACTTCATGGTTTCCAACAGAATCACTCCCGATGCCAACTTCTTCACCTTCAAGGGGGGGGGGGGGGGGGGGATAAACAATCCCTTTGGGGTGCACCAAAGAATGCAACATTCAAGGTGACCAAAGCTAGCAAGATCGAATTCTCTGCAGTTAATGGATAAAGTCTATCCTATCTGTGTTTCAGATTGCTGCCAATGGCATCAACACACTCAAAATCCACTCTAGCTCTTCCGAGCTCTTGCTTGTTACTCAAGGGTGGCTGGAAGTTGATTTCATTGACATTAACAAGAAGCTCTTCAAACAAGCGCAGGAGACATGTTTGTGTTCCAAAAAGTGTCGTGCACTTTCAACTGAACAGAGACTCGAGGTACTAGGCTGTCGCTCTCTCGGCATTCAGCAGGGAAGATGCTGGTTTAACATCTATCCCCAGAACACTCTTAGGCAGTGGCATCAACAAGGATGTGCTGGAGAAGTCCTTCAAGGCCGAATCTCAGACCATTGCATGTTTGGGCTGCCACCTCAAAGGATTTTGAATATAAAAAGATGTTTTGTTTAATTATGGTCATTGATTATTGTTGTGTAGTGCACTAGATTTGTTAATTTAGTTACGGAAGTACTGATTTGTTTACAGCAAAATTCAATCAATGTTGTTGGGACGGGATTAACACGAAATCACGAACACAACAATCATCAAAATATATACAGAAATAACACAGCGGAAATAAATAAGTCAACCAACCACACAAAACAAGAACACTGATTTTACGTGCAAAACCCTTGCGGGAAAAACCACGGCCAACCATCAACTGCTTTATTCTTCCACTATAGAAAATAATGAGATTACACAATATTTCTTCTCTAGACAAAACTAGAAGATCACAACACCAAGAGCATCATCTTTAGAGGTGGATTCCAGCAACAACTACAAACAAATGAGTTTGTAAGAATATATCACCGAAATATAGATGAAATGGAGGAAAAAACAAAATTCGAACCGGTGTATATATAGAGCTTTCCGTTGGCTACAAACCCTTTTAGTTTGAGGTCGATTGGAGAATGATCCGCTGATGAAACACAACAAGAGCCTCTCTATCTTTCACTCTCTTCCTCTCTGTATTTTTTTTTTGCAAAGTGAAGACTCTATATCTCAATCAAGGAAGCAGCAACTAAAGTACTAAGCCTCACCATTTTGTCAAAATGAGACAGCAACAGGGTTGAAAAATTCAGCCCCAATTAATTGGGTTGGACCCTCTCTATCCATAGGCTTACTCGTAGACTGGACCTAACCCAACAAACTCCCCCTACAGACTTACGAGGGCTCCGCTAACCCAGCCTTATTTTGGAAAACGGCTAGCTTACCTTTTGGCAATGGCTTGGTGACTTGGTCATCATTTACGATCCGTTCTCGTCGGTATGGATTTTCTGAAGATACAAAAGCTTCATCTTGAGCACATCACGGATGAAATGGTAACGAACATCGATATGCTTCGACTTCGAATGAAGCCCTGGATTTTTGCTGAGATGGATGGCACTCTGACTGACACAATAGACGATATACATCTCTTGCATCAAACCAAGCTCTTTCAAAAAACGTTTCAACCATAGCTTCCTTGCAAGCTTCGACCGCTGCATATACTTAGCTTCTGTGCTGGATAACGCAACATATTTATGCAATTTTGACCGCCACGAAACAGCTCCCCTACAAAGGTCATCATGTATCCAGATGTAGATTTTTGAGAATCGATATCACGTGCCATATCTGCATCCATATACGCATCTAACTTGGGCTTCTCACTGCCAAAACACAAACACATGCGGGATGTACCTCAAAGATACCTAAAGATCCACTTCACTACGGCCTAATGTTCTTTGCAAGGATTAGGTAGGAACGGACTAATGCAACCAACCGCATGAACGATATCTGGCCTGGTGCATACCATAGCATACATCAAACTCTTGACTGCAGATGCATAAGGCACACTCTTTATTTCTTTTTTTTATCTTTCTCACTTGTAGGACATTGTTTTGAAATGAGCTTGAAATGGCCTGCAAGTGGAGAACTAACTCTCTTTGCCTTACCCATACAAAATCTTTCTAACACCTTTTCAATGTAGCTTTCTTGTGATAGGCAAATCTTACCATCCTGTCTGTCGCGAGAGATTTTCATACCAAGAATTTGCTTTGCCGGCCCTAAGTCTTTCATCGCAAATGACTTGCTCAACTCTCTTTTAGGCTTCTTAATCTTATTAGAATCGTGACCAATAATGACATATCATCAACATAAAACAATCGAATGACAAAATCATCAACACCAAATCATTTGATGAACACATAATGATCAGAATTGGTTTTGCTATAACTATTGTTCAGCATGAAGGAATCAAACTTTTTGTATCAAAGTCTCGGCGCGCGCTTGAGACTGTACAAACTCTTTTTTAACTAACTTGCATGCAATGTTCTTTTTGCTTGGTTCTCGGAATCCTTTTGGCTACTCCATATAGATCTCTTCCTGTAAATCATCACAGAGGAATGTGGTCTTCACGTCATGTTGTTCAACCTCCAAATTCAAACTTGCGGCTAAACCCAAAACAACTCAGATCGAAGACATCTTCACTACAAGAGAAAAATCTCGTCGAAATCGATGCATTTCTGTTGACCAAATCCTTTCACATCCAACCATGCCTTGTACTCTACCAAGTCATAAGTGTGATTCTCATATAAGGATTGCATCTTTTCTTGCATGGTTACTAACCATTCACTTTTCTTCTTATGGCTGATGGCCTCCAAATAGTCTTCAGGTTCTCCCCCGTCAATAAGCTACACATACTCGTTCGGTGAGTATCTCATGGAGGCTCTACGCTCTCTCACAAATCTTCTAACTTGGGGCTTTGTTGGTGGCACTGGAGGTGCTGGCTCAACCGGCTCTTCTGCTTGCACATCTGCTCTAGGATTTTCAATTTAGGCAAATCTGTAGGAATATCATTGACAACTGGTGAAGGAACTAAACCTAAGTTAACAAGGACTTCAATTGAGGGTGTTTGCTTTGCAGTTTTCTCGATATCATCAATGGTCTGATCTTCGAAGAAGGTTACATCTCTGCTTCGGATAATCCTCTTGTTCGAGGGATCCCATAATCTGTAACCAAACTCTTCATGTGCATAGCCCATAAAAATACACAGTTTTATTTTACTATCAAGTTTGGACCTCTCATCTCAAGGAATATGACCAGAAGCTCTGCAACCGAACACCTTCAAATGGTTGTAGGAAAAATCCCTTCTGGTCCAAACTCGCTTGGTATGTCATCATCCAAAGGAACAGAAGGAAAAAGGTTAATCATGTCGACCGCAGTTCGCATCACCTCACACCAAAACTGTTTAGGCAACTTGGCAACATACACCTGATTCTTTCAACAATAGTTTTGTCCATCATCTCCGATATGCCGTTATGCGGAGGAATTTTCGTAACGGTCTTCTCAAGCCTGATACCACGGGTTCTGCAATATTTCTCGAATGGTCCTCCATACTCTCAAAAATTATCCCCCCGGACGCACTTTAATTTTCTTCCGGTTTCCTCTTAACTTTGACATGGAAATCTTTGAAGACGTCGAGCGCTTGATCTTTAGTCTTCAAAACAAATGTCCAAATCTTTCTAGAATGATCATCAATAAATGTAACAAAATAAAGTGCACCACCTAAAGCTGTCACTCATACTGCAAACATTAGTATGTATCAAATCAAGAATATTTGATTTTCTAGAACTACGAGAAGAAGGAAATGCAAGTATGTGTGTTATACCTTCTAAGCAATTGGAACAAGATTTAAAAGACACGCCTTTCACATCAAGGACTTGCTTTTTGGCTAGCATAGAAAGCCGTTTCTCGCTCAAATGGCCAAGTCGCTTATCCCAAAGCTCAACGAAGTCATCTTCAACTGCATTCACCACTCTTTTGTAGAGCTTTGCTTGCACAACATAGTGATTGTTGGACTTTTGTTCTCGTGCTACCACCAAGGAATCCTTTGTGAGCTTCCATTTATGTTCACAAAAATGATTACCATAGCCTTCATCATTGAGTTTGTCGGTGGAGATCAAATTAAGACGAGTATCCAGAACATGCCTAACATCATGGAGCACCAACTCGCAGCCAATTCTGGTTTCCAAACAAATATCTCTCATACCTACAATTTTATACGAACCATCATTTCCCATCCTGACACAACCAAAGTCGCCGATGGTGTAGGATGCGAAGAACTCGGCATGAGAGGCTAGATGAAATGAAGCACCTGTATCAATAACCTAATTGCTATTTTGAGAAGCAACATTGAAGCAAGAATCGTCACAAACAATGATGACATCATATGCGACTGCGGTGGTGTCTACTTTCTTTCCTTCAGCTTTTTTCTTGGCTTGCAACTTTCTACACTCTTTGATCAGATGGCCAAACTTCTTGCAGTAGTTACACTAAATATTCTTTCGGGACTGTGATACTCCTCTAGACTGATCTCTGTTTTGATTTTGAAGGTTTCTGCTCTGGCTTCTTCCCCGTCTCTCACGCTTTTTTGAGACAAGGGCATCTCCATCAGAAGAAGTTGCACCCATTTCTTTTCTTCTGGCTTCTTCATTAAGCAAACTATCTTTAACAACATCCATGGTTAGCTTTACATTTGGTGCCGAATTACTTAGCGAAACCACCAAGGTATCCTAGCTGTCGGGCAAAGAACCGGGCAGCAATAGTGCCTGAAGTTCATCATCAAACATCATCTGCATAGTGGTCAGCTGATTGACTAAGCCTTGAAAGTCATTGAGATGCTCGATCACATTCTTTCCATCTCTATACTTGAGGTGCACAAGCCTTCTGATCAACGAAGCCTTGTTTTGAGACGTCTGACGCTCGTACATAGACCCCAATTTCACCCATAAGACATCGGCTTTAGTTTCTTGTATGATGTGATGTAACACGCTCTGATCGACTAACAACGGTATTTCGATGCATAATTTCTCACTCTTTATCGGACTTGTTTTTTGGTCTGCCGCTATCGCCTTGAATAGGCACATACGAATCTTTGATAAAGAAAATCCTCTATTCTCGGCTTCCAAATCGATTAATTAGCTAGAGCTCACAGTTGGCTACGAATCCTTTTTAGTTTGAGGTCGATCGGAGAAAGATCTGCCGTTGAATCAGCCGGCGAAATACAACAAGAGCCCCTCTTTCTCTCTACCTTCCACTCTCTTCCTCCGTGTATTTTTTTGCAAAGGGAAGCCTCTCTATCTCAATCAAGACAGAAGCAACTAAAGTACTAACTACTAAGCCTCACCATTTTGTCAAATTGAGACAGCAGCCAGGTTGAAAAATTCAGCCCTAGCTAATTAATTGGGTCGGCCATTCATGAAAGCCATTCATGAAAGCCTCTAAATACCCGAATAGCCTACTCACTGAAACCAAGCCATTTGGAGTAAAATAAAAGCTTAGAATGCCATTTCCTTCTAACAAACCAAGGCTAGTTTGAACAGCGGAAATTTACTCGTATACCAAAGTATAACAGTATAATGAAATATTAAAATTAATCTAATATATTAATTAAAAATGTACTTTTAACTCTAAAAATAGTCATGGATTAGCATCATATATATATGTCAATATGATATGAAATACTGGTACGCCTGTTGGGATTAAACTATTATATTGATACCACCAATATACCAGTTTTTAATTCAAACAAATATTAACTTCCTTGACCAAATCATATATACAAACCTATATATACCGCAAATATTAACTCTATTATATTGATACCACCAATATACCAGTTTTTAATTCAAACAAATATTAACTTCCTTGACCAAATCATACATACAAACCTATATATACCGCAAATATCCTACCCTCTCAAACCATATAATTAATCTCTTCTAAAGAAATGGTTCTAAAGGCATGCCTAGTTCTCACTACAGTTATTGCATCCCTTCTCATTGCCAATGCTGCAGACCCTGACATCACTGCAGACTTCATAGTTCCGAATGGAATCACACCCGATGCAAGCTTCTTCACCTTCAGGGGGCTGAAGCAGTCCCTTTGGGGTGCACCCAAAGATGTTCCATTCAAGGTGACCAAAGCTAGCAAGGTTGAGTTCCCGGCACTTGATGGACAAAGTGTATCCTACGCTGTGCTTCAATTTGCTCCCAATGGCATCAACACGCCCCATATCCATCCACGCTCTGCCGAGCTCTTGCTTGTTATCCAAGGATGGCTTGAAGTTGGTTTCGTTGATTCAAACAATAAGCTTTTTACCCAGGTGCTTCATGCCGGTGACATGTTTGTGTTTCCTAAGGGTTTGGTACACTTCCAAGTGAACAGGGACTCTAGGTACCCGGCTGTTGCTCTCTCTGCATTTGGCAGTGCAGATGCTGGCTTAATATCTCTCCCTAAGACATTGTTTGGCAGTGGAATCAACAAAGAGGTGATGGCAAAATCATTCAAGACTGACACCCAGACCATTGACAAGCTTGTTTGGGCCGCTACCTCAAATTGATTTGAAAATATTGAATTATTCATTTGTCTATTTATGTTTATGTGTTACGTATTGTATCTGATTTGTTATTTTGTTAATGAAGTTGTGATTTATTCAAAGCAAAGTTCAATCCAATGCAACCTTCAATTCTAGTAGATATTTCTTTTTTCAATGTAATTATAAACAATGAAGAGGTTACTTCAATCATGTCAGTTTTATATTGTTTTACTGCTAGAGAATCTGACAATGGGAGCTTTGAGGGGGAAGCGCCACCGATAATGTCTTTATTTTTTTCTTTTTGGGTTGGAAATCAACCCCTTTCAGGGATCGAACTTGCTACCCCTCTTACGTTGGAGAGAAAATTAGTACCAATTGAGCTAAACCCAGTTGGTCACCACCTAAAATGTCATTTGGCTTAACTACAGTGGGGGACTTTAAAAGAAATGTAGGTGATACAATAATAAGCATCTAAGCCTTTTCCATACAAAATGGGATTGACTATGAGGCAAATCATCACAAAATATTTGAAAGTCATGAAACCGGTTCTCAACCTAACATTAACCCTCTCTTAATTAGTACTAAACCCGTGATTATGAAAACATTTACGAAAACATTTGAATATGTCCATGTTGTAATTAAAGACCTGCTTTTAAAATTAAAATGCACTGAAAACATGTTCATGTAGCAATTCTTCTTTGGAACGCCAAAATGCACTGAAAACATGTTCATGTAGTAATTCTTCTTCGGAACGCCAAATTTAGTGTGTTGAACAGAAAGGGTTCCACATTTCAGATCAAAAGTTCCCGAATGGAATACATAGGGGTTAAATACCTTTTGGGTAACTAAGCTTTGATCCTCCTTAGCCATCTATTTATGAGCAGATGGCTCCAATTTCAACAGTTAGCTAAAATATAAAGAACATCCAGATTTATCAGATTTATCAAATTTATGGCTCTTTGAGATACACGAGCAGAATGCATAATAATGCCTGTTAGACCCATTTTAATGACTTTTTAATTGGATATAACCATTAGAAACTATTACCTTTTCCTTTTCCTTTTCCTCCAACAACTCATCACTGATCGCTGCATCTTTGTCGATGATACACATTTTTTAGAAATACAAGTTACAAATGCAGGCTTAACTTCTTATGCAACTTCTCGGAACCGTGTCGAGTTTTTTTAAGGTTGACCGTGTCTTCATTTCTTCGGTCATTCCAACAATTGGACCCAGTCCGAACCAATAGCATCCTTAACAACAGAAATGGTTCTTTATTGCCACATAAAAGGCGCCTCAACACTTAAATCATTGGATTCTAATCACGATTGCAACTCACCATACCTATCTTAGATTATTCATGAATCTTGATTAGTTTTCGGAATAATTAATTTTAGTAATATTTGAATTGCCTATCTGTAGGCCACGGAACAAGTACAATCTAAATACTAACGAACAAAATATTACATTGGATGGCATTTTAGTCTAGGTCCTACCTCAAATGCTTGTCTTGTACTGGAAAAATAATTTCTAGCTGCTACTTATTGCCTTAAAAATCCAGCACAATCCAGCAAATTAAGAAAGACGTCAAAGTTTTAAGGCCAGTTTAAGCTTATATAAACCAAGAAGCCTAACTTTGAAAAATAAAGTAGCAGTCTTCTAAGGAAATCTTTTCTAAGGAAATGGCTCTAGATGCATGCCTGGTTCTCACTATAGTTCTCGCATCCCTTCTCAATGCCCGTGCAGGTGATCCCAGCATCACTTCTGACTTTGTAGTTCCAAATGGAATCACACCTGATGCCAACTTCTTCACCTTCAGGGGACTAAAACGGTCCCCTTGGGGCCCACCCAAGGATGTTCCATTCAAGGTTACAAAGGCTAGCAAAATTGAATTCCCTGCGCTTGATGGACAAAGCGTATCTTATGCCGTGCTTCAGTTCACTGCCAACGGCATCAACCCACCCCACACCCACCCTCGCTCTTCTGAGCTCCTGCTTTGTCACTCAGGGATCGCTTGAAGTTGGCTTCGTAGATTCCAATAACAAACTCTTTAAACAAGTGCTTCATGTAGGTGACATGTTTGAGTTTCCTATGGGCCTAGTGCACTTTCAGGTGAATAGGGATGCGAAGAACCGGCTGTTGCTATCTCTGCATCGGAAGTGCTAATGCCGGTATAGTGGTACTATCAAAGACATTGTTTGCTAGTGGCATTAGCAAGGATGTATTGGCCAAGTCTTTGAAGACTGATGAGAGTACGTACCATTGGAAAGCTAGTTTCATCTGCCACAATGGGTTGATTGTGTGTGTGTGTGTGTGTCGTGCTTGCATGATTGTGCTTGTGTGTTTAGATTATTAAACACATTGTTTACCCCTTTCACATTATTCTGCTAAATTTTGCATGTATGGTTTATAATAAATTATGCAAGTGGTAGGTCACCGACTTATGACATCTTAATCATGCCAGAATTATCGTATTCTCATCACATTACATATATGTTATTGCATTGGTAACCTAGAAATCGTGTGTATTATCCAGTGTTAGGTATTAGTGTTTGATTGTGGCAAGTACGTTAGTGTTTAAGCATGAACAGATAATTGAAAGTGACTTGTACTTGTACACAATCAGTGGACCCTATTGATTCATTGCATTGTCGATGTCTGTGGGACGTGTATAAGTGTGACTATAATTGGTATGGGACAATTATGGAAGCACTTGTATGGGTGTCACAGGTAAGACACCAAACACTACCCATCTATCTTGGGTATCAGTCAAGACATGCTTGATGGAGACCTTGTCTTCAGCTCTCGCGTAGACTCGTCATGGACCGATTGGTATTTGAGTTATGGTTGGCATTTGATGTAGACCACGGGGTGTGGGTAGTTTGAGTGTGAGTTCAACAGAATCTCGGGAGTCCCATGCCAGCACATATGGAGATATATGGAGATATACAGGGATATCACTGATTATTAGCGAGCGACTCGGGCTCGTGTTCTCTTGCCCTTGGGTCCTACCCTTGGATGGAGGATACTCACGAGTGGTTGACTCTCACACTTGGACCGACGATAGGTTTAGTGACCTGTACAGTGAGACTTAGAGACTGATAGGGATAGTGACATTGACATGCGTTGCTTACTGATTCAACATCCCTGCCATACCGTTTACTGCTTTACTGTTTGCCTGCTCTATTAGATATCCGCATTGGCTACTTCATGTTCACATCCTTACTCTCTTGTTTTACTGTTACATATTCATTATTATTGCTCGAGCTACCATTTGTATATATATATATATTGCTATCGTGTCGCTCTGACGGCCTGAGTATGCATGCTCAGAGTAAGAAGTGGATCTAGCTAGGACCAGGACCTGACGTACCTCGAGGATATCGCGGACATCGTGATCAGCGACCTAGAGCTATACTCCTTTGATCCATATCTGGTTAGTTCTTTTGATTTAGTTACTGCATTTCTCATTACCTGTGTATTGTTTACTGATTACCACGTAAAGCTAGAAGCCGAAGTGTGACTACGGCAGGATATTTCCTTGACCGTAGGAGCATGGCTGGACCTGTCAATCCCTCGTATTTCGTATTTTGGGAAGCGGGGCATGACAAGAACCCTCTGGAAGCGGAGGAATGGTCTTAAAGTATTGAAGATGACCTGGCAGCAGCACAAGTGCCAGAGGTCGCTTGGGTTCGAGTTGTAAAGCTGCAGCTCACTGACAATGCACGAGTTTGGTGGAGGGCGGAAAAAAGCCGTCTTGACCAACCTATCAAATGGAAGACTTTCCGTGAAATGTTCGATGCAAAGTATTTCCCTGAAACTGCCCGCTTTAATATGGAACAGCAGTTCATCCATCTGCAACAAGGTTCAATGTTGACCAAATATGTAGATGAGTATGATGCTGAATTCACTATGCTTAGAAGGTAAGATATGTCTGAATGTTCAATTTTATATCACATACTACACAGCTAACACAAGACCGTAACAGGTTTGCGGCCCATCTCATACCGACTGCTGAGATTGGGGCTAGAAGATTTCAGCAAGGGTTGGACCCGGAAATCCAAGCTGCATTAGCTACATGGGATTTCCCAACCCATGATTTGGCTTTAAAGGCTGCCCGAAGATACGGGGCGGTAGTGAAAAGGAAGGGCAAAACTCAAACTGCCGGAGTGAAGCACCCTGCCACTCAAATGGCATAAGGAGCCTCTACAAGACCAACTGTTGAACCGAGGAGATCGGAAGTAACAGATAACCGGCCAAGTCCCGATTTTTGCTTTTAATGCAAGAGGGAAAGACATTTGTGGAAAGACTGTAGGCGCGCAAAAGGTCTATGCTTAGTTTATGGTGCATCCAATCACGGAATTGGAAAATGTCCTTATAGACCCAATCCAGCTCACACACACACTAACTACCCGCAGCGGCCAGCGATCCAGGCTCCTGCACCTCGCCTTACACTCCTTGCTCCACCACCTGCACAACCTACTCGCCAATTCCATCAGGCACTAAGTAATATGCCTCGAGGGCAGAGAAACATACCCCAAGGACAGAGGATGTGCCTCCAGTTAGGAGGAATGTACCACGGCGTCAGGCTTTCCTTTTAGCGACCAAAGAAGCTGAGGCCGTAGACCAAGGTAAACCTGGTAATTTCCTCAACTCTTTTCAAATCTCTCGCATTCTTTCAATCCTTCACATATTTTTCATACACTACCAATAGTTCTATCACCAAACTTTCCTTGAATCCGTTAACACTTTCCTTTTACAAATTTCGAGAACGAATTTTTTTTAAGGAGGGTAGAATGTAACAATCCTAAACTTTCTGTACATTTTTTTTCAAAAATACAGAAAGGGGTACTTTTGCCTGAGCACAAGTTATAAGTTTGATTTGCTTTTGAACACCAAGAAGGAGCTTGCATCTCATTGGTAAGACCTTGCACTGCTGAACCAAAGCACCAGAGTTCAAATCCCATCAGCTATATTATTTTTTATATTGATTTCTTTTAATTTTTTTGAAGCCCAAGAGTCTACACATGCATAACTCGTAAAAACCAAAAGTCACATATAAAACAAACGAGTCCAGAGGGTAGACCAACAGGCAAGGGACACGTAGCATGTGCGACTCGGCCTGACTCGGTTGACTCGGGCCGTCGGCGCGGCTGACTCAGCCGGCGGCGCCGGGTTAACTCGGCCAAAACCTATTCTTCCCTTCTTGAAAACTGTGCCTCTTTGCCTCCCCATAACCCCTGTACTATTTAAAAATCCTGCACATTAACAGAGCCATTCAAAACCCCAATTAATCCAATTTTTAATACAAATTTTTAATACATCTTTTCACACCCTTTCATCTACCCTAACCCTAGTTTTTCCTATAAATACCACACTTAAACTCACCCGTCCTCACTTCCAAAACTCTGTCCAAACTCTCAAGAAAAATCTATAGACCTTTGTGTGCAACTGGAGTTAGCAAAGGGCGAAACTCCAACGAAGTTCCGACGGTGATCCGAGGAGACTCCGACGACGAAACGACGCACCGGCACCTCCTACTCCTTCCTTTTCCTCCCCTCCATCCTAAAATCCCATAAGTCCCTCCTCCCTCTTCTCTTTTCTATTCTGAAAACTCGTAATTCTAAAACTCGACGGAAGTGGAGTTAATCCGACTTCCGATTCGGTTTTCTTTAAAAGTTCCATTTTTTATTAAACACAACAATACCAAACTCTCACAACATAACTATTAATCATTAAAAAAATATATTGAACAAGTTCCATATCAAAAAAATGTATATTGTAATTTTTATCGCATTTTTCAGAAAAATACCATGTAGTTTAGTTTCAACATTAGATATCATAATTCCTTGCTATACCTTTAGATAGTTCACGAGGTAATGACCTACCTCCTCACAACACTCATATGTAACATAGCACGAAGATCTTTGGGAACATAGTTTTTGGAAAATACGGTTTTACACAAAACTACCTCAAACTTATAAAAACATTTTTCTACAAGATTATGTATTTTAAACAAATCTTTGCAAAACGCCGCTACAACCTATTTGGGGAATCCGTTCGGGATGGTGCGGATTATCGCACATCCTCGGGCTTAGTAGTGCGAGATGCAGACCTCCGCAAGGAGCATATGGTCTCGAAAGATTTAATAATACAAATATCTTAAGAAAATGAGATTTTAAGAAAAATAATAAATTAAATTATTTTTATAAATATATATATGTATCATCAAAATATCTATTTTTGATATAGTATAAATATTCAAACTTTTCTAAATAAAAAAAATCACTTTACATGAAAATATCATGCAATTCCATACAAGTTCAATACTTTATAATTAAATACCATATATTATAAAATTAGGTTTTACTCACTAGAAATGTCACATATATAAAATCTATATCTATCAAAACTCTAAAGACGATAATTAAATACTTGAGTTGTATTATGAAAATTATACAAAATTATTTTTACTTAAAACCCCCTCAAGTTTTATAAATTACAATAAGGACCCTAGTAAATATAGATTTAAGCGGGACCGGTCTCTTGAACTTCAGGGAGTGGGAGATATGGGTGCTTTCTTATTTAAGGTAGACAACTTAACAAACGGTGTTATCAACACGGTAATCGTCTTTGAAAAAGACACAAATCCTGCGGCCCATGTGCAGCGGTTACCGATAACACCAAAACCTAATTCAGGATTCAATTTCTTTTCTAATTGTCTGACTCAGACCGAGTCTCAATATGTACAATCTGACTTGAATGAGTTTCAAGTATAAAACTACAATTTAATATGAATCCATATATTCAATCTGTCCAATCTATCAATCTACAACTTGACTGAACCGAACCATTGATATACCTCCATCTACATGATTCTCCAGTTACATCCATTTACTGATATCATGGTTTCGGCAAGTCATCCATTTATACAATCTATAATACAATACAATACAATTTACAATACAATACAAACAATACAATGAAAACATCGCGGGGTTTAAGGGGTAAATTGGTACGGAAGGTGTTAGAAGTAGCACGAGACTGCAACTATTAAGACACCTAACCTGTATTCCATTGCCGTTGTACCGTGGCTGGACGGTTCCATGTACTTTCCGTCCACCTTAGTCTCTGGTCTACTGAGACTCCTCCCGTATACACTGGCCTCTTCTGTACCAACCTACAAACAACAGCGTTAACACTAAATACAACATTATAACAATATAATATCACTTTAAAAGTTACACTCTCTCTCTCTGTCTATTTTACTTCTCCCTTATCTTTGGGACTTACAGAGCGATTGTTCGCTGACGACATTCCCTCTCTTTCTTCTTTGGAATGTTGTCAGGTGATTCGGACCTTCAGGAGATCGAGCCCACCAGCGAGGACTTGGATCAGATAGCTTACGACCCAGATCTTTAGATTCATTGTACACATTTACATTCTGTATTTTCCATTTCTGTTATGCCACTGTTTAGGCATTGCTTTTCATTTCATGTTTTTACTTTTCCATGTACTATAAAAGAATGTTAATAAATAAAGTTGTTCATTACATTTGTCTCTTGTGTATATTCTTTTTATATTGCCTAGTTACGCTTAGCGTATTTATTTCTGAGTAAATACGCAGCGGCTTCATCACGTCCCCTTCGCCGTACACCGGAAGCGGGGCGTGACAAACACTTTCTCTCTACGGTCGACAATGGCTGAAGATTGTTCTTCATACGAGAAGTCGGTGCTCAAGGTTAATTCAAAGTGATCGAGAACATGACTGTTATCGCGAACGTACCGACGTAACTGAGACACATGGAATACATCATGTACACCAGCCAAAGAGGGTGGTAAAGCCAATCTGTATGCCATTACTCCAACACGCTCCACAATCTCGAATGGTCCGATAAATCAGGAACTGGGTTTCCTACGGCTACCGAATCTAATCACTCTTCGAGTCAGCGAAATTTTAAGGATCATATGGTCTCCTACACCAAACTCCAGAGGTGTTCGACTAGTATCTTCCCGACTCATCTGGCGATCTTGTACTACTTTAATACGGTTTCTGATTGACTGGACCTTATCGAAGGTTTGGGTTATGAGCTCCGGTCCTAACAATTTTCGCTCTCCCACATCATCCCAGCAAAGTGGGGAACGACACTTGCGTCAGTAAAGTGCCTCGAACGGGGTCATCTGAATACTCGCCTGGTAGCTATTATTATAAGAGAATTCCACCAAGTGTAGGTGATCCTCCCATGATCCTTTGAAATATAGCATACAAGCTCTCAACATGTCTTCTAATATCTATATCGTACGCTCAGACTGTCCATCCGTCTGAGGGTTGTAAGCCGTCAATTGAGTCGAGTGCCCAAGCTCACTTACAAGTTTCTCCAAAAATGTAAGAGGAACCTTATGTCTCTGTCTGATACGATACTGATAGGCAACCCATGTAACCTCATAATCTCTTGCATATATTTCTCTGCCAACATCTCCGTCGAATGTCCCATTTGAAAGGATAGAAAATGGGCCGCCTTTGTGAGACGATGGACGATGACCCAAATAGAGTTATTGCCCTTGGGACTCCGCGGTAAAGTCGTCACGAAATCCATAGTAATGTGTTTCCACTTCCACTGAGGATTGGGAAGTGGTTGCAAAAGACCAGCCACTCGCCGATGTTCGGTCTTCACCCGCTGACACACTAAGCATTTCGACACATAGCGGGCAATCTCCCTCTTCATGTCATTCTACCAAACGTGTTGTCTATGTCGGGACCCGGTTCTTGCTCACGGAGCAAAGTGCCACACGGAACAAAGTGCCACGCCAAGTGCCGTGTTAAGTGGGCGGGGGCCACCTCTTGAATCCGTGGGGGCCACCTCTTGAGTCCGTGGGACCCACTGTAGAACAATGGGGAATCTTCGGAATGCATTCCGAAAGGGGACATATCTGTACTATAAATGGAATGATACCACTCTTCAATACAGAGATGCCTTTTAAGTGAACCGGAACTACAGGAGCTTAATAACTCCGTAGTTAAGCGTGCTCGGGCTAGGGAAGTCTTGGGATGGGTGACCTCCTGGGAAGTGGCCCATGGTCGGGTCCGGTTCGCTCTAAAGGGAAAAACCGTGCGGTTTCGGCCAAAGCGGACAATACTCTCTGTATTGGGGGTGGAGCATGACAGAATGGTATCAGAGTTGGTTCCTCAATAGTAGGTCTGTGGTTCGAGGAAGAACCATTGTTCAAAAGTGGGGAGAATGTCGGGACCCGGTTCTTGCTCACGGAGCAAAGTGCCACACGGAACAAAGTGCCACGCCAAGTGTCATGTTAAGTGGGCAGGGGCCACCTCTTGAATCCGTGAGGGCCACCTCTTGAGTCCGTGGGACCCACTGTAGAACAATGGGGAATTTTCGGAATGCATTCCGAAAGGGGACAGATCTGTACTATAAATGGAATGATACCACTTTTCAATACAGAGGCGCCTTTTAAGTGAACCGGAACTACAGGAGCTTAAGAACTCCGTAGTTAAGCGTGCTCGGGCCAGGGAAGTCTTGGGATGGGTGACCTCCTGGGAAGTGGCCCCTGGTCGGGTCCGGTTTGCTCTAAAGGGAAAAACCGTGCGGTTTCGGCCAAAGCGGACAATACTCTCTGTATTGGGGGTGGAGCGTGACAGTCTAACATCCCTATATATCTTGGTGCCACCCGAATGCACCGAATAGGTTGAACTGTGCGCTTCCTTCAATACTTCTTCTCAAACTTTGCCCTTTGGCATGCATAACCGACTGCCGTATCTTAAAGAACCATCTTCGTGTATCAATAAGTCTGTCATCAATCCGGCCTCTACCAAACCCCGGAACTTCTGCAATTGTGTGTCTCCAGCCTGTGACAGTCTAACATCCCTATATATCTTGGTGCCACCCGAATGCACCGAATAGGTTGAACTGTGCGCTTCCTTCAATACTTCTTCTCAAACTTTGCCCTTTGGCATGCATAACCGACTGCCGTATCTTAAAGAACCATCTTCGTGTATCAATAAGTCTGTCATCAATCCGGCCTCTACCAAACCCCGGAACTTCTGCAATTGTGTGTCTCCAGCCTGTGACAGTCTAACATCCCTATATATCTTGGTGCCACCCGAATGCACCGAATAGGTTGAACTGTGCGCTTCCTTCAATACTTCTTCTCAAACTTTGCCCTTTGGCATGCATAACCGACTGCCGTATCTTAAAGAACCATCTTCGTGTATCAATAAGTCTGTCATCAATCCGGCCTCTACCAAACCCCGGAACTTCTGCAATTGTGTGTCTCCAGCCTGTGCAGCTTTAATACAATCTACTAACGAAGATTCTACTTGTAGCTGCTAATACTAACCGAATGTCCCCTGTTTTACCACCTCCAAATCTAGTCTCCGAAACTCATCAAGGATATCCTTCTGACTAGTTAACAGTATCGTTGTTGGTCTCCGGCTGAGAGCATCCGGTACCACATTTACCTTTCCCGGGTGATATTGCAAATCAAGATTATAATCAACCATAAACTCCAATCACCTGTGATGTTTCATATTTAGCTCCTTCTACGTGAACACATATTTCAAGCTCTTGTGATCTGTATAGACCACAACCCGCTCTCCCAAAAGATAATGCCTCCAAATCTTTAAAGAAAATATAACTGCGGCCAACTCTAAATCGTGGGTCGGGTAATTCTTCTCATGCGTCCTCAGTTGACGTGAGGTATAAACTACAACACTTTCATACTGCATCAAGACGCAACCTAGCCCTTTACCGGAAGTGTCACTATGAATTACTAATCCTTCTATTCCGTCTGGTACGGTTAGTATGGGTGCAGTGGTAAGTTTCTCTTTCAATAATTCGAACGTTCGGTTGCATTTTTCTGACCATACGAACGGTACTCCCTTTCGAGTAAGTCTTGTCAACGGCTCGGTGATTAATCCAAAAATTGTAGTTTACCGTAATCAGGAACGGCGTCGCTTCGCAGCTAGCCGGTGAATACGGGTCGATCCGCAGGGATGTGTTAATTTCTAATTTTGTGTTATAACGAGTTGATTCAAATCGTGGTTGGTTTTTTATCGATTGAGTTCAAGATGAATTTATGTGATAAGAAAGGACTCGTTAGGGCTAGGTCGAAGGTAGGGGTGTTGAGATCTATGTTTTCACCTCTTTCAATGCCATGATTTAAGCTTTTTAGAAATATCACAACAATTATTAGCAAAGGGGATTAGGATGATCGGGAAGAAACAAAGTTTCTTCCTCTAGATCCTTGTCCGTCCTTTCCTATTAATTGATGTGATCTTCATGGATGTCATATAAGTCCGGCCTTTTATACTAAGGTTCACCGTTACCTTGTAGGTAGGGTGCCGTAGAGGGCGGATCGTATATGGATGCATGAAGATTTCGTTTTAAAAATAAGTTGGCGTTGAAGGAGGTGAGAGACATTCATCTCTCACTTACTCCCTTGTTCCTAACCCTAACGAGCGAGGATTTTATTCGCTCATTAGGGAATTGTTGCAAAGATACATTTTTATGTTTATGTTTTAAAAGTTAACTACTTGGTGCAGATTAATAAGGATTACACTAGAGCAAGAATTAACTAATTAGGGCAAATAAAAGATTATACTAAGGCAAGAATTAAATAAAAAAGAACTTACAAGTAAAAATGATGCTCCCAATTCTTCAACAAATCTCACTTTTTATTGATTATCAAGAGGCATCCATTTTTACAGATCTAGATTACAATTTATAAGTAACTAGTGAAGCTAGGGTTACAGACTCTCGTAGATATGAAATTACTGATTTACCCCCTAAAAATCCCAACAATGAAACGACACACCGACACCAGAAGTCGGTGCCGACACGGGCTCTGTATGGCCGCGGTTCCGCGGCAAAGACATGCCTTTGGCCGCGGATCCGCGGCCATTTAGTGGGCTTGGCCCACTATCTTTCTGTGCTGGGTCACTCTTCTCTTGGGCTCTCTAATTTCACTGTTCGTTTCTCTGTTGGCTTTCCAGTATTCTCCAGATTCTCAGTGAACTAGTAAGGATCTTTTTGACCGTTTCACTTGACGTTCGTCTCGGCTTGAGTAGGATCCGTGTGCTGGTTGGTCAAAAGTCCATTTCCTGTATCAACTTTGTCTTTTTCACTGTATTTGCTTCAAAAGTCTGTATCCTGTATCATGTAACAAACGATCGTCAAAAGCACCTGTTTACTTATAAATTGCACAAAAGTGGGGCGTATAAATTGCAATATTATGATGTGAACAAATACCCCCAAACTTACCTTTTGCTCGTCCTCGAGCAAACTTATTATTTTATTCTGACCTAGCCACACTTTCGCAGGGAAACGCGATTGCACTGAGCACGTGCAACAAGCCGTTAAACCTCTAGGTGTCCCTAGTAGGAGGAGTGTTGTCTCCTGAGGGTTTTCAGCGGATACTACCCACAAAATCCTATCAATTCGGCTTTTAGACTTTTGTTCTCCAATTAGGTTTTCTAACAAGGAATTCTATTATCGTCGACCCGCAAATTATCCACCCATATTCTTCACGCTTCCTCATCATTTAACTTAAGATTATATATATCCTGTAGAATTACCTAGCTTTCGGCATTTCTTAAGTTTTCCTTCTAGAGTTCCATCTCCACTTAGGAATTTCTATCAACTCTATTAAAGACACAAGTTCTATTCTTCATTCCTTTCTCTTATCTAAACTCTAATCACATATCCCCACGTGTGTGTAAATATCACCCCTACACTTGGAAATTCAAATCAAGCAATCATACTCCAGCCCATTGTCCAAAGCACTTGTGAGACTTCGCTTTCACATCCTTCATGCGATTGTTAATACTTCTTGAGGTACCAACAACCGATTACCAGATGCGTTAGCACTTTAAGGCGTACTTCCTAGTTTTGCAACACCCAAGGCTTTTAGCAGTAGCACCTTTGCTAAATATTTTTCAATTTTTCCTTTTTTTTTTTTTTAGCCTTAAGTAATCACAAAAACCAGTGTCCATTTTTTTTTTATTCACTCTTTTTTTTTTCTTTTTCATTGTGCTAAGGACGTTAGACAAGAGTATTTCAAGGTCTCTTCTACTAATCCAAGTTTCAAGGTGCGTGTTTGTGCAATTTGTAGGGTACATGTTTTCAGAATTTAGACTTAAGCTAGGAACTATTTTTCAAACTTATACTCTAATAAAAGTTTTAATACTTTTCCTTCGTTTCGACTTAGCCCAAGAACTGAACCCAAAATTTGCCTATTTCTAGATAACCTACGAAGACATATACTTTCTACCGTTAAACTTTAAGGAAGGTTATTTTTAGGGTTTTTAATTTGCTAAGTCTAAGATTTAGTTTTTCCTAGCCAGTTAACCTATTAATCAAACTCAAGTCAATTAACCAGAATTGAATACATTAATTTTTTTATACTTTTTGAAAATTTTCAATTTTTATGGGTTTTTCTGTTTTCTAATTTTTTTATTTTTTCAAAATTTTCAAATTTTTATGATTTTTTTTTTTTATAAAATGCAATGCAGAAATTAAATATGCAAAAAGGAAAAATATATACAATATGCTATGCAAGGATAACTATATACATCACCTCTAATACCCCCAAACTTGAACCAAGCAGTGCCCTCACTGCCCGGCCCCACGTCGCGCTCGTGAGCGTGAACGTGATCTCTCCCCCCTAGCCAATAGTGTCTGTATCCCCCTTTCAATCTCCGTCAACCGACGGTCGTGCTCTCGGGCCGTTGCCCGAAACTCATCCCTCAAAGAATCAATCCCTCTCACTGCCCTCCGCATCAATCGTGCATGCTCTTGGGGGGTTAGCTCTTCCCCGCTCGAAGTTGAGCTTGAGCTCGGGGTGCGTGCAGGTACATGTTCTGCCGGGTCGGTCCGTGTCCAAATATCTGTTAGTCTAGAGTAGGACGACGAGATGCCCTCTAAAAGTGGTCGGACCGGGGTATCATCTATCAAGTATGAGTCAAATTCCTCAGCTGGGAGGAAATAACGGCAGAGCTGGGTAACTAGCATGGGGCAGGGGTGTACAGGACCTCGTTTACCCGAACCTATGGAGTAAAGCAAAACTGTGCACATGTCGAATCTAGGGTTTTTCGTCATTAAGGTATGAACGACATGTAAGGAAGGGGTGAAAAAGGTTGTATTGTGAGAACTCCCAAAAATATTGTTTTGTGCCCACCGGCACACAGTTAAAACATTTGCGAATAGGGTCCGTGCTTGGATCCCCTTGCGCGGTTCTCGCGCACAGTCATTACCCATTAAAGGAAGATAATCTTCAAAACGAAGGGGTTGTTCGTGTGCGGGGACACGAGGTATGAGTGTAACCTCGTGTATCATGTCCCTATCGATGCGAATTTCTTGAGTTCCCCAATTCAATTTAATATAACCTAAATTGTCTAGGCTATTTTCTTCCATAGACTCATAAAATTGGGTTACTAAGCTAGGGACAGCAAATGCAGATCCATGGTTATAGAGGAGGAAATTCCATCCTCTCTGTGCAATTTCGTGTGGGAAGTATGATCCATAGATCTCGTGTGCAAACACAGGGGAAAAGTCTCTCTCGTACTGCATTTTATGGGCCATTTTAAATTTACAGAGAAAAGTATATGCATAAAAAGAGAGTATGGGTTCAGGTTTACCTCCCCTGAAAATTTCAGGGGGTGACGATGCTGATCGGCGGCGGAAAAGCGGCAGGAGATGGCGTAGGCGGCGGTTCCGCGGTTGGATGGTGGCGACGCGGCGGAAATTTTCTGCAGAGGGTTGTAGGTGGCGGCTAGGGTTTGATGAGAAGAAAATATTTTAGGGTTAACAACAGAGGGGGCTCGGTTCCATTATATAGGGGAAAGGAGGTGAGTTTGCAAAAAACACCCTCCAAAGAGAGGGTTTTATGTGTAAATTCAGCTAATAATCTGCAATTTTGCAATTTGGTCCAAAATTTTTTATTTTTTTATTTTTTATTTATTTTATTTATTTTTTTTTTTTTATGGTATTTTGGAAATATACATACAGGTGATATACACACCCCCAAACTTATTTGAAATAGTGTCATTGGGAAACAAAGTTTGGGGGTGAAAGCGGAGGAAGATCAATCAGTGTAAATCGGCTCCTGCAAAAACAGGATCTCCTCCGAAGGATCCGCAGTGAAGAACGGTTTTAGTCGATGCCCATTTACCTTAAATAATGTACCGTCTTCAGAGTTCTCAAGATCTACCGCACCGTGCGGATAAACGGTGCGGACCACAAAAGGTCCTCTCCATCTGGACCTGAGCTTACCAGGATGCAAGTGTAACCGAGTGTCATAAAGTAGAACCTGTTGACCAGGTTCAAAAGTTTTTCGTAAAAGGTGTTTATCGTGGAACACCTTGGCTCGGTTTTTAGCAGTTATGGCATTGTCATATGCCTCATCCCTTAGCTCCTCCAACTCATTCAGTTGCAGCTTTCTGTTGCTGCCCGCATCTCCCAAAGAAAAATTTAGCTCTTTGATAGCCCAGAAAGCTTTGTGCTCGATCTCCACTGGGAGGTGGCAAGCCTTCCCGTACACAAGCCGGTATGGAGACATACCCAGATCGGTCTTATATGCAGTACGGAAAGCCCATAGTGCATCTATCAATTTAAGCGACCAATCCTTACGGTTTTTAGAAACCGTTTTCTCCAAAATTTGCTTTATCTGCCGATTTGAAACCTCGGCTTGCCCACATGTTTGGGGGTGATATGGCGTTGACAATTTGTGGGTGATAGAATATTTACGCATCAAGGACTCGAAAGTCCTATTGCAGAAGTGAGAACCATTATCACTTATAATTGCCCGAGGGTGCCCGAATCGAGAAAATATGTGTTCTTTAAGGAATCGAACAACAACTTTATTATCGTTCGTTCGACTGGGCACAGCCTCGACCCACTTAGAAACGTAGTCAACCGCCAACAGAATATACACATTTCCAAAAGAGTTAGGAAATGGTCCCATAAAATCTATACCCCAAACATCAAAAATGTCCACCACCAAAATGGGTTGGAGTGGCATTTCGTTTCTCCGCGAAATCCGGCCCAAATGTTGGCACCGGGAGCAAGTTTTGCAGTATTCAAATGCATCCTTGAAGAGTCGTGGCCAATAGAAACCACACTGCAAAACCTTTTCGGCTGTCTTCTTTGGGCCAAAGTGCCCGCCACATGCTTGATCGTGGCAGAAAGACAGCACGCTCTTGACCTCACTCTCGGGCACACACCGACGAATGATTTGGTCGGAACAGTATTTGAAAAGATAGGGTTCATCCCAGTAAAAATGCTTTACTTGGGACAAAAATCGAAGCTTATCCTGTTTCGACCAATCATTAGGAATCAGGCCGGTGGCTAAATAATTTACAATATCGGCGAACCATGGTTCGCAAGAAACAGTCAAGAGCTGCTCGTCGGGAAAAACGTCAGAGATTGGAAGATCGAGCGTGGGCGAAGAAGGAAGTCGTGATAGGTGATCAGCTACTACGTTTTCACATCCCTTTTTGTCCTTAATGACAAGATCAAATTCTTGCAATAAAAGGATCCAACGTATTAGCCTTGACTTAGCATCCTTCTTCGCAAAAAGGTGGCGAAGAGCCGAGTGATCAGTATAAACAACGACTGGAGAGCCGATTAAATAAGGCCGGAATTTTTCGAGTGCGAACACAACAGCTAAAAACTCTTTCTCTGTTGTTGTGTAATTAAGTTGGGCCTCATTTAGTGTTCGGCTAGCATAATAAATCACGTGCGGCATCTTATTAATGTGCTGTCCAAGAACAGCTCCAATTGCAAAGTCTGATGCGTCGCACATGATTTCAAAAGGGTGCGTCCAGTCGGGAGATGAGAGGATCGGTGCAGTAATGAGTGAATGTTTTAAAGACTCAAATGCTTCAGTGCATGTGGAGTCAAAAGCGAAGGTCGTGTCCTTGGCCAGTAAGAGAGTCAAGGGTCTAGCAATCTTGCTAAAGTCCTTGATAAACCGTCTGTAAAAACCGGCGTGGCCAAGGAAGGCTCTGATATCTTTGACGCACTTTGGGGGAGGTAGGTTAGAAATCACTTCGATTTTAGCCCTGTCTACCTCGATGCCGTTTTGCGAAATGACATGTCCTAGAACAATGCCCTCTTGCACCATGAAATGGCACTTCTCCCAATTTAATGTTAGGTTCTTATCCCTGCAGCGGGTAAGAACAGCGTCAAGATGGCGTAAACACTCGTCGAAGGAGTCGCCAAAGATGGAGAAATCGTCCATAAAAATCTCCAAGAACTTTTCGACCATGTCTGAAAAGATCCCCATCATACACCGCTGAAATGTCGCGGGTGCGTTGCATAAACCAAAGGGCATGCGACGATAAGCAAAAGTGCCAAAGGGACAAGTGAATGTTGTCTTGTCTTGGTCCTCTTTGGCGATGGGGACTTGATTGTAACCGGAATAGCCATCAAGAAAACAATAGAACTCGTGCCCTGCCAATCGCTCGAGCATTTGGTCAATGAAAGGTAAGGGAAAGTGGTCCTTCCTTGTTGCGGCATTGAGTTTCCTATAGTCTATGCAGACTCGCCACCCAGTTTGGGTGCGAGTGGGAATCAACTCATTTGCCTCGTTTGTAATGACTGTAATGCCCGATTTCTTGGGCACGACGTGGATTGGGCTAACCCATTGGCTATCCGAGATAGGGTAAATGATACCGCTATCCAGACATTTGACAATTTCCTTCTTAACAGCCTCTTTCATGATGGGGTTGAGGCGCCTTTGTGGATCTCGTGCTGGCTTGGCATCATCCATTAAGTGTATATGATGTTCGACTATGAGGGGACTAATCCCCTTAATGTCCGCCATAGACCAGCCGAAAGCTTGCCGATTATTAAGTAAGACCATCAAGAGAGCCTTCTCTTGCTCAAGAGCTAGAGAGGCTGATATAATGACAGGTAAGGTCTCATTATCACCTAGATATGCATATTTTAGGTGTGTCGGCAAAAGCTTTAATTCGAGTTTAGGAGGTGAAACAATAGATGGTAGCAAAGGGGTAATTGTTTCAAACTCGAATGATTCCATCAAAGGTTCGTACCGAGTGTACGCAACAGTGTCGGATGGTTCTACTAACTCATCCGCAAAAGCAAAAGACTCCAAATCAGGTGATGAGTCTTTGAAGTCGTCGACGAATGTAAAACATTCAAAATCATTATCCGCCGCGAAAACTGAGTCGGATTCTAGGAGGAACGCACTAGTGGCGTTGACATCGCTGTGGTCGAATAAAAAATTCTCGAACTCACAGTCCTCCTCCGCGATCTCATTGATCGAACAAACGTCTAGTACGCTAGCATTGGGCTCAGCAGGCTGACTTCCTAACTTGAAAATATTGAGCTCAATTGTCATATTGCCGAAAGATAAGTTCATTGAACCGTTACGACAATTGATCACTGCGTTGGAAGTAGCTAAAAATGGTCGACCTAATATAACCGGAATTTGGTTCCGGGGGTTCGCGACAGGTTGTGTATCCATCACTATAAAGTCTACGGGGAAAATGAAATCCCCTACTCTTATTAACACATCCTCCAGCTCTCCCCTAGGATGGGTTATTGACCGGTCGGCCATTTGGAGAGTACAGTGAGTGGGCTTAAGCTCTCCAACGCCCAATTGCTCGTACACAGAATAGGGTAGCAAATTGACGCTCGCGCCAAGATCTAAGAGTGCTCTATTGATATTCTTGTCCCCAATTGTTATCGAAATGGTAGGACACCCGGGGTCCTTTTGTTTTGGGGGAAGGGAATTTACAAGAGCATCACTAATAGCACTGGCCACAAAAACTTTCTTTGGCACTTGCGACTTCCTCTTTTTGGTGCACAAGTCCTTTAAAATTTTGGCATATGAAGGAACTTGCTGAATTGCATCCAAAAGAGGGATGTTTATGCTAACCTGTTTGAACAACTCGACAATCTTTTCCATTTGAGGAGTTGGTTTATTTGATCTCAACCGATTAGGAAAAGGAACATTTTGAAAGGTGGTTGAGTCCAATTTTTGTGGATCAGATTGTCGAGTTGGAACGGTACCTCGTGTAGATGTGTTCATGTCGTGAGAATTAGGTCCGTTCAAGCTAGAAGAGGTAGAGCCATGTGAAGGGTGGAGAATAGGCTCTAAAGAAGAAGATGGTGAAGAAGATGAAGAAGACCCACCGGCAGGGGTGTCATTGTTAATGCCCACATTGTTCCGCAACACTTTTCCCGATCTCAACGTGGTCACTGCATTTACATTATGATTTTGCTGATTGTGTGCAGCATGTGCGTGACCGGGGTTGGGCAACGGTTGAGACGGGAGTTTTCCTTTTTCGCGCTCGCTCAAAGCTGCATTGAGTTGTGCAATTTGTGCCTCTATAGATTTGATACTCTGATCATGGGAGGCACTATTCTGCACTAAAGTTTGAATAGAAGTCTCCAGTCTTGCTGTAGACTGTGTAGATTGCTTAAGGAACGCATCTAGACTTCTTTCGAGCGAGCTAACCTTATCATTATTAGGTTGAACATAATTATTTGGCTGGTACGCATTGTTCGGCACAAAGTTGTTCACCTGATTAGGGTAAGGTTGTTGTTGAAATTGTTGCGGTTGATATTGAGTTTGCGAGGGTGCTTGTTGTTGTTGTGGTGGAGGAGGTCTTTGAAAATTATTATTATTTCCTTGGAATTGTTGATTTTGGTTCCAAGCGAAATTTGGGTGACTCCTCCACCCCGGATTATACGTTGAAGAATACGGATCGTTCCTTTGTCGTTGCTGGAATGCAGCATTGACTTGATCCTGTCCTTGTGTAGATGCATTATAAGGACATTCTTCAGTCAGGTGCGATGGATCCGCACAACAAGCACATACAGTACGTGGGGGCATAGCAGGGGCAGGAGAAGACGAGGAGATTTTGGTCTCGATCGCTTCTAGCTTTTTCGTAAGAGCGGCCATCTCGGCCTTCATAGCAATCGACATCTCTATTTGATGTATGCCTCCCCTAGATTGACCACTAGAAGCTGATGTGGTCTTTGTGCTCTCCCACTGTATTGTCTGCTCACTAAGATCCTCGAGAAACTGCCATGCCTCATCATTAGACTTAGAGAGAAAATGACCTTGACAGATGG
Source organism: Agapanthus africanus (assembly GCA_030015575.1). Taxonomy (NCBI): domain Eukaryota; kingdom Viridiplantae; phylum Streptophyta; class Magnoliopsida; order Asparagales; family Amaryllidaceae; genus Agapanthus; species Agapanthus africanus. Next base: position 138,669,700 of record CM057341.1, read on the forward strand.
TTTCTAGCAACTGCTTCGTTGCTGAGTTCAATCCCTCATATAATGTTTGGCAAAGTTGCCAACTTTCTATCCCATGGTGCGGGCATTGAACTAATAGGTCCTTGAATCTCTCGAAGCACTTCCAGAAAGGTTCGGAAGGCAGTTGTGAGAATTGAATTATTTCATTTCGAATTCTTGCAGTTTTATGGTGAGGATAGAATTTTTTCAGAAAAGCCTTCACAAACTCATCCCAATTTCTTATGGAATGTGATGCGGTGCTATATAGCCACTTCTCGGCTAGGTCACATAAGGTAAAAGGAATGACCCTTAGCCTTATAGCGTCATCACTCAATTGGGTTGTTTTCATCATAGCGCACACATTTTGGAATTTATTAATAAAGATATAAGCGTCTTCAGTTTCCAAACCGTGAAATTTCGGCAGCATATTGATGAAATGTGGTTTAATCTCAAAATTGTCCCCATTTGCCGGTGGGGGTGAAAGACAAGTGGGTAAAGAAGTGCGGATGGGGTAGAAGAGGTCCTGGAGCGCAACTCGTGCGGGCGCTTCAACAGGCGGCTGGTTCGGGTTATTCGCACCTGGTGGAGGTGGAATCATTCCCGTCTGCAAGGTATTATTGGGGTTGAATCCCGACATACCTTCGGTGGAAGAAATTAAAGGTGAAGGTAAGAAAGTGGACGGATTATCGACTTCGGTGTCGATGGGTTCGTCGGTCGGTACCAACGAAACGCGGACTAATCGGGTGTCTGTATCCCTAGTCCAAAGTGGCATACACTAAAAGGGATAGTGCAGTCGAAAAGAAAAACAGAATGTGGGGGTAAGATAACGTCAATGAAGGAGAGATGGTGGAAATGAGGTGCAAGTTTTCTTAGCGGCAAGTTGCAAGTTTTGAAAAGATTATTCTTTATTTTTTTTTTTTTTTTGTGTGTGAGTTTTGCAAAGAGGTTTTTGAAAGCGGACTCGTGACACAACTGTATCAACCACACATGCACAATCAGGCCTAGATCTAGGGTCGCCTAGGTCTACTAGACAGCTCCTAACTAGGGCTAGAAATAGACCTCAAACCGCCTCTTCACAGACAAATACGGCCAGGTAAGTGGGAAGGAACCACCACTACAGTGGGCCTAATTAATAACCACTAGCCTAGACACCGCAATGTCGGTTAGGATAAACGGCCGATGCCTACCCTAATCCTTTTCCTATTGAGCTCGCTGTCCTTAGGTCTGAATCTAATCTTTTTTAATTAAAGGTGGTCGATGCAAAATACTTTAGGTGTTTTCTGGGGTCCTGGGAAGGGTGATGAAATCCCCACCCAATCTGAGTTTGGTCAAATAGCCCCTTAAGTCCAATTAAATTATGCAAAACAAATAAAATCACTTGCAATCAATTTTAGCGCGACGCAAAGAAACCTGCAGAAAATCTGTTATCGAGAAGGGGGAGAAAGACTCTTTACGCAAAGAATTCCTGCAGAAAATTTTCACAGACAGAGATATGGAGGTTTCAGAGGGAAGAGAGAGAACAAACCAAAAAAACTTCAGGTGCTGACGTGTCACTAGGAGCGCGGTTCCGCGGCTTGAGGCACACTTATGCGGCGGAAGCGCGGCAAGGTAAGGGGTTCAGCCTCTGGAAAAATTTTCACTGCTCTGGACTTGCAATTCCTCTCTGTTCTTATGTTCTCTTTTCTGTTTTGACCCTCTGTAAAATTCCAGATCCAAAGGTTCTTGTCGTTCCTGCAAGATTCAAACGAGAAACCCTTCAAACAGATAAAAATAATGAAAAGCTAATTTTTATATTTTGTATTTTCTGATTTTTTTATAATTTTTCAAAGTTTATATCAACCCGAAATCATACAAAAACGAGAAAATTACGCCATCCCCGGCAACGGCGCCATTTGATTAATCCAAAAATTGTAGTTTACCGTAATCAGGAACGGCGTCGCTTCGCAGCTAGCCGGTGAATACGGGTCGATCCGCAGGGATGTGTTAATTTCTAATTTTGTGTTATAACGAGTTGATTCAAATCGTGGTTGGTTTTTTATCGATTGAGTTCAAGATGAATTTATGTGATAAGAAAGGACTCGTTAGGGTTAGGTCGAAGGTAGGGGTGTTGAGATCTATGTTTTCACCTCTTTCAATGCCATGATTTAAGCTTTTTAGAAATATCACAACAATTATTAGCAAAGGGGATTAGGATGATCGGGAAGAAACAAAGTTTCTTCCTCTAGATCCTTGTCCGTCCTTTCCTATTAATTGATGTGATCTTCATGGATGTCATATAAGTCCGGCCTTTTATACTAAGGTTCACCGTTACCTTGTAGGTAGGGTGCCGTAGAGGGCGGATCGTATATGGATGCATGAAGATTTCGTTTTAAAAATAAGTTGGCGTTGAAGGAGGTGAGAGACATTCATCTCTCACTTACTCCCTTGTTCCTAACCCTAACGAGCGAGGATTTTATTCGCTCATTAGGGAATTGTTGCAAAGATACATTTTTATGTTTATGTTTTAAAAGTTAACTACTTGGTGCAGATTAATAAGGATTACACTAGAGCAAGAATTAACTAACTAGGGCAAATAAAAGATTATACTAAGGCAAGAATTAAATAAAAAAGAACTTACAAGTAAAAGTGATGCTCCCAATTCTTCAACAAATCTCACTTTTTATTGATTATCAAGAGGCATCCATTTTTACAGATCTAGATTACAATTTATAAGTAACTAGTGAAGCTAGGGTTACAGACTCTCGTAGATATGAAATTACTGATTTACCCCCTAAAAATCCCAACAATGAAACGACACACCGACACCAGAAGTCGGTGCCGACACGGGCTCTGTATGGCCGCGGTTCCGCGGCAAAGACATGCCTTTGGCCGCGGATCCGCGGCCATTTAGTGGGCTTGGCCCACTATCTTTCTGTGCTGGGTCACTCTTCTCTTGGGCTCTCTAATTTCACTGTTCGTTTCTCTGTTGGCTTTCCAGTATTCTCCAGATTCTCAGTGAACTAGTAAGGATCTTTTTGACCGTTTCACTTGACGTTCGTCTCGGCTTGAGTAGGATCCGTGTGCTGGTTGGTCAAAAGTCCATTTCCTGTATCAACTTTGTCTTTTTCACTGTATTTGCTTCAAAAGTCTGTATCCTGTATCATGTAACAAACGATCGTCAAAAGCACCTGTTTACTTATAAATTGCACAAAAGTGGGGCGTATAAATTGCAATATTATGATGTGAACACTCGGCAGCTCACGCAAAATATTTAACAAATCTCCGGTAGTAGCCTGGGAGTCCCAAGAAATTTCTAATATCTGCTGCTGACTTTGGTGCTAGCCAATCTTTCATTGCTTCTGTAACGACCGTGTTTTCTAATACCTAATAAAATATATTTTATTTAAATTTCTACAATCAAATAATTATTTACGTGTTTCGTTGATAGAAAAATATTTTTTTATAATATTAATAAATTTCAGGGCAGTGTATGATTTAGGGAATTTTATAAAATCTATTTATTGTTTTCCTAGACTTAAAATGTTTTAATAAAATTTTATAATGCCTTACAATAATATGCATATTTTTATTATCAATTAAAATAATTAATTCGTAATTAAAAATATTTTAAAGGATAAACTAGATTTTAAATAATTATAATAACTAGCTAACAACATAGAAATGGATATATTATTTATTTTTAGCCCAAAATTATTTTTATACTTAAGATAACAATAAAACCTATTTTCTGAAATTTTCCCGTAATTTTAACTATTTTTAACAAATTTTTAAACCCAAATCAATAATTTTAATAATCTGCCGAGTTTTTATTTTAATTAATTTTTATTTTATTTTTTTAAAACCCCTTTAACCTGGACCGTTGGATGCTCGATCCAACGGCCCAGAACGCGCGGCGGCGCCCACAAGGTGGGGACCACGCGAAACCGCGTGATCTCCAGCCACGCGGGCACGTGGCACCTGGCGGTGACGTGATGGTGCTCCCTGGGCCGTTGGATGCAGATCCAACGGCCAGGATCCTCTGGCGGCGGGCGCAATCATCAACTGATGATTCGCAATCATGGGACGGTGCGGAATTTTGCGTTATTTAACAGATTTTTTGGATTTTTCTGTTTATTGAAAAAACCCTATAAATAGGCGCTTCAAACTTAGAATTCTCACACCTCAGAACTCCAAAAATTCTGAAAAAAATACCAGTGCCTTCGTATCGACGACGCCGACGCTATGGCTCCACCCAATCACAGAGGAAAAATCGGGGCGCGGAGCTTTTGAGGAGTTTTGCACAAGCCTACGTCTTCAACCGTCTACGGCTAACTCTAATCAAAGGTAGGATCCGCCTCTCTCCACTCCTCTGTCGCCTTCTTTCTCGTAATAGTCTTGGTTCCAACTCCTAATCCCTAATCTCATTTTAAAATGACATTAAAAATATTCTGCATGCCTATTTTTCGGTACCTCTCAATGATGATAATGTTAACCCATGTTTTAAAACGGTGTTTAATTTCCTCTGTACGCAAAAATATATTGTACTCTCATACTACCTGGAATCTGATATGCTTAATGTCATAACCAATGAATTGTCAATTCACCTCTGATACCCACACACTTACCCATACTATCAAAATGATCTCGAAATAGGTTACTTCCACAAAATACCCTCGTTTAATTAAAATGTTATATTTGTTTAAAATATCCATAAGAGATAAGATATGTGGAATAAATGTTTTAGATACGACATACATATATTTTTACGTACACCCCTTTTTCATCAACTACTATAAAGTTGTTAAATCCCTTCAACCTTTTTAAAGAGGAAAATACTAAATTTAAATAACGGTTTATGGTTTTTTCCAAAACGAACGTATTTTCTAAAACGTTACCCCGAACCTAAAACACTATAATTTCATTTAAATACCTCGACCTTATTGAAGGGCCATTTTCAACAAGAACCATAATCCGTATAATGATATCTTTTCAAAAAGAATATCTAGTACTTTATTAAAAGGTAAATTTCAAATAAACACCAATCCAGATTTTTGGCAAGTGTTTTTGGATTTTTGTGTGTTTACTGCTTTGCATTTAAAAAGAAACGAACTTTTGAGAGGCTATAACATCAATCCAGATTGGGTGGGGATTTCATTACCCTTCTTAGGACCCCAAAAATCACAAAAAAATCATTTTGCATCAACCTTCGAGTTAATTAAAAAAAATATTAGACTCAGCCAATAAGGACTGTCGTGCTCATTAGGACAAAAGAAAGGTTGTAGGCATCGGTCGTTTATCTAAACCAGACTTTGTGGTGTCTAGGCTAGACAAGTGAGAAATGTAATTTTAAAAGACCCGTCTCACGGTGATTCATGAGTGGATCCCTTCTTTCTTTACTTGTTCTTACCTGACCATAATTGGCGGTGAAGAGCCGATTTGAGGATCTCACAACTTACCCTTTGGAACAGTTAGGAGCAGTCTAGTTGACTTAGGAGACCTTAGCTCTAGGCTTGATTGTGCATATTGTGATTGCTTGAAAGTGTGTCTAAGCTCCTTATAAAAATCTTTTGCAAAAGATTTTCAAATAAACACCATAACCTTTTATCGAAAGGATATTTTTCCGTAAAACATTATGTTTTTCCAAAATGATAAATATTCCAAAGCTCGTGGTTTTTCTTAGAAGTAATAAAAGAAAATTAAACACTATTATTCTTTTTACTAAGCATTCCCTAAGATGACACGAAGTACTTTACGAACTTTAGAAAATAAAACGAGTGGTTGTGGAAGGCCATATTAAACGAGATCAATACTTTTTAAAAATTTCCAGATTATGACATACCTGACATATGATACGGTTAGGGTTAGAATACGCGGACCTAGGTATGGAATACTTATTGAGAAGATCCCGATATTCCGGGTGACCAGTCTGATGTATGGACGACTATACATATATGAAGATCCCTGCAGGCAGGGTGACCAGTCCAATATATGGACGACTACTAACCCGATATTCGGGCGAATACTAACCCTATTTGAGGGCGAATGATCCAAAATGTGGATGACATACAATGTGGAAATTCCATGCCTAGAGGTATATGACTAACTCTAATTCGTCAAAACCTTTCTACTGAACCAAGGGGATGAGTAGTTTGATTAGGCAAGGAGATTCAGAACTCGGATTCCCCTATTACTTGATAATGATCCCGGAAAGTGAAACGGTACATTTCACTTTCCCAGTCGTTTCGTGGCCACAACGGAATAATCGCGAGTATTCGGATCCTTGTTTAACAAACTAAAATATTTACAATAACTATTGATACTCAACACTAAACTCACATCATGTGCTATACCCACCTATTACCTTATCTACCTTTCTTCATGAGACACGAGTTATTCAGTATCTTGGATGTGGATATTTTACCAGTTTAGACTTGTTATGGAACTGAAGGGTGGTAATACCTGTGCACTTGAGTGATATTCACGCTAGACAAAGCTCCATCGTAGTCATGGGACACCTTTCGGGGATGTTCACGCTACCACATTGATTGCCACCCCAGGCACGAGCACTAGCTCATAATGCTTCCAGCTAGTGATGGAATACCTCAAGGATACGAGTATGTTCACCAGTCAATTCCATCCATACACACCTTGTTTAACCTGATCTAACTCTCAGAATGAATATTCGTTTGACTTGACTTGAACCTTTACCAAACATATACCACTGTCAACATATCTAATTTGCATACAAGCTCATACCTTATACCCATGTACATCATATTCATTAGATTTATATACACCTGTTTGTTGCTATACCTACCTCCTTATGAGGCAATCCTACCCGAGTATAACTCGCTGACGGACCTTCCCTTTCTTCCTCTATCTTTGGAATGCCCGTCAGATAAGAATGAGTATTATGGCGAGGATCAAGGTGCGAAGCCAACTTATGAAGATTATGCAGACTGGACGATGGAAGATTTGCTAGATTTAATTTTTGTTGTTGCCCACATGTTTAGGGCTTTTGATTCTCCTTTGATGTAATTAAACTACTTAGTTTATTTTACTCTTTCTTTTGGGATGTAATGAAGTTTGGTTAATGGAAATAAATGCCTTTCGCTTTTATTACTTTGATTTTGGTACACATCCTGCATGTTAGATATTCATACGCTTAACGTAACTGTATTGAATAGACCACCTTCAATACAGTTAGGTTGCGGACTTTGCCACGTCATCCTTCACCTTCTTTTGGGAAGCGGGGCGTGACGACTTCAATCTTCACATGGTCTACTGAGATACAATCTCCGAAAACGATGTGGCCCAAAAACTGAACTTGTTCAAGCCAAAACTCGCATTACCAAGTTTGGCATATAACTTCTCCTGTCTTAGTATCTGCAATAAGATTCTCAAATGTTTGGCATGCTCCTCCTTACTTTTTGAGTACACAAGAATGTCGTCGATAAAAACTACGACAAACTAATCTAGGTATTGCAAGAAAACTAGATTCATTAAATCTATTAACACGGATGGGGCATTGGTAACACCATACGGTATCACTAAAAACCCATAATGACCGTATCGAGTTCTGAAAGCTTTCTTGCATATATCTTCCGCCTTAACCCGAACTTGATGGTACCCCGATCGAAGATCAAACTTAGAGAACACACGGGCACCACATAACTGATCAAACAAGTCATCAATCCGAGGTATATGATATTTGTTTTTAATCGTAACCCGGTTCAACTCCCTATAGTCAATACATATGCGTAACGAACCATCCTTCTTCTTTACCAGTAACACTGGAGCACCCCACGGAGAAGTACTTGGGCGGATGAAACCCTTGCTAAGGAGGTCTTCTATCTGCTTTTTCAACTCCGCTAACTCAACTGGTGACATTGTCACGTCCCGCTTCCCTCCGCTTGATGGACAAAGCGTATCTTACGCTGTGCTTCAGTTTGCTGTCAACGGCATCAACCCACCCCCACACCCACCCTCGCTCTTCTGAGCTTCTGCTTGTCATTCAGGGGTCGCTTGAAGTTGGTTTCGTAGATTCCAATGACAAATTCTTCAAACAAGTGCTTCATGTAGGTGACATGTTTGTGTTTCCTATGTGCCTGGTGCACTTTCAGGTGAATAGGGATGCAATGAACCCGGCTGTTGCTTTCTCTGCATTCGGAAGTGCTAATGCCGGTACAATGGTAATATCAACGACATTGTTTGCTAGTGGCATTAGCAAGGATGTATTGGCCAAGTCTTTTAAGACTGATGAGAGTACCATTGGAAAGATAGTTTCATCTGCCACAATGGGTTGATTTTGTGTGTGTGTGTGTGTGTGTGTGTGATGCTTGCATGATTGTGCTTGTGTGTTCAGATTTCTTGCAATGGAGGAAGACTGGAAAAAGCTAGAGGTCCTATTCTTTCTGTATTTTAAAAGTTTGCATCTAAGATTGTAAATCCTATTTCTACAGTCAAATTATGAAAATATTTGCTAAAAGTTTGTTGTAGACGTTCTCAATTTCTCAATAGCTAAGTTTTAGTTATTCTTTTGAGGGGTAAATTATTTAGAGATGTCTACTGTATATGTCACTAACTTGTCGTAGTTGTATCTTTTCACATTTCATACTGTTGATAATATGCTCATCTGCCTAGGGTTACATCAAACCTATCCAATTTTCTTCATAAGAACCAAATCTGCATCAAATTCCACCTCCACATCCTATCAGGCTATTACTAATTATGAAGAGCATCAAGTTATAGGAGCCTTAAAACTTGATTTAAAGTAATCACAGCATTGAACAAGGACAAGATCATACAACAAACATGAGAAGGTTGCTCCATTTTTCAACATTTACCTAAAATATAAGGAACCTTCAGATTTTTTAGAATACATTGTCTGAATGCTTTTTTAGTGGCTTCTACACCTTAATGAATGGCTTTTTTTAAGTTTAATATAACCATTAGAGACTACAGTTATGTCCTTTGTTCAGCAACAACTCGTCGTTGAGTGTGTAATCCCCTTTTTTTAATAATCCCCAAGTTGACAGCTGGGATAGCACTCATCAATACATAATGTTTTTTGCTCGCTTGCTACTCTGAAAACGTTATTGACTGCAAGCCTATATTGGGTTATTGAGTGTGAACTCATATAGGTAAATTAGCAAGAGGGATGGAAATAATATGTGAACTCATATAGGAAAATCAAATGTCTTAATTAGTTTCTATATAATATATTTAGGAACCTTCTAAGCTGAAAGTCGATTACAGTTCGGGCCTGCAGTCCCGTTTCCTCCTAAACTATATATAGGGCAAGCAAACATATTACAAGAATGGATCACCGGAAGAAAACAATATAATGCCTTGTTTAAGTAGGAGAATTTCATAATCAGTACCTTTATTTATTTATGGAGATGATCGATGATGAAACTCAACCATGCATAGCTTTATTTAAGAACATAGCTAGGGCCGGGGTTGAAGTAATTACACAACATTAATTCAATTCAGAACAATTTTTGCATCCTAGCTATGATCTATTTTTCACCCATGCGCAAGAACATCATTGCAGCTGGCTGCTGACTCTTTGCCATTATTGTATCCCAACCCTAGGAAAACCCCCGTAACATAATCGGCTCTCTCCTCTTCGAACCCTTGAAGTTCCAATCTGGCCAATGACCTAAGCAACTCGTCATTCTGGCTGCTGTTCCCGTTTGTCGAAACCATCATCTAGTTGATGATTCCGACATACATCCCGAACCTCCTCAGCCTCTCCACTTCCACCTTGCTACCTCCTCCCATGATGGCCCCGCACGCGGCACCGCATGCGGCCACCTGCCCCCCTTCCGGTCCCACACTCACTCCCTCTCCCCCACCCCCTCTGCCTCCATCAGCTGCCTCCACCGCACGCGGCACCGCATGCGGCCACAGGCCCGAACAGAACAAGCTAGGTTGGGATTGCCCATCTGCAGGCCATGAACTAGTACAATCTCAGGACTAACAAACAAAAGATTGCATTATTTTTCAATTTCCGACCAAGTCCTATCTAAATAGATTAGCATGTTTGTGTTTCCAACAAAGAAAGACATGCCATCTGGAGTAAAATAAAAGCTTGGAATGCCATTTCTTTCTAACAAACCAAGGCTAGTTTGAACAGCGGAAATTTACTGGTATACCAAAGTATAACAGTATAATGAAATATTAAAATTAATCTAATATATTAATTAAAAATGTACTTTTAACTCTAAAAATAGTCATGGATTAGCAATATATATATATGTCAATATGATATGAAATACTGGTACGCCTGTTGGGATTAAACTATTATATTGAGTTTTTAATTCAAACAGTTTTTAATTCAAACAAATATTAACTTCCTTGACCAAATCATACATACAAACCTATATATACCGCAAATATCCTACCCTCTCAAACCATATAATTAATCTCTTCTAAAGAAATGGTTTGGTACACTTTCAAGTGAACAGAGATGCTAGGTACCCGGCTGTTGCTCTCTCTGCATTTGGCAGTGCAGATGCTGGCTTAATATCTCTCCCTAAGACATTGTTTGGCAGTGGAATCAACAAAGAGGTGATGGCAAAATCATTCAAGACTGACACCCAGACCATTGACAAGCTTGTTTGGGCTGCTACCTCAAATTGATTTGAAAATATTGAATTATTCATTTGTCTATTTATGTTTATGTGTTACGTATTGCATCTGATTTGTTATTTTGTTAATGAAGTTGTGATTTATTCAAAGCAAAGTTCAATCCAATGCAACCTTCAATTCTAGCAGATATTTCTTTTTTCAATGTAATTATAAACAATGAAGAGGTTACTTCAATCATGTCAGTTTTATATTGTTTTACCGCTAGAGAATCTGACAATGGGAGCTTTGAGAGGGAAGCGCCACCGATAATGTCTTTATTTTTTTCTTTTTGGATTGGAAATCAACCCCTTTCAGGGATCGAACTTGCTACCTCTCTTACGTTGGAGAGGAAATTGACACCAATTGAGCTAAACCCAGTTGGTCACCACCTAGAATATCATTTGGCTTAACTACAGTGGGGGACTTTAAAAGAAATGTGGGTGATATAATAATAAGCATCTAAGCCTTTTCCATACAAAATGGGATTGACTATGAGGCAAATCATCACAAAATATTTGAAAGTCATGAAACCGGTTCTCAACCTAACATTAACCCTCTCTTAATTAGTACTAAACCCGTGATTATGAAAACATTTACGAAAACATTTGAATATGTCCATGTTGTAATTAAAGACCTGCTTTTAAAATTAAAATGCACTGAAAACATGTTCATGAAGTAATTATTCTTTGGAACGCCAAAATGCACTGAAAACATGTTCATGTAGTAATTCTTCTTCGGAACGCCAAATTTAGTGTGTTGAACAGAAAGGGTTCCACATTTCAGATCAAAAGTTCCCGAATGGAATACATAGGGGTTAAATACTGATAATGCTCGATATTGGCGACCTCCAAGATCAGGACACGTCGCAGATGACGTGTCCCAAGGCTCAGAAAAAAAGGCCCACAGGGGCCGACGAGGTCACCCGGTGCCCGACCTGCAAGCACAAACTGGCCCACCTTGGGGTCCTCTGCGGATATGCCTCCTCGGCCACTCAGCTCGCCCCGAGCTGCCACAAGACCAAGACTCCTCGGCCTCCTCGCTCATCCTCGAGCCCCCTACCGAGGCCGTCTTCCTCGGTTCTCCGACCAACTCCACCACTCACAGGCATAACCGCCGTTCCACAAATCTCGCCATGCGTGGCTTCTCCGCCAGCAGCACCCCACGTTCTACGCCATCACGATCCCCATTAATGGGCGATCCGCCCTTTACGCGGGCGTGACGTCGGGAGCGTAGCTGCCAGCGAGATTCTCGCGCCTGCTGCTGCATGCCACCACCGCTATATAAACCCCCATCACAGAGGGGCCAAGTAAGCCATTCTTTACACTTACGCCGTTACTCTGCTCGGATCTTGTCACTAACTTGAGCGTCGGAAGGTCCTCGGTGGTACCAAACCACCCCGGGACATCTTTGCAGGTATACGGCGGCAGCCTTCTCATCCCACCTTGTCCTCTCAAACCCCATTGAGACCCACACGCGACGAAGGACAATCAACCCAGTTCACCTCGAGATCAACGGAAGACAACATCTGACGGAGGCCCGAAAAGAAGCTCCATCAGTTGGCGCCGTCTGTGGGAAGCTTGAATTCCACAAAATACAAAGTTGGCCTTCCGATCTCCGCCCGCATGGCAACCGACTCCTCTAAGGATCCAAACGCCCGCTACCGCCTCCCTCGCAATGGGGACGCAGGCGGACCCTCGCCCGAGGTCGTCGGTCTCCCCGCAGGCTGCCACCCCATGGGCTCCGGTGGCCGCCCGACCAAAAGAGCTAGGGGTCGGGAGCCCATCACCTTTGGCGACGAGGATCTTCACGGCATATCTGTGCCCCATTGCGACCCGCTGGTGATCGTAGCGCGGATTCACCGATACGAGGTCCACCGAATACTCATCGATTCAGGCAGCTTGGCGGACATCCTCTTCCACGACAGCTTTCTGCGAATGGAGCTGGCCCCATCAGACTTGAGGCCGACCTCCCACGTCCTCTCGGGATTCACCAACCACTCCGTCCCGACGCAAGGGGTGGTCACCCTGCAGTTCACGATCGGGGAGCCCGGTTGCACGCGTACGCTGCCGGTAGACTTCATTGTGGCTAGGGTCTCCTCGGCCTACAACATCCTTCTCGGCCGGCCGACTCTGTACTCCCTCCAGGTCCGGATCTCGACGTACCACCTGGCGATAAAGTTCCTCCTCGACCAAGGTGGGGTGGGCCGGGCCTACGGGAGCCAACGGGTCGCGGAAGTAGGCCTGGCAGAGGCGTCTTCCCCCGAGCAGCATGCTGATAGCGCCGATGCATGCGACAATATGGAGGGGTCTCTAGACACCCGGGACGAGCGGAAGGAGGTCCGTGGGGCACCGGTCGAGCCAATGACCGAGGTGCCCTTAGAGGAAGGGGACCTAAGGAAGACCGTCCAGGTCGGGTCACTCCTGACAGGAACCCAGCGGGATGACCTGACCGAGTTCCTCCGGAGCAATTCCGACGTCTTCTCCTGGGCCTCAGCCGACATGCCGGGGATCGACCCCAAAATCTTCTCCCACAAGCTCGGGGTTGATCCTACGGCCCGACCTGTCAGGCAGAAGAAGAGAAGCTTCGCCCCGGTCAAACAAAAGGCCATCGAAGAAGAAGTTGACCGACTCCTCGCCGCCAACTTCATCAGGAACGTGCCCTACTCGGAGTGGCTGGCCAACGTGGTCCTGGTCAAGAAATCGAGTGAAAAGTGGAGTATGTGTGTCGACTTCACCGACCTCAACAAGGCCTGCCCCAAGGACAACTTCCCGCTCCCCCGTATAGACCAGCTCATCGACAGCTCGGCCGGGCACGAGCTCCTGAGCTTCATGGACGCTTTCTCCGGCTATAACCAAATCCGCATGAACCCTGACGATGAGGACATGACCGCATTCACGATGGACCGGGGGGTGTGATGTTACAGGGTGATGCCATTCGGCCTCAAGAATGCCGGGGCCACATACCAGAGGCTGGTCAACCGCATGTTCAAGCCGCAGATCGGAAAAAACATGGAGTTCTACGTCGACGACATGCTCGTCAAGTCTGTCTCGTCGGCCGACCATGTCAAGGACCTGGGCGAGGCGTTCAAGGTGCTCCGCAAGTTCAACATGAAGCTGAACCCCGCCAAGTGTGCGTTCGGAGTTACCGGAGGGAAGTTCCTTGGGTTCATGGTCACTCACCGTGGGATTGAAGCTAACCCGGAGAAGATCGACGCCATCCTGAACATGACCGCACCCTGGACCAACTTCGAAATCATGCGGCTCACAGGGCGGATTGCCGCTCTGAGCCGTTTCATGTCCAGGTCGGGGGAGAAGTGCCTCCCGTTCTTCAAGGCGCTGAGGAAAATCCCAAGGTTCGAGTGGTCGGAAGATTGCCAAGCCGCCTTCGACCAACTGAAGAGGCACTTCGCAAAGCCGCCCCTACTCATCCGGCCCGTGGAAGGGGACGAGCTGTTGCTGTACCTGGCGGTATTCGACCATGTAGCAGGGTCGGCGCTCGTCCGAGAGGCCGAGGGGGTGCAGAGGCCAGTGTACTATGTGAGCCATGTATTCAAAGACGCGGAGACGAGATACCCCGCCATAGAGAAGATCGTCCTGGCCCTCGTAGTAACCTCACGGAAACTACGGCACTACTTCCAAGCACACACCATCATCGTCCTCACTGAACGCCCCTTGGGGGCTATCTTGGCGTCGCCAGAATCCTCTGGCCGTCTAGAGAAATGGAGATGGGAGCTGTCTCAATTCGACATAAGGTATCGCCCGAGGCAAGCCATCAAGACGCAGGCCCTGGCCGATTTCATCATCGAATGCACCATCCCCAGCAGGAAGCTGGATCCCGCGCCGCCCCTCGCAGCCCGGCATCCCGGCCAGGAAGGCCGTAGCTCAGCCCCAGAGTGGGTCTACATCGACGGATCTTCCACCGAAGAAGGATGTGGTGCCGGCCTCATTATCCGGGGCCCGAACGAAGCCAAGATGGAGTATTCCTTGAGGCTCGATTTCAAAGCATCAAACAACATGGCGGAATACGAAGCCCTCCTAGCCAGACTGCGCATGGCCGTCGGGCTGGGGCTGAAGGTCGTCCGGGTCCGCAGCGACTCGGCCCTGGTCGTCAGCCAAGTAACCGGCCGCTTCGAGGCTCGGGAGCCCCTAATGATGAAATACCTAGACGAGGTGAGAAAGCTCCAAAAAAACTTCGACGAAGTCCAGGTGGAATAAATACCCAGACAAATGAATGCTCAAGCAGACGCCCTGAGCAAGTTGGCTTCATCATACTCGGCCAGCAACAGGCGTTCGATACTCTTCGAAACCTTGGTCCGACCCAGCGTTGGAGACGAGGCGGCGACACTCCAAGTGTACGCAACGCAAGAGAATGACCCAGATTGGAGGAAACCCCTCGTAGAATTCCTGAAAGACGGCACGCTCCCGGAAGACAGAGCAGCCGCCCGCCGCCTCCGGGCCAGAGCCACCCACTTCGTCTGGAGCAACGGGAACCTCTACAAGAAAGCCTTCACTCAGCCCCTGCTCCGGTGCGTTGACCCCCATGAGGCCGACTACGTCCTGTGGGAATCCATGAAGGGGTGGACGGCGCACACCAGGGGGCTCGAACCTTGATCCAAAAGGCACTACTTCAGGGGCACTATTGGCCTACCATGCACGAAGACGCCCTGAAGCTGGTCAAGAGGTGTAAGAGCTGCCAACTCCACGGCAGTATCCCCGCCTCCCGGCTACCGAGCTAACGGCCCTGACGTCCCCGTGGCCATTCTCCCAATAGGGATTGGATATGATTGGCCAGTTTCCCACAGGGACTGGCGGACATAAGTACGTCCTCGTCGCGGTAGACTATTTCACCAAATGGATCGAGGCCGTTCCCATCAGGAAACCGGACGCCGCCACAACTATCAAGTTCTTCCAAAACAACCTGATTCACCGGTTCGGGATCCCGAGGTGCATCATCACCGACCACGGGACGAACTTCGAGAACAAGAAAGTAAGGGACTTCTGCAAAGAATACCACATCCTCATGAAGTTTGCCGCGGTCGTGTACCCCCAATATAACGGGTAGGCCGAGGTCGCTAACCGGGACATCCTCAAGGGCCTCCGGACCCGCCTGGAAGGGAGGCAAGGCAGTTGGGTCGAAGAACTACCCCGGGTCTTATGGGCCCTGCGCACGTCAAAAAAGACTCCTACTGGGGAGACCCTTTTTAGCCTCTGCTACGGGACCGAGGCAATGGTACCAGCAGAGATCGGGCTACCCAGCCACCGAGTCGAGTACTTCGACGATGAAGCAAACACAATGGCACTACGAACCAACCTCGACGTGTTGTTGGAAAAAAGGGATCGGGCCCAGATCAGAGCCCCCGCTTACCAACAGCAAACGGCCCGGTACTACAACGCTCGGGTAAAGCACCGATCCTTCAAGGCCAGGAACCTGGTTCTGCGGCGGAACGAGTTCATCGACCAAGGCAGGCTTCACAGGTTCTCCCCAAAGTGGGACAGTCCCTTCCTCGTCTTCGAAGTGCTCCCCGGCGGAGCCTACCGCCTGCAAGATGCGGACGGACGGAAGCTCCCTCGGCCCTACAACGCGGAGAAACTCAAGCTATACCTATGAAGTCAAAACTAGCAAAGCACCGCACCCCGGCTACCGCTCAAAATCTCCCTTTGAAATGACGGTGTATAGCGTTGTCTAAAATTCCTATCCATACGAATAAAGAAACTTTTTGAACCTTCTCTCCTGGTAGGGTTCCCTCTGTACAACGAGAAGGGTCTCCCAGAGATGGTCGGGCCCGAGGTTCCCTCGCTCGGCTATCTCCAGCGGGCAGCTTCCCTGCCACGGCCCCAGGAATCGAAAGCCCTCTCAGAGGCAGTCGAGTCCCGAGGTTCCCTCGCTCGGCTATCCCCCGCGGGCAGCTTTCGTGCCACAACGCCGGGGATCGAAAAAGCCCTCCCAGAGGCAGTCGAGACCAGAGGTTCCCTCGCTCGGCTTTCCCCCGCGGGCAGCTCCCCTGCCACAACGCCGGGGATCAAAAAGCCCTCCCAGAGGCAGTCGAGGCCAGAGGTTCCCTCGCTCGGCTATCTTTCAGGACAAAAGCCTTCGCTAAGAGGCACCGGGCAGTAACCCTGCCCGGCCAAGGGTCCTTGGTAGGCTTCTTATAGCCTTATAGCTTTCCTCGCGCCAAGGGCCAAAGTCTTCCCAGAGGCAGTCGGGTCCTTGCCCGGCTATCCCCGGCTGGTAGCTTCCTACCACAACCGACAGGGATCGCCAAGAGGCACTGGGCAGTAACCCTGCTTGGTCCCCGTCCTGAAGGATCTGAAAGCCCTCCCAGAGGCGGCCAAGCCCGAGGTTCCCTCGCTCGGCTATCCCCAGCGGGCAGCTTCCCTGCCACACGCTGAGGATCAAAATTCCTCCCCGAAGCGGTCGGGTCCTTGCCTAACCATGGATGGCTGGTAGCTTCCTACCACCGTCCTGAAGGATCAAGAGCCCTCGCAAGAGGCAACCGAGCAGCTATCCTGCTCGTCAAAAACTCCAGCTGGTAGTTGCCTAACCCCGACACCAGAGATCAAATCCTTCACCAAACGACCACCCTGCTCGGCCGAACCCGACGGCTGCCCTGTGGCCGCGCTTAAGGATCTGAGACACCCAGAAGAACGGCCGGTTCATCCAAATCTGAACGATCTCCCATCGACCTAGGGGGTACACGAGGATACCTCCACGGCAGCGCTTGGCACCCTCGCCGGCTGGCAAACTCGACAGGAGATCGCCGGACATATGGCCAATCTTACACGGAAACACAACAATACAAACAAGGGCATCCTATGAACGTCCTTCACACCAAAAAGAGAAGAGAAAAAACACAAATAGACGAATCAAGGGTTCTTTTTTTTCTTTTATTGCCAAAATCAAGATCTTTACAAAGGGTACTCTGGGGGCCCCCAGCCCTACATACTGCCCGGAGGCTTACTTCGGCCACTTAGTCGTCGTCGTCATGGCCCAAGGCCCTACCACCGAAGACTTCGCCACCAAGGGCGCGCCCGGCTCCCCTCGTCATCCCTCGCCGGAGACCTCGTCGTCGGAAGCGGGACCCGAGCGCGGAGTTCACCATCGTCGAACTCGGGAAGATGTTCCTTCACGGCGTCCAAAGCCTTATTCCACGCAACGGCAGAATACTCCCCGATCTTGGCGTAAAACTGCTCCGATGCCTTGTACTCGGCCACAACTTTCTTAGCCCGAGCCTCGGCAACCTGGGCCTTTAGCAGCGCCGCCTCAGCATTCCTCCTGCTTGCGTCCCTCTCCTTCTCTAGTGCCGCAAAGCATCCGGCCAGGTCCGCCAGCTTCCTATCGGCTACCCGGAGAGACGCGTTCAGACGGCGAAGGGCACCCCGAGTCGCCGAGTTGGCGAGCTCCGTAGCCTCCGCCCGGCCAGCCACGACGTCGGCCTTATCCCTCTCCCAAAGCAGGTCACGTTGCAAGATCTCGACCTCCGAAGGAAACGCCTCCACTGGCCTCGGGGCGGGAACGCCCCCTCGGCCTCCATGCGAACGGCGAGGGCGCAGTGCTGAAGAACCTGACAGAAAGCCAATGAAAAACCAGGAGGCATCCGAACCAAGGAAAGGCATACCAAGGCGAATGCGCGTAGAAGGATTCGTACCTGGACCGCCCCTTGGGCCATGGCCTCCAATTGATCCCTCAAGGAGCCACACGGGAGCCTTCCCCCAGCTGATTCCTCCATCCCGGCAAGCAGACCAGTGGCAACGGAAAGCCCTGACGGGACAGTGAAGACGGAGCCCCCTTCCTGCACGGGAATCCCTTCGGGGGCCTTCGACGGCGGCGCACGAGAAACCGTACTTTTCCTCTTAGAAAGGGGTCGGCCCTCGCCCTTCCTCCCGTCACCAGTCTGGGACTCGGGTGACGGCTGACGACTCCTGCCGCCGCCAGAAAAGCTCCCAGATGCCGCCGACGAAATGGACGGCCCTACCGTCGGCGGAGAATTAGGCGGAGGACGCAAGTTAGCCGGAGGCTCGGCTACGCCACTAGCTTCCCCCCAGCACGAGCCGCCCGAAAAATGGGAACGAACCATGTCTCGCGAAGGAGGAAGAACGCCGAGCGGTAGCGACTCGAAGAAGAAGGGAGATGAAAGGTTGGGAGCCCTGGGGCGCGCCCCGCCACCGTTTTATCACTGCATCCAACGGCTCCCGTCAACTCCCGCCGAAACGACTCCTCGCGATCAGCGGCTCCGATTGCTCCACGTGTCGACCCTGGGCTGGATTGCACCCAATCGGGCGCTGTAGGCCCGCGTACGTCACACTGGCCAGTCGCCCTTTGACACGTGGACAATTGCTTCAGTCACATAGTGCTCGAACCGACACACCCCCTTTAAGGTGTGGAGACCTCACCTTGTTTCGCTAGCAGAAAAGACGACCAATGGACCGAAGGCTTGCCCCAACGAAACCTGTAAGTCCACGTTAGCCATCCCGGTTCTTTCGGGGTTGCGGAAAAGGTGAAAAACGATTTTTTCGGTGAAGGGTAACATGGACTAGAAAACGGGATCTTTGCTAAACAAACATCTAGCAACCTAACTACAAGTTTAACTACTATGTTAGGGGTTATACCTAGGTCTTGAACTCCTTCTCTTCTTGCTTCTTGGAGTGGTTGGATCGGCCTCACCTCGTCGTCTTCTTGTTGTCGAAGATGGATCCACCTGAAAGCTTTTACCTTGAGCTCCTACCTCAACCGAGAGAAAACTAAAGTCCTTGGCTTGCTAGATCTTGAACTTTAGAATGAGTAGAGAAGTGTTTTTAGGGTTTTATCTCAATGGCTCATGTTTCTCAACTCATGAGACATGAGAGCCATGAGCAAGAGGAAGAGGGAGAGCTTGGATGAGAGAGAGTGAGAATGATAGAATCAGAAAGACTTTTTACAACCATGCTCTCAAAAACAAAAATAATCATGATAATAATAATAAATAAGTATTTGTGATGGTTCATGGCAATGGAATTATCATTTCATGCATTTAATGCATTTTGTAAACAACAAGCAAGCAAAAGTCATAGCCATGAAATGATAGCCATGAAATGATGATGGTCAACAAGTCCAAAATAGTCAACCGGTCAACAAAGTCAAACTTTCAACCCAACCATAGCACAATAATACTTAATTAATATTATTATTAATCATATTTCTTATTCTCATTAGGGTTTAGAAAAGGTCAACAGTCAACAACCCTAATGAGAATCCTCTGTCTCTGTGAACCGTGCATACACACCCGTATCCGTGTTCCGAGAAACACGAATACAATCGAGATAAAACCAATCCCAAAACGCATACTAGGATCTGGCTTAAACCAAAGCCCGCTAGTAATAACTGCCCGAACACCAAACGTGCATAAGTGCGCGGATGTGAACGAACTCTGTCGCAAAACCATGCGGCCTCTACTCTGTTTTTCCCAAAGGCGAATAGCTCTCTGTGTGGAACTCTAAAGACTCGACACTACACTGACAGTGGGTTTAACCACAGGCCGCAAGCTGTACTAGCTGTACGTAACGGTCCCCAGGTATATGCCGATAAGAAGACTGATGAGGTGAACCCATCCGAACTCCTACTGAGCCTGAATGCGACAGTCTCCGTACAGTCCGGTCTGTTCGTCTGAGAACATCGCATGGCGGGTCTAGGGGGTGGTAAACGTCAGTCCCATAATAGCGGTACAAGTCGTGTCGGAGTGTAGCCCAGAACACCCTGAGATAACACTGGAAAACCTACCGGTTTATCTCGCTTGCCCTGGCCAGGGACTTTGTGTAATGGCTCTCCTAGACACAGCGCGTTATCAACCCCCAATACCGGGAGAGACGAATCATGTCTAACCGTCACTGCCTCTAAGTGCTTCGGGACTGCACCCAACTACTACCTGTTTGCACGACTCCTTTGAGCCGTAGTAGGGTAGTAATCAAAGTACAGTGGGAACACACTCGAGGTGAAGTGACGGTGTCAAGTCAGCGGACTAAGCTGTATTCATGTCACCTGGGAACTGATAACTGACGATAGGTATAGTACCAACCAACAGTTCCCGACGAGTCCTGTCCAGTGTACTCGTAACCTAACGAGCACCCACATACTATCTCAAGTATGACCTACTGACGGCTGTGGGACAGACCGTCTCCCCTGCTGGGATGAGAAGCACATATGCTAGTCTACTCCGGAGTATCGATGCCCTGTCTGGATAGTCCTACGATTAGGGACATGTATAAGGATGTACTTGTAGATTACCCAGCCCCCACTAGTGTGACTGCCATCACAACGCTGATAATCAAGCAAAAATCCTAAGGGCTCCACTAATGTGTATATGCGATATGCTAAAAGAAACACATGTACACATTAAAGTAGAAACAAACCAAGTAGCATACTACCATTTCGAGCAAGATTGTCTATACAACTGTGAATATTCCAAGCTTCCATCAAGTAATATACAAACTAGTATGATACAGAATGGCCTCTAGCTTTCGACCTGGAGCTCTAGTTACTTGTACATTTCATTTCAGTACTTTCCATTTTTGTTATTCCACTGTTTAGGCATTGCTTTCCATTCCATGTATTTACTTTTCAGATGTATTGTAAAACGAATGTTAATAAATAAAGTTGATATTCAATTATATCTATTGTCTCTGTCTCTTGTGCATTTTATTTATATTGCTTAGATACGATTAGCGTGTTTACTTCAGAGAAAATACGTAGCGGCCTCATCGCGTCCTCTGCCCATACACTGGGAAGCGGGGCGTGACAACTTTGGTGCTGATGAGAGTACCATTGGAAAGTCTAGTTTCATCTGCCACAATGGGTTGATTTTGTGTGTGTGTGTGCGCGCACGCGTGTGCGCGCCGTGCTTGCATGATTGTGCTCGTGTGTTTAGATTTCTTGGTATGTGGGAAGACTGAAATAAACAAGAGGTTCTATTCTTTCAGTACTTTAAAAGTTTGCATATGAGATTGTAAATCCTATTTCTACATATTACAGTCAAATTATAAAAATATCTGCTTATAGTTTGTTGTAGACCTTCTCAATTTCTCAATTGCTAAGTTTTAGTTATTCTTCTGAGGGGTAAATTATTTAGAGATGTCTATTGTATATGTCACTAACTTGTAGTTTGTAACTTTTCATATTTCACACTTTCAAGGAAATGCTTATCTGCATAAGGTTACGCCAAACCTATCCAATTTCTTTATAAGAAGAAAATCTGCGTCAAGTTCAACCTCTATACCCTATTAGGCTATCTTTCGTTATGAAGAGCAGTAATTAGGAGCCTTAAAACTTGATTCGAAGTAATTGCAGCACTGAATAAGGACGAGATTGAGCAGTAATTAGGAGCCTTAAAACTTGATTCGAAGTAACTGCAACACTGAATAAGGATGAGATCTTACAACTAACATGAGAAGGTTACTCCATTTTAAAATATTTACCTAATATTTAAACAACCCGCAGATTTTAATCCGATTTTTGAGATACATTCTTTGAATGCATTTTTATTGCTTCTACACCTTTTAGGGTGACTTTTTAGTTTGAAATAACCATTAGAGACTACAGTTATTTCGCTTGTTCGCCAACAACTCATCACTGAATTTGTTATCCCCTTTTCAATATTCACATTCTTTAGATACTGCTGAGCTACAACTCGAAATGCGGGGTTAGCTTCTGATGCAACTTCTTAGAACTATGTCTATTTTATAGAGGTTGAACGCCTTCTCTTTGCTGACTCTAGCAGCAAACTGACTCGGCCCTACCTTATTCTAGATTTACAGCACAGACTATTGCTATATTATTTTAAGAAAGGCATTACGTACGACTCTGAAATTAATAAATTCTAATCATGAATGCATCCAAACCCTATATTAATACTTATCTAGGTATATTTTTCAATATATTTTGCATCATGGCTGGATTTTTAAATACTATGATCATTGTCTTGTAATATAGAAGCATAAATTTAAGTATTTAATATATCTACACTTATGTATGTTGTATTACCGTCGAAACCGAAATCCGAACCGAGATTAATGAAACTAGCCGAAACCCAGCGAAACTAATAAAATTATGAGAGACCGAAACCGAGTTCTCGGACCTCGGTTTTGATGAATAGTAGATAAAGTGCTGAAGAGGATCCTAATTCATACTGAATAGGGCTGCATGCAATGAAGCATGTAATGCTGCGTTTAAATTAGCGATGAAGGGTCCGCTTTATTCTTGTATGAATATTTGGATATATGTATGATTTCCGTGTACAAGTTCAAAAAATAGTAAGTGATATAATTTGCTCTGTTGTTTTCTGTAATTTGTTGTTGTTCTTGTTGGAGGTTGGCAGCTTGAGTAAATTTTGTTGTTTGTCTATGCTTCTGATCTAAATTAGGTGCACTTTTAAATAGTTGCATTAGATTAACCACCTTTCTACTTTCAGTTAGAGGGAGGGAATATTCCTTCCAATCACTTGCATCAATTTTATCTTCTTGTAACTATTAATGGCATGGAAGTTTATTTTACTTCAAACTTGTATGCTTAGTATAACTAATAAAGTATAGAATAACTAATGGCTACTAGCATAAATGATGGAAGTTTAGTTCAAACATCAAACATAAATGAATAAAAAAAAGAACAGCATAAGGTTATCTAAGAAGTCTAAAAAGGGATAACAAGACATAAAAACGACAAGTTCGAAACAAATTAAGAATTTAAAAAACAAACATACGCAAAAAGTTTATCATATGCACAGTTTTACTGAAATATATACTATACAACAACAACTGAGCCTTTTATCCCAAGCATATGGGGTAGGCTACATGATTTGTTAATTTATACTATGGATTATTAATTTTGTAACTGATTTGTTCAGGTTGGACGAAAATGCAGACTGTAAATATACCAATTGCCTCTTTTACAGTGTAGGGAAAATCTAAACACACAGAAAGTATATATTTGGCAATATTGCAGGATAAGCTCACTGTATCTACCATTTTATACTGTTGTCAATATTACTCTTCATTTTTTGCACACATTATCTTAAACTTGTAGGAGATGGAACGAGTAACGAATCTCACTGTATTACCTGGAGCACAGCCTCAAAAAGAATTATAGGAGATTCAAAGACTAATGGTACAACTAATTACAGCACTGAACAACGGATCTTACTGCTAAAGAAAAAACGTAAAAATCAGTTAAAAGACTTGATGTGGTAACAGAAGCAAGCGGGCTATTCATCTATACTGGATCAAGTCCTGACTTTATTTTTTGGTTCAAGAATGAGAACAAATGATATGCAGATTTTGTATGCTGTATGAAAGCAGGACAAATATATTACCCATCGAGCACTTTACACATTTCATTTATGTTGTTGTAGTTATGCATGTTGCGTTTCAGAATTCATCGTCTTTTTGGCTGTGTCGGTGTCTGCATTTGCTCCGCTCGTTAAAGATGACTGCATCTGATAAAGAATGTTTAGGCATTTAGGCTCTGATAATCAGTTAATCACATCAAAATCATAAACACTAACAATTAAGCCGAAAAGATTAAGGTTTCCTAGTTATTAATTGGCCCAGTTAAACTTATTCAAAATCTGCACTAAATAGCATCCAATTAGAACAAGAAGGCAGGGAGAAGAGAACAAGGGTGGGATTTCCTAGTTATTAATTGGCCCAAATAAACACATTATTTTTCAATTTCCAATCAAGTCCTATCTAATATTCTTGTCCTAGTTGCTACTAACAAGTATGACTAGTTCAAAAATATAATAATCCAACAAAGAAAGACACATGCCATTTGGAGTAAAATAAAAGCTTAGAATAAATTTACTTGTATACCAAAGTCTAACAGTATAATGAAACATTAAAATTAATCTAACATATTAAATAATAATGTATTTTAACTCTAAATATAGTTATAGATTAACATTATATACGTTAATGTGATATAAAATACCGGTATACCGGTTGGGATTAAACTGATAATTGATACCACCGATATACCAGTTTTTAATTCAAACATTAACTTCCTTGACCAAATCATTCATGCAAACCTATATACAACAATAACAACTGAGCCTTTTATCCCAAGCATATGGGGTAGGCTACATGAACCAACATGAGAATCATGCCGGGTCCAGCACATGAATCCTCCGCCTCCACTCACTCCTATCGAACAATATACTTTCATTGAGTCTTTTGACAACCATATCGTTTCGTATCACCTCCATCCATGTTTTCTTCGGTCTCCCTTTTGCCCTTTTGTCATTGCTCATATCGAGAGTATCTACTCGTCGAACCGGTGCTTCCATAGGTCTGCGTGGCACATGACCAAACCATCTTAGTCGGTTTTCCTGCATTTTCTCCTCCACAGGTGCTACACCAACTTTTGCACGAATATCCTTATTTCGCACCTTATCTTTTCTAGTGTTACGCACATCCAACAAAGCATGCGCATCTTTTGTGTGATCGTAACTTTCCGTTAAAATTGAAAGGAAAGTTTTATCGGAGCGCTATTCGGCATGCCTTATTATATGGTACAGAATGCTGGGCTCCTAAGAAGCATCATACACAGAAGATGCACGTAGCGGAAAGTTACGATCATGCAAACCTATATATACCCCAAATATCCTACCCTCACAAACTGTAACACCCTATCCCGATCGTACGTTTTTCTCTTTTTTTTTTGACTGTATTAGGTTTTGTTTTATTATTATTATTATTATTTTTAAATTGGAGTTTAATACTTTCTAGTTAAGATAGAACATATTATTATGGTTGCTTTAAGTTTATTATAGTTATGATTTTCCAAGTTGTTAAATAGATATATAATTAGTTTTAATATTTACTTTGATAATCTACAAATATCTTATTTATATGCATATTTTATTGTTTAATATTAGTTTTTTTTTAAACTATAAATGGATAATATTAGTATGGTTGTTTTAACAAAAGATATTTTGTATTTAAGTTTAGTTTGCTAATATATTAATATCCTATTTTATATGCATACAATATTTTGTCTAATACTAGTTTGGTAACTAAACATATATTTTTCTAGTTTGATGGTTTTAATTTCTAATCTAATAATATCTTATTTATATTCTAGTACAATATTTTGTCAACCTTCGAGATATTGTAGTTACTATTCTGTTATGATAAATTTTGATAAATCTCTTTTAATATTTTAAAACATAGTTTAAGGGTCTTATTTTGTGCGCAAGCGAACTTTGAGTGTGTGTATATAACCCATAATATTTTTCTCTATATGTATATAGATAAAATCCTAAACAAATCATATCTTTTGCCCTTTCTCTTAAACAGATCCCTCTCTCTTACCTATTCTATTTAATTTTAGCATCCTCCTCATTATTATCTCTCTCTCTCGTCTTTTCCTTTCTCCTCCTCCAAAATAAAACCAAGCCCTAACCTAAAACTTCCGATCAACCCCTCACACCCGCAGCTCCTTCACCGTCTTCCCAACTTCGAGTCCCATCCCCCTTCACCCCACCGCCGACTTAACCCAGCACCCTATTGAACCCAAATCTCCATCCAACTCTTAACCCTAGCCGAGCCAAGATTAAACCAAGCAATATATAATTACTTAATGAAATGATAACTGAACATTCATACTATGAAACAATTACTTATGCTTACATGTTTACCTTACCGTACTATCATCGTGACCTATCCTGTTTTCCTGTCCAGTCAGCATTATATATTGTGATTGAATTTATTACCATGTTAGTTATAGATAGACAGGGTGTTGGGAGTAGTTTGAGTGTGCATTCGTTCAACAAGATCTCAGGAGTCCTATACCAGCAGCTCGTACCGGGTTATATCGGTCGCTTGTTACTACAGCTCGTACTGGGCTATATCGGTCATTGGAGCTCGTACCGGGCTATATCGGTCGCTTGTTACTACAGCTTGTACCGGGATATATACGGTCGCTTGTTCATTCCATATTTGGGCCTGTATTTCCTTACCCCCGGGGCCCTATCTTGGGTTGGGAATACTCCTGCAAAGGTCGATGTACACATTCAAACTCACGATAGGATAGATTATTCTTTTAGTGACCAACTAGGATATGACTTGACCTGTTTACTTACTTACTTCATATTACTGCCATATTTATATCTACATGTGCACGCGGGCATCACTATACTCATATATTCATACTATCACACACATACACACACTATTACAATTGAGTATTTGTTGGGATGTTCTGACATCTCTGGAACTTACCATCTCAGGTTTAAAGATCGATTCATAGGCAAAAAAGAATCAGAGTGACTATCAGGGGTTTGCCGAAGATCAGTAGTATTGCAGGTTTATTTCTATTTTATTTCAGTTGCTATTAGAATATGCGTCCTTCGTAGGACGATAGGAATGTATCTTTCTTTTTGGATTTTGTACTTCATTTATTCAGAATCCTTTGTTATTTGGATATTTTATTGACCCTATTTTTATCTCGTGGATTCATCAGTGTAATTGTTATCTATGCAGCATGATATTAGTATTATATCTTGGATATTATCGTACATGTTTAGCTAAAACCTTAGGTGTGACTATGGTAAGGCGATTTTCCCTTGTCTAGGAGCACCGGCGGTTTCGGTCCATATTTCCGCATTCCAGGAAATAGGGCGTTACACAAACCAAGCTTCATTCATATAATACATCTCTTCTAAAGTAATGGCTCTAAATGCATGCTTAATTCTCACTACGGTTCTTACATCCTTTCTCATGGCCAACGCGTTGATCCCGACATCACTACTGATTTCATAGTTCCAAATGGAATCACACTTGATGCCAGCTTCTTCACTTTCGGGGGGCTGAAGCAGTCCCTTTGGGGCCCACCTAAGAATGCAACATTCGAGGTTACCAAAGCTAGCAAAATCGAGCTCCCTACCCTCGATGGATAAAGCGCATCCTACGCTGTGCTCCAATTTGCTGCCAATGGCATCAACACACCCCATATTCACCATCGCTCTGCTGAGCTCTTGCTTGTTATACAGGGGTGGCTTGAAGTTGGATTTGTGGATACCAACAATAAACTATTTATGCAGGTTCTTCATGCAGGTGATGATGATGCTCGATATCGGTGGTCTCCCAGATCAGGACACGTGGCAGATGACGTGTCCCAGAGTATGCAAGAAAAGACTTACAGTGGCCGACCAGACCACACCTACGCTCGTCCTACCGAGCGCCCGATGGCTCACCTTCGAGCCCCCTGCATAACTGGCCTCCTTGGCCTCACAACTCGTCTCCGAGCTACCGCAGGACCAAGATACATCGGCTCTCCCGCCCGTCCGCGGGCTCTCCCGCCGAGGTTATCTTCCTCAGTCTCGTCGACCGACCAACAGCACCGCTTGCAGGCGTAACCGCCATCCCGCGAATCTCGCCATGCGCGAGATCTCCGCCGGCCACATCCCACGTTCCACGCCACCACGATCCCCCATTAACGATCCTGTCTCGCCTTTAATGAGAGGTCCCGCTCATCACGCGGGCGTGACGTCGGGAGCGTAATGGCCGGCATGATTCTCGCGCCTGCCTCACCTGCTACCACCGCTATATAAACCCTTTCTTCAGACGGTTCAAGTAAGCCAATTTTTACACCACTAAGCCGTTACTATGCTCGGATCTCTAGTCTAACTTGATCGTCGGAAGGTCCTCGGTGGTACAACCACCCCGGGACTTCCTTGCAGGTAACTCGGCAACCACAACCTCAACCCATTGAGATCCACACGCTTCAGGAGCGACAGATTCCAGATCAAATCTTAGCCACCCATCGCCGCCATCAGCAGATCAATGGAAGGCAACATCTGAAGGAGATTTCAGCCTCCATCAGCTGGCGCCATCTGTGGGAAACACTTGATTCCACAAAAACGAATGTTCACCTTCAGATCTCAACCTAATGGCGAGCGACCATCGCGATGATCCAAGCACCAGCCGCCGCCTCCCCCTCAACGGAGACGCGGACGAACCTCCTCCGCTGAATGCCATCAACGCCCTCGCCGGCCGGATAGACAACTCGCGTCCATCGTGGAAGCGCTCATCCGCGTCCAAACCGCAGGGCAGGGTCACCAAGTTTCCACTCCCCCACCTTGGGACCAGGACCCCTACAGGGGGAGAGAAAACTCCGTCCGCGTCGGCATTGCCGACTATCAAGTCGCTACCTCCCACGGCCGCAGATCTCCCGGGCCAATACGTTCTAAGGCCCGATGGGCGCCTCGCAGTTCAACGCCGAGGTCCATCGCCAGAGCGCCTCATCCCGAGATCATCCGAGCGCATCGTCCCGAGATCCTCCGCGCACCTGTCCCTCTCGAGGAGATGTCTGTCAGCTCTCCTGTTAGCAGGCCTGACCGACACCCCTCCCTCGACGGGGTCGTGCGGATGAGACTCACCAGGGCGGCTCGAAGACTATCTCGCCGGGGGTTCTAAGGAACCTCATTGAGAGGAACTGGACCTACGGCCAGACGCAGGCCTCCAACAGCAGAGGCCTGGGATCAGAATGCGCCGAGTCGTCGATGTACCATGGCCGACTCGACGCCCTCGAGAAGAAGATCGAGAGTCTTCATCGGGAAGGTCACCGTTCGAGCGACGGGGCTAAGTACGCCGCCAACTCGCTCACAAAACCGTTCACCGAGGAGCTGCTCGTCGTCCACGTCTCCTCCCGCAACAATCCCCCAAAGGTCTCCCTCTTCGATGGCAAATCTAACCCGAAGGACCACTTGGATGCATTCACCGCGGGAATGAGCTTCCAAGACCACTCCAATGCCGCCCAGTGCCGAGCTTTCCCGGCCACTCTCATCCGATACGGGCGAGACTGGTTCCGAGGACTCGAGCCGCGCTAGATCTCAACCTTCGACAAGCTTGCCACACAATTTCTCGGCCACTTCGTCGGGAATAGACGGAAGAAGCGCACAGTTGACCATCTCTTCACGATCCAGAGCGGGGTCAAGGAGACGTTCAAAGCATACGTCACCCGCTTCTACAACGCCCTTCTCGATGTCCCAGAGCACCGGGACGAGACGGTCATCACGGCTCTGAGGTCTGGTCTTAGGCACAAGGAGTGGTTACGCTCCTTTGCATTAGCGCAACCTAAGACCATGACCGAGGTGAAGGCCTAGACCGAGCGCAAGGTCCAGCTCGAATCCGAGGTGAATACAAATCTCCCCCGGGCAGAGCAAACCGACCAAAAGAATAGGGCAAGAGAAGAGAGGAGGGGACCTGAGTGGCAAAAGCCCTATCTCCCAGAATTCCAGGAGTACACCCCGCTCAACGTCTCCCAGGTGGTGCTACAAGAGGAGGCCAAGGGCGAGGAGTTCTTCAAGATTCCCCCGGTCCCGTGAATGGCCTCAAAGCGAACTCGAGGCCCCTACTACGACTTTCATAGGTCGCTGGGCCATTCCACGGAGAGTTGCAAACAACTCCGAGACTATATTGAAGAGCTCATCCGTTCGGGGCACCTCGCAGCGTACCTAAGGGACAAGTGGCAAGCCGACCGCGAGCAGGAGCAGCGTCCCCCTCCCGCCGAGCTAACCATCGGCCAGATCATGGTAGTGTCAGCGGAAGATATGCCTGGTACCCATGAGGCTCGGTACCCTGTGCTGGGCATAGATGTCAACAGACATAGGAGGGCTCAAGCTGCACGAATAAAAACATCTACAAGCATGCGTTTCTTTTTTTTTTTTTAGTAATGTACACCTTTCTTGATATCTTTTGTTCATATAATAAAGGGATCAATAAAGCATTGCAGAAAAGAAAAAGAATCTTATTCATTCAAGAGATACTATAGGTTCCTCATCCGCACATGAAAAAATATATTACAACAGCGGGGGAATGGGGTACAGAGAGCACTGTTCGTGGTACTCTGAAGATATTTTCATCAGCCGGACCCTTGCGGCGTTTAACCTCTCCCTTCGATGACCCCTGCTAGTGTAGACATCGAGCCTAAATTGGTAGCACTCAAGGACGAGCGCTTCCAAGCGATTTAGCCGGCTCGCAGAGATCAGGCCCAAACGCCTCAGAGACCTCAGCTTTCCAATAGCCTCATCCTTCAGCTACTCGGATAAGGGGTTGCAGAGCCCCGGCGACGCCTTCCAGATGGAGTATATCAGCAGCTGAAGGAGGGAGGAACGCCGGGAGTGCAGTCGACCGAAGTGGTCCTCGATCCTGCCTATAACCAACTGCACCGTATCCTCGGTGCAGTACGGGTCATAGAGGTAGACATCCCCGAAGTTTACGATGTCTTTGATGGTGAAGGGGAAGTCCTGCATTTTTACGTTTCGGGTGTGAGGATGAAGTAAATAACACCCCTCAGTTTTATAGCCCCCAAACGCTCCCCCGGAGTTCAACGGTCGCCCGTTTCACCCACGACAATGTCGCCACGTAGCAGAAGTCGCGCCGCTCGATGCGAAACCGAAACAGCACTCCGTCGCCTCGCGTTCCCCACACAGTCACGACACGTGTCGCCAGCGACCGTACCTCTTCCCGGTGCATCGACTGGCTATCAAAATCAAAGCCCTCACCAAGAGGCAGCCGAGCGGCTACCCTGTTTGGCTATCCCTGGCCGGTAGCTCCCCTACCGCACAACGCCGGGGATCAAAGCCCTCACTAAGAGGCAACCGAGCAGCTTCCCTGCTTGGTTCATCCTTGGCAGGCCTCCAACGGCCCCTCCAGCGCCAAGGACCTAAGCCCTCATGAAGAGGCAGCCGTGCAGCTACCCTGCTCGGCTATCCCTGGCCGGTAGCTTCCCTACCCCACAACGCCAGGGATCGAAGCCCTCACGAAGAGGCAGACCTGCAACTACCCTGCTCGGCTATCCCTGGCTGGTAGCTTCCCTGCCTCACAACGCCAGGGATCGAAGCCCTCACGAAGAGGCAGCCCTGCAGCTACCCTGCTCGGCTATCCCTGGCCGGTAGCTTCTCTGCCTCACAACGCCAGGGATCGAAGCCCTCATGAAGAGGCAGCCCTGCAGCTACCCTGCTCGGCTATCCCTGGCCGGTAGCTTCCCTACCCCACAATGCCAGGGATCGAACCCCTCACCAAGAGGCATCCCTGCAGCTACCCTGCTCGGCTATCCCTGGCCGGTAGCTTCCCTGCCTCACAACGCCAGGGATCGAAGCCCTCATGAAGAGGCAGCCCTGTAGCTACCCTGCTCGGCTATCCCTGGCCGGTAGCTTCCCTGCCTTACAACGCCAGGGATCGAAGCCCTAACGAAGAGGCAGCCCTGCAGCTACCCTGCTCGGCTATCCCTGGCCGGTAGCTTCCCTACCCCACAGCGCCAGGGATCGAAGCCCTCACCAAGAGGCAGCCCTGCATCTACCCTGCTCGGCTATCCCTGGCCGGTAGCTTCCCTGCCTCACAATGCCAGGGATCGAAGCCCTCACGAAAAGGCAGCCCTGCAGCTACCCTGCTCGGCTATCCCTGGACGGTAGCTTCCCTGCCTCACAATGCCAGGGATCGAATCCCTCACGAAGAGGCATCCCTGCAGCTACCCTGCTCGGCTATCCCTGTCTGGTAGCTTCCCTACCGCACAACGCCAGGGATCAAAGCCCTCGCCCAGAGGCACCGGGCAGCAACCTTGCTCGGCTATCTGATCGCACGCCGATGACGTGTCGGATGTTCAAAGAATTAAAGTGTAACCGCGATCAGGACGGTGTCGCTTTGCAGCTAGCCGGTTGAGCACGGGTCGGTCCACAGGGAGATGGTGGTATTTTACCTTCTTGTCTTAGACGAGTCAATAAAGAATCTGTATGTTTGTTCGGTCTAACCTATGTGTTTATTTGCAAGTATAAAGTTGTTAAGAAAAGATACGAGATTATAAGCTAAAGAAATCCGTACTCAAAACCTTTGAGCCGAGTCTTGACCAATTGAAGCTAAGCAATTGGCAACAACGTGGATTAGGGGATTTATGCGCGGTATTCGTGGAATCCGGCTTATTTACCCTTGTCCTTCCGTTCTTGTCTCTTGCTTTCGCCTCCGGCCAAACCGAACGCAACCGGTCGCGGTTAGGAATCACCGTTACCTTGTCAGGGTACGGTGCCTAACGGAGCGCTTGCGTATGGTTTGGGCGAAGTTCAAATGGAAAATAACGGGAAAAGGAATTGGCAAAGAAATGTTAACTTATAATACCGTATTTTATCTTAACAACAATAATTACATACATTCACAAAAGAGAACCAAAAAGAGAGGACAAAAAGAAAAGAACAAAGAAAAGAAAAGATACAAGTAATTAAAGTACAAGGAATAAAATCGCAAGTAAGTAAATTGCAAGTAATAAAAGACAAGGTAATAAATTGCGAATAATAAAAAGCGATAAAAAGAATACGAAACTAGGACTCAAGACAAGCATGTAATCAATAGCCAACCCTTAAACTTGCAAGCTCAATGAAGATGTTGCAAGATCAAGGGAAGGGTAGAGAACGCATGTGAATTGAAGCGCTAATTCCATGTAAGAATACGACCCTTGAGATCAATAACCAACCCTTAACCATTCAAGCTCAATGAAGAGGTTGAATGATCAAGAGAAAGCAAGAATCTCAAGGGGAAGAAGAAACACAATAGAATGATATAAAACCCTCATCTTCATTAATCTCCCACTCAAAAGCTCTCACTACAATTTCATGGAGGAGGAATGAAGAAGAAGAAGAAAAAAGAACTAAAACTATAAAAGAAAGATGAACAAAAGAATGCCAAGAATGACCCCTTGGTTGAGCTCAGTTCTGCTGTATTTATAGGCAGGGAGTTGAAGATCTAGGGCAACCACCAGACCATAATTGAAGTACCCAAAATACCCTCAAAAGACGACAAGCTGAAGCTACAGTATGGCCGCGTTTCCGCGGCCAATACCCCCTATTGGCCGTGGAAACGCGGCCATGTGGTGGAGTTGTGTGGTGAATTTTGGTGGCTGTCCCTGGTTTGCTGTGCCCTGTTTTGTGGTACATGTATTTTCTGAACATACATTCACATTTCTTCCAGAATTTCTGTTGAGGAAAGGTGGACTTTTTGTGAATGTATTTGTCATGATTGCCTCGAGCTCCGTGTAGATCTCTTGGATCTTGTGCTGCCATTGAGCCTTGTGCATGAAAGCGACATTGATTTGAAATTTTGTCTTCCTAAACTGGTATCTGGCAGCATACGGATGAAGAGCGGAGACCGTGTTTTATCTGTGGTTGGCAGGAACCCGGATTTTGTCGTGTTTTCCATGAATTTCACCGTTTTAGAACCGAGAATCTGTATCCTGCAAATATGTAACAAACACGGATAAAAAGCACCTACCTATAAACAACCGAGCGTAAGAATGGGCGGTATAAAATGCAGTATTCTGTGATGAACAAATACCCCCAAACTTAACTTTTGCTCGTCCCGAGCAAAACCAATTATTCACAAAATTATAATGATAACCGCACTTTCGCAGGGAACGCGATTGCACTGAGCATGTGCAACAAGCCGTTAAACCTCTAGGTGTCTCTAGTAGGAGGAGTGTTGTCTCCTGAGGGTTTTCAGCGGATTACACCCACAAAATCCGTTCAAGTTGGTTTTGTAAAATAACTACGATTCAAACCCTAAAGTTTTTGTTTCAGAAAATAACAATTCTATAATCCTAAGTCTAGACTATCGAACCTTTATTTTTCACACCTCGCTTCTTATTTAACTACAGTTTTTATATGTCTTTACGTGCAGTGCAATTAGTGTCGTTAAGTTCCAGAAGGATCGATTAAAGTCATCATGTCGCACGATAAAGCCCAGATAACAATTTTAAAAGGATCACATAAGTTTTATAAAGAGTTAAGCACTTTTCAAGTTTCGTTTTCCAGTAAGGTTTCAACTACAGAATTTCTATCTTCCTTAACAGGAAACTAAGTTGTATTTTTCACTCCACCTTTTTCTTGTTTTCATTTCATACACACCTCTGTGAACGTGCAATAGTCTTTATCATAGAATAAAACCTTCATATCTCCGTTAAAAGTTTTTATAAAAGCCTGTCTTTTATCAAGATTATTCTCACACAAAGAACCGTTAGGAATTTTAACTCGGAGAGAACACTTGCTTGACTTTGTTTTTATCTGGACTTTCTAGGCTTCTTAGCGAGCTTTGGGCCAATGCACCCAAACCAGTTGGTTTTAGGGCATTAGGTGTAGAAACACCCCGGCGGACTTAATTACTCAAGTTACCCAGGTCCAAAAACAAAAGACAGTTTGGCGTGAAAATCAGATGATTTAATACGAACGGAGATATAGTCGGCAGTTCAATTATTTTTTTGGATAAAAGACGTGTTTAGTGGGTTTGGTGTGTAATCATTCCAATCAAGTTCCAGATGGGTTATTTTTCAGACTTAGCTCCAATTACGGCATCAATAACATTCCATCATATTCGCTTTACTTCATAAACTATTCTTGACATTTCTTATTTCAGAACAAACCTATTTGATCCTCAGAAAATCATTTATCTGTTTAAAAGTTTAAACATGAAAGACTTGTTATCTAAATCCCAAAACTCACGACACGTGTAGTGTGATGTAAAGACGTATATCAGCCATAGTTAACTACAAAGGAGAGTTATCATTCAGGTTTTCAAAATCTAGAAGTAAGATTTAGTTGTTCTTATTTTATCAAACAAAACCGTCGAGATGTTGAATTAGAGTCCTCTTACTAGCTAACTTGACAAAATAGTTTTTATGTTTTTAGAAATTTTTCTGATTTTTATGGATTTTTAATAAGGTATGCAAATGCAAAATATACAAATGAATGCGAAGGAAGAAAGCTTACCGAGCACACCCCCAAACTTAAACTTGACAGTGCCCTCACTGTCAGGCTATACCAAGAGGGTCAAAATTGCCGGCGCTTCTTAAAAAAAATTATATACAAAACAAAAACCAAAAAGATATATACAAAAAAGGTGTCCCCCCCAAACTTAAGTAAAACAGTGTTTCCACTGTTAAGCGTTGAAGTTCAGGATTAGGGGGGAAAGAACAGTACCAATCTATACAAGGCCTTACACAGGCCAAAAGTTAACACCAACCATTCAAATATTTTATCGCTATAATGTACCGGTTGGTGGAGAAGGCGTAGAGAAAAGAAATGGAGACTACGCGAGACCGTATGGAGGAAGAAGCGGGATACGATCTCGGTATATCAGAAGAAGAAGAATGGCGGAAGGGAAAAAGAAGTGGAATACAAACTTGGGGGTGTAAATGGAGTAAATAGATTAGCACAATTTGTGATGAGCGATGTGTAAACAATGATTGTGCTAATATATTTACCCGTCGAGAAATGGGGTCAAATCCCTCAAGATTCGTAAGAAACCATGGGTACGCCGAACTTGGTAAACCAGACATATGAAATGTAAGTGATACGGGTTCTTGCAAGGTCGGAACGATGGAAAGGATGGAGGGAAGTGGTTGAGGAAGGGTATCGGTTAAGGGTTCAGGAGGGTGTACACAGTCAGTGGAAGGATTAGGATGAATTGGAAAATCCGACTCATCAATTAAAACTGTTTCATCCTCAGTGCTATCCTCAATATTCTCCTCAAAATTCAGCTTATCCATGCAATTTTCATCAAAATCAAGACGCATATGGGGTTCGGGAAAAACAGTTAATGACTCGGGATGATGATTTGAAGAGACAAACTCAGCCAAATCTACGGGTTCATCATCCAAAATATCCCCAGCGTCAATATCCTCAATCAAGTGAAAATCAAAATTCTCTGACACCTCATCAAAAGCATGGATATTAATCGATTCTGGTTCTAAGATATAGGTGTAGAGGTCAAAAGGATTAGGTATGGTTTCACTTGGAAGGGACCCTTCACAATCGGGCAAATCAAACACTACGAAGTCGCACAACTCATTCATCATTCTATCTTCTATTGATAAATCATGTGGGATACTCGATAGACTTTCAAAACAGGAGTTGTGGGATTCAATTTGGGACGGGTAGGTTTGATTTGGAAGGGGGTACATCTCACTCTCTCCACTCAAATTCACAGCCTGTCCTGCCGCCTCATCATACATTGAAAAAGTTGGAGCTAGTTGAAAACTAGCTACCGGGTCACTAGGTTGCATGAGGGCGGCCATGGACGCATTCAAATCCATCATCTATTGGCTTGACGCTACCCTAAAATCTTCCAACGATTGTTCTAGACTAGACATAGGTTGTGAAGGGGTTTCAGTAAAAGATTCAAAGTTGTTTGGATACTGAAAACTCCCAAAAAGCTGTGTAGAAGCAATGTCTAGGGAATGTGTAAAAGTTGGGTAGGACTGGTAGGAATTGAATGGCTGGACAGAAGTGGGATCAACATTTGGATAAGAAGGTGAATGGAATTGTTGATCCCAAGAATTTGTAGTGGTGAAAGGAGTGAAAGATCGGCTACGAGATTGTTCAATACGTTCAGCAATAGACATAGGTCTCGGGGTTACAACTGGATTTTCAAAAGGGGTATCAACACAAGAAGGTGTGAATGTTTGAAACGGTTGATACGAAGTGGATTGCGGGGTCCAGTTGTTCGTCCTAGACGCGTCTATCCGATCTTTCAAAGAAATTTTTGGCATGGATGGATCGTTCGAAGTTCGACCAAAACAAGAACCGTAGGAAGTAATGTCTGGTTGTGGGTACCAAAGTTCGGCAAGAGTTTTGCGAGGTGGAGCACCCATGATATGAAGAGAGAGAGAAAAGGTAGAGAAAAGGAGGGAAAAAGAATGTGATTTTTTTTTAATATATTAACAAAAGAATGAAGTATACACAAAAAAAGAATATGGACAAAAATAATCACGACACAAAAATACCACACACTTAATCGTTCTAGGGTTCACCTAGGTCAACTAGACCTGCTCCAGAACTTGATTGTCGAAGTAAAACTGTGTCGAGAAACAGGCTCAAGATACACTGATCACGAGGCCAGGTAAGTGCAGAGATAAGGGGAGGTTTTCCAACGCTTTCGCGAAGTTCCTTA
The DNA here is from genome assembly GCA_030015575.1 of Agapanthus africanus. Taxonomy (NCBI): domain Eukaryota; kingdom Viridiplantae; phylum Streptophyta; class Magnoliopsida; order Asparagales; family Amaryllidaceae; genus Agapanthus; species Agapanthus africanus. The sequence goes on from CM057341.1 coordinate 138,707,262, forward strand.
ATTAAATAACCCTTTCTCTTTTGGCGGTTTCGCCGTTAACACTTTCCTAGACACCCCGTAAACAATATACTGTTAAGCAAGGTTCTAAACACAGTTAACTTCTCCTAGTGAGCGCGAAGTCCTTAAGGCTTAAAGTCTAGTTTCTTTTAAATTTTTGTGCGGGTAAACGTTATGCTCAAGTTCGTGATTTGTGGGCCACGGAAAAGGTGATGAAATCCTTTACCGTATCTTGTGGGGTTCGCTTGCCCTTAAGTCCGTATTAATGTATGCAATGCGCAATTCAAAAAATTCTATAAAGAATCAAACAAACGTTTTTTAGTTTAAGCGTGGCGCTGCAACAAATACGGGTTAGTCAATTTTTAGCGTTTGCTAGCGAACTTGCAAAAAATCCTGCAAAGAATAGTATATTGGATGCGTCGGATTTGAGAAGAAGGTGTTAGTAAAATACGTACCGTTATGTTTTGGGTTAGGAAACCCCCGTTGAATCAAATCCGGTAAGCTTGAAAGGTTCGCTTACGCGGGTCAAACTACCCGGATCTTTGGCACTGTACTTCGTAAACACCTTTGCCTTGAATGCACACTTTGCTCCCCACAATCGCAGTTTGCAAATACGCAAAAATCTGCACTCTTGCCCACAAAAATGATCAAAAAAAATAACAAAAAGAATTTTTTTTTAATAAATATATACAAAAAGAATATTAACCCGAATAACAAGAAAGAAAATACGCTACCGTCTCCCCGGCAACGGCGCCATTTGATCGCACGCCGATGGCGTGTCGGATGTTCAAAGAATTAAAGTGTAACCGCGATCAGGACGGTGTCGCTTTACAGCTAGCCGGTTGAGCACGGGTCGGTCCACAGGGAGATGGTGGTTTTTACCTTCTTGTCTTAGACGAGTCAATAAAGAATCTGTATGTTTGTTCGGTCTAACCTATGTGTTTATTTGCAAGTATAAAGTTGTTAAGAAAAGATACGAGATTATAAGCTAAAGAAATCCGTACTCAAAACCTTTGAGCCGAGTCTTGACCAATTGAAGCTAAGCAATTGGCAACAACGTGGATTAGGGGATTTAAGCGCGGTATTCGTGAAATCCGGCTTATTTACCCTTGTCCTTCCGTTCTTGTCTCTTGCTTTCGCCTCCGGCCAAACCGAACGCAACCGGTCGCGGTTAGGAATCACCGTTACCTTGTCAGGGTATGGTGCTTAACGGAGCGCTTGCGTATGGTTTGGGCGAAGTTCAAATGGAAAATAACGGGAAAAGGAATTGGCAAAGAAATGTTAACTTATAATACCGTATTTTATCTTAACAACAATAATTACATACATTCACAAAAGAGAACCAAAAAAAGAGGACAAAAAGAAAAGAACAAAGAAAAGAAAAGATACAAGTAATTAAAGTACAAGGAATAAAATCGCAAGTAAGTAAATTGCAAGTAATAAACGACAAGGTAATAAATTGCAAATAATAAAAAGCGATAAAAAGAATACGAAACTAGGACTCAAGACAAGCATGTGATCAACAGCCAACCCTTAAACTTGCAAGCTCAATGAAGAGGTTGCAAGATCAAGGGAAGGGTAGAGAACGCATGTGAATTGAAGCGCTAATTCCATGTAAGAATACGACCCTTGAGATCAATAACTAACCCTTAACCATTCAAGCTCAATGAAGAGGTTGAATGATCAAGAGAAAGCAAGAATCTCAAGGGGAAGAAGAAACACAATAGAATGATACAAAACCCTCATCTTCATTAATCTCCCACTCAAAAGCTCTCACTACAATTTCATGGAGGAGGAATGAAGAAGAAGAAGAAAAAAGAACTAAAACTACAAAAGAAAGATGAACAAAAGAATGCCAAGAATGACCCCTTGGTTGAGCTCAGTTCTGCTGTATTTATAGGCAGGGAGTTGAAGATCTAGGGCAACCACCAGACCATAATTGAAGTACCCAAAATACTCCCAAAAGACGACAAGCTGAAGCTACAGTATGGCCGCGTTTCCGCGGCCAATACCCCCTATTGGCCGCGGAAACGCGGCCATGTGGTGGAGTTGTGTGGTGAATTTTGGTGGCTGTCCCTGGTTTGCTGTGCCCTGTTTTGTGGTACATGTATTTTCAGAACATACATTCACATTTCTTCCAGAATTTCTGTTGAGGAAAGGTTGACTTTTTGTGGATGTATTTGTCATGATTGCCTCGAGCTCCGCGTAGATCTCTTGGATCTTGTGCTGCCATTGAGCCTTGTGCATGAAAGCGACATTGATTTGACATTTTGTCTTCCTAAACTGGTATCTGGCAGCATACGGATGAAGAGCGGAGACCGTGTTTTATCTGTGGTTGGAAGGAACCCGGATTTTGTCGTGTTTTCCATGAATTTCACCGTTTTAGAACCGAGAACCTGTATCCTGCAAATATGTAACAAACACGGATAAAAAGCACCTACCTATAAACAACCGAGCGTAAGAATGGGCGGTATAAAATGCAGTATTCTGTGATGAACACCATCCTTAAGGACCAAAAGCCTTCGCCGAAAGGCACCGAACAACAACCCTGCTCGGCCATCCTTAGTAGGCCAATTACGGTCCCTCCCGCGCTAAGGATGAAAGCCCTCGCAAAAGGCAACCAAACCCGTCCTTGTTCGGTTATCCCTGGATGGTAGCTCCCTACCCCAACAAACCAGGGATCAAAATCCTCACAGTGGCAACCGGACCCGTCCTTGTTCGGTTATCCATGGCTGGTAGCTCCCTACCAAACTTGGGATCAAAGCCCTCTCCAAGAGGCACCGGACAGCAACCCTGCCCGGCCCGGCCTTAAGGATCAAAGCCCTCGCAAGAGGCAACCGGGGCCACCCTTTCTCGGTTATCCCTGCCTGGTATCTCCCTACCCTAACAAGCCAGGGATCAAAGCCCTCGCCAAGAGGCACCGAGTAGCTACCCTGCTCGGCCCCGTCCTTAGTAGGCCACTCACGGCCCCTACCGCGCTAAGGATCAAAGCCCTCGCAAGAGGCAACTGGGCCCGCCCTTGCTCGGTTATCCCTGGTTGGTAGCTGCCTACCCCAACAACTGAGGATCAAAGCCCTCGCCAAGAGGCACCGAGCAGCTACCCTGCTCGGCACCATCCTTAGTTGGCCAATTACAGCCCCTCCAAAAACTAAGGATCAAAGCCTTCGCCAAGAGCACCGAGTAGCTACCCTGCTCCGCACCATCCTTAGTAGGCCACTAACGGCCCCTCTAACAACTAAGGAACATGAACTCAACAAGAGGCGTCCAGTCTATCAACGTCTTAGCGATCTCCACTTCGACTTCGGGGCCATGGAGATACCGTCTTTCCGCCGGTCCTCGGACATTCGGTAAATGATCAGAGTCAAGTCGACGAGTAATCGCTGGACGAGGAACATGCCGACTATAAAAGCAGTACTGTGTAGATAAAAGTGCCTACTAACAAAAGGAAGTACAAGCACAAACACTACTGCAAAAACAAAAAGTCTTTATTCAAAAATCCAAAGTCTTTACAAGGGTACTGTGGGCTCTCCAGCCTTACGAAAATGCCCGAAGGCCTACAAAATACCCGACGCGACGAAAGAAAAGACAAAAAGAAGACGAGGGGCTTCAGGCCCCGGGGCCGGGCGAGATATCGATGAGCTCGACGTCCACCGCGACTAGGGATGCGTCCGTCACAGGAGCCTCGGCGTGGCCCTCGCCGAGAGTCCCTTCCCCGATAGTGCTCCCGGGGGCATCCCCTGCTCGTCATCCCCTCGGGGATATTCTGCTCGGAGCTCTTCATCAGCAAACTCCGACACCCGGGCCTTGACGGCATCGAGAACCTCGTGCCAGATGAGGGTGGTGGCCGAGGCTAGGATGGTGTAGAACTGCTCCGACTTCTGGAAGTTCTCCACTGCCTGCGCCGCCCTGAGGTCGGCTCTCTTCACCACCTCTACCGCAGCCCCCAACTCCTTTCGAAAGGTGCCCACTGACTTCTTCATGGTGCCGACGAGCACCCGGATCCCTGAAGCTTGGCCTCGGCTGCCTGGGCAGCCTCGCAAAACCTGGCCACCTCTTGCTTCAAGGCTGCCACATCCTGCTTCGTTGTCGCCGCCTCCTGCTTCGCGGCCGCCGCCTCCTACCTCCCGGCAGCCACCTCGCCCTCAAGGGCAGCGACCCTCGCCATCGCCGCCTCCAGTTCCTGCTTCGAGCTCTCCCCCAGCGAGGAGAACTCGCCCGCGGCTCGCATCGCCGGGGCTATCTCCTCCTCCTCCATCCGGGCGACGATAGCGACGTGTTGGAGGACCTGAAGAAATCGGAGGGGGGTCAGAAAGAAAAAGGGGCACCAAATCTCACAAACAATGAGACGATGTACGAGCGCTAACCTGCAGGGCCTCTTGGGCGATGGACGCCAGTTGTGCCTTCAGCGTCCCCCCAGCGACCCGGCCCCCAGCCGACCTCTCCATGTCGTGCAGCAAGTTGTCAGCGACGGAAAGCCCCGAGGGTACCTCAAAGCGGAGCTCACCCTCGTCCACCAAGATCGGAGAGGCCGGGGTCCGCGGAACTGTTCGGGGGAACCTCTTGAGAGACGATGGTGGAGAGCTCGTCTCCACCTCCGATGCTCGGGCGTCCTTCCCCCGAGCCCTCTTTCTGCTCGGCACCTGGCTGGGCCTTGGGGAACGATCCGCACTAGAGCGCTGGGGCGGGACGGCTGCTGGGAAAGCCGGGACCGACGTCTGACGGGAAGAGCTGGACCCTCCAGCCTTCGACCCCTTCTTCGGCTTGCGCATAGCTGCTCGGAGGAGGCCCGCGTCCATGGTTTCTGCACAAGACAAGATATAGTAGAATGAGCGACACAAACAAAGTAAAAACAAATACCAGCTCCTAACTTACCGACGAACTGGACGGGGCTGAGACCGGCCCAACTGAGGGCCCGCTCAGAAAGCAGCACATCAGCCCGAGGGATAGGCTCCCACGCCGCCACTCTCGCCGCGTCGGGGTCATTGGACGGATTCCCCCGCCAGCACTTATCCCTAGACCACTAGACGGGTACGGGCCAGTCCTCACCTTCGAGCGGCCCGACGAAGAAAAACTTCTTCTTCCACTCATGGATGGAAGAAGGCAGGACGATAACTCCTGATCCGGCTACACTCTCCCGCTGCTTCTTAAAGGAGACGTAAACCCACCTCGGGTCGTCCGCGCGAGTTTCGGAGTGACTTATAAATAAAGGAGGAGGCAAGAATGGACAGACTAAAGGGGGATCGCCTGCAACTTCAGCTGAACCAGGAACCCAAGGAGAATTCTTCAGGAGTTTGGCACTAGCTGGCCCGGGGCTAATCCAAAATAATTTAACGCAGCTACAACCTCGGGAGAGAAAGGCAGGCGCATTCCGGCCCAAAGGACTTTAAGGTACAAGGTGATCTCTCTACCCCTCACCTGATCCGCCCTCTCTTCTTCCTCGGCCAATCGTAGCGTGTAGCCGGAGGGAATATGGAAATGAGCCCGAGCGGTGACAAGCTCGTCCTCATATCTTACTGAGGACGACGCACCAGGAGCGTCCACCGCCACCGCTCCAAGAACCGCCCCAGACGCACGGCCCCGGGAAGAGGATCTGACCCCAACTTCCCAGAGGGGCTCCAACCCGGGGGAAGAATCTCTAGTATCTACCCCTACGACATCTACAAACTCCTCAAAACAAGACATCTAACCTGATGGGAAAAGAAAACACTGAGATCCGACCTAAAGGGGAGAGCGCCGAGTTAACAAGACTCAGAATCAGGAAAATGGGAAGAGAGAGAGGTCCTCAAACAGGTCTCCCACTCGATTTATACCGCCGGCGTCCTCATCCAACGGCGACGGTCGATTCCCGCCAAAACGGTGCAATGCACTCAACGGCCATGATCGCTCCACCTGTCGCAAGCACATTGGCAGCATCCCATCGGACGCCAGAAGCCTGCAGCGCGTCACATCAGCCAACCGGCACCTGACACGTGGCCTGCTGCTTCACCAAAGAGCACACAATCCGGCGCACCCTCTTTAATGCAAAGGATCTCGTCTTGATTCGCTGACCTCATCTAGAAAAGATAACCAATTGCACAGAGACACGCCCTAACTAATATAATTTCGAATTGGATTTCCTAAAGGCTTGGTGCACTTTCAGGTGAATAGGGATGCTAAGAACCTGGCTGTTGCTATCTCTGCATTCGGAAGTTCGGTATGGTGGTAATTTCAAAGACGTCGTTTAGCTGATCAGATCAATTGCTCCCTAAATAAATATTCAAGAAAAATTAAATGTTTTTACTTTCATCCATACCCATGAGAATTACAGAGCATACAGAAAATTACAAATATATGCACAGAAAGTAAAACACAGAAGAATTACAATTTATATGAGTTAAAACAAATAAATTGGTAACCTTTCAAAATTGAAGCCAACTTAGATAAACTACTCACCATTTGCATCATTTCAAACTCTACTCCTACCTCTGGTCTAGCAAGAGATATATTTGCAATATTAAACATTTTTGTGCTCTCAAAGGTATCAGAGTTGTCTGCACCAATATTTCACATTCATATTTCCTCGTGCGCGGACATGTCCAATTTATGCCTGCACGGAAAATGTCTTGTACACGGGCACACAAAGCAAATACAAGTGTCGGTGCTTCACTGGCTCGAGGATCTTTGATCCTCCTTAGCCAACTACTCATGAGCAAATCGCTCCAATTAAGACATTTAGCTAAAACATTACGAACCTGCATATTTATCAATATTTTGAGATTCATAAGCAGAATTAATGCCGAGATCTATTTTTGTGATGAGTTTGAACTATTGGACGGTTTTAGAAAACTTGAGAAAACCACATGGTGGCTTTTGTGAAATAAGCTAGCATTAGATTAGCTACGGGAGTCATTTATTGTTTTCAATTAAATTGATATATGTAATGCTAAGTTTATTGATACACTGATATTTTATCATTAACAATATGCTTGATATATGAAGGAAAAATATACCTCAACCCTCACAACTACTACCGGATTGTGGTGCACTGGTAGAGACAATATGGTTAAAAAGGTAGAAGACACAAAGCATGTGTATATGTAAATGGAAGAATATGGAAATATATTACCACCCTGCAATACAACTTGAGAGTTTTCATGCAGTTGCAGAGATGTTGAAGAAAGATCATATATTACCTAATTGATTTATGGCCTTTCCATCCACTTTCCTCGGAGACGCTTTATTATAAATGTTTGAACTTGCAAGCGATGCTGACCTAGTGAGAGGCATAGGAGAAGGATCTATAGGCATATGACTAGAAGCAAATGACTCATCTTGCGTGTTGAATCCATTGCCATCCCCATAACTAGATGTCCCTTCACTCCCCGACTCTGAACTCTTCTCCTTTAGATTCACAATCATCTTCTCCCTCTCTATCACTCGATAAGCAAACATCTGGAACGGGACTTCCCACACTTTCACAGCCTCTAACATCATAAATCTCCTCGATAGGTTCATCTCGATCTCAAAGTAATCTGCATCAGGGCAAGGTAACTCAAGCGGATTACGATCCATGTGCATAATTAAAAACCTTTTGATGTAACGAAGCACTCGACATATGGAAGAAAAGCTCGGTCTTTGAATCGGATCACTTAGCCAACACCTTTTAGTTAGGCTTGTAAGGTACTTTGGAGACTGAAAAGGAAACAATGGCCTTTCACCCGCTCTTATGTTTCGATTCATCTTATCGCCTTGAAGGTGATCATCTTCGAATGGTAATTTCCCGCCGTTGCCATCTCTGCATTCGGAAGTTCTAATGCCGGTACAGTGGTAATTTCTAAATCGTTGTTTGCTAGTGGGATTGACAAGGATGTGTTGGCCAAGTCATTTAGGACTGATGAGGGTACTATTGGAAAGATTGTTTCATCTGCCACTATGGGTTGAGAGAGTGTGCGCGGGCATGCGCCCGTGAGTACATGTGTGCATTTACATTTCTTTCTATACATGAAGTCTAAAATAAGCATGAGGGCCTAATCTCTCTGTAATTTAAAAGTTTGTATATGAGATTGTAATCACATTTCTACGGTCAATATTATAAACAATATTTGCTTCAAGTTCAATCTTCTTGTCCTTTTAAGATATCACCCATCATGGGCATGGCCGCATGACTAAATCAAGTACTAACCCCTACTAATTAAGAAAAGGTGACTTTTAATATCAGGCTAATTCATGCAATAACCAGACATATGATATGAATGCTCTTATCTTTACACCTACATGGGCAATAACCAGACATAACTGACTAATTCATACAATAACCAGATGGTGCCATCCCTTTTCGGAGAAATATTTGATGCTTCCTGATGTGACCTAGATCACGCTAAGATGTTACCTTCCGTTCACTACTACAAATAAGGGTTGTCCCTACGGATTTATCCGTAGGGGCAACCCACTGCCCCTACGGATATATGCGTAGGGGCGAAAAAATACCCCGTAGGTGCAAAGGCCGCAGGTGGAAGTTGAGGCCCCAAACTTGCCCCTACGGGCAACTTCTTGCCCCTACGGATTTATATGTAGGTCCTGTTGCCCCTACGGAGTAATCCGTAGGGTATAAGATTTTATATTTTTTTATGGTTTTTTTGAATATATTATATGTACCTACGGATAGAACCGTAGGTTCATGTGCTACCTCCTACGGATATATCCGTAGGTACTATGCCGTAGGGGCAAAAAATCAGGTTTCCTGATATTTTGCCCCTACGGATAACTCCGTAGGGGCGAGACAGTGGCCCCTACGGATATATCCGTAGGGGCACACCCAACACCCTGCACTGAGATCGGGGGGGAAAATATCAGGTTTTCTGATATTTTGCCCCTACGGATAACTCCGTAGGGGCAACATATATACCTACGGATTAATCCGTAGGTACATATTGTCTGTATTTTTTTTTAAAAAAGGGGCTGCTAGATTTTTCCCCGCCCTGTGCACAATACTATATACATCAATCAAATCATATATTGCAGTATTCATAATCACATCTCACGCATATATATAATATACAAAAGAAACCCAAAAACTGAATATGATATAAATACAAACCAATATCAATATCGTTTCAAAATGTAGTACAATGTGTATGATATAAATAAATACATGTTTCAAAAAATAAGAACCAAAAAGCTACCCTAGTTCGGTCCAGCTCCACCTCTGAATAACGTTAGAATAATGCGCGCCTGCTCCTCGGTCAATAAACTCTGCAATTCGTCGCGAGCGCGAGTCTGAGCGGCATGTGGAGCTGGCGATGTGGTCTGCGCAGCCGCCGTCGAGATAGTCGCTTGCGGAGCCGCAGCTGCGGGAGTCTGAGTGGACGGTGGAGCTACAGGAGCTGTCTGCGGAACCGCAGCCGATGTAGTGGCATGCGGAGCCGCAGCCGAAGGAGATGCATGTGGAGGCTCGGCCGATGTACCCTGTCGCGTCTGGACCTAACGTGTGTAATAAGCGTGTAAGAACTGTGTATTATTCGAATTCGTATCATTATTAAGTTATTTCGAAACCCCGTTTGGATATCTAGTTTGTTTTTTATTTTAATTACATCTGTATGTATGATTAATCAAACTTAAGTCTAAAACCAAATAAGCTCAAGTTATGTACTAATTATGGATATATTGATATCTATATAATATGACATGATATTTTACTATAAAGCAATATACATACCAGCATCTCCTTCAACTCCTGAACGGTGGCCCTCAAGCTCTTCAGTTCCTGATGGATACGTTGGTCACCGGAGACGGAGGAAGTAACCGCCGGAGTGGGGGCCCTGCTAGGGCCCAGTCCCCGGCCTCTCTCCCAACCTCCGTGGTGCCCTCCGTGTGCGGCGTCCAGAACTGGGGTCAGCAGCCTCGGATTGCTCTGTCCGATAAAATCGATCCCCGAGGCCTGGGCCTGCTCAACCACCCGCTCCTACACCCACATTAAGCAGTAAAGTATAAGTATAAGATTTAAACTTGAACCTTCCAAAACTAAAATTTCAAATTTGGGTAGAAAAAATATGAACACTTACGCAGTACTCCTGAGTAGCGACGTCGGGATATCGAAGCTCGCCCGTGGCGGGATCTGTCGAGGTGCCGTGGACGGCAAGATATGCGGACAGCACGCTCGGTGTACCACCTGACGCCACGGTCCGAGATGTCTGCAATATTAGAAAGTAACTCTTAATATTAGAAATATTAGAAAATAACTCTTAATATTGCAGAATATCACAAAGGTCGGTCTATTGTAATTTACCGATAACTCCATGGCTCGAGTAATGTTCCTCGAGCCACCTGTGTAAGTGGGGCGGCCCCTCTTCGCCGACTTCCTGTTCTCTATATTCTGAGCGGCCTGTTTCTGCACAACGCATTAACATTTAGTTTTCTAATTAAGAAACACAAAGAAATAAATTATATCATAAATAATGAATTACATTTAAAATACATACCTGTTTGCGTTGGGAGTCGAAATAAGCGCACAATAGAGGCCATGTCTCTACGTCGACTCTCGCAAACGCCGGAGTAGATAGGAGGGCCGCTCACTCTGCCTCGGGGGTCGCCATCCACAGGGAGTAGCAGTCGGCCTTCAGCTCATTCCTGTTGTATCGGATCTTGGCCTGCATGTTCTTCATCAGGCCATTGTACAGAGCATGAATGTCGAGCACCCTCCCCTGGTGATCAGGGTCGGCTACAGGCTGAAAATCGTAATCCAACTGAAAATACAAAAAAAAAACATTGTTATTAGATTGCAACTGTTAATAATAAATATATTGGATGGATCAAATGAAAATATATATTAATACATACCCGAGCCTGATCAAAGAAGAGGGCGAATGAGCGCTGGTGCTGCTCGCCCCACTCAACGTGAAGTGGATAGTTCTTCACGAGTCGGCTCTCATCCCCCAAATACCGGCCGAACCTCTCGGCATGAGGACCGGTATAGCGATAGTCAAGGGTAAAAAAAAGGGGGAATGCTTCCTCACCCCTAGCTCTGTCAGGCCTCAGCCTATGGGACTGATTCGGGCCTCGAGTCCCCCTCTGGGGATGGGGAGGCCCTGCGTCTGCATGAAATATCAAGACAATCAATAATAAGACAAAATTGTATTAAGAAATCAAGGTTAAACGAAAATTCTAGTGTGATATATACCTCCGGTGACTATCGCACAAGCCTCGGCCCGGGCAGCAGCACGAGCGGGACGGTAGTTCCTCCGGTGAGGAACAACCGAGGTCCCGGATGCGGACGCATCCCCTCCAACTAGAAAATAAACATCGACGCTAAATTTCCATGAAGTTCATATTTATTCTATAGAGCATATGTAAAATGAGTAAATATTTTAAATTTATTCATACTAACCTGCAGACGATGCGGAGGGTATGGAAGCGGAAGGAGTGGCCCCTGCGGAAGGTGTGGACGCACCACCTATAATTAGACAATTAAAAATAGATTATATAAGTAATTGAAAAAAGAATGTGTAGATCAATAATACAACGTTCTAAATCAATATGCATGTACTATAGGATATATAAACATACCCGCAGGTACGGTGGTGTCACCACCTACAGCTAGACAATAATAAAAATTGCTAAGTAAGAGCAAAAGGAATGTGTGTATTTATGATATAGCATTCTAAATCAATATACATACACTATATGATATATAAACATACCTGGAGGAGCGGGGGTGGCCTCTGTCCCAGATGTGGACGCATCACCAACAACTAGACAATCAAACATTGACAATATAAGTAATTTTGACATAAACAGGCATGAATATCTGTAATATTACATTCAAAATGGATATGCGTGCAGTATACCTGGAGATGTGGCAAAATCCACACGGAAGGAGGCATCCGAAGGGGTCTCCGATATGGGTGCAAGACCGGCCCTCTGAAGCTCCCTACGGAGCTCTCCGGGCGGCAGAACCGCTCTGCCTCTGCCTCTGCCTCTGCCGTAGCTGGAGCTCCTGCCGCCCCTCGCTGCTCCCGACATCGTCATCAAATCTAGATAAACGGTTCGTGGACGCATTAGACAATCATTAAAAGTATTGACTATATATGTATAGAGCGTAAAATGTGAAGTAATAATATAACATTACTGATAACCTTTTTCGTTTCGTGGGCGCATCATACATATCTACTTGGATTTCATCGTCGATGTCATTTCTAATCCACGTAACTTCATGATCGGTCGAAGACAACCCGTCCTTCGAAACAGACGGTCGGAGCACTTTAAGCCTTCTCTCTTCTTCGTCCTCATCGCTGTCCTCGTATTCTGGGACATCGTAGACATCTCTGGGTTTCCATCGGCATACAACACTCCACCCCGGATGCTTCAAACACTATGAATAGTATACTTGGAACGCTTGGTTCGGAAAGATAAACGGATTGTCCTGACCGTAAAATCGAAAAGAAGCATTGTGAATGACTTGTTGCTCCATCCATTTAGGCACTTAATCTGGAAAAGTTGGACGAACCATGAGAGGGTGGAATACTTCGCATTCTCATAAATTGGTTTCCTAGCATCATTCATGAAATTTTCATATTTATCCGCACGCGGACCTTGACCGGAAGGAATGTCATCTTCGGTACGAATAGATTCACCTAGGGCAGCCTCTACCATATCCTCCATTTCTTCTGATGGAAATAAATTTCTGTCTCCTGCCGTATTACCGAATTCTTCTTCTTCTCCTGCCGCATTATCGTGTTCTCCTTCTTCTTCTACCGCAGTACTGCATTCTTCTCCTTCCCCGTGATATTTCCAAGTTGAATAAAGTCTAGTAAACCCATGTTTTACAATATGAAGCTCTGCCAATTCTACCTTCTGCCAGTACTTATTGCCACATCTATCGCACGGACAGAGAATCTTCTCTATTATGATCTTATTATGTGCGCGTGCAAATTCAAGGAAAGCAGCAACTCCTGCGACAAACTTAGGTTGCATACGTTGTTTCCAATCCACATACATCCAGTCCTTAACTCTGACGTACTCATGGGCCATGTTAGACTGAATAACATATAAATTGTAAGTTATGCTGACTATATTGAGAAATATAAGAACGGGATAGTTACTGACAAAGGAGAAAATCCGTGTATATGCTTTGTGTGTGCGTTTGTCGTTGAAAAGAATAAATTATCGCACGTATGTTAACCGATAGACGGGGACTAAGTGGCGCTTTTAGTTTCATATATGAGTATCGATGGGAATATGAAGGTTTCATATTATCATATATTGGTTTTAACCCAAACATCTCGAATCGCTCTCTAGTTATGCTGTTGTATGTGTGTGTTCCGGCTGTCGGGGGTAGGCTTCTATCCTATTAAGAATGTATAGAGCGAACGCCCATCACTTGTGCTTTCAACCGTTTCGAGTAAATTTCGGCAGCACCTCCCCGCTGTTCTCCGAGTACACTATAATAGAATAGATAATCATTTCAAAGCTGTGAAACAACGTTGAAATGAACATCTAATCTATCTTTGTACATGGAGAACCAGCGGAAAGGTACCGACGAAATATCTCGAAACGGATGAAAACACAAGTGAATGAAGGCGTTTGCTTTATACATTCTTAACTTGTCAACACGGGACAAATCTATGGGTTACCATACGATTGAATTTTCTCGTCGCGTAGACTATACGACGGTTGTTAGTATCGAGCTATACTGTCCGATATTTAACAACCTTCGTATAGTTCTAGGTCACGACGAGCATCGCACGTATGTTAACCGATAAACGGGGACTAAGTGGCGCTTTTAGTTTCATATACGAGTATCGATGGGAATATGAAGGTTTCATATTATCATCGAGTATCATATATTGGTTTTAACCCGAACATCTCGAATCGCTCTCTAATTATGCGTTTGTTGGTATTCTTGTTGTATGTGTGTGTTCCGGCTGTTGGGGGTAGGCTTCTATCCCATTAAGAATGTATAGAGCGAACGCCCATCACTTGTGCTTTCAACCGTTTCGAGTAAATTTCGGCAGCACCTCCCCGCTGTTCTTCGAGTACACTGTAATAGAATAGATAATCATTTCAAAGCTGTGAAACAGCGTTGAAATGAACATCTAATCTATCTTTGTACACGGAGAACCAGCGGAAAGGTACCGACGAAATATCTCGAAACGGATGAAAACACAAGTGAATGAAGGCGTTTGCTTTATACATTCTTAACTTGTCCACACGGGACAAATCTATGGGTTACCATACGATTGAATTTTCTCATCGCGTAGACTATACGACGGTTGTTAGTATCGAGCTATACTGTCCGATATTTAACAACCTTCGTATAGTTCTAGGTCACGACGAGCATCGCACGTATGTTAACCGATAGACGGGGACTAAGTGGCGCTTTTAGTTTCATATATGAGTATCGATGGGAATATGAAGGTTTCATATTATCATCGAGTATCATATATTAGTTTTAACCTGAATATCTCGAGTCGCTATCTAATTATGCGTTTGTTGTGCATTCGTGTTGTATGTGTAACATGATTTTAAAACCATTGAGATCAAGATTGATAGAACTGATCATCCTACATTGCAATAGCATTCATCAACCAAAAACTATTATTGCAATGGTATTCATCTATAACAATCAACAATTAAAACTACAAATGTAGGATACTGATATCATAAAGCGTTATACGCAACATTGATAGAACTGATAAATAAAAAAACGAAACACAAACCGTATCAAGATTCAACAACTTTGATTATGTCATATACGCGGGCCGATATTTTCATATTAGCCAATAGGAAAAAAATAGATTGCGGTCTGGATATGGCATATTGGCAGATGTTACCTATATGCATACATGCATGTTGTCTCCCCATTTTTTCATAAATCAAAACCAACTACATACATCAAAACTAGTCCATGCCACCAATCGGAAACTCCACTATGTCTTTGAATTATTATTTTTCCAAATAGCATTGAGCTCCTATTGACATTGTCCCATCTAACAAATTTGTTGTGCTTGCCTCGACCTTCATCTAGCTTTCACATGACATACACATTATATGAGTAATATAGTTATAAATTATGGTATTTTGTTGTCATCAATCCACCTAACCCTAACCCCAAGTTGCTCTCTGAAAGCACATAGAACCATCCCCCCTAGTCAAGCATAGCTTTTTCTGTGCAATTGTTCTCATTCTTAATTTCTCACATTCATTACTCTCTCATTTTCTTGTCAACAAATTTGTTGTGCAATTGTTCTCATTCTTAATTTCTCACATTCATTACTCTTTCATTTTCTTGTTTTTTTCCAACTCCCCACCACTTAACCCCCAACCCAGCCCCAGCCCCAGCCCAGCCCCAACCTAACCCTAGCCCCAGTGCGGCCAGCTAAACCCCAACACCAACCCTAAGGCAAACCCTAACCCCAGCCCTACCCCAGCAGCAGCCGAACCCCAACCCTAACCCTACCCCGACCCCGACCGCGACCCCTGCCCAACCCCAACTCGCGCGCGCAACCCCCAGACCCAGCCATGAACCCTAAGCCCAAAATAATCCAAAAATTCTTTAATTTACCTCGAGATTTACTCACCTGAACGGCTGCTGCTGGGGCTGGGGCGACGACCTGAATGGCGGTGGCGACGACCTGAACCGCGGTGGCGATGAGAACTGCGGTGGCGACGAAACCGGCGGTGGCGACGAGGAGAACGACGGTGGCGACGACGTCGTGGCGATTTGGGGATTTTTTTTCGCGCAGCGATCGAGAGAGAGAGAAAAAAGTGAGAGTAGGCGATCGATCTGGGGTATTGTTAAATCGATATTTACTTGCCCCTACGGATATACCCGTAGGTCCTTTGTTTGCGGCTCCGTAGGGGTAAAAACCAAATTAAGAATTAATATTTTTATTCTTGGACGTATGTGCCCGTAGGGGCAACCTTTTAGCCCTACGGATTAATCCGTAGGGCCAAGTTAAATCTGCCCCTACGGATATTGGAATCCGTAGGGGCAACACCCTATTTTACTAGTGGTTGATCTGCTGATGATGGCGATGGACGACTGATGTTTGATCTGGAGGCAGGCTCCTGAAGCGTGTGGATCTCAATGGGGTTTTGAGGCTGTTGGCGCCGAGCTACCAGCAAGGAAATCTCGGGATGATTGTACCACCGAAAAACCCTCCGACGGTCAAGTTAGAGAGGGAATCCGAGCAGAGCAACGGCTTAGTGGAGTAAAAATGAGTTACTTGAACCGTCTGAAAGAGGGGTTTATATAGCGGTGGCAGCAGGCAGGGCAGACGCGAGAATCACGCCGACCGTTATGCTCCCGACGTTACGTCCGCGTGATGAGCGGGATCCCCATTAATGGAGAGACAGGCTCGTTAATGGGGGATCGTGATGGCGTGGAACGTGGGATGTGGCCGGCGGATATCTCGCGCATGGAAAGATTCGCGGGATGGCGGTTGCGCCTGTGAGTGGTGTCATCGGTCGGTCGATGAGGCCGAGGAAGATAACCTCGGCGGGAGAGGTCGTGGACGAGCGGGAGAGCCGAGGTATCTTCGTTCCGTGGTAGCCCGAAGAAGATCTGGGAGGCCGAGGAGGCCGATTGTGCTGGGGGCTTAGAGGTGAGCCAGCGCTTGTTTGTGGGACGGGCACAGGAGTGGTCTGGTCGGCCACTGTAGGTCCTTTCTTGTGAGCTTTGGGACACGCCATCTGCTACGTGTCATGATCTGGGAGATCACCGATATCGAGTATCATCATTAGCCCCCCACTATCTTCCCGACCAGCTGACGGGTCGGGTCAGGGATATGCCATGAAAGTCCCCGTCGTCAAAGGTGGTCGGCTCGATCTCCCTGGCATTCTTCCTCGGGCGGCTGTCGGCCTCCACGGCTGGCCTGAGGCACTGAGTCTCGCAGGTACTCGATGTACCCCCGCCTTCATGACCATGATTTTTGATGAGCCTCGGTTCCCTTCGGTGAGGTTCCTTATGCCTTCGGACGAGGTCGTTTTTGAGCTGCCATGGCGAGTCTCGCGTGCGCGACCCCGTCAAGTGAGGGGGTGCCGGTCATGCCTGCGAATAGGCGAGCTGACCGCCATCGCCTCGGGAGGGAGAGGGGTGCGACGACAATTGGGCCGAAGCTCTCTAGCGCAAGACCTTGGAGCCCAGTGAAGCGGGGTCCCTCGGGTCATTGAGTGTGCTGGCCCGTGGGGCCTACAGCCGTTGGAAATAGCGAGGCGATGATTGGTCGTGCCAGCACGAGCGGAACCTTCTCTCCCTCTGTAGGGGTCCCGGTCCCAAGGCGGGGGAGCGGCAACCTGGGGATCTTTCTCTGCCGTTTGGACGCGGATGATCGCCTCCACGAAGGATGCGAGTCGATCTATTCGGTCGGTAAGGGCACTGATGGCATTCGGCGGAGGAAGTTCGTACGCGCCTCCGTTGAGGGGGAGGCGGCGGCTAGTGCTTGGATCTTCGTTATGATCGCTCACCATTGAATTGGGATCAGAAAATGAACTTTTATTTTTATGGAATCAAAGAGTTCCCACAGACGGCGCCAGCTGATGCGACCTGGATCGCACCAAGATGTTACCTTCCGTTGATCTGCTGATGGCGGCGATGGGTGGCTGAAATTGGATCTGGAGGCTGTCGCTCCTGAAGCATGTGAATCTCAATGGGTTTGAGGTTGTGGTTGCCGAGCTACCTGCAAGGAAGCCCCGGGGTGGTTGTACCACCGAGGACCCTCCGACGGTCAAGTTAGACTAGAGATTTGAGCAGAGTAACGGTTTAGTGGAGTAAAAATGGCTTACTTGGACCGTCTGAAGAAGGGGTTTATATAGCGGTGGCAGCAGGCAGGGCAGGTGCGAGAATCACGCCGGCCGTTACGCTCCTGACGTCATGCCCGCGTGATGAGTGGGATCTCCCATTAATGGCGAGACAGGCTCGTTAATGGGGGATCGTGATGGCGTGGAATATGGGATGTCGCCAGCGGATATCTCGCGTATGGTGAGATTCGCGGGATGGCGGTTGCGCCTGTGTGCGATGCCGTTGGTCGGTCGATGAGACTGAGGAAGATGACCTTGGCGAGAGAGCTCGCGGACGAGCGGGAGAGCCTAGGTATCTTGGTTCTGTGGTAGCTCGAAGACGAGCTGTTAAGCCGAGGAGACCAATTATGCAGGGGCTCGGAGGTGAGCCAGCGGTTGCTTGTAGCACGGGCACATGAGTGGTCTGGTCAGCCACTGTAGGTCCTTTCTTGTAAGCCCTGAGACACGTCATCTACCACGTGTCATTATCTGGGAGATCACTGATATCGAGCATCATCATTTCCCATACAAGATTGAAACAACTCTTCATGAACTATCTGACAAAGTTTCATAACCGGTTGTCAAAAGGGCATCAACCTTCTCTTAGTTAGTGGCAAATGCTTGATTGAGAAAACTTTTACCATAACGGGTCTGTCATAAACTTAAATAACCAAATTCTTCTGCGGGTTTTTCATAAACTCAAATGACCAGTTGGCATCCTCCAAATTCCTCTAGACTACAGAAAAAGTGTACACTACTACAAATAAGGGTTGCCCCTACGGATTTATCCGTAGGAGCAAACCACTGCCCCTACGGATATATCCGTAGGGATAAGAAAATACCCTGTAGGGACAAACGCCGTAGGTGCAAGTCGAAGCCTTGAACTTGCCCCTACGGACTAAAATTTGCCCCTACGGAGTTATGTGTAGGTCCAGTTTGCCCTACGGAATAGGCCGTAGGGGCAAAAAATTTATTTTATTTACGATTTTATAAAATAGATTAGGTGTACCTACGGATGAATCCGGAGGGCCAAGTAGTAGCCCCTATGGATAAGTGCATAGGTACATATCCGTAGGGGCAAAATATCAGGAATCCTGATATTTTGCCCCTACGGATAACTGTGTAGGGGCATTTGTTTGCCCCTACGGATATATCCGTAGGGGCAAGCTTAACCCCTGATACTGAGGTTATAGGGGCAAAATATCAGTTATCCTGATATTTTTCCCCTACGGATTAATCCGTAGGGGCAACGTTGGGCCCTACGGATTAATCCGTGGGTACATATTATCAATTTCTTTTTTAAAAAGGGCTGCCTATTTTTTTCTCGCCCTGTGCACAATAATATATACATCGATCAAATATAAAATTAATCATCACACAGAACATATATCGCAGTATTCATAATCACATCTCACGCATATAATATACAAAAGAAACCAAAAAGCAGAATATGATATAAATATAAACACGCAAACACCACCAATATCAATATCGTCCACAATGTAGTACAATATGTATCATATAAATAAATATATGTTTAAAATATAAGAATCAAAAAGCTATCCTAGCTCGGTCCAGCTCCACCTCTGATAAACACCAGAATCTGGCGCGCCTGCTCCTCGGTTAATAAATCATGCAATGCGGAGCGTGCGGGATGTGGAGCTGGCGATGTGGTCTGCGCAGCCGCCGTCGAGGTAGTGGCTTGCGGAGCCACGGCTGCGGGAGTCTGAGCGGACGGTGGAGCTATAGGAGCTGTCTGCGGAACCGCAGACGATGTAGTGGCTTGCGGAGCCGCAGCCGAAAGAGATGCATGTGGAGGCTCGGCCGATGTACCCTGTCGCGTCTGGATCTAACGTGTGTAATAAGCGAGTAAGAACTGTGTATTATTCGAATTCGTATCATTATCAAGTTATTTCGAAACCCCATTTGGATATCTAGTTTGGAAAACCGTAGTTTATTTTAATTAGATATGTATGTATGATTAATCAAAGCTAAGTCTAAAACCAAATAAGCTCAGGCTACGTACTAATATTGGATATGTTGATATCTATAATATGACATGATATTTTACTATTAAGTAGTATACATACCAGCATCTCCTTCAACTCCTGAACGGTGGCCTTCAAGCTCTCCAGTTCCTGCTGGATACGTCGCTCACTGGAGACGGAGGAAGTAACCGCCAGGGTGGAGTCCAACCTTATATGGGCCCTGCTAGGGCCCAATCCCCGGCCTCTCTCCCAACCTCCGTGGTGCCCTCCGTGTGCGGCGTCCAGGACTGGGGTCAGCAGCCTCGGATCGCTCTGTCCGGTAAAATCGATCCCCGATGCCTCGGCCTGCTCAACCACCCGCTCCTACACCCACATTAACCAGTAAAATGTAAGTATATCATTTAAATTTGAACCTTCCAAAACTAAAATTTCAAATAGGGGTTGAATAAATATTAACACTTACGCAATACTCCTGGGTAGCGACGTCGGGGTATCGAAGCTCGCCCGTGGCCGGATCTGTCGAGGTGCCGTGGACAGCAAGATATGCGGACAGCACGCTCGGTGTACCACCTTGCGTCAGGGTCTGAGCTGTCTGCAATATTAGAAAATAACTCTTAATATTAGATATATTAGAAAATAACTCTTAATATTGCATTATATCACAAAGGACGGTCTATTGTAATTTACCGATAACTCCATGGCTCGAGTAATATTCCTCGAGCCACCTGTATAAGTGGGGCGACCCCTCTTCGCCGACTTTCTATTCTCTATATTTTGAGCGGCCTATTTCTGCACAACACATTCACATTTAGTTTTCTAATTAAGGAACACAAAAAAATAAATTATATACTAAACAATGAATTACATTTAAAATACATACCTGTTTGCGTTGAGAGTCGAAATATTCGCACAATACAGGCCATGTCTCTACGTCGACTCTCGCAAAGGCCGGAGTAGATAGGAGGGCTGCTCTCTCTGCCTCGGGGGTCGCCATCCACAGGGAGTAGCAGTCGGCCTTCAGCTCATTCCTGTTGTATCAGACCTTGGTCTGCATGTTCTTCATTAGGCCATTGTACAGAGCATGAAGGTCGAGCACCCTCCCAGGGTGATCAGGGTCGGGTACAGGCTGAAAATCGTAATCCAACTGAAAATACAAAAAAAAAATTGTTATTAGATTGCAAGTGTTAATAATAAATATATTGGATAAATCAAATGAAAATATATATTAATATCCGAGCCTGATCAAAGAAGTGGGCGAATGAGCGCCGGTGCTGGTCGCCCCACTCAACGTGAAGTGAATAGTTCTTCACGAGCCGGCTCTCATCCTCCATATACCGGCCGAACCTCTCGGCATGAGGACCGGTATAGCGATAATCAAGGGTAAAAAAGAGGGGGAATGCTGCCTCCCCCTAGCTCTGTCAGGCCTCGGCCTATGAGACTGATTCGGGCCTCGAGTCCCCCTCCGGGGATGGGGAGGCCCTGCGTCTGCAAGAAATATCAAGACAATCAATATTAAGAAAAAGTTGTATTAAGAAATCAAGGTTAAACGAAAATTGAAGTGTGATATATACCTCCGGTGACTAAAGCACGAGCCTGGGCCCGGACAGCAGCACGAGCGGGACGATAGTTCCTCCGGTGAGGAACAGCCGGCGTCCTGGATGCGGACGTATCCCCTCCAACTAGAAAATAAACATTGACGCTAAATTTCCATGAAGTTCATATTTATTCTATAGAGGATATGTAAAATGAATAAATATTCTATATATATTCATACTAACCTACAGACGATGCGGAGGGTACGGAAGTGACAGGAGTGGCCCCTGCGTCAGATGTGGACGCACCATCTATAATTAGACAATTAAAAATAGATTATATAAGTAATTGCAAAAAGAATGTGTAGATCAATAATATAACATTCTAAATCAATATGCATGCACTATAGGATATATAAACATACCCGCAGGTGCGGTGGTGTCACCACCTACAGCATGACAATAATAAAAATTACTATCTAAGTAAGAGCAAAAGGAATGTGTGTATATTTATGATATAGCATTCTAAATCAATATACATGCACTATATGATATATAAACATACATGGAGGAACGGGAGTGCCCTCTGTCCTTGATGTGGACGCATCACCAACAACTAGACAATCAAACATTGACAATATAAGTAATTTTGACATAAACATGCATGAATATCTATAATATTACATTCAAAATAGATATGCGTGCAATATACCTGGAGGTGTGGCAAAATCCACACGGAAGGAGGCATCCGAAGGGGTCTCCGATCTGGGTGCAAGACCGGCCCTGTGAAGCTCCCTACGTAGCTCTCCGGGCGGCAGAACCGCTCTGCCTCTGCCGGTGCCGCGGCTGGAGCTCCTGCCGCCCCTCGCTGCTCCCGTCATCGTCATCAAATCTAGATAAACGGTTCGTGGATGCATTAGACAATCATTAAAAGTATTGACTATATATGTATAGATCGTAAAATGTGAAGTAATAATATAATATTACTGATAACCTTTTTCGTTTCGTGGGCGCAATATACATATCTACTTGGATTTCATTGTCGATGTCATTTCTAACCCACGTAACTTCATGATCGGCCGAAGACAACCCGTCCTTCAAAACAGACGGTCGGAGCACTCTAAGCTTTCTCTCTTCTTCATCCTCATCGCTGTCCTCGAATTCTGAGACATCGTAGACATCCCCGGGTTTCCAACGGCATACAACACTCCATCCCGGATGATTCAAACACTGTGAGTAGTATACTTGGAACGCTTGGTTTGGAAAGATAAACGGATCTTCTTGACCGTAAAATCGAAGTGTGTTCACACTGGTCAATCCATATTCATCTTTCCAAGTCCCAAGATTGCTTCTCCACTTAGCCGTATCGGTTCGCGTATCGTACCAAGTACACTGGAATATATAAAAGGGTTCTGATCGTCCGGGATAGTGGATGCCGAGTATACAATTTAAGTACCCATAATAAATCACACCGTCCAATCCTACCGTCGCAATCCCACTATTCTGAGTGGTTCTAGATGTTTCTATGTCCTTAACTTCGAATTTGTATCCAAGGACACTAAATCCTTTGTAATATGCAACCTCCATACTAGGAAATTGAGCTAAACATCTTGAATCACTCTCAAATGATGCAGACAAGTTCGGATCGTGGATCTAACAAAACAAATTTTACGACAAATACATAACGATGCAAGTTTAGATTAAAACTGATAGCAATAAAATGTTATTCGAATAACTTACATGATCTACGACCTAATCACAAAAATTATCCTGATGATATTTTTCCAATCGTTCTTCGTTCCAATCAGGATGCCCCTCACGTACCTCGTTAAAATGAATTCTGTTTTCGACAAATAATGTTGACATTAATATTATATCATTTCATAGACACACAAACACAAATATAACAATTAATCCAAAAAAACTTACTCTCTAATTTGTTCAAGACAAGCGCAATTAAGTAAGATAAACCGGTATATCTTGTTGATAAACATAGTGTCTACCTTCTTATAATCGGCTTTACCATATGGCCCGTCTTGAATTCTTCAAGGCCGGTTAAGTCTCGTCTCAATGTTCTCGTCCAGATAGCGGGAACAAAATGTGGTTGTTTCATCAAGAAGATAACCTTGCATGATAGAACCCTCTGGTCGATTTTTATTGCTTATATACTTTTTAAGAGTGTAGAGGTACCTAATGAAAATATGTTGAATAAATAAATACGGGCATACAGGACAACAATAATTTTAAAAATTGCGCGAAACGAAAAATTACACGTACCTCTCGACGGGATACATCCATAGATATTGTACCGGTCTGGCTAACTTAGCCTCAGTTGCAAGATGAACCGTCAAGTGTATCATGATATCGAAGAATGACGGTGGGAAAATACGCTCAAACTTGCAAACTATCAACGCAATAGAATTTTCTAGTTTATCCAGCGTCACAATCTCCAGTGTTTTAGCACACAACTCTCTGAAAAAACAACATAGGTCGTTGATTACTAGACCAACCGATTCGAGGAGAGAAGTCCTGAGGGCTAATGGAAAAAGGTGCTCCACGATAACATGGTGATCATGACTTTTCAGCCCATCGATCTTACCTTTCACAATTTTTATTTTCTTGCTGAATGATCCTGAGAAACCTGTGGGAACTTTCAAATCATGTAACACCTGCAGGAATCTTTTCTTCTTCGGTTGTGACATATGATAAGCGGCATTGGGAAGTACAAACTTGCCTGGTTTACCCGCTACCGGTCTAGGGTGCAATTCACTTCTTATTCCCCACTCCTGTAGATCCATCCGAGCATTCAGGTTGTCTTTCGATTTCCCGTCTTTACAAAGAAGCAAGTTGAGTATAAGCTCTGATACTCCCTTCTCTATATGCATGACGTCCAGACAATAACGCACTAAATTTGTTGACCAGTACGGAAGCTCGAAGAAAATGCTTAACTTGTTCCAAAATGGTGGTTTGACCTGTTTCGTCGGATCCACCCCGAAGGTCACATTATTGTAACCATCCCATTAAGCAGTCACGTTCTCTCCGGACAATGGGTATGGAGGTCCAAGAAGCTCCTGATGACCATCAAAGTGAACCGTGTCTAACCTATAGGGGTGGTCTGGAGGCAGGAAACGTCGATGGTCGCAATAACAAACTTTCCTGCTAAAATTCAAGAATTTCGATGTTGAGTGTTGATGGCAATGAGGACATACTTTGTGACCATGTACGGACCAACCTGATAGCATTCCATACGCAGGAAAGTCATTAATTGTCCACATTAAAACCGCACGCAGTATGAAGGTTGTATTTGTGTTTGCATCGTATGTCTCTACACCATCAATGAACAAAGATTTCAACTCCTCGATCAGAGGTCGGAGATAGACGTCGATATTGTTTCCCGGTGAGTTTGGTCCGTCGATAAGAAGAGGCATCATAAAGTATGATTGGTCCATAGCCAACCAAGGCGACAGATTATAAATTATCATTACAACGGGTCATGTGCTGTGACTTCCAACCATATAGTTGAATAGGCAGAAGCCATCACTAGCCAGTCCGAGCCGGACATTGCGAGGATCGCTACTGAATATTGCGTGCCTCCTATCGAAATTCTTTCATGCCGGTTAATCTCTTGGATGGCTCATTTTTCCATCTTCACTTGGAGGAGCACGGTGATACCAAATCATTGCCTCGGCTGTTTTCTTGCACCTGAATAGCCTCTGTAGCCTCTGTGTTATGGGAAAGTATCGTGCTATCTTGATAGGTATATCAGGCTTCTTATCAGAATCTTTCGGCTTATACCTGGCCTCTCCGCATGTTGGACACTCTTTCAAATCTGAATTCTCTTTCCGGTACAACACGCAATTTTTAGGACATTCTTGAATCTTCTCGCACTTTAGACCCAAATCAGACATCATCTTCTGGGCTCCGTACCAGCTGTCGGGCACGTTATTTTCCGGGGCATAGAATCTTTCAAGAACGAAAGAAGCATTGTGAATGACTAGTTGCTCCATCTATTTAGGCACTTAATCTGGAAAAGTTGGACAAACCATGAGAGAGTGGAATACTTCGCATTCTCATAAATTGGTTTTCTAGTATCATTCATGAAATTTTCATATTTATCCACATGCGGTCCTTGCCCGGAAGGAATGTCATCTTCGGTACGAATAGATTCACCTAGGGCAGCCTCTACCATATCCTCCATTTCTTCTGATGGAAATAAATTGCCGTCTTCTCCTTCTGCCGCATTACCGAATTCTCCTTCTTCTCCTGCCGCATTATCGTGTTCTCCTTCTTCTTCTGCCGCATTACTGTGTTCTTCTCCTTCCCCGTGATATTTCCAAGTTGTATAAAGTCTAGTAAACCCATATTTTACAATATGAAGCTCTACCAATTCTACCTTCTGCCAGTACTTATTGCCACATCTATCGCACGGGCAGAGAATCTTCTCTATTATGATCTTATTATGTGCGCGTGCAAATTCAATAAAAGCAGCAACTCCTGCGACAAACTTAGGTTGCATACGTTGTTGCCAATACACATACATCTAGTCCTTAACTCTGACGTACTCATGGGCCATGTTAGACTGTATAACATATAAATTGTAGGTTATGGTGACTATATTGAGAAATCTAAGAACGGGATAGTTACTAACAAAGGAGAAAATCCGTGTATATGCTTTGTGTGTGCGTTTGTCGTTGAAAAGAATAAATTATCGAACGTATGTTAACCGATAGACGGGGACTAAGCGACGCTTTTAGTTTCATATATGAGTATCGATGAGAATATGAAGGTTTCATATTATCATCGAGTATCATATATTTATTTTAACTTGAACATCTTGAATCACTCTCTAATGATGCGTTTGTTGTGTATTCTTGTTGTATGTGTAACATGATTTTAAACCATTGAGATCAAGATTGTTAGAACTGATCATCCACAAAGAGATTAAGGATTGACTTTTGACAGCCATATGAAGGAAAATTTTCTCCTACGGCAACCTAATAATATACCCATTATCCTCATATATACATATATGCAGACAGGCATGGATACATACATGCAAATATTTGAAAAATTAATATATCAACCAAAAACTATTATTGCAATGGCATTCATCTATAACAATCAACAATTAAAATTATAAATGTAGGATACTGATATCATAAAGCGTTATACGCAACATATGAATTCACATGACTGAAACATGCATCAAAAAAACATGTTCATCCAAAAGAAAGGCCACTGTCAACAAATATAGACAAATACGTCATAAAAACAGTAACTAACAAGTTGATTAGCATCTGAATCAAGAAAATGATAGGAAAAATAATTGACTATGATCTATAATGACAAGTCTATTACCACGACTCTCGACTAACAAAGGTGGCTTTTCGTCCTCGGTAGCTTGATAATTGGGATTTGATGGCGAATAAAAATATGCATATGCCGTTTGACCGGGAACTTCAATAGGAAACTCAATGAGGTCGGGTGTACTGAAGTACGCTTTGTATTTCGCTATATCAGGTGAAGAAGCCCAAGCCTTAGCCCCACCCCAACCGAACCCTAGCCCCAGCCCCAGCCCCAGCCCAGCCCTAACCCCAACCGAACCCAAGCCCCAGCCCCAGCCCAGCCCCAGCCCCAACCCCAACCCCAACCCCAACCGAACCCTAACCCTAACCCTAACCCTAACCTAAACCAAACCCGATGCCGATGCCTAACCCTCATCCCTACCCGAACCCTGAACCCTAGACCTAACATTGTCAAATTTATAAATAATTTGAGATTTAATTACTAACCGGGCGGTGGAGGAGACGACAGAAATCGGTGGTCGACGACGATCGGCGACGAGTCGCGGACGGTGGCGACGAGGAAGTCGATGAGGAAGTTTTGGGAACGACCGACGAAGGTGGCGACGAGGCGCGGAGGGCAGTGGCGACGAGGCGCGGGAACGGGCGATCGAGGCGCGGGAGAGTGAGAGAGAATTTTTGGGAACGATGAATGACTTTTCTGTGCTTTTTTTTATTAATAACCTATTTATATGCCCCTACGGACATAACCGTAGGTCCACCGTTTGCGGCTCCGTAGGACCAAACAACAAATTACTATTTAATATTTTTAAATTAAAACGTAAGACACCGTAGGGACAACGATAGGGACCAACGGATAAATCCGTAGGGGCAAGAAATAGTTGCCCCTACGGATTCCTGAGTCCGTAGGGACAACCCCATATTCTAGTAGTGGTAGAAGATGAAGAAAAAATTGAGCTTGAATCAAGCTCATAAAATCAAAATCAAGCTTCGCATTTGAGCAGATATCAGCTTGTGGAAGCCTGTCTATAAATCTAAGCTAGGTGCAATTGTAGCAACTTTCACTGAATTATTATAAACTTAAAAGGGTCTTTACTCCTTAGCCAGCTGCTCATGAGCAGGTTGCTCTAATTTCAACATTTAGCTAAAAATATAAAGAACCTAAGCAGCAGAGGTTTCTCTAAAAAAAATTTACAACTGTAGCAATCTTAAACTAAGAAGGCAAATAATTTATGAATGCTGATGGATAGATTGTTGGTCTATTAGGCTATTAGCTATTGATACCTGTTCTATATATGAGTACAATATAAATTTTAGGATGTGTTAGAAAAGGTTCCCTAGGTATCCTCAAGAATCCAAAAGAGTCTAATATGATACGGATCAAACACAAATCCTACGCGGATACATATGCTCGACACCGAATTGGTGCAACATAGCAAAGAACATGCAGAAGTGAAGATTAATCAAATTCTTAAGATACATAAGCAGAAAGCATAGTACCTTTTCGACTTATTTTAATGACTATTTAGTTAGATATACAGCAACTACAGTTGGTTCCTTTTTCCTCCAACTACTCGTCACTGATTGTTATCACTTTTTGATATTCACATTGTTTAGAAACCACTGAATCGTAACACGAAATGCACACTTCACTTCTGCAGCTTCTAGGAACTTTGTCGATATTTTGGAGAGGTTGGCCATGCCTTCACTTCTTCGACTCTTCCAAACAATTTGACTCAGTCCTGCCTTATTATATCCTTAACAAAAAAAATGTTTCTTTATTAATATACGAAAGGGCAATGGCACTGAGATCATTGGATTATAATCCTGATTGCAACACACTTAAAACTCGTTTGGATTCCCTTTCAATTGTAATTAGCTTTCAGAATTATTAATTGAAGTTAAATTGCCTATCTGTAGGCCATGGAACAAGTACAATCTAAGGACTAACAAACAAAAAATTGCAATGAATGGCTTTTTAGTCTAGGCCCTAAGTAATATAATTTCGAATTGCATTTCCTAAAGGCTTGGTGCACTTTCAGGTGAATAGGGATGGTAAGAACCCGGCTGTTGCTATCTCTGCATTCGGAAGTTCTAATACCGGTATGGTGGTAATTTCAAAGACGACGTTTGCTAGTGGTATTGACAAAGATGTGGTGGCCAAGTCATTTAAGACCGATGAGAGTACCATTGGAAAGATCGTTTCATCTGCCACAATGGGTTGAGTGTGTGTTTGTGTGCAGACGCTTGTGTGTTTAGATTTCTTGCTTTGTGGGAAGACTGAAATAAGCAAGAGGTCCTAATCTTTTTGTAATTTAAAAGTTTGTATATGAGATTGTAAAACCTATTTATACAGTCAAATAATGATAATATCTGCATTAAATTTCATCGCCCTGTCCTACTAAGCTATCACCCATTATGAACATTAGTAACTCTCGCACAAAATGGTGACTTTTGATAGCTGACCACTGCATGAAATAACCAGAGAATATGAATGTCATTATCTCCATGGTTACATGGGTCAATTTCTCGTGCACCGACATGTCCAATTTATGCCTGCACTGCAAATGTCTGGTACATGGGCACGCAAAGCAAATACAAGTGTCGGTGCTTCACTGGCTTGATGATCTTTGAGCAAATCGCTCCAATTAAGACATTTAGCTAAAACATTACGAACCTGCAGATTTATCAATATTTTGAGTATCATAAGCAGAATTAATGCCTTAGAGATCTATTTCCGTGACTTTTAGTTGGATGTAACTGTTAGCAACTGCAATTAGCTCCCTTTACTTCCAAGCACTCATCGCTGATTGCTATCCCTTTTTCAATATTTGTTTTGTTTAGAAGCCATGGAATTACGACACAAAATTTTAGGCTTCACTTCGGATGCAACTTCTCGGAACTGTGTCGATTCATCAGAGATTGACCGAGTCTTCACATCTTCGACCCTTCCACAATTTGACTCAGTCCTGACTTGCCTTATCCTTAACAATAAGAATCGTCAAGTTATTAATATACAAAGGCGGAACATCATTGGATTCTAATCCTGATTGCAACACACTAAACACTAAACTCGCTTGAATTCCTTGCCAATCATAATTAGTTTCAGGAACGATTAGTTTAAGAAATATTCGATTTGCCAATTTATAGACCATGGAACAAGTACAATTCAAGGACTACCAAACAATAGATTGCATTGTATGGCATATTAGTCTAGGTCCTGGTCGAAATGTGTCTTATGATGAAAGGAAAACAATTTCCCAGTGCTGCTAGTAGCTTTCATGTCATAATCAACCAACATAGAAAGACATGCAGATTAATGGCTACCCTTGACCTAATCAATACCGCAAGCCTATATAAACCAAGAAGCCTAGCCTTCAAAAAATCAAGTACCAATCCTCTAAATATATATATATATACATCCTTCTTTGAATTATGGCTCCAAATGCATGCCTAGTTCTCACTATAGTTCTTGCATCCCTACTCAAGGCCCATGCCAGTGACCCTAGCATCACTAAAGACTTCATAGTTCCAAATGGAATCACACCCGATGGCAACTTCTTCACCTTCAAGGGACTGAAACAGTCCCTTTGGGGCCCGCCGAAGGATGTTCCATTCAAGGTGACCAAAGCTAGTGAAATTGAATTCCCTGCACTTAACGGGCAAAGCGTATCTTACGCCGTGCTTCAATTTGCTGCCAATGGCATCAACGGACCCCACACCCACCCTCGCTCTGCTGAGCTCTTGCTTGTCACTCAGGGGTGGCTTGAGGTTGGTTTCATCGACACCAATAATAAGCTCTTCACTCAAGTGCTACACACAGGCGAAATGTTTGTGTTTCCTATGGGCCTGGTGCACATTCAGGTGAATAGGGATGCTAAGAATCCCGCTGTTGCCATCTCTGCATTCGGAAGTTCTAATGCCGGTACAGTGGTAATTTCTAAATCATTGTTTGCTAGTGGGATTGACAAGGATGTGTTGGCCAAGTCATTTAGGACTGATGAGGGTACTATTGGAAAGATTGTTTCATCTGCCACTATGGGTTGAGAGAGTGTGCGCGGAGTACATGTGTGCATTTACATTTCTTTCTACACATGAAGTCTAAAATAAGCAAGAGGGCCTAATCTCTCTGTAATTTAAAAGTTTGTATTTCAGATTGTAATCACATTTCTACAGTCAATATTATAAACAATATTTGCTTCAAGTTCAATCTTCTTGTCCTTTTAAGATATCACCCATCATGGGCATGGCCGCATGACTAAATCAAGTACTAACCCCTACTAATTAAGAAAAGGTGACTTTTAATATCCGGCAAATTCATGCAATAACCAGACATATGATATGAATGCTCTTATCTTTACACTTACATGGGCAATAACCAGACATATCCGACTAATTCATGCAATAACCAGATGGTGCCATCCCTTTTCGGAGAAATATTTGATGCTTCCTGTCTTTCAGAAAACCTTCGAACATTTATTGCCATCTTCGATGTATAATAATGGAACGGTTCTTGTTTGTGGCTTGAGGTCGGTTTCAGAAAACCTTCGAACGAAATATTTGATGCTTCCTGTCTTTCAGAAGGGTGGCTTGAGGTCGGTTTCGTCGATACCAGCAACAAGTTGTTCACTCAAGTTCTTCATGCTGGCGATTTGTTTGTGTTTCATCAATGACCACATGCATTTATTGTCCAACTATCACTTTTCATAAATTATGGTCAACAAACAATCCAAGATGCAAAGTCTATTGCTCAAAGTCTCATATAATTACCTGATCCCATACAAATCGTTTACATGTAAGCACTATTCAATATCCTGATGAGAAATCGATCACACCATAGCGTTTCTGTGGTCGAATCCATTTTGATTTTGATAAATTTATTGTCTTGAAAATCGATTGGTATCCCTTGAGTATGGTATAATTCGTGGCAATCAATTGACCACATGTATTTATTGTCCAACTATCACTTTTTTGTAAATTATGGTCAACAAACAATACAAGATGCAAGGTATATTGGTCAAAGTCTCATAATTACCTGATCCCATACAAATTGTTTACCTGTAAGTACTATTCAATATCCTAATGAAAAATCGATCACACCATATCATTTCTATAGTCGAATCCATTTTGACTTTGATAAATTTATTGTCTTGAAAATCGATTGGTATCCCTTGTTTAGCGGCGGACCGGTGCTTTCGCATGCAGTCGTCGCGCGGTTGTGTTTTAACAGAGCCGGTTTAAATGTGCTTGAGCCATTACCAAAGTAGAGAATAACTCTCTCTTATTTAACAATAATCCAAACAACTCAAGACCTTAGTCCTCATTAGTTTATTAAATGAATGTCATATGGAGTGAATATGATTAATTCAATACTCGAAAAAATACAGAACCACAAATAGTTCTCTTTACTCGGTATTGAACCAATCAACCCATATCCATGACATAATTAAAATGAAACTAAAGAAGGGAATAACGGAAAATGCAACATAATGCCAATCTTTAACGGCGTTAGCCGATAAAGTGGGGCTAGAAAAAATAAACAACCATTCTCTATAATATAGAGTAGGGTTTATATAAAGTACGTAGCCAATCTCTATAGAGTAGGTCTTTTAGTAAGATTGCATAGAACCGTATTTTTGTATGTTAAAAGATAGAAAATAAAAAAGATGGGTTGCATATTTCCAAAACGTGTAAAGTATATTTTTTACTAGTTTGCTTTGTTACTTACATCTTTGTAAGAATACCCCCGATTAAGAAAGGAAGTGTATAAAATATAAACGGAAAAGAGAGCGATGTTTTAAAGACTTCCATCGTTAACAAAGAAATATGTTCATCGATTTATAGCATTCCATTTGATCATACATAAGGCGTAAAACTACATAATTGTAAGAAGAACAAGAAAAGAAAAGGGTATAGGATTGTCGGGAATCATCCCGCCATCCTTACCCTTCTAAAAAAAGAAATCAAGACAAGAATAGAAATGAAACATTTCTCTTTCTTTCTTCAAAATAAGAATGAGTACAAGAGTAAGAATGAGAAGTGTGAAGTTTGTAGAAAGAATTGTGTTTAGAATATGTGAAAAATTATGACATCCACCCTCCTTTTATAGATTAAGAGGGTGGCACAATTATAAATAAAAGAAGAGAGAAAAGCCCTCTTTGAATTCAAAATAAATAACTATTCTCTACAAGACAATGGGAGAGGGTAATTTGTAAAATATTTTGTTACGTGACAAGTGTAGACTTGTCATGCTTAATATATATATATATATATATATATATATATATATATATATATATATATATATATATATATATATATATATATATATATATATATATATATAGTTTTCAAAGTGCCAAATCGGCCCCAAAGTGGGTCGGTGCACCCTAGCTGGCCCTAAAGGGGGGGCGGTCTAGACCAAGCCGTCCCCTAGGAGGCCGGTTATAAACCAAGACAGCCCTTAGGGGGCCTTTTGTTGGGTTACGATAGCACCCTGGCCATCTACCGTGGCCGATGTGGAACAAAAATGACGTTTAAAATCTTGGCGCAAACGAACCCGTCTAGAATAGAACTATAAACTTACACTAGCAAACTACAATGAGTTAAATTATAAGGTTAGAAATGGTTATACCGAATGAACTGTGTCCTTCAGTCTTCAACCATCTTTCCTAGCTTATTGAGGCGTCCTCGACTAAATTTGGACGTCGTTCTTCCTCCGTCGAAGATGATCCATCCGAGAGATGTAGCTCATGGCTCTAGCTCCACACCAAAGATCAAGTGAAGTAACTAGAGACTCTAGGTTGCTAATCTATAGTGCCTAGGATGTAGTGAAGTGTTCAAAATGTTTATCTATCTCACCTCATCTCTTGATTCTCAACTCATGAGATTGTAAAGAGGAGGTTGAAGACGAAGATGGACGGACACAAGAAACTCAAGAGGAAAGTGTAGCATGATGGTGAGAATGACAATGCTATCTCAAAAATGAACCATGCAACAATTTTCATCAAGTGTGAAAATAACATGAAGCCATGTTTTATAAACCCCATTTTTCTAATTTTAAAATGCAACCATATTTGAATAGTGAGCACAAATGAATTAACAATTCATTTGTCAACACTATTCAAGCATGGTCTCACCATACTCTCTTCTTTCCTTTTCCATCTCATTTACCATTTACAATAAATGGTTAAATCTAAAATGAAGTGTCCACCTTCTAGAATGTTATCTGTATAAATACGGATTACACTATACTGTATATACATACCTGTATTCGTACCGAAATACGAATACCCGAAGAGATAGAATAACACAAAGAACATAATACTAGAATATACATATCGAAATACATATACGTAAATTATTAAATCAATACCTGATTTAATAATCCGGCTCAAACCCGAGCCGGCTAGTATTATCAACCGTCCGATCGAAAGTCCGGATACATGGTACAATCAATCGATCGGAACGCTGCACGTATCCAATACGGCTACTACATCATTTCACCAGAACCAGGGAAATCCTCTGTGTGGGACTCTAAAGACTCGTCAATACGCTGGCAGTGGGTTTAACCACAAGCACGTCAAGGGCACTAGCTGTACGTAACGGCTATCCAGGTATTGAGCAAAAGAAAGACCGACGAGCAAACTCATCCGAACCCCTGCTGAGCCTGTCCGTGACAATCTCCGTACAGTCCGGTCTATTCGTTTAAGAGTATCACATATCGAGTTTAGGGGGTGGATAAAGTCAGACCTCTAATAACACGATATTTCGTGTCGGTATAAAACCCATCACCCACTGAGAAACTACTGATCCAAATCAGTAATTCTTGTCTATCTTGGCCATGAATTTCTGGTGATGGTCACCCGTGCACCGTGCGACATCAACCCCCAATACCGGGAGAGACGAATCCCCGATGATCCGCTCACTGCCTCCATGTGGCTCGGGATTGTACCCAACTAAAACCTGTTTGCACGACTCTTTTGAGCCGTGATAGGGTAGTAATCAAAGCACAGTGCGAACTCACATGAGACAAATGAAGATCTCAGGTCGACAGATTAACCTGTACTCATATCACCTGGGAACTTCTATCTCACAATAGGTATAATACCAACTAGCATGTTCCCGGCGAGTCCGTCAAGTGTACTCATAACCCAATGAGCACCTGCATAGTATCTTAGGTGGCTGATTGACACTAATGGCTTGTGAGACCGGCCACCGCGTCGAGGTCTCGAAAAGTATACACTAGTTTACTCCGGAGTATCGATGCCTAGTCTCGACACTCTCTCGACTAGGGACATTTAAGGATGTGTTTATAGACCACTCGGCTCCCACATATATGATCGCCATCATAATTCTGGTAGTCAAGTAAGAATCCTATGGGCTCTATGAACATGTAATAGTGATCTGTAATACCATATAATGTATGTACATGATGATAAAGACAAACCAGATAACACACTATCATTTTGAGTAAGGTTGTTCTACCCGTATAGGCCATCCCTCAATCATCACAATCGCGTGTCAGTGATTGCAATAATTGACTTGAGGGCACTATAGCTAACAATCTCCCACTTGCACTTAAGGCTAATTATTGCGGTGTCTCATACTCACAGGCCATGTGATACCGAACATCCAACATCTCTACTAATAAGACTCGCAAAGCCCGTCTACAAAACTATTGTGTTTGAAAAATAGCCTCAGTTAGTGAATCCACTCCAATGTTTCTATCTTTATCTCTCTATATCTCAACTTCGCGGAGAAATACTATCTCCCGAAATGAGCGATATATGTCTCAGAATTTGTCTGGATATCTGATGGGACCCAGTTCACAAATGAACTCCAAATTCTACAAACTTCTTAGACCGTATTATCCACTGAATTTAATCAATATCCTGTGACATGCCTTCCTCGGTATCCGCTTGGACCACCTGTCCAACATAATGCACCTTAAAAGAGGGAAAACTATAACTCTGACACCACTCTGTCATCCAGGTCACCTTGGAAGCCTGAAATGATAACCGCCTCCTGAAGAAGGCTGCCGTTACCATATACCAAGAACATCTACTTATGTTCATAACTACTTCCCACCATTTCTCCAGGATTGGATTAATATATACTTATTGCAGCCAGTGAAAAATCAATATCTGGTGTGGTACTTAACATCTCATGATTGACTCAATTGCCTAAGCAAGAGATATGTCAATCATGCAAATCCTTCTCATCATCAGTCTAGAAGACATCTCTTTAGAGAGGGTGACTCCATCACCTACGGGTACACCACCACGCCAGGAGTCGTCCATTCTAAAACACTTTAGAATAGTGTCAAGTACCCAAATTGGGACACTTCCTAAATCTAGATCTAAAACCATAGATCTAATGACCAGAAACCCTGATATTTTATCCAGATCCTATGTGGAGAAATACCTTATGACAACCACAGTATAACCGATCGTAGTATAGGAAGATCACTTCCTATCAAGAGCATGTCATCCAAATATCAGGACATCACTCCCTACTACCTTCTTACCAGGTCCTTCTGTTGTTCTGATGAAGTCAAACTCTATGACTGTCACATCAAAACTAGACGATCTATCTCCGTTATACATGCTTTATTCTATAAATATGTAACGTTTTGAAAATCGTTTCAGTGAAATTTCGAAAAATCGGTAAAATAAAGGGGTTTTCAGTAAAATGTCAAAATGCAAATATCTTATTATAAAAATTAAATATACATATTCTAGTTATGTAATTGCTAGTATTTGATGTTTATTGAGCCACTGGTGAAATTTCAAATTTTCTGAAAAAGAATTATTTTATTATTATTTTAAGCCGTCACTAATACATTTAATTAGGCAAAATTACAAATTGGAATAAGTTGAAACAAATTTTGTGCATCATAAAACATTAAACAAAATTTTATCATGTGGTTTTTGAAACGACATCGTTTGCCAAAACGGTTTAGAAATTATTGAAGAAAAAAGGCTTTTTTTAGTGTAAATGGATGTTTGGGGTGTTATATTTATCATTTTTCATCACCCCACACCCATACCCACACTCACACACTCCCATTTACTTCTCTCCTTGGCTGAATTCAGCAGCCCCCACCCTTTTCCCCACTTGAATTTGAAGAGAAAAGTAAAAGAAAAGAAAAGAAAAGGAGAGTGAATAATGTAAGATGTATGGAGGTAAATAATTGAGGTGGACTTTTGTTGACTTGAACCCACTCACAACCACTCTCTCTCCCCTTCCCAACATAGGCCGAGCCCCCATTTCCTGCTGCAAACAGCAGCCCTTCCAAATTCCTCCCCTCATTCTCTTCTAAAATCCATCAAAAATTGCCTCAAAAATCCATCAAAACTCCCACAACTCCAAAATCTAATCTCTACCCATTTTTCCTTGGACATTCAAGCATGGATTTTGGAGCTTGGAAGCAAGTTTTGAAGGCTAGATTTCAAGTTTGATCAATGGGTTGTGTGGTATAAAAATCTTGACTTTTTCCTAAATTGTTTGCTATTACTTTAATTTGACTAAATAAGATGTTAATTATGGTTCCAATTTCAAGTCTAGAAATTCAAGAGAAGGATTTGGATCATGTTAGGGTTGTGATAATTTGATGATGTTGTGATATGTATTTTAGCATCTTATGATATTCAAATCTAGTCAAGTAGTTGATTTTTATATTGTCACTTAAAATTGTTAAAATTAGAGTTTTAACAAACTAGGTTTTGGTAATTAATTGAAAATTTAGAATTTAAAATATAGTAAGGGTTTCATCATATCATTAATATTATATTGAGTGGTTTAATACTTTTAGTTCATGAAAATCCAAGCTAGATTTTAGTTTGCGCATTTTTGCTATAAAATTATTAAAATTGAGGTATTTTGTAAACTAGAATTTTATGGTTTTTGGAATTTAATGAGATTAAATTATGGGAATTGTTTTTATGACTTATTTAAGATATTTAGTGAATATTGTGGCCGCTAGATTCGTTTATACATCGAGTTTTGTACTAAAAACGGTGATTTGTGCTTGCTAGATTTTCGGAAAAATGACTTTTTAAGTGAAATTGGGGTTTTTTGTGAATTTTAAGCTATTTTATATTATAATTAGTGCTTGTAATTGTACAAATGAGTGTGTTGGGAGCTTTCTCGATGGGTTAGCGTTTGTACGCCGACGTCGAGGGTTTTGGGTCGATTTGTGAAAGCAACCATAGGTTTTGACCTATGTGGGATTGGTGTGTCGTTTTGGTCATGAGTCGGATTTTAATGCGATACGATGCGTTGTGATATGTAGGTACCCCCATGTGGACTTCGAGACGACAAGCAAGCGCGTGGCGACGTCGGCACCGACGAGTGAAGACCAGGTGAGTAGATTTATATCTACGGGGAGAAGTCGGGTGGATGGCGTATAGCACCCCCGCAGTTCGTGGTGATGTATACGAATGCGTATACACATAGATATTGATTATTTATGGTTTGAGATTATTGATGATAGAGATGGATATTTGGTATATTGGATTGGTTTAGTGTTGCGAAACCCTAGAGTAGTGGTTGCATCACACATACACACACCTATACTTGCATATATTCTTCTTTCATATGTGCGTATATGGGATTATATATTTATGTGTTCACATGGGTATGGGACTATGTGTTCATACACTGGAATTGAGAATAGTATTTGGGATTTGAGATGAGTCGATGAGATTGGGCTTGAGGCCAGAAGATCGGTGATGTGATTTGGTTCGTATTGAGATACGACATGATGTTTTAGCGGGTCTTTTGACGCAGTGATTCTTACACCTGCATGCATACATAGATGGTATCAATATTGTACTAGACGTAGGACATTATTCCGGATCATGATATTTGATAAAGAAGATACCAGATGAATAGTGTGATTGATGTGACTTTGACCCGTACCCAGATTTGGGGATGCCGTACGACGGATTTACGTACGAGCTATATCTTGATGATTGATCCGCACTCTTGATTTGGGATGTCTGATTGTAGATATAGTATCGGATATGATATTATTGAGGCGGGATCACCGACTAATATACATACAGGTATGTATATGGATCGACTCAGATGCTAGGCGGTTTCCGTACCTGTAGTCCAGCTTGTTAGCTTAGCCCTTTAGTTTAGTTTAGTTGTTAGATTAGATTCGATTCTTACCTATTTCAAAAACTAACGAATCGTGGGTATTTTAAAAGACAGCCCAAGGGATCCTACGGATATTTCAAAAGACGTATCTTTTCATAAAAACACCGTAGCCCCTATTTTCAAAACTCCATGATTCGTGTTATTTCAAAAGGCACCATTTGTAGAACTTATATTAGATTAATGCAGATAAGTTATAGTTGCGTCTAGTATTCAGCTTCCGCTCATTATTGTGGTTCGCTTCACATCGCATGCTTATATTATGTTTCGTACTACATTATTGATATCATGCTGTTAGGACACCAGCACCATTACCGATGATGCGTATATACCACGTACACTTACTTGCCGGCTCACACACATCTTCATCGGTAATTGCCATGCCACGTACACTTTAGAAATACTATTGCATTGACATAGGTTGTTAGCTAATAATTTAGACATGATATTAGTGTACTCGCCTTATATGCTAGATTAGACATTGTAGATATTACTTGTTACTTCATGCATGTTAATATTCATTGTTATGCCGCATTCATGGATTTTTATGCTGATATGCACTGTTTACATGCTATTGAGGATTGGATTCGGATTTCCATGAGATTTTCTGGATTTGGGGGAAAATCGCAAAAACTTATATAAACTTCTTTCTCTCTTTAAAATAAAAAGTGCGGTTTTCCCATGATGTATGAGTCGTCCACCATGAGTTTGCTGATGGATTTTGAGACCCGATTCGAGGAGGAGGATGAACCGTTTCGGGTACATGGTGGACCCGGTAAGGTACCCCAGGGCAAGAAGCGCGTGATGATGACGATGTGAGCCTGGCAGGGGAGCACTACCTACCGGTGATTTTACCCGACGCGTTGGATATCCGGAGGATACCGTCGTGGTTTTGAGATGGATGGTAGGGGCCGGTCTGGACTGACGACGCCCTAGATATTGTGATTGAGACATTGAGATTTCGAGATATTGAGGTACAGAGACCGTGATACAGAGATATCGAGATATTGGGATTTCGTTTTGTGCCGATGCTAGGCACTGTTTTATGCTGATTTCATTATGATACCTCATTTTAAAAATACAAAGGAAATCTCACTAAATTATGAAAACAGTTCTTCATTTACATGTATTCTGTTTTCTTGCATTCATACCTCATTCATATGATATATTGCTAGCTGAGGCACTGACATAGGCACATGAGATTACACTCGGGTTAGATATTTACCCTAGTCATTGTTATTGACTGCTGGTTTTATTTGAAGATTATATATATATTGATCGTATGACCTAGGATTGCATCATACATGCGATTTCTTTTCGTAGATGTTTTTCTATTCACGAGTTGGCAACTCACCCCCGTTGTGCCCCAGTTTCTTGCAGGTTTCGCCGTACAGGTTTCTTTACGGCTTTGCGGGTACAGTTTCGTTCGGGTGACTTGCTAGTAGGTGGGTTTATTTGTATCGTACCCATTATTATACATTGTATATTATTATTCAGTTGTATCTAGAAGTTCCATCAACCAAACATGTAATTATTTCAGAGATAGAGACCAGTGTCGTTTATTCTATCGACCTTAGAGTCGCGCGTTGTATTTATACGGATTTCATGCTGTTTTGAGTTTCCTTTTCTGTTGTGATCCTCGCCTTTCGGCGTTGTATATTATATTGTTTGTGTGGTTGTGGCCGTCGTTTGACGAAGAGCTAGCTCCCGCTTGGGGATGCCTTTATTTGATTTCGTATACTATTCATGCTGTAACACCCGAGCCCAATAATACTATTTCTATTACTAGTTGAGTGTTATATATTGCTCATTCCAATTATCCTGATTGTTTGGTGTTTATTGCTAAATTTTAACCGGTTAAGTCATTTTGGCACAAAACAAATTTTAACACCTAAAATGAAATTAAAAATATCCATGTTGGCCTACTCGTCGCCACTAGTCGCGTGGTAGCGTCCGCGTGTCGAGATTTCATCCCGTTCGGTTAAACGGGCAAGTTTGGACGCCTACGCACGCGTACAAGTGTCCGACTTGGGGGCATGCATTTTAATCATTAAACACCCCTTTTGAAAATTTGGAACCCGCTTAAAATCCTATAATTTGAATTTGGAACATTTGGGCGCTAACCGGGCGCGATTTGGAAATGTTTCATTTTAGCGCCGAAAAGCCCATTTAATTAAATAATCTAAACTATCTAATATATATATATTCTGTTCATATACTAAAGTTTCAAATCTTTTTAAATCTTTTTATACCTTTCCTGCCTCGCCTCAGCCAATCGCGAGCCTCTCCGTGGGCCCCCGTTTTCCCCTCTCTCTCTCCATCTCTCTCTATCTCTCTCTATTCTCTTTCTCTCTCTCTCTCTAAAATCTCTCACCCTCTCTCTCTCCAATCTCTCTCTCTCTCTTTCTTTATATATTACGCAGCCGCCCCTCTTCTCCTTCACCACGAG
Organism: Agapanthus africanus; assembly: GCA_030015575.1. Classification (NCBI taxonomy): domain Eukaryota; kingdom Viridiplantae; phylum Streptophyta; class Magnoliopsida; order Asparagales; family Amaryllidaceae; genus Agapanthus; species Agapanthus africanus. The sequence continues at coordinate 138,748,450 of CM057341.1, forward strand.
AAAACTCCCGCAGCGAAACCTCCGAACCCTAACCCTAGCCCCTCGTGCCTCGCCGTCGACCTCCCCGCGATCTCGCCGTCGCGTCCTCGCCTCCACAACCTCACCGTGCTCCTACCTCCTTCCTCCGTTCTCATTCCGTGCCTGCACCTAACCCCCGACGCCACCACCAGCCGCAGACCTCGCCGTCGCCACCGCCTCCCGTCACCAACGACGCCTGCGACTCCCTCTCTTCCTCCTCGTCCCGACCTCGTCGTCGCCTTCCTCCTCCCCTCGCCGGACAACCAGAACCCGAGCCCGACCCTAGCACCAACCCCCGGGTCGCCGGAAAATGTGCCGTCGACCCTCGTCGATGTCACCCGCTCCACCTCCGACCACCCCCTCTTCCCTGCAACCAGAACCCGGCCCTTACCTCCCCTCATCGCACAGCACCACCCTCTTTCCAGTGAACAAGAAAACTTCAGCCCTCGCCGCATCTCCTGTTCGCCGCCGGCGCGCCCATCGCCGTCGGGCCCGTCGTAGTTGCCCCTGTTTCTTCCCTGTAAGCATCCCTTTAGCTTTCCATTCATGTTTAATCCCTCGCTGGTCCTTGTTGCGATTATCGTGTTTGCTAACTTCGTTGCTTTGACTTTTGCCGGATTCCGACCGTGCCGTCGTTTGGACCCGACGCTCCAGCGAAGTGCCCTGGTCCGTGTGGTCCCGCTGTTCGCTGTTGGGACTCGATCCGTGGCCCGTGCACCCGTCTCGTGTTTTCTGCCGACATTGCATCCGTGCGTTCCGGTTTGCGAAACCGTCGAGGCAAGATTTCTTGCTACATTCTACGTTAAACTAATTAAATGTTTGACTCACAAACTTGCTATATTAACTAAGTATTGCTACTTGTCTCATTGGACGAAATATGATGTACATTATAATACTGCCACCTAAATCGTATTTTGCCACCGTAACCTTAATAACAACTACCTGCTAATCATTTTACTATTTAGAGGATAATAGTCGCACACTTATATCTTTATTGCCTGCTGTTAGTAATATTGCGCTACACTGTGATTATTGCACCCCAAGGGTGCTTGAACCTGTTAATAAGAGAATACAAAGCATCACTGTGTTTACATGGAATAATATTGTTATTTGCTGTTCCTGCTGTTGTTCCTTATTCGTTACTATACCTGTTATCAGCATACATTGATTGCATTACATATTGACCGATCTTGATACACCTGACACATGTACTGATACACCGGACATGACACCCTATACATACTGACTCAACCTATTGGACTATAACCTGGCTTGGGGTCCTCATGGACCATTCCTGCTGTCTATCCAGACATACCTGTTTTTACCTGATTCTGTGTTGGCATTAATTCTGGACTACTGAATACCTGACCTGACATACATAACTTGGGGGTATGGGGAAATCAAAGGTGAAACCGACTTGTAACTCAACAGTTCGATACCTGTTCTGATCAGTCTTACGGGCTTGGCCAGTCCAGGAGTGATGATGCTGACATCACTCGTCCATCCTACTACCTATTTTTACTGCCTAGCGGCACGTCTCGGATTCAGCCTCGAGAACTTTGACCGTGGTCCCGGGCACGCACGGGATACTATTGAGTTACATCGACGAGTCATCAATTGATTTCAAGGACTATAGAGTAGAACCTGATAGGACAGTTTAGTCACCACTGCACATTACCCTGCTCTGTTATTTCTTAGTACGGCTTTATTCATGTTCATACCTGCATTGCTTATTACCATGTTTATATTATATTATTTGGTTGACATGACGCGCTGACATCTGGGTTTTGCATGGCCCAGATTCCTTACCACTATCGACGACCGAGCAGGAGTACTTCAGCCAGCAGGCTGAACTGTGAGTTCCTTAGGGTTTAGTTTATTTATTTCATTTCATTTCCAGATGTGAGCCCGCATTATGGGACGTATTGTTTATTTATTGTATTGGATCATTTGCTTCCGCACTTATTGTTTGTTGATTCTTGTCATTATGGATTTGGACATGTGTTAGATTAGTTCATTATCTTGTTCTTGATATCCTTACAACCGCAATGTGACTGTGGATGGATACTTCCTACCCATAGGTAGCATGGTTGGCTATGTTACGTGCCCAATCTTGCGTACTCTGGGAAGCGGGGCGTGACATGGTTCTTTTGGTATCAGAGCCATAGGTTAGTTGGGTTGATTCTTTTTGTAGTTGGGTATGGTACCCGATACACAAATCAGAATACCCGTGATTAGGAAACATGTCCTGCCACCTTGACCGTTTTACCATCCTTGAATCATTCTTCCGGATCATGTCGACATGCAAACTTACTTTGCATTGTCAACTCGAAAACCTAATTTCTTGTTATCTCTAGGACTTATGCGACTTGGGTGGAGTTAAGTAATTGGGGCTATGATACCGCGGCATAGCTACAATGCAGTACTCTATTTAAGTATCTTGGAGTTCTAGCCTTGATCTATACCCAGAATCTATCATCATGCTAATGTTGGGTACTTTGATTTCCAGGAATATGGCCGGTACGAATTTGAAGATGGACCAAAGAAGTGCGGTCATAGCCGCCAGGCGTAGAGTGATAAGGGGATTGCTGGAGAATCTAAAGGAACAGACTGAGCTGGAACCAGCATCTGCACTGAAACAAACGTCTGTACGTAGAAGTATTTCGGTGAACAGGCGCAGCGTAGCACCAATGAAGAAAACAATTGTGGGCGATCGGAAAGGGAGCGTGATTTGTGACTACTGCCATGTACCCGGACATGTGCGAAAGGAGTGTCGTAAGAGGCTGGGACTCTGTTTTAGATGTGGAGCGGCAGATCACGCCGTTAGTGCTTGTCCGTCGAAGCTTCGTACAAGGGATGATATTCAGAAGCATCCGCAGAGACCGTTCCAAGGGCAGAGACAGTTGACTCAAGGATCTAATCAGGCTCGAGCTTTCACGTTGACAGTTGAAGAAGCTAAGGCATCAGGAGAAGGGGTTTCAGGTAATTTACTCGTTCATGATTCTCCCGCATTGGCATTATTTAATTTCGGAGCATCCCACTGTTTTATGTCATCCAAATTTATAACTATACACTCGATTACCTGCACGACCCTGTCTAGTTTTGGGACATACACGCTGGGAATGGGACAATCATAGCTAGTAAGGAGTGTAGAGTTTGTACAGTTGTTGTTTGCGGACGAGAGCTCTTTGCAGATTTCTTGGTGATAGATACGGGCAGTTATGAAGTAGTCTTGGGAATGGATTTTCTTGGCACTTTCCACGCACACATTGATCGTAGGGCAAGGAAAGTAATTTTCCAGATTCCCGGACACCCTGAGTTTACTTTCACTGGAGGAAGCAGCTCTGTCGGGCCAGTCAAGTTTAGGGCTAGGCCGACAAACAGTGTTCTTGCGACAATGGAAGCGGATAGTAATGAAGAGCCGTCAGTTGTTCGCGACTTTATGGATGTATTCGCAGATATTTCGGGCTTACCGCCGAAGCGAGATGTGGAGTTCGCGATTGACCTTATTCCTGGTGCTGCGCCAGTATCAAAATCTTATTATCCGATGGCACCAGTGGAATTGGAAGAAGTTAAGAAACAAGTTGGTGAATTACTCGAGAAGGGTTGGATTCGAAGCAGCAACTCGCCTTGGGGAGCTCCAGTTCTTTTAGTAAAGAAGAAGGATGGCACGAGAAGGATGTGCATTGATTATCGAGAATTGAACCGGGTGACTATTAAGAACAAGTACCCGATCCCTCGCATTGGAGAACTTTTTGAGCAGCTTAGTGGCGCGAGGGTATTTTCGAAACTGGACTTGCGATCAGGATATCATCAGGTCCGAGTGAAAGCAGAAGACATTTGCAAGACGGCGTTTCGAACTCGATATGGACATTTCGAGTATTTGGTGATGCCCTTCGGAGTGACTAATGCGCCGGCAATATTCATGAATTTGATGAACATGATCTTTTCACCATTCTTGGACCAGTTTATTGTGGTATTCATTGACGATATTCTGGTGTACTCGAAGAGTCCGGAGGAGCATGCAGAGCATTTAAAGATTGCCCTGCAGACGCTGAGACAGGAGAAATTATTCGCGAAAATGAGTAAGTGCGAATTTTGGCTGGAAGAAGTGAAGTTTCTGGGGCATGTTGTGTCGGGCGATGGAATCGCCGTTGATCCCGAGAAGATTGCAGCAGTTCGAGATTGGCCTATTCCAAGAAATGTGGCTGAGATAAGAAGTTTCCTTGGTTTGGCCGGATACTACAGGAGATTTGTGGAGAACTTCGCACGTTTGGCAGAGCCGTTAACCAAGCTCACGCGCAAGGAAGTACCTTTTGTTTGGACGGATGGTTGTGCATTGGCCCTTCGAGACGTTGAAGCAGAAGTTGATAACCGTCCCGATCCTGACCGTACCAGATAATTCGGGAGGACTGGTGATTCATAGCGACGCATTCGGAAAGGGATTGGGATGTGTTTTGATGCAGAATGGGAAAGTCGTCGCTTACGCATCGAGACAACTGAAGACTCATGAGAAGAATTATCCGACTCATGACTTAGAGCTTGCAGCCGTGATCTTCGCCCTGAAGATTTGGAGACACTACCTTTTGGGCGAGAGAGTCGAAGTCTTTACGGATCATAAGAGTTTGAAGTATGTATTCACTCAGAAGGAGTTGAACATGAGGCAACGCAGATGGTTAGAACTGATGGCCGACTATGACCTTGACCTTAAGTACCATCCGGGAAAAGTTAACGTCGTGCCAGATGCGCTAAGTCGGTTACTAGCAATTCAGGTATTGACCGCACAAAGGGAGATCATTGCGGATTTTCAGAGATTTGACTTGGAGGTTGTGCTACCACACGCTATGGGACAGTTGATGCAGTTGCAAGTACAGTCGTCCTTAGTTGAGAAGATTAAAACAGTACAATCGCAGGATCCTAGACTACAAAAGTTTCGAGAGCAGGTTGAGGCCGGACTACGAACCGATTTACTGATCCACGAAGATGGTTCGTTGAGATATGGTAGCCGTGTATGTGTGCCAAAAGGGGATGTGCGTGAAGAGCTTATGAAGGAGGCACACAGTTCAGCTTACTCTGTACATCCAGGAGGGACAAAGATGTACTGAGATATTCGACAGCACTTCTGGTGGGAAGGTATGAAACGAGAGACTGCTCGCTTCGTGGCTAAGTGCTTGGTGTGTCAGCAAGTCAAGGCTGAGCACCAAAGGGTTGCTGGTTTGTTGCAACCACTTCCGATCCCTCAGTAGAAGTGGGAACATATAACCATGGATTTCGTGACGGCTTTACCGTGGAGTCCAAAAGGCAACAATGTAGTATGGGTGATTGTCGATCGGTTGACCAAGGCAGCCCACTTTATTCCTTTTCGGGTTGGTCAATCGACGGAGACTTTGACAGAGCGGTACATGCAGGAGATTGTCAGGTTGCATGGAGTGCCGGTAAGCATCGTGTCCGATCGGGACACTCGGTTCTTGTCGCACTTCTGGAAGAGTTTAAAAGAAAGTTTGGGGACTCGATTGAAGTTTAGCACAGCTTATCATCCTCAGACTGATGGGCAGTCGGAGAGAACGATCCAGACCCTTGAAGATATGTTGAGAACATTCATGTTGGACTTCAAAGGTTCTTGGGAAGATCATCTACACCTGGTGGAGTTTTCATACAATAACAGCTTCCAAGCGACTATTCAGATGGCTCCGTTTGAAGCATTGTATGGTCGTAAGTGCCGTTCACCTATTTGTTGGGATGACGTTGGTGAACGAAGGTTACTAGGACCAGATTTGGTGATACAGACAGTCGAGAAAGTGAATACAATCAGGAAGCATATGAAGGCAGCTCAAGACAGGCAGAAAAGTTGGGCTGACACGTCAAGAAGACCTCTTGAGTTCGCCGTGGGTGATTGGGTATTCCTGAAGATATCACCGACTAGAGGGGTGATTCGCTTTGGGAGTCGGGGAAAGCTTAGCCCTCGATTCGTTGGACCCTTCGAGATATTGGAGCGTGTTGGAGAGGTAGCGTACCGGTTGGCGTTACCACAGTCATTAGCAGGAGTGCACGATGTGTTCCATGTGTCTCAACTACGGAGGTATGTTCGCGATGAGACTCATGTCTTGGATCATTCGGAGTTGACTGTACGGGAGGACCTAACTTTTGAGGAGCGACCAGTTGAAATCAAGGATCGAAGAGAAAAGGTTCTTAAGAACAAGGTTATCCCTCTTGTGCTAGTTTCTTGGGGTAATCGATCGCATGGAGAATCCACTTGGGAGCGAGAAGACGAGATCCGGCAGAAATTCCCTCACCTTTTCCAGTAGTTAGCTATCTTGTATTCTTGGAATTTCGAGGACGAAATTCTTTTGTAGTTGGGTATGATGTAACACCCGAGCCCAATAATACTATTTCTATTACTAGTTGAGTGTTATATATTTCTCATTCCAATTATCCAGATTGTTTGGTGTTTATTGCTAAATTTTAACCGGTTAAGTCATTTTGGCACAAAACAAATTTTAACACCTAAAATGAAATTAAAAATATCCATGTTGGCCTACTCGTCGCCACTAGTCGCGTGGTAGCGTCCGCGTGTCGAGATTTCTTCCCGTTCGGTTAAACGGGCAAGTTTGGACGCCTACGCACGCGTACAAGTGTCCGACTTGGGGGCATGCATTTTAATCATTAAACACCCCTTTTCAAAATTTGGAACCCGCTTAAAATCCTATAATTTGAATTTGGAACATTTGGGAGCAACCCGGGCGATTTGGAAATGTTTCATTTTAGCGCCGAAAAGCCCATTTAATTAAATAATCTAAATTATCTAATATATATATATATTCTGTTCATATACTAAAGTTTCAAATCTTTTTAAATCTTTTTATACATTTCCTGCCTCGCCTCAGCCAATCGCGAGCCTCTCTCGTGGGCCCCCGTTTTCCCCTCTCTCTCCATCTCTCTCTATTCTCTTTCTCTCTCTCTCTCTAAAATCTCTCACCCTCTCTCTCTCCAATCTCTCTCTCTCTCTTCCTTTATATATTACGCAGCCGCCCCTCTTCTCCTTCACCACGAGAAAACTCCCGCAGCGAAACCTCCGAACCCTAACCCTAGCCCCTCGTGCCTCGCCGTCGACCTCCCCGCGATCTCGCCGTCGCGTCCTCGCCTCCACAACCTCACCGCGCTCCTACCTCCTTCCTCCGTTCTCGTTCCGCGCCTGCACCCAACCCCCGACGCCACCACCAGCCGCAGACCTCGCCGTTGCCACCGCCTCCCGTCACCAACGACGCCTGGGACTCCCTCTCTTCCTCCTCGTCCTGACCTCGTCGTCGCCTTCCTCCTCCCCTCGCCGGACCACCAGAACCCGAGCCCGACCCTAGCACCAACCCCCGGGTCGCCGGAAAACGTGCCGTCGACCCTCGTCGACGTCACCCGCGCCACCTCCGATCACCCCCTCTTCCCTGCGACCAGAACCTGGCCCTTACCTCCCCTCATCGCACAGCACCACCCTCTTTCCAGCGAACAAGAAAACTTCAGCCCTCGCCGCATCTCCTGTTCGCCGCCGGCGCGCCCATCGCCGTCGGGCCCGTCGTAGTTGCCCATGTTTCTTCCCTGTAAGCATCCCTTTAGCTTTCCATTCATGTTTAATCCCTCGCTGGTCCTTGTTGCGATTATCGTGTTTGCTAACTTCGTTGCTTTGACTTTTTCCGGATTCCGACCGTGCCGTCGTTTGGACCCGACGCTCCAGCGAAGTGCCCTGGTCCGTGTGGTCCCGCTGTTCGCTGTTGGGACTCGATCCGTGGCCCGTGCACCTGTCTCGTGTTTTCTGCCGACATTGCATCCGTGCGTTCCGGTTTGCGAAACCGTCGAGGCAAGATTTCTTGCTACATGCTACGTTAAACTAATTAAACGTTTGACTCACAAACTTGCTATATTAACTAAGTATTGCTACTTGTCTCATTGGACGAAATATGATGTACATTATAATACTGCCACCTAAGTCGTATTTTGCCACCGTAACCTTAATAACAACTACCTGCTAATCATTTTACTATTTAGAGGATAATAGTCGCACACTTATATCTTTATTGCCTGCTGTTAGTAATATTGCGCTACACTGTGATTATTGCACCCCAAGGGTGCTTGAACCTGTTAATAAGAGAATACAAAGCATCACTGTGTTTACATGGAATAATATTGTTATTTGCTGTTCCTGCTGTTGTTCCTTATTCGTTACTATACCTGTTATCAGCATACATTGATTGCATTACATATTGACCGATCTTGATACACCTGACACATGTACTGATACACCGGACATGACACCCTATACATACTGACTCAACCTATTGGACTACAACCTGACTTGGGGTCCTCATGGACCATTCCTGCTGTCTATCCAGACATACCTGTTTTTACCTGATTCTGTGTTGGCATTAATCCTGGACTACTGAATACCTGACCTGACATACATAACTTGGGGGTATGGGGAAATCAAAGGTGAAACCGACTTGTAACTCAACAGTTCGATACCTGTTCTGATCAGTCTTACGGGCTTGGCCAGTCCGGGAGTGATGATGCTGACATCACTCGTCCATCCTACTACCTATTTTTACTGCCTAGCGGCACGTCTCGGATTCAGCCTCGAGAACCTTGACCGTGGTCCCGGGCACGCACGGGATACTATTGAGTTACATCGACGAGTCATCAATTGATTTCAAGGACTATAGAGTAGAACCTGATAGGACAGTTTAGTCACCACTGCACATTACCCTGCTCTGTTATTTCTTAGTACGGCTTTATTCATGTTCATACCTGCATTGCTTATTACCATGTTTATATTATATTATTTGGTTGACATGACGCGCTGACGTCTGGGTTTTGCATGGCCCAGATTCCTTACCACTATCGACAACCGAGCAGGAGTACTTCAGCCAGCAGGCTGAACTGTGAGTTCCTTAGGGTTTAGTTTATTTATTTCATTTCATTTCCAGATGTGAGCCCGCATTATGGGACGTACTGTTTATTTATTGTATTGGATCATTTGCTTCCGCACTTATTGTTTGTTGATTCTTGTCATTATGGATTTGGACATGTGTTAGATTAGTTCATTATCTTGTTCTTGATATCCTTACAACCGCAATGTGACTGTGGATGGATACTTCCTACCCACAGGTAGCATGGTTGGCTATGTTACGTGCCCAATCTTGCGTACTCTGGGAAGCGGGGCGTGACACATGCTATATCCCGTTTGGGGGCCTGTATTTACAAAGGAGACTCTGCCGAAATTTTCAGGAAATATTTGATGTTTTTATAAAACGCATAATTCGGCTTATGCTATTAAAACTTCTTGATTTAAATTAGTTTTCCTACACTCTACTACTTTTCTTGGTTTGGATTTCTGGGTTTTTGGCTTACTTAGAATACGTACGCCTTGAGACGTTCGTAGTTTAAGCGCCGGTCATATTCCGTACTTTCGGGACGTGACAAAGTTGGCATCAGAGCGTTAGGTTTTACCTTCGGAGCGTAGGATGGCCCTTGGTTGATGGAATAGGTGACTAAAGTAGAGTGACGTACCGTGGGTATATTCCGCGGCATATTTACGACACGCCACTCCACTTAAGAAGCCTTAGGATGTACATTTCTTGTTCAGCATCATATTCATTCCTGATCTAGCCTCATCGGTACCAGTTTTGGTTTTGCTGCCACGATTACGGGCAGGGAGAGATACGGCTAGAGTTGCGGTCTGCACGAGCTCGTCACGAACGAGGACTGACCAGGGCGTGATCCCGGCGACAGACGATTGTAGAGATGTGTCTTTTGATTGTATTTTGCGCCACGAGCGTTGGATGGATCGCTGTATGAGATTACTCGGAAGTGCGGATTAGCACCAGAGGTTGGAGCCACTAAAGGAGGCTAGCCAGATTTCGATGATCGTCGATGTATTGCTCATTCATGATGATTGGGGCACAGTTCAGCGTGCGGACGAGTGAGCCGGTTTTTGCTGCAAACGACAGGATATCGCCCAGATGTTGGAGCTATTGCAGTACGAGATTGTACTAAGATATTATAGGAGGTCGCTAGTCACCAAGGATAAAATACTAGGATATATGGATCGTTCGCTACCCCGATGCGAGGTCATCAGATAGATTGATTCCAGCTAGAGACGACTTCACGCCGAGACGATCGAATGTCAGGAACCTATTATTCCAAGTTTAAAGTACTCGGGAAGACATACAGGCAATTCTATGGTCCCTCTAGAAGAATGAAACCCTAACTCGACTTAATGACCGTGTGAAAGCCTTTGAACCTTAGGGTTCACGGCAGTTCCTCGGCGCCATTAGTGAGGCTTGGGTTTGCCCTTCTACGGCTGGACCACCGATACTGTGGTATGTACTCGATACTATTATGCTGTACCCAAGATGTTGAGCTCTTGGAGGATTATGAGGTTTTGACGAATCGATCGGATGGCTCGACTTAATTCGGATGCTAGGTGGTGAGATGCATTTCTTGGGAGATTCCAGATACGAGGATAGCCGTTGGAGCTCAGTCCATGCAGCCACGACGGGACGAGTCCGAAGAAGTCGACATTAGAGAAAAAGTGGAGTAAGAGATTCATACATACCTGGATATGATGACGTTCCCTTCCGCCTACATCAGAGATGCGATGCGCATGCCGAAGCATAGTACTGGATATACCTGCTAGAAGAAGTCGCGATGAGTATGCAGCCGTTCCGGAACAAGAAGCAGATATAGTAATGGACGATGACTTCCGGACAGTTGGCAGAGACGAGACATGGAAGAGACCGTGAGCAGGATTCCTTCCAGGACACTGCTGCAATGATACTTGTACCCAGGATCAGATGTGTCACGTACATTTAGAGAGCCAGAGGCCGACGCCAGTGATATGCTGTCTTACGAGTGGTCACGATGATTGACCGGGAGATGACAAGAGACGTGCCAGAACGGGACCATCCCCGTTAGCACACCTGACAGGGCCGATGAGCCGATGGACCGAGAGATTGGTAATTCACAGTGAATACCTTGACCCAAGAGTAGTCATTGTTACGCACACCAGCAGGCCAGAGTTCATGATCATCGATGAGACGTCCCACTAGGGACCGCGACAATTGGCCGAGATTCTTGGAGGATGCGCTTGAGCGGTACTATTCCGCCGGTATAGATTTCAATGTTTTGGGTGATTTATTCGCATGATTTGATTTTGATGATTGAGGATTTACGATCTTTGTACAGTGTTGCACTTGATATCGTTTTCATGCTTTGGTTTCACATGCTTGTGATTTTACGGTTTTAGACATTTGAGTTGATTTTGTGCGTATGCACGCACACGATTTGGTTCCTGCACTCTGTATAGTTTATATATGCTTGCAGTGCAGTGATACGCCTTTTATGCAATTAGATGCACTGGACTTCGATTTCGATTGTGATACTCGATATTTGTTTTGTGCACCTTGTGCACCTGATTGGATTTCATGATTTCATGCATGATGGATGCACCGGGTTTGGATTTTTAGCGCATGTTGGACGCATGTTATGAGATGCGATTTGGTGCACACCAGATGCACTAAATCGGAATTTTCATGCATGTCAAATGCACCTGATTTTTCGGTCAGGCACACACGATGCCTATGACCAAAGTTGTGTGCACAACCGTTGCACCTTGATGTTGTTTTTGTGCACATTCATGGATTTTGATCTTCGTGCGCACCGGACGCACAGGGTTTTCATATGCACTTTTTGGGACCGATTTCTTATGAAGCAGTACATTTTAATGATATTGCGATTGGTTTTCGTACTGAGCAGGACTGATCGGATGACAGTGCCTGGATATATTTTGCATGCATTGATAGATTTCAAAGGGATTTCCAAAAGCGAGCTATAGTCTCATTATTTACATACGTGTCTGATATGCCACGAAAACGTTTAAAACAGGGAACCCTTCTAAATTGTTTTCAAAACGGCGGAACGTGCATATTAAACAAAAGGTATATACGTATACGGTTATTTTCTTATAAGAGACGTCCGCCACTGTGCAGTGTTATGCGCATTGCACAACGACTTTAAAAGATTGGCATGCATTTCCTTTAGAAACTTACATGTATAGGTTTGATATCTACATGTATAGTTCTGATTTATATCATATTGGTTTTGCTTTGGATTTGGCATTCGTGTCTTTACCATGACTCCGATGATAGCGGGATACTTGATGGAGTTTCGATTTTCAGTTATCTACTCATTTCTCATGCGCATGCATTGCGCTATGATGCGTTTTGTGTATTGATGATTTCGGAGCCCCGACGACTTGGAATTTCATTTGAAATGTTTTAGAAATTGGGGGAGTTTGAATTTAAATTCGGGGACCGAATTTCTTTAAGGGGGGAAGATTGTAACGTTTTGAAAATCGTTTCGGTGAAATTTCGAAAAATCGGTAAAATAAGGGGGTTTTGTGTAAAAAGTCAAAATGCAAATATCTTATTATAAAAATTAAATATACATATTCTAGCTATGTAATTGCTAGTATTTGGTGTTTATTGAGCCACTGGTGAAATTTCAAATTTTCTGAAAAAAAATTATTTTATTATTATTTTAAGCCGTCACTAATACATTTAATTAGGGAAAATTACAAATTGGAATGAGTTGAAACAAATTTTGTGCATCATAAAACATTAAACAAAATTTTATCATGTGGTTTTTGAAACGAAATCGTTTGCCAAAACGGTTTAGAAATTATTGAAGAAAAAGGCTTTTTTTTAGTGTAAATGGATGTTTGGGGTGTTATATTTATCATTTTTCATCACCCCACACCCATACCCACACTCACACACCCCCATTTACTTCTCCCCTTGGCTGAATTCTGCAGTCCCCACCCTTTTCCCCACTTGAATTTGAAGAGAAAAGTAAAAGAAAAGAAAAGAAAAGGAGAGTGAATAATGTAAGATGTATGGAGGTAAATAATTGAGGTGGACTTTTGTTGACTTGAACCCACTCACAACCACTCTCTCTCCCCTTCCCAACATAGGCCGAGCCCCCATTTCCCGCTGCAAACAGCAGCCCTTCCAAATTCCTCCCCTCATTCTCTTCTAAAATCCATCAAAAATTGCCTCAAAAATCCATCAAAACTCCCACAACTCCAAAATCTAATCCCTAGAAATTTTTCCTTGGACATTCAAGCATGGATTTTGGAGCTTGGAAGCAAGTTTTGAAGGCTAGATTTCAAGTTTGATCAATGGGTTGCGTGGTATAAAAATCTTGACTTTTTCCTAAATTGTTTGCTATTACTTTAATTTGACTAAATTAGATGTTAATTATGGTTCCAATTTCAAGTCTAGAAATTCAAGAGAAAGATTTGGATCATGTTAGGGTTGTGATAATTTGATGATGTTGTGATATGTATTTTAGCATCTTATGATATGCAAATCTAGTCTAGTAGTTGATTTGTATATTGTCACTTAAAATTGTTAAAATTAGAGTTTTAACAAACTAGGTTTTGGTAATTAATTGAAAATTTAGAATTTAAAATATAGTAAGGGTTTCATCATATCATTAATATTATATTGAGTGGTTTAATACTTTTAGTTCATGAAAATCCAAGCTAGATTTTAGTTTGCGCATTTTTGCTATAAAATTGTTAAAATTGAGGTATTTTGTAAACTAGAATTTTAGGGTTTTTGGAATTTAATGAGATTAAATTATGGGAATTGTTTTTATGACTTATTTAAGATATTTAGTGAATATTGTGGCCGCTAGATTCGTTTATACATCGAGTTTTGTACTGAAAACGGTGATTTGTGCTTGCTAGATTTTCAGAAAAATAACTTTTTAAGTGAAATTGGGGTTTTTGTGAATTTTAAGCTATTTTATATTATAATTAGTGCTTGTAATTGTACAAATGAGTGTGTTGGGAGCTTTTTCGATGGGTTGACATTTGTACGCCGACGTCGAGGGTTTTGAGTCGATTTGTGAAAGCAACCATAGGTTTTGACCTATGTGGGATTGGTGTGTCGTTTTGGTCATGAGTCGGATTTTAATGCGATACGATGCGTTGTGATATGTAGGTACCCCCATGTGGACTTCGAGACGACAAGCAAGCGCGTGGCGATGTCAGCACCGGCGAGCGAGGACCGGGTGAGTAGATTTATATCTACGGGGAGAAGTCGGGTAGATGGCGTATAGCACCCCCGCAGTTCATGGTGATGTATACGAATGCGTATACACACAGATATTGATTATTTATGATTTGAGATTATTGATGATAGAGATGGATATTTGGTATATTGGATTGGTTTAGTGTTGCGAAACCCTAGAGTAGTGGTTGCATCATACATACACATACACCCATACTTGCATACATTCTTCTTTCATATGTGCGTATATGGGATTATATATTTATGTGTTCACATGGGTATGGGACTATGTGTTCATACACTGGAATTGAGGATAGTATTTGGGATTTGAGATGAGTCGATGAGATTGGGCTTGAGGCCAGAAGATCGGTGATGTGATTTGGTTCGTATTGAGATACGACATGATGTTTTAGCGGGTCTTTTGACGCAGTGATTCTTACACCTGCATGCATACATAGATGGTATCAATATTGTACTAGACGTAGGACGTTATTCCGGATCATGATATTTGATAAAGAAGATACCAGATGAATAGTGTGATTGATGTGACTTTGACCCGTACCCAGATTTGGGGATGCCGTACGACGGATTTACGTACGAGCTATATCTTGATGATTGATACGCACTCTTGATTTGGGATGTCTGATTGTAGATATGGTATCGGATATGATATTATTGAGTCGGGATCACCGACTAATATACATACAGGTATGTATATGGATCGACTCAGATGCTAGGCGGTTTCCGTACCTGTAGTCCAGCTTGTTAGCTTAGCCCTTTAGTTTAGTTTAGTTGTTAGATTAGATTCGATTCTTACCTATTTCAAAAACTAACGAATCGTGGGTATTTTAAAGGACAGCCCAAGAGATCCTACGGATATTTCAAAAGACGTATCTTTTCATAAAAACACCGTAGCCCCTATTTTCAAAACCCCATGATTCGTGTTATTTCAAAAGGCACCATTTGTAGAACTTATATTAGATTAATGCAGATTAGTTATAGTTGCGTCTAGTATTCAGCTTCCGCTCATTATTGTGGTTCGCTTCGCATCGCATGCTTATATTATGTTTCGTACTACATTATTAATATCATGCTGTTAGGACACCAGCACCATTACCGATGATGCGTATGTACCACGTACACTTACTTGCCGGCTCACACACATCTTCATCGGTAATTGCCATACCACGTACACTTTAGAAATATTATTGCATTGACATAGGTTGTTAGCTAATAATTTAGACATGATATTAGTGTACTCGCCTTATATGCTAGATTAGACATTGTAGATATTACTTGTTACTTCATGCATGTTAATATTCATTGTTATGCCGCATTCATGGATTTTTATGCTGATATGCACTGTTTACACGCTATTGGGGATTGGATTCGGATTTCCATGAGATTTTCTGGATTTGGGGGAATATCGCAAAAACTTATATAAACTTCTTTCTCTCTTTAAAATAAAAAGTGCGGTTTTCCCATGATGTATGAGTCGTCCACCATGAGTTTGCTGATGGATTTCGAGACCCGATTCGAGGAGGAGGATGAACCGTTTCGGGTGCATAGTGGACCCGGTAAGGTACCCCGGGGCAAGAAGCGCGTGATGATGACGATGTGAGCCTGGCAGGGGAGCACTACCTACCGGTGATTTTACCCGACGTGTCGGATATCCGGAGGATACCGTCGTGGTCTTGAGATGGATGGTAGGGGCCGGTCTGGACTGACGGCGCCCTAGATATTGTGATTGAGACATTGAGATTTCTAGATATTGAGGTACAGAGACCGTGATACAGAGATATCGAGATATTGGGATTTCGTTTTGTGCCGATGCTAGGCACTGTTTTATGCTGATTTCATTATGATACCTCATTTTAAAAATACAAAGGAAATCTCACTAAATTATGAAAACAGTTCTTCATTTACATGTATTCTGTTTTCATGCATTCATACCTCATTCATATGATATATTGCTACCTGAGGCACTGACACGGGCACAAGAGATTACACTCGGGTTAGATATTTACCCTAGTCATTGTTATTGACTGCTGGTTTTATTTGAAGATTATATATATATTGATCGTATGACCTAGGATTGCGTCATACATGCGATTTCTTTTCGTAGATGTTTTTCTATTCACGAGTTGGCAACTCACCCTCGTTGTGCCCCAGTTTCTTGCAGGTTTCGCCGTACAGGTTTCTTTACGGCTTTGCGGGTACAGTTTCGTTCGGGTGACTTGCTAGTAGGTGGGTTTATTCGTATCGTACCCATCATTATACATTGTATATTATTATTCAGTTGTATCTAGAAGTTCCATCAACCAAACATGTAATTATTTCAGAGATAGAGACCAGTGTCGTTTATTCTATCGACCTTAGAGTCGCGCGTTGTATTTATACGGATTTCATGCTGTTTTGAGTTTCCTTTTCTGTTGCGATCCTCGCCTTTCGGCGTTGTATATTATATTGTTTGTGTGGTTGTGGCCGTCGTTTGACGAAGAGCTAGCTCCCGTTTGGGGATGCCTTTATTTGATTTCGTATACTATTCATGCTGTATCCCGTTTGGGGCCCTGTATTTACAAAGGAGACTCTGCCGAAATTTTCAGGAAATATTTGATGTTTTTATAAAACGCATAATTCGGCTTATGCTATTAAAACTTCTTGATTTAAATTGGTTTTCCTACACTCTACTACTTTTCTTGGTTTGGATTTCTGGGTTTTCGGCTTAGTTAGAATACGTACGCCTTGAGACGTTCGTAGTTTAAGTGCCGGTCATATTCCGTACTTTCGGGTCGTGGTACCTAGCTGGAATGTCAGGTCACGTCGTCGGTATCGTCGGATTCCGGCGAGATGCAAAACAGCGACGTCAAGAATTTCAATCAAGAAAAAAAAAGAAACAAAGAAGGAGAGAAGGCTTACCAAGGTTCTGCTCCTGCGGTTTATTTAGAGGGGAGACGTGAGGGTGACGGCGAGGTCGACGGAGCTCCGGCGGTGGCCAACGACGGCAGCGACGAGATCTGCAGTTCAAGAAAATTTTCTACAGAGAAGGGAAAGAAGGAGGAAAGGAAAGAGGAGGGAAAGTTATCTCACCGAGGAGTGTTTGCGTGGCCGGGGCTATGGAGTCGAGGCCGTCGGCGGCGACGAATCCGGCGGTGTGTGCAGGGGTGCGCAGGGTTGCAGGTCGGAGATGCACAGGGAGAAGAGAAAAAGGAGGTTGTGGATGGGACGAGGCTGAGGAGGTGAAGGTGGTAGCGACGGTGGTGCCGGCGTTGGGGTACGGCGGCAAGGAGGGAGGCGCGGTCGCTAGGGCACGGCGATGGTTTCTGTGTTCTGTGGTTTTGAAAA
The DNA here is from genome assembly GCA_030015575.1 of Agapanthus africanus. Taxonomy (NCBI): domain Eukaryota; kingdom Viridiplantae; phylum Streptophyta; class Magnoliopsida; order Asparagales; family Amaryllidaceae; genus Agapanthus; species Agapanthus africanus. The sequence continues at coordinate 138,765,933 of CM057341.1, forward strand.
AGAATGAAGAAGGGAAATTATTTAAAGTAGAAGGAAGAGAGAGAGAGAGTGGAGAGAGAAAGATAGAGAGAGATGAGAGAGAGATGAGAGAGAGAGACGGGGCCCACGGAAACGGAGCTCGCCGATTCGCTGAGGAAAACGTTAGTTAGGGAAAAAAATATTAATTAAAGATTCAGAAGTTTTTTAAAGAGCAGTAGGATTTATAAGGTTAAATAATAATATACGTTGGTTTATAAAATATTGGAATTTTTGGGATTTTGGCGCAAAATAAAACATTTTCAAATCGCGTCCCGGTCGGGTCCAAAAATTTGAAATTGAAATAATAGGATTTTAAGCGGGATCCAAATTTTAAAATGAAGTGTTTTATGATTAGAAAGCATACCCCCAAAACGGACACACGTACGCGCGCGTAGCCGTCCAAACTCGCCCGTTTCATTGAACGGGACGAGAACACGGTGCACGGACGCTACAACGGGACTAGGGGTGTCAAGTAGGCAAAGATGGATATTTTTAATTTTATTTTAGATGCCAAAATTTGTTATATGCAGAAATGAATTTGCCGGGTAAAATTTTACAGTAAGTAACAATCAAGCAGGTTAAACGAAATGAGTACCACACTACGCTCAAACAGTAACTAAAATTAGTAGCATTGGGCTCGGATGTTACAAAATATATCATTCATTTGAAAATCACAAACAGTTCTATGTCTTTAATTACTATAGATATAACATAATAAGAACTTATCCACTCATTTAACATGTTTTATTAGTATAAGGTTGGACCTAGCGTGCCTTGAACCGAGACCTACTTGTCGCAATTCGCAGCCCTGGTACTCTCCAACCTCTTGAGAGTTATTTAACATGTATTGGACTTGGATAACAACACAATTTTGTTAATTCACGATTTTGACTTTGAACTAATTAAGACAAATAAATTCCAATTCAAAAACATCCAACAAAAAAGCACAGTAGGCCTTCTTGGTGAATAGTGGGTCACAATTCAAGGCATGCAACCAACACATTTGTAATTCTAAACATGCATGAAAGGCATTGAATAGAACATGTAATCCAAGGTGAAAAAAACAAAGTCTAAGATGGCTATTTGTATGCCATAAAACAAGTACAATCTCATAACTACCATACAAAAGATTGCATTGCATTCCACAGGCTTGCCAATTGGTAATAATCCAACAAAAAGAAGACGGTCGTAATTTAGAGTAAAATAATAGCTTAGGATGACCATTTCATCTGCGATTTTCTTCTAGGATACAAAGGAAATGACATACCGAGGCAAATCCTTCTCCAACTTCCTTGACTAAGCCATTCATGAAAGCCTATAAATACCCGAATAGCCTACCCACTGAAACCAAGCGTCTATCGTCTAATTAATCTCTTCTAAAGAAATGGTTCTAAAGGCATGCCTAGTTCTCACTACAGTTATTGCATCCCTTCTCATTGCCAATGCTGCAGACCCTGACATCACTGCAGACTTCATAGTTCCGAATGGAATCACACCCGATGCAAGCTTCTTCACCTTCAGGGGGCTGAAGCAGTCCCTTTGGGGTGCACCCAAAGATGTTCCATTCAAGGTGACCAAAGCTAGCAAGGTTGAGTTCCCGGCACTTGATGGACAAAGTGTATCCTACGCTGAGCTTCAATTTGCTCCCAACGGCATCAACACGCCCCATATCCATCCACGCTCTTCTGAGCTCTTGCTTGTTATCCAAGGATGGCTTGAAGTTGGTTTCGTTGATACAAACAATAAGCTTTTTACCCAGGTGCTTCATGCCGGAGACATGTTTGTGTTTCCTAAGGGTTTGGTACACTTCCAAGTGAACAGGGACTCTAGGTACCCGGCTGTTGCTCTCTCTGCATTTGGCAGTGCATATGCTGGCTTAATATCTCTCCCTAAGACATTGTTTGGCAGTGGAATCAACAAAGAGGTGATGGCAAAATCATTCAAGACTGACACCCAGACCATTGACAAGCTTGTTTGGGCCGCTACCTCAAATTGATTTGAAAATATATTCATTTGTCTATTTATGTTTATGTGTTACGTATTGCATCTGATTTGTTATTTTGTTAATGAAGTTGTGATTTATTCAAAGCAAAGTTCAATCCAATGCAACCTTCAATTCTAGTGGATATTTCTTTTTTCAATGTAATTATAAACAATGAAGGGGTTACTTCAATCATGTCAGTTTTATATTGTTTTACTGCTAGAGAATCTGACAATGGGAGCTTTGAGGGGGAAGCGCCACCGATAATGTCTTTATTTTTTCTTTTTGGGTTGGAAATCAACCCCCTTCAAGGATCGAACTTGCTACTCTTACATTGGAGAGGAAATTAGTACCAATTGAGCTAATCCCAGTTGGTCACCACCTAGAATGTCATTTCCATACAAAATGGGATAGGCTATGAGGCAAATCATCACAAAATATTTGCAAGTCATGAAACCGGTTCTCAACCTAACTTTAACCCTCTCTTAATTAGTACTAAACCCGTGATTACGAAAACATTTAGAAAGGGGTTTGCTATAATCTTAAATGGCCAGTTGACATCGTCCAAATTCTTCTAGACTATCACTACTACAAATAAGGGTTGCCCCTACGGATTTATCGGTAGGGGCAACCCACTGCCCCTACGGATATATACGTAGGGGCGAAAAAAGACCCCGTAGGTGCAAAGGCCGCAGGTGCAAGTTGAGGCCCTGAACGTGCCCCTACGGACAAATTTAAGCCCCTACGGATATATCAGTAGGTGTTATAGCCCCTACGGAGTACCCCGTAGGGGTAATAAAATCATATATGTAATTTTTTTTTTGAATATATTGTATATACCTACGGATATACCCGTAGGTCCCTTTTATATCCCTACGGCTAGATCCGTAGGGGATATAAAGTAGCTCCTACGGTGAAGTCCGTAGGGGCTACTCCCAACACCCTAGACTGATATCAGGTGGGAAAATATCAGGAAACCTGATATTTTGCCCCTACGGATAAATTCGTAGGGGATAAACAGTGGCCCCTACGGACATATCCGTAGGGACAATCCCAACACCCTGCACTGATATCAGGTGGGAAAATATCAGGTTTCCTGATAGTTTGTCCCTACGGATAACTCCGTAGGGGCAACGTATGTACCTGCGGCTTAAGCCGTAGGTGCATATTGTCTGTATTTTTTTTAAAAAAATGGGCTGCTAGATTTTTTCCCGTCCTGTGCACAATACTATATACATCAATCAAATCATATATTGCAGTATTCATAATCACATCTCACGCATATATATAATATGCAAAAGAAACCCAAAAACTGAATATGATATAAATACAAACCAATATCAATATCGTTTCAAAATGTAGTACAATGTGATATAAATAAATACATGTTTCAAAAAATAAGAACCAAAAAGCTACCCTAGTTCGGTCCAGCTCCACCTCCGAATAACGTTAAAATAACGCGCGCCTGCTCCTCGGTAAATACACTCTCCAATGCTACAAATAAGGGAGTCTGAGCGGCATGTGGAGCTGGCGTTGTGGTCTGCGCAGCCGCCGTCGAGGTAGTCGCTTGCGGAGCCGCAGCTGCGGGAGTCTGAGTGGGCGGTGGAGCTACAGGAGCTGTCTGCGGAACCGCAGCCGATGTAGTGGCTTGCGGAGCCGCAGCCGAAGGAGATGCATGTGGAGGCTCGGCCGATCTACCCTGTCGCGTCTGGACATAACGTGTGTAAGAAGCGTGTAAGAACTGTGTATTATTCAAATTCGTTTCATTATTAAGTTATTTCGAAACCCTGTTTGGATATCTAGTTTGGAAAAGCGTTGTTTATTTTAATTACATATGTATGTATGATTAATCAAACTTAATTCTAAAACCAAATAAGCTCAAGCTACGTACTAATTATGGATATGTTGATATGTATATAATATGAAATGATATTTTACTATAAAGTAGTATACATACCAGCATCTCCTGAACGGTGGCCCTCAAGCTATCCAGTTCCTGATGGACATGCCGGCCACTGGAGACGGAGGAAGTAACCGCCGGGGTGGAGTCCAACCTCATATGGGCCCTGCCAGGGCCCAATCCCCGGCCTCTCTCCCAACCTCCGTGGTGCCCTCCGTGTGCGGCGTCCAGAACTGGGGTCAGCAGCCTCGGATCGTTCTGTCCGGTAAAATCGATCCCCGAGGCCTGGGCCTGCTCAACCACCCGCTCCTACACCCACATTAAGCAGTAAAGTATAAGTATAAAATTTAAACTTGAACCTTCCAAAACTAAAATTTCAAATTTGGGTAGAAAAAATATTAACACTTACGCAGTACTCCTGGGTAGCGACGTCGGGACATCGAAGCTCGTCCGTGGCGGGATCTGTCGAGGTGCCGTGGACGGCAAGATATGCGGACAGCACGCTCGGTCTACCACCTGACGCCACGGTCCGAGATGTCTGCAATATTAGAAAGTAACTCTTAATATTAGAAATATTAGAGAATAACTCTTAATATTGCAGAATATTAGAGAATAACTCTTAATTTACCGATAACTCCATGGCTCGAGTAATGTTCCTCGAGCCACCTGTGTAAGTGGGGCGACCCCTCTTCGCCGACTTCCTGTTCTCCGTATTCTGAGCGGCCTGTTTCTGCACAACGCATTAACATTTAGTTTTCTAATTAAGAAACACAAAGAAATAAATTATATCATAAATAATGAATTAAATTTAAAATACATACTCGTTTGCGTTCGGAGTCGAAATAAGCGCACAATAGAGGCCATGTCTCTACGTCGACTCTCGCAAACGCCGGAGTAGATAGGAGGGCCGCTCTCTCTGCCTCGGGGGTCGCTATCCACAGGGAGTAGCAGTCGGCCTTCAGCTCATTCCTGTTGCATCGGACCTTGGCCTGCATGTTCTTCATCAGGCCATTGTACAGAGCATGAAGGTCGAGCACCCTCCCCGGGTGATCAGGGTCGGCTACAGGCTGAAAATCGTAATCCAACTGAAAATACAAAAAAAACATTGTTAATAGATTGCAAGTGTTAATAATAAATATATTGGATAGATCAAATGAAAATATATATTAATACATACCCGAGCCTGTTCAAAGAAGAGGGCGAATAAGCGCTGGTGCTGCTCGCCCCACTCAACGTGAAGTGGATAGTTCTTCACGATCCGGCTCTCGTCCCCCAAATACCGGCCGAACCTCTCGGCATGAGGACCGGTATAGCGATAGTCAAGGGTAAAAAATAGGGGGAATGCTGCCTCCCCCCTAGCTCTATTAGGCCTCAGCCTATGGGACTGATTCGGGCCTCGAGTCCCCCTCTGGGGATGGAGAGGCCCTGTGTCTGCACGAAATATCAAGACAATCAATAATAAGACAAAGTTGTATTAAGAAATCAAGGTTAAACAAAAATTCAAGTGTGATATATACCTCCGGTGAATAATGCACGAGCCTGGGCCCGAGCAGCAGCACGAGCGGGACGATAGTTCCTCCGGTGAGGAACAACCGGGGTCCCGGACCCGGACGCATCCCCTCCAACTATAAAATGAACATCGACGCTAAATCTCCATGAAGTTCATATTTATTCTATAGAGCATATGTAAAATAAATAAATATTTTAAATTTATTCATACTAACCTGCAGACGATGCGGAGGATATGGAAGCGGCAGGAGTGGCCCCTGTAGAAGGTGTGGACGCACCATCTATAATTAGACAATTAAAAATAGATTTTATAAGTAATTGCAAAAAGAATGTGTAGATCAATAATATAACGTTCTAAATCAATATGCATGAACTATAGGACATATAAACATACCCGCAGGTGCGGTGGTGTCACCACCTACAGCTAGACAATAATAAAAATTGCTAAGTAAGAGCAAAAGGAATGTGTATATTTATGATATAGCATTCTAAATCAATATACATACACTATATGATATATAAACATACCTGGAGGAGCGGGGGTGGCCTCTGTCCCAGATGTGGACGCAGGACCAACAACTAGACAATTAAAAATAGATTTGATAAGTAATTGAAAAAAGAATGTGTAGATCAATAATATAACGTTCTAAATCAATATGCATGCACTATAGGACATATAAACATACCCGCAGGTGCGGTGGTGTCACCACCTACAGCTAGACAATAATAAAAATTGCTAAGTAAGAGCAAAAGGAATGTGTATATTTATGATATAGCATTCTAAATCAATATACATACACTATATGATATATAAACATACCTGGAGGAGCGAGGGTGGCCTCTGTCCCAGATGTGGACGCATCACCAACAACTAGACAATCAAACATTGACAATATAAGTAATTTTGACATAAACAGGCATGAATATCTGTAATATTAAATTGAAAATGGATATGCGTGCAGTATACCTGGAGGTGTGGCAAAATCCACACGGAAGGAGGCATCCGAAGGGGTCTCCGATCTGGGTGCAAGACCGGCCCTCTGAAGCTCCCTACGGAGCTCTCCGGGCGGCAGAACCGCTCTGCCTCTGCCTCTGCCTCTGCCGCGGCTGGAGCTCCTGCTGCCCCTCGCTGCTCCCGACATCGTCATCCAATCTAGATAAACGGTTCGTGGACGCATTAGACAATCATTAAAAGTATTGACTATATATGATCTAGAGCGTAAAATGTGAAGTAATAATATAACATTACTGATAACCTTTTTCGTTTCGTGGGCGCATCATACATATCTACTTGGATTTCATCGTCGATGTCATTTCTAACCCACGTAACTTCATGATCGGTCGAAGACAACCCGTCCTTCGAAACAGACGGTCGGAGCACTTTAAGCCTTCTCTCTTCTTCGTCCTCATCGCTGTCCTCGTATTCTGGGACATCGTAGACATCTCTAGGTTTCCATCGGCATACAACACTCCACCCCGGATGCTTCAAACACTGTGAGTAGTATACTTGGAACGCTTGGTTCGGAAAGATAAACGGATCGTCTTGACCGTAAAATCGAAGTGTGTTCACACTGGTCAATCCATATTCATCTTTCCAAGTCCCAAGACTGCTTCTCCACCTGTCTGTATCGGTTCGCGGATCGTACCAAGTACAGTGGAATATATAAAAGGGTTCTGATCGTCCGGGATAGTGGATGCCGAGTATACAATTTAAGTACCCATAGTAAATCACACCGTCCGATCCTACGGTCGCAATACCACTATTCTGAGTGATTCTAGATGTTTCTATGTCCTTAACTTCGAATTTGTATCCAAGGACACCAAATCCTTTGTAATGTGCAACCTCCATACTAGGAAATTGAGCTAAACATCTTGAATCACTCTCAAATGATGCAGACAAGTTCGGATCGTGGATCTAACAAAATAAATTTTACGATACATACATAACGATACAAGTTTAGATTAAAACTGATAGCAATAAAATGTAATTCGAATAACTTACATGCTCTGTGACCCAATCACAAAAATTATCCTGATGGTATTTTTCTATACGCTCTTCGTTACAATCAGGATGCCCCTCACGTACCTCGTTAAAATGAGTTCTGTTTTCGACAAATAATTATGACATTAATATTATGTCATTTCATACACACACAAACACATATATACCAATTAATCCAAAAGAACTTACTCTCTAATTTGTTTAAGACATACGCAATTAAGCAAGATAAACCGGTATATCTTGTTGATAAACATAGTGTCTACCCTCTTATACTCGGCTTTACCATATGGCCCGTCTTGAATTCTTCGTGGTCGGTTAAGCCTTGTCTCAATGTTCTCGTCCAGATAGCGGGAACAAAATGTGGTTGCTTCATCAAGAAGATAACCTTGCATGATAGAACCCTCTGGTCGATTTTTATTGCGTATATATTTCTTAAGAGTGTAAAGGTACCTAATGAGAATATGTTGAATAAATAAACACGGGCATACATGACAAAAATAAATTTATAAATTGCGCGAAACGAAAAATTACACGTACCTCTCGACGGGATACATCCATCGATATTGTACCGGTCCGGCTAACTTCGCCTTAGTTGCAAGATGAACCGTCAAGTGTATTATGATATCGAAGAATGACGGTGGGAAAATACGCTCAAACTTGCAAAGTATCAACGCAATAGAATTTTCTAGTTTATCCAGCGTCGCAACCTCCAGCGTTTTAGCACACAACTCCCTGAAAAAACAACATAGGTCGTTGATTACTAGACCAACCGAGTCGGGGAGAGAAGTCCTGAGGGCTAATGAAAGAAGGTGCTCCACGATAACATGGTGGTCATGACTTTTCAGCCCATCGATCTTGCCCTTCACAATTTTTATTTTCTTGCTGAATGATCCTGAGAAACCTGTGGGGACTTTCAAATCATGCAACACCTGCAGGAATCTTTTCTTCTCCGGTTGTGACATATGATAAGCGACATTGGGAAGTACAAACTTGCACGGTTTACCCGCTACCGGTTTAGGGTACAGTTCACTTCCTATTCCCCACTCTTGTAGATCCATCCGGGCATTCATGTTGTCTTTCGATTTCCCGTCTTTACACAGAAGCAAGTTAAGTATGTGCTCTGATACTCCCTTCTCTATATGCATGACGTCCAGACAATGACGCACTGAATTTGTAGACCAGTACGGAAGCTCGAAGAAAATGCTTAACTTGTTCCAATATTGTGGTTTGACCTGTCTCGTCGGATCCATCCCGAAGGTCACGTTATTGTAACCATCCCATTTAGCAGTCACGTCCTCTCCGGACAATGGGGATGGAGGCCCAAGAAGCTCCTGATGACCATCAAAGTGAACCGTGTCTAACCTGTATGGGTGGTCTGGAGGCAGAAAACGTCGATGGCCGCAATAACAAACCTTCCTGCTAAAATTCAAAAATTTTGATGTTGTGTGTTCATGGCAATGAGGACATGCTTTGTGACCATGTACGGACCAACCTGAAAGCATTCCATATGCAGGAAAGTCATTAATTGTCCACATTAAAGCCGCACGCAGTATGAAGGTTGTATTTGTGTTTGAATCATATGTCTCTACACCATCAATAAACAAAGTTTTCAGCTCCTCAATCAGAGGTCGGAGATAGACGTCGATATTGTTCCCCGGTGAGTTTGGTCCGTCGATAAGAAGAGGCATCATAAAGTATGATTGGTCCATAGCCAACCAAGGCGACAGATTATAAATTATCATTACAACGGGCCATGTACTGTGACTTCCAGCCATATAGTTGAATGGGCAGAAGCCATCGGCAGCCAGTCCGAGCCGGACATTGCGGGGATCGCTACTGAATATTGCGTGCCTCCTATCGAAATCCTTCCATGCCGGTGAATCTCTTGGATGGCTCATTTTTCCATTTTCGCTTGGAGGAGCACGATGATGCCAAATCATTGCCTCGGCTGTTTTCTTGCACCTGAATAGCCTCTGTAGCCTCTGTGTTATGGGAAAATATCGTGCTATCTTCACAGGTATATCAGGCTTCTTATCAGAATCTTTCGGCTTATACCTGGCCTCTCCGCATGTTGGGCACTCTTTCAAATCTGAATTCTCTTTCCGGTACAACACGCAATTTTTAGGACATGCTTGAATCTTCTCGCACTTTAGACCCAAATCAGACATCATTTTCTGGGCTTCGTACCAGCTTTCGGGCACATTATTTCCCGGAGGCATAGAATCTTTCAAGAACGAAAGAAGCATTGTGAATGACTTGTTGCTCCATCCATTTAGGCACTTAATTTGGAAAAGTTGGACGAACCATGAGAGGGTAGAATACTTCGCATTCTCATAAATTGGTTTCCTAGCATCATTCATGAAATTTTCATATTTATCCGCACGCGGTCCTTGACCGGAAGGAATGTCATCTTCGGTACGAATAGATTCACCTAGGGCAGCCTCTACCATATCCTCCATTTCTTCTGATGGAAATAAATTTCCGTATCCTGCCGTATTACTGAATTCTTCTTTTTCTCCTGCCGCATTATCGTGTTCTCCTTCTTCTACCGCAGTACTGCATTCTTCTCCTTCCCCGTGATATTTCCAAATTGAATAAAGTCTAGTAAACCCATATTTTACAATATGAAGCTCTGCCAATTCTACCTTCTGCCAGTACTTATTGCCACATCTATCGCACGGACAGAGAATCTTCTCTATTATGATCTTATTATGTGCTCGTGCAAATTCAAGGAAAGCAGCAACCCCTGCGACAAACTTAGGTTGCATACGTTGTTTCCAATCCACATACATCCAGTCCTTAACTCTGACGTACTCATGGGCCATGTTAGACTGAATAACATATAAATTGTAGGTTATGCTGACTATATTGAGAAATATAAGAACGGGATAGTTACTGACAAAGGAGAAAATCCATGTATATGCTTTGTGTGTGCGTTTGTCGTTGAAAAGAATAAATTATCGCACGTTATGTTGACCGATAGACGGGGACTAAGTGACGCTTTTAATTAGTTTCATATATGGGTATCGATGGGAATATGAAGGTTTCATATTATCATATATTGGTTTTAGCCCGAACATCTCGAATCGCTCTCTGATTATGCGTTTGTATGTATGTGTTCCGGCTGTCGGGGGTAGGCTTCTATCCCATTAAGAATGTATAGAGCGAACGCCCATCACTTGTGCTTTCAACCGTTTCGAGTAAATTTCGGCAGCACCTCCCCGCTGTTCTCCGAGTACACTGTAATAGAATAGATAATCATTTCAAAGCTGTGAAACAACGTTGAAATGAACATATAATCTATCTTTGTACACGGAGAACCAGCGGAAAGGTACCGACGAAATATCTCGAAACGGATGAAAACACAAGTGAATGAAGGCGTTTGCTTTATACATTCTTAACTTGTCCACACGGGACAAATCTATGGGTTACCATACGATTGAATTTTCTCGTCGCGCAGACTATACGACGGTTGTTAATATCGAGCTATACTGTCCGATATTTAACAACCTTCGTATAATTCTAGGTCACGACGAGCATTGCACGTATGTTAACCGATAGACGGGGACTAAGTGGCGCTTTAGTTTCATATACGGGTATCGATGGGAATATGAAGGTTTCATATCATCATCGAGTATCATATATTGGTTTTAACCCGAACATCTCGAGTCGCTCTCTGATTATGCGTTTGTATGTATGTGTTCCGGCTGTCGGGGGTAGGCTTCTATCCCATTAAGAATGTATAGAGCGAACACCCATCACTTGTGCTTTCAACCGTTTCGAGTAAATTTCGGCAGCACCTCCCCGCTGTTCTCCGAGTACACTGTAATAGAATAGATAATCATTTCAAAGCTGTGAAACAACGTTGAAATGAACATCTAATCTATCTTTGTACACGGAGAACCAGCGGAAAGGTACCGACGAAATATCTCGAAATGGATGAAAACACAAGTAAATGAAGGCGTTTGCTTTATACATTCTTAACTTGTCCACACGGGACAAATCTATGGGTTACCATACGATTGAATTTTCTCGTCGCGCAGACTATACGATGGTTGTTAGTATCGAGCTATACTATCCGATATTTAACAACCTTCGTATAGTTCTAGGTCACGACGAGCATCGCACGTATGTTAACCGATAGACGGGGACTAAGTGGCGCTTTAGTTTCATATACGGGTATCGATGGGAATATGAAGGTTTCATATCATCATCGAGTATCATATATTGGTTTTAACCCGAACATCTCGAGTCGCTCTCTAATTATGCGTTTGTATGTATGTGTTCCGGCTGTCGGGGGTAGGATTCTATCCCATTAAGAAAAAATGGTGTGTATTTCGCTGTGAGAGACTCTTCAAAGAAATGGAGGAAGAAGCACTAAAGAAAAAAGAGAGAAAAATAAGAATATAAAGTTGAAACTAAACTTGAGCTATCCGCTGAAATCATAAAGCATAGGAAAGTTGATTGAGTCTTGATCTATTGCTCTTTCTTTGCATTATCTCGTATGTCCATTTATAGATTTTAATGCCACATGAGATGTAATCAGTCAGCTCCCTATGGTTGTATTAATGTCAGCTCTTACACAATATGGGTATCTGCCTTACCATTAAGACAACTATGGAATATGTTAATTTAAAATGTAAGGCTAGCTTTCTATGTATTCTGAGGGACTGCTTGCATAGAACTTAGCTTGATCCTCTCAATTATTACACATAAATATGCTGACATGCCTCTCATAACCCTAACCCCAGCCCCACAGTAACCCTAACCCTAGCCCCAACCCTAACCCCAGCCCACCGTAACCCTACCCCAGCCCCACAGTAACCCTAACCCTAGCCCTAACCCTAACCCCAGCCCACCGTAACCCTACCCCAGCCCCACAGTAACCCTAACCCCAGCCCCACCGTAACCCTAACCCCAGCCCCACCCCAGAGGCAGCCGAACCCCAACCCTAACCCTACCCCGACCCCGACCCCGACCCCGAACGCCACAGCGCCCCTGCCCAAACTGTAACACCCGAGCCCAATAATACTATGTATATTACTAGTTGAGGGTTATTTATTGCTCTTTCCAATTTTCCTGATTTTCTGGTGTGTATTGCTAAATTTTACCCGGTTAAGTCATTTTGGCACATAACAAATTTTAACTCCGAAAATGAAATTTAAGATGTCCATGTTGGCCTACTCGTCGCCACTAGTCGCGTGGTAGCGTCCGCGTGTCGAGATTCCGTTCCGTTTGGCTAAACGGGCAAGTTTGGGCGACTACGCGCGCGTGCAAGTGTCCGACTTGGGGGCATGCATTTTAATCACTAAACACCTCTTTTCAAAATTTGGAACCCGCGTAAAATCCTAAAATTTGAATTTGGAACATTTGGGCGCGACCCGGGCTCGATTTGGAAATGTTTCATTTCGCGCCAAAATGGCCCATTTAAATTTAATATCGAATATATATATTTACATTCTAATCTTTTTCCTAACAGCAAATCTACGAAAAATCCTTCTCATATTTTCTTCCCCGGCCAATCACGAGCTCCTATTGAGCTCGTGGGCCCCCTCCTTTCTATCTCTCTCTCTGCCTCTCTCCTCTTTCTCTCTCTCTCTCTATCTCATCAATCCTATTCTTTCTCTCTCTAATCCCTCTCTCTCTCGTACTCTATATATGTAAACATGCAGCCGCCTCCTCCCCATTAACCCATCACGAGAGAACCCCCTCAACCCTAACCCTAGCCTCCCGCAGTCTCACCGCCGGCCTCCTCGAGACCTCGCCGTCGCCGCCCTCACCACTACGACCTCCACCGCACCCACCTACCCTCTTCCTCCCGTTCTCCCTCTCCTTCCCGCGCCTGCAACCCATCTCCCCGACGCCTCCATCCCCTCGCAGACCTCGCCGTCGACGTCGCCTCCGACCGTCGAAGGCTCCCACGACTCCCTCTCACCCTCCTCGTCGTTTCCTTCCTCCCCTCGCCGGAACAGTAAACCCGAGCCCTAACCCATCGCCTACCCCGCTGTTCGCCGGAGAAACGTGCCGGCGACCTCGTCGACGCCACCTCCGACCACCTCTCTCTCTCCCACGACCACCAGAGCCGACCAAACCCTCCTCCACTCGTCGCACCCCTCTCCAGCAAGCCCAGCGGCTGTTCCAGCCTTCGCTGCCACCGTCGCGGCCTCGCCGGCGTTCCAGTGCCGTCGAACCCTCCGTGGTCACCCCCCTGGTGTCTCCCTGTAAGTTTCCTTCTCTTTCCTTTTGGTACAACCCCCCGCTGGTCGTTATTTTTGCGTGTATCGTATCTTGTTGCTAACTTGTTACCGGTGACATTTTGCCGGAATCCGACCGTGCCGTCTGACGAACTCGACGCTCCAGCGAAGCCCCCTGGTCCGTGTGATCCCGTTGACCTCTGTTGGGACTCGATCCGTGGCCCGTGCTTTCATATCGCAGTTTCTGCCGACACCGCATTCGTGTTTCGGTTGCGGAACCGCCGAGGCAAGTATCCGAATACTTGCTTTAACATGCTACAAACTTAATAATCATGTTCTCTGTTATAATCACACGACTTGGTGACAATTACAATCATCCGTAATGTTAAACCATTGTAGTAGTTACTTGTAGTTAATCGGTATGCTATTAATCCACACTTTAACTAATTAACCAATTTGGCACATCATTGCCTAAATTGCTAGATCATCCTCGTAACTATTATTATGCTTAGTTTAAATTCATGCAACTCCATTACGTAGGTTATCGATATCGCTTCACCTTGTGGCTTTTGCACCCCAAAGGTGCGTGAACCGATTAATATGAAATACAAACATCACTGTGTTCACATAGAATAATATTGTTAGTTACTGTTCCTGTTGTTGTTCATTATTCGTTACTATACCTGTTATCATCATATACCTGATTGTATTACTTATTGACCGATCTTGATACACCTGACACATGTTCTGACACACCGGACACAACACCCTGTACATATCGACTCTATCTGTGGAAAGTAACCTGACCTGTTACCTGATCTCATGCCTAATGCCGACAAACCTAACCATTCATGCTGTCGACCCAGACAGACCTACTGTTACTTGACCTTGCGTCGACATTAGTCCTTGACTACTGAATACCTGACTTGACATACATAGTTTGGGGGTATGGGGAAATAAAAGGTGAAACCGACTTGTAACTCAACAGTTCGATACATTGTTCTGATCAGTCTTACGGGCTTGGCCGGTCCGGGAGTGATGATGCTGACATCACTCGTCTATCCTACTACCTTTTACTGCTTAGCGGCACGTCTCGGATTCAACCCCGAGGATCATGACCGTGGTCCCGGGCACGCACGGAATACTATTGAGTTACATCGACGATTCATCAATTGGTTTCAAAGACTATAGAGTAGAAAACCTGATAGGACAGTTTAGTCACCACTGCACCTTACCCTGCTTGTTACCTCTTATTACTGCTTTATTCATGTTCACGCTTGCATTGTTTAATTACCATGTTTATGCTATATACTTGATATCATGACGCGCTGACGTCTGGGTTTTGCGTGGCCCAGATTCCGTACCTTTGTCGTCGACCGAGCAGGAGTACTTCAGCCAGCAGGCTGAACTGTGAGTTCTTTAGAATTTAGTTCATTTATGTCATTTCATTTCCAGATGTGAGCCCGCATTATGGGACATACTGTTTATTCATTGTATTGGATCATTAGCTTCCGCACTTATTGTTTATTGATTCTTGTTATTATGGATTTGGACATGTATTAGTTTAGTTTAGTTTTACTGTTCTTGATATCTTTACAACCGTAATGTGACTGTGGATGGATACTTCCTACCCACAGGTAGCATGGTTGGCTATGTCACGTGCCCAAATCTTGCGTACTCTGGGAAGCGGGGCGTGACATGGTTTTATGGTATCAGAGCCATAGGTTAATTGGGCTGATTCTTTGTAGTTGGGTATTGCACCCGATACACGAATCATAATACCCGTGATTAGGAAACATGTCCTGCCACCTTGACCGTTTTACCGTCCTTGAATCATTCTTCCGGATCATGTCGACATGCAAACTTACTTTGCATTGTCAATTCGAAAACCTAATTTCTTGTTATCTCTAGGACTTAGGCGACTTGGGTGGAGTTAAGTAATTGCGGCTATGATACCGCGGCATAGCTACAATGCAGCACTCTATTTAAGTATCTTGGAGTTCTAGCCTTGATTTATATATATTGAAACTATCATCATGCTAATGTTGTTTGTTTTGATTTCAGGGCCATGGCAGATAAGAATTTCAAGACGTATCCGAGGCGTGTAGATGAAGCCGCTTGTTAGGAGTGATACGTGGGATGTTGGAAAATCAGAAGAGGCAAACTGAGCTGATCCAGCAGCAAACAGATTCATTTCAGGAGGGTTTGCAGGCTATTCAGCAGTCTGTAAACACCGCTGTAGCGAAGCCAGTTGACCGGGTAGGGACCGTGGCAGATTTCAGACGGTTGGGTCCTACTACTTTCACTGGCTTGGAGGAGCCGTTGCCAGCCGAGCAGTGGCTCGTGGACACGGAGAATTTACTGATTGCAGCACAGATCCCAGAAGACAAGAAAGTTGATGTGGTGCGCATTCAGCTGGTGGATTATGTCCGAGAGTGGTGGCTTGTGGAGGAGACCCGCCTGTCCAAGCCAATCAGTTGGGCGGATTTCTCCAAAAGTTTCTTGGAAAAGTTCTTCCCGCGGACTGCACGGGAGGAAATGGAGGAGAGATTTATTGGGCTGAAACAAAATGGAGCAGCTGTGGATGTGCATGCAGCGGAGTGGACGAGACTTAGCCGTTTCGCTGGACCATTAGTTGCCAAGGAGGCAGACAGGGCGCGAAGGTTCTTGCGCAGTTTGGATGTGGACATCCAGAGGCAGATTGTCTCTCTGGGTTTGACCACTTTCTCGCAGGTTCTCACGGCAGCCAGAGAGCAGCAGAGTTTATCAGGATCGAAAGGGAACCTTCACCAGACAGCAGTCGCGGCCAGGAAGCCTGCATTTGTACCTAACCGAGATCATGGGCGCAGAGGTATTCCAGTGGACCGTCGAGGTGTAGCGCCAATGAAGAAGCCTGTGATCGTTGATCGAAGGAAGAGTGTGACCTGTGCCTACTGCCACTTACCTGGGCACGTGCATAAGGAGTGTAGAAGAAGACTGGGACTTTGCTTGGTTTGTGGAGCAGCCGATCATGCAGTCAGTGCTTGTCCGTCGAAGCTTCGCACGAGAGATGATATACAGAAGCCTCCGCAGAGACCGTTCCAGGGGCAGAAGCAGCTGACACAAGGACCCAACCAGGGTCGAGCTTTCACTTTGACAGCTGAGGAAGCCAAGGCATCAGGAGAAGTGGTTTCAGGTACTGTACTCGTTCGTGGTTTTCCCGCTTTGGCATTATTTGATTCCGGAGCATCCCACTGTTTTATGTCATCAAATTTTATAACTACACACTCGATCATCTGCACGACCCTGTCTAGTTTTTGGGACATACACACTGGGAATGGGAAAATCATAGCTAGTAAGGAATGTAGAGATTGTACTGTTGTTGTTTGTGGACGGGAGCTTTTTGCGGATTTCTTGGTGATTGATACGGGCAGTTATGAAGTAGTCTTGGGAATGGATTTTCTTGGCACTTTCCACGCACACATTGATTGTAGGGCAAGGAAAGTAATTTTCCAGATTCCCGGACACCCTGAGTTTACTTTCATCGGAGGAAGCAGTTCTGTCGGGCCAGTCGAGTTTAGGGCTAGGCCGACGAACAATGTTCTTGCGGCTATGGTTGTGAATAGTAATGAAGAGCCGGCAGTTGTTCGCGACTTTATGGATGTGTTTGAAGATATTTCAGGCCTACCGCCGAAGCGAGATGTGGAGTTTGCGATTGACCTCATTCCTGGTGCAGCGCCAGTATCAAAATCTTATTATCCGATGGCACCGGTGGAATTGGAAGAAGTTAAGAAACAGGTGGGTGAATTACTCGAGAAAGGATGGATTCGAAGCAGCAACTCACCTTGGGGAGCCCCAGTTCTGTTAGTAAAGAAGAAGGATGGCACGAGAAGGATGTGCATCGATTACCGAGAATTAAACCGGGTAACTATTAAGAACAAGTACCCGATCCCTCGCATTGGAGAACTTTTTGAGCAGCTTAGTGGCGCGAGGGTATTCTCGAAACTGGACTTGCGATCAGGATATCATCAGGTCCGAGTGAAGGCAGAAGACATTTGCAAGACGGCGTTTCGAACTCGGTATGGGCATTTCGAGTATTTAGTGATGCCCTTCGGAGTGACTAATGCGCCGGTAATATTTATGGACTTGATGAACAGGATCTTTTCACCGTTCTTGGACCAGTTTATTGTGGTATTCATTGACGACATTCTGGTGTACTCGAAGAGTCCGGAGGAGCATGCTGAGCACTTAAGGATCACACTGCAAACGCTGAGACAGGAGAAATTATTCGCGAAGATGAGTAAGTGCGAATTCTGGTTGGAAGAAGTGAAGTTTCTGGGGCATGTCGTGTCGGGCGATGGAATCGCCGTTGATCCCGAGAAGATTGCAGCAGTTCGAGATTGGCCTGTTCCAAAGAATGTTGCAGAGATAAGAAGTTTTCTTGGACTCGCCGGTTACTACAGAAGATTTGTGGAGAACTTCGCTCGTGTAGCTGAGCCGTTAACCAAGCTTACGCGTAAGGAGGTACCGTTTGTTTGGACAGATGGATGTGCATTGGCCTTCGAGACGTTGAAGCAGGAGTTGATAACCGCCCCTATCCTAACCGTACCGGATGATTCAGGAGGACTGGTGATTCACAGCGACGCATCTGGAAAGGGATTGGGATGTGTTTTGATGCAGAATGGGAAAGTCGTCGCTTACGCATCGAGGCAGCTGAAGACTCATGAGCAGAACTATCCGACTCACGACTTGGAGCTTGCAGCCGTGATCTTCGTCCTGAAGATTTGGAGACACTACCTTCTGGGTGAGAGAGTTGAAGTCTTTACGGATCACAAGAGTTTGAAATATGTGTTCACTCAGAAGGAGTTGAACATGAGGCAACGCAGATGGTTGGAGCTGATGGCCGACTACGACCTTGATCTTAAGTATCATCCGGGAAAAGTTAATGTCGTGCCAGATGCACTAAGTCGGTTACCAGCAATTCAGTTATTGACGGCAGAGAGAGAGATCATTGAGGAGTTTCGGAGATTTGACTTGGAGGTTGTGCTACCACGTGCTACAGGACAGTTGATGCAGTTGCAAGTACAATCGTCCTTAGTTGAGAAGATTAAAGTGGCGCAATCGCAGGATCCTAGACTGCAAAAGTTTCGAGAGCAGGTTGGAGCTGGACTACGAACCGATTTACTGATCCATGAAGATGGTTCGTTGAGATATGGTAGCCGTGTGTGTGCGCCAAAAGGAGATGTGCGTGAGGAGCTTATGAAGGAGGCACACAGTTCAGCTTACTCTGTACATCCAGGAGGGACGAAGATGTACCGAGATATTCGACAGCATTTCTGGTGGGAAGGTATGAAACGGGAAATTGCTCGCTTTGTGGCTAAGTGCTTGGTGTGTCAGCAAGTCAAGGCTGAACACCAAAGGGTTGCTGGTTTGTTGCAACCACTTCCGATTCCTCAATGGAAGTGGGAACATATAACCATGGATTTCGTGACGGCTTTACCGCGGAGTCCAAAGGGCAACAATGCAGTATGGGTGATTGTCGATCGGTTGACCAAGACAGCTCACTTTATTCCTTTTCGGGTTGGTCAATCGACGGAGACCTTGGCAGAGCGATACATGCAGGAGATTGTCAGATTGCATAGAGTACCGGTAAGCATCGTGTCCGACCGGGACACTCGGTTCTTGTCACACTTTTGGAGGAGTTTACAAGAAAGTTTGGGGACTCGATTGAAGTTCAGCACAGCTTATCATCCCCAGACTGATGGACAATCAGAGAGAACGATCCAGACCCTTGAAGATATGTTGAGGGCTTGCATGTTAGACTTCAAAGGTTCTTGGGAGGATCATCTACACCTGGTGGAGTTTTCGTACAACAATAGCTTCCAAGCAACTATTCAGATAGCCCCGTTTGAAGCAGTGTATGGCCGTAAGTGCCGTTCACCGGTTTGTTGGGATGATGTTGGTGAACGAAGGTTACTAGGACCAGATTTGGTGGTGCAGACAGTCGAGAAGGTGAATACAATCAGAAAGCACATGAAGGCAGCTCAAGACAGACAGAAGAGTTGGGCCGACACGTCAAGAAGACCTCTAGAGTTCGCCGTGGGCGATTTAGTATTCCTGAAGATATCACCGACTAGAGGGGTGATTCGCTTTGGAAGTCGGGGAAAGCTTAGTCCCCGATTCGTTGGACCCTTCGAGATATTGGAGCGTGTCGGAGAGGTATCGTACCGGTTGGCGTTACCATCGTCATTAGCAGGAGTTCATGATGTATTTCATGTGTCTCAACTACGGAGGTATGTTCGTGATGAGACCCATGTTTTGGATCACTCGGAGTTGACCGTTCGTGAGGACCTGACTTTTGAGGAGCGACCAGTCGAGATCAAGGATCGAAGAGAAAAGGTTCTTAAGAACAAGGTTATCCCTCTTGTGCTACTTTCTTGGGGTAACCGATCGCATGGAGAATCTACTTGGGAGCGAGAAGACGAGATCCGGCAGAAATTCCCTCATCTTTTCCAGTAGTTAGTTATCTTGTATTCTTGGAATTTCGAGGACGAAATTCTTTTGTAGTTGGGTATGATGTAACACCCGAGCCCAATAATACTATGTATATTACTAGTTGAGGGTTATTTATTCCTCTTTCCAATTTTCCTGATTTTCTGGTGTGTATTGCTAAATTTTACCCGGTTAAGTCATTTTGGCACATAACAAATTTTAACTCCGAAAATGAAATTTAAGATGTCCATGTTGGCCTACTCATCGCCACTAGTCGCGTGGTAGCGTCCGCGTATCGAGATTCCGTTCCGTTTGGCTAAACGGGCAAGTTTGGGCGACTACGCGCGCGTGCAAGTGTCCGACTTGGGGGCATGCATTTTAATCACTAAACACCTCTTTTCAAAATTTGGAACCCGCGTAAAATCCTAAAATTTGAATTTGGAACATTTGGGCGCGACCCGGGCTCGATTTGGAAATGTTTCATTTCGCGCCAAAATGGCCCATTTAAATTTAATATCGAATATATATATTTACATTCTAATCTTTTTCCTAACAGCAAATCTACGAAAAATCCTTCTCATATTTTCTTCCCCGGCCAATCACGAGCTCCTATTGAGCTCGTGGGCCCCCTCCTTTCTATCTCTCTCTCTGCCTCTCTCCTCTTTCTCTCTCTCTCTCTATCTCATCAATCCTATTCTTTCTCTCTCTAATCCCTCTCTCTCTCGTACTCTATATATGTAAACATGCAGCCGCCTCCTCCCCATTAACCCATCACGAGAGAACCCCCTCAACCCTAACCCTAGCCTCCCGCAGTCTCACCGCCGGCCTCCTCGAGACCTCGCCGTCGCCGCCCTCACCACCACGACCTCCACCGCACCCACCTACCCTCTTCCTCCCGTTCTCCCGCTTCTTCCCGCGCCTGCAACCCATCTCCCCGACGCCTCCATCCCCTCGCAGACCTCGCCGTCGACGTCGCCTCCGACCGTCGAAGCCTCCCACGACTCCCTCTCACCCTCCTCGCCGTCGACCTCGTCGACGCCACCTCCGACCACCTCTCTCTCTCCCACGACCACCAGAGCCGACCAAATCCTCCTCCACTCGTCGCACCCCTCTCCAGCAAGCCCAGCGGCTGTTCCAGCCTTCGCTGCCACCGTCGCGGCCTCGCCGGCGTTCCAGTGCCGTCGAACCCGCCGTGGTCACCCCCCTGGTGTCTCCCTGTAAGTTTCCTTCTCTTTCCTTTTGGTACAACCCCCCGCTGGTCGTTATTTTTGCGTGTATCGTATCTTGTTGCTAACTTGTTACCGGTGACATTTTGCCGGAATCCGACCGTGCCGTCTGACGAACCCGACGCTCCAGCGAAGCCCCCTGGTCCGTGTGATCCCGTTGACCTCTGTTGGGACTCGATCCGTGGCCCGTGCTTTCATATCGCAGTTTCTGCCGACACCGCATCCGTGTTTCGGTTGCGGAACCGCCGAGGCAAGTATCCGAATACTTGCTTTAACATGCTACAAACTTAATAATCATGTCCTCTGTTATAATCACACGACTTGGTGACAATTACAATCATCCGTAATGTTAAACCATTGTAGTAGTTACTTGTAGTTAATCGGTATGCTATTAATCCACACTTTAACTAATTAACCAATTTGGCACATCATTGCCTAAATTGCTAGATCATCCTCGTAACTATTATTATGCTTAGTTTAAATTCATGCAACTCCATTACGTAGGTTATCGATATCGCTTCACCTTGTGGCTTTTGCACCCCAAAGGTGCGTGAACCGATTAATATGAAATACAAACATCACTGTGTTCACATAGAATAATATTGTTAGTTACTGTTCCTGTTGTTGTTCATTATTCGTTACTATACCTGTTATCATCATATACCTGATTGTATTACTTATTGACCGATCTTGATACACCTGACACATGTTCTGACACACCGGACACAACACCCTGTACATATCGACTCTATCTGTGGAAAGTAACCTGACCTGTTACCTGATCTCATGCCTAATGCCGACAAACCTAACCATTCCTGCTGTCGACCCAGACAGACCTACTGTTACTTGACCTTGCGTCGACATTAGTCCTTGACTACTGAATACCTGACTTGACATACATAGTTTGGGGGTATGGGGAAATAAAAGGTGAAACCGACTTGTAACTCAACAGTTCGATACATTGTTCTGATCAGTCTTACGGGCTTGGCCGGTCCGGGAGTGATGATGCTGACATCACTCGTCTATCCTACTACCTTTTACTGCTTAGCGGCACGTCTCGGATTCAGCCCCGAGGATCATGACCGTGGTCCCGGGCACGCACGGGATACTATTGAGTTACATCGACGATTCATCAATTGGTTTCAAAGACTATAGAGTAGAAAACCTGATAGGACAGTTTAGTCACCACTGCACCTTACCCTGCTTGTTACCTCTTATTACTGCTTTATTCATGTTCACGCTTGCATTGTTTAATTACCATGTTTATGCTATATACTTGATATCATGACGCGCCGACGTCTGGGTTTTGCGTGGCCCAGATTCCGTACCTTTGTCGTCGACCGAGCAGGAGTACTTCAGCCAGCAGGCTGAACTGTGAGTTCTTTAGAGTTTAGTTCATTTATGTCATTTCATTTCCAGATGTGAGCCCGCATTATGGGACATACTGTTTATTCATTGTATTGGATCATTAGCTTCCGCACTTATTGTTTATTGATTCTTGTTATTATGGATTTGGACATGTATTAGTTTAGTTTATTTTTACTGTTCTTGATATCTTTACAACCGTAATGTGACTGTGGATGGATACTTTCTACCCACAGGTAGCATGGTTGGCTATGTCACGTGCCCAAATCTTGCGTACTCTGGGAAGCGGGGCGTGACACAAACCCAACTCTCGCGCGCGCAACCCAGACCCAGCCATGAATAATCCAAAAATGCTTTAATTTACCTCGAGATTTATACCTGAACGGGTGCGCTGGTGGGCTGGAGCGACGACGGCGTCGAATTGGCGAAGAAACCGGCGGTGGCGACGAAACCGGCGGTGGCGACGAGGGTGGCGACGAAATCGACGGTGGCGACGACGGTGGCGACTCTGCCCAACGACGGTGGCGACGCGACGGTGGCGATTTAGGGTTTTTCACGCGCGTTTGAGGGAGAGAGAGAAAATGAGCGTAGGCTTTTCGATCTGGCTTTGTTTTAAAACGATATTTACTTGCCCCTACGGATATATCCGTAGGTCCTTTGTTAGCGCCACCGTAGGGGCAAACACCAAATTAAGAATTAATTTTTTTATTCCTGAACGTCCGTGACCGTAGGGGCAACCCTTTAGCCCTACGGAGTAATCCGTAGGGCCAAGTAAAATCTGCCCCAACGGATAATTCCATCCGTAGGGGCAACCCTACAAAAGATTGCATTGCATTCCACAGGCTTGCCAATTGGTAATAATCCAACAAAAAGAAGACGGTCGTAATTTAGAGTAAAATAATAGCTTAGGATGACCATTTCATCTGCGATTTTCTTCTAGGATACAAAGGAAATGACATACCGAGGAAAATCCTTCTCCAACTTCCTTGACTAAGCCATTCATGAAAGCCTATAAATACCCGAATAGCCTACCCACTGAAACCAAGCGTCTATCGTCTAATTAATCTCTTCTAAAGAAATGGTTCTAAAGGCATGCCTAGTTCTCACTACAGTTATTGCATCCCTTCTCATTGCCAATGCTGCAGACCCTGACATCACTGCAGACTTCATAGTTCCGAATGGAATCACACCCGATGCAAGCTTCTTCACCTTCAGGGGGCTGAAGCAGTCCCTTTGGGGTGCACCCAAAGATGTTCCATTCAAGGTGACCAAAGCTAGCAAGGTTGAGTTCCCGGCACTTGATGGACAAAGTGTATCCTACGCTGAGCTTCAATTTGCTCCCAACGGCATCAACACGCCCCATATCCATCCACGCTCTTCTGAGCTCTTGCTTGTTATCCAAGGATGGCTTGAAGTTGGTTTCGTTGATACAAACAATAAGCTTTTTACCCAGGTGCTTCATGCCGGAGACATGTTTGTGTTTCCTAAGGGTTTGGTACACTTCCAAGTGAACAGGGACTCTAGGTACCCGGCTGTTGCTCTCTCTGCATTTGGCAGTGCAGATGCTGGCTTAATATCTCTCCCTAAGACATTGTTTGGCAGTGGAATCAACAAAGAGGTGATGGCAAAATCATTCAAGACTGACACCCAGACCATTGACAAGCTTGTTTGGGCCACTACCTCAAATTGATTTGAAAATATATTCATTTGTCTATTTATGTTTATGTGTTACGTATTGCATCTGATTTGTTATTTTGTTAATGAAGTTGTGATTTATTCAAAGCAAAGTTCAATCCAATGCAACCTTCAATTCTAGTGGATATTTCTTTTTTCAATGTAATTATAAACAATGAAGGGGTTACTTCAATCATGTCAGTTTTATATTGTTTTACTGCTAGAGAATCTGACAATGGAGCTTTGAGGGGGAAGCGCCACCGATAATGTCTTTATTTTTTCTTTTTGGGTTGGAAATCAACCCCCTTCAGGGATCGAACTTGCTACTCTTACATTGGAGAGGAAATTAGTACCAATTGAGCTAATCCCAGTTGGTCACCACCTAGAATGTCATTTCCATACAAAATGGGATAGGCTATGAGGCAAATCATCACAAAATATTTGCAAGTCATGAAACCGGTTCTCAACCTAACTTTAACCCTCTCTTAATTAGTACTAAACCCGTGATTACGAAAATATTTAGAAAGGGGTTTGCTATAATCTTAAATGGCCAGTTGACATCGTCCAAATTCTTCTAGACTATGGAAGAAGTGTACAAAGAGAAAGAATTGAACTTGAATCAAGCTCATAAAAGCGTATCAAGGATTATCAATTGAGCAGAGGTTAACTTGTGCAACCTCGTCTCTGAATCTGAATTAGGTGCAGTTCTAGCAACTTTTACTAATCTCATAAACTTAAAAAGGATTTGTGACCCAAGGTTACCTAAAATGAGGAGCATGACAGTATGTGGTATGCTACTAGGTATGGAATGAGGTATGATAGGGATAGGCTTCTTCGGAACGTTGCGTGGAACGAATTATGATACGCAATGGAACAAATTGCTACTTGAACGATTAAGATATTATTATTATCTATTTTCAATACTTAAACAACTACTTTTCATTATTATGCAATGAGAATATGTCCATGTTGTAATTCAAGACCTACTTTTAAAATTAAAATGCACTGAAAACATGTTCATGTAGTAATTCTTCTTCGGAACGCCAAATTTAGTGTGTGGAACAGAAAGGGTTCCACATTTCAGATCAAAAGTTCCCGAATGGAATACGTAAAGGTTAAATACTTTTTGGGTAACCAAGCTTTGATCCTCCTTAGCCATCTATTTATGAGCAGATGGCTCCAATTTCAACAGTTAGCTAAAATATAAACAACATCCAGATTTATCAAATTTATGACTCTTTGAGATACACGAGTAGTATGCATAATAATGCCTATTAGTCCCATTTTAATGACTTTTTAATTGGATATAACCATTAGAAACTATTACCTTTTCCTTTTTCCTCCAACAACTCATCACTGATCACTACATCTTTGTCGATGATACACATTTTTTTAGAAATACAAGTTACAAATGCAGGCTTAACTTCTTATGCAACTTCTCGGAACCGTGTCGAGTTTTTGAAGGTTGACCGTGTCTTCATTTCTTCGGCCATTCCAACAATTGGACCCAGTCCGAACCAGTACCATCCTTAACAACATAAATGGTTCTTTATTACCACATAAAAGGCGCCTCAACACTTATATCATTGGATTTTAATCCCGATTGCAACACACCATAACTATCTTGGATTATTCATGAATCTTAATTAGTTATCGGAATAATTAATTTTAGTAATATTTCAATTGCCTATCCGTAGGCCACGGAACAAGTACAATCTAAATACTAACGAACAAAATATTACATTGGATGGCATTTTAGTCTAGGTCCTACCTCAAATGCTTCTCTTGTACTGGAAAAATAATTTCTAGTTGCTACTTATTATCTTAAAAATTGTCACGCCCGCTTCCTAAAAAACGGAAATTCGGAGAGTAACGAAGGACAACCATGCTACCTATGGTAAGGAAAGATCCTTCCATAGTCACATAAAGTCTGTCTAGCTATACTTGTCAAGATAATGTCCAAAGCAGAATAGATAACACTGACAATCATGCTGCAATGAAACCACAAAGAATACTAGTAATAGGTTCATAAGATAAAAAGAGGCAAAAATAAGGTTATGATACAATAGATCCAAAATAATACAAAAATCAGAAAAGACACATGAATCCTAATGTCCCGCAATGGCACACATGCTAAAAAGAAAAGAAATAAACCGACGGATTACTGGTCTTCTGCAAACTCCTGGTAATCGCTCTGATCCTGCTTGGCCTGAAAATCCACCTCTAAACTTGAGATGTCAGATGATCCCAGCAAATGCTCAACATAAAAGTCTGTGTATATATGTGGTGTGATAGTATGAATATGTGAGTGTAGTGAAATCCATGTGCACATATTTATAAATAAATATGGATATGGTAATAATATGAAACAGACATTTAAACAAGTTAACTCGATCGAGTTATAACCTAACCGATCACTAAAAGGTAATATATCCTATCATGAGTTCGAGTGTGTGCATCAACCTCTGCAGAAGTATTCCTAACCCAAGGGTAGGGCTCCAGGGGCAAGGAAACATGGGCCCAACTGTAGAATGAACAAGCGACCAATAAAGCCCGGTACGAGGTGCTGGCATGGGACTCGTGAGATCCTGTTATACGAACACACACTTAAACTACCCCTAACACCCCGCGTATTCATATCTAATATGATAATAACTAAATCACTAATTAAGAATGCTGAATAAACTGGAACTTGTAATATCATATTAATTGTATAAAAAGAAAATTTGTAAACAGTATAGATTGTGTCCTGTCATGTAATTCAGCATTCTAATTAGAGATCTCGTTTTAATATGAGTAGACTGGAACAATGAATAGTCATGACATGTCAAGTACAATAGTCATAATATGATAGTGTCCATAAACAAGAATAGCATGTTAAAGTTGCTCAAGCATGTTGACAATAATAGTAAAATGTTAAATATAGGCGATTCGATATGATAAATTCAAAAATGTAAACAAGACTCAACATAAATATGCAAGCATCTGTATTTAACATCCGAGATTATTTATTGGAAGGAATAATAAACTGAAATAAGTTTCAAAAGTGTTGGGGTCAAAAATTACACCCCGGTTGACCAAGTCAAAATCAAAGTCAACCCCGAGCCAAGTGGGCCCAAGTCCAGGTCAAGACCGAGCATGGAAGGGACCGGCCCCATGAGAAAAAGAATGAAGGCATAAATTAGTTTAATGTAATTTTTTTTAAAAAATAAATATATGTAAAATGGGCAAAAAACTAAAATTTTGTAAATCTCATGGCTTATGTGCAAAAAAGAGATAAACAAATAATGTATTGGGTAGCACAAGTGCCATTTGGCAAAACTCAAGGGGCTATATGTAAAGTGTGTAGCCTATAAAAGCAAATATGATGAAAAAATCAAGGACACCTTTTCATTCTCTCAAAATTCTAGAGTTTCTGTGCCTCCTTCTCCTTCCTTAAGGTCTTAAACCTTCTTTTTTTTTTTTGAATTAAATCAAGAGTTTAACTCATCCTCTCCCAAAAAGAACTAGTTTTTCACCATAAAACCTACGAAGGAGAGCTCAGATCTCCAATCAAATCCCTAAAAGAGAAGATTTTTAAGTCTCACCCCTTTCCCCAAGATCCAGCTAACCGAGAGGAGGAAAAAGGAGACCCATCTCCAAAAATCCCACTTTAGGAAAATCGAAGGCTCAAAAGAAGATCCAGTGCTCAAGGGAGAAGAAAAGGGTTCCATTTGACCATCTCCGAAAATCTTCGAGGAGGCCAAAATCCACATCTTCAAAGGAGTTTAACTCCATATCCAGACCTTTTAGGAATTTAACTCCAAATCCAAGCCTTTTAGGAGTTTAACTCCAAATCCAAATCCTTTGGGAGTTTAACTCCAAATTTATACCTAATTCCTGTTTAGGTTTTCAACTCCAAAGCCAATTGGGAGTTCAACTCCCCGCCCAGGGGCTATGGATGGTGTTTTCAGCGGTCGCGTGCCGTGCACGTGACCCGTTGGCGCTCAGGGCCCATACGCAGGGCGCATGACCCGCTGGTGCCCAGCGCTCACACGCCCCTCACGTGACCCGCAGACGCCCAGCGCCCGCGTGCCTAGCATGTGGCCCATGGACGCCCAGCGTCCACGCGCCACTCATGCGTCTTTAGTGCGCTTCTCACCTCTCTTTTTTTCTCTTGCTCCCCACTAAAAATACCTGTCCCGTTAGAAAAAATTTCTGACGGGACGCTACCCCGCACCCCGTAAGGGGGTTGATAGCCCCCTTGACCCCTAATCTGCTATCCGAGTAGCGGGACTCCCGTAAACTCTGCGAGGCCTCCGACATATCCAAACCCTTTCAAAACACAACACATGCACACGGCACATTGAGTTCGCATGAACAATTTGACCCGTCAATCGGAGGTTCTCTCGCTCTAAAATCGACGGATAATTAACGGTAGCTTAGTTCGCGGCTGCCGGAGATTCGAATCCCCACGATCAATAAATCCTGGCCTACCTTAGGCAGGGGAATCTGTATACGCCTGACAAGCGACGCGTATTCCCATCTCAATAGGGTGACGAAATACACCCTACAGATTCTGGTAAGCCCGGTAGGACATTTTTCTCCTCCCATATCTTGGGTCAAGCGTTCATGCAAACTCATTTAATATATATACCGATATTTGTACTAAAATAATGCTTTTCCATGCAGCAATCAGCTTTCAACAACGATGTCTCCCAAGATGAGCTTCGATTCTGACGCGTCCCTGATTCCCTACATGGTCAAGATCAATTCCCGCATGGTTCTCCCCTGCGAGTCTCAACCGGAAATGGGAGGAGCCACCTCGTCAATTTGGTTCCGTCATCATCTACCCGGCCGGAAGCGCTCATTTGGCGGAGGTTCCGGCAAACCAAGCAGCTAAACTGACCTCAAGGGGCAAGAGGTCGAACGTTGTGGTTGCCAAAGCATCCCATCCCAAATGCAAATCCGTATTCGAACGGCTCTCCACTATTCCGACTGGGGGCAAGGCCGTCAACACCAATGGAGCCATAAAGCATCTCCAGCATGCTCAGACGGTGCCTTTGACAATTGCGCGAGCAGGTGTATTTTCTGGACTCTCTATCAACCGGTCTACGACGTCTTCCCGAAGGGCCGAAACTTGCCAAGTGCTCAAAACGGAAAAATTGAAGCAGAAGCGGCTCAGATATAGAGCCAACAAAAGGGCCAGGGCTCCGTCCAAGCTGAACCTTGTGAGGTTCCAAGAACAGGGTTACCCCGCAACGACAGCTGAGTCGGCCATAAAAGTCAGCAATTTCTTCGAACCTTTGAAGTGGGTTCAGAAAAATGCCATGACCGCTAAAATCAAGAAGACAGCAACCCGAACGAATATACAAAGATACGTGTTCCAGCCCCAACATAGAAAGCATGACACCGTCTCTTCAAGAGTCTATCAAGCACTCTATGCCGTGCGAAAGCAGCGGGGCAAGGCCAGAAAAGAAGCACCAACCCCACTCAAGAACCCTGTCGGGCCAGCCGTCTTCAATCGATTATCCATTCCCGAAATAGAAAGACCACGATGACTGTCTGCAAAATCAGCTACCAATAATAAAAAGACGGCTGGATATGTTATTCATATGGTCTATATGGCGGGCACGCGTCCCTACGACAACTTGCGCAGTAAAAGTAAGAATGGGGCTACCACATCCCAAGCTCAATCTGGCTTGAATGTGGTTGCCATTTTCCAAGATCAGCCGCCTTCGCTGGATGATGAAAACCCTTTCGAGAAGTTTATTACCATGCAAAGTGTTACTATATTATATGTATAGATTCGTTCTTTTAAAATATTGGTTTGATTGCGATATACTTCTCCTTGTCGAAATATGGTGATATATATAACCAGAATAACAGCAAAATGAAGACTATTTATAGGTACCAAAAGGAGTATATAATCTGTGTAAATCAAGAATGCAAGTAATTAATTATTATGATTCCGATGCTAATCAAATTAGTTTTGGTTGTTTTTTTGTGACTAGATTATCGATTTATGCATAATAACGGTTTATTAACAAGATTTCTTTTTGTGTTACAGGGAAATAAATCTCTGGAGTGTAGAAAATTCGACGCCAATTCAGAGAGGGGGAAAAAATGATACTAGAAGAAAAAGAAGAAGAAGAAAGGTATGATATGATCGCTCACCAAGTAGCCGAACGAGATGCTTATGCCAGAGCCGGTTGATAATACTAACTTCAGCCAAGAAATCTCCCGGCCCCTTCATATTTCCCCTTGAAAACTTCTTCACTGCAACCTCGATATCCTCTCCTGGGATCACACCCCTTGAAAACTAGGCCATGAAGAAAATCTAATTAAGATCTGATTTAATTATGATGTTCTGTTCTGTTGTGCGGGAAAATATGTTTCGCTGGATGATGAAAACCCTCTCGAGAAGGCTGATAGGCAGAAAGACCCCAACAAGTACTCAACGTAAAAGTGTATATGATGTGATAATATGAATATGTGAGTGTAGTGAAGCCCGTGTGCGCATGTTTATAAATACATATGGATATAGTAATAATATGAAACGGACATGTAAACGGGTCAAGTCGGTCAAGTCATAACCTAACTGATCACTAAAAGGTAAACTAACCTATCATTAGTTCGAGTGTGTGTCAACATGTGCAGGAGTATTCCTAACTTAAGGGTAGGGCCCCAGGGGCTAGGAAACACATGCCCAAATGTGGAATGAACAAGCGACCGATATAGTCCGGTACGAGCTGTAGAAACAAGCGACGGATATAGCCAAGTATGAGCTATAATAACATGCGACCGATATAGTCCGGTATGAGCTGTAATAAAATGCGACCGATATAGCCATGTACGAGCTGCAGGCATGAGACTCCTGAGATCCTGTTCTACGAACACACACTCAAACTAGCTCAACTTCCCGTGTATTCGTATCTAATATGGTAATAACTAAATCACTAATTAAGAATGCTGAATAGACTGGAACTTGTAATATCATGTTATTTGTATAGAAATGATACTTGTAAACAATGAGTTGTGTCATGGCATATAGTTCGGCATTCTAATTAGAGATCTCGTTTTTAAATAAGTGGACTGGAGTAACGAAAGATCATGGCATGTCAAATATGGTCGTTTTAGGTAATAGTAATCGCATGTAAGGGGTGTACAAACTTGTGAATAGTATAAGTCTCAAATGTTATTTATACCATTATGTTAACCAAAATATAGATATATTATTTATATTTTCTTGATCACAGACTGGCAGGTAAGATAAAAATGTATATATTAAGGATAGATTAACAACTTTCGAACTCTATTTGTATTTCATTATATCTATTTCTATCACTTTACTATATATGAGTCTATATAATAACGATACAAAATTTGAGAACTAACACAGTTTTACCGAACAGTGCAGGTTAAAGATATATTCGAGGGATCGCCGATGTTACATCGACTAAAAAGAAAATCAAGAATACTTGCCTTGGCGATGAAAACACGACGATCACAATAATACGAAGCAACGGACGATCGCGGATTCGATTTTACTTATTCTCATGCCAAAAGATATGCTATAATAGATTTATGGTTAAACCAACAACAAACAGTGTTAGGAAAAAATATATTTGCAAACTAGATAAAATACCAATAAAAGTCTAAAGATTTTATTATATTAAGAAGATATAATTGTTGATTAGATAGGAAAATTATATATATATATATATATATATATATATATATTTGTTGCCACTAACGAATTAACATATATTACTTAAAGCTGAAGATTATCATATCAAAATTATATACGCCAAAAGATAATATAAACGTATTAGCAACCAGCCATAAAGAAATTCTAAAATTATAAGAATAGTTTTATTAATGAAAAAAATAATATTGTGGTAAATCTAAAAATTACTGTATCCAAACTGGGATGTTACATTCTACTCACCTTACAAGTTTCGTCCTCGAAATTGGAAGGACGAACTATAAGATTAAAGAAACAGATGAGGGTACTTTTGACGGATCTCGTCCTCATGCTCCCAAATGGATTCTTCGCGTGAACGTCCATCCCAAGATACAAGAACCAAAAGAATGATATTTTTCCTCAACATTTTCTCTCTACGGTCGACGATGGCTATAGATTTTTCTTCATACGAGAAGTTGGTGCTCAAGATTAATTCAGAATGATCGAGAACATGACTATCATCGCGAACATACCGACGTAACTGAGACACATGGAATACATCATGTACACCATCCAAAGAGGGTGGTAAAGCCAATCTGTATGCCACTACTCTAACGCGCTCCACAATCTCGAATGGTCCGATAAATCGGGGACGGAGTTTCCCACGACTACCAAATTTAATCACTCTTCGAGTCGGCGAAATTTTAAGGAACACATGGTCTCCTACACCAAACTCTAGAGGTGTTCGACTAGTATCTGCGTGACTCTTCTGGCGATCTTGTACTACTTTAATACAGTTTCTGATTCACTGGACCTTATCGACGGTTTGGGTTATGAGCTCCGATCCTGGCAATTTTCGCTCTCCCACATCATCCCAGCAAAGTGGGGAACGACACTTGCGCCCGTAAAGTGTCTCGAACGGGGTCATCTGAATACTCGCCTGGTAGCTATTATTATAAGAGAATTCCACCAAGTGTAAGTGATCCTCCCACGATCCTTTGAAATATAGCATACATGCTCTCAACATGTCTTCTAATATCTGTATCGTACCCTCAGACTGTCCGTCTGTCTGAGGGTGGTAAGTCGTCAATTGAGTCGAGTGCCCAAGATCTCTTACAAGCTTCTCCAAAAATGTGAGAGAAACCTTGTATCTCTTTCTGATACGATACTGATAGGCAATCCATGTAACCTCATAATCTCTTACATATATTTCTCTGCCAACGTCTCCGTCGAATGTCCCATTTGAAAGGGTAGAAAATGGGTTGCCTTTGCGAGACGGTCGACGATGACCTAAATAGCATTATTGTCGTTGGGACTCCGCGGTAAAGTCGTCACGAAATCCATAGTAATGTGTTCCCACTTCCACTGAGGAATGGGAAGTGGTTGCAAAAGACCAGCCACTCACCGTTGTTTGGTCTTCACCTGCTGACACACTAAGCATTTTGACATATAGCGGGCAATCTCCCTCTTCATGTCATTCCACCAAAAGTGTTGTCTAACATCCCTATATATCTTTGTGCCACCCGAACGCACTGAATAGGATGAACTGTGCGCTTCCTTCAATACTTCTTCTCGAACTTCGCCCTTTGGCACGCATAACCGACTGCCGTATCTTAAAGAACCATTTTCGTGTATCAATAAGTCTGTCCTCAATCCGGCCTCTACAATTGCGAGTCTCCAGCCTGTGCAGCTTAATACAATATACTAATGAAGACTCCATTTGTAGCTGCTAATGCTGACCGAATGTTTTACCCCCTCCAAATCAAGTCTCCAAAACTGATCAAGGATATCCTTCTGAGTTAACACTATCGCTGTTGGTCTCCGGCTGAGAGCATCCGGTACCACATTTACCTTTCCGGGATGATATTGCAAATCAAGATTATAATCGGCCATAAACTCCAACCACCTGTGCTGTCTTATATTTAGCTTCTTCTACGTGAACACATATTTTAAGCTCTTATGATCTGTATAGACTACAACCCGCTCTCCCAAAAGATAATGCCTCCAAATCTTTACAGAAAATATAACTGCGGCCAACTCTAAATTGTGGGTCAGGTAATTCTTCTCATGTGTCCTCAGTTGACGCGAGACATAAACTAAAACACTTTCATGCTGCATCAATTAGACGTAGCCTAGCCCTTTACCGGAAGCGTCACTATAAATTACCAATCCTCCTGTTCCGTCTGGTACGGTTAATATGGATGCAGTGGTAAGTTTCTCTTTTAATAATTCGAACGTTCGGTTGCATTTTTCTGACCATACGAACGGTACCCCATTTCGAGTAAGTCTTGTCAACGGCTCGGCAGCTCGTGCAAAATCTTTAACAAATCTCCGGTAGTAGCCTGCGAGTCCCAAGAAATTTCTAATCTCTGCTGCTGACTTTCGTGCTGGCCAATCTTTCACTGCTTCAATATTCACATGGTCTACTGAGATACAATCTCCGGAAATGATGTGGCCCAAAAACTGAACTAATTCAAGCCAAATCTCGCATTTACCAAAATTTTGGCGTATAACTTCTCCTGTCTTAGTATCTGCAATACGATTCTTAAATGTTTGGCATGCTCCTCCTTACTTTTTGAGTACACAAGAATGTCGTCGATAAAAACTACGACAAACTAATCTAGGTATTGCGAGAAAACTAGATTCATTAAATCCATTAACACGGCTGGGGCATTGGTAACACCATACGGTATCACTAAAAACTCATAATGACTGTATTGAGTTCTAAAAGCTTTCTTGCATATATCTTCCGCCTTAACCCGAACTTGATGGTACCCCGATCAAAGATCAAACTTAGAGAACACACGGGCACCACATAACTGATCAAACAAGTCATCAATCCGAGGTATATGATATTTGTTTTTAATCGTAACCCGGTTCAACTCCCTATAGTCCATACACATGCGTAACGAACCATCCTTCTTCTTTACTAGTAACACTGGAGCGCTCCACGGAGAAGTACTTGGGCGAATGAAACCCTTGCTAAGGAGGTCTTCTATCTTCTTTTTCAACTCCGCTAACTCAACTGGTGCCATTGTCACGTCCCGCTTCCCTGCGCTCGATGAACAAAGCGTAGCTTACGCTGTGCTTCAGTTTGCTGCCAACGGCATCAACCCACCCCACACCCACCCTCGCTCTTCTGAGCTTCTGCTTGTCACTCAGGGGTCGCTTGAAGTTGGTTTCGTAGATTCCAATGACAAACTCTTCAAACAAGTGCTTCATGTAGGTGACATGTTTGTGTTTCCTATGGGCCTAGTGCACTTTCAGGTGAATAGGGATGCAAAGAACCCGGCTGTTGCTATCTCTGCATTCGGAAGTGCTAATGCCGGTACAATGGTAATATCAACGACATTGTTTGCTAGTGGCATTAGCAAGGATGTATTGGCCAAGTCTTTTAAGACTGATGAGAGTACCATTGGAAAGATAGTTTCTTCTGCCACAAAGATAGTATCAATTGCTAAGTTTTAGTTATTCTTCTGAGGGGTAAATTATTTAGAGATGTCTATTGTATATGTCACTAACTTGTAGTTTGTAACTATACATATTTCATACTTTCAAGGAAATGCTTATCTGCATAAGGTTACGTCAAACCTATCCAATTTCTTTATAAGAAGAAAATCTGCATCAAGTTCCACCTCTATACCCTATTAGGCTATCATTCATTATGAAGAGCAGTAATTAGGAGCCTTAAAACTTGATTCGAAGTAATTGCAGCACTGAATAAGGACGAGATTGAGCAGTAATTAGGAGCCTTAAAACTTGATTCGAAGTAACTGCAACACTGAATAAGGATGAGATCTTACAACTAACATGAGAAGGTTACTCCATTTTAAAATATTTACCTAATATTTAAACAACCCGCAGATTTTAATCCGATTTGTGAGATACATTCTTTGAATGCATTTTTATTGCTTCTACACCTTTTAGGGCGACTTTTTAGTATGATATAACCATTAGAGACTACAGTTATTTCGCTTGTTCGCCAACAACTCATCACTGAATTTGTTATCCCTTTTTCAATATTCACATTCTTTAGATACTGCTGAGCTACAACTCGAAATGTGGGGTTAGCTTCTGATGCAACTTCTTAGAACTATGTCTATTTTATAGATTAATGAAACTGGCCGAAACCCAGCGAAACTAATAAAATTATGAGAGACCGAAACGGAGTTCTCGGACCTTGGTTTTGATGAATGGCAGATGAAGTGCTGAAGAGGATCCTAATTCATACTGAATAGGGCTGCATGCAATGAAGCATGTAATGCTGTGTTTAAATTAGCGATGAAGGGGCCGCTTTATTCTTGTATGAATATTTGTTATGCTTGTTTGATATTGTTCTCTGCTAGGTTTTCTGCACTGCTCTTTTCTTTTTTATTAAAAAAATATTATCTTGATGTCCTTTTCTAATGATGCAATTTGGATATATGTAAGATTCCCGTGTACAAGTTCAAAAAGTAATAAGTGATATAATTTGCTCTGTTGTTTTCTGTAATTTGTTGTTGTTCTTGTTGGAGAATTTTGTTGTTTGTCTATGCTTCTGATCTAAATTAGGTGCACTTTTAAATAGTTGCATTAGATTAACCACCTTTCTACTTTCAGTTAGAGGGAGGGAATATTCCTTCCAATCACTTGCATCAATTTTATCTTCTTGTAACTATTAATGGCATGGAAGTTTATTTTACTTCAAACTTGTATGCTTAGTATAATTAATAAAGTATAGAATAACTAATGGCTACTAGCATAAATGATGGAAGTTTAGTTCAAACTTCAAACATAAATGAATAACAAAAAGAACAGCATAAGGTTATCTAAGAAGTCTAAAAAGGGATAACAAGACATAAAAATGACAGGTTCGAAACAAATTAAGAATTTAAAAAACAAACATAGGCAAAAAGTTTATCATATGCACAGTTTTACTGAAATATATACTATACAACAACAACTGAGCCTCTTTTACAGTGTAGGGAAAATCTAAACACACGGAAAATATATATTTGGCAATATTGCAGGATAAGCTCACTGTATCTACCATTTTATACTGTTGTCAAAATTACTCTTCATTTTTTGCACACATTATCTTAAACTTGCAGGAGATGGAACGAGTAACGAATCTCACTGTATTACCTGGAGCACAGCCTCAAAAAGAATTTTAGGAGATTCAAAGACTAATGGTACAACTAATTACTGCACTGAACAACGGATCTTACCGCTAAAGAAAAAACGTAAAAATCAGTTAAAAGACTTGATGTGGTAACATAAGCAAGCGGGCTATTCATCTATACTGGATCAAGTCCTGACTTTATCTTTTGGTTCAAGAATGAAAACAAATGATATGCAGATTTTGTATGCTGTATGAAAGCAGGACAAATATATTACCCATCGAGCACTTTACACATTTCATTTATGTTGTTGTAGTTATGCATGTTGCGTTTCAGAATTCATCGTCTTTTTGGCTGTGTCGGTGTCTGCATTTGCTCTGCTCGTTAAAGATGACTGCACCTGATAAAGAATGTTTAGGCATATAGGCTCTGATAATCAGTTAATCACATCAAAATCATAAACACTAACAATTAAGCCGAAAAGATTAAGGTTTCCTAGTTATTAATTGGCCCAATTAAACTTATTCAAAATCTGCACTAAATGGCATGCAATTAGAACAAGAAGGCAGGGAGAACAGAACAAGGGTGGCATACAATCTCAGGACTAACAAACAAAAGATTGCATTATTTTTCAATTTCCGACCAAGTCCTATCTAATATTCTTGTCCTAGTTGCTACTAACAAGTATGACTAGTTCAAAAATATAATAATCCAACAAAGAAAGACACATGCCATTTGGAGTAAAATAAAAGCTTAGAATAAATTTACTTGTATACCAAAGTCTAACGGTATAATGAAACATTAAAATTAATCTAACATATTAAATAATAATGTATTTTAACTCTAAAAATAGTTATAGATTAACATTATATACGTTAATGTGATATAAAATACCGGTATACCAATTGGGATTAAACTGATAATTGATACCACCGATATGCCAGTTTTTAATTCAAACATTAACTTCCTTGACCAAATCATTCATGCAAACCTATATATACCCCAAATATCCTACCCTCACAAACTGTAACACCCTACCCCGATCGTACGTTTCTCTCTCTTTTTCTTTTGACTGTATTAGGTTTTGTTTTATTATTATTATTATTATTAAATTGGAGTTTAATACTTTGTAGTTAAGATAGAACATATTATTATGGTTACTTTAAGTTTATTATAGTTATGATTTTCCAAATTGTTAAATAGATATATAATTAGTTTTAATATTTACTTTGCTAACCTACAAATATCTTATT
Organism: Agapanthus africanus; assembly: GCA_030015575.1. Lineage (NCBI taxonomy): Eukaryota > Viridiplantae > Streptophyta > Magnoliopsida > Asparagales > Amaryllidaceae > Agapanthus > Agapanthus africanus. The sequence continues at coordinate 138,804,291 of CM057341.1, forward strand.
TATATGCATATTTTATTGTTTAATATTAGTTTTGTAACTAAATGGATATTATTAGTATGGTTGTTTTAACAAAAGATATTTTGTATTTAAGTTTAGTTTGCTAATATATTAATATCCTATTTTATATGCATACAATATTTTGTCTAATACAAGTTTGGTAACTAAAGGTATATTTTTCTAGTTTGATAGTTTTAATTTCTAATCTAATAATATCTTATTTATAGTCTAGTACAATATTTTGTCAACCGTCGAGATATTGTAGTTAATATTCTGTTATGATAGGTTATGATAAATCTCTTTTAATATTTTTAAAAATAATTTAAGGGTCTTATTTTGTGCGCAAGCGAACTTTGAGTTTGTGTGTATAACCCATAATATATTTCTCTATATGGATATAGATAAAATCCTAAATAAATCATATCTTTTTCCTTCTCTCTTAAACAGATCTCTCTCTCTTACCTATTCTATTTAATTTTAGCATCATCACCCTCATTATTATCTTTCTCTCATCTTTTTCTTTTCTCCTCCTCCAAAATAATACCAAGCCCTAACCTAAAACCTCCGATCAACCCCTCACACCCTCAGCTCCTTCACCTTCTTCAAAACTTCGAGTCACATCTCCCTTCATCCCACCGCCGACCTAACCCAACACACTATTGAACCCAAATCTCCATCCAACTCTTAACCCTAGCCGAGCCAAGATCAAGCCAAGCAATATAGTGTTTTCGACCCGAGCACATCACGTTGAGCTAACTTGGAAATGCTTCGTATGTGTTCTTTGACAAGCTCAAGTTCCGATCTTATTCCGTTCGTATTTTTCATGTCCGTATTCGTCTTGAGGCAAGTACTCTTGCTCTTTTTAGCCAATGCAATATCGGCAAATATCACAATAAATTCTTAGTCAATAATATTTGAATAAAAATTATATTATTGTGCAATTTCACTAAAATACCACATAATTATTATATATATGATGAAAACTTTAGTTTTATACTGCTCACATAAGTTTGTATACTACTCACATATATATAGCTTACATTTAGAGTTATTTGCATAGTTGATATAAATTTTAATTAGTAGATGTGCGTTATCATTTCATTAAGTTAAATAATCAATTCAGTTTTTTTTGAATCTGTGTAGAATATAGTTTACATAATATAGTGCTTAGTGAACAGTAGTTCAGGGTAATTATATATATATATATATATATATATATATATATATATAAGATCATTGTAATAGCAAGAAAATAAATATACAATATATAATGCAATCAAGAATTTACTCATTGTTACTAGCTAGTAGTATGAATCAGAACGTTTAAATGCATTTATATAAGATAACTATATTGAATGTGTTTTTATACCCTTTGTATTAATTTTATATATTTAGCTTTGTGTTTTTATTGACAATCAAACCATATGCTATTAAATGAAACCTTATGTTCATCATGCATGAAATGAAAACCTTAGGATTCCTAGAGCACCCACTAATCATATTAATCCTTTAAAACCATATTTTAGTTTATTATTCTTTCCAATAATAAATCCGGATATTAAATGGAGATACTTGTAAATTCATATAGATTCTTGTTTACATTATTGATACAATCATATTATATCGTCTGTACTTGACATTCCTGTTCACGATTACTATTTCCTTACATTAAAATGAGATTACTAATTAGAATGCTGAACATTCATGTTATGAAACAATTACTTGTGCTTACATGTTTACCATACTGTACTGTCATCGTGACTTGTCATGTTTTCCTGTCTAGTCAGCATTCTATATTGTGATTGAATTTATTACCATGTTAGTTATAGATACACAGGGTGTTGGGGCAGTTTGAGTATGCATTCATTCACCGGGATCTCAGGAGTCCTATACCAACAGCTCGTACCGGGTTATATCGGTCGCTTGTTATTACAGCTCGAACTGGGCTATATCGGTCATTGGAGCTCGTACCGGGCTATATCGGTCGCTTGTTACTACAGCTCATACCGGGCTATATACGGTCGCTTGTTCATTCCATATTTGGGCCCGCGTTTCCTTACCCCTTGGCTCTACCTTAGGTTGAAAATACTCCTGCAAAGTTTGATGTACACACTCAAACTTACGATAGGATAGATTATCCTTTTAGTGACCAACTAGGATATGACTTGACTTGTTTACTTGCTTACTTCATATTACTATCATATCTATATCTACATATGCACGCGGGCTTCACTATACTCACATATTCATGCTATCACACATAAACATACTATTACGATTGAGTACTTGTTGAGATGTTTTGACATCTCTGAGACTTACCATCTCAAGTTTAGAGATCGATTCACAGGCAAAAAAGAATCAGCGTGGCTATCAGGAGTTTGCCGAAAATCAGTGGTATTGTAGGTTTATTTCTATTTTATTTCAGTTGCTATTAGAATGTGCGCCCCTCGTGGGACGATATGAATGTATCTTTCTTTTTGGATTTTGTACTTTATTTATTCGGAATCCTTTGTTATTTGGATCTTTTATTCACCATATCTTTATCTCGTGGATTCATCAGTGTAATTGTTATTTATGCAGCATGATATTAGTATTATATCTTGGATATTATCGTACATGCTTAGCTAAAACCTTAGGTATAACTATGGTAAGGCGATTTTCCCTTGTCTAGGAGCACTAACGGTTTCGGTCCATATTTCTGCATTCCGGGAGTTGGGGCATTACACAAACCAAGCTTCATTCATATAATACATGGCTTCTAAAGTAATGGCTCTAAATGCATGCTTAATTCTCACTTCAGTTCTTACATCCCTTCTCATGGCCAACGCTGCAGACCCCGACATCACTACTGATTTCATAGTTCCAAATGGAATCACACCTGATGCAAGCTTCTTCACTTCCAGGGGGCTGAAGCAGTCCCTTTGGGGCCCACCTAAGAATGCAACAGGTTACCAAAGCTAGCAAAATCGAGTTCCCTGCCCTCGATGGACAAAGCGCATCCTACGCTGTGCTCCAATTTGCTGCCAATGGCATCAACACACCCCATATTCACCCTCGCTCTGCTGAGCTCTTGCTTGTTATACAGGGGTGGCTTGAAGTTGGATTTGTCGATACCAACAATAAGCTATTTATGCAGGTTCTTCATGCAGGTGATATATTTGTGTTTCCCAAGGGTTTGGTGCACTTTCAAGTGAATAGTGGAATCGACAAGTCGGTGATGGCAAAATCCTTCAAGACTGATACCCAAACCATTGGCATGCTTGTTTGGTTTCTTTATGTTTAATGTGCTGAGTTACTGCATTTGATATGTTGTTTAAATAAGTCGTGATTTATATACAGCACAATCCAATTCAATTCAATGTATAATCCTCCAATTCTATTGGAAAGTTATTTTTTAAAAATATATTTGTAAGTTGTAAACGGCAAGTGGTTACTTCAATCATGACTGTTTTGGTATTATTCTACTGCTAAAGTTTCTATGCAATCCAGATTGTTAAAATGAGACGACTTTATTAATTCTTAATTTCCCTTGCTATTATTGTGCTATGGTGTAATTTGGATGTATGATAATCACAAACACCTTGAAAGAAATGTGAGCATCAAAATTGAGCTTTGACTGTCATCAGCGTATTAGTCTTTTCCCATACAAGATGGAAACAACTCTTCATGAACGATTTGACAAAGTTTCATAACCGGCTATCAAAAGGGCATCAACCTTCTCTTAGTTAGTGGCAAATGCCTGATTGAGAAAACTTTTACCAGAACGGGTCCGTCATAAACTTAAATAACCAAATTTTTCTACGGGTTTGTCATAAACTCAAATGACCATTTGGCATCCTCTAAATTCCTTTAGACTACAGAAAAAGTGTAGAAAAAGAAGAAAAAATTGAGCTTGAATCAAGCTCATAAAATCAAAATCAAGCTTCGCATTTGAGCAGATATCAGCTTGTGGAAGCCTGTCTTTAAATCTAAGCTAGGTGCAATTGTAGCAACTTTCACTGAATTTTTATATACTTAAAAGGGTCTTTACTCCTTAGCCAGCTTCTCATGAGCAGGTTGCTCTAATTTCAACATTTAGCTAAAAATATAAAGAACCTAATTAAGCAGCAGAGGTTTCTCTAAAAAAAAATTACAACTGTAGCAATCTTAAACTAAGAAGGCAAATAATTTATGAATGATGATGGATAGATTGTTGGTCTATTAGGCTATTAGCTATTGATACCTGTTCTATATATGAGTACAATATAAATTTTAGGATGTGTTAGAAAAGGTTCCCTAGGTATCCTCAAGAATCCAAAAGAGTCTAATATGATATGGATCAAACACAAATCCTACGCGGATACATATGCTCGACACCGAATTGGTGCAACATAGCAAAGAACATGCAAAAGTGAAGATTTCCGTGACTTTTAGTTGGATATAACTGTTAGCAACTGCAATTAGCTCCCTTTACTTCCAAGCACTCATCGCTGATTGCTATCCCTTTTTCAATATTCGCTTTGTTTAGAAGCCACGGAATTACGACACAAAATTTTAGGCTTCACTTCGGATGCAACTTCTCGGAACTGTGTCGATTTATCAGAGATTGACCGAGTCTTCACATCTTCGACCCTTCCACAATTTGACTCAGTCCTGACTTGCCTTATCCTTAACAATAAGAATCGTCAAGTTATTAATATACAAAGGCGGAACATCATTGGATTCTAATCCTGATTGCAACACACTAAACACTAAACTCGCTTGAATTCCTTGCCAATCATAATTAGTTTCAGGAACGATTAGTTTAAGAAATATTCGATTTGCCAATTTATAGACCATGGAACAAGTACAATTCAAGGACTACCAAACAATAGATTGCATTGTATGGCATATTAGTCTAGGTCCTGGTCGAAATGTGTCTTATGATGAAAGGAAAACAATTTCCCAGTGCTACTAGTAGCTTTCATGTCATAATCAACCAACATAGAAAGACATGCAGATTAATGGCTACCCTTGACCTAATCAATCCCACAAGCCTATATAAACCAAGAAGCCTAGCCTTCAAAAAATCAAGTACCAATCCTCTAAATATATACATACATCCTTCTTTGAATTATGGCTCCAAATGCATGCCTAGTTCTCACTATAGTTCTTGCATCCCTACTCAAGGCCCATGCCAGTGACCCTAGCATCACTAAAGACTTCATAGTTCCAAATGGAATCACACCCGATGGCAACTTCTTCACCTTCAAGGGACTGAAACAGTCCCTTTGGGGCCCGCCGAAGGATGTTCCATTCAAGGTGACCAAAGCTAGTGAAATTGAATTCCCTGCACTTAACGGGCAAAGCGTATCTTACGCCGTGCTTCAATTTGCTGCCAATGGCATCAACGGACCCCACACCCACCCTCGCTCTGCTGAGCTCTTGCTTGTCACTCAGGGGTGGCTTGAGGTTGGTTTCATCGACACCAATAATAAGCTCTTCACTCAAGTGCTACACACAGGCGAAATGTTTGTGTTTCCTATGGGCCTGGTGCACTTTCAGGTGAATAGGGATGCTAAGAATCCCGCCGTTGCCATCTCTGCATTCGGAAGTTCTAATGCCGGTACAGTGGTAATTTCTAAATCATTGTTTGCTAGTGGGATTGACAAGGATGTGTTGGCCAAGTCATTTAGGACTGATGAGGGTACTATTGGAAAGATTGTTTCATCTGCCACTATGGGTTGAGAGAGTGTGCGCGGAGTACATGTGTGCATTTACATTTCTTTCTACACATGAAGTCTAAAATAAGCAAGAGGGCCTAATCTCTCTGTAATTTAAAAGTTTGTATTTCAGATTGTAATCACATTTCTACAGTCAATATTATAAACAATATTTGCTTCAAGTTCAATCTTCTTGTCCTTTTAAGATATCACCCATCATGGGCATGGCCGCATGACTAAATCAAGTACTAACCCCTACTAATTATGAAAAGGTGACTTTTAATATCTGGCTAATTCATGCAATAACCAGACATATGATATGAGTGCTCTTATCTTTACACTTACATGGGCAATAACCAGACATATCTGACTAATTCATGCAATAACCAGATGGTGCCATCCCTTTTCGGAGAAATATTTGATGCTTCCTGTCTTTCAGAAAACCTTTGAACATTTATTGCCATCTTCGATGTATAATAATGGAACGGTTCTTGTTTGTGGCTTGAGGTCGGTTTCAGAAAACCTTCGAACGAAATATTTGATGCTTCCTGTCTTCCAGAAGGGTGGCTTGAGGTCGGTTTCGTCGATACCAGCAACAAGTTGTTCACTCAAGTTCTTCATGCTGGCGATTTGTTTGTGTTTCATCAATGACCACATGCATTTATTGTCCAACTATCACTTTTCATAAATTATGGTCAACAAACAATCCAAGATGCAAAGTATATTGCTCAAAGTCTCATATAATTACCTGATCCCATACAAATCGTTTACATGTAAGCACTATTCAATATCCTGATGAGAAATCGATCACACCATAGCGTTTCTGTGGTCGAATCCATTTTGATTTTGATAAATTTATTGCCTTGAAAATCGATTGGTATCCCTTGAGTAGTGGTATAATTCGTGGCAATCAATTGACCACATGTATTTATTGTCCAACTATCACTTTTTTGTAAATTATGGTCAACAAACAATACAAGATGCAAGGTATATTGGTCAAAGTCTCATAATTACCTGATCCCATACAAATTGTTTACCTGTAAGTACTATTCAATATCCTAATGAAAAATCGATCACACACGTTTCTATAGTCGAATCCATTTTGACTTTGATAAATTTATTGCCTTGAAAATCGATTGGTATCCCTTGTTTAGTGGCGGACCGGTGCTTTCGCATGCAGTCGTCGCGTGGTTGTTTTTTAACAGGGCCGGTTTAAATGTGCTTGAGCCATTACCAAGGTAGAGAATAACTTTCTCTTATTTAACAATAATCCAAACAACTTAAGACCTTAGTCCTCATTAGTTTATTAAATGAATGTCATATGGAGTGAATATGATTAATTCAATACTCGAAAAAATACAGAACCACAAATAGTTCTCTTTACTCTGTATTGAACCAATCAACGCATATCCATGACATAATTAAAATGAAACTAAAGAAGGGAATAACGGAAAAATGCAACATAATGCCAATCTTTAACGGCGTTAGCCGATAAAGTGGGGCTAAAAAAATAAACAACCAGTCTCTATAATATAGAATAGGGTTTTTATAAAGTACGTAGCCAATCTCTATATATAATAGAGTAGGTCTTTTAGTAAGAGTGCATAAAACCGTATTTTTTTATGTTATTAAAAGATAGAAAATAAAAAAGATGGGTTGCGCATTTCCAAAACGTGTAAATTATATTTTTTACTAGTTTGCTTTGTTAATTACATCTTTGTAAGAATACCCTCGATTAAGAAAGGAAGTGTATAAAATATAAACGGAAAAGAGAGCGATGTTTTAAAGACTTCCATCATTAACAAAGAAATATGTTCATCGATTTATAGCATTCCATTTGATCATACATAAGACGTAAAACTACATAATTGTAAGAAGAACAAGAAAAGAAAAGGGTATAGGATTGTCGGGAATCATCCCGCCATCCTTACCCTTCTAAAAAAATGAAATCAAGACAAAAATAGAGATGAAACATTTCTCTTTATTTCTTCAAAATAAGAATGAGTACAAGAGTGAGAATGAGAAGTGTGAAGTTTGTAGAAAGAATTGTGTTTAGAATATGTGAAAAATTATGACATCCACCCTCCTTTTATAGATTAAGAGGATGGCACAATTATAAATAAAAGAAGAGAGAAAAGCCCTTTTTGAATTCAAAATAAATAACTATTCTCTACAAAATAATGGGAGGGGGTAATTTGTAAAATATTTTGTTACATGACAAGTGTAGACTTGTCATGCTTAATATATATATATATATATATATATATATATATATATATATATATATATATATATATATATATAGTTTTCAAAGTGCCAAATCGGCCCCAAAGTGGGTCGGTGCACCCTAGCTGGCCCTAAAGGGGGGGGCGGTCTGGACCAAGCCGGCCCCTAGGAGGCCGGTTATAAACCAAGACAGCCCTTAGGGGGCCTTTTGTTGGGTTACGATAGCGCCCTGGCCATCTACCGTGGCCGATGCGGAACAAAAATGACGTTTAAAAATCTTGGCACTAACGAACCCGTCTAGAATCGAACTATAAACCTACACTAGCAAACTACAATGAGTTAAACTATAAGGTTAGAAATGGTTATACCGAATGAACCGTGTCCTTCAGTCTTCAACCATCTTCCCTAGCTCATTGAGGCGTCCTCGACTAAATTTAGACGCTGGTCTTCCTCCGTCGAAGATGATCCACCCGAGAGATATTACTCATGGCTCTAGCTCCACACCAAAGATCAAGTGAAGCAACTAGAGATCCTAGGTTGCTAATCTATAGTGTCTAGGATGTAGTGAAGTGTTTAAAATGTTTATCTATCTCATCTCATCTCTTGATTCTCAACTCATGAGATTGTAAAGAGGAGGTTGAGGATGAAGGTGGACGAACACAAGAAACTCAAGAGGTTGTGTGTCTGCAAATATCTCAATAAAATTTGGCGTCAGCACAGAAAGCTTCAGCGACAGTGAAAGGTTGTGTATCTGCAAATATCCTTTTGATCTCGCCTTTCTTTGATACAAACTTGAAATATTGATGTAAGGAAGAAATTTTTTTGCCATGCTCATGCAGCCAAGGACGACCAAGTAAAGCATTATATGACATGAAAATGACATGGAAGAGCGGAGTGAAAGACCATCCTTCGAATTTTAGAGTGAGCCATATAGTCCCCAAGGTTTGTTGTCCAGTTTGGTTGAACCCTTGGATGACTATATTGCTGGTAGTTAAATCTGTGACAGTATACCTGTCACGTCCCGCTTCCCAGAGTGCGCTAAGATCGGCACATGACAGAACCAACCATGCTACCTGTGGCTAGAAAACATCCCTCCACGGTCGCATTACGGCTCTCTATAGATATCAAGAACAGGAAAAAATAAAAGAAACTATCTAGCACATGTCCATGAGCCAGAATTAACGAGTCAAGAAATAATATGCAGAAGCAATAAATTCAAGTAACAATAACAATCTGGAAAGTACGTCCCAAAATACGGGCTTACATCAGGAATGAAAATGCGAAATAAAACTAAACTAACTAGCTACTAACATGATCTTCACTACTCGGCTTGTTGGTCAAAATACTCTTGAACGGCCTGCGACAGAGATAGAGGATCTGGGCCATGCAAAACCCAGACGCCAGTACGTCATGATATCAAACAATAATATAAGCAATCAGGATGTAACGAGATATGCAGGTAGGAATCATAAATAGTAACAAGTCAACAGGAATATATAACAGTGAAGTATATCAGTATGTGTGACGTGCAGTGCTTAATCTAAGCTGTGCTACTAGGTTATCTATTCTAAAGTTTGTTTGAAATCAATTAATGTAATTCTCCATGTAACTCAAAGAATATGTCCCGTTACCTCCCGGGACCACGGATCAGGAATATGTGAACCAAGAGTGGTTCTGTCCCGTTACTCCCCGGGACCACGGATCAAGATGTAAAAGTCACGAATGGCTCTGTCCTGTTACTCCCGGGACCACGGATCAAGTAATACCCTTTTAAGTTACACTTTAGTTTACACTTTTGATTTCCCCATACCCCCAAGATTATGTGTTCAAGTCAGGTATTGATAATCTGGAGCTAATGCCAATATAGGATCAAGCAGGTACAAGTTTGTCTATACAGACAACAGGATATGTCCATCGGGACAACATGTCAAGATTGTCGGCATTAGTAACAAGATTAGGTATCAAGTCAAGCAGTGGTGCATCAAGTCAAGTCAGGTAGTGCACAGATATCAAGCGGATGCTCATAATAAAACTGTAGCAAGTACGGGTGCACGATAAAAGCATGGATGCACAAATATTTATCAGGGGTTACATCATGACTATGTAGGATGCATATTATCAAGCATGGAGTACTAATAATATGAAACAATGTGACATGGCATGCAAATTGATATATAATTAATGGTATGGATGCAAAAACATCGATTAGGGTTACATTTACAGTTCCAAGACAACGTGGGATGCATTATTAAGTATGGGGTGTTTCTACAATAATAATATGAATTAATGTGATCTGTAGATGCAGCTACATATATATTAAATGATATGGATGCAAACGGGTATCCGAAAACGGTAAACTTTAATATGGATGTACAATGCATTCATCAACATGTGATATTTTTATTCATATGGATGCATAATAATATACCTAGCATGTAACCAGATGAACTAACATGCGACTAGATATGTAAATAACGATATGGATGCATACGGGTATCGAAAAACTGTAAAATTGTAATATGGATGGATAACTAAACAATATGTAATGTTATTATTCAAATGGGTGCAATATATTGTGGTATAGTATATAGCAAGATCAACTTGTCTTGATCGGATCACAAGACGGATACGCACGGCACGTCCGACGTCGGTAAATCGTCGCAACGCACACACGGCACGCAGGACGGGTCCAGGCAAGACAAGAGGGTGATCACACAGGCAAGGTACGTTCACTGGATCGTCTGAATCGGCAACGGCGACGCGACTCCGACGATTGCTGGAAAAAGAAGATTTCAAGAAAAAGACAAAGACAAAGAAAAAGAAGAAGAGGAAGAAGAAGAAAGAGAAGAGGGGTTGGTGCTCACTGGGGTTTCGTGCACAGGGGTCAGGGGAGACGAGGTGATGGTGTTGGGGTTAACGGAGCTCCGGCGAGGGTGCAGGGTGCTCGGGTGATAGTGCAGGCTGGGGCTCTGTTGGTGTAGGGTTCAAGAAGGAAGAAGAAAAGAAAAGAAGGAGGAGAAGAGAAGGAAGATGAGGAGGAGAGGGGAATGGGGGTGGTGACAGCGAGGCTAGGGTTTGGGTGCGCCGGTTGGGTGATGGGTTCTTTGGGTTAGGGTTGGTGTGTGCAGGCTCTCGGGTGAGGAAGAAGAGGAAGAAGATGATAACGGCGAGGAGGAGATGATGAGGATGGAAGTGGTTGAGTTTTGAGGGCAGAGGAGCTAGGTTTAGGGTTAGGGTTTGAGTTTTTTGCAGTGGGTTTCTCGTGGGGGCTCGGGTTAAAATAGAAGAAGGAGAAGAGGAATAGAAGGGAGGTGATTGTAAGGAGAGGGGGCGGTGACGCGACTCGAGAAGGCTACAGTAACCGCGAGAGGAGAGAGAGAGGGCTCGAGAGGAGAGAAAAAGAAGAGAGAAAGAGAGATGCGCTGAGGGGGAGAGAGAGAAAGAAAGGAAGGAAGAGAGAGTGAGTGAGTGGGGAAAGAGAGAGTCGGCGAGAGGAGAGAGGGGAGAGAGAAGTTGTCAGAGAGAGAGAAGGAGAGAGAGAAAGCGGTTGTTAAGATTTAAATTTAAAAATCTTTTAGTTAACAGAAAACTTAAACTATTAGTAATATTTTAAAGGTCGTATTAATAAAATTTTATAATCTGGTAAATCCAAACTTATCCCAAAATATGCCCAGGTCAGGTCTAAAAAATCCAGTTTTAAAATATGAAAAAAATATACATGTCAACCAAAATTAAAATAGGATATCTGGGTAACGAAAATGTATACGCCTAAGAACGAATGCACGTACGTGCGCGTAGCCATCCAAACAAGTCCGTTTCACTGAACGGGACGAGAACAGGGTGCGCGGATACTACGACAGGGTCAGGGGTATCAGGCAGGCCATGCAATGTATTTTTAAAATATTTTATGTGACTTTAAATGTTATATAAAAATGCATATGCCAGATATAATGCGAGTATGCAATGTATAAATTAAAATGAAAGTGCACGAGTCTACATAACAAGTCAGAATAGATCATAAACATGAATTAAGACAGGTTTCAAGCAAGCGGGTCGGGTCGGATGTATATACAGATGTCAAATATACTATTCGCACCCAAAACACAGTAAATCAGGAAAATACCATAAAAAAAGAAATACGTGATCTAGAACCGGGATAAATGAACTAGGGTGTTACAATACCCGATCGCCGTTAAGGTCTTTAATGGTAACATGTTTATGTGAAACCACAATCCAATATCATCCTTTTCATAATTGTATTCTCGAGTTCTCTATTGATAAGTAGTGGGGGCACAGGGGCAGACCCCAACCTCTTGATTTCGGTCATGTGCCTTGGTCCCCGAACCCGGAGAGGAGAAGCAAAAGATTGGGCCGTCGGCGATTATGAAATTTGGTGCCCAGTAATAAATCATCTTCAGTGAATTCAATGTTGAGCACATCCGATGGATTGATGGTCGTATTTTCTATATTTGCTTCACCGCTTCCCGTGCATTGTAGAGCCACAAGGAGAGCCTTACGCAAATCCGATAATCAATATAAAGAAATCATACACACTGTGCAGAGATGGAATTTTCTTCAAATGTGCAAGGATGTTGTATTTTACGGCCTCGGAGTGTATAATCTCTCCATGGTCTTAGATCCTGTCTTGGTAGGATATGGACGGTTGGTTTGAAGAAGGGCACACTTCTGCCGTTCGAGTGCCGGCTCGGATGACAATATTGATTTCAAGAGGCTCCTCTCGGACGTAAAGAGATTCATCATTTTCTTTAAAAACTCCAATAGTGTTGCAAGATAAGTTTTCCCACGGAATATCTTCTTCTGGTACTTGAGCTTCGATCGTCATTAAATCATGAGAAACTTGAGTGATGAAGCCTTTAATGACACTTCTTGGTATAACTTTTCTTAATATCTTGTACTTCGGAACCCTTTTGTGGCGACGAAAATACATCAAAGTGTCACGCCCCGCTTCCCAGAGTGCGCTAAAATCGGCACGTGACAGAACCAACCATGCTACCTGTGGATAGGAAACATCCCTTCACAGTCATATTACGGCTATTTAGAGATATCAAGAACAATAGAAATAAAATAAACTATCTAGTACATGTCCATGAGCCAGAATAAATGAGTCAAGAAATAATATGCGGAAGCAATAAATCCAATGAGCAATAACATCTGGAAAGTAAACATAACTAAACTGGATACTAACTGGATACTAACAGAATCCTCACTGCTCAGCCTGACGGCGGAAATACTCCTGATCAGCCTACAACAAGGATAGAGGATCTGGGCCATGCAAAACCCTGACGTCAGCGCGTCATAATATCAACAATAATATAATCAAGGGGTGGCAGGACATGCAAGCACGAGTATGAACAGTAACAAGTCAATAGGAATATATAACAGTGAAGTATATCAGTATAAATGGCGTGCAGTGATCAATCTAAACTGTGCTACTGGGTTATCTATTCTAAAGTCTTCGAAATCAATTAATGTAATCATCATAGTAACCCATCGGTGATTATTCCGCAACGCCCGGAAAAACGGCAAACAATAGGTATTCCGTAACGCCCGGAAAAATGGCAAACAATATGATAGCCCTTTGAGTTACGTTCGGTTACATTCTTGATTTCCCCATACCCCCAAGTTATGTGTTCAAGTCAGGTATTGATAAATCTGAAGCTAATGCCAACACAGGATCAAGCAAGAACATGTTTGTCTATACAGACAACAGGATATGTCCATCGGGACATGTCAGGATTGTCGGCATTAGGTACATGATCAGGTATCAAGTCAAGTAGTGATATATCAGGTCATGTCAGGTAATGTACATGTATCAAGTCATGTCAAGTAGTGGTGTATCAGGTCATGTCAAATAGTGCACATGTATCAAACGGGTGCTCATAATCAAACTGTAGCAAGTATTGAATCAGGGTGAAAGTACAGATGTACAATAAAATCATGGATGCACAAATATCGATCAAGGGTTACATTATGACTAAGTAAGATGCACAATATCAAGCATGGGGTACTAATGTATTAATAATATGAGTTAATATAATATGGGGTGCAACTAGTTATGCAGAATTAATGGTATGGATACACAAATAAACATAGATGCATAAATAACTATCAGGGGTTACAACTATAGCTTCAAGACTAAGTGGGATGCATATTATTAAACATGGGATGTTAATATGACAATAATATGTAATAATGTGATCTGCAGATGCAGCTACATGTATATTAAATGATATGGATGCATACATGTATCCGAAAATGGTAAAACTTTAATATGGATGTATAATGTGATAAACGTGTAACATTTTACTCATATGGATGCATAATAATATACCTAGCATGTAGCAAGATAAATTAGCATGCGACTAGATATGTAAATAGTGATATGGATGCACACGAATGTCCGAAGAAAGTAAAATAGTAAAATGGTAATGTGGGATGCATAATTAAACATTAAGTAATGTTATTATTCACATGTGTGCAATATATTGTAGTATAGCATATAGCAAGATTAACTTGCCTGAGCGGAACACACGACGGGTGCGTACGGCACGTCCGACGTCGGGTAAACGTCGCAACGCACACACGGCATGCGGGACGGGTCCCGGCAAGGCAAGAGGGTAACCACGCAGGTAGAGGACGTCTACGGGTTCTCCCGGATCGGCGGTGGCGAGCACGGCTCCGGTGATCACCGGAAAAATTCGAATCCAAGAAATCAAGAAAAGAAGAAGAAGAAAGGATGTGGTCTGGGGTTAGGGTGCTCTTTCTTGGCTCTGGGTTTGGGACAGAGGAGGTGAGGAGATGGTGATGACGAGATCATGGGTTTTTCGGCGAGGGGTAAGGTTTGTGTGCAGGTTGTTGAGTTGCAGCGAGGTCGGAATGTTTGAAGTCGGGGAAGTAGGGAAAGAGAAGATGGAGAAGGGGAGGGTGTAGACGGTGACGGGTCGGCGACGAGGGTGGAGGTGGTGATGGCGAGGCTAGGGTTCGGGAGTTATGCAGAGGTCGGGTTCGGGTGTAGGGTTTGAGGGTTGTAGGGGAGAGAAGATGAGGTTGGGTTGCAGCGACTATGGAGAGGAGGAAGATCGGGGGCGATGATGATGGGGTTTTGGTCGATGGTGAGGAAGGTGGAGATAATGTAGGCGATGACGACGACGATGAGGTTGAGTTCTCGTTGAAGTGCATAGAGAAGAAGAAGAAGAAGAAGTTGTAGGTGATGGTGGCTTCGGTTGTTTGGGGTGTTGGTTTGCAGCGAGGGCTCGAAGAAGGAGGCGACAGTGATGAGGAAGAGGCGAAAGGAAGATGAGAGGGAAGGCGAGGTCGAGGAGATGGAGGCGGCTAGGGTTAGGCGAGGGTTTTCGAGAGGGTTTCTCGTCGCGGGGTTTTAAAGAAGAAGAAGAAAAGAAAAGGAGAAGGGAAGTGAGGCTAGTGGGTTAAGGGGGTGACCATAATCGTGAAGGGAACAGTGATACCGAGAGATGTGAGAAAGAGGGGGTGGGAGAGAGAGGAGAGAGAGAGAGAGAGAGAGAATCAGTGAATTCGTTTAAAACAAATCTTTTAAAATAAATTTTAAAACTAAAAGATTTTTTTGAAACAGTAAAATGGTAGGGACAAAATATTAGGGAAATTTTGAGATTTTGGTTAATACAAAATTGCTCCAAAAAATGCCCGGGTCGGATCTAAAATTATGGTTTTAAAATACAAAAAATATATGTGTCGACCAATATCAAAACAGTGTATCCGGGTAACGAAAAAGCGTACCCCCAAGAACGGATGCACGTAGCGTGCACGTAGCCATCCAAACGAGTCCGTTCCACTGAACGGGACGAGAACAAGATGCGCAGATGCTACGACAGGGTTAGGGGTATCAGGCATGCCATGCAATATATTCTTAAAATATTTTATGTGATTTTAAATGTTATACTTAAAAATGCAGATGCCAGATAAATGCCAGTATGCAGTATACAATAATGTAAGTGAACGGATCCATATAATAAGCCAAGATAAATCATAAACATGAATCAAGATAGGTTTCAAGCATGCGGGTCGGGTCGGATGCAAATACAGATATCAAAACACTATTCGCACCCAAAATACAGTAAATCAGGAAAAAAACCATAAATAAAAAAATACTCAAACTAGAACTACTATAAATGAACTAGGATGTTACACAAAGTATCTGGAAGAATAAGAGGGCGATCTGGTGATGGATTAGTCGTCCATTCTAACTGTAAAGATGTGAATGTCTGCTGAAGATCTTGTATGGTTGGAGGAACCATTGTTGAAAATGACTTTGTGGTTGAAGGAGCTTTCACTGATTCGGTTTCGGATGAAACTGATATCATGTGAATGGATTGCTCCCCTTTCTTTAATTTCTTAAGTAATGAGATATCGATCTTTTCTTCGTTGATCATATTTTGGATCAGTTTCTTGAAGATAAAATATTGTTGTAGATCATGACCTGGCATGCGATGATATTCGAAGTATCGACTGTTGCTAGGGTGCCACTTTCCTTCGTTTGAGTTGCGTGACGAAGGTAACTGAACCAATTTCATCTCAAGCAATCCTTTGAGAATATCTTGTAAATCTTCCTTTGAAAGATCGATTCTCTACTTCTTGTGAGAATTTTGTCTGGAATCTGGCTAGTTGACTTTAGGGTTCGGATTATTGCGGTTTCACGGAAGTTTCCATTACTTGTTTTCCTTTCCGATTGTCGTAACTTTGATCTTTCTTAAAATTCCGATAGTGACCTCTGAAGGACTGATCGGGTTGCCTATTCAACTGATCAAGGAAGTTTTCAATATCAGTTGCCTTGGATGACAAGTTTTCAAAAGATAGCGGACGAACCCCTTGCAAATGAATTGCCATTTCTGGTCGAAAATTGTTCATACACATTCTGACTGCTTCCGATTCTGTGATTAATTGAGAGCGATGTAAACTCAAATTCTGCCATCGGTTATTAAAATCAGCAGCCTTTTCATTGTAGGTCTGTTCGGTTCAGATAAGTTCGGTGATCCCTACAACCCTTTGATTACTGTAAAAACGTTGTAGGAAAGCCTCTTGCATTTGCTCCCAATTATGGATGGAATTAGGAGGCAACTTACTATATCATGTAAATGCTGTACCAGAAAGTGTTTGCACAAATTGTCGAAGAAGGAGTGAACCATTGCGCACAGTGTCTTGACATGCTACTAAGAAGTAAGCGATGTGTTCGTGTGGTGACCGATTTCCATAGAATTTGACGAAGGAAGGTTGCTTGTAATGCTCTGGAAATGGTACAAAGTCTACCACCGATGGGTAGAGTTTCATATATTCAGCCGACCCCATGGCGTCCTGAGTTTGCATAAGGTATGCTCTTACACCTTCCGCCGCCATCCTTTGAACATCGTCGATTGATGGTGTTTGGCTTTGCACTGACTCATAGATAGGAGAATTTGATTCAGCGCTGGCATTATTTGATGGAATTTGTGTCCTCATGCGGTTTAATTCTTCATGATCTTTCTCTTATAAGGTCCTTTAGAGTCGAACCAATTGTTCTTCTAGGGATGTTTCATTGGATCCCAACTTCCTTTGATGCTAAATCCATATCTACATGTATTGTCCTCTTCATCTCCATTAATGTATATAGAGCATACAATATTGAAAACTCAAAATTCCTTCACCCACGATGAAATAAATACATAAAAAAATAATAAAATATAGAACAACATATAAAAAATCAAAAAGGGCTTTGATAACTGCAACTCAAATACTAAGACACAAGACAATAAAGTGGTCAGGAAAGGGCCAAAAAAATGACTATTATTATGTGATATCAGCTATGGACAGATAAGTTATGGACATTAGTAGAAAGAATATTATATTTGGACCTTGCGTTTCTCTCCTTAAATACCCAAGCAGGTCAAAGATGAAACAAACAGACTCATGCACAAGTTAATTAACGTTGAAAGTACTTTTGTCGCTTACAATAACAACTTATGGTTTTACCTCATAACATGTGTCATCCAGTTAGGCCTGGATCCTTCGCACATAAAGTCCCAGAGTCGATCTCAAATTTGGCTACACATTTAGTGAAGGCCAATTGTGGAGACTGTTTATTAACCTAAGGGTTAAAATGTTGCCTTAATTTTAGGACAAGGGTCGCCCCACTTCCTGTCTTTTAGCAAAAGTTTGTAATTTTTGGATGGTGTTTGTCTCCATTGTATGATCATGGAAAGGTAGTTCTTTCTGACAACAAATAAATTACCTAAATACATGAACAAAATAAATGTTTATAATATTATAGACTAAGCACTTTATAACTTGATCCTTGGATGTATTATCATCTCAGTCTCTTCCCCACCAAAGTGTATGGAGGAGCTTTCCATGAAAGATTAACAAAATTTTTACACCTGGATGACAACCTGACATCATAACCGCTCTTGATTTATGGACTAACCCCTTTTTTACGAGTTTGCGTCCTTTTGGGTTTCTCTACCTAATATTATCAAAGGGATCATGGATGATGATGATGAGCAATGCTATGGATTCCATTTCTTCAGGATCCTGCTACCTGATTTCTCTACCTACCAGGTGTTCTCTCTCTCTCTCTCTCTCTCTCTCTGTGTGTGTGATATATTAGGTTAGAAAAATACATATGCATATGTATAATAGCTTAAATTTAGTCCTCATGATATGATTGCATCAACTAAGAAAATATCTACCCAAGGTGTTTAAAAGTTTTAATTACTTTATACGAATAATACTTTCCATGTTCTGAAATATTTGTCCATGATGCCTGACGCATTCGCACGCGCACCACGTGTGTAGAAATAAATATCTCTGGATTGCCATCGCAACTATGAAGTTTCGATGTATCGGTATGCTATATATCTGTATTTTAGCTTTCTTTCTTATGCATGTCTTTTAATGATTCGCAGCCAGTTCCGAATAAATTTAACAAGCAGATTAGTAAGATGGTCAATAGAAGAGAAAATGCTAACCTAGTGAGCCACAATGGATAATTTGTCATTATTAATCTATCTTCCTGAAAACGGTTTATACGGAGCAAGTATATTTCATGGTACTTGAGAAAAATATATGTTGAAGTCAAAAGCTATCAAGATTTAAATCCTCGCTTATAGTCTTCCAAGATATTTTATATTCCAAGGCAAGGTGACAATAAGTGCATGCTTTTGCATGATTTGGTATATAGATTCAAGGTTATGCATGGCTACGACCCTTTCTTATGGTTTCTTATCATAATTTTCTGCACACTTATAGTTTATAGATGCAGTTAGATCATATCTCTATAAGGGAAAAATTAAAATAACAACCTTTATACTAAAAAAATTATGTATGCCTTTACTTAGTAGTTTATGGTTTTAAGACGCAAAAGCCATTTAAGAAATACTTTTCCTACCCACTATTAATCCATATTCTCAATATAGTCATTGAATTTGCACGCGCACATAATAAGAAGGAGAAGACAGTAATGTGGCAGAAGGAGAAGACAGTAATGTGGCAGAAGAAGAAAAAAATGACATTCCTCGTTCTCTGTTTCAGCATCAATCTTCTGATATGAACTAATGATGGCTTTCACATAGGCTTTTCGCTTTAGAGACTTCTTAGTGTCCAATGGAAAGCATACATCAGATTTGTGCAGGTCGGGTTCTTCTATGACTTTTAAGAGTCTCAACTGATTCTGTAAATTACACCCTAGTTGGGTGATACTTTTACCACTTCTCACTGCAGGTGCGCTCTCTAATATCCATTTTGAATGTAATATTATAGATATCCATGCCTGTTTATGTCAAAATTACTTATATTGTCAATGTTTGATTGTCTAGTTGTTGGTGATGCGTCCATATCAGGGACAGAGGCCACTCCCGTTCCTCCAGGTATGTTTATATATTATATAGGGCATGTATATTGATTTAGAATGCTATATCATAAATATACACACATTCCTTTTGCTCTTAGTCGTCCAACTCATTATCATGGGCTGCTTGATGAGATTAGATTTGCGCCTGATGATCTACAAGAGCTTGTTCACTCCCTGTCATATGTGTAAGCAGCGCTATATGCGAGTTTACCTTGTTAGTATGTATGTACTGAAATTAATTAATATTATTCAAATTTTGATACATGCAGATACCAGAGGAGCACATCTTCTATCTTTGTAGGTAAGGCTTTGAATTTGTTAATTTTGGTATTTCTTGTCAATTTTATAGACCAGTATGTGCTAAATATAATGTTCTGACAGTTGCTAGGGGGAAGGCAACATTCGAGGCTATTGACCCCAGTCCTGGACGCCGCACACGGACGGCACCACGGAGGTTGGGAGAGAGGCCGAGGACTGGGCTCTAGCAGGGCCCATATGAGGTTGGACTCCACCCCGGTGGTTACTTCCTCCGTCTCCAGTGAGCGACGTATCCAGCAGGAACAGGAGAGCTTGAAGGCCACCGTTCAGGAGTTGAATGAGATACTGGTATGTATACTACTTAATAGTAAAATATAATGTCATATTATAGATATCAACATATCCAATATCAGTACATAGCCTGAGCTTATTTGGTTGTAGACTTATGTTTTATTAATCATACATGTACATATCTAATTAAAATAAACTACCGTTTTCCAAACTAGATATCCAAATGGGGTTTCGAAATAACTCGATAATGATAAGAATTCGAATGTGGGTGTAGGAGCGGGTGGTTGAGCAGGCCCAGGCCTGGGGAACGATTTTACCGGACAGAACGATCCGAGGCTGCTGACCCCAGTTCTGGACGCCGCACACGGAGGGCACCACGGAGGTTGGGAGAGGCCGGGGATTGGGCCCTAGCAGGGCCCATATGAGGTTGGACTCCATCCCGGCGATTACTTCCTCCGTCTCCAGTGACCGGCATGTCCATCATGAACTGGATAGCTTGAGGGCCAGCGTTCAGGAGTTGAAAGAGATGCTGGTATGTATACTACTTTATAGTAAAATATCATTTCATATTATATACATATCAACATATCCATAATTAGTACGTAGCTTGAGCTTATTTGGTTTTAGACTTAAGTTTGATTAATCATACATACATATGTAATTGAAATAAACAACGCTTTTCCAAACTAGATATCCAAACAGGGTTTCGAAATAACTTAATAATGATACGAATTCGAATAATAAACAGTTCTTACACGCTTCTTACACACGTTATATCCAGACGCAACAGGGTAGATCGGCCGAGCCTCCACACGCATCTCCTTCGGCTGCGGCTCCGCAAGCCACTACATCGGCTGCGGTTTCGCAGACAGCTCCTGTAGCTCCACCGCCCACTCAGACTCCCGCTCGCGACGAATTGCAGAGTTTATTGACCGAGGAGCAGGCGCGCGTTATTCTATCGTTATTCAGAGGTGGAGCTGGACCGAGCTAGGGTAGATTTTTGGTTCTTTTTTTTTTAAACATGTATTTATTTATATCATACACATTGTACTACATTTTGAAACGATATTGATATTGGTTTGTATTTATATCATATTCAGTTTTTGTGTTTCTTTTGTATATTATATATATGCGTGAGATGTGATTATGAATACTGCAATATATGATTTGATTGATGTATATATTATTGTGCACAGGGCGGGAAAAAATCAAGCAGCCTATTTTTAAAAAAAAATTACAGACAATATGTACCTACGGATTAATCCGTAGACACACATTTTACCCCTACGGATATATCCGTAGGGGCTAAATATCAGCAGTAACTGATATTTCCCCCAGATGTCAGTGCCAGGGGGTTGGGAATGCCCCTACGGATATATCCGTAGGGGCTACTGACTCTCCCCTACGGCGTTATCCGTAGGGGCAAAACATCAGGAATCCTGAATTTGTGCCCCTACGGAAAAGTACCTACGAATATATCCGTAGAGGGTAGTACATGCCCCTACGGTTATATCCGTAGGGCCAAGTAATTTATTAAAATAAACCGTAAATAATATAAAATCTTATACCCTACGGCTTAATCCGTAGGGGCAACTGGACCTACACATATATCCGTAGGGGCAAAAATTTAACCGTAGGGGCAAGTTCAGGGCCTCAACTTGCACCTGCGGCCTTTGCACCTACGGGGTATTTTTTTCGCCCCTACGTATATATCCGTAGGGGCAGTGGGTTGCCCCTACGGATAAATCCGTAGGGGCAACCCTTCTTTGTAGTAGTGTATACAGTATCGTCTCTATTGACGTACCAAATGACCAAGACTCAGATAATGATTCTGAGACTGAAACTACTATCCTACCTGAACTTCTTACTATGTCCAAGACTTTACCAATAGGACATTTACAACAATTGGAAGAATTGGATAGCCTAGACCATATGCTATCTAACCTTATGGAAAATACCTTATGTCAACATTTAAACTGGTGCCATAAAGCTGGTTCAGATGATCACCCCTGCATTTACTGTAATCGGTACCCTTCCTTACAATTAAGATACAAATGTTTACAGTGCCAGTCTGAGGCCCGTAAGATTTGTCTTACTAAATTGAACTTCCCTCTCCCTGTCACTATATGAGAAAAGAGGCCCTAAGAGGCTTTTTCGTTAGGTGACGCCGGATATATATATATATATATATATATATATATATATATATATATATATATATATATATATGAGAGTAATGGAGAAAAGAGGCCCTAAGAGGCTTTTTTGTTAGGTGGCGTCGGAAATCTACTTGCTCCGCCATTTTTTCCGACGATCGGCACCCATCATTATCATCTTTACCATGTAAGATGCAGATACACCAAATTTCACGTGATTCTGCCACTTTTTCACCGTTGAATTTGCAATGTAAAAAGTTCTAATGTCGGTAAACCGTTAATTTTGCACCAACTAAATCAACGGTGAAAGAGTGATAGAACCATATGAAATTTGGTGATCCACATCTTAGATGATAAAGATGAAGGTGATGAATACCAATCGTCAAAAAAATCATGTATCGTGTATTTTTTCGACGCCATAAGAGGAAATTCCTTCCTATGGCACTTTTCCTGCATTATCATCATATATATATATATATATATTAAGTTTTTCGTTAAGCATGCAAGGAAGACACGCAAAAAAATAAGAACACGCAAATACCAATATTTAACATGGTTTGACCAATAACCTATATCCACGGGACAAATATGATTATCTCTTCATTAATGATCAAGAATACCAGTACATTTTATAACATCTCTCTTCAAATCTCATCCCAACACTCATATAAACACAAAGACTACTCTTGGTAAATCTCTACATCTTCATCTGTGGATAAGACTGCCCTTCACCTTCATCTCTTCATAGAAAAAGAAAAACTACTCTTCTGGTGCTCCACCTTTTTTCTGTAGATGACTACCCTTCGCCTTTGCATTCGTCTTCTCTTTTTCTTCTTCTTCATCTTCATCATGTTTAGCCACTTTTCTCTGATGAGACCCTTCTGTATTTATAGCACAAAATAATAGAATTTCTACTTCAATTAAAATCTCATTAAATCTTCAAAACAAATCTTCAATTATCTCTTCACAAATCTTCAATTATCTCTTCATGTAAATCTTCCAAAAGAATCTCTAAAAAAATCTTTCCAAATCTGCTCAGAATATAAGGCAATCGCAACAATATATATATGGTCGCTATCCCCATATCCCATAAATAAAAACCCATGTGTCTTAAACAAGGTTCAAAGTTTTGGCCGAAACCATCCACACGTGGTGGTTTTGTATCAGTTTCGGTGGAGACCGATACGAAACCAACCATACAATATTGTTTCGGCCAAAATCTTTAAAAACTTATTTTTTTTATACCATTTTACTGTCATTGCGATCATTGTAGGCCTTCGTCGTTTGAAAAACCGCAAAAAAGTGAACCCAAACCCTATATTAATACTTATCTAAGTACATTTTTCAATATATTTTACATCATGGCTGGATTTTTAAATAATAAGATCATTGTCTTGTAATATAGAAGCATAAATTTAAGCATTTAATATATCTACACTTATGTATGTTGTATTACCGTCGAAACTGAAACCCGAATCGAGATTAGTGAAACTAGCCAAAACCCAGCGAAACTAATAAAATTATGAGAGACCGAAACCGAGTTCTTGAACCTTGATCTTAAGGCCCTCTCAAACTCGAACCTCAAAAGTCGTGCATCACAGCTTTTTTACCCTATGTCGCATGACACAAAATAGTCGGCTTTTTTAATGAGTTTGGCAAATAAATAGGATAGAAAAAATTCTTGATATATTGGCCATAGTTGCAAATATCCGACATCGGGATCGTGTCAAATGGGTGTTCTCTACATTTGATAGTGGATATTGGGTGATATACGAGGTACGAGTCAATATTGGACATTTACAGTGGTGGTCGTATCGGAATTTCTATTTACATATTGCAAATATTGGATCTACACGGAAGATTACACGTATTTATACATATATATTTAATAAATATAAAATTCATGATTGTCCTAAATGTCATCTATCATGGATATCTATTGTAAGTAACATGCAAAGGAACACAATATAACTGCTCATGCCAAAAGAAAATATGTAAATAAAACAATAAATTAACTCCTATAACATTATAAATTAAACTTATTAATTGTCACTTACCTCAAGCTCAAGATAAATGAAGAATAAAACATTGAAGGAAAGAGATACATCCAACTTAACCTTGAGATACATGCCTACAAAATGCTACTAATGTGGCTTAGAAAAATAAGGATATTATGAATTCAAGTTGAAAGGAGGAATATTAAAAATAATGATCATAACAAGTTATAATTCTATAAATATTACAAGCATGCCTAAAAGGAACAAAACAGGTAACTAAATAATACAAGAATGGCCACATACCAGGATAAAACATAAAGATGAAAGCATAATTTAAATATGCATATTAAACCATAAACTATAGCTTAGCATCATAAATAAACCTTGATATGCCAAAGCAAGTAACTGAAAATAAAAAGAAGTATTCAACTGTGTTGCATCATAATCCAGAAGCATACAAGTCATAAAGAACAAGGCAGTCTAAATTCTAATCCACATTCTCTTCTTCCTCATCTTCCGACTTGGATGTCGACGTATCATCATCCTCTGATGATGACTGTATATTTTTTTTCTCTAGCATAGATGTTTCCCCTTTTTTCCGATGAGGGCACTATGCCTTGAGATGTTTAGGTTTTCTTCGAAGCTCACTCTGAACTCTTCATTCATCCTGGATTGGCCTTCATGGCTCAAGAAACTTGTCTCCGTGTCAATCCTTCTCCCAAAAAGAATCATTATCTTCATCAACAGAAGGACAGGCACTGGATGTTTCCATTCTGCACATTGCCTTAACCATGCGAAATGAGGATACCTATATCTGTCACAAAAATTTTCCTTGAGCTGGGAATTGGATTTGACAAAACTAGGTGTTGCATTTTGTCAGTAAACTAGGTCTTGAGCTGGGAAGTGAATTTTTTTTAAAAAAATCTATGATTGGTGGTCAGTTCTTTGGGCCTATGATCACTCTTTATCACAAGCTAATGTTAAACTACCTCTACAAGCGTGTCTCAGTAATTTGAACAAAGTATTGCCCTTGAAACTCTGAGTTTGATTATTAGAAAAGAATTAATAATGACTGAACATTAAGATATAAGTTATCTATGCCATGATTCTTCCTTTTTAATCTGAAATTATCTCTTTTTAGTAGAATTGTATGTTCTCTTTGCTCTGGATGAAAACATTTTCAAGATGCACCTTGTAAAGCTTTATGTCCATTGTTATTTTTAATAAATAAGGAAGATCCTACCTTCGCTCGGCGTTGAACTTGTGACTCAACCATCAAGTGCTCTACAAAAACTAAGTTTCTTCAAATTCCTTTCTCATCAACGGTGTGTTTACTCTCCCATTATCTTATTATTTGAAATCCATATCTAGCTAATTTTCGTTATCCTCTTCATCTCCTTCTAAGATAGCAAATTCAAAATTCCTTCACCCACGAAAAAATTATACATAATTTTAAAGAAAATGATAGAACATTAAAAATTGGAGGGCTTTGACTACCACTGCTCAAGTCCTAAGAAACACGACAATAAAGAGGTCAGCAAAGGACAAAGAACAAGTACAATATGTTCATAGAGATGTGACCAACCACAGGGAATCAAATATCGATCATATCGGCCAATATACCGGACGATATATCGTTTTGGGGCCCCTAGAGAAACAATAAAACTGATATAATATCGGCCAATACGACGATATCTCCAGATATATCGACGATATCTGTTATATGAAGCATCTCTCCAATATGTTTCCGATATCCGGTATTTAACGATATTTAAAACCTTGCCAACTAGATTGTGGTTTTTGTAGAAAGAAGGTATTATTTGGACTTTGTTCATCTACTTTCATTATTCTGGCATGTGGATAGACCCATGCAGATCATAACATAATGAATGTTGGCTTACAACAACAGCTTAAGGTTTAGCCTTGTAGCGTGTAGCATTTAGTTAAGACATCATTCCTTAACATATAATGTGCCGGACTCAGCCCCAAATCAGGGTAAGTCGGTCAGTGAAAGGACAAGTGTGGAAACTGTGTCTACTAACCTGAGGGTTTAATTTTTCTTTTTAGAAAAAGTTGATATTTCCTGTCTTCAAGCAAACATTCTATAATTTGGATGGCTTCCGTGTATGATCATGGTACATTTCTTGCTGAACCCAAGGAAATTACCTCAATACATGCATAATTCAACTTTTCCAACAAAATAATTTTCCAAAGTATTCTAAACCATGTACTTTATAGCTTGATCATTGTCATCGTTATCATCTACTCCTTTTTCCATCAAAATGTGGTCGCCTATGGAGCAGATCTTCAGAAAAAGATTAACAACTGACTCACAACCTCTCATCAAAAAACCTCTCCTGATTAGTGCTAAATTCTATTAGACTCAGGAAATTATTGACAAGAGATATTGCAACAATTATCGTATCCCTAGCTGTAGCCTTTAAGAGTGTTTCTTTGCTATGGTTTGCCTGAGATCCCCTTTTCTCATCAGCACTTTCTATTTATTAGAAAAATAAGGGAAATTTGCAGGCTAACTAAGTCTGCAATCACACACTACACGAGACTTAGGTATCATAAGGTTTATATGTATGCTCGTTATGTGTTGAGATATACCAAAGATTTTCACTATTGATATGCAGCATTAGTGATAAAATGCTGTTCAGAGAGTACTTGTTTACAGTAGTACAGGTTCGAGGCAACCAACATACTTTCCAGAATACATCTTCTCTATAGGGCAGAGGATGAGAATATCCAGCTCATTTACACAATGATGAATGAGTAAAAAGGGGCATCCACTTAAGTTCAAAACCTGGTCAATCTATCGCAGACAATGTTGCTGTACCGTTAATAATTTATGGATTATCTACAACAAGAAGATTCATTGCCTATTCCGCCTTTGAATTAGCTTATGGAATATGAATGCAGTGCCAATGCCAGTACTGTGTCTCTTCCTAAGTCTTTGTTTGGTAGTGGTATTGACAGTGAGGTCCTGGCTTAAGTCTTTCAAGACTGATGCCTATACCATTGGAAAGCTCGTTTTGGGTGTTGCTGCCTAAAACTGAGATCAGAGACCTAGAGAGATTGTTTGATTGTTTGTTTCAGATGTGTGCCTTGTTTGCTGAGTTTCTCATTATTTGTTCTGTGTTCTTTGTTAAATGTTGTGATTCAAGTACGCAAAAAATCATCACTGATAATACTCTATATTGGTGACCTCCTAGATTAGGACACGTGACAGATGACGTGTCCCAGAACCCAGAAGAGAGGGCCCACAGGCGTCGACCAGGCCACCCCTGTACCCGACCTACGAGCCCAAAGCTGGCTCACCTCAGGGCCCTCTGCGAACTTGCCTCCTCGGCCACTCGGCTCACCCAAAGCCGCCGCAAGACCAAGATGCCTCGGCCCTCCCGCTCTTTCCCGAGCTCGTCCGCCGAGGCCATCTTCCTCGGCCCCTCCGACCGACCAACTCCACCGCTCACAGGCGTAACCGTCGCTCCGCGAACCTCACCATGCGCAGATTCTCCGCCAGCAACATCCCACGTTCCACGCCATTACGATCCCTATTAACGGGTGATCCGCTTATCATGCGGGCGTGACGTCGGGGGCGTAACTGCCGGCGAGATTCTCGCGCCCGCTGCTGCGTGCTGCCGCCACTATATAAACCCCCATCACCGAGGGGTCAAGTAAGCCATTCTTTACACTTACGCCGTTACTCTACTCGGATATTATCACTGACTTGAGCGTCGGAGGGTTCTCGGTGGTACCAAACCATCCCGGGACTTCCTTGCAGGTACACGGCGGCATCCCTCTCATCCCACCTTGTCCTCACAAAACCCATTGAGACCCACACGTCACAAAGGACAATCGACCCAGTTTATCTCGAGATCAACGGAAGACAACATCTAACGGAGGCCCGAAAATGAGCTCCATCAGTTGGCGCCGTCTGTGGGAACCTAACTCCCCCAAAATACAAAGTTGGCCTTCCGATCTCTGCCCGCATGGCAACCGACTCCCCTAAGGATCTAAATGCCCACTACCGCCCCCCGCGCAACGGGGGCGCGGGAGGATCCTCGCCCGAGGTCGCCGGCCTCCCCACAGGCTGCCACCCCACACGCTCCGGCGGACGCCCAACCAAAAGAGCTAGGAGCCGGGAGCCCATCACCTTCAGCGACGAGGATCTCCACGGCATAACTGTGCCCCACAGCGACCCACTGGTGATCGTAGCGCAAATTCACCGATACGAGGTCCACCGAATACTCATCGATTCACGCAGCTCAGCGGACATCCACTTCCACGACTGCTTTCTGCGGATGGGGCTGGCCTCAGCGGACTTAAGGCCGACCTCCCACGTCCTCTCGGGATTCACCAACCACTCCGTCCCGGCGCAAGGGGTGGTCACCCTGCAGTTCACGATCGGGGAGCCCGGCCACACTCGCACGCTGCCGGTAGACTTTATCGTGGCTAGGGTCCCTTCGGCCTACAACGTCCTCCTCGGCCGGCCGACTCTGAACTCCATCCAGGCTCAGATCTCGACGTACCACCTAGCGATAAAATTCCCCCTCGACCGAGGTGGGGTGGGTAGGGCCTACGGGAGCCAACGGGTCGCGGAGGTGGGCCTGGCAGAGGCATCTTCCCCTAAGCAGCAGGCTGATAGTGCCGATGCATGCGACGACATGGAAGGGTCCCTAGACACCAGGGACGAGCGGAAGGAGGTCCGTGGGGCGACGGTCGAGCCGCTGACCGAGGTGCCCTTAGAGGAAGGAGACCCAGGGAAGACCGTCCAGGTCGGGTCACTCCTGACGGGGACCCAGCGGGATGACCTGACCGAGTTCCTTCGGAGCAATTCCAACGTCTTCGCCTGGGCCCCCGCCGACATGCCTGGGATCGACCCCAAGATCATCTCCCACAAGCTCGGGGTTGATCCTGCGGCCCGACCCGTCCGGCAGAAAAAGAGAAGCTTCGCCCCGGTCAAACAAAAGGCCATCGAAGAAGAAGTTGACCGACTCCTCGCCGCCAACTTCATCAGGAACGTGCCCTACTCGGAATGGCTGGCCAACTTGGTCCTGGTCAAGAAATCGAGCGGGAAGTGGCGTATGTGCGTCGACTTCACTGACCTCAACAAGGCCTACCCCAAGGACAACTTCCCGCTTCCCCGCATAGACCAGCTCGTCGACAGCTCGGTCGGGCACGAGCTCCTGAGCTTCATTAACGCTTTCTCCGGCTACAACCAAATCCGTATGAACCCTGACGATGAAGACATGACCGCATTCACGACGGACCGAGGGGTGTACTGTTACAGGGTGATGCCGTTCGGCCTCAAGAATGCCGGGGCCACATACTAGAGGCTGGTTAACCGCATGTTCAAGCCGCAGATCGGTAGGAACATGGAGGTCTACGTCGACGACATGCTCGTCAAGTCCGTCTCTCGGCCGACCATGTCAGGGACCTGGGCGAGGCGTTCAAGGTGTTCCGCAAGTTCAACATGAAGCTGAACCCCGCCAAGTGCGCGTTCGGGGTAACCGAAGGGAAATTTCTCAGGTTCATGGTCACCCACTGCGGGATTGAAGCTAACCCGGAAAAGATCGACGCCATCCTGAACATGACTGCACCCCGGACCAACATCGAAATCATGCGGCTCACAGGGCGGATCGCCGCTCTGAGCCGTTTCATGTCCAGGTCGGGGGAGAAGTGCCTCCCGTTCTTCAAGGCGCTGAGGAAAATCCTAAGGTTCGAGTGGTCGGAGGATTGCCAAGCAGCCTTCGACCAGGTGAAGAGGCACCTCGCGACGCCACCCCTACTCACCCGGCCCGTGGAAGGGGACGAGCCGTCGCTGTACCTGGCGGTATCCGACCAACCAGCAGGGTCGGTGCTCGTCCGGGAGGCCGAGAGGGTGCAGAGGCCAGTGTATTATGTGAGCCATGTCTTCAAAAACGCGGAGACGAGATACCCCGCCATAGAGAAGATCGTCCGGGCCCTCGTGGTAACCTCGCGGAAGCTGCGGTACTAATTCCAGGCACACACCATCGTCGTCCTCACTGAGCGCCCCTTGGGGGCTATCCTGGCATCGCCAGAGTCCTCCAGCCGCCTAGAGAAATGGAGATGGGAGCTGTCTCAATTCGACATAAGGTATCGCCCGAGGCAAGCCATCAAGGCGCAAGCCTTGGCCGATTTCATTGTCGAATGTACCATCCCCACTAGGGAGCTGGATCCCGCGCCGCCCCTCGCAGCCCGGCATCCCGACCAGGAAGGCCGTAGCTAAGCCCCGGAGTGGATCATCTACGTCGATGGGTCCTCCACCGAGGATGGCTGTGGTGCCGGCCTTATTATCCGAGGCCCAAACGAAGCCGAGATGGAGTATTCCTTGAGGCTCGGTTTCAAAGTATCAAACAACGCGGCGGAGTACGAGGCCCTCCTAGCCGGCCTGCGCATGGCCGTCGGGCTGGGGCTGAAGGTCGTCCGGGTCCGCAGCGACTCGGCCCTGGTCGTCGGCCAAGTGACCGGCCGCTTCGAGGCAAGGGAGCCCCTAATGATGAAATACATAGACGAGGTGAGAAAGCTCCGAAGAAACTTCGACGAAGTCCAGGTGGAACAAATATCCAGACAGATGAATGCTTAAGCAGACGCCCTGAGCAAGTTGGCTTCATCATACTCGGCCGGCAACAGGCGCTCGATACTCTTCGAAACCTTGGCCCGACCCAGCGTTGAAGACGAGGCAGCGACGCTCCAAGTGTACGCGACACAGGAGAATGACCCAGATTGGAGGAAGCCCCTTGTGGAATTGCTGAAAGACGGCACGCTCCTGGAAGACAGGGCAGCCGCCCGCCGCCTCCGGGCCAGAGCCACCCACTTCGTCTGGAGCAACGGGAACCTCTACAAGAAGGCCTTCACACAGCCCCTGCTCCGGTGCGTCGACCTTCACGAGGCCAACTACGTCCTGCGGGAAATCCATGAAGGGTGGGCGGCGCACACCAGGAGGCTCGAACCCTGACCCAAAAGGCGCTACTTCAGGGGTATTATTGGCCCATCATGCACGAAGACGCACTGAAGCTGGTCATGAGGTGTAAGAGCTGCCAACTCCACGGCAGTATCCCCCGCCTCCTGGATACTGAGCTAACGGCCCTGGCGTCCCCGTGGCCGTTCGCCCAATGGGGATTGGATATGATCGGCCAATTTCCCACGGGGACTGGCGGACATAAGTACGTCCTCGTCGCGGTAGACTATTTCACCAAATGGGTCAAGGCCGTTCCCATCAGGAAACCGGACGCCGCTATAACCATCAAGTTCCTCCAAAACAACCTGATTCACCGGTTCGGGATCCCAAGGTGCATCATCACCGACCACGGGACGAACTTCGAGAACGAGAAAGTAAGGTACTTATGCAAAAAATACCACATCCTCATGAAGTTTGCCGCGGTCGCGCACCTCCAATGTAACGGGCAGGCCGAGGTCGCTAACCGGGACGTCCTCAGGGGCCTCCGAACCCACCTGGAAGGGAGGCAGGGCAGTTGGGTCGAGGGACTACCCCGGGTATTATGGGCCCTGCGCACGTCAAAAAAGACTCCTACCGGGGAGACCCCTTTCAGCCTCTGCTACGGGACCGAAGCAATGGTCCCAGCAGAGATCGGGCTCCCCAGCCACCGAGTCGAGCACTTTGACGATGAAGCGAACACCATGGCACTACGAACCAACCTCGACGTATTGTTGGAGAAAAGGAATTGGGCCAAGATCAGGGCCGCCGCCTACCAACAGCAAACGGCCCGATACTATAACGCTCGGGTAAAGCACCGATCCTTCAAGGCCGAGGACCCAGTCCTGCGGCGGAACGAGTTCATCGACCAAGGCAGGCTTCACAAGTTCTCCCCAAAGTGGGAAGGTCCCTTCCTCGTCTACAAAGCGCTCCCAGGCGGAGCCTACCGCCTGCAAGACGGGGACGGACGGAAGCTACCTCGGCCTTACAACGCCGAGAAGCTCAAGCTATACCTATAAGGTCAAAACCAGCAAAATGCCATGCCCCGGCCACCGCTCAGAATCTCCCTTTTGAATGATGATGTATAACGTTATCTGAAATT
Organism: Agapanthus africanus; assembly: GCA_030015575.1. NCBI lineage: Eukaryota > Viridiplantae > Streptophyta > Magnoliopsida > Asparagales > Amaryllidaceae > Agapanthus > Agapanthus africanus. Next base: position 138,836,841 of record CM057341.1, read on the forward strand.
CCTACCCATGCGAATAAAGAAACTTTCGAACCTTCTTTCCCGGTAGGGTTCCCCCTGTACTACGAGAAGGGCCCCCCAGAGATGGTCGGGACCGAGGTTCCCTCGCTCGACTGTCACTAGCGGGCAACTCCCATGCCACGGCGCCAGGAATCAAAACCCTCTCAGAGGCAGCCGAGCCCGAGGTTCCCTCGCTCGGCCATCCCCCGCGGGCAGCTTCCCTGCCGCAATGCCGGGGATCGGAAAGCCCTCCCAGAGGTAGTCGAGGCCCGAGGTTCCCTCGCTCGGCTATCCCCCGCGGGTAGCTTCCCTGCCGCAACGCCGGGGATCGGAAAGCCCTCCCAGAGGCAGTCGAGGCCAGAGGTTCCCTCTCTTGGCTATCCCCCGCGGGCAGCTCCCCTGCCACAACTTCGGGGATCAAAAAGCCCTCCCAGAGGCAGTCGAGACCAGAGGTCCCCTCGCTCGGCTATCCCCAACGGGCAGCTCCCCTGCCACAACGCCGGGGATCAAAAAGCCCTCCCGGAGGCAGTCGGGGCCAGAGGTTCCCTCACTCGGCTATCTTTCAGGACAAAAGCCCTCACCAAGAGGCACCGGGCAGTAACCCTGCCCGGCCAAGGGTCCTTGGTGGCTTCCTACAGCCTTATAGCTTTCCTCGCGCCAAGGGCCAAAGTCCTCCCAGAGGCAGTCGGGTCCTCGCCCGGCTATCCCCGGCTGGCTTTCAGATCTTCCAGGACGGAGACCGAGCAGGGTTACTGCCTAGTGCCTCTTGGCGAGGACTTTGATCCCTGTCGGTTGTGGTGTCGATAAGGTCCAGTGAATCAGAAACTGTATTAAAGTAGTACAAGATCGCCAGAAGAGTCACGCAGATCTTCCAGGACGGTTTGGGTTATGAGCTTCGATCCTGGCAATTTTCGCTCTCCCACATCATCCCAGCAAAGTGGGGAACGACACTTGCGCCCGTAAAGTGTCTCGAACGGGACCATCTGAATACTCGCCTGGTAGCTATTATTATAAGAGAATTCCACCAAGTGTAGGTGATCCTCCCACGATCCTTTGAAATATAGCATACAAGCTCTCAACATGTCTTCTAATATCTGTATCGTACCCTCAGACTATCTGTCTGTCTGAGGATGGTAAGCCGTCAATTGAGTCGAGTGCCCAAGCTCTCTTACAAGCTTCTCCAAAAATGTGAGAGGAACCTTATGTCTCTTTCTGATACGATACGGATAGGCAATCCATGTAACCTCACAATCTCTTGCATATATTTCTCTGCCAACGTCTCCGTCGAATGTCCCATTTGAAAGGGTAGAAAATGGGTTGCCTTTGCGAGGCGGTCGACGATGACCTAAATAGCATTATTGCCCTTGGGACTCTGCGGTAAAGTCGTCATGAAATCCATAGTAATGTGTTCCCACTTCCACTGAGGAATGGGAAGTGGTTGCAAAAGACCAGCCACTCGCCGTTGTTCGGTTTTCACCTGCTGACACACTAAGCATTTCGACATATAGCGGGCAATCTCTCTCTTCATGTCATTCCACCAAAAGTGTTGTCTAACATCCCTATATATCTTGATGCCATCCGAATGCACCGAATAGGCTGAACTGTGCGCTTCCTTCAATACTTCTTCTCGAACTTCGCCCTTTGGCATGCATAACCGACTACCGTATCTTAAAGAACCATCTTCGTGTATCAATAAGTCTGTCCTCAATCCGGCGTCTACAATTGCGAGTCTCCAGCCTGTGCATCTTTAATACAATATACTAATGAAGACTCCACTTGTAGCTGCTAATACTGACCGAATGTTTTACCCCCTCCAAATCAAGTCTCCGAAACTGATCAAGGATATCCTTCTGACTAGTTAACAATATCGCTGTTGGTCTCCGGCTGAGAGCATCCGATACCACATTTACCTTCCCGGGGTGATATTGCAAATCAAGATTATAATCGGCCATAAACTCCAACCACCTGTGCTGTCTTATATTTAGCTCCTTCTACGTGAACACATATTTCAAGCTCTTATGATCTGTATAGACTACAACCCGCTCTCCCAAAAGATAATGCCTCCAAATCTTTAAAGAAAATATAACTGCGGCCAACTCTAAATTGTGGGTCAGGTAATTCTTCTCATGCGTCCTCAGTTGACGCGAGGCATAAACTAAAACACTTTCATGCTGTATCAAGACGCAGCCTAGCCCTTTACCGGAAGCGTCACTATAAATTACCAATCCTCCTGTTCCGTCAGGTACGGTTAGTATGGGTGCAGTGGTAAGTTTCTCTTTCAATAATTCGAACGTTCGGTTGCATTTTTCTGACCATATGAACGGTACCCCCTTTCGAGTAAGTCTTGTCAACGGGTCGGCAGCTCGTGCAAAATCTTTAACAAATCTCCGGTAGTAGCCTGCGAGTCCCAAGAAATTTCTAATCTCTGCTGCTGACTTTGGTGCTGGCCAATCTTTCACTGCTTCAATATTCACATGGTGAGATACAATCTCCGGAAATGATGTGGCCCAAAAACTGAACTTGTTCAAACCAAAACTCGCATTTACCAAGTTTGGCGTATAACTTCTCCTGTCTTAGTATCTGCAATACGATTCTCAATTGTTTGGCATGCTCCTCCTTACTTTTTGAGTACACAAGAATGTCGTCGATAAAAACTACGACAAACTAATCTAGGTATTGCGAGAAAACTAGATTCATTAAATCCATTAACATGGCTGGGGCATTGGTAACACCATACGGTATCACTAAAAACTCATAATGACCGTATTGAGTTCTGAAAGCTTTCTTGCATATATCTTCCGCCTTAACCCGAACTTGATGGTACCCCGATCGAAGATCAAACTTAGAGAACACACGGGCACCACATAACTGATCAAACAAGTCATCAATCCGAGGCATATGATATTTGTTTTTAATCGTAACCCGGTTCAACTCCCTATAGTCAATACACATGCGTAACGAACCATCCTTCTTCTTTACTAGTAACACTGGAGCGCTCCACGGAGAAGTACTTGGGCGAATGAAACCCTTGCTAAGGAGGTCTTCTATCTGCATTTTCAACTCCGCTAACTCAACTGGTGCCATTGTCACGTCCCGCTTCCCTGCGCTCGATGAACAAAGCGTATCTTATGCTGTGCTTCAGTTTGCTGCCAACGGCATCAACCCACCCCACACCCACCCTCGCTCTTCTGAGCTTCTGCTTGTCACTCAGGGGTCGCTTGAAGTTGGTTTCGTAGATTCCAATGACAAACTCTTCAAATAAGTGCTTCATGTAGGTGACATGTTTGTGTTTCCTATGTGCCTGGTGCACTTTCAGGTGAATAGGGATGCAAAGAACCCGGCTGTTGCTATCTCTGCATTCGGAAGTGCTAATGCCGGTACAATGGTAATATCAACGACATTGTTTGCTAGTGGCATTAGCAAGGATGTATTGGCCAAGTCTTTTAAGACTGATGAGAGTACCATTGGAAAGATAGTTTCATCTGCCACAAAGATAGTATCAATTGTTAAGTTTTAGTTATTCTTCTGAGGGGTAAATTATTTAGAGATGTCTATTGTATATGTCACTAACTTGTAGTTTGTAACTATACATATTTCATATTTTCAAGGAAATGCTTATCTGCATAAGGTTACGTCAAACCTATCCAATTTCTTTGTAAGAAGAAAATCTGCGTCAAGTTCCACCTCTATACCCTATTAGGCTATCATTCATTATGAAGAGCAGTAATTAGGAGCCTTAAAACTTGATTCGAAGTAATTGCAGCACTGAATAAGGACGAGATTGAGCAGTAATTAGGAGCCTTAAAACTTGATTCGAAGTAACTGCAACACTGAATAAGGATGAGATCTTACAACTAACATGAGAAGGTTACTCCATTTTATTTACCTAATATTTAAACAACCTGCAGATTTTAATCTGATTTTTGAGATACATTCTTTGAATGCATTTTTATTGCTTCTACACCTTTTAGGATGACTTTTTAGTTTGATATAAACATTAGAGACTACAGTTATTTTGCTTGTTCGCCAACAACTCATCACTGAATTTGTTATCCCTTTTTCAATATTCACATTCTTTAGATACTGCTGAGCTACAACTCGAAATGTGGGGTTAGCTGATCTGATGCAACTTCTTAGAACTATGTCTATTTTATAGAGGTTGAACGCCTTCTCTTTGCTGGCTCTAGCAGCAAACTGACTCGGCCCTACCTTATTCTAGATTTACAGCACAGACTATTGCTTTATTATTTTAAGAAAGGCATTACGACTCTGAAATTAATAAATTCTAATCATGAATGCATCCAAACCCTAAATTAATACTTATCTAGGTACATTTTTCAATATATTTTGCATCATGGCTGGATTTTTAAATACTATGATCATTGCCTTGTAATATAGAAGTATAAATTTAAGTATTTAATATATCTACACTTATGTACGTTGTATTACCGTCGAAACCGAAACCCGAACCGAGATTAATGAAACTAGCCGAAACCCAGCGAAACTAATAAAATTATGAGAGACCGAAACCGAGTTCTCGGACCTTGGTTTTGATGAATGGTAGATGAAATGCTGAAGAGGATCCTAATTCATACTGAATAGGGCTGCATGCAATGAAGCATGTAATGCTGCGTTTAAATTAGCGATGAAGGGGCCGCTTTATTCTTGTATGAATATTTGTTATGCTTGTTTGATATTGTTCTCTGCTAGGTTTTCTGCACTGCTCTTTTTTTTTCTATTAAAAAAATACTATCTTGATGTCCTTTTCTAATGATGCAATTTGGATATATGAAAGATTCCCACGTACAAGTTCAAAAAATAGTAAGTGATATAATTTGCTCTGTTGTTTTCTGTAATTTTTTGTTGTTGTTGTTGTTGGTAGGGGTGTAAACGAGCCGAGCTTGAGCGAGCCAAGCTCGGCTCGAGTTCGGCTCAGGGTTCCTTTTGTCGGCCCAAGTCCGGCTCATTTAGTTAATCGAGCTAGAGATGCTCGGCTCAAGTCCAGTTCAATTAAACATGCTTAGCTCGTGTTCGGTTCATTTGTGGCCCATTAACTAAACGAGCCGAGTTCACGAGCCGAGTTCATGAGCCGAGCTCAATTGAACTCGTTTAGAGCTCGGCTCGTTTTCAGCTCATTTACTCATATTAATAGTATATATCTTCCAAGAAAAAAACATAATTAACAATAATGCCTAAAACTCAGGGTCTTGAGATATGGAAAAATTAAAAAACATTAACATCTAGTGCATTGAATGGGTCTAAGTGCTGTGTTTTATATTTATCTCAGTACACTTTATATACTGTCATTTAATTGAATTAAGTGTTATGAGAGTTGTATAGAATCTGCTATATATATTACTTATTATTACTGGTTTTTTTTTCAAACTGTGTAATTCAGCCGAATCCGAGTCAATACCGAACGAGCCTGGCTGAGCTCGAGTCCGGCTCATTTAATAAACGAGCCAGGCTTTCTGGTTCATGTCCGGCTCATTAATAAATAAACCGAATTTGAACGAGCTGCTACCGAGCTGAACCTTAATCGAACCCGAGCTGGCTCGTTCAATTACCACCCCTAGTTGTTGGAGGGCGACAGCTTGAGTAAATTTTGTTGTTTGTCTATGCTTCCGATCTAAATTAGGTGCACTTTTAAATAGTTGCATTAGATTAACCTCCTTTCTACTTTCAGTTAGAGGGAGGGAATATTCCAATCACTTGCATCAATTTTATCTTCTTGTAACTATTAATGGCATGGAAGTTTATTTTTCTTCAAACTTGTATGCTTAGTATAATTAATAAAGTATAGAATAACTAATGGCTACTAGCATAAATGATGGAAGTTTCGTTCAAACTTCAAACATAAATGAATAACAAAAAGAACAGCATAAGGTTATCTAAGAAGTCTAAAAAGGGATAACAAGACATAAAAATGACAGGTTCGAAACAAATTAAGAATTTAAAAAACAAACATACGCAAAAAGTTTATCATATGCACAGTTTTACTGAAATATATACTATACAACAACAACTGAGCCTTTCATAACTGATTTGTTCAGGTTGGGCGAAAATGCAGACTGTAAATATACCAATTGCCTCTTTTACAGTGTAGGGAAATTCTAAACACACAGAAAGTATATATTTGGCAATATTGCAGGATAAGCTCACTGTATCTACCATTTTATATTGTTGTCAATATTACTCTTCATTTTTTGCACACATTATCTTAAACTTGTAGGAGATGGAACGAGTAACGAATCTCACTGTATTACCTGGAGCACAGCCTCAAAAAGAATTATAGGAGATTCAAAGACTAATGGTACAACTAATTACTGCACTGAACAACGGATCTTACCGCTAAAGAAAAAACGTAAAAATCAGTTAAAAGACTTGATGTGGTAACAGAAGCAAGCGGGCTATTCATCTATACTGGATCAAGAATGAGAACAAATGATATGCAGATTTTGTATGCTGTATGAAAGCAGGACAAATATATTACCCATCGAGCACTTTACACATTTCATTTATGTTGTTGTAGTTATGCATGTTGCGTTTCAGAATTCATCGTCTTTTTGTCTGTGTCGGTGTCTGCATTTGCTCCGCTCGTTAAAGATGACTGCATCTGATAAAGAATGTTTAGGCATTTAGGCTCTGATAATCAGTTAATCACATCAAAATCATAAACACTAACAATTAAGCCGAAAAGATTAAGGTTTCCTAGTTATTAATTGGCCCAATTAAACTTATTCAAAATCTGTACTAAATCGCGGCCGGCATGCAATTAGAACAAGAAGGCAGGGAGAACAGAACAAGGGTGGCATACAATCTCAGGACTAACAAACAAAAGATTGCATTATTTTTCAATTTCCGACCAAGTCCTATCTAATATTCTTGTCCTAGTTGCTACTAACAAGTATGACTAGTTCAAAAATATAATAATCCAACAAAGAAAGACACATGCCATTTGGAGTAAAATAAAAGCTTATAATAAATGTACTTGTATACCAAAGTCTAACGGTATAATGAAACATTAAAATTAACCTAACATATTAAATAATAATGTATTTTAACTCTAAAAATAGTTATAGATTAACATTATATACGTTAATGTGATATAAAATACCGGTATACCGGTTGGGATTAAACTGATAATTGATACCACCGATATACCAGTTTTTAATTCAAACATTAACTTCCTTGACCAAATCATTCATGCAAACCTATATATACCCCAAATATCCTACCCTCACAAACTGTAACACGCTATCCCGATCGTACGTTTTTCTCTCTTTTTCTTTTGACTGTATTAGCTAGGTTTTGTTTTATTATTATTATTATTATTTTTAAATTGGAGTTTAATACTTTCTAGTTAAGATAGAACATATTATTATGGTTGCTTTAAGTTTATTATAGTTATGATTTTCCAAATTGTTAAATAGATATATAATTAGTTTTAATATTTATTTTGCTAACCTACAAATATCTTATTTATATGCATATTTTATTGTTTAATATTAGTTTTGTAACTAAATGGATATTATTAGTATGGTTGTTTTAACAAAAGATATTTTTTATTTAAGTTTAGTTTGCTAATATATTAATATCCTATTTTATATGCATATAATATTTTGTCTAATACAAGTTTGGTAATTTAAGGTATATTTTTCTAGCTAGTTTGATAGTTTTAATATCTAATCTAATAATATCTTATTTATATTCTAGTACAATATTTTGTCAACCGTCGAGATATTGTAGTTAATATTCTGTTATGATAAGTTATGATAAATCTCTTTTAATATTTTTAAACATAATTTAAGGATCTTATTTTGTGCGCAAGCAAACTTTGAGTGTGTGTGTATAATCCATAATATAATTCTCTATATGGATATAGATTAAATCCTAAACAAATCATATCTTTTTCCTTCTCTCTTAAACAGATCTCTCTCTCTTACCTATTCTATTTAATTTTAGCATCATCACCCTCATTATTATCTCTCTCTCATCTTTTTCTTTTCTCCTCCTTCAAAATAAAACCAAGCCCTAACCTAAAACCTCCGATCAACCCTTCACACCCGCAGCTCCTTCACCGTCTTCATAACTTCGAGTCCCGTCTCCCTTCATCCCACCGCCGACCTAACCCAACACACTATTGAACCCAAATCTCCATCCAACTCTTAACCCTAGCCGAGCCAAGATCAAGCCAAGCAATATAGTGTTTTCGACCCGAGCACATCACCTTGAGCTAACTTGGAAATGCTTCATACGTGTTCTTTGACAAGCTCAAGTTCCGAACTTGCTCCGTTCGTATTTTTCGTGTCCGTATTCGTCTTGAGGCAAGTACTCTTGCTCTTTTTAGCCAATGCAATATCAGCAAATATCATAATAAATTCTTAGTCTATAATATTTGAATAAAAATTATATTATTGTGCAATTTCACTAAAATACCACATAATTATTATATATATGATGAAAACCTTAGTTTTATACTGCTCACATAAGTTTGTATGCTACTCACATATATATAGCTTACATTTAGAGTTATTTGCATAGTTGATATAAATTTTAATTAGTAGATGTGCGTTATCATTTCATTAAGTTAAATAATCAATTCAGTTTTTTTTTGAATCTTTGTAGAATATAGTTTACATAATATAGTTCTTAGTAAACAGTAGTTCAGGGTATATATATATATATATATATATATATATATAAGATCATTGTAATAGCAAGAAAATAAATATACAATATATAATACAATCAAGAATTTACTCATTGTTACTAGTAGTATGAATCAGAACGTTTAAATGCATTTATATAAGATAACTATATTGAATGTGTTTTTATACCCTTTGTATTAATTTTATATATTTAGCTTTGTGTTTTTATTGACAATCAAACCATATGCTATTAAATAAAACCTTATGTCCATCATGCATGAAATGAAAACCTTAAGATTCCTAGAGCACCCACTAATCATATTAATCCTTTAAAACCATATTTTAGTTTATTATTCTTTCCAATAATAAATCCGGATATTAAATGGAGATACTTGTAAATTCATATAGATTCTTGTTTACATTATTGATACAATCATATTATATCGTCTATACTTGACATGCCTGTTCACGATTACTATTTCCTTACATTAAAACGAGATTACTAATTAGAATGCTGAACATTCGTGCTATGAAACAATTACTTTTGCTTACATGTTTACCATATTGTACTGTCATCGTGACTTGTCATGTTTTCCTGTCTAGTCAGCATTCTGTATTGTGATTGAATTTATTACCATGTTAGTTATAGATACACATGGTGTTGGGGTAGTTTGAGTATGCATTCATTCACCAGGATCTCAGGAGTCCTATACCAACAGCTCGTACCGGGTTATATCGGTCGCTTGTTATTACAGCTCAAACTGGGCTATATCGGTCATTGGAGCTCGTACCGGGCTATATCGGTCGCTTGTTACTACAGCTAATACCGGGCTATATACGGTCGCTTGTTCATTCCATATTTGGGCCCGTGTTTCCTTACCCCTTGGCTCTACCTTAGGTTGAAAATACTCCTGTAAAGGTTGATGTACACACTCAAACTCACGATATGATAGATTATCCTTTTAGTGACCAACTAGGATATGACTTGACTTGTTTACTTGCTTACTTCATATTATTGTCATATCTATATCTACATATGCACGCGGGCTTCACTGTACTCACATATTCATGCTATCACACATACACATACTATTACGATTGAGTACTTGTTGGGATATTTTGACATCTCTGAGACTTACCATCTCAAGTTTAGAGATCGATTCACAGGAAAAAAAGAATCAGCATGGTTATCAGGAGTTTGCCGAAAATCAGTGGTATTTAAGGTTTATTTCTATTTTATTTCAGTTGCTATTAGAATGTGCGCCCCTCGTGGGACGATATGAATGTATCTTTCTTTTTGGATTTTGTACTCTATTTATTCGGAATCTTTTGTATTTGGATCTTTTATTGACCATATCTTTATCTCGTGGATTCATCAGTGTAACTATTATTTATACAGCATGATATTAGTATTATATTTTGGATATTATCGTACATGCTTAGCTAAAACCTTAGGTGTGACTATGGCAAGGTGATTTTTCCTTGTCTAGGAGCACTAACGGTTTCGGTCCATATTTCTGCATTCCGGGAGTTGGGGCATTACACAAACCAAGCTTCATTCGTATAATACATGGCTTCTAAAGTAATGGCTCTAAATGCATGCTTAATTCTCACTTCAGTTCTTACATCCCTTCTCATGGCCAACGCTGCAGACCCCGACATCACTACTGATTTCATAGTTCCAAATGGAATCACACCTGATGCAAGCTTCTTCACTTTCAGGGGGCTGAAGCAGTCCCTTTGGGGCCCACCTAAGAATGCAACAGGTTACCAAAGCTAGCAAAATCGAGTTCCCTGCCCTCGATGGACAAAGCGCATCCTACGCTGTGCTCCAATTTGCTGCCAATGGCATCAACACACCCCATATTCACCCTTGCTCTGCTGAGCTCTTGCTTGTTATACAGGGGTGGCTTGAAGTTGGATTTGTCGATACCAACAATAAGCTATTTATGCAGGTTCTTCATGCAGGTGATATATTTGTGTTTCCCAAGGGTTTGGTGCACTTTCAAGTGAATAGGGATTCTAGGTATCCAGCTGTTGCTCTTTCTGCATTTGGCAGTGCAGATGCCGGCTTAGTATCTCTCCCTAAGTCATTGTTTGGCAGTGGAATCGACAAGTCGGTGATGGCAAAATCCTTCAAGACTGATACCCAAACCATTGGCATGCTTGTTTGGTTTCTTTATGTTTAATGTGCTGAGTTACTGCATTTGATATGTTGTTTAAATAAGTCGTGATTTATATACAGCACAATTCAATTCAATTCAATGTATAATCCTCCAATTCTATTGGAAAGTTATTTTTTAAAAATATATTCGTAAGTTGTAAACGGCAAGTGGTTACTTCAATCATGACTGTTTTGGTATTATTCTACTGCTAAAGTTTCTATGCAATCCAGATTGTTAAAATGAGAGGACTTTATTAATTCTTAATTTCCCTTGGTATTATTGTGCTATGGTGTAATTTGGATGTATGATAATCACAAACACCTTGAAAGAAATGTGAGCATCAAAATTGAGCTTTGACTGTCATCAGCGTATTAGTCTTTTCCCATAAAAGATGGAAACAACTCTTCATGAACGATTTGACAAAGTTTCATAACCGGTTGTCAAAAGGGCATCAACCTTCTCTTTAGTTAGTGGCAAATGCCTGATTGAGAAAACTTTTACCAGAACGGGTCCGTCATAAACTTAAATAACCAAATTCTTCTACGGGTTTGTCATAAACTCAAATGACCATTCGGCATCCTCTACAGAAAAAGTGTAGAAGAAGAAGAAAAAATTGAGCTTGAATCAAGCTCATAAAATCAAAATCAAGCTTCGCATTTGAGCAGATATCAGCTTGTAGAAGCCTGTCTAAGCTAGGCGCAACTGTAGCAACTTTCACTGAATTTTTATAAACTTAAAAGGGTCTTTACTCCTTAGCCAGCTGCTCATGAGCAGGTTGCTCTAATTTCAACATTTAGCTAAAAATATAAAGAACCTAAGCAGCAGAGGTTTCTCTAAAAAAAATTTACAACTGTAGCAATCTTAAACTAAGAAGGCAAATAATTTATGAATGCTGATGGATAGATTGTTGGTCTATTAGGCTATTAGCTATTGATACCTGTTCTATATATGAGTACAACATAAATTTTAGGATGTGTTAGAAAAGGTTCCCTAGGTATCCTCAAGAATCCAAAAGAGTCTAATATATATGATACGGATCAAACACAAATCCTACGCGGATACATATGCTCGACACCGAATTGGTGCAACATAGCAAAGAACATGCAGAAGTGAAGATTAATCAAATTCTTAAGATACATAAGCAGAAAGCATAGTACCTTCTTCGACTCTTCCAAACAATTTGACTCGGTCCTGCCTTATTATATCCTTAAAAAAAATGTTTCTTTATTAATATACGAAAGGGCGATGACACTGAGATCATTGGATTATAATCCTGATTGCAACAAACTTAAAACTCGTTTGGATTCCCTTTCAATTGTAATTAGCTTTCAGAATTATTAATTGAAGTTAAATTGCCTATCTGTAGGCCAGGGAACAAGTACAATCTAAGGACTAACAAACAAAAAATTGCAATGAATGGCATTTCAGTCTAGGCCCTAAGTAATATAATTTCGAATTGCATTTCCTAAAGGCTTGGTGCACTTTCAGGTGAATAGGGATGCTAAGAACCCAGCTGTTGCTATCTCTGCATTCGGAAGTTCTAATACCGGTATGGTGGTAATTTCAAAGACGTTGTTCGCTAGTGGTATTGACAAAGATGTGGTGGCCAAGTCATTTAAGACCGATGAGAGTACCATTGGAAAGATCGTTTCATCTGCCACAACGGGTTGAGTGTGTGTTTGTGTGCAGACGCTTGTGTGTTTAGATTTCTTGCTTTGTGGGAAGACTGAAATAAGCAAGAGGTCCTAATCTTTTTGTAATTTAAAAGTTTGTATACGAGATTGTAAAACCTATTTATACAGTCAAATAATGATAATATCTGCATTAAATTTCATCGCCCGGTCCTACTAAGCTATCACCCATTATGAACATTGGTAATTCTCGCACAAAATGGTGACTTTTGATAGCTGACCACTGCATGAAATAACCAGAGAATATGAATGCCATTATCTCCATGCTTACATGGGTCAATTTCTCGTGCGCGGACACGTCCAATTTATGCCTGCACGGAAAATGTCTCGTACACGGGCACGCAAAGCAAATACAAGTGTCGGTGCTTCACTGGCTCGAGGATCTTTGATCCTCCTTTGCCAACTACTCATGAGTAAATCGCTCCAATTAAGACATTTAGCTAAAACATTACGAACCTGCATATTTATCAATATTTTGAGATTCATAAGCAGAATTAATGCCTTAGAGATCTATTTCCGTGACTTTTAGTTGGATATAACTGTTAGCAACTGCAATTAGCTCCCTTTACTTCCAAGCACTCATCGCTGATTGCTATCCCTTTTTCAATATTCGCTTTGTTTAGAAGCCATGGAATTACGACACAAAATTTTAGGCTTCACTTCAGATGCAACTTCTCGGAACTGTGTCGATTCATCAGAGATTGACCGAGTCTTCACATCTTCGACCCTTCCACAATTTGACTCAGTCCTGACTTGCCTTATCCTTAACAATAAGAATCGTCAAGTTATTAATATACAAAGGCGCCGGAACATCATTGGATTCTAATCCTGATTGCAACACACTAAACACTAAACTCGCTTGAATTCCTTGCCAATCATAATTAGTTTCAGGAACGATTAGTTTAAGAAATATTCGATTTGCCAATTTATAGACCATGGAACAAGTACAATTCAAGGACTACCAAACAATAGATTGCATTGTATGGCATATTAGTCTAGGTCCTGGTCGAAATGTGTCTTATGATGATAAGGAAAACAATTTCCCAGTGCTGCTTAATGGCTACCCTTGACCTAATCAATCCCGCAAGCCTATATAAACCAAGAAGCCTAGCCTTCAAAAAATCAAGTACCAATCCTCTAAATATATACATACATCCTTCTTTGAATTATGGCTCCAAATGCATGCCTAGTTCTCACTATAGTTCTTGCATCCCTACTCAAGGCCCATGCCAGTGACCCTAGCATCACTAAAGACTTCATAGTTCCAAATGGAATCACACCCGATGGCAACTTCTTCACCTTCAAGGGACTGAAACAGTCCCTTTGGGGCCCGCCGAAGGATGTTCCATTCAAGGTGACCAAAGCTAGTGAAATTGAATTCCCTGCACTTAACGGGCAAAGCGTATCTTACGCCGTGCTTCAATTTGCTGCCAATGGCATCAACGGACCCCACACCCACCCTCGCTCTGCTGAGCTCTTGCTTGTCACTCAGGGGTGGCTTGAGGTTGGTTTCATCGACACCAATAATAAGCTCTTCACTCAAGTGCTACACACAGGCGAAATGTTTGTGTTTCCTATGGGCCTGGTGCACTTCCAGGTGAATAGGGATGCTAAGAATCCCGCCGTTGCCATCTCTGCATTCGGAAGTTCTAATGCCGGTACAGTGGTAATTTCTAAATCGTTGTTTGCTAGTGGGATTGACAAGGATGTGTTGGCCAAGTCATTTAGGACTGATGAGGGTACTATTGGAAAGATTGTTTCATCTGCCACTATGGGTTGAGACAGTGTGCGCGGGCATGCGCCCGTGAGTACATGTGTGCATTTACATTTCTTTCTATACATAAGTCTAAAATAATAATCTCTCTGTAATTTAAAAGTTTGTATTTCAGATTGGAATCACATTTCTACAGTCAATATTATAAACAATATTTGCTTCAAGTTCAATCTTCTTGTCCTTTTAAGATATCACCCATCTTGGGCATGGCCGCATGACGTACTAACCCCTACTAAGGAAAGGTGACTTTTAATATCCGACAAATTCATGTAATAACCAGACATATGATATTAATGCTCTTATCTTTACACTTACATGGGCAATAACCAGACATATCTGACTAATTCATGCAATAACCAGATGGTGCCATCCCTTTTCGGAGAAATATTTGATGCTTCCTGACATGACCTAGATCACGCTAAGATGTTACCTTCCGTTGATCTGCTGATGACGGCGATGGACGACTGATGTTTGATCTGGAGGCAGGCTCCTGAAGCGTGTGGATCTCAATGGGTTTGAGGCTGTTGGCGCCGATCGAGCTACCTGCAAGGAAGTCCCGGGATGATTGTACCACCGAAAACCCTCCGACGGTCAAGTTAGAGAGGGAATCCGAGCAGAGTAACGACTTAGTGGAGTAAAAATGACTTACTTGAACCGTCTGAAAGAGGGGTTTATATAGCGGTGGCAGCAGGCAGGGCAGGCGCGAGAATCACGCCGGCCATTACGCTCCCGACGTTACGTCCGCGTGATGAGCGGGATCCCCATTAATGGCGAGACAGGCTCGTTAATGGGGGATCATGATGGCGTAGAACATGGGATGTGGCCGGCATATATCTCGCGCATGGCGAGATTCGTGGGATGGCGGTTGCGCCTGTGAGTGGTGCCGTCGGTCGGTCGATGAGACCGAGAAAAATAACCTCGGCGGGAGAGCTCGTGGACGAGCAGGAGAGCCGAGGTATCTTCGTTCCGTGGTAGCCCGGGGACGAGCTGTGAGGCCGAGGAGGCCGATTGTGCTGGGGGCTCAGAGGTGAGCCAGCGCTTGTTTGTGGGACGGGCACAGGAGTGGTCTGGTCGGCCACTGTAGGTCCTTTCTTGTGAGCTTTGGGACACGCCATCTGCTACGTGTCACGATCTGGGAGATCACCGATATCGAGTATCATCATTAGCCCCTCACTCTCGTCCCGACCAGCTGAGGGGTCGGGTCAGGGATATGCCGTGAAAGTCCCCGTCGTCAAAGGTGATCGGCTCAGTCTCCCTGGCCTTCTTCCTCGGGCGGCTGTCGGCCTCCGAGGCTGGCGTGGGGCACTGATTCTCGCAGTTTCTCGATGTACCCCCGCCTTCATGACCATGATTTTCGATGAGCCTCGGTTCCCTTCGGTGAGGTTCTTTATGCCTTCCGGCGAAGTCGTTTTTGAGCTGCCATGGCGAGTCTAGCGTGCGCGACCCCGTCAAGTGAGGGGGTGCCGATCATGCCTGCGAACAGGCGAGCTGACCGCCATTGCCTCGGGAGGGACAGGGGTGCGACGAGAATCGGGCCGAAGCTCTCTAGCGCAAGACCTCGGAGCCCAGCGAAGCGGGGTCCCCCGG
Source organism: Agapanthus africanus (assembly GCA_030015575.1). Classification (NCBI taxonomy): domain Eukaryota; kingdom Viridiplantae; phylum Streptophyta; class Magnoliopsida; order Asparagales; family Amaryllidaceae; genus Agapanthus; species Agapanthus africanus. The sequence goes on from CM057341.1 coordinate 138,852,706, forward strand.
GTCATTGAGTGTGCTGGCCCGTAGGGCCTGCAGCCGTTGGAAATAGCGAGGCGACGATAGGTTGTGCCGGCACGAGCGGAACCTTCTCTCCCTCCGTAGGGATCCCGGTCCCGAGGCGGGGGAGCGGAGACCTGGGGATCTTGCTCTGCCGTTTGGACGCGGATGAGCGCCTTCATGAAAGACGTGAGTCGGTCTATTCGGCCGGCAAGGGCGCTGATTGTAACAACTCCATTTTTAAAGTAAAAAGAATTGATTTAAATTCAATGTATACTTGGAGTATTTATTGCGGCTCATATCTCTTTAAGTATTTATTTCACTCCATAATTGCAAGAAGGAGCTTGTAGCTCATTGGTAATACCTTGCACTGCTGAACCAAGCCACCGGAGTTCAAATTCCATGCCCCACATTATTTTTGTATTTATTTTGTTTTAATTTTTTTTGGAAGTCAACGGTAAATAGGACATAACTCCCAAAATATGTACTGGACAACAAAAAGTAAATATATAAAATTGTACCCCCGAAGAATCCCCGGCCATTGGACCCATGACTCGGCCAGAATCGGTGCCGCCGGCCGGCGACTCAGCCGACTCGGTCCGGCGCCGCCGGCCGGACTTGGCCGGAAGGCCGAATCACCAACAGAGAAAAGTTGGGTCTTGACCTGGTCCATCCTAATGCATACTCTAAATGCTTGGATCGGTTATCATTTAGCTAATAAATCCCTTTTACTCCTATGTTTAATGAATTTTTAATGATTTGGTATATTTTTTATAATTTTTTATTAAAAACCCTAACCCAAGCCTAACCCTATATAAACTCCCATACCCTCTACCCTCTCACCATACATTCCTAAGTCCACTCTCTAAAAATTTTAAGAGAACTTGGTACGTCGGAAAACGAGCGAAAGGCGAAGCGCTGCCGAAATCGACGGCGAAATCCCGGCGATCGTACTAGGACTCTTCACGACGTTTCGACGCACCGACAAATCCACTACCTTTCTAGCACTCTCTAGCGTTGTCCAAACCCGTAAATTCCTCTTTTTCTACCTTTCTTTCTTCCATTAAAATACGATTTTTCAAACCCGACGAAAATCGGAACAAACCGATTTCCGATTCGGTTTTTCTATCAAAACTCACTTGTCACTAATTCCATAATGCTTAAACATATTCATGTTGACTACTAATCACTTAAAAATCAATTTGGATAAAGTTTCTCACATGAAATGATAACTTTTGCAAAATACCGTATTTTTGCACTTAAATACCACCATGTTTAGTTTATCTCATTTAACCCTTTAACATTGCTATACCTTATAATAGATCACGAGGTAATGACCTACCTCCACACACATGCAAATACAACCATAATTGATATCATCAAAACTTAGAATACGATAATACAAGACTTTACATTAAAATATCATTTTCTTTATAAACCTTTTCTGAAAGTTCTAAGTTGTATACAATTTTAAAATAAAATCTTTTAATAGGAAATACGATATGTCATGGACATCGACCGTTTATCTAAATCTGACTTTGTGGTGTCTAGGCAAGTGTGACTAAGGCGAGTGGTTACTTAATTAGGACCACTACTTGTAGTGGAGAGCCTCCCACTCAGCTGGCACTTACCTGGCCGCAATTGGCGGTGAAGAGGCGATTTGAGGCTTCTAATGACTTATCGTTTAGACCATTTAGAAATAGTTAGTTGGCTTAGAAAACCTTAGAATCTAAAATACGGAAATTTACACCCTTCTATAAATAAATACCTTATTTTTATAAAAACCGTTTTCTAAATGATTAGTATTTATAAAATCTTTGCAAAGCGCCACTACAACCCACATTTGGGGAACCCGTTAGGGATTGTACGGTTTATCGTACACCCTCGGGCTTAGTAGTGCGAGATTCAGACCTCCGCAAGGAGCATTCGGTCTTGAAAGGTTTAAAATACGACATTTAAGAAAAATGAGATTTTGGAAAATAAAATATTTATTAAAAATTATTCTTGTATAAACATATGTATATTTATCATTTAAACACCTATTTTATTATAAGATAAAGTTTCAACCTTTTCCTAAAAATTACAAGATTAAAAGTTACATTAAAATACCATGAATTTCAAATAAAACAATATTACAAATTAATACCTTTATTTATGAAATTAGGATATTTTCACTAGATATATCACAAAATAAATCACACTCATTATAACTATAAAGACGGATAATAAATACTTGAGGTGTATCTTAAAAACTATACAAAAATATTTTTACATAAAACCCCCTCAAGTTTTATAATTTACAATAAGGACCCTAACAATTATAGAACTTCAAATTACATTTCTTTTAGTCTGACTCGGGTTTGAGTCTGATTATTTCTGACTTGAATATGATTCAAGTCAATCTATATTCTTTAATATTCCAACTCAATATGAACACATGAATCCCAGGATCCAGTTAACAATCTATACAACTTGACTGAATCAAACCATGGATATACATCCATTATTCCGTTATTCCATTTACCTGATTATGCAGTTACAACATGTTTACTGATATCATGGTTTGGGTCGGTCATTCAACTTACACAATACAATACAACAATACTATCAAAACGCTACGGGGTTTAAGGGGTAGATTGGTACGGAAGGTGTTAAAGGTGGCATGAGGTGGTCAGATTAAGACACCTAACCTATATTCCGTTGCTGTTGTACCGTGAATTTAACGGTTCCTTGTACATTCCGTTTGCCCTGGTCTCTAGCATATAGAGACCCCTCTCGTATACACTGGCATCCTTCTGTACCAAGCTACAAACAACAGCGTTAACGCAATATTCCATAATATTCAACAACATAATACTTTAGAAAATAACTCTTATTCTGTCTTTTCTAATTCTTCTTTATTTTTTTGGGACTTACCGAGCGACCTGTTCGCTAACGACATTCTATTTCTTTCTTCTTTGAATGTCGTCAGGTGCTTTGGACCCAGCAGAGATAGAGCCCACCGGTGAAGACTTGGAGCAGTTTCACGAAAACCCTGAGCTCTAGATATTGTACCTTGTTCTATTCCGTATTTTTATTTCCTATTATGCCACTGTTTAGGCATCGCTTTTCATTTCAGTTGTATTTACTTTTCATGCATTGTACAAAAGAATGTTATTAATAAAGTTGTTGTTATTTTTATATCTCTTGTCTCTTGTGGCTTACTTTTATATTGCTTAGATACGCTTAGCGTATGTACTTCTGAGTACATACGTAGCGGATCTCGTCGCGTCCACTTCGCCGTACACCGGGAAGCGGGACGTGACAGGTTTTGTTGGTGGTCCATGCAGGTCAGAGCTGTATGAATCCCTATCATGCAGTTCTGGTCTGCGTGAACAACCTAAGCAATATAACACAAGAACCAGCAACTAAAACATTATTTATAATTCATGTTTCTTGAATCTTACAAATTTCTATTCCTTGAATCTTATCATTTCATGTATTTGAATCTGTCCTAACCCAAATTTTTCTTCAAGGTTATGAATTCCCTGAACAACACCAGCACCAACGTCGACAACACACCTCCAACACTACCTCTCGTACCAGCTGTTCCTGCACCATCCACCGAGCAAACAGTGCTACTTGAGGCGATTCACAGCCTTCTCGAGGGACAGCAAAAACTTCTAAACCGTCCTGAGACCGACGCACCGGGAGTAAAGCAATTCAGGGCTTTACATCCCAAACAGTTCTCTGGAAAAGGAAGCCCTCTTGAAGCGAAAGAATGGGCACAAAGCATCGAAGACGATCTGGCAGCAGCTCAAGTGCCAGACATCGCTTGGGTCCATGTAGCAAAACTACAGCTCACGGATAATGCTCGCAACTGGTGGAAGGCGGAAGAAAGCCGTCTGGTACAGCCGATTGAATGGAAGACTTTTCGTGAGAAATTCGACGCGAAATACTTCCCTGTGACCGCCAGGTTTGCAATGGAGCAGCAGTTTATTCATCTACAACAGGGTTCAATGTGGGACAAATCAGTAGATGAATACGACGCTGAATTCACCATGTTAAGACGGTAAGATATGTCACAATAGTTCAATTTTTAAAAAAATCATATACTACACAGCTAACACAATCTTTAAACAGATTCGCGGCACACTTGATACCGACGGACGAGATCATAGCCCGTCGCTTTCAATAAGGACTGGACACGGAGATTCAGGCTGCTCTAGCCACGGGAAAGTTTTTGACTCATGAGGATGCTTTGGAAGCTGCCCGCAGTTATGAGACAGTGATAAAAGCAAGGGACAGACCTCAGTCTGCAGGAGTCAAAGGCCCTGCCAATCAGATGGCAGGTGGAGCCTCGTCCAGGCCACTTTTCATGCCAAGGCGACCCGGAGTACCGACCCATCGTCCCAGCCCAGCCTTTTGCACCTACTGCAAAAGAACTGAACATATGATGAAGGACTTCCGTCGAGCCAACCGCCTTTGCTTAGTCTGCGGCTCAGCTACTCACGATATTGGGTCTTGTCCCCAAAGTCAGAACCCGGTTACTGCACCCAGGCCAGCAATTACTTATCCGCAGCGACCATCTCTTCAGGCACCTGCTCCCAGACCTGCACTACCTGCACCACCCAGAGGACCGCAAGCCGCACCACCTCCTCGTCAGTTCCATCAAGCTCAAAGGAATGTTCCGAGGAATGCTCCTCAGGCCAGGAGGAATGTACCAAGGCGCCAGGCTTTCATGATGTCCGTGGAAGAAGCTGAGGCCACTGGCCAAGTCATCACTGGTAAACTTTTCTTTTCAAACTTTGCTTTTTCTATTCTACTACTTAGTTACATATTTTCTATACCTAAAACAAATCCCACATATCTTAGGTACAATCTTAGTATCCTCAATCCCTGCACTTGCACTGTTTGATACTGGAGCATCACACTGCTTTATGTCGCAACGGTTTGTCCGAACCCATCCGATTCCAGTCTCACCGCTTGTATCCAGCTGGATAGTCAGTTCAGGAAATGGCGTTCTAAAGGCAACCATGGGATACAGTTTTTGTCCAGTCGTCGTCTGCAGTCGAGAGTTTTATGCTGACTTCAAAGTACTGGACATACCGAACTTTGATGTGGTTCTAGGAATGGATTGGCTTGGAACTTTTTATGCTACCATCGACTGTCGTAAAAGGAGGGTAGTATTCGAGATCCCAGACCATCCGGTTTTCTATTTCAAAAGCGGAGACCGTATACTGGAGCCAAGTACCTACAAAGCAAAGCCAAGAGAAGCAGTAGTTGCAGCAGCTCAAGCAGAGGAAGAATCAAGACCAAATGTGGTTCGAGAGTTCGATGATGTATTTCCTGACGATATATCAGGTTTGCCTCCCGATCAAGCTCTTGAATTCAGTATTGATTTAGTACCAGGAGCACAACCGGTGATCAAAGCACCCTATTGTTTAAGTCCGGAAGGTTTGAAGGAAGTCCGAACACAGTTAGACGAGTTACTGGCGAAAGGATGGATTCGTCCCAGCACTTCAAGTTGGGGATCACCTGTACTACTTGTGAAGAAGAAGGAAGGTTCATACAGAATGTGCATCGATTACAGAGCCTTGAACGAAGTCACTATAAAGAACAAGTATTCACTTCCGCGCATCGATGATTTATTCGATCAGCTAAGTGGATCTTGTGTTTTCTCTAAATTAGATCTTCGTTCAGGTTATCATCAAGTGAAGGTCAAGGAAGCTGATATTCACAAAACAGCTTTCAGAACTCGCTATGGACATTACGAATTTCTGGTGATGCCATTCGGAGTGACCAACGCACCCGCAATATTCATGAACCTAATGAATCAAGTTTTTCGGGAGTACTTAGACAGGTTTGTTGTCATCTTCATCGACGACATCCTGGTGTATTCTAAGAGTCGGAAAGAACATGCAGAACATCTACGAATTGTCCTGGAAACTCTTCGACAACATCAGCTTTATGCCAAGTACAACAAGTGCGAGTTTTGGCTAAATCAAGTTGGTTTTCTTGGACATATCGTATTAGAAGAAGGAATCTCTGTAGATCCAGCGAAAGTTTCGGCAGTTAGCGAATGGCCTACACCAAAGTCAGTGAAGAATATTCGAAGTTTCTTGGGTTTAGCTGGATATTACAGAAGGTTTATTGAAGGCTTTTCGAAGATAGCAACGCCCCTGACCAAGCTCACACGTAAAGATGAAGAATTTGTGTGGTCAGAAGCATGCGAACAAGCTTTCGTAGAACTCAAGTCAAGATTGACATCAGCATCTATTCTGGTCATACCGGATCAATCTGGAGGATTCGAAGTGCATTGCGATGCATCCGGTAAGGGATTAGGATGTGTTCTACATCAGCATGGTAAGGTTGTGGCTTATGCTTCAAGACAGCTGAAGATTCATGAGCGTAATTATCCGACGCATGATCTGGAGTTAGCAGCCGTCATCTTTGCTCTCAAGATTTGGCGTCATTATCTACTTGGTGAACGAGTGAACATCTACATAGATCATAAGAGGTTAAAGTATGTGTTTAATCAGAAGGAGTTGAATATGCGGCAGAGAAGTTGGTTAGAACTCATGGCGGACTTTGACATCAACTTGCAATATCACCCAGGGAAGGTAAATGTAGTACCTGATGCTCTTAGTCGCCAACCATTAGCAATGAATCTCACCGCTCAGTGGAAGTTTTAACAAGACTTGCATCAGATAGAGATTGAAGTAATCATACCAGGTAATGCTTCAAGTTTGATGAATTTACAAGTTCAATCAACCATTGTCAATCAGATCAAGGCAGCTCAAGCAAGCGATGCTAAGTTGCAAAAGATCAGAGAACAAGTGGAGAATTGACTCAGAACATACTTCATCATCCATGAAGACGGATCTTTGAGATACGGCAGCAGATTGTGTGTACCAAAAGGTTTTGTTCGGGAAGAGTTAATGAAAGAAGCTCACAACTCTCTCTATTCAGTACACCCTGTAGGTACCAAAATGTACAAAGATCTACGTCAGAATTATTGGTGGCATGGAATGAAGCGTGAAGTAGCCAGAAGCGTTGCAAAATGCTTGGTGTGTCAGCAAGTAAAGGCTGAACATCACAGGACTGCTGGATTACTTCAACCGTTACCAATCCCAGAATGGAAGTGGCAACACATCACGATGGACTTTATGACTGCTCTTCCTCGCAGCACAAAGGGTAATGATGCCATATGGGTCATTGTGGATCGACTTACAAAGTCGGCTCACTTCATCCCATTTCGAGTTGGCCAATCAACTGAGACACTAGCAAAGAAGTACATGGAGGTAATAATCTAATTTAGATTTAAAACTCTTCATAATATACTATCTCTGATACCCATGAACTCATACAGGAAATTGTGAGACTTCATGGAGTATCGGTCTGCATTGTCTCCGATCGTGACACCAGATTCCGATCGCAATTTTGGCAGAGTCTGCAAGCAAGCTTGGGAACAAGTCTGAACTTCAGCATGGCTTATCATCCACAAACAGATGGTCAGTCGGAACGAACTATTCAGATCTTGGAGGATATGCTCAGAGCGTGTATGTTAAACTTCAAAGGATCGTGGGAAGATCACCTACATCTTGTGGAGTTTTCGTACAACAACAGCTACCAAGCAAGCATAGGAATGGCACCTTTTGCAGTATTGTATGGAAGGAAGTGTCGATCGCCATTAAGTTGGGACGACATCGGAGATAGGGAACTTCTTGGACCAGAGATGATAGGAGCGACTGTTGATGTGGTTCGTACTATCAGGGAAAGAATGAGCATAGCCCAAGATCGACAGAAGACTGGGCTGATGCAAAGAGACGACACTTGGAGTTCCATCCAGGAGATCACGTATTCTTGAAGATATCTCCGAACCGCGGAGTAATCCGTTTTGGAAGACGGGGTAAGCTAAGTCCGAGATATATTGGACCGTTCGACATACTCGAACGAGTCGGTGAAGTGGCATACCGTTTAGCGCTTCCACCCTCATTAGAAGGAGTGCATAATGTGTTCCACATATCCCAACTCAGAAAGTATGTGAGTGACCCCAACCATGTTCTCGATCATTCCGAGCTCACTATACAGCCCGACTTGTCTTGTGAGCAACAGCCCGTGGAGATCCTAGACAGGAAAGTGAAGACACTTCGGAACAAGGAGGTTAACTTGGTTCGAGTGATGTGGAGGAAAGACACTCCAGGAGAGTCCACTTGGGAAAGGGAGGATGAAATGCGTACTAGATATCCACACCTCTTTGTAAACTAGTTCTCAAATAAAAGTTGTAAATTTCGAGGACGAAATTTTTGTAAGGAGGATAGACTGTAACAACTCCATTTTTAAAGTACAAAGAATTGATTTAAATTCAATGTATACTTGGAGTATTTATTGCGGTTCATATCTCTTTAAGTATTTATTTCACTCCATAATTGCATGAATGAGCTTGTAGCTCATTGGTAATACCTTGCACTGCTGAACCAAGCCACCGAAGTTCAAATTCCATGCCCCACATTATTTTTGTATTTATTTTGTTTTAATTTTTTTTGGAAGTCAACGGTAAAAAGGACATAACTCCCAAAATATGTATTGCGCAACAAAAAGTAAATATATCAAATTGTACCCCCGAAGAATCCCCGGCCATTGGATCCAGACTCGGCTCGACTCGGCGCCGCCTGCCGGCGACTCGGCCGACTCGGTCCGACGCCGCCGGCCGGACTTGGCCAGACGGCCGAGTCACCAACAGAGAAAAGTTGGGTCTTGACCTGGTCCACCCTCATTCATACTCTAAATGCTTGGATCGGTTATCATTTGGCCAATAAATCCCTTTTACTCCTATGTTTAATGAATTTTTAATGATTTTGTATGTTTTTTATAATTTTTTTATTAAAAACCCTAACCCTATCCTAACCCTATATAAACCCCCATACCCTCTACCCTCTCACCCTACATTCCTAAGTCCACTCTCTAAAAATTTCAAGAGAACTTGGTACGTCGGAAAACGAGCAAAAGGCGAAGCGCTGCCGAAATCGACGGTGAAATCCCGGCGATCGTACTAGGACTATTCACGATGTTTCGACGCACCGACAAACCCACTACCTTTCTAGCACTCTCTAGCGTTGTCCAAACCCTTAAGTCTCTCTTTTTCTACCTTTCTTTCTTCCATTAAAATACGATTTTTTAAACCCGACGGAAATCGGAACAAACCGATTTCCGATTCGGTTTTTCTATCAAAACTCACTTGTCACTAATTCCATAATGCTTAAACATATTCATGTTGACTACTAATCACTTAAAAATTAATTTGGATAAAGTTTCTCACATGAAATGATAATTTTTGCAAAATACCGTATTTTCGCACTTAAATACCACCATGTTTAGTTTATCTCATTTAACCCTTTAATATTGCTATACCTTAAAATAGATCACGAGGTAATGACCCACCTCCACACACACGCAAATACAACCCTAATTGATATCATCAAAACTTAGAATACGATAATACAAGACTTTACATTAAAATACCATTTTCTTTATAAATCTTTTCTGAAAGTTCTAAGTTGTTTACAATTTTAAAACAAAATCTTTTAATAGGAATTACGATATGTCATGGACATCGATCATTTATCTAAACCTGACTTTGTGGTGTCTAGGCAAGTGTGACTAAGGCGAGTGGTTACTTAATTAGGACTACTACTTATAGTGGAGAGCCTCCCACTCACCTGGCACTTACCTGGCCGCAATTGACGGTGAAGATGCGATTTGAGGCTTCTAATGACTTATCGTTTAGACCATTTAGAAATAGGTTAGTTGGCTTAGGAAACCTTAGAATCTAAAATACGGAAATTTACACCCTTCTACAAATAAATACCTTATTTTTATAAAAACCGTTTTCTAAATGATTAGTATTTATAAAATCTTTCCAAAACGCCACTACAACCCACATTTGGGGAACCCGTTAGGGATTGTACGGTTTATCGTGCACCCTCGGGCTTAGTAGTGCGAGATTCATACCTCCACAAGGAGCATTCGGTCTCAAAAGGTTTAAAATACGACATTTAAGAAAAATGAGATTTTGGAAAATAAAATATTTATTAAAAATTATTCTTGTATAAACATATGTATATTTATCATTTAAACACCTATTTTATTATAAGATAAAGTTTTCACCTTTTCCTAAAAATTACAAGATTAAAAGTTATATTAAAATACCATGAATTTCAAATAAAACAATATTACAAATTAATACCTTTATTTATGAAATTAGGATATTTTCACTAGAAATATCACAAAATAAATCACACTCATTATAACTATAAAGACGAATAATAAATACTTGAGGTGTATCTTAAAAACTATATAAAAGTATTTTTACATAAACCCCCCTCAAGTTTTATAATTTACAATAAGGACCCTAACAATTATAGAACTTCAAATTATATTTCTTTTAGTCTGGCTCGGGTTTGAGTCTGATTATTTCTGACTTGAATATGATTCAAGTCAATCTATATTCTTTAATATTCCAACTCAATATGAACACATGAATCCCAGAATCCAGTTAACAATCTATACAACTTGACTGAATCAAACCATGGATATACATCCATTATTCCGCTATTCCATTTACCTGATTATGCAGTTACAACATGTTTACTGATATCATGGTTTGGGTCGGTCATCCAACTTACACAATACAATACAACAATACTATCAAAATACTACGGGGTTTAAGGGGTAGATTGGTACGGAAGGTGTTAAAGGTGGCACGAGGTGGTCAGATTAAGACACCTAACCTTTATTCCGTTGCTGTTGTTTCGTGGCTTAACGGTTCCTTGTACATTCCGTTTGTCCTAGTCTCTAGTATATAGAGACCCCTCTCGTATACACTGGCATCCTTCTGTACCAAGCTACAAACAACAGCGTTAACACAATATTCCATAATATTCTACAACATAATACTTTAGAAAATAACTCGTATTCTGTCTTTTCTAATTCTTCTTTATTTTTTTGGGACTTACCGAACGACCTGTTCGCTGACGACATTCTATTTCTTTTTTCTTTTAATGTCGTCAGGTGCTTTAGACCCAGCAGAGATAGAGCCCACTGGTGAAGGCTTGGAGCAGTTTTACGAAGAACCTGAGCTCTAGATATTGTACCTTATTCTATTCAGTATTTTCATTTCATGTTATGCCACTGTTTAGACTCCGCTTTTCATTTCAGTTGTATTTACTTTTCATGTATTGTACAAAAGAATGTTATTAATAAAGTTGCTGTTATTTCTATATCTCTTGTCTCTTGTGATTTGCTTTTATATTGCTTAGATACGCTTAGCGTATGTACTTCTGAGTACATACGTAGCGGATCTCGTCGCGTCCACTTCGCCGTACACCGGGAAGCGGGGCGTGACACTGATGGCATTCGGCGGAGGAAATCCGTCCGCGCCTCCGTTGAGGGGAAGGCGGCGGTTAGTGCTTGGATCTTCGTTATAATCGCTCACCATTGAATTAGGATCAGAAAATGAACTTTTATTTTTGTGGAATCAAAGAGTTCCCACAGAAGGCGCCAGCTGACGCGACCTGGATCGCGCCAAGATGTTACCTTCCGTTGATCTGCTGATGGCGGCGATGGGTGGCTGAAATTGGATCTGGAGGCTGTCGCTCCTGAAGCATGTGAATCTCAACGGGTTTGAGGTTGTGGTTGCCAAGCTACCTGCAAGGAAGTCCCGGGGTGGTTGTACCACCGATGACCTTCCGACGGTCAAGTTAGACTAGAGATCCGAGCAGAGTAACGGTTTAGTAGAGTAAAAATTGCTTACTTGGACCGTCTGAAGAAGGGGTTTATATAGCGGTGGCAGCAGGCAGGGCAGGTGCGAGAATCACGCCAGCCGTTACGCTCCCGACGTCACGCCCGTGTGATGAGCGGGATCTCTCATTAATGGCAAGACATGCTCGTTAATGGGGGATCATGATGGCATGGAATGTGGGATGTCGCCGGCCGATATCTTGCGTATGGCGAGAGTAGCGGGATGGCGGTTGCGCCTGTGTGCGGTGCCGTTGGTCGGTCGATGAGACTGAGGAAGATGAACTTAGCGAGAGAGCTCGCGGACGAGCAGGAGAGCCGAGATATCTTGGTTCTGTGGTAGCTCAGAGACGAGCTGTTAGGCCGAGGAGACCAATTGTGCAGGGGCTCAGAGGTGAGCCAGCGTTTGCTTGTAGCATGGGCACATGAGTGGTCTGGTCGGCCACTGTAGGTCCTTTCTTGTAAGCCTTGAGACACGTCATCTACCACGTGTCATTATCTGGGAGATCACTGATATCGAGCATCATCATTTCCCATACAAGATGGAAACAACTCTTCATGAACTATTTGACAAAGTTTCATAACCGGTTGTCAAAAGGGCATCAACCTTCTCTTAGTTAGTGGCAAATGCCTGATTGAGAAAACTTTTACCAGAACGGGTCCGTCATAAACTTAAATAACCAAATTCTTCTACGGGTTTGTCATAAACTCAAATGACCATTTAGCATCCTCCAAATTCTTCTACGGGTTTTTCATAAACTCAAATGACCAGTTGGTATCCTCCAAATTCCTCTAGACTACAGAAAAAGTGTAGAAGATGAAGAAGAAGAAATTGAGCTTGAATCAAGCTCATAAAATCAAAATCAAGCTTCGCATTTGAGCAGATATCAGCTTGTGGAAGCCTGTCTATAAATCTAAGCTAGGTGCAACTGTAGCAACTTTCACTGAATTTTTATAAACTTAAAAGGGTCTTTACTCCTTAGCCCGCTGCTCATGAGCAGGTTGCTCTAATTTCAACATTTAGCTAAAAATATAAAGAACCTAAGCAGCAGAGGTTTCTCTAAAAAAAATTACAACTGTAGCAATCTTAAACTAAGAAGGCAAATAATTTATGAATGCTGATGGATAGATTGTTGGTCTATTAGGCTATTAGCTATTGATACCTGTTCTGTATATGAGTACAATATAAATTTTAGGATGTGTTAGAAAAGGTTCCCTAGGTATCCTCAAGAATCCAAAAGAGTCTAATATGATACGGATCAAACACAAATCCTACGCGGATACATATGCTCGACACCGAATTGGTGCAACATAGCAAAGAACATGCAGAAGTGAAGATTAATCAAATTCTTAAGATACATAAGCAGAAAGCATAGTACCTTTTCCTTATTTTAATGACTATTTAGTTAGATATACAGCAACTACAGTTGGTTCCTTTTTCCTCCAACTACTCGTCACTGATTGTTATCACTTTTTGATATTCACATTGTTTAGAAACCACTGAATCGTAACACGAAATGCACACTTCACTTCTTCAGCTTCTAGGAACTTTGTCGATATTATGGAGGTTGACCATGCCTTCACTTCTTCGACTCTTCCAAACAATTTGACTCGGTCCTGCCTAATTATATCCTTAACAAAAAAAAAATGTTTCTTTATTAATATACAAAAGGGCGATGACACTGAGATCATTGGATTATAATCCTGATTGCAACACACTTAAAACTCGTTTGGATTCCCTTTCAATTGTAATTAGCTTTCAGAATTATTAATTGAAGTAAAATTGCCTATCTGTAGGCCAGGGAACAAGTACAATCTAAGGACTAACAAACAAAGAATTGCAATGAATGGCATTTTAGTCTAGGCCCTAAGTAATATAATTTCGAATTGCATTTCCTAAAGGCTTGGTGCACTTTCAGGTGAATAGGGATGCTAAGAACCCAGCTGTTGCTATCTCTGCATTCAGAAGTTCTAATACCGGTATGGTGGTAATTTCAAAGACGTTGTTCGCTAGTGGTATTGACAAAGATGTGGTGGCCAAGTCATTTAAGACCGATGAGAGTACCATTGGAAAGATCGTTTCATCTGCCACAACAGGTTGAGTGTGTGTTTGTGTGCAGACGCTTGTGTGTTTAGATTTCTTGCTTTGTGGGAAGACTGAAATAAGCAAGAGGTCCTAATCTTTTTGTAATTTAAAAGTTTGTATACGAGATTGTAAAACCTATTTATACAGTCAAATAATGATAATATCTGCATTAAATTTCATCGCCCGGTCCTACTAAGCTATCACCCATTATGAACATTGGTAATTCTCGCACAAAATGGTGACTTTTGATAGCTGACCACTGCATGAAATAACCAGAGAATATGAATGCCATTATCTCCATGCTTACATGGGTCAATTTCTCGTGCGCGGACACGTCCAATTTATGCCTGCACGGAAAATGTCTCGTACACGGGCACGCAAAGCAAATACAAGTGTCGGTGCTTCACTGGCTCGAGGATCTTTGATCCTCCTTAGCCAACTACTCATGAGCAAATCGCTCCAATTAAGACATTTAGCTAAAACATTACGAACCTGCATATTTATCAATATTTTGAGATTCATAAGCAGAATTAATGCCTTAGAGATCTATTTCCGTGACTTTTAGTTGGATATAACTGTTAGCAACTGCAATTAGCTCCCTTTACTTCCAAGCACTCATCGCTGATTGCTATCCCTTTTTCAATATTCGCTTTGTTTAGAAGCCACGGAATTACGACACAAAATTTTAGGCTTCACTTCGGATGCAACTTCTCGGAACTGTGTCGATTCATCAGAGATTGACCGAGTCTTCACATCTTCGACCCTTCCACAATTTGACTCAGTCCTGACTTGCCTTATCCTTAACAATAAGAATCGTCAAGTTATTAATATACAAAGGCGGAACATCATTGGATTCTAATCCTGATTGAAACACACTAAACACTAAACTCGCTTGAATTCCTTGCCAATCATAATTAGTTTCAGGAACGATTAGTTTAAGAAATATTCGATTTGCCAATTTATAGACCATGGAACAAGTACAATTCAAGGACTACCAAACAATAGATTGCATTGTATGGCATATTAGTCTAGGTCCTGGTCGAAATGTGTCTTATGATGAAAGGAAAACAATTTCCCAGTGCTGCTAGTAGCTTTCATGTCATAATCAACCAACATAGAAAGACATGCAGATTAATGGCTACCCTTGACCTAATCAATCCCGCAAGCCTATATAAACCAAGAAGCCTAGCCTTCAAAAAATCAAGTACCAATCCTCTAAATATATACATACATCCTTCTTTGAATTATGGCTCCAAATGCATGCCTAGTTCTCACTATAGTTCTTGCATCCCTACTCAAGGCCCATGCCAGTGACCCTAGCATCACTAAAGACTTCATAGTTCCAAATGGAATCACACCCGATGGCAACTTCTTCACCTTCAAGGGACTGAAACAGTCCCTTTGGGGCCCGCCGAAGGATGTTCCATTCAAGGTGACCAAAGCTAGTGAAATTGAATTCCCTGCACTTAATGGGCAAAGCGTATCTTACGCCGTGCTTCAATTTGCTGCCAATGGCATCAACGGACCCCACACCCACCCTCGCTCTGCTGAGCTCTTGCTTGTCACTCAGGGGTGGCTTGAGGTTGGTTTCATCGACACCAATAATAAGCTCTTCACTCAAGTGCTACACACAGGCGAAATGTTTGTGTTTCCTATGGGCCTGGTGCACTTCCAGGTGAATAGGGATGCTAAGAATCCCGCCGTTGCCATCTCTGCATTCGGAAGTTCTAATGCCGGTACAGTGGTAATTTCTAAATCGTTGTTTGCTAGTGGGATTGACAAGGATGTGTTGGCCAAGTCATTTAGGACTGTTGAGGGTACTATTGGAAAGATTGTTTCATCTGCCACTATGGGTTGAGACAGTGTGCGCGGGCATGCGCCCGTGAGTACATGTGTGCATTTACATTTCTTTCTATACATAAAGTCTAAAATAATAATCTCTCTGTAATTTAAAAGTTTGTATTTCAGATTGGAATCACATTTCTACAGTCAATATTATAAACAATATTTGCTTCAAGTTCAATCTTCTTGTCCTTTTAAGATATCACCCATCTTGGGCATGGCCGCATGACGTACTAACCCCTACTAAGAAAAGGTGACTTTTAATATCCGACAAATTCATGCAATAACCAGACATATGATATGAATGCTCTTATCTTTACACTTACATGGGCAATAACCAGACATATCTGACTAATTCATGCAATAACCAGATGGTGCCATCCCTTTTCGGAGAAATATTTGATGCTTCCTGTCTTTCAGAAAACCTTCGAAACATTTATTGCCATCTTCGATGTATAATAGTATGCAGCATTTTCTGGTAGAAAGTGATCTTTAAAGACAACCAACAAAGGTAGAGGAAAATTTCATCACCATTAATATGCATGTTCATTAACCATATACGCAGCATGAGTGATATAAACAGTGTATATAGGGAACTTGCTGATGATGGTGCAGGTTCAAGACAACCAACAAATTTAGAGGAACATTTCTTCCCTATAAGGGAGAGGATGAGTCAAAACAACCACGAAGCTATAAATTATAGATTCGTCAAAACAAATTGAAGGAACACGTAATTGTCATGATATTGCCGGTTCTTCATGCTGGCGGTTTGTTTGTGTTTCCTAAGGGTCTAGTACACTTTCAAGTAAACAAGGATGCTAAGTATCCTGCTGTAGCGCTCTCAGCATTCGGTAGTGCCATTGCCGGTACAGTGTCTCTTCCTAAGACTTTGTTTGGAAGTGGTATTAACAGCGAGGTCCTGGTTAAGTCATTTATTGCCTTGAAAATCGATTGGTATCCCTTGAGTAGTGGTATAATTCGTGGCAATCAATTGACCACATGTATTTATTGTCCAACTATCACTTTTCGTAAATTATGGTCAACAAACAATACAAGATGCAAGGTATATTGGTCAAAGTCTCATAATTACCTGATCCCATACAAATTGTTTACCTGTAAGTACTATTCAATATCCTAATGAAAAATCGATCACACACGTTTCTATAGTCGAATCCATTTTGACTTTGATAAATTTATTGCCTTGAAAATCGATTGGTATCCCTTGTTTAGCGGCGGACCGGTGCTTTCGCATGCAGTCGTCACGTGGTTGTTTTTTAACAGGGCCGGTTTAAATGTGCTTGAGCCATTACCAAAGTAGAGAATAACTTTCTCTTATTTAACAATAATCCAAACAACTTAAAACCTTAGTCCTCACTAGTTTATTAAATGAATGTCATATGGAGTGAATATGATTAATTCAATACTCGAAAAAATACAGAACCACAAATAGTTCTCTTTACTCGGTATTGAACCAATCAACCCATATCCATGACATAATTAAAATGAAACTAAAGAAGGGAATAACGGAAAAATGCAACATAATGCCAATCTTTAACGGCGTTAGCCGATAAAGTGGGGCTAAAAAAATAAACAACCAGTCTCTATAATATAGAATAGGGTTTTTATAAAGTACGTAGCCAATCTCTATATATAATAGAGTAGGTCTTTTAGTAAGATTGCATAAAACCGTATTTTTGTATGTTAATTAAAAGATAGAAAATAAAAAAGATGGGTTGCGCATTTCCAAAACGTGTAAATTATATTTTTTACTAGTTTGCTTTGTTAATTACATCTTTGTAAGAATACCCTCGATTAAGAAAGGAAGTGTATAAAATATAAACGGAAAAGAGAGCGATGTTTTAAAGACTTCCATCGTTAACAAAGAAATATGTTCATCGATTTATAGCATTCCATTTGATCATACATAAGACGTAAAACTACATAATTGTAAGAAGAACAAGAAAAGAAAAGAGTATAGGATTGTCGGGAATCATCCCGCCATCCTTACCCTTCTAAAAAAAAGAAATCAAGACAAAAATAGAGATGAAACATTTCTCTTTATTTCTTCAAAATAAGAATGAGTACAAGAGTGAGAATGAGAAGTGTGAAGTTTGTAGAAAGAATTGTGTTTAGAATATGTGAAAAATTATGACATCCACCCTCCTTTTATAGATTAAGAGGATGGCACAATTATAAATAAAAGAAGAGAGAAAAGCCCTCTTTGAATTCAAAATAAATAACTATTCTCTACAAAACAATGGGAGGGGGTAATTTATAAAATATTTTGTTACATGACAAGTGTAGACTTGTCATGCATAATATATATATATATATATATATATATATATAAAGTTTTCAAAGTGCCAAATCGGCCCCAAAGTGGGTCGGTGCACCCTAGCTGGCCCTAAAGGGGGGGCGGTCTGGACCAAGCGGGCCCCTAGGAGGCCGGTTATAAACCAAGACGACCCTTAGGGGGCCTTTTGTTGGGTTACGATAGCGTCCTGGCCATCTACCGTGGCCTATGCGGAACAAAAATGACGTTTAAAAATCTTGGCACTAACGAACCCGTCTAGAATCGAACTATAAATCTATACTAGCAAACTACAATGAGTTAAACTATAAGGTTAGAAATGGTTATACCGAATGAACCGTGTCCTTCAGTCTTCAACCATCTTCCCTAGCTCATTGAGGCGTCCTCGACTAAATTTAGACGCCGGTCTTCCTCCGTCGAAGATGATCCACCCGAGAGATGTAGCTCATGGCTCTAGCTCCACACCAAAGATCAAGTGAAGCAACTAGAGATCCTAGGTTGCTAATCTATAGTGTCTAGGATGTAGTGAAGTGTTCAAAATGTTTATCTATCTCATCCCATCTCTTGATTCTCAACTCATGAGATTGTAAAGAGGAGGTTGAGGATGAAGGTGGACGAACACAAGAAACTCAAGAGGTTGTGTATCTGCAAATATCTCAATAAAATTTGGCGTCAGCACAGAAAGCTTTAGCGACAGTGAAAGGTTGTGTATCTGCAAATATCCTTTTGATCTCGCCTTTCTTTGATACAAACTTGAAATATTGATGTAAGGAAGAAATTTTTTTGCCATGCTCATGCAGCCAAGGACGACCAAGTAAAGCATTATATGACATGAAAATGACATGGAAGAGCGAAGTGAAAGACCATCCTTCGAATTTTAGAGTGAGCCATATAGTCCCCAAGGTTTGTTGTCCAGTTTGGTTGAACCCTTGGATGACTATATTGCTGGTAGTTAAATCTGTGACAGTATACCTGTCACGCCCCGCTTTCCAGAGTGCGCTAAGATCGGCACATGACAGAACCAACCATGCTACCTGTGGCTAGAAAACATCCCTTCACAGTCATATTACGGCTGTCTATAGATATCAAGAACAGGAAAAAATAAAAGAAACTATCTAGCACATGTCCATGAGCCAGAAATAACGAGTCAAGAAATAATATGCGGAAGCAATAAATTCAAGTAACAATAACAATCTGGAAAGTACGTCTCAAAATACGGGCTCACATCAGGAATGAAAATGCGAAATAAAACTAAACTAACTAGCTACATGATCTTCACTGCTCGGCTTGTTGGTCAAAATACTCCTGAACGGCCTGCGACAGAGATAGAGGATCTGGGCCATGCAAAACCCAGACGCCGGTGCGTCATGATATCAAACAATAATATAAGCAATCAGGATGTAACGAGATATGCAGGTAGGAATCATAAATAGTAACAAGTCAATAGAAATGTATAACAGTGAAGTGTATCAGTATGTGTGACGTGCAGTGCTTAATCTAAGCTGTGCTACTGGGTTATCTATTCTAAAGTTTGTTTGAAATCAATTAATGTAATCCTCCATGTAACTCAAAGAATATGTCCCGTTACCTCCCGGGACCACGGATCAGGAATATGTGAACCAAGAGTGGTTCTGTCCCATTACTCCCCGGGACCACGGATCAAGATGTAAAAGTCACGAATGGCTCTGTCCTGTTACTCCCGGGACCACGAATCAAGTAATAATCTTTTAAGTTACACTTTAGTTTACACTTTTGATTTCCCCATACCCCCAAGGTTATGTGTTCAAGTCAGGTATTGATAATCTGGAGCTAATGCCAACATAAGATCAAGCAGGTACAAGTTTGTCTATACAGACAATAGGATATGTCCATCGGGACAACATGTCAAGATTGTCAGCATTAGTAACAAGATCAGGTATCAAGTCAAGTCAGGTAGTGCACAGATATCAAGCGGATGCTCATAATAAAACTATAGCAAGTACGGGTGCACGATAAAAGTACGGATGCATAAATATTTATCAGAGGTTACATCATGACTATGTAGGATGCACATTATCAAGCATGGAGCACTAATAATATGAAACAATGTGACATGGCATGCAAATTGATATATAATTAATGGTATGGATGCACAAACATCGATTAGGGTTACATTTACAGTTCCAAGACTACGTGGGATGCATTATTAAGCATGGGGTGTTTCTACAATAATAATATGAATTAATGTGATCTGTAGATGCAGCTACATGTATATTAAATGATATGGATGCAAACGGGTATCCGAAAACGGTAAACTTTAATATGGATGTACAATGCATTCAACATGTGATATTTTTATTCATATGGATGCATAATAATATACCTAGCATGTAACCAGATGAACTAACATGCGACTAGATATGTAAATAACGATATGGATGCATACGGGTATCGAAAAAATGTAAAATTGTAATATGGATGCATAACTAAACAATATGTAATGTTATTATTCAAATGGGTGCAATATATTGTGGTATAGTATGTAGCAAGATCAACTTGTCTCGATCGGATCACAAGACGGATACGCATGGCACGTCTGACGTCGGTAAATCGTCGCAACGCACACACGGCACGCAGGACGGGTCTAGGCAAGACAAGAGGGTGATCACACAGGCAAGGTACGTTCACTGGATCGTTTGAATCGGCAGCGGCGACGCGACTCCGACGATTGCTGGAAAAAGAAGATTTCAAGAAAAAGAGAAAGACAAAGAAAAAGAAGAAGAGGAAGAAGAAGAAAGAGAAGAGGGGTTGGTGCTCACTGGGGTTTCGTGCACAGGGGTCAGGGGAGACGAGGTGATGGTGTCGGGGTTAACGGAGCTCCGGCGCGAGTGCAGGGTGCTCGGGTGATAGTGCAGGCTGGGGCTCTGTTGATGTAGGGTTCAAGAAGGAAGAAGAAAAGAAAAGAAGGAGGAGAAGAGAAGGAAGATGATGAGGAGAGGAGAATGGGGGTGGTGAAAGCGACGCTAGGGTTTGGGTGTGCCGGTTGGGTGATGGGTTCTTTGGGTTAGGGCTGGTGTGTGCAGGCTCTCGGGTGAGGAAGAAGATGATGACGGCGAGGAGGAGATGATGAGGATGGAGGTGGTTGAGTTTTGAGGGCAGAGGAGCTAGGTTTAGGGTTAGGGTTTGAGTTTTTTGCAGTGGGTTTCTCGTAGGGGCTCGGGTTAAAATAGAAGGAGAAGAGGAATAGAAGGGAGGTGATTGTAAGGAGAGGGGGCGGTGACGCGACTCGAGAAGGCTACAGTAACCGCGAGAGGAGAGAGAGAGGGCTCGAGAGGAGAGAAAAAGAAGAGAGAAAGAGAGATGCGCTGAGGGGGAGAGAGAGAAAGAAAGAAAGGAAGAGAGAGAGTGAGTGGGGACAGAGAGAGTCGGCGAGAGGAGAGAGGGGAGAGAGAAGTTGTCAGAGAGAGAGAAGGAGAGAGAGAAAGCGGTTGTTAAGATTTAAATTTAAAAATCTTTTAGTTAATAGAAAACTTAAACTATTAGTAATATTTTAAAGGTCGTATTAATAAAATTTTATAATCTGGTAAATCCAAACTTATCCCAAAAGATGCCCAGGTCGGGTCTAAAAAATCCAGTTTTAAAATATGAAAAAAATATACATGTCAACCAAAATTAAAATAGGATATCTGGGTAACGAAAATGTATATGCCCAAGAACGGATGCACGTACGTGCGCGTAGCAATCCAAACAAGTCCGTTTCACTGAACGGGATGAGAACAGGGTGCACGGATACTACGACAGGGTCAGGGGTATCAGGCAGGCCATGCAATGTATTTTTAAAATATTTTATGTGACTTTAAATGTTATATAAAAATGCATATGCCAGATATAATACGAGTATGCAATGTATAAATTAAAATGAAAGTGCACGAGTCTACATATATAACAAGTCAGGATAGATCATAAACATGAATCAAGACAGGTTTCAAGCAAGCGGGTCGGGTCGGATGTATATACAGATGTCAAATATACTATTCGCACGCAAAACACAGTAAATCAGGAAAATACCATAAAAAAAAAGAAATACGTGAACTAGAACCGGGATAAATGAACTAGGGTGTTACAATACCCGATCGCCGTTAAGGTCTTTAATGGTAACATGTTTACTGTGAAACCGCAATCCAATATCATCCTTTTCATAATTGTATTCTCGAGTTCTCTGTTGATAAGTAGTGGGGGCACAGGGGCAGACCCCAACCTCTTGATTTCGGTCATGTGCCTTGGTCCCCGAACCCGGAGAGGAGAAGCAAAAGATTGGGCCGTCGGCGATTATGAAATTTGGTGCCCGGTAATAAATCATCTTCAGTGAATTCAATGTTGAGCACATCTGATGGATTGATGGTCGTATTTTCTATATTTGCTTCGCCTCTTCCCGTGCATTGTAGAGCCACAAGGAGAGCCTTACGCAAATCCGATAATCAATATAAAGAAATCATACACACTGTGCAGAGATGGAATTTTCTTCAAATGTGCAAGGATGTTGTATTTTATGGCCTCGGAGTGTATAATCTCTCCATGGTCTTGGATCCTGTCTTGGTAGGATATGGACGGTTGGTTTGAAGAAGGGCACACTTCTGCCGTTCGAGTGTCGGCTCGGATGACAATATTGATTTCAAGAGGCTCCTCTCGGACGTAAAGAGATTCATCATTTTCTTTAAAAACTCCAATAGTGTTGCAAGATAAGTTTTCCCACGGAATATCTTCTTCTGGTACTTGAGCCTTGATCGTCATTAAATCATGAGAAACTTGAGTGATGAAGCCTTTAATGACACTTCTTGGTATAACTTTTCTTAATATCTTGTACTTCGGAACCCTTTTGTGGCGATGAAAATACATCAAAGTGTCACGCTCCGCTTCCCAGAGTGCGCTAAAATCGGCACGTGACAGAACCAACCATGCTACCTGTGGATAGGAAACATCCCTCCACAGTCACATTACGGCTATTTAGAGATATCAAGAACAATAGAAATAAAATAAACTATCTAGTACATGTCCATGAGCTAGAATAAATGAGTCAAGAAATAATATGCGGAAGCAATAAATCCAATGAGCAATAGCATCTGGAAAGTAAACATAACTAAACTGGATACTAACTGGATACTAACAGGATCCTCACTGCTCAGCCTGATCGCGGAAATACTCCTGATCAGCTTGCAACAAGGATAGAGGATCTGGGCCATGCAAAACCCAGACGTCAGTGCGTCATAATATCAACAATAATATAATCAAGGGGTGGCAGGACATGCATGCACGAGTATGAACAGTAACAAGTCAACAGGAATATATAACAGTGAAGTATATCAGTATAAATGACGTGCAGTGATCAATCTAAACTGTGCTACTGGGTTATCTATTCTAAAGTCTTCGAAATCAATTAATGTAATCATCATCGTAACCCATCGGTGATTATTCCGCAACGCCCGGAAAAACGGCAAACAATATGTATTCCGTAACGCCCGGAAAAACGGCAAACAATAGGTATCACTAGTAAAATAGGGGGTTACCCCTACGGATATTGGAATCCGTAGGGGCAGATTTAACTTGGCCCTACGGATTAATCCGTAGGGCTAAGTGGTTGCCCCTACGGACACAGACGTCCAAGAATAAAAATATTAATTCTTAATTTGGTGTTTTTCCCTACGGAGCCGCAAACAAAGGACCTACGGGTATATCCGTAGGGGCAAGTAAATATCGAATTAACAAAAACCCAGATCGATCGCCTACGCCCAATTTCTTTCTCTCTCTCGATCGCGCGCGAAAAAAAAACCCAAATCGCCTCGCGGTCGTCGCCACCGTCGTTCTCCTCATCGCCACCGCCGGTTTCGTCGCCACCGCAGTTCTCGTCGCCACCGTAGTTCAGGCCGTCGCCACCGCAGTTCAGGCCGTCGCCACCGCCCCAGCAGCAGCCGTTCAGGTGAGGAAATCTCGAGCTAAATTAAAGAATTTTTGGATTATTTTAGGCTTAAGGTTCATGGTTGGGTCTGGGGTTGCGCGCTCGTATTGGGGTTGGGCAGGGGTCGTGGTCGGGGTCGGGGTAGGGTTAGGGTTGGGGTTCAGCTGCTGCTGGAGTGGGGCTGGGGTTAGGGTTTGCCTTAGGGTTGGTGTTGGGGTTTAGCTAGCTGGGGTGCTGCTGGGGTTAGGGTTTGCCTTAGGGTTGGTGTTGGGGTTTAGCTAGCTGGGGTGCTGCTGGGGTTAGGGTTTGCCTTAGGGTTGCTGCTAGGGTGCTGCTGGGGTGGGGCTGTTGATGATAATACTAGTCAGTTTTGATGGAGATGGCTGCAGAATTTTTTGGAATTGGAGGACGAAGAAGCAATTGAAGAGCGAATGGAGTGAAAATGACATTAAAAAGAATTGAATTTGAAAAATTAATCAATGCCCAGTTCAGAATTAATTTGAGCGTTTTGAAATATAAAAACCAAACGCAAACGTTCTAAAGGACTCGTGCTCAAAAACTAAGCACGAGTGGGTCTCCCACAGCGGCCTCCTGTGCATAGCCTCGTTTGCATATATTCTCAAAGACCGAACATAGGTTGTTTTTCATATATGGTTGGGATTGGGGCTCGGGCTCGGGCTACGGCTAGGGCTGTGGTTGGGGTTGGGGTACTGGCCGGGGCTCGGGTTGGGGTTAGGGTTAGGGTTAGGGTTGGGGCAGGGGGTTGCGGCATGGGGTGAGAATTTTTCTAGGTTTCTTTTAAAGCTTGTGAAGGAAATTTTGAGCCCTGAAAAAATGAACATTTCTAATGATTTTGATAAGAGACAAGGGAGCAATAAAGTTTTGTTTTCTATTTGTCTAGATTCAAATGTCTATTTATATATATATATATATATATATATATATATATATATATATATATATACAATCTCAATATTCGTGGCATGTTGGTTATAAATTTCTCTCTCTGTTGAGATATATAGCCTACTTCAGCACATAGCTAGGTATGCGATAAAATTATTTTTGATAAAACAATGCATGATATAATATGGAAATATATTTGTTTCTTAGCTTCAATCATACAAACGTGTTCCAAATTAACGTAATTCAAATAGCAATTCCTTGGAATTTTTTAGTCCAGAGAATCTTGATCGAGTCTCAGGATCATATTGATTCAACAAAACGCATCCACTTGCAATGGTACTTAATTCACCATTTACTAGTTATGTTACCTGCATTGAATTAGCATGTCATGGTTATCATATTTGACTTGTATTGTTGCACTTTGTGCAGTTAAGGCTGAATCAGAACAGACTTACCATCAGAGAATCTTACAAATCCTTGACCAGCTTGAAGCTGAGGTAATCAAACAAACCACTTTTCTGTTTAGCCTAAAACTAAGGCTGCTTTTTGCAGGCATTAGAAATAAATGCAAGTTAAGTTCTGCCGAGTAATTTGCCAACAATGTTTGCACATCTCTATGTTTGATAAACAAATGGCATCAGAGCGGCCAAGAATTGAAGCATGTCCAAGCCCAGTTCTGTAGGTTGTACATTCATATCAGGCTGAGTCAGATGTGGAGCTTAACTTGTCTCTTGTAGACTATGCCGTAGTTAGAAAGGTACTACTTGTTTTCATTTTGTACTTCTAGCTTACAAATCCTAAGCCCAATGTTTTATTTTCTATATCTTTATTTTATTTTATCTTATTTGCTACGCTTTGTTTTGTTTTATTATATTTTTCCTCTGCTAATTATATTCTTCAAGATCATGTTTGCCTAATTTATCCGAGGCTTAGCATAATCTAGTTGCGATAAACAATTCCATCTTCTGCTACTATGGTGGCACTGAGAAACTTCCATTTAGAAATGACAGCATGTATTTTGTGGAAGTACTGTACATAAGTAAAACCACAACGGGCATGACAAATTTGTTGACCAGGTTCCGATTACTGTGTGAAAGTTCTTCGGATGAAATTCTAATTCTGGTGAAATTGAAACCGATAACCGGTTCATATGGTGATTTAGGCTGCTTCAGTGATATTTGTGCCTACATTGATGCCTCAAGCAATGAATCAATGATGTGGATCATAAACTAATTAAATAAATTTTGAATACCAATCTGGACTGGGATTTATGATTGGGGAGAAGTTTGTGTGCTCATGGGCATGATACAAGTCGGGAAAAGTACAACTTACAACGATCGTGTTCCAAATTAACGTAATTCAAATAGCAATTCCTCGGAATTTTTTAGTCCAGAGAATCTTGATCGAGTCTCAGTTCCATATTATTGCCAGTGGATGCGTTTTGTTCAAAGAGTCTTTTCCTTTTAGTAATTTTCCTCTTTAGCGAGTTTTCGACATTGAAATCTCACTAGTTGATAATGTTAAATGAGTTTTAGTCCTAGTTTGCTACATTTTTTTATATATAGTAGATGGTGATACTTCTTTAAGTAAAAACAACCCTACACTTAAGCGAAATCATAAATCGAAACACACATATATAGAATACAACTCATACATGGGTATCCTCAAATCTAACTTTCATTGAATTTGCACGCGCACTTAAAATAACAACCTTTATACTAAAAAATTATGTATGCCATTACTTAATAGTTTATGGTTTTTAGACGCAAAAGCCATTTGAGAAATACTTTTCCAACCCACTATTAATCCATATTCTCAATATAGTCATTGAATTTGCACGCGCACATAATAAGAAGGAGAAGACAATAATGTGGCAGAAGAAGAAGGAGAAGACAGTAATGTGGCAGAAGAAGAAAAAAATGACATTCCTCGTTCTCTGTTTCAGCATCAATCTTCTGATATGAACTAATGATGGCTTTCACATAGGCTTTTCCCTTTAGAGACTTCTTAGTGTCCAATGGAAAACATGCATCAGATTTGTGCAGGTCGGGTTCTTCTATGACTTTCAAGAGTCTCAACTGATTCTGTAAATTACACTCTAGTTGGGTGGTACTTTTACCACTTCTCACTGCAGGTGCGCTCTCTAATATCCATTTTGAATGTAATATTATCGATATTCAAAATGGATATTAGAGAGCGCACCTGCAGTGAGAAGTGGTAAAAGTATCACCCAACTAGGGTGTAATTTACAGAATCAGTTGAGACTCTTAAAAGTCATAGAAGAACCCGACCTGCACAAATCTGATGTATGCTTTCCATTGGACACTAAGAAGTCTCTAAAGGGAAAAGCCTATGTGAAAGCCATCATTAGTTCATATCAGAAGATTGATGCTGAAACAGAGAACGAGGAATGTCATTTTTTTCTTCTTCCGTCACATTACTGTCTTCTTCTTCTGCCACATTACTGTCTTCTCCTTCTTATTATGTGCGCGTGCAAATTCAATGACTATATTGAGAATATGGATTAATAGTTGGTTGGAAAAGTATTTCTCAAATGGCTTTTGCGTCTAAAAACCATAAACTATTAAGTAATGGCATACATAATTTTTTAGTATAAATGTTGTTATTTTAAGTGCGCGTGCAAATTCAATGAAAGTTAGATTTGAGGATACCCATGTATGAGTTGTATTTTATATATGTGTGTTTCGATTTATGATTTCGCTTAAGTGTAGGGTTGTTTTTACTTAAAGAAGTATCACCATCTACTATATATAAAAAATGTAGCATACTAGGACTAGAACTCATTTAACATTATCAACTAGTGATATTTCAATGTCGAAAACTCCCTAAAGAGGAAGACAGTAATGTGGCAAAAGGAGAAGACAGTAATGTGACGGAAGAAGAAAAAATTGACATTCCTCGTTCTCTGTTTCAGCATCAATCTTCTGATATGAACTAATGATGGCTTTCACATAGGCTTTTCCCTTTAGAGACTTCTTAGTGTCCAATGGAAAGCATACATCAGATTTGTGCAGGTCGGGTTCTTCTATGACTTTTAAGAGTCTCAACTGATTCTGTAAATTACACCCTAGTTGGGTGATACTTTTACCACTTCTCACTGCAGGTGCGCTCTCTAATATCCATTTTGAATGTAATATTATAGATATCCATGCCTGTTTATGTCAAAATTACTTATATTGTCAATGTTTGATTGTCTAGTTGTTGGTGATGCGTCCATATCAGGGACAGAGGCCACTCCCGTTCCTCCAGGTATGTTTATATATTATATAGGGCATGTATATTGATTTAGAATGCTATATCATAAATATACACACATTCCTTTTGCTCTTAGTCGTCCAACTCATTATCATGGGCTGCTTGATGAGATTAGATTTGCGCCTGATGATCTACAAGAGCTTGTTCACTCCCTGTCATAAGTGTAAGCAGCGCTATATGCGAGTTTACCTTGTTAGTATGTATGTACTGAAATTAATTAATATTATTCAAATTTTGATACATGCAGATACCAGATGAGCACATCTTCTATCTCTGTAGGTAAGGCTTTGAATTTGTTGATTTTGGTATTTCTTGTCAATTTTATAGACCAGTATGTGCTAAATATAATGTTCTGACAGTTGCTAGGGGGAAGTTACTTCCTCCGTCTCCAGTGAGCGACGTATCCAGCAGGAAAAGGAGAGCTTGAAGGCCACCGTTCAGGAGTTGAATGAGATGCTGGTATGTATACTACTTAATAGTAAAATATAATGTCATATTATAGATATCAACATATCCAATATCAGTACATAGCCTGAGCTTATTTGGTTGTAGACTTATGTTTTATTAATCATACATGTACATATCCAATTAAAATAAACTACAGTTTTCCAAACTAGATATCCAAATGGGGTTTCGAAATAACTCGATAATGATAAGAATTCGAATGTGGGTGTAGGAGCGGGTGGTTGAGCAGGCCCAGGCCTGGGGAACGATTTTACCGGACAGAACGATCCGAGGCTGCTGACCCCAGTTCTGGACGCCGCACACGGAGGGCACCACGGAGGTTGGGAGAGGCCGGGGATTGGGCCCTAGCAGGGCCCATATGAGGTTGGACTCCACCCCGGCGGTTACTTCCTCCGTCTCCAGTGACCGGCATGTCCATCATGAACTGGATAGCTTGAGGGCCAGCGTTTAGGAGTTGAAGGAGATGCTGGTATGTATACTACTTTATAGTAAAATATCATTTCATATTATATACATATCAACATATCCATAATTAGTACGTAGCTTGAGCTTATTTGGTTTTAGACTTAAGTTTGATTAATCATACATACATATGTAATTGAAATAAATAACGCTTTTCCAAACTAGATATCCAAACAGGGTTTCGAAATAACTTAATAATGATACGATTTCGAGTAATAAACAGTTCTTACACGCTTCTTACACACGTTATATCCAGACGCGACAGGGTAGATCGGCCGAGCCTCCACACGCATCTCCTTCGGCTGCGGCTCCGCAAGCCACTACATCGGCTGCGGTTCCGCAGACAGCTCCTGTAGCTCTACCGCCCACTCAGACTCCCGCTCGCGACGAATTGCAGAGTTTATTGACCGAGGAGCAGGCGCGCGTTATTCTATCGTTATTCAGAGGTGGAGCTGGACCGAGTTAGGGTAGATTTTTGGTTCTTTTTTTTTGAAACATGTATTTATTTATATCATACACATTGTACTACATTTTGAAACGATATTGATATTGGTTTGTATTTATATCATATTCAGTTTTTGTGTTTCTTTTGTATATTATATATATGCGTGAGATGTGATTATGAATACTGCAATATATGATTTGATTGATGTATATATTATTGTGCACAGGGCGGGAAAAAATCAAGCAGCCCATTTTTAAAAAAAAATTACAGACAATATGTACCTACGGATTAATCCGTAGACACACATTTTACCCCTACGGATATATCCGTAGGGGCTAAATATCAGCAGTAACTGATATTTCCCCCAGATGTCAGTGCCAGGGGGTTGGGAATGCCCCTACGGATATATCCGTAGGGGCCACTGACTCTCCCCTACGGCGTTATCCGTAGGGGCAAAATATCAGGAATCCTGAATTTGTGCCCCTACGGAAAAGTACCTACGAATATATCCGTAGGGGGTAGTACATGCCCCTACGGGTATATCCGTAGGGCCAAGTAATTTATTAAAATAAACCGTAAATAATATAAAATCTTATACCCTACGGCTTAATCCGTAGGGGCAACTGGACCTACACATATATCCGTAGGGGCAAAAATTTAACCGTAGGGGCAAGTTCAGGGCCTCAACTTGCACCTGCGGCCTTTGCACCTACGGGGCATTTTTTCGCCCCTACGTATATATCCGTAGGGGCAACCCTTCTTTGTAGTAGTGTATTCCGTAACGCCCGGAAAAATGGCAAACAATATGATAGCCCTTTGAGGTACGTTAGGTTACATTCTTGATTTTCCCATACCCCCAAGTTATGTGTTCAAGTCAGGTATTGATAAATCTGAAGCTAATGCCAACACAGGATCAAGCAGGAACATGTTTGTCTATACAGACAACAGGATATGTCCATCGGGACAACATGTCAGGATTGTCGGCATTAGGTACAGGATCAGGTATCAAGTCAAGTAGTGATATATCAGGTCATGTCAGGTAATGTACATGTATCAAGTCATGTCAAGTAGTGGTGTATCAGGTCATGTCAAATAGTGCACAGGTATCAAATGGGTGTTCATAATCAAACTGTAGCAAGTATTGAATCAGGGTGAAAGTACAGATGTACAATAAAAGCATGGATGCACAAATATCGATCAGGGGTTACATTATGACTAAGTAAGATGCACAATATCAAGCATGGGGTACTAATGTATTAATAATATGAGTTAATGTAATATGGGGTGCAACTAGTTATGCAGAATTAATGGTATGGATACACAAATAAACATAGATGCATAAATAACTATCAGGTGTTACAACTATAGCTTCAAGACTAAGTGGGATGCACATTATTAAACATGGGATGTTAATATGACAATAATATGTAATAATGTGATCTGTAGATGCAGCTACATGTATATTAAATGATATGGATGCATACAGGTATCCGAAAATGGTAAAACTTTAATATGGATGTATAATGTGATAAACGGGTAACATTTTACTCATATGGATGCATAATAATATACCTAGCATGTAGCAAGATAAATTAGCATGCGACTAGATATGTAAATAGTGATATGGATGCACACGGATGTCCGAAAAAAGTAAAATAGTAAAATGGTAATGTGGGATGCATAATTAAACATTAAGTAATGTTATTATTCACATGTGTGCAATATATTGTAGTATAGCATATAGCAAGATTAACTTGCCTGAGCGGAACACACGACGGGTGCGTACGGCACGTCCGACGTCGGGTAATTAAACGTCGCAACGCACACACGGCATGCGGGATGGGTCTCGGCAAGGCAAGAGGGTAACCACGCAGGTAGAGGACGTCTACGGGTTCTCCCGAATCGGCGGCGGCGAGCACGGCTCCGGTGATCACCGGAAAAATGCGAATCCAAGAAATCAAGAAAAGAAGAAGAAGAAGAAAAAGAAGAAGAAGAAAGGATGTGGTTTGGGGTTAGGTTGCTCTTTCTTGGCTCTGGGTTTGGGACAGAGGAGGTGAGGAGATGGTGATGACGAGAACGTGGGTTTTCCGGCGAGGGGTAAGGTTTGTGTGCAGGTTTTTGAATTGCAGCGAGGTCGGAATGTTTGAAGTCGGGGAAGCAGGGAAAGAGAAGATGGAGAAGGGGAGGGTGTAGACGGTGACGGGTCGGCGACGAGGGTGGAGGTGGTGATGGCGAGGCTAGGGTTCGGGAGTTATGCAGTGGTCGGGTTCGGGTGCAGGGTTTGAGGGTTGTAGGGGAGAGGAGATGAGGTTGGGTTGCAGCGACTATGGAGAGGAGGAAGATCGGGGGCGATGATGATGGGGTTTTGGTCGATGGTGAGGAAGGTGGAGATAATGTAGGCGATGACGACGACGATGAGGTTGAGTTCTCGTTGAAGTGCATAGAGAAGAAGAAGAAGAAGTTGTAGGTGATGGTGGCTTCGGTTGTTTGGGGTGTTGGTTTGCAGCGAGGGATCGAAGAAGGAGGCGACAGCGATGAGGAAGAGGCGAAGGGAAGATGAGAGGGAAGGCGGGGTCGAGGAGATGGAGGCGGCTAGGGTTAGGCGAGGGTTTTCGAGAGGGTTTCTCGTCGCGGGGTTTTAAAGAAGAAGAAGAAAAGAAAAGGAGAAGGGAAGTGAGGCTAGTGGGTTAAGGGGGTGACCAGAATCGAGAAGGGAACATTGATACCGAGAGATGTGAGAAAGAGGGGGTGGGAGAGAGAGGAGAGAGAGAGAGAGAATCAGTGAATTCGTTTAAAACAAATCTTTTAAAATAAATTTTAAAACTAAAAGATTTTTTTGAAACAGTAAAATGGTAGGGACAAAATATTAGGGAAATTTTGAGATTTTGGTTAATACAAAATTACTCCAAAAAATGCCCGTGTCGGGTCTAAAACTATGGTTTTAAAATACAAAAAATATATGTGTCGACCAACATCAAAACAGTGTATTCGGGTAACGAAAAAGCGTACCCCCAAGAACGGATGCACGTAGCGTGCTCGTAGCCATCCAAACGAGTCCGTTCCACTGAACGGGACGAGAACAAGATGCGCGGATGCTACGACAGGGTTAGGGGTATCAGGCAGGCCATGCAATATATTTTTAAAATATTTTATGTGACTTTAAATGTTATACTTAAAAATGCAGATGCCAGATAAATGCCAGTATGCAGTATACAATAATGTAAGTGAACGGATCCATATAATAAGCCAAGATAAATCATAAACATGAATCAAGACAGGTTTCAAGCATGCGGGTCGGGTCGGATGCAAATACAGATATCAAAACACTATTCGCACCCAAAATACAGTAAATCAGGAAAAAAATCATAAATAAAAAAATACTCAAACTAGAACTACTATAAATGAACTAGGGTGTTACACAAAGTATCTGGAAGAATAAGAGGACGATCTGGTGATGGATTAGTCGTCCCTTCTACCTGTAAAGATGTGAATGTCTGCTGAAGATCTTGTATGGTTGGAGGAACCATTGTTGAAAATGACTTTGTGGTTGAAGGAGCTTTCACTGATTCGGTTTCGGATGAAACTGATATCATGTGAACGGATTGCTCCCCTTTCTTTAATTTCTTAAGTAATGAGATATCGATCTTTTCTTCGTTGATCATATTTTGGATCAGTTTCTTGAAGATAAAATATTGTTGTAGATCATGACCTGGCATGCGATGATATTCGCAGTATCGACTGTTGCTAGGGTGCCACTTTCCTTCGTTTGAGTTGCGTGACGGAGGTAACTGAACCAATTTCATCTCAAGCAATCCTTTGAGAATATCTTGTAAATCTTCCTTTGAAAGATCGATTCTCTATTTCTTGTGAGAATTTTGTCTGGAATCTGGCTAGTTGACTTTGGGGTTCGGATTATTGCGGTTTCACGGAAGTTTCCATTACTTGTTTTCCTTTCCGATTGTCGTAACTTTGATCTTTCTTAAAATTCCGATAGTGACCTCTGAAGGACTGATCGGGTTGCCTATTCAACTGATCAAGGAAGTTTTCAATATCAGTTGCCTTGGATGACAAGTTTTCAAAAGATAGCGGACGAACCCCTTGTAAATGAATTGCCATTTCTGGTCGAAAATTGTTCATACACATTCTGACTGCTTCCGATTCTGTGATTAATTGAGAGCAATGTAAACTCAAATTCTGCCATCGGTTATTAAAATCAGCAGCCTTTTCATTGTAGGTCTGTTCGGTTCAGATAAGTTCGGTGATCCCTACAACCCTTTGATTACTGTAAAAACGTTGTAGGAAAGCCTCTTGCATTTGCTCCCAATTATGGATGGAATTAGGAGGCAACTTACTATATCATGTAAATGCTGGACCAGAAAGTGTTTGCACAGATTGTCGAAGAAGGAGTGAACCATTGCGCACAGTGTCTTGACATGCTACTAAGAAGTAAGCGATGTGTTCGTGTGGTGACCGATTTCCATAGAATTTGACGAAGGAAGGTTGCTTGTAATGCTCTGGAAATGGTACAAAGTCTACCACCGATGGGTAGAGTTTCATATATTCAGCCGACCCCATGGCGTCCTGAGTTTGCATAAGGTATGCTCTTACACCTTCCGCCGCCATCCTTTGAACATCGTCGATTGATGGTGTTTGGCTTTGCACTGACTCATAGATAGGAGAATTTGATTCAGCGCTGGCATTATTTGATGGAATTTGTGTCCTCATGCGGTTTAATTCTTCATGATCTTTCTCTTATAAGGTCCTTTAGAGTCGAACCAATTGTTCTTCTAGGGATGTTTCATTGGATCCCAACTTCCTTTGATGCTAAATCCATATCTACATGTATTGTCCTCTTCATCTCCATTAATGTATATAGAGCATACAATATTGAAAACTCAAAATTCCTTCACCCACGATGAAATAAATACATAAAAAATAATAAAATATGGAACAACATATAAAAATATCAAAAAGGGCTTTGATAACTGCAACTCAAATACTAAGACACAAGACAATAAAGTGGTCAGGAAAGGGCCAAAAAAATGACTATTATTATGTGATATCAGCTATGGACAGATAAGTTATGGACATTAGTAGAAAGAATATTATATTTGGACCTTGCGTTTCTCTCCTTAAATACCCAAGCAGGTCAAAGATGAAACAAACAGACTCATGCACAAGTTAATTAACGTTGAAAGTACTTTTGTCGCTTACAATAACAACTTATGGTTTTACCTCATAACATGTGTCATCCAGTTAGGCCTGGATCCTTCGCACATAAAGTCCCAGAGTCGATCTCAAATTTGGCTACACATTTAGTGAAGGCCAATTGTGGAGACTGTTTATTAACCTAAGGGTTAAAATGTTGCCTTAATTTTAGGACAAGGGTCGCCCCACTTCCTGTCTTTTAGCAAAAGTTTGTAATTTTTGGATGGTGTTTGTCTCCATTGTATGATCATGGAAAGGTAGTTCTTTCTGACAACAAATAAATTACCTAAATACATGAACAAAATAAATGTTTATAATATTATAGACTAAGCACTTTATAACTTGATCCTTGAAAGATTAACAAAAATTTTACACCTGGATGACAACCTGACATCATAACCGCTCTTGATTTATGGACTAACCCCTTTTTTAGGAGTTTGCGCCCTTTTGGGTTTTCACAAGCTCGGGGATAGTCCTGTTGTTTTTACTCACGGAGCCCTTTCGAGTTTTCACAAGCTCGGGATAGACCGGCCGACGGGTAAAGTTGCTCTAGGAGGTGGAAAGCAAGCTGTTTGTAATCATAAAAATAATATTATAATAAGTATGTTCGTAATGTGTTGAGACATACCATAGATTTTCACCATCAATATGAAGCATGAGTGATGGAAACAGTGTATGGAGGGAACTTTCTTATGGTGGTACAGAATATATATTCTCTTCCTTTATTATCCAGCTCATCTATTCGATAAAAGAAGATGTGTTTGTGCTGTTTGTTTTAAGGGTGAGTAAAAAGGATATCGATATATGTTCAAAACACAGTCAACCGCTCGCATGCAACAATTAATGTCGCTGTAACTTTAGTACTTTACATCTACAACACGAAGATTGATTACCAATTCTTTCCATGGAATTAGCATACAACTACAGCACAAAATGCTGGGAAGAAGCATACA
Source organism: Agapanthus africanus (assembly GCA_030015575.1). Lineage (NCBI taxonomy): Eukaryota > Viridiplantae > Streptophyta > Magnoliopsida > Asparagales > Amaryllidaceae > Agapanthus > Agapanthus africanus. Next base: position 138,888,361 of record CM057341.1, read on the forward strand.
AAAACTAAGAAGCCTTGAAGTTGTAAACTATAGAATAGGCAAAACGAGTAGAATGGACGCGTATTTTGTTATTGCCGGCACTCCATTAGGAAAATTGACGTGTATTGTGTTGTTTTAGATCCTATATATATATATATACCCCCTTAATTCTCCACACGAACCATCAAACTACCAAGCTCTTCAATTCAAGAAATGGCTTCGAATTCATGTCTAGTTCTAGCTTTAATTTTTGCAACACTTCTAAGCGCCCATGCCGCTGATCCTAACATCTTATCTGACTTCATAGTTCCAAATGGAGTCATCCCAGATGCTAACTTCTTCACATTCAATGGTCTGAAACAATATATCTATGGGGTGCTCCAAAAAATGCATCCTTCAAGGTTACCAAAGCTAGTGTAATCGAGTTCCCCGCTCTCGAAGGTCAAAGTGTATCCTATGCCGCACTTCAGTTTGGTCCAGGTGGCATCAACCCACCTCATACCCATCCTCGCTCTGCTGAGCTCTTGCTTGTTATACAAGGGTGGCTTGAGGTCGGTTTCGTCGACACCGGCAATAAGTTGTTCACTCAGGTCCTTCATGCCGGTGATTTGTTTGTGTTTCCTAAGGGACTAGTACACTTTCAGGTGAACAAAGATGGCGGGTATCCAGCTGTAGCACTCTCAGCTTTCGGCAGTTCCAATGCCGGTACTGTATCTCTTCCTAAGACTTTGTTTGGAAGCGGTATTAACAGCGAGGTCCTGGCTAAGTCGTTCAAGACCGATGCTTATACCATTGGAAAGCTTGTTATGGGTGCGGCCTAAAATTGAAACAAATAAAAACCTAGGGAGCTATTTGTTTGTTTTCAGTTCTTTGTTTGTTTGCAAAGAGGCAGTTTAGTTGACAGTTTATCATTTTTTTCATCAAGTGTTGTGTGAAAGTGTAATATTTCATCTGAATAAATTTGTGCCCCAATTAATTTGTTAAAGTTTTTCCCGTTTTTTTTCTTTTTAATTCATCTAGTTTAGTTCAGGTAAAGATAAGATATTAACACGTCTTATGGCAACCCAATGCTTATATGAAGCTATGGTACAACTATCTCTTTCCATATATATATATATATAATATGATACTGTTTTCATAATTCTTGTTTTATTTCTCTTCATACTCATGAATCCGGACGGCTGATGGACAAAGATTGGTAATCATGATAATCTTAATAAACCCTATTAAACCAAGCCTTAAGTAGGTACCGTTTGACTGTTATGATAGACCAAAACACGCGGCTGAAGGGCCTGTTAGGGAAGGAGTCCCGTTTGTGGCCAGAGTAAGCGTAGTGGTGAGGTTCTATCATAATAGAAAAACAAAGCATACTGAAGGATGGGTTTAAGACTAAGGTGTGTTATTAAGAACTATCTTGATTATCAAGAACGTCCTAAGAAGAAGGACTAGGTATGAAGTGATGGAAAAAAAAAAAAGAAGAAGAAAAACTTAAATATGCCAGACTGCCTTTTCTGGATCACAAGAGGAGTACCGAGTAGGACCCCTCCTTATTTGATCTTCATTTACTTGCTTATGCCAAACAACTTATTCATGCAACTAAGAGATCGAGAGAATATTAAAAAGACTAATATTAAAACTTCACCTTCTTACATAGCTTGGAAGGATTTGTCTCGATGCGTTGCAAAAATTAAAGTTAGACTAGGAAGGCTGGGAGAGTACTCCTGTTACTAATGAACCTAAGAACCAGGGCAGCCTGGGAGGCTTATAAAAAAGAATTTGCTTCGGATTTTGAACAAGATATCGCTCTAGGAATAAATCCTTATAATTTTACTAATAAAATCCAAATTATACTCCTTGGCTCACAGCCTAATTCTGGTTACAACAATACTCAAGTCGAAGCCATGCGTATGCTGGAACAACTTAATATAAAACAATGGAATTATATTAAACCATTCTTACAAGACTTTTATTACTATTCTTCTATTGCTGGTTGTTTTTATGACAAAGGCATAGGTGAAAAACTTTTCCTAAAACTACCTGACCCTTTAGGCAGTGAAATTCACAAAGCCTATAAAGACTTTAAGGTAACACCTCAAACTGATAATATTGCTACTAAGATAAAATTTATTATTTCCAAATTGGTAGAAAAATGTACTTCTATCCAGATAACTAAACAACTAAAAGGTGAATATAGTTTTTGTAAACAAATCTACACCCCCACAACAATACGACAAAGCGCCTCCTGAACGTAGGAGAGTTAATCAGTACACAAGTAGAACTGTTTCTAAGTTTTCACAAAGAAAACCAAAGAAACAATATTATTTACGAAAATCTACTGCTAAGAAACCTTATTTAAATAAAGATAAACATGTTAGAAAATACCGACCTAAACGTGAATATTCTAACAAACTTGCTTGTTTTACTTGTGGATCAACTGATCATCGCTAGAGAATGTTCTAGGAGAAGAAACTTGAACAATAGACATTCAACCTTAATTGAATGTACCAAGGAAGACTTACTGGAGGTAGATGAGTATATGGATGACAACGAGTCCATATACAGTATCGTCTCTATTGACGTACCAAATGACCAAGACTCAGATAATGATTCTGAGACTGAAACTACTATCCTACCTAAACTTCTTACTATGTCCAAGACTTTACCAATAGGACATTTACAACAATTGGAAGAATTGGATAGCCTTGACCATATGCTATCTAACCTTATGGAAAATACCTTATGTCAACATTTGAACTGGTGCCATAAAGCTGGTTCAGATGATCACCCCTGCATTTACTGTAATCGGTACCCTTCCTTACAATTAAGATACAAATGTTTACAGTGCCAGTCTGAGGCCCGTGAGATTTGTCTTACTAAATTTAACTACCCTCTCCCTGTCACTATTTGAGAAAAGAGGCCCTAAGAGGCTTTTTCGTTAGGTGGCGCCGGATATATATATATATGAGAATAATGGAGAAAAGAGGCCCTAAAAGGCTTTTTCGTTAGGTGGCGCCGGAAATCTACATGCTCCACCATTTTTTCCGACGATCGGCACCGATCATCATCATCTTTATCATGTAAGATGCAAATACACCGAATTTCACGTGATTCTGCCACTTTTTCACCGTTGAATTAGCAATGTAAAAAGTTCTAATGTCGGTAAACCGTTAATTTTGCACCAACTAAATCAACGGTGAAAGAGTGATAGAACCATATGAAATTTGGTGTATCCACATCTTAGATGATAAAGATGAAGGTGATGAATACCAATCGTCAAAAAAGTCATGTATCGTGTATTTTTTCGACGCCATAGGAAGAAATTCCTTCCTATGGCACTTTTCCTGCATTATCCTCGTATATATAGAGAGAGAGTAATGAAGAAAAGGGGCCCTATGGAACTTTATTATTATGTGGCGTCAAAAATCTATATTCTCCACGATTTTTTTCAACGATCGGCACCCATCATCATCTTTATCATGTGAGATGTGGATACACCAAATTTCATGTGATTCCACCACTTTTTCATCGTTGAATTAGCAATGTAAAAATTTCTATTGTCGATAAACCGTTAATTTTGCACTCACTAAATCAACGATGAAAAGATGATGGAATTATATGAAATTTAGTGTATCCACATCTTACATGATATAGATGGTGATGGGCGTTGATCGTTGAAAAAGGTCATGAAGGTTGTATTTTTTTGACGCCATAGGAGGAAATTCCCTCCCATGGCACATTTTCTCTCTCTCTCTCTCTCTCTCTCTCTATATATATATATATATATATATATATATATATATATATATATATATATACATTATAAGTTTTTCGTTAAGCATGCAAGGAAGACACGCAAAAAAATAAGAACACGCAAATACCAATATTTAACATGGTTTGACCAACAACCTATATCCACGGGACAAATATGATTATCGCTTCATTAATGATCAAGAATACCAGTACATTTTATAACATCTCTCTTCAAATCTCATCCCAACACTCATATAAACACAAAGACTACTTTTGGTAAATCTCTACATCTTCATCTGTGGATAAGACTGCCCTTCACCTTCATCTCTTCATAGAAAAAGAAAAACTACTCTTCTGGTGATCCACCTTTTTTCTGTAGATGACTACCCTTCGCCTTTGCATTCGTCTTCTCTTCTTCTTCTTCTTCATCTTCATCATGTTTAGCCACTTTTCTCTGATGAGACCCTTCTCTATTTATAGCACAAAATAATAGAATTTCTACTTCAATTAGAATCTCATTAAATCTTCAAAACAAATCTTCAATTATCTCTTCATGTAAATCTTCCAAAAGAATCTCTAAAAAAATCTTTCCAAATCTGGTCAGAATATAAGGCAATCTCAACAATATATATATGGTCGCTATCCCCATATCCCATAAATAAAAACCCATGTGTCTTAAACAAGGTTCAAAGTTTTGGCCGAAACCATCCACACGTGGTGGTTTTGTATCAGTTTCGGTGGAGACCGATACGAAACCAACCATACAATATTGTTTCGGCCAAAATCTTTAAAAATTTATATTTTTTTATACCATTTTACTGTCAATGCGATCATTGTAGGCCTTCGTCGTTTGAAAAACCGCAAAAAAGTGAACCCAAACCCTATATTAATACTTATCTAAGTACATTTTTCAATATATTTTGCATCATGGCTGGATTTTTAAATAATAAGATCATTGTCTTGTAATATAGAAGCATAAATTTAAGCATTTAATATATCTACACTTATGTATGTTGTATTACCGTCGAAACTGAAACCCGAATCGAGATTAGTGAAACTAGCCAAAACCCAGCGAAACTAATAAAATTATGAGAGACCGAAACCGAAACCGAGTTCTTGAACCTTGATCTTAAGGCCCTCTCAAACTCGAACCTCAAAAGTCGTGCATCACAGCTTTTTTACCCTATGTCGCATGACACAAAATAGTCGGCTTTTTTAATGAGTTTGGCAAATAAATAGGATAGAAAAAATTCTTGATATATTGGCCATAGTTGCAAATATCCGACATCGGGATCGTGTCAAATGGGTGTTCTCTACATTTGATAGTGGATATTGGGCGATATACGAGGTACGAGTCAATATTGGACATTTACATTGGTGGTCGTATCGGAATTTCTATTTACATATTGCAAATATTGGATCTACACGGAAGATTACACGTATTTATACATATATATTTAATAAATATAAAATTCATGATTGTCCTAAATGTCATCTATCATGGATATCTATTGTAAGTAACATGCAAAGGAACACAATATAACTGCTCATGCCAAAAGAAAATATGTAAATAAAACAATAAATTAACTCCTATAACATTATAAATTAAACTTATTAATTGGCACTTACCTCAAGCTCAAGATAAATGAAGAATAAAACATTGAAGGAAAGAGATACATCCAACTTAACCTTGAGATACATGCCTACAAAATGCTACTAACGTGGCTTAGAAAAATAAGGATATTATGAATTCAAGTTGAAAGGAGGAATATTAAAAATAATGATCATAACAAGTTATAATTCTATAAATATTACAAGCATGCCTAAAAGGAACAAAACAGGTAACTAAATAATACAAGAATGGCCACATACCAGGATAAAACATAAAGATGAAAGCATAATTTAAATATGCATATTAAACCATAAACTATAGCTTAGCATCATAAATAAACCTTGATATGCCAAAGCAAGTAACTGAAAATAAAAAGAAGTATTCAACTGTGTTGCATCATAATCCAGAAGCATACAAGTCATAAAGAACAAGGCAGTCTAAATTCTAATCCACATTCTCTTCTTCCTCATCTTCCGACTTGGATGTCGACGTATCATCATCCTCTGATGATGACTGTATATTTTTTTTCTCTAGCATAGATGTTTCCCCTTTTTTCCGATGAGGGCACTATGCCTTGAGATGTTTAGGTTTTCTTCGAAGCTCACTCTGAACTCTTCATTCATCCTGGATTGGCCTTCATGGCTCAAGAAACTTGTCTCCGTGTCAATCCTTCTCCCAAAAAGAATCATTATCTTCATCAACAGAAGGACAGGCACTGGATGTTTCCATTCTGCACATTGCCTTAACCATGCGAAATGAGGATACCTATATCTGTCACAAAAATTTTCCTTGAGCTGGGAATTGGATTTGACAAAACTAGGTGTTGCATTTTGTCAGTAAACTAGGTCTTGAGCTGGGAAGTGAATTTTTTTTAAAAAAATCTATGATTGGTGGTCAGTTCTTTGGGCCTATGATCACTCTTTATCACAAGCTAATGTTAAACTACCTCTACAAGCGTGTCTCAGTAATTTGAACAAAGTATTGCCCTTGAAACTCTGAGTTTGATTATTAGAAAAGAATTAATAATGACTGAACATTAAGATATAAGTTATCTATGCCATGATTCTTCCTTTTTAATCTGAAATTATCTCTTTTTAGTAGAATTGTATGTTCTCTTTGCTCTGGATGAAAACATTTTCAAGATGCACCTTGTAAAGCTTTATGTCCATTGTTATTTTTAATAAATAAGGAAGATCCTACCTTCGCTCGGCGTTGAACTTGTGACTCAACCATCAAGTGCTCTACAAAAACTAAGTTTCTTCAAATTCCTTTCTCATCAACGGTGTGTTTACTCTCCCATTATCTTATTATTTGAAATCCATATCTAGCTAATTTTCGTTATCCTCTTCATCTCCTTCTAAGATAGCAAATTCAAAATTCCTTCACCCACGAAAAAATTATACATAATTTTAAAGAAAATGATAGAACATTAAAAATTGGAGGGCTTTGACTACCACTGCTCAAGTCCTAAGAAACACGACAATAAAGAGGTCAGCAAAGGACAAAGAACAAGTACAATATGTTCATAGAGATGTGACCAACCACAGGGAATCAAATATCGATCATATCGGCCAATATACCGGACGATATATCGTTTTGGGGCCCCTAGAGAAACAATAAAACTGATATAATATCGGCCAATACGACGATATCTCCAGATATATCGACGATATCTGTTATATGAAGCATCTCTCCAATATGTTTCCGATATCCGGTATTTAACGATATTTAAAACCTTGCCAACTAGATTGTGGTTTTTGTAGAAAGAAGGTATTATTTGGACTTTGTTCATCTACTTTCATTATTCTGGCATGTGGATAGACCCATGCAGATCATAACATAATGAATGTTGGCTTACAACAACAGCTTAAGGTTTAGCCTTGTAGCGTGTAGCATTTAGTTAAGACATCATTCCTTAACATATAATGTGCCGGACTCAGCCCCAAATCAGGGTAAGTCGGTCAGTGAAAGGACAAGTGTGGAAACTGTGTCTACTAACCTGAGGGTTTAATTTTTCTTTTTAGAAAAAGTTGATATTTCCTGTCTTCAAGCAAACATTCTATAATTTGGATGGCTTCCGTGTATGATCATGGTACATTTCTTGCTGAACCCAAGGAAATTACCTCAATACATGCATAATTCAACTTTTCCAACAAAATAATTTTCCAAAGTATTCTAAACCATGTACTTTATAGCTTGATCATTGTCATCGTTATCATCTACTCCTTTTTCCATCAAAATGTGGTCGCCTATGGAGCAGATCTTCAGAAAAAGATTAACAACTGACTCACAACCTCTCATCAAAAAACCTCTCCTGATTAGTGCTAAATTCTATTAGACTCAGGAAATTATTGACAAGAGATATTGCAACAATTATCGTATCCCTAGCTGTAGCCTTTAAGAGTGTTTCTTTGCTATGGTTTGCCTGAGATCCCCTTTTCTCATCAGCACTTTCTATTTATTAGAAAAATAAGGGAAATTTGCAGGCTAACTAAGTCTGCAATCACACACTACACGAGACTTAGGTATCATAAGGTTTATATGTATGCTCGTTATGTGTTGAGATATACCAAAGATTTTCACTATTGATATGCAGCATTAGTGATAAAATGCTGTTCAGAGAGTACTTGTTTACAGTAGTACAGGTTCGAGGCAACCAACATACTTTCCAGAATACATCTTCTCTATAGGGCAGAGGATGAGAATATCCAGCTCATTTACACAATGATGAATGAGTAAAAAGGGGCATCCACTTAAGTTCAAAACCTGGTCAATCTATCGCAGACAATGTTGCTGTACCGTTAATAATTTATGGATTATCTACAACAAGAAGATTCATTGCCTATTCCGCCTTTGAATTAGCTTATGGAATATGAATGCAGTGCCAATGCCAGTACTGTGTCTCTTCCTAAGTCTTTGTTTGGTAGTGGTATTGACAGTGAGGTCCTGGCTTAAGTCTTTCAAGACTGATGCCTATACCATTGGAAAGCTCGTTTTGGGTGTTGCTGCCTAAAACTGAGATCAGAGACCTAGAGAGATTGTTTGATTGTTTGTTTCAGATGTGTGCCTTGTTTGCTGAGTTTCTCATTATTTGTTCTGTGTTCTTTGTTAAATGTTGTGATTCAAGTACGCAAAAAATCATCACTGATAATACTCTATATTGGTGACCTCCTAGATTAGGACACGTGACAGATGACGTGTCCCAGAACCCAGAAGAGAGGGCCCACAGGCGTCGACCAGGCCACCCCTGTACCCGACCTACGAGCCCAAAGCTGGCTCACCTCAGGGCCCTCTGCGAACTTGCCTCCTCGGCCACTCGGCTCACCCAAAGCCGCCGCAAGACCAAGATGCCTCGGCCCTCCCGCTCTTTCCCGAGCTCGTCCGCCGAGGCCATCTTCCTCGGCCCCTCCGACCGACCAACTCCACCGCTCACAGGCGTAACCGCCGCTCCGCGAACCTCACCATGCGCAGATTCTCCGCCAGCAACATCCCACGTTCCACGCCATTACGATCCCTATTAACGGGTGATCCGCTTATCATGCGGGCGTGACGTCGGGGGCGTAACTGCCGGCGAGATTCTCGCGCCCGCTGCTGCGTGCTGCCGCCACTATATAAACCCCCATCACCGAGGGGTCAAGTAAGCCATTCTTTACACTTACGCCGTTACTCTACTCGGATATTATCACTGACTTGAGCGTCGGAGGGTTCTCGGTGGTACCAAACCATCCCGGGACTTCCTTGCAGGTACACGGCGGCATCCCTCTCATCCCACCTTGTCCTCACAAAACCCATTGAGACCCACACGTCACAAAGGACAATCGACCCAGTTTATCTCGAGATCAACGGAAGACAACATCTAACGGAGGCCCGAAAATGAGCTCCATCAGTTGGCGCCGTCTGTGGGAACCTAACTCCCCCAAAATACAAAGTTGGCCTTCCGATCTCCGCCCGCATGGCAACCGACTCCCCTAAGGATCTAAATGCCCACTACCGCCCCCCGCGCAACGGGGGCGCGGGAGGATCCTCGCCCGAGGTCGCCGGCCTCCCCACAGGCTGCCACCCCACACGCTCCGGCGGATGCCCAACCAAAAGAGCTAGGAGCCGGGAGCCCATCACCTTCGGCGACGAGGATCTCCTCGGCATAACTGTGCCCCACAGCGACCCACTGGTGATCGTAGCGCAAATTCACCGATACGAGGTCCACCGAATACTCATCGATTCACGCAGCTCAGCAGACATCCACTTCCACGACTGCTTTCTGCGGATGGGGCTGGCCCCAGCGGACTTAAGGCCGATCTCCCACGTCCTCTCGGGATTCACCAACCACTCCGTCCCGGCGCAAGGGGTGGTCACCCTGCAGTTCACGATCGGGGAGCCCGGCCACACTCGCACGCTGCCGGTAGACTTTATCGTGGCTAGGGTCCTTTCGGCCTACAACGTCCTCCTCGGCCGGCCGACTCTGAACTCCATCCAGGCCCAGATCTCGACGTACCACCTAGCGATAAAATTCCCCCTCGACCGAGGTGGGGTGGGTAGGGCCTACGGGAGCCAACGGGTCGCGGAGGTGGGCCTGGCAGAGGCATCTTCCCCCAAGCAGCACGCTGATAGAGCCGATGCATGCGACGACATGGAAGGGTCCCTAGACACCAGGGACGAGCGGAAGGAGGTCCGTGGGGCGACGGTCGAGCCGCTGACCGAGGTGCCCTTAGAGGAAGGAGACCCAGGGAAGACCGTCCAGGTCGGGTCACTCCTGACGGGGACCCAGCGGAATGACCTGACCGAGTTCCTTCGGAGCAATTCCGACGTCTTCGCCTGGGCCCCCGCTGACATGCCTGGGATCGACCCCAAGATCATCTCCCACAAGCTCAGGGTTGATCCTGCGGCCCGACCCGTCCGGCAGAAAAAGAGAAGCTTCGCCCCAGTCAAACAAAAGGCCATCGAAGAAGAAGTTGACCGACTCCTCGCCGCCAACTTCATCAGGAACGTGCCCTACTCGGAATGGCTGGCCAACTTGGTCCTGGTCAAGAAATCGAGCGGGAAGTGGCGTATGTGCGTCGACTTCACTGACCTCAACAAGGCCTACCCCAAGGACAACTTCCCGCTTCCCCGCATAGACCAGCTCGTCGACAGCTCGGTCGGGCACGAGCTCCTGAGCTTCATGGACGCTTTCTCCGGCTACAACCAAATTCGTATGAACCCTGACGACGAAGACATGACCGCATTCACGATGGACCGAGGGGTGTACTGTTACAGGGTGATGCCGTTCGGCCTCAAGAATGCCGGGGCCACATACCAGAGGCTGGTTAACCGCATGTTCAAGCCGCAGATCGGTAGGAACATGGAGGTCTACGTCGACGACATGCTCGTCAAGTCCGTCTCTCGGCCGACCATGTCGGAGACCTGGGCGAGGCGTTCAAGGTGTTCCGCAAGTTCAACATGAAGCTGAACCCCGCCAAGTGCGTGTTCGGGGTAACCGAAGGGAAATTTCTCGGGTTCATGGTCACCCACTGCGGGATTGAAGCTAACCCGGAAAAGATCGACGCCATCCTGAACATGACTGCACCCCGAACCAACATCGAAATCATGCGGCTCACAGGGCGGATCGCCGCTCTGAGCCGTTTCATATCCAGGTCGGGGGAGAAGTGCCTCCCGTTCTTCAAGGCGCTGAGGAAAATCCTAAGGTTCGAGTGGTCGGAGGATTGCCAAGCAGCCTTCGACCAGCTGAAGAGGCACCTCGCGACGCCACCCCTACTCACCCGGCCCGTGGAAAGGGACGAGCTGTCGCTGTACCTGGCGGTATCCGACCAACCAGCAGGGTCGGTGCTCGTCCGGGAGGCCGAGAAGGTGCAGAGGCCAGTGTATTATGTGAGCCATGTCTTCAAAAACGCGGAGACGAGATACCCCGCCATAGAGAAGATCGTCCTGGCCCTCGTGGTAACCTCGCGGAAGCTGCGGTACTAATTCCAGGCACACACCATCGTCGTCCTCACTGAGCGCCCCTTGGGGGCTATCTTGGCATCGCCAGAGTCCTCCAGCCGCCTAGAGAAATGGAGATGGGAGCTGTCTCAATTCGACATAAGGTATCGCCCGAGGCAAGCCATCAAGGCGCAAGCCCTGGCCGATTTCGTTGTCGAATGTACCATCCCCAGTAGGGAGCTGGATCCCGCGCCGCCCCTCGCAGCCCGGCATCCCGACCAGGAAGGCCGTAGCTAAGCCCCGGAGTGGATCATCTACGTCGACGGGTCCTCCACCGAGGATGGCTGCGGTGCCGGCCTCATTATCCGAGGCCCGAACGAAGCCGAGATGGAGTATTCCTTGAGGCTCGGTTTCAAAGTATCAAACAACGCGGCGGAGTACGAGGCCCTCCTAGCCGGCCTGCGCATGGCCGTCGGGCTGGGGCTGAAGGTCGTCCGGGTCCGCAGCGACTCGGCCCTGGTCGTCGGCCCTGTGACCGGCCGCTTCGAGGCAAGGGAGCCCCTAATGATGAAATAGATAGACGAGGTGAGAAAGCTCCGAAGAAACTTCGACGAAGTCCAGGTGGAACAAACATCCAGACAGATGAATGCTTAAGCAGACGCCCTGAGCAAGTTGGCTTCATCATACTCGGCCGGCAACAGGCGCTCGATCTCTTCGAAACCTTGGCCCGACCCAGCGTTGAAGACGAGGCAGCGACGCTCCAAGTGTACGCGACACAGGAGAATGACCCAGATTGGAGGAAGCCCCTCGTGGAATTCCTGAAAGACGGCACGCTCCTGGAAGACAGGGCAGCCGCCCGCCGCCTCCGGGCCAGAGCCGCCCACTTCGTCTGGAGCAACAGGAACCTCTACAAGAAGGCCTTCACACAGCCCCTGCTCCGGTGCGTCGACCCCCACGAGGCCGACTACGTCCTGCGGGAAATCCATGAAGGGTGGGCGGCGCACACCAGGAGGCTCGAACCCTGACCCAAAAGGCGCTACTTCAGGGGTATTATTGGCCCACCATGCACGAAGACGCACTGAAGCTGGTCATGAGGTGTAAGAGCTGCCAACTCTACGGCAGTATCCCCCGCCTCCCAGATACTGAGCTAACGGCCCTGGCGTCCCCGTGGCCGTTCGCCTAATAGGGATTGGATATGATCGGCCAATTTTCCATGGGGACTGGCGGACATAAGTACGTCCTCGTCGCGGTGGACTATTTCACCAAATGGGTCAAGGCCGTTCCCATCAGGAAACCGGACGCCGCTATAACCATCAAGTTCCTCCAAAACAACCTGATTCACCGGTTCGGGATCCCAAGGTGCATCATCACCGACCACGGGACAAAATTCAAGAACGAGAAAGTAAGGGACTTCTGCAAAGAATACCACATCCTCATGAAGTTTGCCGCGGTCGCGCACCTCCAATGTAACGGGCAGGCCGAGGTCGCTAACCGGGACGTCCTCAGGGGCCTCCGAACCCACCTGGAAGGGAGGCAGGGCAGTTGGGTCGAGGAACTACCCCGGGTTTTATGGGCCCTGTGTACGTCAAAAAAGACTCCTACCGGGGAGACCCCTTTCAGCCTCTGCTACGGGACCGAATCAATGGTCCCAGCAAAGATCGGGCTCCCCAGCCACCGAGTCAAGCACTTTGACGATGAAGCGAACACCATGGCACTACGAACCAACCTCGACGTATTGTTGGAGAAAAGGAATCGGGCCTAGATCAGGGCCGCCGCCTACCAACAGCAAATGGCCCGATACTATAATGCTCGGGTAAAGCACCGATCCTTCAAGGCCGAGGACCCAGTCCTGCGGCGGAACGAGTTCATCGACCAAGGCAGGCTTCACAAGTTCTCCCCAAAGTGGGAAGGTCCCTTCCTCGTCTACAAAGCGCTCCCCGGCGGAGCCTACCACCTGCAAGACGGGGACGGACGGAAGCTACCTCGGCCTTACAACGCCGAGAAGCTCAAGCTATACCTATAAGGTCAAAACTAGCAAAATGCCATGCCCCGGCCACCGCTCAAAATCTCCCTTTTGAATGATGATGTATAGCGTTATCTGAAATTCCTACCCATGCGAATAAAGAAACTTTCGAACCTTCTTTCCCGGTAGGGTTCCCCCTGTACTACGAGAAGGGGCCTCCAGAGATGGTCAGGACCGAGGTTCCCTCGCTCGACTGTCACCAGCGGGCAACTCCCATGCCACGGCGCCAGGAATCAAAACCCTCTCAGAGGCAGCCGAGCCCGAGGTTCCCTCGCTCGGCTATCCCCCGCGGGCAGCTTCCCTGCCGCAACGCCGGGGATCGGAAAGCCCTCCCAGAGGCAGTCGAGGCCAGAGGTTCCCTCTCTTGGCTATCCCCCGCAGGCAGCTCCCCTGCCACAACTTCGGGGATCAAAAAGCCCTCCCAGAGGCAGTCGAGGCCAGAGGTCCCCTCGCTCGGCTATCCCCAACGGGCAGCTCCCCTGCCACAACGCCGGAGATCAAAAAGCCTTCCCAGAGGCAGTCGGGGCCAGAGGTTCCCTCACTCGGCTATCTTTCAGGACAAAAGCCCTCGCCAAGAGGCACCGGACAGTAACCCTGCCCGGCCAAGGGTCCTTGGTGGCTTCCTACAGCCTTATAGCTTTCCTCGCGCCAAGGGCCAAAGTCCTCCCAGAGGCAGTCGGGTCCTCGCCCGGCTATCCCCGGCTGGCTTTCAGATCTTCCAGGACGGAGACCGAGCAGGGTTACTGCCTAGTGCCTCTTGGCGAGGACTTTGATCCCTGTCGGTTGTGGTGTCGATAAGGTCCAGTGAATCAGAAACTGTATTAAAGTAGTACAAGATCGCCAGAAGAGTCACGCAGATCTTCCAGGACGGTTTGGGTTATGAGCTTCGATCCTGGCAATTTTCGCTCTCCCACATCATCCCAGCAAAGTGGGGAACGACACTTGCGCCCGTAAAGTGTCTCGAACGGGACCATCTGAATACTCGCCTGGTAGTTATTATTATAAGAGAATTCCACCAAGTGTAGGTGATCCTCCCACGATCCTTTGAAATATAGTATACAAGCTCTCAACATATCTTCTAATATCTGTATCGTACCCTCAGACTGTCCGTCTGTCTGAGGATGGTAAGCCGTCAATTGAGTCGAGTGCCCAAGCTCTCTTACAAGCTTCTCCAAAAATGTGAGAGGAACCTTATGTCTCTTTCTGATACGATACGGATAGGCAATCCATGTAACCTCACAATATCTTGCATATATTTCTCTGCCAACGTCTCCGTCGAATGTCCCATTTGAAAGGGTAGAAAATGGGTTGCCTTTGCGAGGCGGTCGACGATGACCTAAATTGCATTATTGCCCTTGGGACTCTGCGGTAAAGTCGTCACGAAATCCATAGTAATGTGTTCCCACTTCCACTGAGGAATGGGAAGTGGTTGCAAAAGACCAGCCACTCGCCGTTGTTCGGTCTTCACCTGCTGACACACTAAGCATTTCGACATATAGCGGGCAATCTCTCTCTTCATGTCATTCCACCAAAAGTGTTGTCTAACATCCCTATATATCTTGGTGCCATCCGAATGCACCGAATAGGCTGAACTGTGCGCTTCCTTCAATACTTCTTCTCGAACTTCGCCCTTTGGCACGCATAACCGACTGCCGTATCTTAAAGAACCATCTTCGTGTATCAATAAGTCTGTCCTCAATCCGGCGTCTACAATTGCGAGTCTCCAGCCTATGCATCTTTAATACAATATACTAATGAAGACTCCACTTGTAGCTGCTAATACTGACCGAATGTTTTACCCCCTCCAAATCAAGTCTCCGAAACTGATCAAGGATATCCTTCTGACTAGTTAACAATATCGCTGTTGGTCTCCGGCTGAGAGCATTCGATACCACATTTACCTTCCCGGGGTGATATTGCAAATCAAGATTATAATCGGCCATAAACTCCAACCACCTGTGCTGTCTTATATTTAGCTCCTTCTACGTGAACACATATTTCAAGCTCTTATGTCATGCCCCGCTTCCCAGAGTACGCAAGATTGAGCACGTGACATAGCCAACCATGCTACCTGTGGGTAGGAAGTATCCATCCATAGTCACATTACGGCTGTAGAGATATCAAGAACAAGATAAATAGACTAATCTAACACATGTCCAAATCCATAATAACAGAGTCAATAAATAATAAGTGCGGAAGCAAATGATCCAATACAATAAATAAATAGGTACGTCCCATAATGCGGGATCACACCTGGAATAAATGCAAGAAATGAACTAACCACTACAGAACTCACAAATCAGCCTGCTGGCTGAAGTACTCCTGCTCGGTCAGCGACAGTGGTAAAGAATATGGGCCATGCAAAACCCAGACGTCAGCGCGTCATGTCAACCAGTAATATAATATGAACATGGTAATAAGCAATGCAGGGATGAACATGAATAAAGCAGTACTATGAAATAACAGTGCAGGGTAATGTGCAGTGGCAACTAAACTGTCCTATCAGGTTTCTACTCTAAAGTCTTTGAAATCAATTGGTGACTCGTCGATGTAACTCAATAGTATCCCGTGCGTGCCCGGGACCACGGTCAAGATTCTCGGGGCTGAATCCGAGACGTGCCGCTAGGCAGTAATAGGTAGCAGGATGGGCGAGTGATGTCAGCATCATCACTCCGGGGCTGGCCAAGCCCGTAAGACTGATCAGAACAGGTATCGAACTGTTGAGTTACAAGTCGGTTTCACCTTTGATTTCCCCATACCCTCAAGTTATGTATGTCAGGTCAGGTATTCAATAATCAAGGACTAATGCCAACACAGGATCAGGTAACAGGTCAGGTTTGTCTGGATAGACAACAGGAATGGTCCATAAGGACCCCAAGTCAGGTTTGTTGGCATTAGACATGAGATCAGGTAACAAGCCATGTCATGGTACAACAGAATGAGTCGGTATGTATGGGGTACCATGTCCGGTGCATCGGTATGTACGTATATGTCAGGTGTAGCAGGGTCGGGTCAATATGTAATGTAATCGAGTATGTGCTCTCAACAGGTATACAATCGAATAAGTAACAGTAGCAAGAATTTAAAGTAAACATCAATAATAGTCATTTAATCACAATGGTACATGAATATGATGCAGTTGTATTATACTAGCAGGTTCGAGCACCCTTGGGGGTGCAATAGTCACAGGGTAAAGCAATATTAATAACAGCAAGTAATGAAGATATAAGTGTACGATTATCATCCTTTAAATAGCAAAATGATTAACTGGTAGTTTTGTTATTAAGGTTACGGTGGCAAAATACGATTTAGGTTGCCGTATCATCATATTTATCATATTGCATCCAATCGAGAAAAGTAACTATATTTAGTTAACAATGCAAGTTTTATGAATCAAGCACACTTAATTAATATAACATAGCATGTACAAAGTAATACTTGCCTGGACGGAACGTGAAACGGATATGTGTCCGATGTCGGCAAAGTCGCGACGCACGTACGGCACACGGAACGGGTCCAAGCAACGTACAAGGTAATCGCACGGGTCAGGCACACTCGCTGGGTCGTCGGGATCGTCGACGTCGAGCCCGGCTCCGGCGAACCATGAAATACCAAAAATCAAGAACTAAAGAAAAGGAAAGAAAGAAGAAGAAGAA
This sequence comes from Agapanthus africanus, assembly GCA_030015575.1. Lineage (NCBI taxonomy): Eukaryota > Viridiplantae > Streptophyta > Magnoliopsida > Asparagales > Amaryllidaceae > Agapanthus > Agapanthus africanus. The sequence continues at coordinate 138,905,297 of CM057341.1, forward strand.
GAAAGGGAAGTGAGGCTTACTGTTGTGGCGGTTGTAATGTCGGAGGTCGAAGGTGGTGATGAGGACGACGGGGTCGGAGCTCAGGTGAGGGTTCAGACGAGGTTTTTCCGGCGAAGCAAGGTGTGTGCAGGTTCTTGAGTTGGTGTGCAGGGAAGGATGGGGTTCTTGCAAGGAAAAGGAGAGCTCCGGAAATGGAGGAAGGAGGTGATGGAGATGGTGTCAGAGAGGGTCGAGGTCGGGAAGATGGGCGGCGGCGGTGAGGCGCAGGGTGAGAAGAGGTCGGGGTGTGCAGGGGGTTTCGAGTTTGCTGCAGGGGTGTCGGGGATGGAGGAGAGAGGAGGTGGAGAGGTCGGGAAGAGGGCGCAGGGGAAAGTTGGCGTCGTCGGTGACGAGAGGCGGCGGCGAAGGCGACGAGGCGGGTATAGGTGGCTAAGGCGCTGGGGTTGCACTGGGGACGTGGGAGAGGAGGAGGAAGAGGGCCTGGTGAGGTGAGGCGGCCGCGAGGCCGGCGAGGGTGATGACGGCGAGGTCGCGGGGAGGTCGACGGCGAGGGCACGAGGAAGCTAGGGTTGGGTTCGAGGGTTCTCGTGATGGGAGGTGAAGGCGGCTGCGGAAAATATATGGGATAGAGAGAGAAATTAAAGATACAGAGAGAGAGATAGAGGAGGAAAGAGAGAGAGAGTAGGATTAGAGAGAGAGAGACAGAGAAGAGAGAGATAGAGAGAGATGGAGGCGGGGCCCACGAGAGAGTAAATCTCTCGTGATTGGCTGAGGCGTGAGCGAGATTTAAATTGAAAGATTAATAGAGATTTAGAAGGATACATAGTAACAGATTAGGGATTTAAAATATATTATAGTTTTATAATATTTAACTAAATGGGCATTTCGGCGCTAAATGAAAACATTTCCAAATCGCGCCCGGGTTGCGCCCAAATATTTCAAATTCAAATTACAAGATTTTAAGCGGTTCCAAATTTTGAAAAGAGGTGTTTAATGATTAAAATGCATGCCCCCAAGTCGTACACTTGCACGCGTGCGTAGCCGTCCAAACTTGCCCGTTTCGCCGAACGGGATGAAATCTCGATGCGCGGACGCTACCACGCGACTAGTGGCGACGAGTAGACCAACATGGATATTCTTAATTTCATTTTAGGTGTTAAAATTTGTTATGTGCCAAAATGACTTAACCGGTTAAAATTTAGCAATAAGCACCAAACAATCAGGATAATTGAAATGAGCAATGTATAACACTCAACTAGTGATAGAAATAGTATTATTGGGCTCGGGTGTTACATCTTATGATCTGTATAGACTACAACCCGCTCTCCCAAAAGATAATGCCTCCAAATCTTTAAAGAAAATATAACTGCGGCCAACTCTAAATTGTGGGTCAGGTAATTCTTCTCATGCGTCCTCAGTTGACACGAGGCATAAACTAAAACACTTTCATGCTGTATCAAGACGCAGCCTAGCCCTTTACCGGAAGCATCACTATAAATTACCAATCCTCCTGTTCCGTCTGGTACGGTTAGTATGGGTGCAGTGGTAAGTTTCTCTTTCAATAATTCGAACGTTCGGTTGCATTTTTCTGACCATACGAACGGTACCCCCTTTCGAGTAAGTCTTGTCAACGGGTCGGCAGCTCGTGCAAAATCTTTAACAAATCTCCGGTAGTAGCCTGCGAGTCCCAAGAAATTTCTAATCTCTGCTGCTGACTTTGGTGCTGGCCATTCTTTCACTGCTTCAATATTCACATGGTGAGATACAATCTCCGGAAATGATGTGGCCCAAAAACTGAACTTGTTCAAGCCAAAACTCGCATTTACCAAGTTTGGCGTATAACTTCTCCTGTCTTAGTGCAATACGATTCTCAATTGTTTGGCATGCTCTTCCTTACTTTTTGAGTACACAAGAATGTCGTCGATAAAAACTACGACAAACTAATCTAGGTATTGTGAGAAAACTAGATTCATTAAATCCATTAACACGGCTGGGGCATTGGTAACACCATACGGTATCACTAAAAACTCATAATGACCGTATTGAGTTCTGAAAGCTTTCTTGCATATATCTTCAGCCTTAACCCGAACATGATGGTACCCCGATCGAAGATCAAACTTAGAGAACACACGGGCACCACATAACTGATCAAACAAGTCATCAATCCGAGGTATATGATATTTGTTTTTAATCGTAACCCGGTTCAACTCCCTATAGTCAATACACATGCGTAACGAACCATCCTTCTTCTTTACTAGTAACACTGGAGCGCTCCACGGAGAAGTACTTGGGCGAATGAAACCCTTGCTAAGGAGGTCTTCTATCTGCTTTTTCAACTCCGCTAACTCAACTGGTGCCATTGTCACGTCCCGCTTCCCTGCGCTCGATGAACAAAGCGTATCTTACGCTGTGCTTCAGTTTGCTGCCAACGGCATCAACCCACCCCACACCCACCCTCGCTCTTCTGAGCTTCTGCTTGTCACTCAGGGGTCGCTTGAAGTTGGTTTCATAGATTCCAATGACAAACTCTTCAAATAAGTGCTTCATGTAGGTGACATGTTTGTGTTTCCTATGTGCCTGGTGCACTTTCAGGTGAATAGGGATGCAAAGAACCCGGCTGTTGCTATCTCTGCATTCGGAAGTGCTAATGCCGGTACAATGGTAATATCAACGACATTGTTTGCTAGTGGCATTAGCAAGGATGTATTGGCCAAGTCTTTTAAGACTGATGAGAGTACCATTGGAAAGATAGTTTCATCTGCCACAAAGATAGTATCAATTGTTAAGTTTTAGTTATTCTTCTGAGGGGTAAATTATTTAGAGATGTCTATTGTATATGTCACTAACTTGTAGTTTGTAACTATACATATTTCATATTTTCAAGGAAATGCTTATCTGCATAAGGTTACGTCAAACCTATCCAATTTCTTTGTAAGAAGAAAATCTGCGTCAAGTTCCACCTCTATACCCTATTAGGCTATCATTCATTATGAAGAGCAGTAATTAGGAGCCTTAAAACTTGATTCGAAGTAATTGCAGCACTGAATAAGGACGAGATTGAGCAGTAATTAGGAGCCTTAAAACTTGATTCGAAGTAACTGCAACACTGAATAAGGATGAGATCTTACAACTAACATGAGAAGGTTACTCCATTTTAAAATATTTACCTAATATTTAAACAACCTGCAGATTTTAATCTGATTTTTGAGATACATTCTTTGAATGCATTTTTATTGCTTCTACACCTTTTAGGATGACTTTTTAGTTTGATATAAACATTAGAGACTACAGTTATTTTGCTTGTTCGCCAACAACTCATCACTGAATTTGTTATCCCTTTTTCAATATTCACATTCTTTAGATACTGCTGAGCTACAACTCGAAATGTGGGGTTAGCTGATCTGATGCAACTTCTTAGAACTATGTCTATTTTATAGAGGTTGAACGCCTTCTCTTTGCTGGCTCTAGCAGCAAACTGACTCGGCCCTACCTTATTCTAGATTTACAGCACAGACTATTGCTTTATTATTTTAAGAAAGGCATTACGACTCTGAAATTAATAAATTCTAATCATGAATGCATCCAAACCCTAAATTAATACTTATCTAGGTACATTTTTCAATATATTTTGCATGATGGCTGGATTTTTAAATACTATGATCATTGCCTTGTAATATAGAAGTATAAATTTAAGTATTTAATATATCTACACTTATGTACGTTGTATTACCGTCGAAACCGAAACCCGAACCGAGATTAATGAAACTAGCTGAAACCCAGCGAAACTAATAAAATTATGAGAGACCGAAACCGAGTTCTCGGACCTTGGTTTTGATGAATGGTAGATGAAGTGCTGAAGAGGATCCTAATTCATACTGAATAGGGCTGCATGCAATGAAGCATGTAATGCTGCGTTTAAATTAGCGATGAAGGGGCCGCTTTATTCTTGTATGAATATTTGTTATGCTTGTTTGATATTGTTCTCTGCTAGGTTTTCTGCACTGCTCTTTTCTTTTCTATTAAAAAAATACTATCTTGATGTCCTTTTCTAATGATGCAATTTGGATATATGAAAGATTCCAACGTACAAGTTCAAAAAATAGTAAGTGATATAATTTGCTCTGTTGTTTTCTGTAATTTGTTGTTGTTGTTGTTGTTGGTAGGGGTGTAAACGAGCCGAGCTTGAGCGAGCCAAGCTCGGCTCGAGTTCGGCTCAGGGTTCCTTTTGTCGGCCCAAGTCCGGCTCGTTTAGTTAATCGAGCTAGAGATGCTCGGCTCAAGTCCAGTTCGATTAAACATACTTAGCTCGTGTTCGGTTCATTTGTGGCCCATTAACTAAACGAGCCGAGTTCACGAGCCGAGTTCACGAACCGAGCTCAATTGAACTCGTTTAGAGCTCGGCTCGTTTTCAGCTCATTTACTCATATTAATAGTATATATCTTCCAAGAAAAAAACATAATTAACAATAATGCCTAAAACTCAGGGTCTTGAGATATGGAAAAATTAAAAAACATTAACATCTAGTGCATTGAATGGGTCTAAGTGCTGTGTTTTATATTTATCTCAGTACACTTTATATACTGTCATTTAATTGAATTAAGTGTTATGAGAGTTGTATAGAATCTGCTATATATATTACTTATTATTACTGTTTTTTTTTTTCAAACTGTGTAATTCAGCCGAATCCGAGTCAATACCGAACGAGCCTGGCTGAGCTCGAGTCCGGCTCATTTAATAAACGAGCCAGGCTTTCTGGTTCATGTCCGGCTCATTAATAAATAAACCGAATTTGAACGAGCTGCTACCCAGCTGAACCTTAATCGAACCCGAGCTGGCTCGTTCAATTACCACCCCTAGTTGTTGGAGGGCGACAGCTTGAGTAAATTTTGTTGTTTGTCTATGCTTCCGATCTAAATTAGGTGCACTTTTAAATAGTTGCATTAGATTAACCTCCTTTCTACTTTCAGTTAGAGGGAGGGAATATTCCAATCACTTGCATCAATTTTATCTTCTTGTAACTATTAATGGCATGGAAGTTTATTTTTCTTCAAACTTGTATGCTTAGTATAATTAATAAAGTATAGAATAACTAATGGCTACTAGCATAAATGATGGAAGTTTAGTTCAAACTTCAAACATAAATGAATAACAAAAAGAACAGCATAAGGTTATCTAAGAAGTCTAAAAAGGGATAACAAGACATAAAAATGACAGGTTCGAAACAAATTAAGAATTTAAAAAACAAACATACGCAAAAAGTTTATCATATGCACAGTTTTACTGAAATATATACTATACAACAACAACTGAGCCTTTCATAACTGATTTGTTCAGGTTGGGCGAAAATGCAGACTGTAAATATACCAATTGCCTCTTTTACAGTGTAGGGAAATTCTAAACACACAGAAAGTATATATTTGGCAATATTGCAGGATAAGCTCACTGTATCTACCATTTTATATTGTTGTCAATATTACTCTTCATTTTTTGCACACATTATCTTAAACTTGTAGGAGATGGAACGAGTAACGAATCTCACTGTATTACCTGGAGCACAGCCTCAAAAAGAATTATAGGAGATTCAAAGACTAATGGTACAACTAATTACAGCACTGAACAACGGATCTTACTGCTAAAGAAAAAACGTAAAAATCAGTTAAAAGACTTGATGTGGTAACAGAAGCAAGCGGGCTATTCATCTATACTGGATCAAGAATGAGAACAAATGATATGCAGATTTTGTATGGTGTATGAAAGCAGGACAAATATATTACCCATCGAGCACTTTACACATTTCATTTATGTTGTTGTAGTTATGCATGTTGCGTTTCAGAATTCATCGTCTTTTGGCTGTGTCGGTGTCTGCATTTGCTCCGCTCGTTAAAGATGACTGCATCTGATAAAGAATGTTTAGGCATTTAGGCTCTGATAATCAGTTAATCACATCAAAATCATAAACACTAACAATTAAGCCGAAAAGATTAAGGTTTCCTAGTTATTAATTGGCCCAATTAAACTTATTCAAACTCTGTACTAAATGGCATGCAATTAGAACAAGAAGGCAGGGAGAACAGAACAAGGATGGCATACAATCTCAGGACTAACAAACAAAAGATTGCATTATTTTTCAATTTCCGACCAAGTCCTATCTAATATTCTTGTCCTAGTTGCTACTAACAAGTATGACTAGTTCAAAAATATAATAATCCAACAAAGAAAGACACATGCCATTTGGAGTAAAATAAAAGCTTAGAATAAATTTACTTGTATACCAAAGTCTAACGGTATAATGAAACATTAAAATTAATCTAACATATTAAATAATAATGTATTTTAACTCTAAAAATAGTTATAGATTAACATTATATACGTTAATGTGATATAAAATACCGGTATACCGGTTGGGATTAAACTGATAATTGATACCACCGATATACCAGTTTTTAATTCAAACATTAACTTCCTTGACCAAATCATTCATGCAAACCTATATATACCCCAAATATCCTACCCTCACAAACTGTAACACCCTATCCCGATCGTACGTTTTTCTCTCTTTTTCTTTTGACTGTATTAGGTTTTGTTTTATTATTATTATTATTATTATTTTTAAATTGGAGTTTAATACTTTCTAGTTAAGATAGAACATATTATTATGGTTGCTTTAAGTTTATTATAGTTATGATTTTCCAAATTGTTAAATAGATATATAATTAGTTTTAATATTTATTTTGCTAACCTACAAATATATTATTTATATGCATATTTTATTGTTTAATATTAGTTTTGTAACTAAATGGATATTATTAGTATGGTTGTTTTAACAAAAGATATTTTTTATTTAAGTTTAGTTTGCTAATATATTAATATCCTATTTTATATGCATACAATATTTTGTCCAATACAAGTTTGGTAACTTAAGGTATATTTTTCTAGCTAGTTTGATAGTTTTAATTTCTAATCTAATAATATCTTATTTATATTCTAGTACAATATTTTGTCAACCGTCGAGATATTGTAGTTAATATTCTGTTATGATAAGTTATGATAAATCTCTTTTAATATTTTTAAACATAATTTAAGGGTCTTATTTTGTGCGCAAGCGAACTTTGAGTGTGTGTGTATAACCCATAATATAATTCTCTATATGGATATAGATAAAATCCTAAACAAATCATATCTTTTTCCTTCTCTCTTAAACAGATCTCTCTCTCTTACCTATTCTATTTAATTTTAGCATCATCACCCTCATTATTATCTCTCTCTCTCATCTTTTTCTTTTCTCCTCCTTCAAAATAAAACCAAGCCCTAACCTAAAACCTCCGATCAACCCCTCACACCCGCAGCTCCTTCACCGTCATCATAACTTCGAGTCCCATCTCCCTTCATCCCACCGCCGACCTAACCCAACACACTATTGAACCCAAATCTCCATCCAACTCTTAACCCTAGCCGAGCCAAGATCAAGCCAAGCAATATAGTGTTTTCGACCCGAGCACATCACCTTGAGCTAACTTGGAAATGCTTCATACGTGTTCTTTGACAAGCTCAAGTTCCGAACTTGCTCCGTTCGTATTTTTCGTGTCCGTATTAGTCTTGAGGTAAGTACTCTTGCTCTTTTTAGCCAATGTAATATCAGCAAATATCATAATAAATTCTTAGTCTATAATATTTGAATAAAAATTATATTATTGTGCAATTTCACTAAAATACCACATAATTATTATATATATGATGAAAACCTTAGTTTTATACTGCTCACATAAGTTTGTATGCTACTCACATATATATAGCTTACATTTAGAGTTATTTGCATAGTTGATATAAATTTTAATTAGTAGATGTGCGTTATCATTTCATTAAGTTAAATAATGAATTCAGTTTTTTTTGAATCTTTGTAGAATATAGTTTACATAATATAGTACTTAGTAAACAGTAGTTCAGGGTATATATATATATATATATATATATATATATATATATATATATATATATATATATATATATATATATATATATATATATATATAAGATCATTGTAATAGCAAGAAAATAAATATACAATATATAATACAATCAAGAATTTACTCATTGTTACTAGTAGTATGAATCAGAACGTTTAAATGCATTTATATAAGATAACTATATTGAATGTGTTTTTATACCCTTTGTATTAATTTTATATATTTAGCTTTGTGTTTTTATTGACAATCAAACCATATGCTATTAAATAAAACCTTATGTCCATCATGCATGAAATGAAAACCTTAAGATTCCTAGAGCACCCACTAATCATATTAATCCTTTAAAACCATATTTTAGTTTATTATTCTTTCCAATAATAAATCCGCATATTAAATGGAGATACTTGTAAATTCATATAGATTCTTGTTTACATTATTGATACAGTCATATTATATCGTCTATACTTGACATGCATGTTCACGATTACTATTTCCTTACATTAAAACGAGATTACTAATTAGAATGCTGAACATTCATGCTATGAAACAATTACTTTTGCTTACATGTTTACCATATTGTACTGTCATCGTGACTTGTCATGTTTTCCTGTCTAGTCAGCATTCTATATTGTGATTGAATTTATTACCATGTTAGTTATAGATACACATGGTGTTGGGGTAGTTTGAGTATGCATTCATTCACCAGGATCTCAGGAGTCCTATACCAACAGCTCGTACCGGGTTATATCGGTCGCTTGTTATTACAGCTCAAACTGGGCTATATCGGTCATTGGAGCTCGTACCGGGCTATATCGGTCGCTTGTTACTACAGCTCATACCGGGCTATATACGGTCGCTTGTTCATTCCATATTTGGGCCCGTGTTTCCTTACCCCTTGGCTCTACCTTAGGTTGAAAATACTCCTGCAAAGGTTGATGTACACACTCAAACTCACGATATGATAGATTATCCTTTTAGTGACCAACTAGGATATGACTTGACTTGTTTACTTGCTTACTTCATATTATTGTCATATCTATATCTACATATGCACGCGGGCTTCACTGTACTCACATATTCATGCTATCACACATACACATACTATTACGATTGAGTACTTGTTGGGATATTTTGACATCTCTGAGACTTACCATCTCAAGTTTAGAGATCGATTCACAGGCAAAAAAGAATCAGCGTGGTTATCAGGAGTTTGCCGAAAATCAGTGGTATTGTAGGTTTATTTCTATTTTATTTCAGTTGCTATTAGAATGTGCGCCCCTCGTGGGACGATATGAATGTATCTTTCTTTTTGGATTTTGTACTTTATTTATTCGGAATCTTTTGTATTTGGATCTTTTATTGACCATATCTTTATCTCGTGGATTCATCAGTGTAATTGCTATTTATACAGCATGATATTAGTATTATATTTTGGATATTATCGTACATGCTTAGCTAAAACCTTAGGTGTGACTATGGCAAGGCGATTTTTCCTTGTCTAGGAGCACTAACGGTTTCGGTCCATATTTCTGCATTCCGGGAGTTTGGGGCATTACACAAACCAAGCTTCATTCATATAATACATGGCTTCTAAAGTAATGGCTCTAAATGCATGCTTAATTCTCACTTCAGTTCTTACATCCCTTCTCATGGCCAACGCTGCAGACCCTGACATCACTACTGATTTCATAGTTCCAAATGGAATCACACCTGATGCAAGCTTCTTCACTTTCAGGGGGCTGAAGCAGTCCCTTTGGGGCCCACCTAAGAATGCAACAGGTTACCAAAGCTAGCAAATCGAGTTCCCTGCCCTCGATGGACTAAGCGCATCCTACGCTGTGCTCCAATTTGCTGCCAATGGCATCAACACACCCCATATTCACCCTTGCTCTGCTGAGCTCTTGCTTAGTTATACAGGGGTGGCTTGAAGTTGGATTTGTCGATACCAACAATAAGCTATTTATGCAGGTTCTTCATGCAGGTGATATATTTGTGTTTCCCAAGGGTTTGGTGCACTTTCAAGTGAATAGGGATTCTAGGTATCCAGCTCACTACTACAAAGAAGGGTTGCCCCTACGGATTTATCCGTAGGGGCAAACCACTGCCCCTACGGTTATATACGTAGGGGCGAAAAAATACCCCGTAGGTGCAAAGGCCGCAGGTGCAAGTTGAGACCCTGAACTTGCCCCTACGGTTAAATTTTTGCCCCTACGGGTATATGTGTAGGTCCAGGTTCCCCTACGGATTACGCCGTAGGGTATAAGATTTTATATTATTTACGGTTTATTTTAATAAATTACTTGGACCTACGGATATAGCCGTAGGGGCATGTACTACCCCCTACGGATATATTTGTAGGTACTTTTCCGTAGGGGCACAAATTCAGGATTCCTGATATTTGCCCCTATGGATAACGCCGTAGGGGAGTGTCAGTGGCCCCTACGGATATATCCGTAGGGGGATTCCCAAACACGTGGCACTGACATCTGGGGGAAATATCAGTTACTGCTGATATTTAGCCCCTACGGATATATCCGTAGGGGTAACATGTCGGCCTACGGATTAATCCGTAGGTACATATTGTCTGTAATTTTTTTTTAAAAATGGGCTGCTTGATTTTTTCCCGTCTTGTGCACAATAATGTATACATCAATCAAATCATATATTGCAGTATTCATAATCACATCTCACGCATATATATAATATACAAAAGAAACACAAAAACTGAATATGATATAAATACAAACCAATATCAATATCGTTTCAAAATGTAGTACAATGTGTATGATATAAATAAATACATGTTTCAAAAAAAAAGAACCAAAAATCTACCCTAGCTCGGTCCAGCTCGGTCCTGCTCCTCGGTCAATAAACTCTGCAATTCGTCGCGAGCGGGAGTCTGAGTGGGCGGTGGAGCTACAGGAGCTGTCTGCGGAACCGCAGCCGAAGGAGATGCGTGTGGAGGCTCGGCCGATCTACCCTGTCGCGTCTGGATATAACGTGTGTAAGAAGCGTGTAAGAACTGTTTATTATTCGAATTCGTATCATTATTAAGTTATTTCGAAACCCTGTTTGGATATCTAGTTTGGAAAAGCGTTGTTTATTTCAATTACATATGTATGTATGATTAATAAAACATAAGTCTACAACCAAATAAGCTCAGGCTATGTACTGATATTGGATATGTTGATATCTATAATATGACATTATATTTTACTATTAAGTAGTATACATACCAGCATCTCATTCAACTCCTGAACGGTGGCCTTCAAGCTCTCCTGTTCCTGCTGGATACGTCGCTAACTGGAGACGGAGGAAGTAACCACCGGGGTGGAGTCCAACCTCATATGGGCCCTGCTAGAGCCCAGTCCTCGGCCTCTCTCCAAACCTCCGTGGTGCCGTCCGTGTGCGGCGTCCAGGACTGGGGTCAGCAGCCTCGAATGTTGCCTTCCCCCTAGCAACTGTCAGAACATTATATTTAGCACATACTGGTCTATAAAATTGACAAGAAATACCAAAATCAACAAATTCAAAGCCTTACCTACAGAGATAGAAGATGTGCTCCTCTGGTATCTGCATGTATCAAAATTTGAATAATATTAATTAATTTAAGTATATACATACTAACAAGGTAAACTCGCATATAGCGCTGCTTACATATATGACAGGGAGTGAACAAGCTCTTGTAGATCATCAGGCGCAAATCTAATCTCATCAAGCAGCCCATGATAATGAGTTGGAAGACTAAGAGCAAAAGAAATGTGTGTATATTTATGATATAGCATTCTAAATCAATATACATGCCCTATATAATATATAAACATACCTGGAGGAACGGGAGTGGCCTCTGTCCCTGATATGGACGCATCACCAACAACTAGACAATCAAACATTGACAATATAAGTAATTTTGACATAAACAGGCATGGATATCTATAATATTACATTCAAAATGGATATTAGAGAGCGCACCTGCAGTGAGAAGTGGTAAAAGTATCACCCAACTAGGGTGTAATTTACAGAATCAGTTGAGACTCTTAAAAGTCATAGAAGAACCCGACCTGCACAAATCTGATGTATGCTTTCAATTGGATACTAAGAAGTCTCTAAAGGGAAAAGCCTATGTGAAAGCCATCATTAGTTCATATCAGAAGATTGATGCTGAAACAGAGAACGAGAAATGTCATTTTTTTCTTCTTCCGCCACATTACTGTCTTCTCCTTCTGCCACATTACTGTCTTCTCCTTCTTATTATGTGCGCGTGCAAATTCAATGACTATATTGAGAATATGGATTAATAGTGGGTAGGAAAAGTATTTCTCAAATGGCTTTTGCGTCTTAAAACCATAAACTACTAAGTAATGACATACATAATTTTTTTAGTATAAAGGTTGTTATTTTAAGTTTTCCCTTATAAAGATATGATCTAACTGCATCTATCAACTATAAGTGTGCAGAAAATTATGATAAGAAATCATAAGAAAGGGTCGTAGCCATGCATAACCTTGAATCTACATACCAAATCATGCAAAAGCATGCATTTATTGTCACCTTGCCTTGGAATATAAAATATCTTGGAAGACTATAAGCGAGCATTTAAATCTTGATAGCTTTTAACTTCAACATATATTTTTCTCAAGTACCATGAAATATACTTGCTCCGTATAAACCGTTTTCAGGAAGATGGATTAATAATGACAAATTATCCATTGTGGCTCACTAGGTTAGCATTTTCTCTTCTATTGACCATCTTTCTAATCTGCTTGGTAAATTTATTCGGAACCGGCTGTGAATCATTAAAAGACATGCATAAGAAAGAAAGCTAAAATACAGATATATAGCATACCGATACATCGAAACTTCATAGTTGCGATGGCAATCCAGAGATATTTATTTCTACACACGTGGTGCGCGTGCGAATGCGTCAGGCATCATGGACAAATATTTCAGAGCATGGAAAGTATTATTCGTATAAAATAATTAAAACTTTTAAACACCTTGGGTAGATATTTTCTTAGGTGATGCAATCATATCATGAGGATTCAATTTAAGCTATTATACATATGCATATGTATTTTTCTAACCTAAAATATCACACACACACACACACACACACAGAGAGAACACCTGGTAGGTAAAGAAATCAGGTAGCAGGATCCTGAAGAAATGGAGTCCATAGCATTGCTCATCATCATCATCCATGATCCCTTTGATAATATTTTTTCAAAAGGATCACGGATGATGATGATGAGCAATGCTATGGACTCCATTTCTTCAGGATCCTGCAACCTGATTTCTCTATCTACCTGGTGTTCTCCCCCTTTCTCTCTCTCTGTGTGTGTGTGATATATTAGATTAGAAAAATACATAAGCATATGTATAATAGCTTAAATTTAGTCCTCATGATATGATTGCATCAACTAAGAAAATATCTACCCAAGGTGTTTAAAAGTTTTAATTACTTTATACGAATAATACTTTCCATGTTCTGAAATATTTGTCCATGATGCCTGACGCATTCGCACGCGCACCACGTGTGTAGAAATAAATATCTCTGGATTGCCATCGCAACTATGAAGTTTCGATGTATCGGTATGCTATATATCTGTATTTTAGTTTTCTTTCTTATACATGTCTTTTAATGATTCGCAGCCGGTTCCGAATAAATTTACCAAGCAGATTAGAAAGATGGTCAATAGAAGAGAAAATGCTAACCTAGTGAGCCACAATGGATAATTTGTCATTATTAATCCATCTTCCTGAAAACGGTTTATACGGAGCAAGTATATTTCATGGTACTTGAGAAAAATATATGTTGAAGTCAAAAGCTATCAAGATTTAAATGCTCGCTTATAGTCTTCCAAGATATTTTATATTCTAAGGCAAGGTGACAATAAATGCATGCTTTTGCATGATTTGGTATGTAGATTCAAGGTTATGCATGACTACGACCCTTTCTTATGATTTCTTATCATAATTTTCTGCACACTTATAGTTGATAGATGCAGTTAGATCATATCTCTATAAGGGAAAACTTAAAATAACAACGTTTATACTAAAAAAATTATGTATGTCATTACTTAGTAGTTTATGGTTTTAAGACACAAAAGCCATTTGAGAAATACTTTTCCTACCCACTATTAATCCATATTCTCAATATAGTCACTGAATTTGCACGCGAACATAATAAGAAGGAGAAGACGGTAATGTGGCAGAAGGAGAAGACAGTAATGTGGCGGAAGAAGAAAAAAATGACATTTCTCGTTCTCTGTTTCAGCATCAATCTTCTGATATGAACTAATGATGGCTTTCACATAGGCTTTTCCCTTTAGAGACTTCTTAGTGTCCAATGGAAAGCATACATCAGATTTGTGCAGGTCGGGTTCTTCTATGATTTTTAAGAGTCTCAACTGATTCTGTAAATTACACCCTAGTTGGATGATACTTTTACCACTTCTCACTGCAGGTGCGCTCTCTAATATCCATTTTGAATATCGATAATATTACATTCAAAATGGATATTAGAGAGCGCACCTGCAGTGAGAAGTGGTAAAAGTACCACCCAACTAGAGTGTAATTTACAGAATCAGTTGAGACTCTTGAAAGTCATAGAAGAACCCGACCTGTACAAATCTGATGTATGCTTTCCATTGGACACTAAGAAGTCTCTAATGGCAAAAGCCTATATGAAAGCCATCATTAGTTCATATCAGAAGATTGATGCTGAAACAGAGAACGAGGAATGCCATTTTTTTCTTCTTCTGCCATATTACTGTCTTCTTCTTCTTCTTCTTCTGCCACATTATTATCTTCTCCTTCTTATTATGTGCGCGTGCAAATTCAATGACTATATTGAGAATATGGATTAATAGTGGGTAGAAAAAGTATTTCTCAAATGGCTTTTGCGTCTTAAAACCATAAACTACTAAGTAATGGCATACATAATTTTTTTAGTATAAAGGTTGTTATTTTAAGTGCGCGTGCAAATTCAATGAAAGTTAGATTTGAGGATACCCATGTATGAGTTGTATTCTATATATGTGTGTTTCGATTTATGATTTCGCTTAAGTGTAGGGTTGTTTTTACTTAAAGAAGTATCACCATCTACTATATATAAAAAAATATAGCAAACTAGGATTGGTATTCAAATCCCAGTCCAGATTGGTATTCAAAATTTATTTAATTAGTTTGTGATCCACATCATTTGATTCGTTGCTTGAGGTATCAATGTAGGCACAAATATCGACGACGAGGAACTCGACGAGGAAGAACGAGGGCGGTGGCGGGCTGAGAACGGAGGGCGCGCGGTGGCAACGAAGAGAAAATTGGAGACACGGGAACGAGAGAAAATTTTGGGAATGAGAGGGAAAGATATCGAGGCATAGGGCATTTCTGTGTCTTTTTTAATTAAATTCCCATTTAGGTGCCCGTAGGGCTAAACAACAAATTAAGATATAATATTTTTAAATTAAAATATCGGGCACCGTAGGGACAAAGTGGCACTTTTAGTTTCATATATGAGTATCGATGGGAATATGAACATTTCATATTATCATCGAGTATCATATATTGGTTTTAACCTGAATATCTTGAGTCGCTCTCTAATTATGCGTTTGTTGTGCATTCGTGTTGTATGTGTAACATGATTTTAAACCATTGAGATCAAGATTGATAGAACTGATCATCCTACATTGCAATAGCATTCATCGACCAAAAACTATTATTGCAATGATATTCATCTATAACAATCAACAATTAAAACTACAAATGTAGGATACTGATATCATAAAGCGTTATACGCAACATTGATAGAACTGATAAATAAAAAAACGAAACACAAACCGTATTAAGATTTAACAACTTTGATTATGTCATATACGCGGGCCGATATTTTCATATTAGCCAATAGGCAAAAATAGATTGCGGTCTGGATATGGCATATTGGCAGATGTTACCTATATGCATAAATCTTATGTCTAATGACCATAAGATTGTCGGAGACAGTTTTGATGTTTTGTGGGTTTGGTTTTATACTTGGGACAATCCAATGTTGACACACACACATAAATAACAAATTAAAGTAAACTAACTAAGAGGCATATTTGAGTTTTATACTGGGATCACAAATAGCATGATGGCTGCAAACAGGTTGCTTGAATACTTGCAGACAATCCAATGTTGCCTCGCCATTTCTATAAATTTTAAACTCCCTGGAAAATTATCATCACTCAGGATTACTTTAGAGCCAGTTTGGCTGCTTCTTGCTTGTGATTCAACATTCAGCTTTTTGTTGATTTGGAACTCAGAGAGTGTTGCAAAACAAATCCAAAACTAAATAAACCTCAAACTAGCTACAGAGAAGGCAAACAGCAAACCCCATGAAGTTTGGCTTTCAAGGGTTTTCCCACTAAAATACACTTAGATGCAGCACTTTAAGGAAACTTGCAGCAATATAAAAACTTTTAGATAGTTTAGTGAAAAACTGCAGTGCTTCAAGATTGTTTAAGTTTTATGTGTGCTTAAGCTGTCATACAGAAATTATCGTTGCAAAAATGTTCGCAACCCTAGCTTTTCCAGCAACGATACTGGAATACGAGCCTCAGATATGCCAGCTTAGGAATCAAAATAAGAAAGAGATTTGGGGTTATCCTAAGTCCAAAGTCAAACGGGCTCGAGAAATATATAAATCCAAAAAAATGACTGCATAAAGATCTCATAAAGATGAAAAGGATGTTATGCAAGCTCTGAACAAATCTTGAACGGAACTTTCACAAGAATTTACAATACCCGACCAGAATCCAATCCTGAGTTTGATGAAGGTTCAGGCCTTCAGCTTCCCCACAGAAAATAGTTAGGGCAAACCCTTTGCAAAACCATAGCTTTCATGCAGAGATGACGCTCAGAACATGCCAGCTTCCAAACACATTGAATAATACATAATCTTCCATACTCTCTCTCTCTCAATCAGACAGTTTATATTTGGATTTGAATTTAGGAAAAGAAATAAGATGGCTACAAACCAGCTTGCCTCGCCAATCTCATAACTATAAAGCTCATAAAAGTGGAAGCTTGAGGGCAAGCCATCATCGCCTCCATTCAATTGAAGCCAAATCATCCACAAAAAATAGAAATAAATATAATAATTGATCGATAGGCAAAATTGCAAGAAACCTATTCAGATTTTTGCATGAAAAAATAAGAGATGTAAAATAAGTAAAAGATTACCAAATGAAATTATCCCATCACTTGAACCCCCTCTCAAGACATTTTAGCAAAAATTCCCCCAGTAATTTTCTTCGGTTTAACCGTTTTATATCATAGAAGAAAGATAAATTTCAAATGTATATACATGCATACACACACACACATCATATACACAGTTTTTGAATGTTGCCAGAATTTCAACGGTAATTCTAGATTTTTCCAAACTCTGAAGGCTTCACAAAAATTTTAAATACAGATAATAATATGATTGAAGAGATCAATCACCAATTTTTTAATGAGGATCAACTGAAACCCCAAACAGAGCAAGCAAATTACAAAGATCCCAAAACCCCGCGTGGCCCAGCCCCAGCCCCAGCCCCCAGCCCCAGCCCAACCCTAACCCCAGCGTGGCCAGCTAAACCCCAACACCAACCCTAAGGCAAACCCTAACCCCAGCCCCACCCCAGCAGCAGCCGAACCCCAACCCTAACCCTACCCTGACCCCGACCGCGACCGCGACCCCTGCCCAACCCCAACTCGCGCGCGCAACCCCAGACCCAGCCATGAACCCTAAGCCCAAAATAATCCAAAAATTCTTTAATTTACCTCGAGATTTACTCACCTGAACGGCTGCTGCTAGGGCTGGGGCGACGACCTGAACCGCGGTGGCGACGAGAACTGCGGTGGCGACGAAACCGGCGGTGGCGACGAGGAGAACGACGGTGGCGACGACGGCGTGGCGATTTGGGGATTTTTCTCGCGCCCGATCGAGAGAGAGAGAGAGAGAGAAAGTGAGCGTAGGCGATCGGTCTGGGGTCTTATTAAATCGATATTTACTTGTCCCTACGGATATACCCGTAGGTCCTTTGTTTGCGTCTCCGTAGGGGCAAACACCAAATTAAGAATTAATATTTTAATTCTTGAACGTCTGTGCCCGTAGGGGTAACCCTTTAGCCCTACGGATTAATCCGTAGGGCCAAGTTAAATCTGCCCCTACGGATTCCAATATCCGTAGGGGCAACCCCTTTTTTTACTAGTGGCTGTTGCTCTTTCTGCATTTGGCAGTGCAGATGCCGGCTTAGTATCTCTCCCTAAGTCATTGTTTGGCAGTGGAATCGACAAGTCGGTGATGGCAAAATCCTTCAAGACAGATACCCAAACCATTGGCATGCTTGTTTGGTTTCTTTATGTTTAATGTGCTGAGTTACTGCATTTGATATGTTGTTTAAATAAGTCGTGATTTATATACAGCACAATTCAATTCAATTCAATGTATAATCCTCCAATTCTATTGGAAAGTTATTTTTTAAAAATATATTCGTTAGTTGTAAACGGCAAGTGGTTACTTCAATCATGACTGTTTTGGTATTATTCTACTGCTAAAGTTTCTATGCAATCCAGATTGTTAAAATGAGAGGACTTTATTAATTCTTAATTTCCCTTGCTATTATTGTGCTATGGTGTAATTTGGATGTATGATAATCACAAACACCTTGAAAGAAATGTGAGCATCAAAATTGAGCTTTGACTGTCATCAGCGTATTAGTCTTTTCCCATAAAAGATGGAAACAACTCTTTATGAACGATTTGACAAAGTTTCATAACCGGTTGTCAAAAGGGCATCAACCTTCTCTTTAGTTAGTGGCAAATGCCTGATTGAGAAAACTTTTACCAGAACGGGTCCGTCATAAACTTAAATAACCAAATTCTTCTACGGGTTTGTCATAAACTCAAATGACCATTTGGCATCCTCTACAGAAAAAGTGTAGAAGAAGAAGAAAAAATTGAGCTTGAATCAAGCTCATAAAATCAAAATCAAGCTTCGCATTTGAGCAGATATCAGCTTGTAGAAGCCTGTCTAAGCTAGGCGCAACTGTAGCAACTTTCACTGAATTTTTATAAACTTAAAAGGGTCTTTACTCCTTAGCCAGCTGCTCATGAGCAGGTTGCTCTAATTTCAACATTTAGCTAAAAATATAAAGAACCTAAGCAGCAGAGGTTTCTCTAAAAAAAATTTACAACTGTAGCAATCTTAAACTAAGAAGGCAAATAATTTATGAATGCTGATGGATAGATTGTTGGTCTATTAGGCTATTAGCTATTGATACCTGTTCTATATATGAGTACAACATAAATTTTAGGATGTGTTAGAAAAGGTTCCCTAGGTATCCTCAAGAATCCAAAAGAGTCTAATATATATGATACGGATCAAACACAAATCCTACGCGGATACATATGCTCGACACCGAATTGGTGCAACATAGCAAAGAAAATGCAGAAGTGAAGATTAATCAAATTCTGAAGATACATAAGCAGAAAGCATAGTACCTTCTTCGACTCTTCCAAACAATTTGACTCGGTCCTGCCTTATTATATCCTTAAAAAAAATGTTTCTTTATTAATATACGAAAGGGCGATGACACTGAGATCATTGGATTATAATCCTGATTGCAACAAACTTAAAACTCGTTTGGATTCCCTTTCAATTGTAATTAGCTTTCAGAATTATTAGTTGAAGTTAAATTGCCTATCTGTAGGCCAGGGAACAAGTACAATCTAAGGACTAACAAACAAAAAATTGCAATGAATGGCATTTCAGTCTAGGCCCTAAGTAATATAATTTCGAATTGCATTTCCTAAAGGCTTGGTGCACTTTCAGGTGAATAGGGATGCTAAGAACCCAGCTGTTGCTATCTCTGCATTCGGAAGTTCTAATACCGGTATGGTGGTAATTTCAAAGACATTGTTCGCTAGTGGTATTGACAAAGATGTGGTGGCCAAGTCATTTAAGACCGATGAGAGTACCATTGGAAAGATCGTTTCATCTGCCACAACGGGTTGAGTGTGTGTTTGTGTGCAGACGCTTGTGTGTTTAGATTTCTTGCTTTGTGGGAAGACTGAAATAAGCAAGAGGTCCTAATCTTTTTGTAATTTAAAAGTTTGTATACGAGATTGTAAAACCTATTTATACAGTCAAATAATGATAATATCTGCATTAAATTTCATCGCCCGGTCCTACTAAGCTATCACCCATTATGAACATTGGTAATTCTCGCACAAAATGGTGACTTTTGATAGCTGACCACTGCATGAAATAACCAGAGAATATGAATGCCATTATCTCCATGCTTACATGGGTCAATTTCTCGTGCGCGGACACGTCCAATTTATGCCTGCACGGAAAATGTCTCGTACACGGGCACGCAAAGCAAATACAAGTGTCGGTGCTTCACTGGCTCGAGGATCTTTGATCCTCCTTTGCCAACTACTCATGAGTAAATCGCTCCAATTAAGACATTTAGCTAAAACATTACGAACCTGCATATTTATCAATATTTTGAGATTCATAAGCAGAATTAATGCCTTAGAGATCTATTTCCGTGACTTTTAGTTGGATATAACTGTTAGCAACTGCAATTAGCTCCCTTTACTTCCAAGCACTCATCGCTGATTGCTATCCCTTTTTCAATATTCGCTTTGTTTAGAAGCCATGGAATTATGACACAAAATTTTAGGCTTCACTTCAGATGCAACTTCTCGGAACTGTGTCGATTCATCAGAGATTGACCGAGTCTTCACATCTTCGACCCTTCCACAATTTGACTCAGTCCTGACTTGCCTTATCCTTAACAATAAGAATCGTCAAGTTATTAATATACAAAGGCGCCGGAACATCATTGGATTCTAATCCTGATTGCAACACACTAAACACTAAACTCGCTTGAATTCCTTGCCAATCATAATTAGTTTCAGGAACGATTAGTTTAAGAAATATTCGATTTGCCAATTTATAGACCATGGAACAAGTACAATTCAAGGACTACCAAACAATAGATTGCATTGTATGGCATATTAGTCTAGGTCCTGGTCGAAATGTGTCTTATGATGATAAGGAAAACAATTTCCCAGTGCTGCTTAATGGCTACCCTTGACCTAATCAATCCCGCAAGCCTATATAAACCAAGAAGCCTAGCCTTCAAAAAATCAAGTACCAATCCTCTAAATATATACATACATCCTTCTTTGAATTATGGCTCCAAATGCATGCCTAGTTCTCACTATAGTTCTTGCATCCCTACTCAAGGCCCATGCCAGTGACCCTAGCATCACTAAAGACTTCATAGTTCCAAATGGAATCACACCCGATGGCAACTTCTTCACCTTCAAGGGACTGAAACAGTCCCTTTGGGGCCCGCCGAAGGATGTTCCATTCAAGGTGACCAAAGCTAGTGAAATTGAATTCCCTGCACTTAACGGGCAAAGCGTATCTTACGCCGTGCTTCAATTTGCTGCCAATGGCATCAACGGACCCCACACCCACCCTCGCTCTGCTGAGCTCTTGCTTGTCACTCAGGGGTGGCTTGAGGTTGGTTTCATCGACACCAATAATAAGCTCTTCACTCAAGTGCTACACATAGGCGAAATGTTTGTGTTTCCTATGGGCCTGGTGCACTTCCAGGTGAATAGGGATGCTAAGAATCCCGCCGTTGCCATCTCTGCATTCGGAAGCTCTAATGCCGGTACAGTGGTAATTTCTAAATCGTTGTTTGCTAGTGGGATTGACAAGGATGTGTTGGCCAAGTCATTTAGGACTGATGAGGGTACTATTGGAAAGATTGTTTCATCTGCCACTATGGGTTGAGACAGTGTGCGCGGGCATGCGCCCGTGAGTACATGTGTGCATTTACATTTCTTTCTATACATAAGTCTAAAATAATAATCTCTCTGTAATTTAAAAGTTTGTATTTCAGATTGGAATCACATTTCTACAGTCAATATTATAAACAATATTTGCTTCAAGTTCAATCTTCTTGTCCTTTTAAGATATCACCCATCTTGGGCATGGCCGCATGACGTACTAACCCCTACTAAGGAAAGGTGACTTTTAATATCCGACAAATTCATGTAATAACCAGACATATGATATTAATGCTCTTATCTTTACACTTACATGGGCAATAACCAGACATATCTGACTAATTCATGCAATAACCAGATGGTGCCATCCCTTTTCGGAGAAATATTTGATGCTTCCTGACATGACCTAGATCACGCTAAGATGTTACCTTCCGTTGATCTGCTGATGACGGCGATGGACGACTGATGTTTGATCTGGAGGCAGGCTCCTGAAGCGTGTGGATCTCAATGGGTTTGAGGCTGTTGGCGCCGATCGAGCTACCTGCAAGGAAGTCCCGGGATGATTGTACCACCGAAAACCCTCCGACGGTCAAGTTAGAGAGGGAATCCGAGCAGAGTAACGACTTAGTGGAGTAAAAATGACTTACTTGAACCGTCTGAAAGAGGGGTTTATATAGCGGTGGCAGCAGGCAGGGCAGGCGCGAGAATCACGCCGGCCATTACGCTCCCGACGTTACGTCCGCGTGATGAGCGGGATCCCCATTAATGGCGAGACAGGCTCGTTAATGGGGGATCATGATGGCGTAGAACATGGGATGTGGCCGGCATATATCTCGCGCATGGCGAGATTCGCGGGATGGCGGTTGCGCCTGTGAGTGGTGCCGTCGGTCGGTCGATGAGACCGAGAAAGATAACCTCGGCGGGAGAGCTCGTGGACGAGCGGGAGAGCCGAGGTATCTTCGTTCCGTGGTAGCCCGGGGACGAGCTGTGAGGCCGAGGAGGCCGATTGTGCTGGGGGCTCAGAGGTGAGCCAGCGCTTGTTTGTGGGACGGGCACAGGAGTGGTCTGGTCGGCCACTGTAGGTCCTTTCTTGTGAGCTTTGGGACACGCCATCTGCTACGTGTCACAATCTGGGAGATCACCGATATCGAGTATCATCATTAGCCCCTCACTCTCGTCCCGACCAGCTGAGGGGTCGGGTCAGGGATATGCCGTGAAAGTCCCCGTCGTCAAAGGTGATCGGCTCAGTCTCCCTGGCCTTCTTCCTCGGGCGGCTGTCGGCCTCCGAGGCTGGCGTGGGGCACTGATTCTCGCAGTTTCTCGATGTACCCCCGCCTTCATGACCATGATTTTCGATGAGCCTCGGTTCCCTTCGGTGAGGTTCTTTATGCCTTCCGGCGAGGTCGTTTTTGAGCTGCCATGGCGAGTCTCGCGTGCGCGACCCCGTCAAGTGAGGGGGTGCCGATCATGCCTGCGAACAGGCGAGCTGACCGCCATTGCCTCGGGAGGGACAGGGGTGCGACGAGAATCGGGCCGAAGCTCTCTAGCGCAAGACCTCGGAGCCCAGCGAAGCGGGGTCCCCCGGGTCATTGAGTGTGCTGGCCCGTAGGGCCTGCAGCCGTTGGAAATAGCGAGGCGACGATAGGTTGTGCCGGCACGAGCGGAACCTTCTCTCCCTCCGTAGGGATCCCGGTCCCGAGGCGGGGGAGCGGAGACCTGGGGATCTTGCTCTGCCGTTTGGACGCGGATGAGCGCCTTCATGAAAGACGTGAGTCGGTCTATTCGGCCGGCAAGGGCGCTGATTGTAACAACTCCATTTTTAGAGTAAAAAGAATTGATTTAAATTCAATGTATACTTGGAGTATTTATTGCGGCTCATATCTCTTTAAGTATTTATTTCACTCCATAATTGCAAGAAGGAGCTTGGAGCTCATTGGTAATACCTTGCACTGCTGAACCAAGCCACCGGAGTTCAAATTCCATGCCCCACATTATTTTTGTATTTATTTTGTTTTAATTTTTTTTGGAAGTCAACGGTAAATAGGACATAACTCCCAAAATATGTACTGGACAACAAAAAGTAAATATATAAAATTGTACCCCCGAAGAATCCCCGGCCATTGGACCCATGACTCGGCCAGAATCGGTGCCGCCGGCCGGCGACTCAGCCGACTCGGTCCGGCGCCGCCGGCCGGACTTGGCCGGAAGGCCGAATCACCAACAGAGAAAAGTTGGGTCTTGACCTGGTCCATCCTAATGCATACTCTAAATGCTTGGATCGGTTATCATTTGGCTAATAAATCCCTTTTACTCCTATGTTTAATGAATTTTTAATGATTTGGTATATTTTTTATAATTTTTTATTAAAAACCCTAACCCAAGCCTAACCCTATATAAACTCCCATACCCTCTACCCTCTCACCATACATTCCTAAGTCCACTCTCTAAAAATTTTAAGAGAACTTGGTACGTCGGAAAACGAGCGAAAGGCGAAGCGCTGCCGAAATCGACGGCGAAATCCCGGCGATCGTACTAGGACTCTTCACGACCTTTTTACGCACCGACAAATCCACTACCTTTCTAGCACTCTCTAGCGTTGTCCAAACCCGTAAATTCCTCTTTTTCTACCTTTCTTTCTTCCATTAAAATACGATTTTTCAAACCCGACGAAAATCGGAACAAACCGATTTCCGATTCGGTTTTTCTATCAAAACTCACTTGTCACTAATTCCATAATGCTTAAACATATTCATGTTGACTACTAATCACTTAAAAATCAATTTGGATAAAGTTTCTCACATGAAATGATAACTTTTGCAAAATACCGTATTTTCGCACTTAAATACCACCATGTTTAGTTTATCTCATTTAACCCTTTAACATTGCTATACCTTATAATAGATCACGAGGTAATGACCTACCTCCACACACATGCAAATACAACCATAATTGATATCATCAAAACTTAGAATACGATAATACAAGACTTTACATTAAAATACCATTTTCTTTATAAACCTTTTCTGAAAGTTCTAAGTTGTATACAATTTTAAAATAAAATCTTTTAATAGGAAATACGATATGTCATGGACATCGACCGTTTATCTAAATCTGACTTTGTGGTGTCTAGGCAAGTGTGACTAAGGCGAGTGGTTACTTAATTAGGACCACTACTTGTAGTGGAGAGCCTCCCACTCAGCTGGCACTTACCTGGCCGCAATTGGCGGTGAAGAGGCGATTTGAGGCTTCTAATGACTTATCGTTTAGACCATTTAGAAATAGTTAGTTGGCTTAGAAAACCTTAGAATCTAAAATACGGAAATTTACACCCTTCTACAAATAAATACCTTATTTTTATAAAAACCGTTTTCTAAATGATTAGTATTTATAAAATCTTTGCAAAGCGCCACTACAACCCACATTTGGGGAACCCGTTAGGGATTGTACGGTTTATCGTACACCCTCGGGCTTAGTAGTGCGAGATTCAGACCTCCGCAAGGAGCATTCGGTCTTGAAAGGTTTAAAATACGACATTTAAAAAAAATGAGATTTTGGAAAATAAAATATTTATTAAAAATTATTCTTGTATAAACATATGTATATTTATCATTTAAACACCTATTTTATTATAAGATAAAGTTTCAACCTTTTCCTAAAAATTACAAGATTAAAAGTTACATTAAAATACCATGAATTTTAAATAAAACAATATTACAAATTAATACCTTTATTTATGAAATTAGGATATTTTCACTAGATATATCACAAAATAAATCACACTCATTATAACTATAAAGACAGATAATAAATACTTGAGGTGTATCTTAAAAACTATACAAAAATATTTTTACATAAAACCCCCTCAAGTTTTATAATTTACAATAAGGACCCTAAAAATTATAGAACTTCAAATTACATTTCTTTTAGTCTGACTCGGGTTTGAGTCTGATTATTTCTGACTTGAATATGATTCAAGTCAATCTATATTCTTTAATATTCCAACTCAATATGAACACATGAATCCCAGGATCCAGTTAACAATCTATACAACTTGACTGAATCAAACCATGGATATACATCCATTATTCCGTTATTCCATTTACCTGATTATGCAGTTACAACATGTTTACTGATATCATGGTTTGGGTCGGTCATTCAACTTACACAATACAATACAACAATACTATCAAAACGCTACGGGGTTTAAGGGGTAGATTGGTACGGAAGGTGTTAAAGGTGGCATGAGGTGGTCAGATTAAGACACCTAACCTATATTCCGTTGCTGTTGTACCGTGAATTTAACGGTTCCTTGTACATTCCGTTTGCCCTGGTCTCTAGCATATAGAGACCCCTCTCGTATACACTGGCATCCTTCTGTACCAAGCTACAAACAACAGCGTTAACGCAATATTCCATAATATTCAACAACATAATACTTTAGAAAATAACTCTTATTCTGTCTTTTCTAATTCTTCTTTATTTTTTTGGGACTTACCGAGCGAGCTGTTCGCTAACGACATTCTATTTCTTTCTTCTTTGAATGTCGTCAGGTGCTTTGGACCCAGCAGAGATAGAGCCCACCGGTGAAGACTTGGAGCAGTTTCACGAAAACCTTGAGCTCTAGATATTGTACCTTGTTCTATTCCGTATTTTTATTTCCTATTATGCCACTGTTTAGGCATCGCTTTTCATTTCAGTTATATTTACTTTTCATGCATTGTACAAAAGAATGTTATTAATAAAGTTGTTGTTATTTTTATATCTCTTGTCTCTTGTGGCTTACTTTTATATTGCTTAGATACGCTTAGCGTATGTACTTCTGAGTACATACGTAGCGGATCTCGTCGCGTCCACTTCGCCGTACACCGGGAAGTGGGACGTGACAGGTTTTGTTGGTGGTCCATGCAGGTCAGAGCTGTATGAATCCCTATCATGCAGTTCTGGTCTGCGTGAACAACCTAAGCAATATAACACAAGAACCAGCAACTAAAACATTATTTATAATTCATGTTTCTTGAATCTTACAAATTTCTATTCCTTGAATCTTATCATTTCATGTATTTGAATCTGTCCTAACCCAAATTTTTCTTCAAGGTTATGAATTCCCTGAACAACACCAGCACCAACGTCGACAACACACCTCCAACACTACCTCTCGTACCAGCTGTTCCTGCACCATCCACCGAGCAAACAGTGCTACTTGAGGCGATTCACAGCCTTCTCAAGGGACAGCAAAAACTTCTAAACCGTCCTGAGACCGACGCACCGGGAGTAAAGCAATTCAGGGCTTTACATCCCAAACAGTTCTCTGGAAAAGGAAGCCCTCTTGAAGCGAAAGAATGGGCACAAAGCATCGAAGACGATCTGGCAGCAGCTCAAGTGCCAGACATCGCTTGGGTCCATGTAGCAAAACTACAGCTCACGGATAATGCTCGCAACTGGTGGAAGGCGGAAGAAAGCCGTCTGGTACAGCCGATTGAATGGAAGACTTTTCGTGAGAAATTCGACGCGAAATACTTCCCTGTGACCGCCAGGTTTGCAATGGAGCAGCAGTTTATTCATCTACAACAGGGTTCAATGTGGGACAAATCAGTAGATGAATACGACGCTGAATTCACCATGTTAAGACGGTAAGATATGTCACAATAGTTCAATTTTTAAAAAAATCATATACTACACAGCTAACACAATCTTTAAACAGATTCGCGGCACACTTGATACCGACGGACGAGATCATAGCCCGTCGCTTTCAATAAGGACTGGACACGGAGATTCAGGCTGCTCTAGCCACGGGAAAGTTTTTGACTCATGAGGATGCTTTGGAAGCTGCCCGCAGTTATGAGACAGTGATAAAAGCAAGGGACAGACCTCAGTCTGCAGGAGTCAAAGGCCCTGCCAATCAGATGGCAGGTGGAGCCTCGTCCAGGCCACTTTTCATGCCAAGGCGACCCGGAGTACCGACCCATCGTCCCAGCCCAGCCTTTTGCACCTACTGCAAAAGAACTGAACATATGATGAAGGACTTCCGTCGAGCCAACCGCCTTTGCTTAGTCTGCGGCTCAGCTACTCACGATATTGGGTCTTGTCCCCAAAGTCAGAACCCGGTTACTGCACCCAGGCCAGCAATTACTTATCCGCAGCGACCATCTCTTCAGGCACCTGCTCCCAGACCTGCACTACCTGCACCACCCAGAGGACCGCAAGCCGCACCACCTCCTCGTCAGTTCCATCAAGCTCAAAGGAATGTTCCGAGGAATGCTCCTCAGGCCAGGAGGAATGTACCAAGGCGCCAGGCTTTCATGATGTCCGTGGAAGAAGCTGAGGCCACTGGCCAAGTCATCACTGGTAAACTTTTCTTTTCAAACTTTGCTTTTTCTATTCTACTACTTAGTTACATATTTTCTATACCTAAAACAAATCCCACATATCTTAGGTACAATCTTAGTATCCTCAATCCCTGCACTTGCACTGTTTGATACTGGAGCATCACACTGCTTTATGTCGCAACGGTTTGTCCGAACCCATCCGATTCCAGTCTCACCGCTTGTATCCAGCTGGATAGTCAGTTCAGGAAATGGCGTTCTAAAGGCAACCATGGGATACAGTTTTTGTCCAGTCGTCGTCTGCAGTCGAGAGTTTTATGCTGACTTCAAAGTACTGGACATACCGAACTTTGATGTGGTTCTAGGAATGGATTGGCTTGGAACTTTTTATGCTACCATCGACTGTCGTAAAAGGAGGGTAGTATTCGAGATCCCAGACCATCCGGTTTTCTATTTCAAAAGCGGAGACCGTATACTGGAGCCAAGTACCTACAAAGCAAAGCCAAGAGAAGCAGTAGTTGCAGCAGCTCAAGCAGAGGAAGAATCAAGACCAAATGTGGTTCGAGAGTTCGATGATGTATTTCCTGACGATATATCAGGTTTGCCTCCCGATCAAGCTCTTGAATTCAGTATTGATTTAGTACCAGGAGCACAACCGGTGATCAAAGCACCCTATTGTTTAAGTCCGGAAGGTTTGAAGGAAGTCCGAACACAGTTAGACGAGTTACTGGCGAAAGGATGGATTCGTCCCAGCACTTCAAGTTGGGGATCACCTGTACTACTTGTGAAGAAGAAGGAAGGTTCATACAGAATGTGCATCGATTACAGAGCCTTGAACGAAGTCACTATAAAGAACAAGTATTCACTTCCGCGCATCGATGATTTATTCGATCAGCTAAGTGGATCTTGTGTTTTCTCTAAATTAGATCTTCGTTCAGGTTATCATCAAGTGAAGGTCAAGGAAGCTGATATTCACAAAACAGCTTTCAGAACTCGCTATGGACATTACGAATTTCTGGTGATGCCATTCGGAGTGACCAACGCACCCGCAATATTCATGAACCTAATGAATCAAGTTTTTCGGGAGTACTTAGACAGGTTTGTTGTCATCTTCATCGACGACATCCTGGTGTATTCTAAAAGTCGGAAAGAACATGCAGAACATCTACGAATTGTCCTGGAAACTCTTCGACAACATCAGCTTTATGCCAAGTACAACAAGTGCGAGTTTTGGCTAAATCAAGTTGGTTTTCTTGGACATATCGTATTAGAAGAAGGAATCTCTGTAGATCCAGCGAAAGTTTCGGCAGTTAGCGAATGGCCTACACCAAAGTCAGTGAAGAATATTCGAAGTTTCTTGGGTTTAGCTGGATATTACAGAAGGTTTATTGAAGGCTTTTCGAAGATAGCAACGCCCCTGACCAAGCTCACACGTAAAGATGAAGAATTTGTGTGGTCAGAAGCATGCGAACAAGCTTTCGTAGAACTCAAGTCAAGATTGACATCAGCATCTATTCTGGTCATACCGGATCAATCTGGAGGATTCGAAGTGCATTGCGATGCATCCGGTAAGGGATTAGGATGTGTTCTACATCAGCATGGTAAGGTTGTGGCTTATGCTTCAAGACAGCTGAAGATTCATGAGCGTAATTATCCGACGCATGATCTGGAGTTAGCAGCCGTCATCTTTGCTCTCAAGATTTGGCGTCATTATCTACTTGGTGAACGAGTGAACATCTACATAGATCATAAGAGCTTAAAGTATGTGTTTAATCAGAAGGAGTTTGTCACGACCCGAAAGAGCACGTGACTGGCCCTTGAACCATATGAAGCCTATAGGACTCCATCTGATCCAAGTAAGCCAAAAGCCCAGAAATCTAAAACCATTTTGAAGAAAAAGTAAAGAATTGGTTTAAAGAAGTGAAGAAATACAGGTTTGAAATCAAGGTTTTTAAATAACTAAGCCGG
Source organism: Agapanthus africanus (assembly GCA_030015575.1). Taxonomy (NCBI): domain Eukaryota; kingdom Viridiplantae; phylum Streptophyta; class Magnoliopsida; order Asparagales; family Amaryllidaceae; genus Agapanthus; species Agapanthus africanus. The sequence goes on from CM057341.1 coordinate 138,935,395, forward strand.
ATGTGCATTTTAAAAACGGTACAGTCTTTTCTAAAAATTTCGGCAGAGTTTCCTTTGTAAAACTGGCCCCGAATGGGGTACAACAAGGATAACAATATATAACATGATAAAGGCATCCCCAAGCGGGAGCTAGCTCTTCGTCAATCGACGGTCACAACCACGCAATGATATAATAATATACAACGCCAAGTGGCGAGGATCAAAACCAAAAGAAAGCTCAAAAGTAGCAAGAAAACCGCAATACTACTAAGCGCGACTCTAAGGTCGAATAATACAACACTGTCTCTGAATCTGAAAGAATATACAAGTTTTTGGTTGATGGACATTTCTAGATACAATGAATAAATAAGTACAAATGGGGATTCTTGACGCAAAAGAATCCACCTACCAATAGCAAATCACCCGCAAGAAGGTAGTGTGCCAGAAATGCCGCAATAGAACCTGTACGGCAGAACCTGCAAGAGCTGTGGCACAACGGGGGTGAGTTGCCAACTCGTGAATAGAAACATCTACAAGGATAAATCGAATGCAAGACATAATCCTAAGTCAACGATCAGTAATATGATCCACAAGAGTACATCTGAGTGTAATAAGGTGGCAAGGTAACATCTAATCATGTATATAGTGCCAGGTACTCAGGTAACAACATGTCATCAGTGTAAGGTATGTCTGCATGAAGTATCAATGAAGAAATATCAATAATATCAATACACATATATTAGCGTCCCATACCACTAATATTGGTGTATGATAAGTGTAAATCCAGTCTGTATATATATATATGTGGAACCCGCCCACTCGTCACCCACTGACGATAAGCATCATGTATGCAAGTATGAGAATATAAACAATATCATGGAAAAACATCATGAAAACCCGTGCCTAGCATCGACACGTAAATCCTCATACATATGGGGCTCCGTCAATCCGGGCCAGCCCTCTCTCAAAGTACATACCGGGAATCCGTCAGTCCGGGTCATCCCGCTCTCAGTCCATCGGGCATCCGTCAGTCCGGGTCAGCCCTCTATCAATCCATCGGGCATCCGTCAGTCCGGGTCAGCCCTATATCAATCCATCGGGCATCCGTCAGTCCGGGTCAGCCCTATATCAATCCATCGGGCATCCGTCAGTCCGGGTCAGCCCTATATCAATCCATCGGGCATCCGTCAGTCCGGGTCAGCCCTATATCAATCCATCGGGCATCCGTCAGTCCGGGTCAGCCCTCTCTCAGTACATCCTCTAGCACCGAGAAAACACGGGGCGACGCCCCAAATATCATATCAAGGGAACCGGGTTTTTAAATGATTACTATTGAAAAGGACACGGTTCCCAAATCCAGAAATCCCATGAAAATCCAACATCCAGCAGTAAATCCAATGTGATGTACTATGCAATCAATCCATGATATATGCGACATGTAAAGAGAGTAATCATATCGGAAATCATGCAACACGGAATAGGAATGCGCATATGTCAAAGGAAGCATCATATCACGAATGTAATAGTACTACTGTGTAGTGACATGGCAATTATCGATGATGAAGTGTGTGAGCCGGCAAATAGTGTACGTGAAACATACGCATCATCGATAATGGTGCTGGTGTCCTAACAGCATGATAATAACATGGTAATGAACATATGCCAGCAATGCGAATAGCATGAAAAAGCAGATATCTAGTAGTCAACACCACAGTGAAGTATCTACTATGCAAACTACATCTAAGTATCCTGTCAATCAGGAGGGGTAGGTGTGGAAACCACCTAAAACTGAGTCTAGGTATATATATGTAGTTATATAGTCGGTGATCCCGCCTCAATGTCATATCGTAAGATATCCTCTAGCTATGATGGCGGATCGATCATCAATATCAGCTCGTACGGTAAACCGTCGTACGGCATTCCCAAAAGCTGGGTACAGGTCAACATCTCACTGTCTCATCACATAACAATATCACCATCATCAGATCATATAGTCTGGGTGTACTACTCTATATCTAGTACAAACGGTAACATCGGTAAAGTATGCATGCGGGGGTAAACACACATCCCAAGCCCGCAAGAAACACTAGTCATATCCCACATATGAATCGCATCAAAATACCGATCTCAGGGCACCAAGCCCACATCATCTACTCATCTCCAAAGTCGTCACATATCATCAACCACAGTGTAAGTACATGTGAAAAGCAAGGGTATATGTATAGGTGTAATTCTATCCTAGGGTTCGCGACTATGAATTACACTAGTCACTTCTAACCCTACATATCCAAAATACACCTAATATCACAATACTACATAATAAGCTATCTACGGACTGCGGGGGTGCTATACGCCATCCACCCGACTTTCCCCCGTAGATATAATCTACTCACCTTGCATCACCAATTGCGGACATCACCATGCATTTGCTCGTCGTCCGAAGTCTTCATGGGTACCTACACACCAAAATATCGTATATGCGCATTAAAACCAAATCCAATCTAAAACGGCGCATAAACTCCAAAACGATACGATAAGGGGCCTATAGGTGAGAACCTATGGCACGCCTTCAAAACCATCCATAATCCTCTATATCGTCGTATAAACGACAATAGTCGAGGCAAAACACATTCCACCATTTCATAATCCAAAAATACGGAATACGGAAACACGAATCCAAAACGACAACTTAGGATATAAGTCCCAGATTTCATCCTAGGAAGAATCTGTCAAAACTAGAAGTACCCAGGGCCAATAAATGATGAAATGGGGCCAGGCACGCAAAACGAGGCGATTCCACCATGCTCTGGCCGCAAATTGCGGCCAGAATAGCAAAATTGGCGGCCGTACGGATGAGATAGGGGCTAGGGTTTTGGGTGTTGCCTCTAGGTTGCCTGCACATCTCAATTCCCACCCAATATTATTTTAGGGTTCTCGGGGTGTTAGCAGATTTTATTTAACCCTCACAGATTCCACATTTTCCCCGATATCGGTTACAAAAATCCGTATTCTGGTTCCCATTTCAGGTTTGGGTTCAATTTAGCATCACACCAGGGTTCCTAGGGTCTCAACAAGCCTCAATTTCATCTTGGTTTCAGTTTTACCCTAAACCCTCACTTGAAACCTCAAAAGTCCACAAAATGACACGATATCGATATTAAACTAGAATCGATGCATAAGGAAATTGAAATGCTACAAGAGGGTGCAGAAATTACCTCCTTTGGCAACTCAAGAAAATTCTTGAGTTGCTCAAAGTGCTCCAATTCCAATCTTGCTAGGTTCAATGTGAAGCTAGTAGGCTTGGGATCATTTTTTGTGAAGTGAGAATGGGGTTTTGGCATTGTTTTCTTGATGGATCTAGGGTTTTAGTGAAGAGGGAGAGTGAGGGAAGAGGGCAGCAGCAGCAACAAAGGAAAGGGGAAAGAGAAAAGAGATGGGGAAAATGATGAAGGCATGGTGCAAAAGGTGGGGTTGACTTGTTCTCTCTCTCTCTCATTATACCATTTTCTTTTTCTTTTCTCTTCCTTTTCTAAACTCTTCTCACCCCAATAGTAAACCCAAAAGATAAAGCATGGCAAGAAAATACACAAGTGTAGGAAAAAGTGATATGTGCAAGTGTTGCACAAAATTACCAAAAAACCCGATTAGCGATTTTAATCGCGATTAGCACTAAATTAGTGTCAAAATGATCACAACAACTTAAAAATGTCATAATTTTAATAATTAACCCATTTTAGAATTTTCCATAATTTTTCAAAATTTTTCAAACATTTTTCCTATTTATTTGCATTTAATATTAAAATAATCAATAAAATAATATTAAATTATAAAAATTCCCAAAATTAATATTTTATATTTTTGAAGATGTTACAATCTACCCCCCTTAAAGAAATTCGGTCCCCGAATTTAAATTTAAACCCCCACTACTAAAACAATCTCAGTAATAAACCAAAGTCGTCGGGGCTCCGAAATCATCAACACAAAGAACGTCACAGCGCAATGCATGCGCAAGGGTACTGAGCAGATAACTCAAAAACAAAAACTCCGTCAAGCATCCCGCAATCATCGGAGTCGATGTAAAAACACAATGTCAAATCCAATACAAAACCGATATGATATGGATCGAAACTACACATGTAGACATCCAATCGATACACGTAAAAAGCTGATGTAAAACATGCAAAAGTATATCCAGGTATCGTCTACTGACTAGTCCTGCTCAGCATGAAAGCAAAAACCCAACATCATAAAAGGTACTGCTCCAAAGGGAATAAATCTCAAAAATGTACATAACACAATCCTGTGCGTCTGGTGCGCACGGAAATCAAAAATCCAATATGTGCTAAACAGGTGCACAAAACAACATCTAGGTGCAACGGGTGTGCACGAAACCTCTGTCATGGGCAACGTATGTGCCTGACAGCCAAGGTCCGGTGCATCTAATATGCACGAAGAAATCTCGATTTAGTGCATCGGGTGCGCACCAAAATCGTATCAAAAACACATGCGCCCAACACGCGCGAAAATCCAAATCTGTGCATCCATCGTGCACGAATGAAAATCTAAACCCTGCGCAAAGTATATAAATATCCAGTGGATGCATGAACCAATATCATGAAACTCAGTCACCAAAACTAAATCATGCAACAGAATGCCCAAAATACCGAAATCCAAATGACGGATACGTGATAATCGAATCACAAAATCACAAATCATAAATACCGTCTTCGGTAGTCCCTCCTTCGAGGTCGAGAAGGAGTCGGTGCAATCCACTGCTAGCAGCGCAGGATATCCACATGCCTCTTGCTCACGGTCTGGTGTCCTTTGACTCTCTGGGTCTTTATCTTCTCTGCGGATTACCCATCACGCGGTCAATCGGCTCATCGGCCCTGTCAGGTGTGCTAACGGGGACGATTCCGTTCTGGCACTTCTCTGGTCACCTCTCGGTCAAACCTCACGACCACTCGTAAGGCAGCATATCACTGGCGTCGGCCTCTGGCTCTCTGAAAGCACGTCACACATCCGATCCTGGGTGCAACATCATGGCAGCTATGTCCTGGAAGGAATCCTGCTCAAGGTCTCTTCCAATCATGCCTATGCCGATCTGTACAGAGGCTAGCTCTCCTGCATAACCTCTTCTCGCTCAAAGGGCATCTGTGTCCTCAGCACAATATTTCTCCAGAAACTGGTCACATCGCAACGTCTCTGTAAGCATCTCAGGTCTCTAGTCTCGACGGGAAGCAATGACAGCTCGTCAGGGTCTCACACGAACCTCTTGTTCCAACTGTCTCTATCATCGTCCACTAAGACGTCATGCCAAGCTACTATGCACTGCACTGTCTCGGCCACGGTCAATCTGAAGTCTCTCACACGGACTCGAAGTCGCGTACTCTGTAGCTTCATCATTCTGTAGCAGATGTCAGGCCGAACTGGTCCTCGGGAACACGTCCCAACCATCGGAGGAATACTCATCACTCGTCCATCCTTGATCAATTTGCAATGCATCTGGTTAAGCTCCTCTATCCGAACTTAGTCAACTACATCGTCGACAATGCTGAACTCTGCCCTGCTGGGTGTGCACAAAATGACCACTCTGGGTCTAAGTCTTCTCATATCGTACTCCAGAAAGGTCCTGCCGAGATTCCTTTCTCAAATCTCAATCCTGCCGAAGTGCCCGGAAGTCATCATCCAATGCTGAAACTCAAGCTCATTCCGGAACGGCTGTATACTTATCACGCTCATTTCTGGAAGATATATCCATAAACCACGCCTCTGGGTGCGTATCACATCTCTAATGTCAGCGGAGTGGAACATCATCTCGTCGAAACCTCGTACGAACTCTTTTCTTCACTCTGCTCAAAAGTCGACTGATTCGGACTCGTCTCATCCTGGCTACACAAACTGCGCTCCGACGGCTATCCTCGCATCTGGAGTCTCCCAAGCAGTGTCCCATCACAACGTCCGAAAAATGTCGAACCATCCGATCGACTCGTCAGATCCTCATAATCCCCCAAGAGCTCACATCTCGGGTACAGTTTAATAGTATCGAGTACATGCCACAGCGTCGGTGGTCCAACCGTAGAAGGGCAAACCCAAGCCTCACTAATGGCGCCGCGGAACCGCCGTAAACCCTAAGGTTCAAAGGCTGTCACACGGTCATTAAGTCGAGTTAGGGTTTCATTCTTCTAGAGGGTCCATAGAATCACCTGCATGTCTTTCCGTATACTTTAAACTTGAAAAATGGCTCCTGACATTCGATCGTCTCAATCGACTCTCAACGAACCTGCGTGAAGTCGTCTCTATCTGGAATCAATCCGCCTGATGTCCTCGCATCGGGGTAAGCGAACTCACCACACGTCCTAGTCATTCATCCCCGGTGACTAGCGACTCGCTATCATCTCTCTAAGTACATGCTCATGCTGCAGCAGCTCCAATCATCTGGGCGATATCTCATCATTTGCAGCAACAACTGGCTCATACGCCTGTACGCCGAACAATGCCTCAATCCTCCAGGAAAGGCAATACATAAGCGGTCATCTCTGAATCAGCCTGCTCTAGGTCTGAGTAAGACTCTCCACACTGGAAATCTTCAACTCAACTGGGCCCGCTCTGGCGCAAAACCGGACGAATCACATTCGTCTCTCAATTCGGGTAGACTAGCTCTCAGCTGTCACATATCTGCCTGAAAGCTCCGGCAATCTCAGCTCGTAAGCTTCGGAAGCGACATCCTGTCAATCTCAGCAACAGCTGGTCCATCTGTCTGCACGGTAGGCGACATCACAATCCCTGAGGTATACTGTACATCAACAGTCCTCTCTCAACTGGCAGCTCTAACAAAGGCACGATCAACCGGTGCAAACCAAGCACTTGCCTCCACTAGAGGTCACAATCACCAACACTAACTCGAGACGTTCCCATGTCACCAGAAAACACAAAGGTCGGCCCTCGTACCAAACGAGCTCACACCGGCCGTAACCCTAGCAGCAGCCCAAACTGCGCTCAAACACGGTGACAGGAATCTCAATCGAGTATCAAGAAAGCACATCAATGGAAAGAAAGGAAATAACAGATCCAAAGTGGATACATGATCATAGGAAGGAACAGCATCAATGGAGGTATGATCATGAAACTAGTAGAATCGAGAATCTCAAATGGATGTATAATCCTGGATAGGAAGAGAATCACTAATCTCAAAACAAATGTCCATCCTAAGGCTCCTTAAGCGGAGTGGCGTGTCGTAAGTATGCCGCGGAACATACCAACGGTACGTCACTCTACTTTAGTCACCTAATCCATCAACCAAGGGTCATCCTAGCGCTCTGATACCAACTTTGTCACGACCCGAAAGAGCACGTGACTGGCCCTTGAACCATATGAAGCCTATAGGACTCCATCTGATCCAAGTAAGCCAAAAGCCCAGAAATCTAAAACCATTTTGAAGAAAAAGTAAAGAACTGGTTTAAAGAAGTGAAGAAATACAGGTTTGAAATCAAGGTTTTTAAATAACTAAGCCGGATGTGCATTTTAAAAACGGTACAGTCTTTTCTAAAAATTTCGGCAGAGTTTCCTTTGTAAAACTGGCCCCGAATGGGGTACAACAAGGATAACAATATATAACATGATAAAGGCATCCCCAAGCGGGAGCTAGCTCTTCGTCAATCGACGGTCACAACCACGCAATGATATAATAATATACAACGCCAAGTGGCGAGGATCAAAACCAAAAGAAAGCTCAAAAGTAGCAAGAAAACCGCAATACTACTAAGCGCGACTCTAAGGTCGAATAATACAACACTGTCTCTGAATCTGAAAGAATATACAAGTTTTTGGTTGATGGACATTTCTAGATACAATGAATAAATAAGTACAAATGGGGATTCTTGACGCAAAAGAATCCACCTACCAATAGCAAATCACCCGCAAGAAGGTAGTGTGCCAGAAATGCCGCAATAGAACCTGTACGGCAGAACCTGCAAGAGCTGTGGCACAACGGGGGTGAGTTGCCAACTCGTGAATAGAAACATCTACAAGGATAAATCGAATGCAAGACATAATCCTAAGTCAACGATCAGTAATATGATCCACAAGAGTACATCTGAGTGTAATAAGGTGGCAAGGTAACATCTAATCATGTATATAGTGCCAGGTACTCAGGTAACAATATGTCATCAGTGTAAGGTATGTCTGCATGAAGTATCAATGAAGAAATATCAATAATATCAATACACATATATTAGCGTCCCATACCACTAATATTGGTGTATGATAAGTGTAAATCCAGTCTGTATATATATATATGTGGAACCCGCCCACTCGTCACCCACTGACGATAAGCATCATGTATGCAAGTATGAGAATATAAACAATATCATGGAAAAACATCATGAAAACCCGTGCCTAGCATCGACACGTAAATCCTCATACATATGGGGCTCCGTCAATCCGGGCCAGCCCTCTCTCAAAGTACATACCGGGAATCCGTCAGTCCGGGTCATCCCGCTCTCAGTCCATCGGGCATCCGTCAGTCCGGGTCAGCCCTCTATCAATCCATCGGGAATCCGTCAGTCCGGGTCAGCCCTATATCAATCCATCGGGCATCCGTCAGTCCGGGTCAGCCCTATATCAATCCATCGGGCATCCGTCAGTCCGGGTCAGCCCTATATCAATCCATCGGGCATCCGTCAGTCCGGGTCAGCCCTATATCAATCCATCGGGCATCCGTCAGTCCGGGTCAGCCCTATATCAATCCATCGGGCATCCGTCAGTCCGGGTCAGCCCTATATCAATCCATCGGGCATCCGTCAGTCCGGGTCAGCCCTCTCTCAGTACATCCTCTAGCACCGAGAAAACACGGGGCGACGCCCCAAATATCATATCAAGGGAACCGGGTTTTTAAATGATTACTATTGAAAAGGACACGGTTCCCAAATCCAGAAATCCCATGAAAATCCAACATCCAGCAGTAAATCCAATGTGATGTACTATGCAATCAATCCATGATATATGCGACATGTAAAGAGAGTAATCATATCGGAAATCATGCAACACGGAATAGGAATGCGCATATGTCAAAGGAAGCATCATATCACGAATGTAATAGTACTACTGTGTAGTGACATGGCAATTATCGATGATGAAGTGTGTGAGCCGGCAAATAGTGTACGTGAAACATACGCATCATCGATAATGGTGCTGGTGTCCTAACAGCATGATAATAACATGGTAATGAACATATGCCAGCAATGCGAATAGCATGAAAAAGCAGATATCTAGTAGTCAACACCACAGTGAAGTATCTACTATGCAAACTACATCTAAGTATCCTGTCAATCAGGAGGGGTAGGTGTGGAAACCACCTAAAACTGAGTCTAGGTATATATATGTAGTTATATAGTCGGTGATCCCGCCTCAATGTCATATCGTAAGATATCCTCTAGCTATGAGGGCGGATCGATCATCAATATCAGCTCGTACGGTAAACCGTCGTACGGCATTCCCAAAAGCTGGGTACAGGTCAACATCTCACTGTCTCATCACATAACAATATCACCATCATCAGATCATATAGTCTGGGTGTACTACTCTATATCTAGTACAAACGGTAACATCGGTAAAGTATGCATGCGGGGGTAAACACACATCCCAAGCCCGCAAGAAACACTAGTCATATCCCACATATGAATCGCATCAAAATACCGATCTCAGGGCACCAAGCCCACATCATCTACTCATCTCCAAAGTCGTCACATATCATCAACCACAGTGTAAGTACATGTGAAAAGCAAGGGTATATGTATAGGTGTAATTCTATCCTAGGGTTCGCGACTATGAATTACACTAGTCACTTCTAACCCTACATATCCAAAATACACCTAATATCACAATACTACATAATAAGCTATCTACGGACTGCGGGGGTGCTATACGCCATCCACCCGACTTTCCCCCGTAGATATAATCTACTCACCTTGCATCACCAATTGCGGACATCACCATGCATTTGCTCGTCGTCCGAAGTCTTCATGGGTACCTACACACCAAAATATCGTATATGCGCATTAAAACCAAATCCAATCTAAAACGGCGCATAAACTCCAAAACGATACGATAAGGGGCCTATAGGTGAGAACCTATGGCACGCCTTCAAAACCATCCATAATCCTCTATATCGTCGTATAAACGACAATAGTCGAGGCAAAACACATTCCACCATTTCATAATCCAAAAATACGGAATACGGAAACACGAATCCAAAACGACAACTTAGGATATAAGTCCCAGATTTCATCCTAGGAAGAATCTGTCAAAACTAGAAGTACCCAGGGCCAATAAATGATGAAATGGGGCCAGGCACGCAAAACGAGGCGATTCCACCATGCTCTGGCCGCAAATTGCGGCCAGAATAGCAAAATTGGCGGCCGTACGGATGAGATAGGGGCTAGGGTTTTGGGTGTTGCCTCTAGGTTGCCTGCACATCTCAATTCCCACCCAATATTATTTTAGGGTTCTCGGGGTGTTAGCAGATTTTATTTAACCCTCACAGATTCCACATTTTCCCCGATATCGGTTACAAAAATCCGTATTCTGGTTCCCATTTCAGGTTTGGGTTCAATTTAGCATCACACCAGGGTTCCTAGGGTCTCAACAAGCCTCAATTTCATCTTGGTTTCAGTTTTACCCTAAACCCTCACTTGAAACCTCAAAAGTCCACAAAATGACACGATATCGATATTAAACTAGAATCGATGCATAAGGAAATTGAAATGCTACAAGAGGCTGCAGAAATTACCTCCTTTGGCAACTCAAGAAAATTCTTGAGTTGCTCAAAGTGCTCCAATTCCAATCTTGCTAGGTTCAATGTGAAGCTAGTAGGCTTGGGATCATTTTTTGTGAAGTGAGAATGGGGTTTTGGCATTGTTTTCTTGATGGATCTAGGGTTTTAGTGAAGAGGGAGAGTGAGGGAAGAGGGCAGCAGCAGCAACAAAGGAAAGGGGAAAGAGAAAAGAGATGGGGAAAATGATGAAGGCATGGTGCAAAAGGTGGGGTTGACTTGTTCTCTCTCTCTCTCATTATACCATTTTCTTTTTCTTTTCTCTTCCTTTTCTAAACTCTTCTCACCCCAATAGTAAACCCAAAAGATAAAGCATGGCAAGAAAATACACAAGTGTAGGAAAAAGTGATATGTGCAAGTGTTGCACAAAATTACCAAAAAACCCGATTAGCGATTTTAATCGCGATTAGCACTAAATTAGTGTCAAAATGATCACAACAACTTTAAAATGTCATAATTTTAATAATTAACCCATTTTAGAATTTTCCATAATTTTTCAAAATTTTTCAAACATTTTTCCTATTTATTTGCATTTAATATTAAAATAATCAATAAAATAATATTAAATTATAAAAATTCCCAAAATTAATATTTTATATTTTTGAAGATGTTACAGAGTTGAATATGCGGCAGAGAAGTTGGTTAGAACTCATGGCGGACTTTGACATCAACTTGCAATATCACCCAGGGAAGGTAAATGTAGTACCTGATGCTCTTAGTCGCCAACCATTAGCAATGAATCTCACCGCTCAGTGGAAGTTTTAACAAGACTTACATCAGATAGAGATTGAAGTAATCATACCAGGTAATGCTTCAAGTTTGATGAATTTACAAGTTCAATCAACCATTGTCAATCAGATCAAGGCAGCTCAAGCAAGCGATGCTAAGTTGCAAAAGATCAGAGAACAAGTGGAGAATTGACTCAGAACATACTTCATCATCCATGAAGACGGATCTTTGAGATACGGCAGCAGATTGTGTGTACCAAAAGGTTTTGTTCGGGAAGAGTTAATGAAAGAAGCTCACAACTCTCTCTATTCAGTACACCCTGTAGGTACCAAAATGTACAAAGATCTACGTCAGAATTATTGGTGGCATGGAATGAAGCGTGAAGTAGCCAGAAGCGTTGCAAAATGCTTGGTGTGTCAGCAAGTAAAGGCTGAACATCACAGGACTGCTGGATTACTTCAACCGTTACCAATCCCAGAATGGAAGTGGCAACACATCACGATGGACTTTGTGACTGCTCTTCCTCGCAGCACAAAGGGTAACGATGCCATATGGGTCATTGTGGATCGACTTACAAAGTCGGCTCACTTCATCCCATTTCGAGTTGGCCAATCAACTGAGACACTAGCAAAGAAGTACATGGAGGTAATAATCTAATTTAGATTTAAAACTCTTCATAATATACTATCTCTGATACCCATGAACTCATACAGGAAATTGTGAGACTTCATGGAGTATCGGTCTGCATTGTCTCCGATCGTGACACCAGATTCCGATCGCAATTTTGGCAGAGTCTGCAAGCAAGCTTGGGAACAAGTCTGAACTTCAGCATGGCTTATCATCCACAAACAGATGGTCAGTCGGAACGAACTATTCAGATCTTGGAGGATATGCTCAGAGCGTGTATGTTAAACTTCAAAGGATCGTGGGAAGATCACCTACATCTTGTGGAGTTTTCGTACAACAACAGCTACCAAGCAAGCATAGGAATGGCACCTTTTGCAGTATTGTATGGAAGGAAGTGTCGATCGCCATTAAGTTGGGACGACATCGGAGATAGGGAACTTCTTGGACCAGAGATGATAGGAGCGACTGTTGATGTGGTTCGTACTATCAGGGAAAGAATGAGCATAGCCCAAGATCGACAGAAGACTGGGCTGATGCAAAGAGACGACACTTGGAGTTCCATCCAGGAGATCACGTATTCTTGAAGATATCTCCGAACCGCGGAGTAATCCGTTTTGGAAGACGGGGTAAGCTAAGTCCGAGATATATTGGACCGTTCGACATACTCGAACGAGTCGGTGAAGTGGCATACCGTTTAGCGCTTCCACCCTCATTAGAAGGAGTGCATAATGTGTTCCACATATCCCAACTCAGAAAGTATGTGAGTGACCCCAACCATGTTCTCGATCATTCCGAGCTCACTATACAGCCCGACTTGTCTTGTGAGCAACAGCCCGTGGAGATCCTAGACAGGAAAGTGAAGACACTTCGGAACAAGGAGGTTAACTTGGTTCGAGTGATGTGGAGGAAAGACACTCCAGGAGAGTCCACTTGGGAAAGGGAGGATGAAATGCGTACTAGATATCCACACCTCTTTGTAAACTAGTTCTCAAATAAAAGTTGTAAATTTCGAGGACGAAATTTTTGTAAGGAGGATAGACTGTAACAACTCCATTTTTAAAGTACAAAGAATTGATTTAAATTCAATGTATACTTGGAGTATTTATTGCGGTTCATATCTCTTTAAGTATTTATTTCACTCCATAATTGTATGAATGAGCTTGTAGCTCATTGGTAATACCTTGCACTGCTGAACCAAGCCACCGAAGTTCAAATTCCATGCCCCACATTATTTTTGTATTTATTTTGTTTTAATTTTTTTTGGAAGTCAACGGTAAAAAGGACATAACTCCCAAAATATGTATTGCGCAACAAAAAGTAAATATATCAAATTGTACCCCCGAAGAATCCCCGGCCATTGGATCCAGACTCGGCTCGACTCGGCGCCGCCTGCCGGCGACTCGGCCGACTCGGTTCGACGCCGCCGGCCGGACTTGGCCAGACGGCCGAGTCACCAACAGAGAAAAGTTGGGTCTTGACCTGGTCCACCCTCATTCATACTCTAAATGCTTGGATCGGTTATCATTTGGCCAATAAATCCCTTTTACTCCTATGTTTAATGAATTTTTAATGATTTTGTATGTTTTTTATAATTTTTTTATTAAAAACCCTAACCCTATCCTAACCCTATATAAACCCCCATACCCTCTACCCTCTCACCCTACATTCCTAAGTCCACTCTCTAAAAATTTCAAGAGAACTTGGTACGTCGGAAAACGAGCAAAAGGCGAAGCGCTGCCGAAATCGACGGTGAAATCCCGGCGATCGTACTAGGACTATTCACGATGTTTCGACGCACCGACAAACCCACTACCTTTCTAGCACTCTCTAGCGTTGTCCAAACCCTTAAGTCTCTCTTTTTCTACCTTTCTTTCTTCCATTAAAATACGATTTTTTTAACCCGACGGAAATCGGAACAAACCGATTTCCGATTCGGTTTTTCTATCAAAACTCACTTGTCACTAATTCCATAATGCTTAAACATATTCATGTTGACTACTAATCACTTAAAAATTAATTTGGATAAAGTTTCTCACATGAAGTGATAATTTTTGCAAAATACCGTATTTTCGCACTTAAATACCACCATGTTTAGTTTATCTCATTTAACCCTTTAATATTGCTATACCTTAAAATAGATCACGAGGTAATGACCCACCTCCACACACACGCAAATACAACCCTAATTGATATCATCAAAACTTAGAATACGATAATACAAGACTTTACATTAAAATACCATTTTCTTTATAAATCTTTTCTGAAAGTTCTAAGTTGTTTACAATTTTAAAACAAAATCTTTTAATAGGAATTACGATATGTCATGGACATCGATCATTTATCTAAACCTGACTTTGTGGTGTCTAGGCAAGTGTGACTAAGGCGAGTGGTTACTTAATTAGGACTACTACTTATAGTGGAGAGCCTCCCACTCACCTGGCACTTACCTGGCCGCAATTGACGGTGAAGATGCGATTTGAGGCTTCTAATGACTTATCGTTTAGACCATTTAGAAATAGGTTAGTTGGCTTAGGAAACCTTAGAATCTAAAATACGGAAATTTACACCCTTCTACAAATAAATACCTTATTTTTATAAAAACCGTTTTCTAAATGATTAGTATTTATAAAATCTTTCCAAAACGCCACTACAACCCACATTTGGGGAACCCGTTAGGGATTGTACGGTTTATCGTGCACCCTCGGGCTTAGTAGTGCGAGATTCATACCTCCACAAGGAGCATTCGGTCTCAAAAGGTTTAAAATACGACATTTAAGAAAAATGAGATTTTGGAAAATAAAATATTTATTAAAAATTATTCTTGTATAAACATATGTATATTTATCATTTAAACACCTATTTTATTATAAGATAAAGTTTCCACCTTTTCCTAAAAATTACAAGATTAAAAGTTATATTAAAATACCATGAATTTCAAATAAAACAATATTACAAATTAATACCTTTATTTATGAAATTAGGATATTTTCACTAGAAATATCACAAAATAAATCACACTCATTATAACTATAAAGACGAATAATAAATACTTGAGGTGTATCTTAAAAACTATATAAAAGTATTTTTACATAAACCCCCCTCAAGTTTTATAATTTACAATAAGGACCCTAACAATTATAGAACTTCAAATTATATTTCTTTTAGTCTGGCTCGGGTTTGAGTCTGATTATTTCTGACTTGAATATGATTCAAGTCAATCTATATTCTTTAATATTCCAACTCAATATGAACACATGAATCCCAGAATCCAGTTAACAATCTATACAACTTGACTGAATCAAACCATGGATATACATCCATTATTCCGCTATTCCATTTACCTGATTATGCAGTTACAACATGTTTACTGATATCATGGTATGGGTCGGTCATCCAACTTACACAATACAATACAACAATACTATCAAAATACTACGGGGTTTAAGGGGTAGATTGGTACGGAAGGTGTTAAAGGTGGCACGAGGTGGTCAGATTAAGACACCTAACCTATATTCCGTTGCTGTTGTTTCGTGGCTTAACGGTTCCTTGTACATTCCGTTTGTCCTAGTCTCTAGTATATAGAGACCCCTCTCGTATACACTGGCATCCTTCTGTACCAAGCTACAAACAACAGCGTTAACACAATATTCCATAATATTCTACAACATAATACTTTAGAAAATAACTCGTATTCTGTCTTTTCTAATTCTTCTTTATTTTTTTGGGACTTACCGAACGACCTGTTCGCTGACGACATTCTATTTCTTTTTTCTTTTAATGTCGTCAGGTGCTTTAGACCCAGCAGAGATAGAGCCCACTGGTGAAGGCTTGGAGCAGTTTTACGAAGAACCTGAGCTCTAGATATTGTACCTTATTCTATTCAGTATTTTCATTTCATGTTATGCCACTGTTTAGACTCCGCTTTTCATTTCAGTTGTATTTACTTTTCATGTATTGTACAAAAGAATGTTATTAATAAAGTTGCTGTTATTTCTATATCTCTTGTCTCTTGTGATTTGCTTTTATATTGCTTAGATACGCTTAGCGTATGTACTTCTGAGTACATACGTAGCGGATCTCGTCGCGTCCACTTCGCCGTACACCGGGAAGCGGGGCGTGACACTGATGGCATTCGGCGGAGGAAATCCGTCCGCGCCTCCGTTGAGGGGAAGGCGGCGGTTAGTGCTTGGATCTTCGTTATAATCGCTCACCATTGAATTAGGATCAGAAAATGAACTTTTATTTTTGTGGAATCAAAGAGTTCCCACAGAAGGCGCCAGCTGACGCGACCTGGATCGCGCCAAGATGTTACCTTCCGTTGATCTGCTGATGGCGGCGATGGGTG
This sequence comes from Agapanthus africanus, assembly GCA_030015575.1. NCBI lineage: Eukaryota > Viridiplantae > Streptophyta > Magnoliopsida > Asparagales > Amaryllidaceae > Agapanthus > Agapanthus africanus. The sequence continues at coordinate 138,951,906 of CM057341.1, forward strand.
GCTGAAATTGGATCTGGAGGCTGTCGCTCCTGAAGCATGTGAATCTCAACGGGTTTGAGGTTGTGGTTGCCAAGCTACCTGCAAGGAAGTCCCGGGGTGGTTGTACCACCGATGACCCTCCGACGGTCAAGTTAGACTAGAGATCCGAGCAGAGTAACGGTTTAGTAGAGTAAAAATTGCTTACTTGGACCGTCTGAAGAAGGGGTTTATATAGCGGTGGCAGCAGGCAGGGCAGGTGCGAGAATCACGCCAGCCGTTACGCTCCCGACGTCACGCCCGTGTGATGAGCGGGATCTCTCATTAATGGCAAGACATGCTCATTAATGGGGGATCATGATGGCATGGAATGTGGGATGTCGCCAGCGGATATCTTGCGTATGGCGAGAGTAGCGGGATGGCGGTTGCGCCTGTGTGCGGTGCCGTTGGTCGGTCGATGAGACTGAGGAAGATGAACTTAGCGAGAGAGCTCGCGGACGAGCAGGAGAGCCGAGATATCTTGGTTCTGTGGTAGCTCAGAGACGAGCTGTTAGGCCGAGGAGACCAATTGTGCAGGGGCTCAGAGGTGAGCCAGCGTTTGCTTGTAGCATGGGCACATGAGTGGTCTGGTCGGCCACTGTAGGTCCTTTCTTGTAAGCCTTGAGACACGTCATCTACCACGTGTCATTATCTGGGAGATCACTGATATCGAGCATCATCATTTCCCATACAAGATGGAAACAACTCTTCATGAACTATTTGACAAAGTTTCATAACCGGTTGTCAAAAGGGCATCAACCTTCTCTTAGTTAGTGGCAAATGCCTGATTGAGAAAACTTTTACCAGAACGGGTCCGTCATAAACTTAAATAACCAAATTCTTCTACGGGTTTGTCATAAACTCAAATGACCATTTAGCATCCTCCAAATTCTTCTACGGGTTTTTCATAAACTCAAATGACCAGTTGGTATCCTCCAAATTCCTCTAGGCTACAGAAAAAGTGTAGAAGATGAAGAAGAAGAAATTGAGCTTGAATCAAGCTCATAAAATCAAAATCAAGCTTCGCATTTGAGCAGATATCAGCTTGTGGAAGCCTGTCTATAAATCTAAGCTAGGTGCAACTGTAGCAACTTTCACTGAATTTTTATAAACTTAAAAGGGTCTTTACTCCTTAGCCCGCTGCTCATGAGCAGGTTGCTCTAATTTCAACATTTAGCTAAAAATATAAAGAACCTAAGCAGCAGAGGTTTCTCTAAAAAAAATTACAACTGTAGCAATCTTAAACTAAGAAGGCAAATAATTTATGAATGCTGATGGATAGATTGTTGGTCTATTAGGCTATTAGCTATTGATACCTGTTCTGTATATGAGTACAAGATAAATTTTAGGATGTGTTAGAAAAGGTTCCCTAGGTATCCTCAAGAATCCAAAAGAGTCTAATATGATACGGATCAAACACAAATCCTACGCGGATACATATGCTCGACACCGAATTGGTGCAACATAGCAAAGAACATGCAGAAGTGAAGATTAATCAAATTCTTAAGATACATAAGCAGAAAGCATAGTACCTTTTCGACTTATTTTAATGACTATTTAGTTAGATATACAGCAACTACAGTTGGTTCCTTTTTCCTCCAACTACTCGTCACTGATTGTTATCACTTTTTGATATTCACATTGTTTAGAAACCACTGAATCGTAACACGAAATGCACACTTCACTTCTGCAGCTTCTAGGAACTTTGTCGATATTTTGGAGGTTGACCATGCCTTCACTTCTTCGACTCTTCCAAACAATTTGACTCAGTCCTGCCTTATTATATCCTTAACAAAAAAAATGTTTCTTTATTAATATACGAAAGGGCGATGGCACTGAGATCATTGGATTATAATCCTGATTGCAACAAACTTAAAACTCGTTTGGATTCCCTTTCAATTGTAATTAGCTTTCAGAATTATTAAATGAAGTAAAATTGCCTATCTGTAGGCCAGGGAACAAGTACAATCTAAGGACTAACAAACAAAAAATTGCAATGAATGGCATTTCAGTCTAGGCCCTAAGTAATATAATTTCGAATTGCATTTCCTAAAGGCTTGGTGCACTTTCAGGTGAATAGGGATGCTAAGAACCCGGATGTTGCTATCTCTGCATTCGGAAGTTCTAATACCGGTATGGTGGTAATTTCAAAGACGTTGTTTGCTAGTGGTATTGACAAAGATGTGGTGGCCAAGTCATTTAAGACCGATGTGAGTACCATTGGAAAGATCGTTTCATCTGCCACAACGGGTTGAGTGTGTGTTTGTGTGCAGACGCTTGTGTGTTTAGATTTCTTGCTTTGTGGGAAGACTGAAATAAGCAAGAGGTCCTAATCTTTTTGTAATTTAAAAGTTTGTATACGAGATTGTAAAACCTATTTATACAGTCAAATAATGATAATATCTGCATTAAACTTCATCGCCCGGTCCTACTAAGCTATCACCCATTATGAACATTGGTAATTCTCGCACAAAATGGTGACTTTTGATAGCTGACCACTGCATGAAATAACCATGCCATTATCTCCATGCTTACATGGGTCAATTTCTCGTGCGCGGACACGTCCAATTTATGCCTGCACGGAAAATGTCTCGTACACGGGCACGCAAAGCAAATACAAGTGTCGGTGCTTCACTGGCTCGAGGATCTTTGATCCTCCTTAGCCAACTACTCATGAGTAAATCGCTCCAATTAAGACATTTAGCTAAAACATTACGAACCTGCATATTTATCAATATTTTGAGATTCATAAGCAGAATTAATGCCTTAGAGATCTATTTCCGTGACTTTTAGTTGGATATAACTGTTAGCAACTGCAATTAGCTCCCTTTACATCCAAGCACTCATCGCTGATTGCTATCCCTTTTTCAATATTCGCTTTGTTTAGAAGCCATGGAATTACGACACAAAATTTTAGGCTTCACTTCGGATGCAACTTCTCGGAACTGTGTCGATTCATCAGAGATTGACCGAGTCTTCACATCTTCGACCCTTCCACAATTTGACTCAGTCCTGACTTGCCTTATCCTTAACAATAAGAATCGTCAAGTTATTAATATACAAAGGCGGAACATCATTGGATTCTAATCCTGATTGCAACACACTAAACACTAAACTCGCTTGAATTCCTTGCCAATCATAATTAGTTTCAGGAACGATTAGTTTAAGAAATATTCGATTTGCCAATTTATAGACCATGGAACAAGTACAATTCAAGGACTACCAAACAATAGATTGCATTGTATGGCATATTAGTCTAGGTCCTGGTCGAAATGTGTCTTATGATGAAAGGAAAACAATTTCCCAGTGCTGCTAGTAGCTTTCATGTCATAATCAACCAACATAGAAAGACATGCAGATTAATGGCTACCCTTGACCTAATCAATCCCGCAAACCTATATAAACCAAGAAGCCTAGCCTTCAAAAAACCAAGTACCAATCCTCTAAATATATACATCCTTCTTTGAATTATGGCTCCAAATGCATGCCTAGTTCTCACTATAGTTCTTGCATCCCTACTCAAGGCCCATGCCAGTGACCCTAGCATCACTAAAGACTTCATAGTTCCAAATGGAATCACACCCGATGGCAATTTCTTCACCTTCAAGGGACTGAAACAGTCCCTTTGGGGCCCGCCGAAGGATGTTCCATTCAAGGTGACCAAAGCTAGTGAAATTGAATTCCCTGCACTTAACGGGCAAAGCGTATCTTACGCCGTGCTTCAATTTGCTGCCAATGGCATCAACGGACCCCACACCCACCCTCGCTCTGCTGAGCTCTTGCTTGTCACTCAGGGGTGGCTTGAGGTTGGTTTCATCGACACCAATAATAAGCTCTTCACTCAAGTGCTACACACAGGCGAAATGTTTGTGTTTCCTATGGGCCTGGTGCACTTCCAGGTGAATAGGGATGCTAAGAATCCCGCCGTTGCCATCTCTGCATTCGGAAGTTCTAATGCCGGTACAGTGGTAATTTCTAAATCGTTGTTTGCTAGTGGGATTGACAAGGATGTGTTGGCCAAGTCATTTAGGACTGATGAGGGTACTATTGGAAAGATTGTTTCATCTGCCACTATGGGTTGAGACAGTGTGCGCGGGCATGCGCCCGTGAGTACATGTGTGCATTTACATTTCTTTCTATACATAAGTCTAAAATAATAAACTCTCTGTAATTTAAAAGTTTGTATTTCAGATTGGAATCACATTTCTACAGTCAATATTATAAACAATATTTGCTTCAAGTTCAATCTTCTTGTCCTTTTAAGATATCACCCATCTTGGGCATGGCCGCATGACGTACTAACCCCTACTAAGAAAAGGTGACTTTTAATATCCGACAAATTCATGCAATAACCAGACATATGATATGAATGCTCTTATCTTTACACTTACATGGGCAATAACCAAACATATCTGACTAATTCATGCAATAACCAGATGGTGCCATCCCTTTTCGGAGAAATATTTGATGCTTCCTGACATGACCTAGATCACGCTAAGATGTTACCTTCCGTTGATCTGCTGATGACGGCGATGGACGATTGATGTTTGATCTGGAGGCAGGCTCCTGAAGCGTGTGGATCTCAATGGGTTTGAGGCTGTTGGCGCCGATCGAGCTACCTGCAAGGAAGTCCCGGGATGATTGTACCACCGAAAACCCTCCGACGGTCAAGTTAGAGAGGGAATCCGAGCAGAGTAACGACTTAGTGGAGTAAAAATGACTTACTTGAACCGTCTGAAAGAGGGGTTTATATAGCGGTGGCAGCAGGCAGAGCAGGCGCGAGAATCACGCCGGCCATTACGCTCCCGACGTTACATCCGCGTGATGAGCGGGATCCCCATTAATGGCGAGACAGGCTCGTTAATGGGGGATCATGATGGCGTAGAACGTGGGATGTGGCCGGCGTATATCTCGCGCATGTTGAGATTCGCGGGATGGCGGTTGCGCCTGTGAGTGGTGCCGTTGGTCGGTCGATGAGACCGAGAAAGATAACCTCGGCGGGAGAGCTCGTGGACGAGCGGGAGAGCCGAGGTATCTTCGTTCCGTGGTAGCCCGGGGACGAGCTGTGAGGCCGAGGAGGCCGATTGTGCTGGGGGCTCAGAGGTGAGCCAGCGCTTGTTTGTGGGACGGGTACAGGAGTGGTCTGGTCGGCCACTGTAGATCCTTTCTTGTGAGCTTTAGGACACGCCATCTGCTACGTGTCACGATCTGGGAGATCACCGATATCGAGTATCATCATTAGCCCCTCACTCTCGTCCCGACCAGCTGAGGGGTCGGGTCAGGGATATGCCATGAAAGTCCCCGTCGTCAAAGGTGATCGGCTCAGTCTCCCTGGCCTTCTTCCTCGGGCGGCTGTCGGCCTCCGAGGCTGGCGTGGGGCACTGATTCTCGCAGTTACTCGATGTACCCCCGCCTTCATGACCATGATTTTCGATGAGCCTCGGTTCCCTTCGGTGAGGTTCTTTATGCCTTCCGGCGAGGTCGTTTTTGAGCTGCCGTGGCGAGTCTCGCGTGCGCGACCCCGTCAAGTGAGGGGGTGCCGATCATGCCTGCGAACAGGCGAGCTGACCGCCATTGCCTCGGGAGGGACAGGGGTGCGACGAGAATCGGGCCGAAGCTCTCTAGCGCAAGACCTCGGAGCCCAGCGAAGCGGGGTCCCCTGGGTCATTGAGTGTGCTGGCCCGTAGGGCCTGCAGCCGTTGGAAATAGCGAGGCGACGATAGGTCGTGCCGGCACGAGCGGAACCTTCTCTCCCTCCGTAGGGGTCCCGGTCCCGAGGCGGGGGAGCGGAGACCTGGGGATCTTGCTCTGCCGTTTGGACGCGGATGAGCGCCTTCACGAAAGACGCGAGTCGGTCTATTCGGCCGGCAAGGGCGCTGATTGTAACAACTCCATTTTTAAAGTACAAAGAATTGATTTAAATTCAATGTATACTTGGAGTATTTATTGCGGCTCATATCTCTTTAAGTATTTATTTCACTCCATAATTGCAAGAAGGAGCTTGTAGCTCATTGGTAATACCTTGCACTGCTGAATCAAGCCACCGGAGTTCAAATTCCATGCCCCACATTATTTTTGTATTTATTTTGTTTTACTTTTTTTTGGAAGTCAACGATAAATAGGACATTAACTCCCAAAATATGTACTGGACAACAAAAAGTAAATATATAAAATTGTACCCCCGAAGAATCCCCGGCCATTGGACCCATGACTTGGCCAGAATCGGCGCCGCCGGCCGGCGACTCGGCCGACTCGGTCCGGCGCCGCCGGCCGGACTTGGCCGGACGGCCGAATCACCAACAGAGAAAAGTTGGGTCTTGACCTGGTCCACCCTAATGCATACTCTAAATGCTTGGATCGGTTATCATTTGGCCAATAAATCCCTTTTACTCCTATGTTTAATGAATTTTTAATGATTTTGTATATTTTTTATTAAAAACCCTAACCCAAGCCTAACCCTATATAAACTCCCATACCCTCTACCCTCTCACCATACATTTCTAAGTCCACTCTCTAAAAATTTTAAGAGAACTTGGTACGTCGGAAAACGAGCGAAAGGCGAAGCGCTGCCGAAATCGACGGCGAAATCCCAGCGATCGTACTAGGACTCTTCACGACGTTTCGACGCACCGACAAACCCACTACCTTTCTAGCACTCTCTAGCGTTGTCCAAACCCGTAAGTCCCTCTTTTTCTACCTTTCTTTCTTCCATTAAAATACGATTTTTCAAACCCGACGGAAATCGGAACAAACCGATTTCCGATTCGGTTTTTCTATCAAAACTCACTTGTCACTAATTCCATAATCCTTAAACATATTCATGTTGACTACTAATCACTTAAAAATCAATTTGGATAAAGTTTCTCACATGAAATGATAACTTTTGCAAAATACCGTATTTTCGCACTTAAATACCACCATGTTTAGTTTATCTCATTTAACCCTTTAACATTGCTATACCTTAAAATAGATCACGAGGTAATGACCTACCTCCACACACATGCAAATACAACCATAATTGATATCATCAAAACTTAGAATACGATAATACAAGACTTTACATTAAAATACCATTTTCTTTATAAACCTTTTCTGAAAGTTCTAAGTTGTATACAATTTTAAAATAAAATATTTTAATAGGAAATACGATATGTCATGGACATCGACCGTTTATCTAAATCTGATTTTGTGGTGTCTAGGCAAGTGTGACTAAGGCAAGTGGTTACTTAATTAGGACCACTACTTGTAGTGGAGAGCCTCCCACTCAGCTGGCACTTACCTGGCCGCAATTAGCGGTGAAGAGGCGATTTGAGGCTTCTAATGACTTATCGTTTAGACCATTTAGAAATAGTTAGTTGGCTTAGGAAACCTTAGAATCTAAAATACGGAAATTTACACCCTTCTACAAATAAATACCTTATTTTTATAAAAACTGTTTTCTAAATTATTAGAATTTATAAAAACTTTGCAAAGCGCCACTACAACCCACATTTGGGGAACCCGTTAGGGATTGTACGGTTTATCGTACACCCACGGGCTTAGTAGTGCGAGATTCAGACCTCCGCAAGGAGCATTCGGTCTCGAAAGGTTTAAAATACGACATTTAAGAAAAATGAGATTTTGGAAAATAAAATATTTATTAAAAATTATTCTTGTATAAACATATGTATATTTATCATTTAAACACATATTTTATTATAAGATAAAGTTTCAACATTTTCCTAAAAATTACAAGATTAAAAGTTACATTAAAATACCATGAATTTCAAATAAAACAATATTACAAATTAATACCTTTATTTTTGAAATTAGGATATTTTCACTTGATATATCACAAAATAAATCACACTCATTATAACTATAAAGACGGATAATAAATACTTGAGGTGTATCTTAAAAACTATACAAAAATATTTTTACATAAAACCCCCTCAAGTTTTATAGTTTACAATAAGGACCCTAACAATTATAGAACTTCAAATTACATTTCTTTTAGTCTGACTCGGGTTTGAGTCTGATTATTTCTGACTTGAATATGATTCAAGATCTATATTCTTTAATATTCCAACTCAATATGAACACATGAATCGCAGGATGCAGTTAACAATCTATACAACTTGACTGAATCAAACCATGGATATACATCCATTATTCCGTTATTCCATTTACCTGATTATGTAGTTACAACATGTTTACTGATATCATGGTTTGGGTCGGTCATTCAACTTACACAATACAATACAACAATACTATCAAAACACTACGGGGTTTAAGGGGTAGATTGGTACGGAAGGTGTTAAAGGTGGCATGAGGTGGTCAGATTAAGACACCTAACCTATATTCAGTTGCTGTTGTACCGTGGCTTAACGGTTCCTTGTACATTCCGTTTGCCCTGGTCTCTAGCATATAGAGACCCCTCTCGTATACACTGGCATCCTTCTATACCAAGCTACAAACAACAGCTTTAACGCAATATTCCATAATATTCAACAACATAATACTTTAGAAAATAACTCTTATTCTGTCTTTTCTAATTCTTCTTTATTTTTTTGGGACTTACCGAGCGACCTGTTCGCTGACGACATTCTATTTCTTTCTTCTTTGAATGTCGTCAGGTGCTTTGGACCCCGCAGAGATAGAGCCCACCGGTGAAGACTTGGAGCAGTTTCACGAAAACCCTGAGCTCTAGATATTGTACCTTGTTCTATTCAGTATTTTTATTTCCTGTTATGCCACTGTTTAGGCATCGCTTTTCATTTCAGTTGTATTTACTTTTCATGCATTGTACAAAAGAATGTTATTAATAAAGTTGCTGTTATTTTTATATCTCTTGTCTCTTGTGGCTTACTTTTATATTGCTTAGATACGCTTAGCGTATGTACTTCTGAGTACATACGTAGCGGATCTCGTCGCGTCCACTTCGCCGTACACCGGGAAGCGGGACGTGACAGGTTTTGTTGGTGGCCCATGCAGGTCAGAGCTGTATGAATCCCTATCATGCAGTTCTGGTCTGCGTGAACAATCTAAGCAATATAACATAAGAACCAGCAACTAAAACATTATTTACAATTCATGTTTCTTGAATCTTACAAATTTCTATTCCTTGAATCTTATCATTTTATGTATTTGAATCTGTCCTAACCCAAATTTTTCTTCAAGGTTATGGATTCCCTGAACAACACCAGCACCAACGTCAACAACACACCTCCAACACTACCTCTCGTACCAGCTGTTCCTGCACCATCCACCGAGCAAACAGTGCTACTTTAGGCGATTCACAGCCTTCTCGAGGGACAGCAACAACTTCTAAACCGTCCTGAGACCGACGCACCGGGAGTAAAGCAATTCAGGGCTTTACATCCCAAACAGTTCTCTGAAAAAGGAAGCCCTCTTGAAGCGGAAGAATGGGCACAAAGCATCGAAGACGATCTGGCAGCAGCTCAAGTACCAGACATCGCTTGGGTCCGTGTAGCAAAACTACAGCTCACGGATAATGCTCGCAACTGGTGGAAGGCGGAAGAAAGCCGTCTGGTATAGCCGATTGAATGGAAGACTTTTCGTGAGAAATTCGACGCGAAATACATCCCTATGACTGCCAGGTTTGCAATGGAGCAGCAGTTTATTCATCTACAATAGGGTTCAATGTGGGACAAATCAGTAGATAAATACGACGCTGAATTCACCATGTTAAGACGGTAAGATATGTCACAATAGTTCAATTTTTAAAAAAATCACATACTACACAGCTAACACAATCTTTAAACAGATTCGCGGCACACTTGATACCGACGGACGAGATCAGAGCCCGTCGCTTTCAACAAGGACTGGACACGGAGATTCAGGCTGCTCTAGCCACGGGAAAGTTTTTGACTCATGAGGATGCTTTGGAAGCTACCCGCAGTTATGAGACAGTGATAAAAGCAAGGGACAGACCTCAGTCTGCAGGAGTCAAATGCCCTGCCAATCAGATGGCAGGTGGAGCCTCGTCCAGGCCACTTTTCATGCCAAGGCGACCCGGAGTACCGACCCATCGTCCCAGCCCAGCCTTTTTCACCTACTGCAAAAGAACTGAACATATGATGAAGGACTTCCGTCGAGCCAACCGCCTTTGCTTAGTCTGCGGCTCAGCTACTCACGATATTGGGTCTTGTCCCCAAAGTCAGAACCCGGTTACTGCACCCAGGCCAGCAATTACTTATCCGCAGCGACCAGCTCTTCAGGCACCTGCTCCCAGACCTGCACTACCTGCACCACCCAGAGGACCGCAAGCCGCACCACCTCCTCGTCAGTTCCATCAAGCTCAAAGGAATGTTCCGAGGAATGCTCCTCAGGCCAGGAGGAATGTACCAAGGCGCCAGGCTTTCACGATGTCCGTGGAAGAAGCTGAAGCCACTGGCCAAGTCATCACTGGTAAACTTTTCTTTTCAAACTTTGCTTTTTCTATTCTACTACTTAGTTACATATTTTCTATACCTAAAACAAATCCCACATACCTTAGGTACAATCTTAGTATCCTCAATCCCTGCACTTGCACTGTTTGATACTGGAGCATCACACTGCTTTATGTCGCAACGGTTTGTCCGAACCCATCCGATTCCAGTCTCACCGCTTGTATCCAGCTGGAATGTCAGTTCAGGAAATGGCGTTCTAAAGGCAACCATGGGATACAGCTTTTGTCCAGTCGTCGTCTGCAGTCGAGAGTTTTATGCTGAATTCAAAGTACTGGACATACCGAACTTTAATGTGGTTCTAGGAATGGATTGGCTTGGAACTTTTTATGCTACCATCGACTGTCGTAAAAGGAGGGTAGTATTCGAGATCCCAGACCATCCGGTTTTCTATTTCAAAAGCGAAGATCGTATACTGGAGCCAAGTACCTACAAAGCAAAGCCAAGAGAAGCAGTAGTTGCAGCAGCTCAAGCAGAGGAAGAATCAAGACCAAATGTGGTTCGAGAGTTCGATGATGTATTTCCTGACGATATATCAGGTTTGCCTCCTGATCAAGCTCTTGAATTCAGTATTGATCATTTAGTACCAGGAGCACAACCGGTGATCAAAGCACCCTATCGTTTAAGTCCGGAAGGTTTGAAGGAAGTCCGAACACAGTTAGACGAGTTACTGGCGAAAGGATGGATTCGTCCCAGCACTTCAAGTTGGGGATCACCTGTACTACTTGTGAAGAAGAAGGAAGGTTCATACAGAATGTGCATCGATTACAGAGCCTTGAACGAAGTCACTATAAAGAACAAGTATTCACTTCCGCGCATCGATGATTTATTCGATCAGCTAAGTGGATCTTGTGTTTTCTCTAAATTAGATCTTCGTTCAAGTTATCATCAAGTGAAGGTCAAGGAAGCTGATATTCACAAAACAGCTTTTAGAACTCGCTATGGACATTACGAATTTCTGGTGATGCCATTCGGAGTGACCAACGCACCCGCAATATTCATGAACCTAATGAATCAAGTTTTTCGGGAGTACTTAGACAGGTTTGTTGTCATCTTCATCGACGACATCCTGGTGTATTCTAAGAATTGGAAAGAACATGCAGAACATCAACGAATTGTCCTGGAAACTCTTCGACAACATCAGCTTTATGCCAAGTACAACAAGTGCGAGTTTTGGCTAAATCAAGTTGGTTTTCTTGGACATATCGTATTAGAAGAAGGAATCTCTGTAGATCCAGCGAAAGTTTCGGCAGTTAGCGAATGGCCTACACCAAAGTCAGTGAAGGATATTCGAAGTTTCTTGGGTTTAGCTGGATATTACAGAAGGTTTATTGAAGGCTTTTTGAAGATAGCAACGCCCCTAACCAAGCTCACACGTAAAGATGAAGAATTTGTGTGGTCAGAAGCATGCGAACAAGCTTTCGTAGCTCAAGTCAAGATTGACATCAGCACCTATTTTCGTCATACCAGATCAATCTGGAGGATTCGAAGTGCATTACGATGCATCCGGTAAGGGATTAGGATGTGTTCTACATCAGCATGGTAAGGTTGTGGCTTATGCTTCAAGACAGCTGAAGATTCATGAGCGCAATTATCCGACGCATGATCTGGAGTTAGCAGCCGTCATCTTTGCTCTCAAGATTTGGCGTCATTATCTACTTGGTGAACGAGTGAACATCTACACAGATCATAAGAGCTTAAAGTATGTGTTTAATCAGAAGGAGTTGAATATGCGGCAGAGAAGTTGGTTAGAACTCATGGCGGACTTTGACATCAACTTGCAATATCACCCAGGGAAGGTGAATGTAGTACCTGATGCTCTTAGTCGCCAACCATTAGCAATGAATCTCACAGCTCAGTGGAAGTTTTAACAAGACTTGCATCAGATGGAGATTGAAGTAATCATACCAGGTAATGCTTCAAGTTTGATGAATTTACAAGTTCAATCAACCATTGTCAATCAGATCAAGGCAGCTCAAGCAAGCGATACTAAGTTGCAAAAGATCAGAGAACAAGTAGAGAATGGACTCAGAACAGACTTCATCATCCATGAAGACGGATCTTTGAGATACGGCAGCAGATTGTGTGTACCAAAAGGTTTTGTTCGGAAAGAGTTAATGAAAGAAGCTCACAACTCTCTCTATTCAGTACACCCTGTAGGTACCAAAATGTACAAAGATCTACGTCAGAATTATTGGTGGCATGGAATGAAGCGTGAAGTAGCCAGAAGCGTCGCAAAATGCTTGGTGTGTCAGCAAGTAAAGGCTGAACATCACAGGACTGCTGGATTACTTCAACCGTTACCAATCCCAGAATGGAAGTGGCAACATACCACGATGGACTTTGTGACTGCTCTTCCTCGCAGCACAAAGGGTAACGATGCCATATGGGTCATTGTGGATCGACTTACAAAGTCGGCTCACTTCATCCCATTTCGAGTTGGCCAATCAACTGAGACACTAGCAAAGAAGTACATGGATGTAATAATCTAATTTAGATTTAAAACTCTTCATAATATACTATCTCTGATACCCATGAACTTATACAGGAAATTGTGAGACTTCATGGAGTATCGGTCTGCATTGTCTCCGATCGTGACACCAGATTCCGATCGCAATTTTGGCAGAGTCTGCAAGCAAGCTTGGAAACAAGTCTGAACATCAGCATGGCTTATCATCCACAAACAGATGGTCAGTCGGAACGAACTATTCAGATCTTGGAGGATATGCTCAGAGCGTGTATGTTAAACTTCAAAGGATCGTGGGAAGATCACCTACATCTTGTGGAGTTTTCGTACAACAACAGTTACCAAGCAAGCATAGGAATGGCACCTTTTGCAGCATTGTATGGAAGGAAGTGTCGATCGCCATTAAGTTGGGACGACATCGGAGATAGGGAACTTCTTGGACCAGAGATGATAGGAGCGACTGTTGATGTGGTTCGTACTATCAGGGAAAGAATGCGCATAGCCCAAGATCGACAGAAGCACTGGGCTGATGCAAAGAGACGACACTTGGAGTTCCATCCAGGAGATCACGTATTCTTGAAGATATCTCCGAACCGTGGAGTAATCCGTTTTGGAAGACGGGTAAGCTAAGTCCGAGATATATTGGACCGTTCGACATACTCAAACGAGTCGGTGAAGTGGCATACCGTTTAGCGCTTCCACCCTCATTAGAAGGAGTGCATAATGTGTTCCACATATCCCAACTCAGAAAGTATGTGAGTGACCCCAGCCATGTTCTCGATCATTCCGAGCTCACTATACAGCCCGACTTGTCTTGTGAGCAACAGCCCGTGGAGATCCTAGACAGGAAAGTGAAGACACTTCGGAACAAGGAGGTTAACTTGGTTCGAGTGATGTGGAGGAAAGACACTCCAGGAGAGTCCACTTGGGAAAGGGAGGATGAAATGCGTACTAGATATCCACACCTCTTTGTAAACTAGTTCTCAAATAAAAGTTGTAAATTTCGAGGACGAAATTTTTGTAAGGAGGGTAGACTGTAACAACTCCATTTTTAAAGTACAAAGAATTGATTTAAATTCAATGTATACTTGGAGTATTTATTGCGGCTCATATCTCTTTAAGTATTTATTTCACTCCATAATTGCAAGAATGAGCTTGTAGCTCATTGGTAATACCTTGCACTGCTGAACCAAGCCACCGGAGTTCAAATCCCATGCCCCACATTATTTTTGTATTTATTTTGTTTTAATTTTTTTGGAAGTCAACGGTAAAAAGGACATAACTCCCAAAATATGTATTGCGCAACAAAAAGTAAATATATAAAATTGTACCCCCGAAGAATCCCCGGCCACTGGATCCATGACTCGGCTCGACTCGGCGCCGCCTGCCGGCGACTCGGTCCGACGCCGCCGGCCGGACTTGGCCGGACGGCCGAGTCACCAACAGAGAAAAGTTGGGTCTTGACCTGGTCCACCCTCATTCATAATCTAAATGCTTGGATCGGTTATCATTTGGCCAATAAATCCCTTTTACTCCTATGTTTAATGAATTTTTAATGATTTTGTATATTTTTTATAATTTTTTTATTAAAAACCCTAACCCTAGCCTCACCCTATATAAACCCCCATACCCTCTACCCTCTCACCCTACATTCCTAAGTCCACTCTCTAAAAATTTCAAGAGAACTTGGTACGTCGGAAAACGAGCAAAAGGCGAAGCGCTGCCGAAATCGACGGTGAAATCCCGGCGATCGTACTAGGACTATTCACGATGTTTCGACGCACTGACAAACCCACTACCTTTCTAGCACTCTCTAGCGTTGTCCAAACCCGTAAGTCTCTCTTTTTCTACCTTTCTTTCTTCCATTAAAATACGATTTTTTAAACCCGACGGAAATCGGAACAAACCGATTTCCGATTCGGTTTTTCTATCAAAACTCACTTGTCACTAATTCCATAATGCTTAAACATATTCATGTTGACTACTAATCACTTAAAAATCAATTTGGATAAAGTTTCTCACATGAAATGATAATTTTTGCAAAATACCGTATTTTCGCACTTAAATACCACCATGTTTAGTTTATCTCATTTAACCCTTTAATATTGCTATACCTTAAAATAGATCACGAGGTAATGACCTACCTCCACACACACGCAAATACAACCCTAATTGATATCATCAAAACTTAGAATACGATAATACAAGACTTTACATTAAAATACCATTTTCTTTATAAATCTTTTCTGAAAGTTCTAAGTTGTTTACAATTTTAAAACAAAATCTTTTAATAGGAATTACGATATGTCATGGACATCGATCATTTATCTAAACCAGACTTTGTGGTGTCTAGGCAAGTGTGACTAAGGCGAGTGGTTACTTAATTAGGACCACTACTTATAGTGGAGAGCCTTCCACTCACCTGGCACTTACCTGGCCGCAATTGGCGGTGAAGATGCGATTTGAGGCTTCTAATGACTTATCGTTTAGACCATTTAGAAATAGGTTAGTTGGCTTAGGAAACCTTAGAATCTAAAATACGGAAATTTACACCCTTCTACAAATAAATACCTTATTTTTATAAAATCCGTTTTCTAAATGATTAGTATTTATAAAATCTTTCCAAACCGCCACTACAACCCACATTTGGGGAACCCGTTAGGGATTGTACGGTTTATCGTGCATCCTCGGGCTTAGTAGTGTGAGATTCATACCTCCACAAGGAGCATTCGGTCTCGAAAGGTTTAAAATACGACATTTAAGAAAAATGAGATTTTGGAAAATAAAATATTTATTAAAAATTATTCTTGTATAAACATATGTATAATTATCATTTAAACACCTATTTTATTATAAGATAAAGTTTCCACCTTTCCCTAAAAATTACAAGATTAAAAGTTATATTAAAATACCATGAATTTCAAATAAAACAATATTACAAATTAATATCTTTATTTATGAAATTAGGATATTTTCACTAGAAATATCACAAAATAAATCACACTCATTATAACTATAAAGACGAATAATAAATACTTGAGGTGTATCTTAAAAACTATATAAAAGTATTTTTACATAAAACCCCCTCAAGTTTTATAATTTACAATAAGGACCCTAACAATTATAGAACTTCAAATTATATTTCTTTTAGTCTGACTCGGGTTTGAGTCTGATTATTTCTGACTTAAATATGATTCAAGTCAATCTATATTCTTTAATATTCCAACTCAATATGAACACATGAATCCCAGAATCCAGTTAACAATCTATACAACTTGACTGAATCAAACCATGGATATACATCCATTATTCCGCTATTCCATTTACCTGATTATGTAGTTACAACATGTTTACTGATATCATGGTTTGGGTCGGTCATCCAACTTACACAATACAATACAACAATACTATCAAAACACTACGGGGTTTAAGGGGTAGATTGGTACGGAAGGTGTTAAAGGTGGCACGAGGTGGTCAAATTAAGACACCTAACCTATATTCCGTTGCTGTTGTACCGTGGCTTAACGGTTCCTTGTACATTCCGTTTGCCCTGGTCTCTAGTATATAGAGACCCCTCTCGTATACACTGGCATCCTTCTGTACCAAGCTATAAACAACAGCGTTAACATAATATACCATAATATTCTACAACATAATACTTTAGAAAATAACTCGTATTCTGTCTTTTCTAATTCTTCTTTATTTTTTTGGGACTTACCGAGCGACCTGTTCGCTGACGACATTCTATTTCTTTCTTCTTTTAATGTCGTCAGGTGCTTTGGACCCAGCAGAGATAGAGCCCACTGGTGAAGGCTTGGAGCAGTTTTACGAAGAAGCTGAGCTCTAGATATTGTACCTTATTCTATTCAGTATTTTCATTTCATGTTATGCCACTGTTTAGACTTCGCTTTTCATTTCAGTTATATTTACTTTTCATGCATTGTACAAAAGAATGTTATTAATAAAGTTGCTGTTATTTCTATATCTCTTGTCTCTTGTGATTTGCTTTTATATTGCTTAGATACGCTTAGAATATGTACTTCTGAGTACATACGTAGCGGATCTCGTCGCGTCCACTTCGCCGTACACCGGGAAGCGGGGCGTGACACTGATGGCAATCGGCGGAGGAAATCCGTCCGCGCCTCCGTTGAGGGGGAGGCGGCGGTTAGTGCTTGGATCTTCGTTATAATCGCTCACCATTGAATTAGGATCAGAAAATGAACTTTTATTTTTGTGGAATCAAAGAGTTCCCACAGAAGGCGCCAGCTGACACGACCTGGATCGCGCCAAGATGTTACCTTCCGTTGATCTGCTGATGGCGGCGATGGGTGGCTGAAATTGGATCTGGAGGCTGTCGCTCCTGAAGCATGTGAATCTCAACGGGTTTGAGGTTGTGGTTGCCGAGCTGCCTGCAAGGAAGTCCCGGGGTGGTTGTACCACCGAGGACCCTCCGACGGTCAAGTTAGACTAGAGATCCGAGCAGAGTAACGGTTTAGTAGAGTAAAAATGGCTTACTTGGACCGTCTGAAGAAGGGGTTTATATAGCAGTGGCAGCAGGCAGGGCAGGTGCGAGAATCACGGCAGCCGTTACGCTCCCGACGTCACGCCCGTGTGATGAGCGGGATCTCCCATTAATGGCGAGACATGCTCGTTAATGGGGGATCATGATGGCGTGGAATGTGGGATGTCGCCGGCGGATATCTTGCGTATGGCGAGATTAGCGGGATGGCGGTTGTGCCTGTGTGCGGTGCCGTTGGTCGGTCGATGAGACTGAGGAAGATGACCTTAGCGAGAGAGCTCGCGGACGAGCAGGAGAGCCGAGATATCTTGGTTCTGTGGTAGCTCAGAGACGAGCTGTTAGGCCGAGGAGACCAATTGTGCAGGGGCTCGGAGGTGAGCCAGCGTTTGCTTGTACCATGGGCACATGAGTGGTCTGGTCGGCCACTGTAGGTCCTTTCTTGTAAGCCTTGAGACACGTCATCTACCACGTGTCATTATCTGGGAGATCACTGATATCGAGCATCATCATTTCCCATACAAGATGGAAACAACTCTTCATGAACTATTTGACAAAGTTTCATAACCGGTTGTCAAAAGGGCATCAACCTTCTCTTAGTTAGTGGCAAATGCCTGATTGAGAAAACTTTTACCAGAACGGTTCCGTCATAAACTTAAATAACCAAATTCTTCTACGGGTTTGTCATAAATTCAAATGACCATTTAGCATCCTCCAAATTCTTCTACGGGTTTTTCATAAACTCAAATGACCAGTTGGTATCCTCCAAATTCCTCTAGACTACAGAAAAAGTGTAGAAGTTGAAGAAGAAGAAATTGAGCTTGAATCAAGCTCATAAAATCAAAATCAAGCTTCGCATTTGAGCAGATATCAGCTTGTGGAAGCCTGTCTATAAATCTAAGCTAGGTGCAACTGTAGCAACTTTCACTGAATTTTTATAAACTTAAAAGGGTCTTTACTCCTTAGCCCGCTGCTCATGAGCAGGTTGCTCTAATTTCAACATTTAGCTAAAAATATAAAGAACCTAAGCAGCAGAGGTTTCTCTAAAAAAAATTACAACTGTAGCAATCTTAAACTAAGAAGGCAAATAATTTATGAATGCTGATGGATAGATTGTTGGTCTATTAGGCTATTAGCTATTGATACCTGTTCTGTATATGAGTACAATATAAATTTTAGGATGTGTTAGAAAAGGTTCCCTAGGTATCCTCAAGAATCCAAAAGAGTCTAATATGATACGGATCAAACACAAATCCTACGCGGATACATATGCTCGACACCGAATTGGTGCAACATAGCAAAGAACATGCAGAAGTGAAGATTAATCAAATTCTTAAGATACATAAGCAGAAAGCATAGTACCTTTTCGACTTATTTTAATGACTATTTAGTTAGATATACAGCAACTACAGTTGGTTCCTTTTTCCTCCAACTACTCGTCACTGATTGTTATCACTTTTTGATATTCACATTGTTTAGAAACCACTGAATCGTAACACGAAATGCACACTTCACTTCTTCAGCTTCTAGGAACTTTGTCGATATTTTGGAGGTTGACCATGCCTTCACTTCTTCGACTCTTCCAAACAATTTGACTCGGTCCTGCCTAATTATATCCTTAACAAAAAAAAAATGTTTCTTTATTAATATACAAAAGGGCGATGACACTGAGATCATTGGATTATAATCCTGATTGCAACACACTTAAAACTCGTTTGGATTCCCTTTCAATTGTAATTAGCTTTCAGAATTATTAATTGAAGTAAAATTGCCTATCTGTAGGCCAGGGAACAAGTACAATCTAAGGACTAACAAACAAAAAATTGCAATGAATGGCATTTTAGTCTAGGCCCTAAGTAATATAATTTCGAATTGCATTTCCTAAAGGCTTGGTGCACTTTCAGGTGAATAGGGATGCTAAGAACCCAGCTGTTGCTATCTCTGCATTCAGAAGTTCTAATACCGGTATGGTGGTAATTTCAAAGACGTTGTTCGCTAGTGGTATTGACAAAGATGTGGTGGCCAAGTCATTTAAGACCGATGAGAGTACCATTGGAAAGATCGTTTCATCTGCCACAACAGGTTGAGTGTGTGTTTGTGTGCAGACGCTTGTGTGTTTAGATTTCTTGCTTTGTGGGAAGACTGAAATAAGCAAGAGGTCCTAATCTTTTTGTAATTTAAAAGTTTGTATACGAGATTGTAAAACCTATTTATACAGTCAAATATTGATAATATCTGCATTAAATTTCATCGCCCGGTCCTACTAAGCTATCACCCATTATGAACATTGGTAATTCTCGCACAAAATGGTGACTTTTGATAGCTGACCACTGCATGAAATAACCAGAGAATATGAATGCCATTATCTCCATGCTTACATGGGTCAATTTCTCGTGCGCGGACACGTCCAATTTATGCCTGCACGGAAAATGTCTCGTACACGGGCATGCAAAGCAAATACAAGTGTCGGTGCTTCACTGGCTCGAGGATCTTTGATCCTCCTTAGCCAACTACTCATGAGCAAATCGCTCCAATTAAGACATTTAGCTAAAACATTACGAACCTGCATATTTATCAATATTTTGAGATTCATAAGCAGAATTAATGCCTTAGAGATCTATTTCCGTGACTTTTAGTTGGATATAACTGTTAGCAACTGCAATTAGCTCCCTTTACTTGCAAGCACTCATCGCTGATTGCTATCCCTTTTTCAATATTCGCTTTGTTTAGAAGCCACGGAATTACGACACAAAATTTTAGGCTTCACTTCGGATGCAACTTCTCGGAACTGTGTCGATTCATCAGAGATTGACCGAGTCTTCACATCTTCGACCCTTCCACAATTTGACTCAGTCCTGACTTGCCTTATCCTTAACAATAAGAATCGTCAAGTTATTAATATACAAAGGCGGAACATCATTGGATTCTAATCCTGATTGCAACACACTAAACACTAAACTCGCTTGAATTCCTTGCCAATCATAATTAGTTTCAGGAACGATTAGTTTAAGAAATATTCGATTTGCCAATTTATAGACCATGGAACAAGTACAATTCAAGGACTACCAAACAATAGATTGCATTGTATGGCATATTAGTCTAGGTCCTGGTCGAAATGTGTCTTATGATGAAAGGAAAACAATTTCCCAGTGCTGCTAGTAGCTTTCATGTCATAATCAACCAACATAGAAAGACATGCAGATTAATGGCTACCCTTGACCTAATCAATCCCGCAAGCCTATATAAACCAAGAAGCCTAGCCTTCAAAAAATCAAGTACCAATCCTCTAAATATATACATACATCCTTCTTTGAATTATGGCTCCAAATGCATGCCTAGTTCTCACTATAGTTCTTGCATCCCTACTCACGGCCCATGCCAGTGACCCTAGCATCACTAAAGACTTCATAGTTCCAAATGGAATCACACCCGATGGCAACTTCTTCACCTTCAAGGGACTGAAACAGTCCCTTTGGGACCCGCCGAAGGATGTTCCATTCAAGGTGACCAAAGCTAGTGAAATTGAATTCCCTGCACTTAATGGGCAAAGCGTATCTTACGCCGTGCTTCAATTTGCTGCCAATGGCATCAACGGACCCCACACCCACCCTCGCTCTGCTGAGCTCTTGCTTGTCACTCAGGGGTGGCTTGAGGTTGGTTTCATCGACACCAATAATAAGCTCTTCACTCAAGTGCTACACACAGGCGAAATGTTTGTGTTTCCTATGGGCCTGGTTCACTTCCAGGTGAATAGGGATGCTAAGAATCCCGCCGTTGCCATCTCTGCATTCGGAAGTTCTAATGCCGGTACAGTGGTAATTTCTAAATCGTTGTTTGCTAGTGGGATTGACAAGGATGTGTTGGCCAAGTCATTTAGGACTGTTGAGGGTACTATGGGTTGAGACAGTGTGCGCGGGCATGCGCCCGTGAGTACATGTGTGCATTTACATTTCTTTCTATACATAAAGTCTAAAATAATAATCTCTTTGTAATTTAAAAGTTTGTATTTCAGATTGGAATCACATTTCTACAGTCAATATTATAAACAATATTTGCTTCAAGTTCAATCTTCTTGTCCTTTTAAGATATCACCCATCATGGGCATGGCCGCATGACTAAATCAAGTACTAACCCCTACTAATTAAGAAAAGGTGACTTTTAATATCCGGCAAATTCATGCAATAACCAGACATATGATATGAATGCTCTTATCTTTACACTTACATGGGCAATAACCAGACATATCTGACTAATTCATGCAATAACCAGATGGTGCCATCCCTTTTCGGAGAAATATTTGATGCTTCCTGTCTTTCAGAAAACCTTCGAAACATTTATTGCCATCTTCGATGTATAATAATATGCCGCATTTTCTGGTAGAAAGTGATCTTTAAAGACAACCAACAAAGGTAGAGGAAAATTTCATCACCATTAATATGCATGTTCATTAACCATATACGCAGCATGAGTGATATAAACAGTGTATATAGGGAACTTGCTGATGATGGTGCAGGTTCAAGACAACCAACAAATTTAGACGAACATTTCTTCCCTATAAGGGAGAGGATGAGTCAAAACAACCACGAAGCTATAAATTATAGATTCGTCAAAACAAATTGAAGGAACACGTAATTGTCATGATATTGCCGGTTCTTCATGCTGGCGGTTTGTTTGTGTTTCCTAAGGGTCTAGTACACTTTCAAGTAAACAAGGATGCTAAGTATCCTGCTGTAGCGCTCTCAGCATTCGGTAGTGCCATTGCCGGTACAGTGTCTCTTCCTAAGACTTTGTTTGGAAGTGGTATTAACAGCGAGGTCCTGGTTAAGTCATTTATTGCCTTGAAAATCGATTGGTATCCCTTGAGTAGTGGTATAATTCGTGGCAATCAATTGACCACATGTATTTATTGTCCAACTATCACTTTTCGTAAATTATGGTCAACAAACAATACAAGATGCAAGGTATATTGGTCAAAGTCTCATAATTACCTGATCCCATACAAATTGTTTACCTGTAAGTACTATTCAATATCCTAATGAAAAATCGATCACACACGTTTCTATAGTCGAATCCATTTTGACTTTGATAAATTTATTGCCTTGAAAATCGATTGGTATCCCTTGTTTAGCGGCGGACCGGTGCTTTCGCATGCAGTCGTCACGTGGTTGTTTTTTAACAGGGCCGGTTTAAATGTGCTTGAGCCATTACCAAAGTAGAGAATAGCTTTCTCTTATTTAACAATAATCCAAACAACTTAAGACCTTAGTCCTCATTAGTTTATTAAATGAATGTCATATGGAGTGAATATGATTAATTCAATACTCGAAAAAATACAGAACCACAAATAGTTCTCTTTACTCGGTATTGAACCAATCAACCCATATCCATGACATAATTAAAATGAAAATAAAGAAGGGAATAACGGAAAAATGCAACATAATGCCAATCTTTAACGGCGTTAGCCGATAAAGTGGGGCTAAAAAAATAAACAACCAGTCTCTATAATATAGAATAGGGTTTTTATAAAGTACGTAGCCAATCTCTATATATAATAGAGTAGGTCTTTTAGTAAGATTGCATAAAACCGTATTTTTGTATGTTAATTAAAAGATAGAAAATAAAAAAGATGGGTTGCGCATTTCCAAAACGTGTAAATTATATTTTTTACTAGTTTGCTTTGTTAATTACATCTTTGTAGGAATACCCTCGATTAAGAAAGGAAGTGTATAAAATATAAACGGAAAAGAGAGCGATGTTTTAAAGACTTCCATCGTTAACAAAGAAATATGTTCATCGATTTATAGCATTCCATTTGATCATACATAAGACGTAAAACTACATAATTGTAAGAAGAACAAGAAAAGAAAAGGGTATAGGATTGTCGGGAATCATCCCGCCATCCTTACCCTTCTAAAAAAAAGAAATCAAGACAAAAATAGAATTGAAACATTTCTCTTTATTTCTTCAAAATAAGAATGAGTACAAGAGTGAGAATGAGAAGTGTGAAGTTTGTAGAAAGAATTGTGTTTAGAATATGTGAAAAATTATGACATCCACCCTCCTTTTATAGATTAAGAGGATGGCACAATTATAAATAAAAGAAGAGAGAAAAGCCCTCTTTGAATTCAAAATAAATAACTATTCTCTACAAAACAATGGGAGGGGGTAATTTTATATAAAATATTTTGTTACATGACAAGTGTAGACTTGTCATGCTTAATATATATATATATATATATATATATATATATATATATATAATTAAGTTTTCAAAGTGCCAAATCGGCCCCAAAGTGGGTCGGTGCACCCTAGCTGGCCCTAAAGGGGGGGTGGTCTGGACCAAGCCGGCCCCTAGGAGGCCGGTTATAAACCAAGACGGCCCTTAGGGGGCCTTTTGTTGGGTTACGATAGCGCCCTGGCCATCTACCGTGGCCGATGCGGAACAAAAATGACGTTTAAAAACCTTGGCACTAACGAACCCGTCTAGAATCGAACTATAAACCTACACTAGCAAACTACAATGAGTTAAACTATAAGGTTAGAAATGGTTATACCGAATGAACCGTGTCCTTCAGTCTTCAACCATCTTCCCTAGCTCATTGAGGCGTCCTCGACTAAATTTAGACGCCGGTCTTCCTCCGTCGAAGATGATCCACCCGAGAGATGTAGCTCATGGCTCTAGCTCCACACCAAAGATCAAGTGAAGCAACTAGAGATCCTAGGTTGCTAATCTATAGTGTCTAGGATGTAGTGAAGTGTTCAAAATGTTTATCTATCTCATCTCATCTCTTGATTCTCAACTCATGAGATTGTAAAGAGGAGGTTGAGGATGAAGGTGGACGAACACAAGAAACTCAAGAGGTTGTGTATCTGCAAATATCTCAATAAAATTTGGCGTCAGCACAGAAAGCTTCAGCGACAGTGAAAGGTTGTGTATCTGCAAATATCCTTTTGATCTCGCCTTTCTTTGATACAAACTTGAAATATTGATGTAAGGAAGAAATTTTTTTGCCATGCTCATGCAGCCAAGGACGACCAAGTAAAGCATTATATGACATGAAAATGACATGGAAGAGCGAAGTGAAAGACCATCCTTCGAATTTTAGAGTGAGCCATATAGTCCCCAAGGTTTGTTGTCCAGTTTGGTTGAACCCTTGGATGACAATATTGCTGGTAGTTAAATCTGTAACAGTATACCTGTCATGCCCCGCTTCCCAGAGTGCGCTAAGATCGGCACATGACAGAACCAACCATGCTACCTGTGGCTAGAAAACATCCCTTCACAGTCACATTACGGCTGTCTATAGATATCAAGAACAGGAAAAAATAAAAGAAACTATCTAGCACATGTCCATGAGCCAGAAATAACGAGTCAAGAATTAATATGCGGAAGCAATAAATTCAAGTAACAATAACAATCTGGAAAGTACGTCTCAAAATACGGGCTCACATCAGGAATGAAAATGCGAAATAAAACTAAACTAACTAGCTACATGATCTTCACTGCTCGGCTTGTTGGTCAAAATACTCCTGAACGGCCTGCGACAGAGATAGAGGATCTGGGCCATGCAAAACCCAGACGCCAGTGCGTCATGATATCAAACAATAATATAAGCAATCAGGATGTAACGAGATATGCAGGTAGGAATCATAAATAGTAACAAGTCAACAGAAATGTATAACAGTGAAACGTATCAGTATGTGTGACGTGCAGTGCTTAATCTAAGCTGTGCTACTGGGTTATCTATTCTAAAGTTTGTTTGAAATCAATTAATGTAATCCTCCATGTAACTCAAAGAATATGTCCCGTTACCTCCCGGGACCACGGATCAGGAATATGTGAACCAAGAGTGGTTCTGTCCCGTTACTTCCCGGGACCACGGATCAAGATGTAAAAGTCACGAATGGCTCTGTCCTGTTACTCCTGGGATCACGAATCAAGTAATACTCTTTTAAGTTACACTTTAGTTTACACTTTTGATTTTCCCATACCCCCAAGGTTATGTGTTCGAGTCAGGTATTGATAATCTGGAGCTAATGCCAACATAAGATCAAGCAGGTACAAGTTTGTCTATACAGACAACAGGATATATCCATCGGGACAACATGTCAAGATTGTCAGCATTAGTAACAAGATCAGGTATCAAGTCAAGCAGTGGTGCATCAAGTCAAGTCAGGTAGTGCACAGATATCAAGCGGATGCTCATAATAAAACTGTAGCAAGTACGGGTGCACGATAAAAGTACGGATGCACAAATATTTATCAGAGGTTACATCATGACTATGTAGGATGCACATTATCAAGCATGGAGTACTAATAATATGAAACAATGTGACATGGCATGCAAATTGATATATAATTAATGGTATGGTTGCACAAACATCGATTAGGGTTACATTTACAGTTCCAAGACTACGTGGGATGCATTATTAAGCATGGGGTGTTTCTACAATAATAATATGAATTAATGTGATCTGTAGATGCAGCTACATGTATATTAAATGATATGGATGCAAACGGGTATCCGAAAACGGTAAACTTTAATATGGATGTACAATGCATTCAACATGTGATATTTTTATTCATATGGATGCATAATAATATACCTAGCATGTAACCAGATGAACTAACATGCGACTAGATATGTAAATAACGATATGGATGCATACGGGTATCGAAAAACTGTAAAATTGTAATATGGATGCATAACTAAACAATATGTAATGTTATTATTAAAATGGGTGCAATATATTGTGGTATAGTATGTAGCAAGATCAACTTGTCTCGATCGGATCACAAGACGGATACGCACGGCACGTCCGACGTCGGTAAATCGTCGCAACGCACACACGGCACGCAGGACGGGTCCAGGCAAGACAAGAGGGTGATCACACAGGCAAGGTACGTTTACTGGATCGTCTGAATCGGCAGCGGCGACGCGACTCCGATGATTGCTGGAAAAAGAAGATTTCAAGAAAAAGAGAAAGACAAAGAAAAAGAAGAAGAGGAAGAAGAAGAAAGAGAAGAGGGGTTGGTGCTCACTGGGGTTTCGTGCACAGGGGTCAGGGGAGACGAGGTGATGGTGTCGGGGTTAACGGAGCTCCGGCGAGGGTGCAGGGTGCTCGGGTGATAGTGCAGGCTGGGGCTCTGTTGGTGTAGGGTTCAAGAAGGAAGAAGAAAAGAAAAGAAGGAGGAGAAGAGAAGGAAGATGATGAGGAGAGGAGAATGGGGGTGGTGACAGCGAGGCTAGGGTTTGGGTGTGCCGGTTCGGTGATGGGTTCTTTGGGTTAGGGTTGGTGTGTGCAGGCTCTCGGGTGAGGAAGAAGATGATGACGGCGAGGAGGAGATGATGAGGATGGAGGTGGTTGAGTTTTGAGGGCAGAGGAGCTAGGTTTAGGGTTAGGGTTTGAGTTTTTTGCAGTGGGTTTCTCGTGGGGGCTCGGGTTAAAATAGAAGGAGAAGAGGAATAGAAGGGAGGTGATTGTAAGGAGAGGGGGCGGTGACGCGACTCGAGAAGGCTACAGTAACCGCGAGAGGAGAGAGAGAGGGCTCGAGAGGAGAGAAAAAGAAGAGAGAAAGAGAGATGCGCTGAGGGGGAGAGAGAGAAAGAAAGAAAGGAAGAGAGAGAGTGAGTGGGGAGAGAGAGAGTCGGCGAGAGGAGAGAGGGGAGAGAGAAGTTGTCAGAGAGAGAGAAGGAGAGAGAGAAAGCGGTTGTTAAGATTTAAATTTAAAAATCTTTTAGTTAATAGAAAACTTAAACTATTAGTAATATTTTAAAGGTCGTATTAATAAAATTTTATAATCTGGTAAATCCAAACTTATCCCAAAATATGCCCAGGTCGGGTCTAAAAAATCCAGTTTTAAAATATGAAAAAAATATACTTGTCAACCAAAATTAAAATAGGATATCTGGGTAACGAAAATCTATACGCCCAAGAACGGATGCACGTACGTGCGCGTAGCAATCCAAACAAGTCCGTTTGACTGAACGGGATGAGAACAGGGTGTCCGGATACTACGACAGGGTCAGGGATATCAGGCAGGCCATGCAATGTATTTTTAAAATATTTTATGTGACTTTAAATGTTATATAAAAATGCATATGCCAGATATAATGCGAGTATACAATGTATAAATTAAAATGAAAGTGCACGAGTCTACATATATAACAAGTCAGGATAGATCATAAACATGAATCAAGACAGGTTTCAAGCAAGCGGGTCGGGTCGGATGTATATACAGATGTCAAATATACTATTCGCACCCAAAACACAGTAAATCAAGAAAATACCATAAAAAAAGAAATACGTGAACTAGAACCGGGATAAATGAACTAGGGTGTTACAATACCCGATCGCCGTTAAGGTCTTTAATGGTAACATGTTTACTGTGAAACCGCAATCCAATATCATCCTTTTCATAATTGTATTCTCGAGTTCTCTATTGATAAGTAGTGGGGGCACAGGGGCAGACCCCAACCTCTTGATTTCGGTCATGTGCCTTGGTCCCCGAACCCGGAGAGGAGAAGCAAAAGATTGGGCCGTCGGCGATTATGAAATTTGGTGCCCAGTAATAAATCATCTTCAGTGAATTCAATGTTGAGCACATCTGATGGATTGATGGTCGTATTTTCTATATTTGCTTCGCCTCTTCCCGTGCATTGTAGAGCCACAAGGAGAGCCTTACGCAAATCCGATAATCAATATAAAGAAATCATACACACTGTGCAGAGATGGAATTTTCTTCAAATGTGCAAGGATGTTGTATTTTACGGCCTCGGAGTGTATAATCTCTCCATAGTCTTGGATCCTGTCTTGGTAGGATATGGACGGTTGGTTTGAAGAAGGGCACACTTCTGCCGTTCGAGTGCCGGCTCGGATGACAATATTCATGATTTCAAGAGGCTCCTCTCGGACGTAAAGAGATTCATCATTTTCTTTAAAAACTCCAATAGTGTTGCAAGATAAGTTTTCCCACGGAATATCTTCTTCTGGTACTTGAGCCTTGATCGTTATTAAATCATGAGAAACTTGAGTGATGAAGCCTTTAATGACACTTCTTGGTATAACTTTTCTTAATATCTTGTACTTCGGAACCCTTTTGTGGCGACGAAAATACATCAAAGTGTCACGCTCCGCTTCCCAGAGTGCGCTAAAATTGGCACGTGACAGAACCAACCATGCTACCTGTGGATAGGAAACATCCCTCCACAGTCACATTACGGCTATTTAGAGATATCAAGAACAATAGAAATAAAATAAACTATCTAGTACATGTCCATGAGCTAGAATAAATGAGTCAAGAAATAATATGCGGAAGCAATAAATCCAATGAGCAATAACATCTGGAAAGTAAACATAACTAAACTGGATACTAACTGGATACTAACAGGATCCTCACTGCTCAGCCTGATCGCGGAAATACTCCTGATCAGCCTGCAACAATGATAGAGGATCTGGGCCATGCAAAACCCAGACGTCAGTGCGTCATAATATCAACAATAATATAATCAAGGGGTGGCAGGACATGCATGCACGAGTATGAACAGTAACAAGTCAACAGGAATATATAACAGTGAAGTATATCAGTATAAATGACGTGCAGTGATCAATCTAAACTGTGTATTGGGTTATCTATTCTAAAGTCTTCGAAATCAATTAATGTAATCATCATCGTAACCCATCGGTGATTATTCCGCAACGCCCGGAAAAACGGCAAACAATATGTATTCCGTAACGCCCGGAAAAACGGCAAACAATAGGTATTCCGTAACGCCCGGAAAAATGGCAAACAATATGATAGCCCTTTGAGTTACGTTCGGTTACATTCTTGATTTTCCCATACCCCCAAGTTATGTGTTCAAGTCAGGTATTGATAAAGCTGAAGCTAATGCCAACACAGGATCAAGCAGGAACATGTTTGTCTATACAGACAACAGGATATGTCCATCGGGACAACATGTCAGGATTGTCGGCATTAGGTACAGGATCAGGTATCAAGTCAAGTAGTGATATATCAGGTCATGTCAGGTAATGTACATGTATCAAGTCATGTCAAGTAGTGGTGTATCAGGTCATGTCAAGTAGTGCACAGGTATCAAATGGGTGTTCATAATCAAACTGTAGCAAGTATTGAATCAGGGTGAAAGTACAGATGTATAATAAAAGCATGGATGCACAAATATCGATCAGGGGTTACATTATGACTAAGTAAGATGCACAATATCAAGCATGGGGTACTAATGTATTAATAATATGAGTTAATGTAATATGGGGTGCAACTAGTTATGCAGAATTAATGGTATGGATACACAAATAAACATAGATGCATAATAACTATCAGGGGTTACAACTATAGCTTCAAGTCTAAGTGGGATGCACATTATTAAACATGGGATGTTAATATAACAATAATATGTAATAATGTGATCTGTAGATGCAGCTACATGTATATTAAATGATATGGATGCATACAGGTATCCGAAAATGGTAAAACTTTAATATGGATGTATAATGTGATAAACGGGTAACATTTTACTCATATGGATGCATAATAATATACCTAGCATGTAGCAAGATAAATTAGCATGCGACTAGATATGTAAATGGTGATATGGATGCACACGGATGTCCGAAGAAAGTAAAATAGTAAAATGGTAATGTGGGATGCATAATTAAACATTAAGTAATGTTATTATTCACATGTGTGCAATATATTGTAGTATAGCATATAGTAAGATTAACTTGTCTGAGCGGAACACCCGACGGGTGCGTACGGCACGTCCGACGTCGGGTAAACGTCGCAACGCACACACGGCATGCTGGACGGGTCCCGGCAAGGCAAGAGGGTAACCACGCAGGTAGAGGACGTCTACGGGTTCTCACGGATCGGCGGCGGCGAGCACGGCTCCGGTGATCACCGGAAAAATGCGAATCCAAGAAATCAAGAAAAGAAGAAGAAGAAGAAAAAGAAGAAGAAGAAAGGATGTGGTCTGGGGTTAGGGTGCTCTTTCTTGGCTCTGGGTTTAGGACAAGGGAGGTGAGGAGATGGTGATGACGAGATCGTGGGCTTTCCGGCGAGGGGTAAGGTTTGTGTGCAGGTTTTTGAGTTGCAGCGAGGTCGGAATGTTTGAAGTCGGGGAAGCAGGGAAAGAGAAGACGGAGAAGGGGAGGGTATAGACGGTGACGGGTCGACGACGAGGGTGGAGGTGGTGATGGCGAGGCTAGGGTTCGGGAGTTATGCAGAGGTCGGGTTCGGGTGCAGGGTTTGAGGGTTGTAGGGGAGAGGAGATGAGGTTGGGTTGCAGCGACTATGGAGAGGAGGAAGATTGGGGGCGATGATGATGGGATTTTGGTCGATGGTGAGGAAGATGGAGATAATGTAGGCGATGACGACGACGACGAGGTTGAGTTCTCGTTGAAGTGCATAGAGAAGAAGAAGAAGAAGAAGTTGTAGGTGATAGTGGCTTCGGTTGTTTGGGGTGTTGGTTTGCAGCGAGGGATCGAAGAAGGAGGCGACAGCGATGAGGAAGAGGCGAAGGGAAGATGAGAGGGAAGGCGAGGTCGAGGAGATGGAGGCGGCTAGGGTTAGGCGAGGGTTTTCGAGAGGGTTTCTCGTCGCGGGGTTTTAAAGAAGAAGAAGAAAAGAAAAGGAGAAGGGAAGTGAGGCTAGTGGGTTAAGGGGGTGACCAGAATCGAGAAGGGAACATTGATACCGAGAGATGTGAGAAAGAGGGGGTGGGAGAGAGAGGAGAGAGAGAGAGAGAATCAGTGAATTCGTTTAAAACAAATCTTTTAAAATAAATTTTAAAACTAAAAGATTTTTTTGAAACAGTAAAATGGTAGGGACAAAATATTAGGGAAATTTTGAGATTTTGGTTAATACAAAATTACTCCAAAAAATGCCCGTGTCGGGTCTAAAATTATGGTTTTAAAATACAAAAAATATATGTGTCGACCAACACCAAAACAGTGTATCCGGGTAACGAAAAAGCGTACCCCCAAGAACGGATGCACGTAGCGTGCTCGTAGCCATCCAAACGATTCCGTTCCACTGAACGGGACGAGAACAAGATGCGCGGATGCTACGACAGGGTTAGGGGTATCAGGCAGGCCATGCAATATATTTTTAAAATATTTTATGTGACTTTAAATGTTATACTTAAAAATGCAGATGCCAAATAAATGCCAGTATGCAGTATACAATAATGTAAGTGAACGGATCCATATAATAAGCCAAGATAAATCATAAACATGAATCAAGACAAGTTTCAAGCATGCGGGTCGGGTCGGATGCAAATACAGATATCAAAACACTATTCGCACCCAAAATACAGTAAATCAGGAAAAAAAAACCATAAATAAAAAAATACTCAAACTAGAACTACTATAAATGAACTAGGGTGTTACACAAAGTATCTGGAAGAATAAGAGGGCGATCTGGTGATGGATTAGTCGTCCCTTCTAACTGTAAAGATGTGAATGTCTGCTGAAGATCTTGTATGGTTGGAGGAACCATTGTTGAAAATGACTTTGTGGTTGAAGGAGCTTTCACTGATTCGGTTTCGGATGAAACTGATATCATGTGAACGGATTGCTCCCCTTTCTTTAATTTCTTAAGTAATGAGATATCGATCTTTTCTTCGTTGATCATATTTTGGATCAGTTTCTTGAAGATAAAATATTGTTGTAGATCATGACCTGGCATGCGATGATATTCGCAGTATCGACTGTTACTAGGGTGCCACTTTCCTTCGTTTGAGTTGCGTAACGGAGGTAACTGAACCAATTTCATCTCAAGCAATCCTTTGAGAATATCTTGTAAATCTTCCTTTGAAAGATCGATTCTCTACTTCTTGTGAGAATTTTGTCTGGAATCTGGCTAGTTGACTATGGGGTTCGGATTATTGCGGTTTCACGGAAGTTTCCATTACTTGTTTTCCTTTCGGATTGTCGTAACTTTGATCTTTCTTAAAATTCCGATAGTGACCTCTGAAGGACTGATCAGGTTGCCTATTCAACTGATCAAGGAAGTCTTCAATATCAGTTGCCTTGGATGACAAGTTTTCAAAAGATAGCGGACGAACCCCTTGCAAATGAATTGCCATTTCTGGTCGAAAATTGTTCATACACATTCTGACTGCTTCCGATTCTCTGATTAATTGAGAGCAATGTAAACTCAAATTCTGCCATCGGTTATTAAAATCAGCAGCCTTTTCATTGTAGGTCTGTTCGGTTCAGATAAGTTCGGTGATCCCTACAACCCTTTGATTACTGTAAAAACGTTGTAGGAAAGCCTCTTGCATTTGCTCCCAATTATGGATGGAATTAGGAGGCAACTTACTATATCATGTAAATGCTGGACCAGAAAGTGTTTGCACAAATTGTCGAAGGAGTGAACCATTGCGCACAGTGTCTTGACATGCTACTAAGAAGTAAGCGATGTGTTCGTGTGGTGACCGATTTCCATAGAATTTGACGAAGGAAGGTTGCTTGTAATGCTCTGGAAATGGTACAAAGTCTACCACCGATGGGTAGAATTTCATATATTCAGCCGACCCCATGGCGTCCTGAGTTTGCATAAGGTATGCTCTTACACCTTCCGCCGCCATCCTTTGAACATCGTCGATTGATGGTGTTTGGCTTTGCACTGACTCATAGATAGGAGGGTTTGATTCAGCGCTGGCATTATTTGATGGAATTTGTGTCCTCGTGCGGTTTAATTCTTCATGATCTTTCTCTTATAAGGTCCTTTAGAGTCGAACCAATTGTTCTTCTAGGGATGTTTCATTGGATCCCAACTTCCTTTGATGCTAAATATCCATATCTACATGTATTGTCCTCTTCATCTCCATTAATGTATATAGAGCATACAATATTGAAAACTCAAAATTCCTTCACCCACGATGAAATAAATACATAAAAAACAATAAAATATAGAACAACATATAAAAATATCAAAAAGGGCTTTGATAACTGCAACTCAAATACTAAGACACAAGACAATAAAGTGGTCAGGAAAGGGCCAAAAAAATGACTATTATTATGTGATATCAGCTATGGACAGAAAAGTTATGGACGTTAGTAGAAAGAATATTATATTTGGACCTTGCGTTTCTCTCTTTAAATACCCAAGCAGGTCAAAGATGAAACAAACAGACTCATGCACAAGTTAATTAACGTTGAAAGTACTTTTGTCGCTTACAATAACAACTTATGGTTTTACCTCATAACATGGAAAGGTTCTTTCTCACATAAAGTCCCAGAGTCGATCTCAAATTTGGCTACACATTTAGTGAAGGCCAATTGTGGAGACTGTTTATTAACCTAAGGGTTAAAATGTTGCCTTAATTTTAGGACAAGGGTCGCCCCACTTCCTGTCTTTTACCAAAAGTTTGTAATATTTGGATGGTGTTTGTCTCCATTGTATGATCATGGAAAGGTTCTTTCTGACAACAAATAAATTACCTAAATACATAAACAAAATAAATGTTTATAATATTATAGACTAAGCACTTTATAACTTGATCGTTGGATTTATTATCATCTCAGTCTCATCCCCACCAAAGTGTATGGAGGAGCTTTCCATGAAAGATTAACAAAAATTTTACACCTGGATGACAACCTGGCATCATAACCGCTCTTGATTTATGGACTAACCCCTTTTTTGGGAGTTTGCGTCCTTTTGGGTTTTCACAAGCTCGGGGATAGTCTTGTTGTTTTTACTCACGGAGCCCTTTCGAGTTTTCACAAGCTCGGGGATAGACCGGCCGACGGGTAAAGTTGCTCGAGGAGGTGGAAAGCAAGCTGTTTGTAATCATAAAAATAATATTATAATAAGTATGTTCGTAATGTGTTGAGACATACCATAGATTTTCACCATCAATATGAAGCATGAGTGATGGAAACAGTGTATGGAGGGAACTTTCTTATGGTGGTACAGAATATATATTCTCTTCCTTTATTATCCAGCTCATCTATTCGATAAAAGAAGATGTGTTTGTGCTGTTTGTGTTAAGGGTGAGTAAAAAGGATATCGATATATGTTCAAAACACAGTCAACCGCTCGCATGCAACAATTAATGTCGCTGTAACTTTAGTACTTTACATCTGTACAACACGAAGATAGATTACCAATTCTTTCCATGGAATTAGCATACAAATACAGCACAAAATGCTGGGAAGAAGCATACAAAAACTAAGCAGCCTTGAAGTTGTAAACTATAGAATAGGCAAAACGAGTAGAATGGACGCGTATTTTGTTATTGCCGGCACTCCATTAGGAAA
Source organism: Agapanthus africanus (assembly GCA_030015575.1). Taxonomy (NCBI): domain Eukaryota; kingdom Viridiplantae; phylum Streptophyta; class Magnoliopsida; order Asparagales; family Amaryllidaceae; genus Agapanthus; species Agapanthus africanus. The sequence continues at coordinate 138,986,638 of CM057341.1, forward strand.
ATTGACGTGTATGGTGTTGTTTTAGATCCTATATATATATATACCCCCTGAATTCTCCACACGAACCATCAAACTACCAAGCTCTTCAATTCAAGAAATGGCTTCGAATTCATGTCTAGTTCTAGCTTTAATTTTTGCAACACTTCTAAGCGCCCATGCCGCTGATCCTAACATCTTATCTGACTTCATAGTTCCAAATGGAGTCATCCCGGATGCTAACTTCTTCACATTCAATGGTCTGAAACAATCTCTATGGGGTGCTCCAAAAAATGCATCCTTCAAGGTTACCAAAGCTAGTGTAATCGAGTTCCCCGCTCTCGAAGGTCAAAGTGTATCCTATGCCGCACTTCAGTTTGGTCCAGGTGGCATCAACCCACCTCATACCCATCCTCGCTCTGCTGAGCTCTTGCTTGTTATACAAGGGTGGCTTGAGGTCGGTTTCGTCGACACCGGCAATAAGTTGTTCACTCAGGTCCTTCATGCCGGTGATTTGTTTGTGTTTCCTAAGGGACTAGTACACTTTCAGGTGAACAAAGATGGCGGGTATCCAGCTGTAGCACTCTCAGCTTTCGGCAGTTCCAATGCCGGTACTGTATCTCTTCCTAAGACTTTGTTTGGAAGCGGTATTAACAGCGAGGTCCTGGCTAAGTCGTTCAAGACCGATGCTTATACCATTGGAAAGCTTGTTATGGGTGCAGCCTAAAATTGAAACAAATAAAAACCTAGGGAGCTATTAATTTGTTTGTTTTCAGTTGTGTGTTCTTTGTTTGTTTGCAAAGAGGCAGTTTAGTTGACAGTTTATCATTTTTTTTCATCAAGTGTTGTGTGAAAGTGTAATATTTCATCTGAATAAATTTGTGCCCCAATTAATTTGTTAAAGTTTTTCCCTTTTTTTTCTTTTTAATTCATCTAGTTTAGTTCAGGTAAAGATATTAACACGTCTTATGGCAACCCAATGCTTATATGAAGCTATGATACAACTATCACTTTCCATATATATATATATATATAGAGAGAGAGAGAGAGATTATAATGGGTTTAGAGTTAGGATTAATAATTAAATTAAAAAAATTAAAAAATCTAAAAAAAGGTGCAAAAAATCTAGGAAAAATCTGGAAAAAATACGGAAAAATATATACGAGACAAACCAGGGATTTACAGTATGAATCAGAATGTTTAAATGCATTTATATAAGATAACTATATTGAATGTGTTTTAATACCCTTTGTATTAATTTTATATATTTAGCTTTGTGTTTTTATTGACAATCAAACCATATGCTATTAAATGAAACCTTTTGTTCATCATGCATGAAATGAAAACCCTAGGATTCCTAGAGCACCCATTAATCATATTAATTCTTTAAAATCATATTTTAGTTTATTACTTTTTCCAATAATAAATTCGGATATTAAATGCAGATACTTGTAAATTCATATAGATTCTTGTTTACATTATTGATACAATCATATTATATCGACTGTACTTGACATGCTTGTTCACGATTACTCACTACTACAAAGAAGGGTTGCCCCTACGGATAAATCCGTAGGGGCAACCCACTGCCCCTACGGTTATATACGTAGGGGCGAAAAAATACCCCGTAGGTGCAAAGGCCGCAGGTGCAAGTTGAGACCCTGAACTTGCCCCTACGGTTAAATTTTTGCCCCTACGGATATATGTGTAGGTCCATTTTCCCCTACGGATTAAGCCGTAGGGTATAAGATTTTATATTATTTACGGTTTATTTTAATAAATTACTTGGCCCTACGGATATAGCCGTAGGGGCATGTACTACCCCCTACGGATATATTCGTAGGTACTTTTCCGTAGGGGCACAAATTCAGGATTCCTGATATTTGCCCCTACGGATAACGCCGTAGGGGAGAGTCAGTGGCCCCTACGGATATATCTGTAAGGGGATTCCCAAACACCTGGCACTGACATCTGGGGGAAATATCAGTTACTGCTGATATTTAGCCCCTACGGATATATCCGTAGGGGTAACATGTCTGCCTACGGATTAATCCGTAGGTACATATTGTCTGTAATTTTTTTTTTAAAATGGGCTGTTTCATTTTTTCCCGCCCTGTGCACAATAATGTATACATCAATCAAATCATATATTGCAGTATTCATAATCACATCTCACGCATATATATAATATACAAAAGAAACACAAAAACTGAATATGATATAAATACAAACCAATATCAATATCGTTTTAAAATGTAGTACAATGTGTATGATATAAATAAATACATGTTTCAAAAAAAAAGAACCAAAAATCTACCCTAGCTCGGTCCAGCTCCACCTCTGAATAACGATAGAATAACGCGCGCCTGCTTCTCGGTCAATAAACTCTGCAATTCGTCGCGAGCGGGAGTCTGAGTGGGCGGTGGAGCTACAGGAGCTGTCTGCGGAACCGCAGCCGATGTAGTGGCTTGCGGAGCCGCAGCCGAAGGAGATGCGTGTGGAGGCTCGGCCGATCTACCCTGTCGCGTCTGGATATAACGTGTGTAAGAAGCGTGTAAGAACTGTTTATTATTCGAATTCGTATCATTATTAAGTTATTTCGAAACCCTGTTTGGATATCTAGTTTGGAAAAGCGTTGTTTATTTCAATTACATATGTATGTATGATTAATAAAACATAAGTCTACAACCAAATAAGCTCAGGCTATGTACTGATATTGGATATGTTGATATCTATAATATGACATTATATTTTACTATTAAGTAGTATACATACCAGCATCTCATTCAACTCCTGAACGGTGGCCTTCAAGCTCTCCTGTTCCTGCTGGATACGTCGCTAACTGGAGACGGAGGAAGTAACCACCGGGGTGGAGTCCAACCTCATATGGGCCCTGCTAGAGCCCAGTCCTCGGCCTCTCTCCCAACCTCCGTGGTGCCGTCCGTGTGCGGCGTCCAGGACTGGGGTCAGCAGCCTCGAATGTTGCCTTCCCCCTAGCAACTGTCAGAACATTATATTTAGCACATACTGGTCTATAAAATTGACAAGAAATACCAAAATTAACAAATTCAAAGCCTTACCTACAGAGATAGAAGATGTGCTCCTCTGGTATCTGCATGTATCAAAATTTGAATAATATTAATTAATTTCAGTATATACATACTAACAAGGTAAACTCGCATATAGCGCTGCTTACACATATGACAGGGAGTGAACAAGCTCTTGTAGATCATCAAGCGCAAATCTAATCTCATCAAGCAGCCCATGATAATGAGTTGGACGACTAAGAGCAAAAGGAATGTGTGTATATTTATGATATAGCATTCTAAATCAATATACATGCCCTATATAATATATAAACATACCTGGAGGAACGGGAGTGGCCTCTGTCCCTGATATGGACGCATCACCAACAACTAGACAATCAAACATTGATAATATAAGTAATTTTGACATAAAGAGGCATGGATATCTATAATATTACATTCAAAATGGATATTAGAGAGCGCACCTGCAGTGAGAAGTGGTAAAAATATCACCCAACTAGGGTGTAATTTACAGAATCAGTTGAGACTCTTAAAAGTCATAGAAGAACCCGACCTGCACAAATCTGATGTATGCTTTCCATTGGACACTAAGAAATCTCTAAAGGGAAAAGCCTATGTGAAAGCCATCATTAGTTCATATCAGAAGATTGATGCTGAAACAGAGAACGAGAAATGTCATTTTTTTCTTCTTCCGCCACATTACTGTCTTCTCCTTCTGCCACATTACTGTCTTCTCCTTCTTATTATGTGCGCGTGCAAATTCAATGACTATATTGAGAATATGGATTAATAGTGGGTAGGAAAAGTATTTCTCAAATGGCTTTTGCGTCTTAAAACCATAAACTACTAAGTAATGGCATACATAATTTTTTAAGTATAAAGGTTGTTATTTTAAGTTTTCCCTTATAGAGATATGATCTAACTGCATCTATCAACTATAAGTGTGCAGAAAATTATGATAAGAAATCATAAGAAAGGGTCGTAGCCATGCATAACCTTGAATCTACATACCAAATCATGCAAAAGCATGCACTTATTGTCACCTTGCCTTGGAATATAAAATATCTTGGAAGACTATAAGCGAGCATTTAAATCTTGATAGCTTTTGACTTCAACATATATTTTTCTCAAGTACCATGAAATATACTTGCTCCGTATAAACTGTTTTCAGGAAGATGGATTAATAATGACAAATTATCCATTGTGGCTCACTAGGTTAGCATTTTCTCTTCTATTGACCATCTTTCTAATCTGCTTGGTAAATTTATTCGGAACCGGCTGTGAATCATTAAAAGACATGCATAAGAAAGAAAGCTAAAATACAGATATATAGCATACCGATACATCGAAACTTCATAGTTGCGATGGCAATCCAGAGATATTTATTTCTACACACGTGGTGAGCGTGCGAATGCGTCAGGCATCATGGACAAATATTTCAGAACATGGAAAGTTTATTCGTATAAAGTAATTAAAACTTTTAAACACCTTGGGTAGATATTTTCTTAGTTGATGCAATCATATCATGAGGACTAAATTTAAGCTATTATACATATACATATGTATTTTTCTAACCTAATATATCACACACACACACACACAGAGAGAGAGAGAGAGAACACCTGGTAGGTAAAGAAATCAGGTAGCAGGATCCTGAAGAAATGGAGTCTATAGCATTGCTCAACATCATCATCCATGATCCCTTTGATAATATTTTTTCAAAGGGATCACGGATGATGATGATGAGCAATGCTATGGACTCCATTTCTTCAGGATCCTGCTACCTGATTTCTCTATCTACCTGGTGTTCTCCCTCTCTCTCTCTGTGTGTGTGTGTGTGTGATATATTAGGTTAGAAAAATACATAAGCATATGTATAATAGCTTAAATTTAGTCCTCATGATATGATTGCATCAACTAAGAAAATATCTACCCAAGGTGTTTAAAAGTTTTAATTACTTTATACGAATAATACTTTCCATGTTCTGAAATATTTGTCCATGATGCCTGACGCATTCGCACACGCACCACGTGTGTAGAAATAAATATCTCTGGATTGCCATCGCAACTATGAAGTTTCGATGTATCGGTATGCTATATATCTGTATTTTAGCTTTCTTTCTTATGCATGTCTTTTAATGATTCGCAGCCGGTTCCGAATAAATTTACCAAGCAGATTAGAAAGATGGTCAATAGAAGAGAAAATACTAACCTAGTGAGCCACAATGGATAATTTGTCATTATTAATCCATCTTCCTGAAAACGGTTTATACGGAGCAAGTATATTTCATGGTACTAGAGAAAAATATATGTTGAAGTCAAAAGCTATCAAGATTTAAATGCTCGCTTATAATCTTCCAAGATATTTTATATTCCAAGGCAAGGTGACAATAAGTGCATGCTTTTGCATGATTTGGTATGTAGATTCAAGGTTATGCATGGCTACGACCCTTTCTTATGATTTCTTATCATAATTTTCTGCATACTTATAGTTGATAGATGCAGCTAGATCATATCTCTATAAGGTAAAACTTAAAATAACAACCTTTATACTTAAAAAATTATGTATGCCATTACTTAGTAGTTTATGGTTTTAAGACGCAAAAGCCATTTGAGAAATACTTTTCCTACCCACTATTAATCCATATTCTCAATATAGTCATTGAATTTGCACGCGCACATAATAAGAAGGAGAAGACAGAAATGTGGCGGAAGAAGAAAAAAAATGACATTCCTCGTTCTCTGTTTCAGCATCAATCTTCTGATATGAACTAATGATGGCTTTCACATAGGCTTTTCCCTTTAGAGACTTTTTAGTGTCCAATGGAAAGCATACATCAGATTTGTGCAGGTTGGGTTCTTCTATGACTTTTAAGAGTCTCAACTGATTCTGTAAATTACACCCTAATTGGGTGATACTTTTACCACTTCTCACTGCAGGTGCGCTCTCTAATATCCATTTTGAATATCGATAATATTACATTCAAAATGGATATTAGAGAGCGCACCTGCAGTGAGAAGTGGTAAAAGTACCACCCAACTAGAGTGTAATTTACAGAATCAGTTGAGACTCTTGAAAGTCATAGAAGAACCCGACCTGCACAAATCTGATGTATGCTTTCCATTGGACACTAAGAAGTCTCTAAAGGGAAAAGCCTATGTGAAAGCCATCATTAGTTCATATCAGAAGATTGATGCTGAAACAGAGAACGAGGAATGTCATTTTTTTCTTCTTCTGCCACATTACTGTCTTCTCCTTCTTCTTCTGCCACATTATTGTCTTCTCCTTCTTATTATGTGCTCGTGCAAATTCAATGACTATATTGAGAATATGGATTAATAGTGGGTTGGAAAAGTATTTCTCAAATGGCTTTTGCGTCTAAAAACCATAAACTACTAAGTAATGGCATACATAATTTTTTAGTATAAAGGTTGTTATTTTAAGTGCGCGTGCAAATTCAATGAAAGTTAGATTTGAGGATACCCATGTATGAGTTGTATTCTATATATGTGTGTTTCGATTTATGATTTCGCTTAAATGTAGGGATGTTTTTACTTAAATTTCAAATATATATACATGCATACTGTCTTCTTCTTCTTCTTCTGCCACATTACTGTCTTCTTCTTCTTCTGCCACATTACTGTCTTCTCCTTCTTATTATGTACAGTACTTCCACAAAATACGTGTTGTCATTTCTAAATGGAAGTTTCTCAGTGCCACCATAGTAGCAGAAGATGGAATTGTTTATCGCCACTAGATTATGCTAAGCCTCGGATAGATTAGGCAAACATGATCTAGAAGAATATAATTAGCAGAGGAAATATGCAAATAAACATGCATGCAAGCTGACATTAAAAGATTAATATAACAGAGATGTCTACTGATGATTTGTAAGATGTTATCGCAGGTAGGACAACTGCCAATTCTATGGCTTGTGGCCACCAGCGACTGCTTTCTCACCACAGTAAAAATAATGAGGGACTATAACATATCATGAATTCGATATGCACCGTGATTTCATAGCATATGTCTATTAACCTATAATGTATAAGTTCTCGGCGTTGATTGCAGAGGTGCATACAGTCTGAACTAGTAAATATACGTAAGAAGGAAAAAGAAGAAACGATTCATAAATATGGTTGGGCCAGAAACAGACTTAGTCACTGAATGACATATAACTGATATTCCTTGATGTAGAAATCAATACACCTTTGATAACAAACTCATTCTTTTTTGGGAGATATATGAATAACCGACTCTGACCCCAGCATTCCATTGAACACATGGAAATCCATCGTATCTCATATCCAGCCACCTCACTTCACCGATCCTATGATCGCCCTCTTGAGGACGCACAGCCCTAGCCGCAGCCCCAGCCCAAACCCTAGCCTTAGGTGGTGGTGATGAATGTGAATCCTCATGTGATTTTGCATATTATTGCGAAAGCGTTAATGGGTTTTCAAGATTTGTACGTAGTCAAGAGCAATTGTGAGTAAGGAAAGTAAAAATAGTTTTGGAATTTTATCAAACGGTTGGTGAGCAAACTAGCAAAACGTTTTGAATGAAAATATAATGTAAAATAATTTCGAGAATCAAAAGTGATAAGCTTTGTTAATGATATGGGAGAGAAGCTTGCTTTTTCTTTTTTGTGAGAAATATTTTAGGTTTTTTTTCCTTATTTCTGTTACATCCTGACCGAAGAACTTTCACAATTGTTAAAATTCAGCATTTTGGTCAGTCCTCTCCTTTATTGATATGCATGTGATGTGAGGGTTGGATTTAACACAGCAACCATTGTTCATCAATATATATTACCAAATAAAGCTCTTTATTGTTGGTTATGTTGGTTTCATCCTATTCTTGCCTCAATTTGGTGTAATTTGAAATGGCCCACGATTCTAGGGTTTGATATGGGATGGCAATAGAAAAGAGAATTTGTTCTCAAGTTATGATCGAATACCATAATAAATTGGGAGTTGGTTAGGATTGTGAAATTGTGAAAGTAGTTGCATTTTTTTCAAGTATGATCTTGTGAAAATCGGATGAAATATTTAACATCATTTTGTTGTTATTTAGAATTAGCACCCTCTAAAGAATTTTATGTTAAGATAATGGATATGGATCTTTTGTCAGGATAAAGAAGATCTGCACATGCATAAATACTAGTATAAGATAATTCAAAATTTGGGACAACGGATACATACCGCTAAAAGATATAAATGGAAAACCCAAACAATATTTTATGATAAACTTAAGTGTTCTTGCAAACTAATACAAATCTTGTTAAAAATTTGATAAATTGACCTTCCCCTTCCCCAGCCCTAGCCCCAGCCCGCAGCCCCAGCCGCACCCCCAATAAAAAAATTGATAAATTGACCCTTCCCCTTCCCCGACCCCGACCCTAACCCTACCCCGACCCCGAACCCGACCCCGCAGCTCCAGCCGCACCCCCAATAAAAAAATTGATAAATTGACCCTTCCCCGACCCCGACCCTAACCCTACCCCGACCCCGACCCCGCAGCCCAGCCCCTGCCCCAACCCTAACCCGACCCCGACTGCGACCGCGACCCCAGCCCAACCCCAACACGCGCGCCATGAACCTTAAGCCCAAAATAATCCAATAAATTCTTTAACTTACCTCGAGATTTACTCACCTGAACGGCTGCTGGGGCAGGGACGACGATCTGAACGGCGGTGGCGGCGACCTTAACCGCGGTGGCGATGAGATCGAACTCCAGTGGCGACGAAACCGGCGGTGGCCACGAGGAGAACAACCTTGGCGGCGACGGCGTGGCGCATTGGGGGCTTATTTTCGCGCCCGATCGAGAGAGAGAGGGAAATGAGCGTAGGCGATCGAGATCTGGGATTTTATTAAATCGATATTTACTTGCCCCTACGGATATATCCGTAGGTCCTTTGTTTGCGTCTCCGTAGGGGCAAACACCTAATTAAGAATTAATATTTTTATTCTTGGACGTCTTTGCCCGTAGGGGCAACCTTTTAGCCCTACGGATATATCCGTAGGTCCAAGTTATTTCTGCCCCTACGGATTAAACTATCCGTAGGGGCAACCCCCTATTTTACTAGTGACTGTTTGCTTACATTAAAACGAGATCACTAATTAGAATACTGAGCATTCATGTTATGAAACAATTACTTGTGCTTACATGTTTACCATACCGTACTATCATCGTGACTTGTTCTGTTTTCCTGTCCAGTCAGTACTCTATATTGTGATTGAATTTATTACCAAGTTTGTTATAGATACGCAGAGTGTTGGGAAAGTTTGAGTGTGCATTCGTTCAACAGGATCTCAGGAGTCCTATGCCAGCAGTTCGTACCGGGTTCTATCGGTCGCTTGTTACTACAGCTCGTACTGGGCTATATCGATCATTGGAACTCATACCGGGCTATATCGGTCGCTTGTTACTACAGCTCGTACTGGGCTATATACGGTCGCTTGTTCATTCCATATTTGGGCCCGTGTTTCCTTACCCCTGAGTGTACCCCTGAGTCCCTATCTTGGGTTGGGAATACTCCTGCAAAGGTTGATGTACACACTCAAACTCACGATAGGATAGATTACCCTTTTAGTGACCAACTAGAATATGACTTGACCTGTTTATTTGCTTACTTCATATTACTGCCATATCTATATCTACATGTATACGCGGGCTTCACCATACTCACATATTCATGCTATCACACACATACACACACTATTACAATTGAGTACTTGTTCGGATTTTCTGACATCTCTGGGATTTACCATCTCAGGTTTAAAAACCGATTCACAGACAAAGAAGAATCAGAGTGACTATCAGGAGTTTGCCGAAAATCAGTAGTATTGTAGGTTTATTTCAATTTTATTTCAGTTGCGCCTCTCGTAAGACGATATGAATGTATCTTTCTTTTTGAATTTTGTACTTTATTTATTCGGAATTCTTTGTTATTTGGATCTTTTATTGACCGTATCTTTATCTCGTGGATTCATCAGTGTAATTGTTATCTATGCAGCATGATATTAGTATTATATCTTGGATATTATCGTATAGGTTTAGCTAAAACCTTTGGTGTGACTATGGTAAGGCGATTTTCCCTTATCTAGGAGCACTGACGGATTCGGTCCAAATTTCTGCATTCCGGGAATTGGGGCATTACACAAACCAAGATTCATTCATATAATACATCTCTTCTAAAGTAATGGCTCTAAATGCATGCTTAATTCTCACTACAGTTCTTACATCCCTTCTCATGGCCAACGCTGCAGACCCCGACATCACTACTGATTTCATAGTTCCAAATGGAATCACACCAGATGCAAGCTTCTTCACTTTCAGGGGGCTGAAGCAGTCCCTTTGGGGCCCACCTAAGAATGCAACAGGTTACCAAAGCTAGCAAAATCGAGTTCTCTGCCCTCGATGGACAAAGTGCATCCTACGCTGTGCTCCAATTTGCTGCCAATGGCATCAACACACCCCATATTCACCCTCGCTCAGCTGAGCCCTTGCTTGTTATACAGGGGTGGCTTGATGTTGGATTTATCGATACCAACAGTAAGCTATTTATGCAGGTTCTTCATGCAGGTGATATATTTGTGTTTCCCAAGGGTTTGGTGCACTTTCAAGTGAATAGGGATTCTAGGTATCCAGCGGTTGCTCTTTCTGCATTTGGCAGTGCAGATGCCGGCTTAGTATCTCTCCCTAAGTCATTCGTTTGGCAGTGGAATCGACAAGTCGGTGATGGAAAAATCCTTCAAGACTGATACCCAAACCATTGAAAAGCTTGTTTGGGCTGCCACCTCAAATTGATTTAAATAAGTTCAAAGACTTGTTCGGTTTCTTTATGTTTGATGTGCTGAGTTACTGCATTTGATTTGTTGTTTAATTAAGTCGTGATTTATATACAGCACAATTCAATTCAATTCAATGTATAATCCTCCAATTCTATTGGAAAGTTATCTTTTAAAAAATATATTTGTAAGTTGTAAACGGCAAGTGCTTACTTCAATCATGACTGTTTTGGTATTATTCTACTGCTAAAGTTTCTATGCAGTCTAGATTGTTAAAACGAGATGACTTTATCTATTCTTAATTTCCCTTGCTGATGGAGGTCCTTTTCAGATCTCCTTCAGATGTTGTCTTCCGTCGATCCCCCGGCGGATTCTAGAAGGGATCCCCTGTTGTGTGTGGATCTCAATGGGTGTAGAGGAAGTTTGGTGACTGGAGGAATTTGACGCCGAGTACCTGCAAAGAATTCCCGGGGTGGTTGGATACCACCGAGGACCCTTCGACGGTCAAGTTAGTAATAGATCCGAGCAGCGTAACGGCTGAGTGGAGTGAAAAATGGCTTGCCAGACCTTTCTGTGATGGGGGTTCATATAGTGGTGGAGGAATGCAGCAGCAGGCGCGAAAATTTCCCCAGCAGTTACACTTCCGACGTCACGCCCGCGTAGAGAGTGGGTCGCCCATAAATGGGGATCGTGGAGGCGTGGAACGCAGGATGTTGCTGGTGGAGAATCCGCGCATAAAGAGATTCGCGGAGCTGCAGTTACGCCTGCGAATGGCGGAACTGGTCGGAGGGCCGAGGAGGACACCCATGGCAAAGGGGCTCGGGGACGAGCGAGAAGGCCGAGGAGACTTGGTTTGGCGGCAGCTCGGGGCGAGCTTAGGGGCCGAGGAGGCCAATGAGCGGGGACCCCGAGGAGGGCTGGCTTGCACTGGCCGAACGGGTACAGAGGTGGCATGGCCTGCCTTTGTGGGCCCTTTCTTCAGGGTTCTGGGATGTGCCTTTCGCCACGTGTCCTGATCTTGAGGGTCGCAGATATTGAGCATTATCATTAGCCGCCACTCTTGTCCCGACCAGCTATCGGGTCGGGTCAGGAGTGGATAGCCGGGCCGTCCGGGGTGAGCTCCTTCCTAAGGTTTCGTCGGGACGCGTCCCCGGACCGTGAGCTGTCTTTTCCGCTATCGACTCAGGGCAAGACCTTTGCATTTAAGGAGGGTGCGCCGGTTCGTGTGTCTTGTCTTTGAAGTGGCGGTCCACGTGTCGAGCGTCGGTTGGTCGACGTGACGTGCACAGACCTGCGACGCCTGAAAGGGCGCGGTCCAACGTGGGAACGACAGGTGGAGCAATCTGATCCGTTTGGACGTGAGGAGGCATTTCGGCGGGAGACGAAGGGCGCCGTTGGATGAGATTGTTCGCGGCGATAAATAGGGGTGGGGCATGCTCCAAGGCCCCTAAACCTTCATCTCACCTTCCTTCTAAGCTTTGACTGCTCGGCACTCCTCCGTTTTGGGGATACATGGTTCGTTCTCACTCTTTGGGTCGCCCATCCCAGGGGGAGGCCCATGACGCGGGCGTGCCCCCGGCTGGCCGAGGCTCTGCTATGAATGTTCTGCCGGCGGCAGGGTCTTTCGCCCTGTTGGCGGCTCCCGGGGGTTTTTCCGGCGGCGGTAAGAGACGCCTGCGGTCACCCGAGCCCCAGACGGGAGATGGAGGAGGGGGCGAGGACAGGGTCCCCCTTAAGAGGAAAAGGACAATCTCCCGTGCATCGCCGTCAATGGTCCCTGAAGGGATCCCCGTGCAGGAGGGAGAGGCCGTCTTCATGGTTCTGTCCGGGCGATCTGTCGCTGCCGGCTTGCTCGCCGGGATGGAGGAGTCGGCAGGAGGGAGACTCCCGTGCGGTACCGTAAGGGCCCAAATAGAAGCCATAGCCCAGGGGGCGGTCCGGGTACGAACCCTTTCACGCGTTGCCTTCGGCCTTCCTTCTTTGGCCCGAGTGACTTCCGATTTCTCACCCGCTTCCTGTCAGGTCCTTCAACACTGCGCCATCGCCGCTCGTATGGAAGCCGAGGGGGCGTTCCACGCGCCGAGCCCGGTAGAGGCATTCCCTTCGGAGGTCGAGACCCTGCGGCGTGACCTGAGCCTGGAGAGGGCCAGGGCCGATGTTCTGGCAGCCCGTGCGGAGTCTGCGGAGCATGCCAATTCAGCAAATCAGGGCGTCCGCCGTCGTCTGAGTGCATCTCTCCGGGTCGCTGGGAGGAAGCCGGCGGATCTGGCTAACCGCTTCGCGGCCATGGAGAAGGAGAGAGATGTCAGCCGGAGGGATGCCGAGGCGGCGCTTCTGTCCGCTCGGACCGCTGAGGCCCGGGCCAGGAAAGTCGTGGCCGATTACAAGACGTCATAGCAGTTTTACGTCGAGCTTGGTAAGTATTCTGCCGTCAGGTGGAATAAGACTCTGGATGCCGTGAAGGAGCATCTTCCCGATTTCGCTGATGGCAAGCTCCGTGCTCGGGTCCCGCTCCCGGTGGCGAGGCCTCCGGTTGACAACGACGGGGGGAATGAGGCGCACCCCTGGTGGCGAAACCTCTGGTGGTGAAGTCCCCAGTGACGAGGGAGGTGAGGCGTAGGGGGGAGGGGTTTGCGACTTGGGCCTTTTTGATATTTCCTTGCCCCCTTTTTGTAAGCCTCCGGGTAGTTTGTTAGGCTGGGGAGCCAAGAATACCCTATGTAGAGACCGCCATTTAGTAATAAAACTTTTTTCTTTTTTTGGTTTCCTTGATTTGCGCTTTTGACTTTTGTTCGCGATGAACACTTGTAAAAATTTTCTTCTCACGCTATTGGGCCTCCATGTCAGGTCGGTTGTCTGCCTAGCGATCGCCCATCAAGTTGATTCATGCGCTGCTGAGGAGAAGGCGTCCCCATGCGTCTCCATGGCCCCAGATTCGAGGGGAGATCGCTCGAGACTTGGATAGACTTGATGCCCCCGGTTGGCAGCTCGGGCCGTCCGCGTGTGGTGGGCGGAAGGCTGTCCGCCTTATTTGGACCGAGCAGGGTAGCTGTCCGGTTGCCTCTTGCGAGGGCTTTTGATCCTTCAAGACGGGGACCGAGCAAGGTTACTGCCCAGTGACTCTTGGCGAGGACTTTGACCCCTGTCGGTCGTGGTAACAAGCTACCAGCCGGGGATAGCCGAGCAAGGGCTCGACTGCCTCTGGGAAGACTTTGGTCCTTGGTGTGGGAGGGGCTGTAGAAGCCTACCAAGGACCCTTGGCCGGGCAGGGTTACTACCCGGTGCCTCTTGGCGAGGGCTTTTGTCCTGAAGGATAGACGAGTGAGGGATTCTCGGGCTCGACCGCCTCTGGGAGGGCTTTCTGATCCTCGGCGTTGCGGTAGAGAAGCTACCCGCCGGGACCGACCGGGCAGGGACGACCGGGCGGTGGGGCCGTACGGTTGCCTCTTGCGAGGGCCTTTGATCCTTCAGGACGGGGACCGAGCAGGGTTACTGCCCGGTGCCTCTTGGCGAGGGCTTTTGTCCTGAAGGATAGCCGAGCGAGGGATCCTCGGGCTCGACTGCCTCTCGGAGGGCTTTCTTATCCCCGGCGTTGCAGCAGGGAAGCTGCCCGCTGGGGATGGCCGAGTGACGGTCGGGCTCGACTGCCTATGCGAGGGCTTTCCGATCCCTGACATTGCGGTAGGGAAGCTATCCGTCAGGGATAACCGAGCAGGGCAGCTGATGGACTGCCTCTAAAGAGGACTTTTTGGTCCTTAGCGTCGGGGGCTGTAGGAAGCCTGCTAAGGATAACCGGGCAGTGGGTTGCACGACCGCCTCTTGGCGAGGGCTTTGAATTGTAAAGACGGAACTCTACTCGGGATGATTCGACGTTTCTTTATTCGTATGGATATGATTTTTAGAGAACGCTTTACATCATCTTTGTGAAAGGGAAAAGAGGGGGGTACAGGCTCGCTGGCCTTGACCTCACCGGTATAGCTTGAGCTTCTCGGCGTTGTAAGGTCGTGGAGGCTTTCGTCCGTCCGCGTCTTGCAGGCAGTAGGCTCCGCCGGGGAGCGCCTCAGAGACGAGGAAGGGACCATCCCATTTTGGGGAGAACTTGCGAAGCCTTCCTTGGTCGATGAACTCGTTTCGTCGTAGGACCAGATCCCCGGTCTTGAAGGAGCGGTGTTTGACCCGAGCGTTGTAGTATCGGGCCATCTGTTGTTGATAAGCGGTAGCTCTGATCTGAGCCCGGTCTCTCTTCTCCAACAAGATGTCCAGGTTGGTCCGTAGCGCGGAGGTGTTTTTGTCATCGTCGAAGTTATCGACCCGGTGACTGAGTAGCCCGATCTCCGCTAGGACCATCGCTTCGGTCCTATAGCAGAAGCTGAAGGGGGTCTCCCCGGTAGGAGTCTTTTTTGACGTGCGCAGGGCCCATAAGACCCGGGATAGTTCTTCGACCGAACCGTCTTGTCGCCCTTCTAAGCGGGTCCGGAGACCTCGAAGGACGTCCCGGTTAGCGACCTCAGCCTGCCCGTTGCATTAGGGATGCACGACCGCGGCGAACTTCATGAGGATATGGTATTCTTTGCAGAAGTCCTTCACTTTTTCGTTCTCGAAGCTCGTCCCGTGGTCGGTGATGATACACCTCGAGATGCCAAACCGGAGTATCAAGTTTTTTTGCAGGAACTTGATGGTAGTGGCAGCGTCCGGTTTCCTGATGGGGACGGCCTCGATCCACTTGGTGAAGAAGTCCACCGCGACGAGGACATATTTGTGCCCGCCTATTCCGGTAGGGAACTGGCCGATCATATCCAATCCCCACTGGGCGAACGGCCATGGGGATGTTAGGGCAGTCAGCTCGGTAGCCAGGAGGCGGGGAATGCTACCGTGGAGCTGGCAGCTCTTGCACCTCCTGACTAGCTTCAGGGCATTCTCGTGCATAGTGGGCCAGTAGTACCCTTGGAGCAACGCCTTTTGGATTAAGGTTCGAGCCCCCTGGTGTGCACCGGCCACCCCTTCATGGATTTCCCGAAGGACGTAGTCGGCTTCGTGGGGGTCGACGCATCGGAGCAGGAGCTGAGTGAAGGACTTCTTGTAGAGGTTCCCGTTGCTCCAGACGAAGTGGCGGGCTTTGGCCCGGAGATGGCGGGCGGCTGCCCGGTCCTCTAGGAGCGTGTCGTCCTTCAGGAACTCCACGAGGGACTTCCTCCAATCCCGGTCGCTCTCCTGCGCCGCGTACATGTAGAGTGTCGTCGCCTCGTCCCCCACGCTGGGTTGAGGCAAGGTTTCGAAGAGGATAGACTGCTTATTGTTGGCCGAGTATGACGAAGCCAGCTTGCTCAGGGTGTCTGCTTGGGCATTCAGCTGCCTGGGTATTTGTTCTACCTGGACTTCGTCAAAGTTCCTTCGGAGTTTCCTCACTTCGTCTAAGTACTTCATCATCAGAGGCTTCCGAGCTTCGAAGCGGCCGGTCACTTGACCGACAACAAGGGCAGAGTCGCTGCGGATTCGAATTATCTTCAGTCCTAGCCCGGCGGCCATGCGCAGTCCGGCCAGGAGGGCCTCGTACTCTGCCGCGTTGTTCGAGGCTTTGAAACCGAGCCTCAAAGAGTACTCCATATCTACTTCATTCGGGCCCCGGATAATGAGGCCAGCACCGTAGCCTTCCTCGGTAGAAGACCCGTCAACGTAGATGACCCACTCCGGAACCGAGCTAGGGCCCTCTGTGACGCAACATTGGGTTGCGAAGGGCGGTGCGGACTCTGGCTTCTTGCTAGGGATGGTGCATTCAACGATGAAATCGGCCAGGGCCTGCACCTTGATGGCTTGCCTCGGGCAATACCTTATGTCAAACTAAGATATCTCCCACCTCCATTTTTCTAAGCGTCCCGAGGATTCTGGTGATGCTAGGATAGCCCCCAACGGGCACTCGGTGAGAACGATGATGGTGTGTGCTTGGAAGTAGTGCCGCAGCTTCCGCAAGGCTACCACGAGGGCAAAGACAATCTTCTCTATGGCGGGGTACCTCGTTTCCGTGTCCTTAAACACGTGGCTCACATAGTACACCGTCTTCTGCGCTCCTTCGGCCTCCTGGACGAGCACCGAGCCTGCTGCTTGGTCGGATACTGCCAGATACAGCGACAGCTCGTCCCCTTCCACTGGCCGGGTGAGCAGTGGCGGCATTGCGAGGTGCTTCTTAAATTGGTCGAAGGAGGCTTGGCACTCCTCCGACCACTCGAACCTTGGGATTTTCCTCAGCGCCTTAAAGAACGGAAGACACTTCTCCCCCGACCTGGACATGAAACGGCTCAAAGCGGCGACCCGCCCCGTGAGCCGCATGATCTCAACGTTGGTCTTGGGCGCGACCATGTTCAGGATAGCATCGATCTTCTCTGGGTTAGCCTCAATTCCGCGGTGAGTGACCATGAACCCGAGGAACTTTCCCCCAGTGATTCCGAATGCGCATTTGGCGGGGTTTAGCTTCATGTTGAACTTGCGGAGCACTTCGAAAGTCTCGCCCAGGTCCTTGGCATGGTCGGCCAACGAGATGGATGTCACGCCCCGCTTCCCAGTGTACGGCGAAGTGGAAGCGACGAGGCCCGCTACGTATATACTCAGAAGTATATACGCTAAGCGTAACTAAGCAATATAAAGTAAATCACAAGAGACGAATAATATAGAAATAACAGCAACTTTTATTAATAACATTTTTTTTACAATGCAGGAAAAGAAAATACAACTGGAATGAAAAGCAATGCCTAAACAATGGCATAACAGGAAATGAAATAAACTGGAAAGAACAAGGTACAATTATCTAGAGCTCTGGGTCTGCCTGGAACTGCTCCAAATCTTCACCGGTGGGCTCGATCTCAACTTGGTCCAACGCACCTGACGACATTCAAAGAAGAAAGAAATAGAATGTCGTCAGCGAACAGGTCGCTCGGTAAGTCCCAAAAGAATAAGAAGAATGAGAATGATAGAGTAAAATTATTTTTCTAAAGTATTATAATGTTGAATATTATGGAACATTGTGTGACGCTGTTATTTATAGGTTGGTACAAAAGGATGCCAGTGTATACGAGAGGGATCTCTATATGCTAGAGATCAGGGCAAACGGAAAGTACAAGGAACCGTTATGCCACGGTACAACAGCAACAGGATTCAGGTTAGGTGACTTAATCTGACCACCTCGTGCCACCTTTAACATCTTCCGTACCAATCTACCCCTTAAACCCCGTAATGTTTTAACAGTAGTGTAGTATTGGAATATGTAAGTTGGTTGACTGACCAAAACCATGATATCAGTAAATTTGTTGCAACTGTATAATCAGGTAAATGGAATATCAGGATAATGGATGAATATCTATGGTTTGATTCAGTCAAAATGAATATATTGTTAACTAGGTTCATGGATTCATGTATTCAAAGTGTGGTGGAATATAAAAGAATATAGATTGACTTGAATCATATTCGAGTCAAGAATAGTCAGAATCTAACCCGAGTCAGACTAAAAGAAGAGAATTTGAAGTTCAATATTAGCTAGGGGCCTTATTGTAATTTGTGAAACTTGAGGGGGTTTTATGTAAAAATACTTTTGTATAGTTTTCAAAATACACCTCAAGTATTTAATATTCGTCTTTAATTGTTATAATGAATGTGAATTTTATTTGTGTTATTCTAGTGAATATATCCTAATAAAAGTATTATTTGTTTTATCTGAAGTTCATGGTATTTTAGTGTAACTTTTAATCTTGTAATTTTTAGAAAAATGTGGAAACTTTATATTAGGATAAAATAGGTGTTAAAATGATAATTATATATATATTAACACATGAATAATTTTTAAATGAGTATTTTATCTTTAAAAATCTCATTTTCCTTAAATATCGTATTTTAAACCTTTCGAGACCGAATGCTCCTTGCGGAGGTCTGAATCTCGCACTACTAGCCTGCGGGTGCACGATGAACCGTACTTTCCCTAACAGGTTCCCCAAAAGTGGGTTGTAGCGGCGCTTTGCTTAGGTTTATAAATACTTTTCATTTGGGAAAACGGTTTTATTAATATAGGGTATTTATTTGCAAAAAGTATAGTTTTCCGTATTTTTAGTTATTAGGGTTTCCTAAACCAACTAGCCTATTTCTAAGGTCTAAACGATGAGTCATTAGAAGCCTCAAATCGCCTCTTCACCGTCAATTGCGGCCACGTAAGTACAAGTGAGGAGGGAGGGATCCGCTCACGAATTGTGAAACGGGCCTTTTAAAGTTACCCAAGCTCACTTGCCTAGCCTAGACACCACAAGACAGTTTAGATAAACGATCGATGTCCATGACCAATCGTTTTTTCATTTTATTAAAAGATTTTATCTAGAAAAGTTTACAACTTAAAGCTTTAAATAAAGATTAGGGTATTTTAGTGAAAAGTCCTGTAGTTTCGTATTCTGTATTTTGATGTTTATCAATTAGGGTTAGATTGAGTGTGTGTAGGGGTAGGTCATTACCCCGTGACTTATTTTAAGTTTTGGTGAAGTTTAAAGGTAAAACATGCTATGTTAAACTTAAAGGTATTATAGCGCAAGAATACGGTATTCGGAAACGTTATCATTTTATGTGTGAAATTTCATTCAAAGTGGGTTCTACAAGTTTAGTGATCAAGATAAACCTATTTAGGAGTGAGGGAATTAATTAAACTAAGAAAAATGAACTTCATGGTATTTTTATGAAAAGAATACGGTTTTGCAAAGAAGTTATCATTTCATGTGAAAAAGTTTGATTAAATTGGTTTATGGGTGATTAATAGTCAACAAGCATATGGGTAGATAATATGTATTAGGTGACAAGTGGAAATTTAGAGAAAAACCGAATCGGAAATCGATTTGTCCGATTTCCGTCGGGTTCCAAAAAGTCGTATTTTTATCTTAAAGAAAAGAGAGATAGAAGGAGGTGGGACTTACGGTTTGGAAAAGCTAATGAAGCTAGAGGTTGTGATGGTTGTCGATTCTTTGAAAACGTCGCGAAGGTCCCGATCCGATCGCCGGAATCCGTCGTCGATTTCGGCAGCGCTTCGCTTCTCACTCTTCGTACCGAGTTCTCGAGAATTTGAGAGAGTGGACTTAGAGTTGTGAAGGGAAAAGGTAGATGTTAGGGATCTTTATATAGGGCTAGGCTAGGGTTAGGGTTAGGGTTAAAAAAAATATTAAAAAATATTAAAAACATTAAAAATTCATTAAATTTCATTAAACCTAGGAGTAAAAGAGATTTATTGGCCAAATCAAAACCGATCCAGGTATAATAAGTGTGCAAGAGGGTTGACCAAGTCAAGAGCCAACTTTTCTCAGTTGGTGACTCGGCCGTCCGGCCAAGTCCGGCCGGCGGCGCCGGACCGAGTCGGCCGAGTCGCCGGCCGGCGGCGCCGAGTCGGGCCGATTCAAGGGTCCAATGGCCGAGGGTTTTCCTGAGGAACAACTTGGTATTTTTACTTTTTGTTGTCCAGTACATATTTTGGGAGTTATGGCCTTTTTACCGTTGACTTCCAAAAAAAAATAAAACAAAATAAATACAAAAATAATGTGGGGCATGGGATTTGAACTCCGGTGGCTTGGTTCAGCAGTGCAAGGTATTACCAATGAGCTACAAGCTCCTTCTTGTAATTATTGTAAGGAATTAGATACTTAAATTGTTTCCAGCAACATTAATACTCTAAGTATACACTATATTTAAAGCAATTTTTTTTGGTATACAAAATTGGAGTTGTTACAATGGATTTGACGAGCATGTCGTCAACGCAGACTTCCATATTCCTGCCGATCTGTGGATTGAACATGCGGTTGACTAACCTTTGGTACGTGGCCGCGGCGTTTTTGAGGCCGAAGGGCATCACCTTGTAGCAGCACACTCCCCGGTCTGTTGTGAATGCGGTCAGATCTTCATCTTTCGGATTCATACGGATTTGGTTGTAGCTGGAGAAAGCGTCCATGAAGCTCAACAACTCATGGCCGGACGAGCTATCGACGAGCTGGTCTATGCGGGGGAGCGGAAAGTTGTTCTTGGGGCAGGCTTTATTGAGGTCGGTGAAGTCGACGCATATACGCCACTTCCCGCTTGACTTCTTGACCAGAACTACGTTCGCCAGCCACTCCGAGTAGGGCACATTTCTGATGAAGTTGGCAGCGAGGAGCCGATCAACCTCTTCTTCGATAGCCTTCTGTTTGACCGGGGCGAAGCTTCTTTTCTTCTGTCTGACGGGTCGGGCCGTAGGATCAACCACGAGCTTGAGGGAGATGATTTTGGGATCGATCCCAGGCATGTCAGCAGGCGCCCAGGCGAAGACGTCGGAGTTGCTTCTAAGGAATCTGATCAGGTCATCCCGCTGAGTCCCCGTCAGGAGAGATCCGACCTGGACGGATTTTTCCTGGTCTCCTTCTGTTAGGGGCACCTCGGTCAGAGGCTCAACTGGTGCCCCACGGACCTCCTTCCGCTCGTCTCAGGTGTCCAGGGAACTTTTGATGTCGCCACATGCCTCGGCGTCGTCGGCAGGCTGCTCGGGCGAAGACGTTTCGGTAAGGCCTATCTTCGTGACCCGCTGGCTCCCGTATGCCCGACCTATCCCGCCCCGATCGAGAGGGAACTTTATCGCCAGGTGGTAGGTTGATATTTGGGCCTGAAGGGAGTTCAGCATCGGGCGGCCAAGAAGGACGTTGTAGGCCGACGGGACTTTCGCTACGATGAAGTCCACAGGCAGTATAATGGTAGAGATTTCTAATAAAATAACTTTCATTTTGAATTCCTAGAGTCGAGTAGTTATTTACATATTTTTTTTGAGTAAAGGAATGTTTTTAATAATTTTTCTGAACATTGAATAGGATTAAAAGAATTTTCTAATTCTACTTATTCTTTTCATAGGCATAAAATGTTTTAATAAAATTTTATAATACCTTAAAATAATCTACATATTTTTATTATCAATTAAAGCAATTAAGTCGTAATTAAAAATATTTTAAAGATAAACTAGATATTATATAATTATTATAATTAGCTAACAATTTAGAAATGGATATATTATTTGTTTTTAGCCCAAAATTATTTTTATAGTAAATATAATAATAAAATATATTTTCTGGAATTTTTCCATAATTTTCTCTTATTTTAAACTATTTTTAACAATTTTTGGAAGCCAAATCCAATTTTTAAAATAATAAACAGAAATATTATTTTTTTATATAAAAAAAAAATATAAAATAAAATAAGCCCTTTAACCTGGACCGTTGGATCATAAGATCCAACGGCCCAGAACCCGCTGACGGCGCCCACGTGGTGGGGACCACGCGAAAGCGCGTGATCCCCACACGCGCAGGCGCGTGGCGACGCGTGGCGTGGCGGCGGGGGCTGGCGGTGCGATCTGGGCCGTTGGATGCAGATCCAACGGCCACGAAACGTGGCGGCGGGCGCAATCATTAACAGAATGATTCGCAATGATTGGCCGGCGTGATTTCCCGTGGGTTTTAACTACTTCTTTGGATTTTATTATTACCAATCGAACCCTATAAATAGACACTTTAAACCTAAATTTCTCACACCACCGAACTCCAAAAATTCTGAAAAAAATACCGGTGCCTTCGTATCGACGACGCGGACGCTACGGCTACATCCAATCGCCAAGGAAAAATCGGGACGCGGAGCTTTTGCGTAATTTTGTACCAGCCTACTTCTTCCACCGTCTACGTCCAAACTCTAAACAAAGGTAGGATTCGCCTCTCTCTCCTTTCCCTGTCACCTTCTATATCTCAATAACCTAGTTCCAATCTATAATCATCAACCCCTATTTAAAAAGTTGTTATAATAATTGTGCATACTTTTTTCTTTGTACCCTCAATAATAATAATGTTAACCCCATTTAAAACGGTGTTAAATTTCCTTTGTACATAGAAATATATTGCATACCCAAAACACCTTGAATCTAATATGCTTAATGTCATGAATTGTCATTCTACCTCTGACATACCCACACTATAAAAATGATCTCATAATAGGTTACTTCCACAAGATACTCTCGCTTAATTTAAATATTATATTTGTTTAAATAGCTATAAGAAC
Organism: Agapanthus africanus; assembly: GCA_030015575.1. NCBI lineage: Eukaryota > Viridiplantae > Streptophyta > Magnoliopsida > Asparagales > Amaryllidaceae > Agapanthus > Agapanthus africanus. Next base: position 139,009,530 of record CM057341.1, read on the forward strand.
TAAAAGATATATGAAATAAATATTTTAGATACAGTATACGTATACTCTACTTACAAATAGTTCTAAAACCCCTCAACTTTTTAACAATATCTTTTAAAAAAAAAAAAGGGAATAGTTAGTATCTTTTAAAAGGTAATTTTAAAATTACACCAATCTAGAATAAAGGAACGGTTGTAGGCATCGATCGTTTATCTAAACCAGACTTTGTGCTGTCTAGGCAAGTGTGTCTAAGGCTAGTGGTTTTTAATTAGGCCCACTACTTACGTAGTGGAGTACCTTCCCACTTACCTGGCACTTACCTAGCCACAATTGGCGGTGAAGAGGCGATTTAAGGACCTCATAACTTATCCTTTTGGAATATTAGAAGCAGTCTAGATTTTTCAAATAAAAACCCCTTTTTAAAGTTTTTCAAATAAACATCACAACCTTGTATCAAAAGGATACTTTCTGTAAAAACTTATTCATTTCCAAAATAATAAATATCCCAAATATAATGATTTTTCTTAGAAATAATAAACGATATTTAAAACTTATTATTTCGACTAAGCTTGTTCCGAAGAATACGAAGTACTTTACAAATTCTAGAAAATAAAGCGAGTGGTTGTGGAAGGCCAAATTAAATGAGATCAAATACCCTTTCTAAAAATTCCAGTTTATGACAACATGACATATACAAAACATGATACGGTTAGGGTTAGAATGCGCGGACCTAGGTATGGAATACTTTATGAAGATCCCGATATTTCGGGTGAACAGTCCAATGTGTGGACGACTATACAAATATGAAGATCCCGATATTTCGGGTGAACAGTCCAAAATGTGGACGACTATACAAATATGAAGATCCCGATATTTCGGGTGAACAGTCCAAATGTGGGCGACTTTACGATGTGGAAATTCCATGCCTAGAAGTATACGTACTAACTCTAATCCGTCCGAATCTTTATACTGAAAAAACGGGGATGGGTAGTTTGATTAGACAAGGATAATTCGGAACTCGGATTCCCCTACTACTCGATCATGATCCCGGGAATGAAACGGTACATTTCACTTCCCCAGTTGTTGTTCCGTGGCTACAACGGAATAATCACGAGTATCCGGACCCTTGTTTAACAAACTAATACAAACTATTACCTTCATCTACACATAACTTACAACATATGAAACATACTCATATTCACATATCCAATTTGTACTTAACCTCATACCTTTATACTCATGTACATCATATTCATTATACACACATGTTCGTTTCTATACCTTTACTATCTTATGAGGTAATCCTACCCGAGTATAACTCGCTGACGGACTTTCTCTCTTTTACCCTTTTGGAATGTCCGTTAGATGGGAATGAGTTTTATGAAGAAGATCTAGGCGAGGAACCAACTAACGAAGATTTTGCAGAGATGGCATCGGAGGATTAATTAGTTTTCTTGTTGCCCACTTGTTTAGGGTTTTGTTTCCTTTGATGTAATTAAAACAATTAGTTTGCTTTGCTCTTTCTTTGGAATGTAATAAAGTTGGTTAATGGAAATAAATGCTTTTCGCTTTATTGTTTTATTTTTGTACACAACCCTGCATACTATGTTTCATTCTTACGCTTAACGTAACTGTATTGAATAGAACACTTGCAATACAGTTAGGTTGCGGACCGTGCCACGCCACACTTCACCTTCTTTGGGAAATGGGGCGTGACAGGTTTTTGTGGTGGCCCATGCAAGTCTGTCTTGTGTACTAAAATGAAACTGTTAACCGACTTATTATATTTGTGAATCCTATCCGTTTGTATCAATTTCATAAAGTTTTCCCATTCCTCGTCCTTTCCTTGACATCTCTGTATCCTGACCATGACCGTCCTTCTCAGGCCATGGCACATCTTCCGGATGAGGACAGTACGTCAGTCATCACCTTTGAAGCTACTCTTGGGTTTTCGGACGACGAAGTAATAGGTCCCCAAATAAATATCCCCAAGGACGATATGGAAGAGGACGAAGAGGAAGATCCCATGGAGGAAGACGAAGAGGAAGATCCCATGGAGGAAGACGAAGAGGAAGATCCCGTTGAGGAAGAGGAAGTTAAGGAAGACGAAGAGGAAGATCCCGTTGAGGAAGAGGAAGTTGAAGAAGAGGAAGAGGAAGATCCCGTTGAGGAAGAGGAAGAAGAAGTTGAGGAAGAGGAAGAGGAAGATTCCGTTGAGGAAGAGGAGGAGCCCGAAGTGGAGGCTCCCGCTGAGGAAGAAGTCCCAGTAAAAGAAGAAGAACCAAGAGAATACAGGCCACACATGTGGTTCATTGGGAAGACCCTCTATATTCGGGGGCACGCTTATCGATGTGTTCGTCGTACCCCTCCGCAACTCTACCGCCGGGATGTACCAGGTTCTCCTTTCTTTTACAGTTTTGCAAGAAAGATCAACAAGCGCCGAGCCAATAACGCGCAGTTTCCGCCTCCAAATTGATGGACGAAGGGCATCTGTTTAGCTCTTAGTTTTTAGTGAGCAAAATAAAATGTGTATAGAAGTAGGATCCTATTTAAATAATTCCTTGTAGTCCCGTTGGCATTTTTTTTCTAATAAAATCTTGATTTCGACAATTGCACTCTCGTGTCTCTCATTTTTATTATTCCTTACTAGTTTCCCTCTGGCATGAATCGTTACTCCTCCTGCAAGTTACTACTCTATGTCTTTCACCTACGGTTTTAGCCTAACCCCTTCTGATTCAGATACCCATGGCTGGACGACACCATCACCACAACCGAAGGGGAAACGGAGACATTGAACCCACTGCTCAAAACGCAGCGATGCTACAAATGCTGCAAGGACTACTGGAGCAACAGCAGCAGCAGACAGCTGCCCTGCATCAAGAGCTGCGTGAGAGTAGGCAGCAACAAGCAGAAGTTTTGAAGCAGGCACTGGTCCCAGTTCCTCAAGGAGCGGCGGGAGTGAAACAGTTCAGATCACTCCACCCTAAGGCTTTTTCAGGAAAGGAAACTCCTTTAGAAGCTGAAGAATGGCTCAAGGGAACAATCAACGACCTCAGTGCCGCCCAAATCCTGAAGGACGCGTGGGTGAACATTGCCAAACTATAACTCACTGATAATGCCCGAATATGGTGGGAGGCCGAGGAAAGCAGGTTGAAGGAGCCCGTCGACTGGGAAACATTCAAATGACGGTTCGATACTCAATACTTTCCCGCCGTAGCACACCTAAAAATGGAACGGAAGTTTGTACAGTTCCAACAGGGGAGTATGTGGGATAAATCGGTGGAAGAGTACGCTTCGGAGTTCGCGAGATTAAGTCGGTTTGCGCATCACCTGGTGGCAACTCCGGAACTGTATGCCAAAAGATTCCGGCAGGGGTTGGATCTGAAGACGCAGTCATCCATGTCTTCTGCCACCTTAACAACTTATGATGAAATCCTAGAGGCGGCACGAAACTTCGAAGACCTTCAGAGACGCATAAGGAAGGATGATCGATTGACTGGCATTAAGCGACCCGCCCAGCAAGTTCTTAGAGGAGCCTCTTCCAGATTTCACGCGAGGCAACAACCTAAGAGACCAGCAGGACCAGCTACTTTCAGGAAACCTGCAGTCACATGCAGTCATTGCGGAAAGGTCGGACACTTCATGAAGGATTGCCGCTATTTGAACAAGCTCTGTATAATCTGTGGGTCTCCGGAACATGCCATAGGGGATTGTCCACAGAGAAGACGACCAGCCAATCTTGGAGCGCCTCAATAGGGAGCCCGACCACCACCCGCTAATAAACCGAACGGGCAAGGAACAGCAGCTAGAGGACCACCCTTACCCCAACAGAAGCGAGTCTTTCAGCAAGCTCAGCGCAACGGACCGAAGCGTCAGGCCTTTACTATGACCGCAGAAGAGGCTGAAGCAACTGGTGAAGTAATTACAGATATCGCTGTTTTGACTAGCATATTTCCAAGTTCACTCCCATCTTGCATACATATCTTGTTAGGCTCTTCCTAATCTTCTTTCACCTATAACTTAGGTATCCTCCTAGTAGCCTCTTTACCTGCACTCACACTTTTTGACTCTGGTGCGTCGCATTGCTTTATGGCACAAAAGTTTGTGACCACCAACTCCATCCCCGCAACACCTCTCATCATCGAGTGGAACGTCAACACGGGAAACGGTGTGATCAAATCCACTTCAGGATACGATATGTGCCCCGTGGTAGTCTGCGGGCGAGGTTTCTATGCCAACTTTATGGTAATAGATATGCCCAATTTCGACGTGGTCTTGGGTATGGACTGGTTGAGTACTTTCTACGCTACTATCGACTATCGTCAAAGGAGAGTAGTGTTTGAAATCCCTGACCACCCGCTGTTCATATTCGAGAGTGGAAGTAAGTCCTTGGACCCAGCAACCTACCGAGCTGTACCGAGAAAGGAAGAGACTTTGTACGTCGTACAAAGGGAGGAAAGGATGTCGATGGTCGTACGAGAGTTTGAGGACGTATTTGCAGAAGTGTCGGGTTTACCGCCGGATCGGGCGTTTGAGTTCACCATAGACTTGGTACCAGGAACTCAACCCATTTTGAAGGCACCGTATCGAATGGGGCCAGCAGAATTGAAGGAGCTTCGAGCGCAAGTGGAGGACCATCTCAATAAGGGGTTCATTCGGCCCAGCTCGTCACCTTAGGGTGCCCCAGTTCTTTTAGTACCTAAGAAGGATGGAACTAAGCGGATGTGCATCGACTATCGGGAATTAAATAAAGTAACAATCAAGAACAAATATCCCTTGCCACGGATAGATGACCTGTTCGATCTGCTGGAGGGAGCCCGAGTGTTCTCCAAGTTGGATTTACGAACAGGCTACCATCAACTCAAGGTGAAAGCGTCTGACATACCCAAGACGGCTTTCAGGACTAGGTATGGACATTATGAATTCCTAGTGATGCCCTTTGGAGTAACCAATGCCCCCGCAGTCTTTATGAACTTGATGAATCAAGTGTTTTACGAGCAATTAGACAAGTTTGTGGTTGTCTTCATCGACGATATTCTAGTGTATTCTAAGAATCAAGAAGAACACACAGAACACTTGCGTGCGGTGCTCGAAACCTTGCGACAACACCAACTTTATGCAAAGCTCAGCAAATGCGAGTTTTGGTTAGAGCAGGTGGCATTCCTGGGACACGTGGTGTCGGGCGAAGGGATTTCAGTGGATCCAGCCAAGATTGTCGCGGTACAGGCATGGCCGATACCAAGAACTGTTACCGAGATCAGGAGCTTTTTGGGACTTGCTGGGTATTACCGTCGTTTCATCAAGAACTTCTCCAAAATTGCGGAACCACTAACGACTTTGACTCGGAAAGATGTACCGTATGTATGGTCCGAGTGTTGTGAGGAAGCATTCGCTGAGTTGAAGACCCGTTTAACCTCTGCACCCATTCTTACGATTCCCGACAGGACTGGAGGATTCGACGTACATTGCGACGCCTCGGGAAAAGGCTTGGGATGCGTTTTGCACCAACATGGTAGGGTAGTGGCCTATGCGTCCAGACAATTAAAGGTACATGAGCGAAACTACCCAACGCATGATTTAGAACTTGCCACAGTTGTTTTCGCACTAAAGATTTGGAGGCACTATTTGTTGGGTGAGAGAGTAGATATTTACACCGACCACAAGAGCTTGAAGTATATCTTCATCCAGAAGGAACTCAATATGAGGCAGAGGAGATGGCTGGAGTTAATGGCAGATTTCGACGTAAATTTGCAATACCATCCGGGAAAGGTGAATGTAGTCCCGGATGCTTTGAGTCGTCAACCCATGATTTCGAGTCTGACTACTCATTGGAGGAATCGCCAAGATCTTAATGAACTAGAAACCGAGTTATTAATGCCCGGAATGTGTACATCCTTCATGAATTTGCAAATTCACTCAACATTAGTCGAACGGATCAAGACCGCTCAAATGGAGGACCCGAAGTTGCGAAGGATCAAAGAACAAGTGGACGCCAATCTGCGGACGGATTTCATCATACACGAAGATGGTTCTTTGAGATATGGAAGCAGAGTCTGTGTACCTAAGGGGGAGATGAGGGAGGAATTATTAAAAGAGGCACATAGTTCTCCCTACTCTGTTCATCCGGGAGGAACAAAGATGTACAAGGACCTCAGGCAAAACTATTGGTGGCATGGGATGAAGCGGGAGATAGCCAAGAGTATATCCAAATGTCTCGTTTGCCAACAAGTAAAAGCCGAACACCACAGGACGGCGGGTCTATTACAGCCGTTACCAATACCCGAATGGAAATGGCAAAACATTACTATGGATTTTGTGACCGCACTCCCTCGCAGCTCTAAGGGAAACGACGTTGTATGGGTGATTGTGGACCGACTCACCAAGTCGGCGCATTTCATTCCTTTTCGAGTGGGTCAATCAACCGAAAGCCTTGCAAAAAGGTATATGGAGGAGATTGTCAGATTGCACGGCGTACCGATTTGCATCGTGTCCGACCGGGATACGCGTTTCAGATCTAAGTTTTGGCAAAGCCTACAAGAGAGTCTGGGCACAAATCTGAGTTTCAGTACCGCCTACCATCCTCAGACCGATGGCCAATCAGAAAGGGTTATTCAAATTCTCGAAGACATGCTCCGGGCTTGTATGCTGGATTTTAAAGGATCTTGGGAAGATCAGGTAGAGTTTGCTTACAACAATAGCTACCAGTCTAGTATCGGCATGGCGCCTTTCGCCGGTTTGTATGGACGAAAGTGTAGGTCACCGTTAAGTTGGGACGATATTGGGGATCGAGAACTACTAGGCCCCGAGATGATTGTCGAGACAGTGGAGGTGATAAGAACCATCAAAGAACAATTACGCATAGCACAAGATCGGCAGAAGCATTGGGCGGATACAAAGAGAAGGCCACTAGAGTTCCAACCAGGAGAACACGTGTTTCTGAAGATTTCTCCTAACCGGGGAGTGATACGTTTTGGGAAACGCGGAAAACTCAGCCCACGGTTTATAGGTCCCTTCGATATTCTCGAACGGGTTGGAGAGGTTGCGTATCGTTTAGCCTTGCCCCCTTCTCTGGAGGGCGTACACAACGTTTTTCATATCTCTCAATTGAGGAGATATGTCAGCGATCCCGGTCACGTTTTGGATCATTCCGAAATCACCGTGGGAACTGACCTAACCTATGAACAACAGCCGGTGGAGATCCTTGATCGGAAGGAAAAGATCTTGAGAGACAAGACGATCAGATTGGTTAGGGTCATGTGGAGGAAGGACTCTCCCGGAGAATCCACATGGGAAAGAGAAGACGAGATGAGAGAACGACATCCTCGCTTATTTGAAGTTTCCTTTATGTAATTTTTCCTTCTCTCCTTCCTTTTGACTTACTTTCTGAATTTCGGGGACGAAATTATTCTAAGGAGGGTAGATTGTAATGGTCGAGATTTCTAATAAAATAACTTTCATTTTGAATTCCTATAGTCGAGTAGTTATTTACATATTTTTTTTGAGTAAAGGAATGTTTTTAATAATTTTTCTGAACATTGAATAGGATTAAAAGAATTTTCTAATTCTACTTATTCTTTTCATAGGCATAAAATGTTTTAATAAAATTTTATAATACCTTAAAATAATCTACATATTTTTATTATCAATTAAAGCAATTAAGTCGTAATTAAAAATATTTTAAAGATAAACTAGATATTATATAATTATTATAATTAGCTAACAATTTAGAAATGGATATATTATTTGTTTTTAGCCCAAAATTATTTTTATAGTAAATATAATAATAAAATATATTTTCTGGAATTTTTCCATAATTTTCTCGTATTTTAAACTATTTTTAACAATTTTTGGAAGCCAAATCCAATTTTTAAAATAATAAACAGAAATATTATTTTTTTATATAAAAAAAAATATAAAATAAAATAAACCCTTTAACCTGGACCGTTGGATCATAAGATCCAACGGCCCAGAACCCGCTGACGGCGCCCACGTGGTGGGGACCACGCGAAAGCGCGTGATCCCCACACGCGCAGGCGCGTGGCGACGCGTGGCGTGGCGGCGGGGGCTGGCGGTGCGATCTGGGCCGTTGGATGCAGATCCAACGGCCACGAAACGTGGCGGCGGGCGCAATCATTAACAGAATGATTCGCAATGATTGGTCGGCGTGATTTCCCGTGGGTTTTAACTACTTTTTTGGATTTTATTGTTACCAATCGAACCCTATAAATAGACACTTTAAACCTAAATTTCTCACACCACCGAACTCCAAAAATTCTGAAAAAAATACCGGTGCCTTCGTATCGACGACGCGGACGCTATGGCTACATCCAATCGCCAAGGAAAAATCGGGACGCGGAGCTTTTACGTAATTTTGTACCAGCCTACGTCTTCCACCGTCTACGTCCAAACTCTAAACAAAGGTAGGATTCGCCTCTCTCTCCTTTCCCTGTCACCTTCTATATCTCAATAACCTAGTTCCAATCTATAATCATCAACCCCTATTTAAAAAGTTGTTATAATAATTGTGCATACTTTTTTCTTTGTACCCTCAATAATAATAATGTTAACCCCATTTAAAACGGTGTTAAATTTCCTTTGTACATAGAAATATATTGCATACCCAAAACACCTTGAATCTAATATGCTTAATGTCATGAATTGTCATTCTACCTCTGACATACCCACACTATAAAAATGATCTCATAATAGGTTACTTCCACAAGATACTCTCGCTTAATTTAAATATTATATTTGTTTAAATAGCTATAAGAACTAAAAGATATATGAAATAAATATTTTAGATACAGTATACGTATACTCTACTTACAAATAGTTCTAAAACCCCTCAACTTTTTAACAATATCTTTTAAAAAAAAAAGGGAATAGTTAGTATCTTTTAAAAGGTAATTTTAAAATTACACCAATCTAGAATAAAGGAACAGTTGTAGGCATCGATCGTTTATCTAAACCAGACTTTGCGCTGTCTAGGCAAGTGTGTCTAAGGCTAGTGGTTTTTAATTAGGCCCACTACTTACGTAGTGGAGTACCTTCCCACTTACCTGGCACTTACCTAGCCACAATTGACGGTGAAGAGGCGATTTGAGGACCTCATAACTTATCCTTTTGGAATATTAGAAGCAGTCTAGATTTTTCAAATAAAAACCCCTTTTTAAAGTTTTTCAAATAAACATCACAACCTTGTATCAAAAGGATACTTTCTGTAAAAACTTATTCATTTCCAAAATAATAAATATCCTAAATATAATGATTTTTCTTAGAAATAATAAATGATATTTAAACCTTATTATTTCGACTAAGCTTTTTCCGAAGAATACGAAGTACTTTACAAATTCTAGAAAATAAAGCGAGTGGTTGTGGAAGGCCATATTAAATGAGATCAAATACCCTTTCTAAAAATTCAAGTTTATGACAACATGACATATACAAAACATGATACGGTTAGGGTTAGAATGCGCGGACCTAGGTATGGAATACTTTATGAAGATCCCGATATTTCGGGTGAACAGTCCAATGTGTGGACGACTATACAAATATGAAGATCCCGATATTTCGGGTGAACAGTCCAAAATGTGGACGACTATACAAATATGAAGATCCCGATATTTCGGGTGAACAGTCCAAATGTGGGCGACTTTACGATGTGGAAATTCCATGCCTAGAAGTATACGTACTAACTCTAATCCGTCCGAATCTTTATACTGAAAAAACGGGGATGGGTAGTTTGATTAGACAAGGATAATTCGGAACTCGGATTCCCCTACTACTCGATCATGATCCCGGGAATGAAACGGTACATTTCACTTCCCCAGTTGTTGTTCCGTGGCTACAACGGAATAATCACGAGTATCCGGACCCTTGTTTAACAAACTAATACAAACTATTACCTTCATCTACACATAACTTACAATATATGAAACATACTCATATTCACATATCCAATTTGTACTTAACCTCATACCTTTATACTCATGTACATCATATTCATTATACACACATGTTCGTTTCTATACCTTTACTATCTTATGAGGTAATCCTACCCGAGTATAACTCGCTGACGGACTTTCTCTCTTTTACCCTTTTGGAATGTCCGTTAGATAGGAATGAGTTTTATGAAGAAGATCTAGGCGAGGAACCAACTAACGAAGATTTTGCAGAGATGGCATCGGAGGATTAATTAGTTTTCTTGTTGCCCACTTGTTTAGGGTTTTGTTTCCTTTGATGTAATTAAAATAATTAGTTTGCTTTGCTCTTTCTTTGGAATGTAATAAAGTTGGTTAATGGAAATAAATGCTTTTCGCTTTATTGTTTTATTTTTGTACACAACCCTGCATACTATGTTTCATTCTTACGCTTAACGTAACTGTATTGAATAGAACACTTGCAATACAGTTAGGTTGCGGACCGTGCCACGCCACACTTCACCTTCTTTGGGAAATGGGGCGTGACAGGCAGCGTGCGCGTGCGGTCGGGCTCCCTGAACGTGAACTGCATGGTGACCACCCCTTGTTCTTGGATGGAGTGGTTGGTGAACCTCGAGAGGACATAGGAAGTCGGTTTCAGGTCTGCTGGGGCGAGCCCCATACACAGGAAGCATTCATGGAAGAGGATGTCCGCCGAACTGCCCTAATCGAAGAGTATCCGGTGGACCTCGTACCGGTGGATTTGGGCCGCGATCACCAGCGGGTCATTGTGGGGCACGGATATGCCGTGGAGATCCTCATCGCCAAAGGTGATGGGCTCGCGGCCTCTAGCCCTTTTGCTCGGACGGCCACTCGCGTCTTCGTTGAGGGGAAAGCGGCGGCTGGGACCTGGATTTTCGGGGCGATTATTTGCCATATGGATGGAGATCGGAAGGCCAACTTTATTTTTGTGGAGTTTTCTTTCCCACAGATGCGCCAGCTGATGGATGTCCTTTTCAGATCTCCTTCAGATGTTGTCCTCCGTCGATCTTCCGGCGGATTCTGGAGGGGATCCCCTGTTGTGTGTGGGTCTCAATGGGTGTAGAAGAAGTTTGGTGATTGGAGAAATTTGACGCCGAGTACCAGCAAAGGAGTCCCGGGGTGGTTGGATACAACCGAGGACCCTCCGACGGTCAAGTTAGTAATAGATCCGACCAGCGTAACGGCTGAGTGGAGTGAAAAATGGGTTACCAGACCCTTCTGTGATGGGGGTCATATAGTGGTGGAGGCATGCAGCAGCAGGTGCGAAAATCTCGCCAGCAGTTACGCTCCCGACGTCATGCCAGCGTAGAGAGCGGATGGCCGAAAAATGGGGATCGTGGAGGCGTGGAACGCGGGATGTTGCTGACGGAGAGTCCGCGCATGGCAAGATTCGCGGAGCTGCAGTTACGCCTGCGAATGACAGAACTGGTCGGAGGGCCGAGGAGGACAGCCTCGGCAAAGGGGCTCGGGGACGAGCGAGAAGGCCGAGGAGACTTGGTTTGGCGGCAGCTCAGGGCGAGTTGAGGGGCCGAGGAGGCCAATGAGCGAGGACCCCGAGGAGGGCTGGCTTGCGTTGGCCGAACGGGTATAGAGGTGGCATGGCCTGCCTTTGTGGGCCCTTTCTTCAGGGTTCTGGGACGTGCCTTTCGCCACGTGTCCTAATCTTGAGGGTCGCCGATATTGAGCATTATCACTTGCTATTATTGTGCTATAGTGTAATTTGGATGGAAACAACTCTTCATGAATGATTTGAAAAAGTTTCATAACCGGTTGTCAAACAGGCATCAACCTTCTCTTAGTTAGTGGAAAATGCCTGATTGAGAAAACTTTTACCAGAACGGGTCCGTCATAAACTTAAATAACCAAATTCTTCTACGGGTTTGTCATAAACTTAAATGACCATTTGGCATCCTCCAAATTCTTCTACGGGTTTGTCATAAACTCAAATGACCAATTGGCATCCACCAAATTCTTCCTTTAGACTACAGAAAAAGTGTACAAGAAGAAGAAAAAATTGAGCTTGAATCAAGCTCATAAAATCAAAATCAAGCTTCACATTTGAGCAGATATCAGCTTGTGGAAGCCTGTCTATAAATCTAAGCTAGGTGCAACTGTAGCAACTTTCACTGAATTTTTATAAACTTAGAAGGGTCTTTACTCCTTAGCCAGCTGCTCATGAGCAGGTTGCTCTAATTTCAATATTTAGCTAAAAATATAAAGAACCTAAGCAGCCGAGGTTTCTCTAAATATATATAACCATATACATGTAACAAATTTTTTTTACCACTGTAGCAATCTTAAACTAAGAAGGCAAATAATTTATGAATGCTGATGGATAGATTGTTGGTCTATTAGGCTATTAGCTATTGATACCTGTTCTGTATATGAGTACAATATAAATTTTAGGATGTGTTAGAAAAGGTTCCCTAGGTATCCTCAAGAATCCAAAAGAGTCTAATATGATACGGATCAAACACAAATCCTATGCGGATACATATGCTCGACACCGAATTGGTGCAACATAGCAAAGAACATGCAGAAGTGAAGATTAATCAAATTCTTAAGATACATAAGCAGAAAGCATAGTACCTTTTGGACTTATTTTAATGACTATTTAGTTAGATATACAGCAACTACAGTTGGTTCCTTTTTCCTCCAACTACTCGTCACTGATTGTTATCACTTTTTGATATTCACATTGTTTAGAAACCACTGAATCGTAACATGAAATGCACACTTCACTTCTGCAGCTTCTAGGAACTTTGTCGATATTTTGGAGGTTGACCATGCCTTCACTTCTTCGACTCTTCCAAACAATTTGACTCAGTCCTGCCTTAATATATCCTTAACAAAAAAAATGTTTCTTTATTAATATACGAAAGGGCGATGGCACTGAGATCATTGGATTATAATCCTGATTGCAACAAACTTAAAACTCGTTTGGATTCCCTTTCAATTATAATTAGCTTTCAGAATTATTAAATGAAGTAAAATTGCCTATCTGTAGGCCAGGGAACAAGTACAATCTAAGGACTAACAACAAAAAATTGCAATGAATGGCATTTTAGTCTAGGCCCTAAGTAATATAATTTCGAATCGCATTTACTAAAGGCTTGGTGCACTTTCAGGTGAATAGGGATGCTAAGAACCTGGATGTTGCTATCTCTGCATTCGGAAGTTCTAATACCGGTATGGTGGTAATTTCAAAGACGTTGTTTGCTAGTGGTATTGACAAAGATGTGGTGGCCAAGTCATTTAAGACCGATGTGAGTACCATTGGAAATATCGTTTCATCTGCCACAATGGGTTGAGTGTGTGTTTGTGTGCAGACGCTTGTGTGTTTAGATTTCTTGCTTTGTGGGAACACTGAAATAAGCAAGAGGTCCTAATCTTTTTGTAATTTAAAAGTTTGTATACGAGATTGTAAAACCAATTTATACAGTCAAATAATGATAATATCTGCATTAAATTTCATCGCCCTGTCCTACTAAGCTATCACCCATTATGAATATTGGTAATTCTTGCACAAAATGGTGACTGATGGAGATCCTTTTCAGATCTCCTTCAGATGTTGTCTTCCTCGATCTCCTGGCGGATACTGGAGAAGATCCTCTGTTGTGTGTGGGTCTCAATGGGTTTTGAGGAAGTTTGGTGATTGGAGAAGTTGGACAACAAGTACCTGCAAGGAAGTCCCGGGATGGTTTGACGCCACCGAGGACCCTCCGATGATCAAGTTAGTACAAGATCCGAGCAAAGTAACGGCTAAGTGAGTGAAAAAAGGCTTACTTGACCCCTCTGTGATGGGAGTTTATATAGTGGTGGAGACACGCAGCAGCAGGCGCGAGAATCTCGCAGGCGGTTACGCTCCCGGCCGACGTCACGCCCGCGTAGAGAGCGGATCGCCCATTAATGGGGATCGTGGTGGCGTGGAACGTGGAATGTTGCGGGCGGAGAATCCACGCATGGCGAGATTCGCGAAGCGGCGGTTACGCCCGTGAGCGGCGGGGCTGGTCGGAGGACCGAGGAAGACGGCCTTGGCCAGGGGACTCGTGGACGAGCGGGAAGGCCGAGGATACTTGGTCTTGTGGCAGCTCAGGGCGAGTTGAGGGGCCGAGGAGGCCAATCTGCAGGGAGCCCCGAGGAGGGCTCGCTTGTGACTGCAGGTCAGGTGCTGGGGAGGCCTGGTCGGCCTCAGTGGGCCCTTTCTTCCGTGTTACGGGACATGCCATCCGCCATGTGTCCTAATCCTAGGCGTTGCCAATGTTGAGCATCACCATTAGACCCCCACTCTTGTCCCGACCAGCCAGCGGGTCGGGTCAGGAGTGGACCGCCGGACCGCCCGGGATGAGCTCCCTTCTAAGGTTTCGTCGGGACGCGTCCCCAGGCTGCGAGCTGTCTTTTCTGCTAGGGAATCAGGGTGAGATCTCCGCATTTAAGGAGGGTGTACCGGTTCGTGTATCATGCCCTTGAATTGACGGCCTACGTGTCGAGCATCGGTTAGCTGACGCGACGTGTGCAGACCTGCGACGTCTGAAAGGGCGCGGTCCAGTGCAGGGATGACAGGTGGAGCAATCGGAGCCGTTGGACGCGAGGAGGCGTCTTAGTGGGAGGTGAAGGGCGCCGTTGGATGAGGTCGCTCGTGACGGTAAATAGAGGTGGGGCCCGTTCCAGGGTCCCTACTCCTTCATATTTCTCGTTCTAGACCTCGGTTGCTCGGCGCTCATCTCCTTCCTTCCACTTTCGTTTCCTGAGGATCATTCTTCCCAAGGTTAGATGTCTTCTCTTTTCGAGTCAGTAAATGTCATTGAGGTTGGTTTCAGTAACCCTTTAGATGAGTCTGAATCCTCCGGGGGGTCAGGGGTCGGCCCATCTTCCCAGGATCATATGGCTGGGAAGCCCCCAGTGAGGAGGTGGTAGATGCTGCCCCTGGCGTCTCGTGTTGGATAAGGCATGGGGACGAGTTTGCCAATGCTCGGGCTCGTTTCCACATCCCCCCTGCTATACGCTCATCTCCTTCCTTCCACTTTCGTTTCCTGAGGATCATTCTTCCCAAGGTTAGATGTCTTCTCTTTTCGAGTCAGTAAATGTCATTGAGGTTGGTTTCAGTAACCCTTTAGATGAGTCTGAATCCTCCGGGGGGTCAGGGGTCGGCCCATCTTCCCAGGATCATATGGCTGGGAAGCCCCCAGTGAGGAGGTGGTAGATGCTGCCCCTGGCGTCTCGTGTTGGATAAGGCATGGGGACGAGTTTGCCAATGCTCGGGCTCGTTTCCACATCCCCCCTGCTATACGCTCCGTCTGGCCAAGGAGGGGAGAGGGCAGACCAAGTATGGGGCAGGGAGATCGCCCTGTATTTGGAAGCATTCTGGGGTGGAATGCGTTTGCCCTTCTCTCCTGAGGTCGTGGGAGCGTTGAACTTCTTCGGGTTAGCTCTCGGTCAGTTGGTGATGAACTCGTGGAGGATTCTCCTCGGGTTCCTGATCCATCTGAAGTTACAGGCGATCCCCTTCAGCCTTTCCCCCTTGACTCCTCTCTCGTCTTCAAAAATCACCCCGGCGGTCGAGCAGGCGACCCGAGGTGGGTTTATCTCTCTTTCAGAAAGCGACCAGGGGGCGCCGCCGGGATGGGGGTTGTGGCCCTGCCTTCTTCCATTCACGACTGGAAGAAGAAGTTCTTCTTCGTTTCCTCTCCCGAGGGCAAGGAAAGGCCCGTGTCTACAGAGTGGTCGAGGGAGAAGCACTTGCCGGGGAACCAGTCCAGTGATCCCGCCGCGGTGAGAGTGGCGGCCGCGATGAGAGTGGCTTCGTGGGAGACTATCCCTCGCTATGACGTGTTGTTGTCTGAGAGGGTTCTGAGCTGGGCCAGACTTAGCCCCGTTGAGTTCGTCGGTAAGTTTAGGTTTGCTTTTTTGGCTCGTATATTGCCTGTGTCGCTGACTCCTTCGCACTCGGTTTTGTGCAGGACCCATGGATATGGACTTGTTCAGAAAGTCCATACGCCAGCTGAGGCCGGTCGCGAAGGTTGGGGGCACCGGCCCTTCCCATTCACAGCCCGCCCCGGCTCCTTCTTTGTCGGCGGTAGCGTCCCGCGGGCGCTCAGAGGCGGATCTTGCCCCGGTGCCCAGCAAAGCGTAGGGTCGGAGGTGGGCCCGGATTCTGGAGGACACGGCCGAGGAGGAGGAGACTGGCTCTCCCACAAGGCCGCTCAAGAGGAGATCTGCCCGGGGACCGTCTTCGCCGATCAAGGTGGAGGAAGGCGGTCTCCAGTTCGCCATGTCTTCGGGGTTATCCGTCACGGATAGTCTGCTACATGAGATAGAGGCATCGGCTGGGGGTAGACTCCCCGGGGGGACCTTGAGGGCTCAGCTGGCGTCCATCGCCCAGGAGTCCGTGTAGGTAAACGCTTGTCTTTCTTTATTATTATTTTCGAGGTCTGATGCCTCTCTCGTCTTCCTGATCTCTTTTCTGCTTTTTAGGTCCTTCAGCACGTCGCCCTCGCCTTGCGCATGGAGGCCGAGGTGGTAGCCCCGGCGATGAAAGTTGCGGGTCAGCTCGCCTCGCTGGAAGAAAGCTCCAAGCGGGAGCTGGAGGCGATGAAGGCGAGGGTTATCGCCTTGGAGGGCGAGGTGGAGGCTGGGAAGCGGGAGGTCGCCCGGCACCGTGAGGCCGCCGTGGTTGCTGAGGCTAAGCTTGAGGACGCTCAGGTGCTAGCCGGCAACCTGAAGAAGACAGTGAAAACCCTTAGGAAGGAGATGGGGGCGGCGGCTGAGTGGGCAAAGTCGGCCGATCTGAGGGCGGCCAAGTTGGCCGACCTCTCGGCGGCGAAGGCAGTGGAGGGTTATAAGAAGTCGAAAGACTACTACGATGACCTGGCCGTCGCCACGACCCTCATCTGGCATGAGGCCCTCGACGCTGTTAAGGCCCGGGTGCCGGGGTTCGCCGATGAAGAGCTCTGGGCCCAGTACCCCTTCGCGGACACCGGCGGGAAAGGGCAAGAGATTAATGACGAGAAAGTCGCCGAGGACCCAGCTCGCCTCGTGGTGGATGTCAAGGGCCTTGAGGTTGCTCCTGGCTCCGAGTCCTAAAGCCCTTGTCTTCGTCCTCTTTTTGTTTTGACGTGTCTGGAACTTTGTAAGCCTCTGGGCATCTTGTTAGGCTGGGGAGCCAAAAATACCCTCTGTAAAAACCGCCTTTTAGTAATAAAACTTTTTCTTTCTTTAGTTTCATTGATTTGCGCTTTGGTCTTTTGTTCATGAAGGATGTTCATAAAATTTTTCTTCTTACGCTGTTGGGCCTCCATGTCAGGTCGGCTATTCCCTGGCGTCGTGGGTAGGCAATTACCAGCCTGGGATGACCGAGCAGGGTAGCCGTTCGGGTGCCTCTTGCGAGGGCTTTGATCCTTCAGGACGGGGACCGAGCAGGGTTACTGCCCGGTGCCTCTTGGCGAGGACTTTGATCCCTGTCGGTTGTGGTAGGATGCTACCAGCTGGGGATAGCCGAGTAAGGACTTGACTGCCTCTGGGAGGACTTTGGTCCTTGGCGCGGGAGGGGCTGTAGAAGCCTACCAAGGACCCTTGGCCGAGTAGGGTCACTGCCCGGTGCCTCTTGGCGAGGGCTTTTGTCCTGAACGACAGCCGAGCGAGGGATTCTCGGGCTCGACCATCTCTGGGAGGGCTTTCTGATCCTTGGTGTTGAGGTAGGGAAGCTACCCGTCAGGGATAGCCGAGTGATGGTTGTGCTCGACTGCCTCTGGGAGGACTTTCTGATCCCTGGCGTTGCGGTAGGGAAGCTACCCGCCAGGGATAGTCAGGCAACGGTTGGGCCCGATCGCCTCTGGGAGGACTTTTTGATCCTTGGCGTTGAGGTAGGGGAGCTACCCGCCAGGGATAGCCGAGCGATGGTTGTGCTCGACTGCCTCTGGGAGGACTTTCTGATCCCTGGCGTTGCGGTAAGGAAGCTACCCGCCAGGGATAGCCGAGCGATGGTTGGGCCCGACTGCCTCTGGGAGGAATTTCTGATCTCCGGCGTTGCGGTAGGGGAGCCACTCGCCAGGGATGGCTGAGCAGGGCAGCTGCTAGGTTGCCTCTTGGTGAGGGCTTTAGCCCCTGGCGTTGCGGCAGGGAAGCTACCCACCAGGGATGACTGAGCAGGGCAGCTGCTGGATCGGATCTTCAAGAGGTTTCACCCGACCATACATTTGGGGAACAGGAACGGTTAGCATGCACGTTGACTGCGGGGGGAGGTGAAGCGCCAGGGCCGCGTCGCTTTGATTCCGCCAGAGAAGGCTTGACGATTGCCGCGTGTCAGCGACCTCTTGGGCGAAAGCGGGCGACTGTTGAGCTTCGCTGGGACGCAGTGGGCTATATAAGGCTGAATGAGTACTGGTCCTTCCTTCCTTCACAAACAGAAGGTCGAGAATGCAAGACTTCCCATTCACCATCCCTGACATCATCCACTTCGAAGATGTGTACCTATACGATCAGAACTGCACCGAGGACACGGTGCAGTTGGTGTGTGGGGGCATCGAGGACCACTTCGGCCGGATGCTCCCCCGACGTTCCTCCCTGCTGCAGTTGCTGATGTACTCCATTTGGAAAGCATCGTCGGGGCTTTACAACCCCTTATACGAGTAGCTCTATGATGAGGCCGTGGGCAAGCTTCGGTCTCTGAGGTGTTTTGGCCTGATCTCCGCGAACCGGCTGGCTCGCTCGGAGGCGCTAGTCCGTGAGTGCTACGAGTTGAGGCTTGGGATTAACGCGCGCGGGGGGAACCGAGGGGAGAGGTTGGATCTTGTGATGCCTCGGCTGGCGGAGATCTTTGCCGAGTATCACGAGCAGTGTTCTCTGCACCCCCTTCCCCCGCTGTTGTAATAATAATTTTCTCTTTTTGTATGTACGGCTGAGGAGCCCATAATACCCCTTTTATTTTTTTCTGAATAATAAGAACTTTTCTTGCAATGTTCTGTTGATCTTATTAAATTGACAATAGCCTTAGGGAGAGTTTACATTGCCCCAGAAGAAAAGTACAGGTTAATAGATGACCCTATTAGCGTGGCCCGAGCTTCCTGGAGGCTTGCTGGTCTCCATGCCTGGCGCCGGGTACGGGGCACTCCGGGCGCCGGACTGGTCTTCTGCGGAGGCAAGCATGATCTGGCCGATGGTCAGCTCGGCGGGAGGAGGACGCTGCTCCTGCTCGCGGTCGGCCTGTCGCTTATCCCTTAAGTAGGCGACGAGGTGCCCCGATTGGATAAGCTCCTCGATGTAGTCCGGGAGTTGCTTGCAATCCTCGGTGGCGTGGCCTAGCGTCCGGTGGAAGGCGCAGTAAGGGCCCCGGGTCCGCTTTGAGGCCTGACGCGGGATTGGAGGGAACTTGAAGAACCCTTCGCCCTGGGCCTCCTCTAGTAACACTGCGAGGGAGATGTTAAGCGGGGTGTACTCCTGGAACTTCGGGTGATAGGGCTGCTGACGCTCCGGCCTCTCCTCCCGAGCCCTTCTCTTCTGGTCGGGTCGTTCGGCCCCGGGGAGGTTCGTGTTTACCTCGGATTCTAGCTGAACCTCACGCTCGGTCGACGCCTTGACCTCGGCCATGGTCTTGGGCTGTGCCAACGCAAAGGAGCGCAGCCACTCCTTGTGCCTTAGACCAGATGTGAGCGCCGTGATGACGGTTTCGTCCCGGTGCTCAGGAACCTCGAGGAGGGCGTTGTAAAAGCGAGTGATGTAAGCCTTGAACGTCTCCTTGTCTCCACTCTTAATAGTGAAGAGGTAGTCGACAGTGCGCTTCTGCCGACGGTTCCCAACGAAGTGGCCGAGGAACTAAGTAGCCAGCTCGTCGAAGGTGGAGATTGAGCGAGGCTCGAGTCCTCGGAACCAATCCCGACCAGAACGGATGAGGGTTGCAGGGAAGGCCCTGCACTGGGCAGCATCAGAATGGTCCTGGAAGCTCATTCCCGCGGTGAAAGCGTCCAGATGGTCTTTGGGGTCGGTTTTCCCATCGAACAGAGAAACCTTCGGGGGTTTGTTGCGCGAGGAAACGTGGATAGCGAGCAGTTCCTCGGTGAACGGTTTGGTGAGTGAGTCGGCGGCGTACTCGGCCCCGCCGGCCGAGAGGTGCCCTTCCCGGCGCATGCCCTTGATCTTCTTTTCGAGGGCGTCGAGTCGGCCGTGGTACCCCGAGGACTCGGCACCTCATGATCCCTGGCCTCTGCTGTGGGAGACTTGCGTCTGGGCACGGCTCCGGTTCCTCTCGATGAGGTTCCTCAGATCCCCGGGAGCGGTGGCTCTCGAGCCGTCGTGGTGAGCCCCTTCTGTGCGACCCCGTCGGGGGAGTGGGTGTCGGTCATTCCTGTAAGCAGGCGAGGTGACCGACATCTCCTCAGGGGGGCAAGGGTCGCTAAGAGGTTCGAAGCCTGGTGCTCCGACGGCGGGCCTGGGGGTGGAGCCACAAGACGTCCAGCGGGCCTCAGGGAGTATCGGTCCGTGGGATTCGTGGTCGGGAGTCGCAACCCGCTGGTGGTCGGCCGCGCCGACGGGGGCGGAGCATTCCGGAGGCAGAAGGGCGGCGATCTGGGGAGCAGGCCCGGCCGTTTGGGCTCGGACGAGCGCCTCCACGAGGGACTGTAGCCGATCTATTCGGATGGTGAGGGCGTGGATGATGGACGCCGGAGGGGGTTCATCCGCGCCTCCGGTGAGGGGGAAGCGGCGGCTGGTACCCGAATCTTCAGGATAGTCGCTTGCCATGTGGACGGAGATCGGAAGGCCAATTTTGTTTTTGTGGAGTTTGCGTTTCCCACAGACAGCGCCAACTGATGGAGATCCTTTTCAGATCTCCTTCAGATGTTGTCTTCCGTCGATCTCCTGGCGAATACTGGAGGGGATCCTCTGTTGTGTGTAGGTCTCAATGGGTTTTGAGGAAGTTTGGTGATTGGAGGAGTTGGACGCCAAATACCAGCAAGGAAGTCCCGGGATAGTTTGACGTTACCAAGGACCCTCCGACGATCAAGTTAGTACTAGATCCGAGAAGAGTAACGGCTAAGTGAGTGAAAACAAGGCTTACTTGACCCCTCTGTGATGGGAGTGGTGGAGGCACGCAGCAGCAGGCGCGAGAATCTCGCCGGCGGTTACGCTCCCGACGTCACGTCCGCGTAGAGAGCGGATCGCCCGTTAATGGGGATCATGGAGGCGTGGAACGTGGGATGTTGCGGACGAAGAATCCGCGCATGGCGAAATTCGCGGAGCGGCGGTTACGCTCGTGAGCGGTGGGGCTGGTCGGAGGACCGAGGAAGACGGCCTCGGCCGGGGGACTCGTGGAGGAGCGGGAAGGCCGAGGATACTTGGTCTTGTGGCAGCTCAGGGCGAGTTGAGGGGCCGAGGAGGCCAATCTGCAAGGAGCCCCGAGGAGGGCTCGCTTGTGACTGCAGGTCAGGTACTGGGGGGGCCTGGTCGGCCTCAGTGGGCCATTTCTTCCGTGTTACGGGACATGCCATCCGCCACGTGTCCTGATCCTAGGCGTCGCCAATGTTGAGCATCACCAGTGACTTTTGATAGCTGACCACTGCATGAAATAACCAGAGAATATGAATGCCATTATCTCCATGCTTACATGGGTCAATTTCTCGTGCACGGACATGTCCAATTTATGCCTGAATGGCAAATGTCTGGTACACGGGCACGCAAAGCAAATACAAGTGTCGGTGCTTCACTGGCTCGAGGATCTTTGATCCTCCTTAGCCAACTACTCATGAGCAAATCGCTCCAATTAAGACATTTAGCTAAAACATTACGAACCTGCATATTTATCAATATTTTGAGATTCATAAGCAGAATTAATGCCTTAGAGATCTATTTCCGTGACTTTTAGTTGGATATAACTGTTAGCAACTGAAATTAGCTCCCTTTACTTCCAAGCACTCATCGCTGATTGCTATCCCTTTTTCAATATTCGCTTTGTTTAGAAGCCATGGAATTACGACACAAAATTTTAGGTTTCACTTCGGATGCAACTTCTCGGAACTGTGTCGATTTATCAGAGATTGACCGAGTCTTCACATCTTCGACCCTTCCACAATTTGACTCAGTCCTGACTTGCCTTATCCTTAACAATAAGAATCGTCAAGTTATAAATATACAAAGGCGGAACATCATTGGATTCTAATCCTGATTGCAACACACTAAACACTAAACTCGCTTGAATTCCTTGCCAATCATAATTAGTTTCAGGAACGATTAGTTTAAGAAATATGCGATTTGCCAATTTATAGACCATGGAACAAGTACAATTCAAGGACTACCAAACAATAGATTGCATTGTATGGCATATTAGTCTAGGTCCTGGTCGAAATGTGTCTTATGATGAAAGGAAAACAATTTCCCAGTGCTGCTAGTAGCTTTCATGTCATAATCAACCAACATAGAAAGACATGCAGATTAATGGCTACCCTTGACCTAATCAATCCCGCAAGCCTATATAAACCAAGAAGCCTAGCCTTCAAAAAATCAAGTACCAATCCTCTAAATATATATATATACATCCTTCTTTGAATTATGGCTCCAAATGCATGCCTAGTTCTCACTATAGTTCTTGCATCCCTACTCAAGGCCCATGCCAGTGACCCTAGCTTCACTAAAGACTTCATAGTTCCAAATGGAATCACACCCGATGGCAACTTCTTCACCTTTAAGGGACTGAAACAGTCCCTTTGGGGCCCGCCGAAGGATGTTCCATTCAAGGTGACCAAAGCTAGTGAAATTGAATTCCCTGCACTTAACGGGCAAAGCGTATCTTACGCCGTGCTTCAATTTGCTGCCAATGGCATCAACGGACCCCACACCCACCCTCGCTCTGCTGAGCTCTTGCTTGTCACTCAGGGGTGGCTTGAGGTTGGTTTCATCGACACCAATAATAAGCTCTTCACTCAAGTGCTACACACAGGCGAAATGTTTGTGTTTCCTATGGGCCTGGTGCACTTTCAGGTGAATAGGGATGCTAAGAATCCCGCCGTTGCAATCTCTGCATTCGGAAGTTCTAATGCCGGTACAGTGGTAATTTCTAAATCGTTGTTTGCTAGTGGGATTGACAAGGATGTGTTGGCCAAGTCATTTAGGACTGATGAGGGTACTATTTGAAAGATTGTTTCATCGTGAGTACATGTGTGCATTTACATTTCTTTCTACACATGAAGTCTAAAATAAGCAAGAGGGCCTAATCTCTCTGTAATTTAAAAGTTTGTATTTCAGATTGTAATCACATTTCTACATTCAATATTATAAACAATATTTGCTTCAAGTTCAATCTTCTTGTCCTTTTAAGATATCACCCATCATGGGCATGGCCGCATGACTAAATCAAGTACTAACCCCTACTAATTAAGAAAAGGTGACTTTTAATATCTGGCTAATTCATGCAATAACCAGACATATGATATGAATGCTCTTATCTTTACACTTACATGGGTTGCATAGAACCGTATTTTTGTATGTTAAAAGATGGAAAATAAAAAAGATGGGTTGCGCATTTCCAAAACGTGTAAATTATATTTTTTACTAGTTTGCTTTGTTAATTACATCTTTGTAAGAATACCCCCGATTAAGAAAGGAAGTGTATAAAATATAAACGGAAAAGAGAGCGATATTTTAAAGACTTCCATCGTTAACAAAGAAATATGTTCATCGATTTATAGCATTCCATTTGATCATATATAAGGCGTAAAACTGCATAATTGTAAGAAGAACAAGAAAAGAAAAGGGTATAGGATTGTCGGGAATCATCCCGCCATCTTTACCCTTCTAAAAAAAGAAATCAAGACAAGAATAGAGATGAAACATTTCTCTTTATTTCTTCAAAATAAGAATGAGTACAAGAGTGAGAATGAGAAGTGTGAAGTTTGTAGAAAGAATTGTGTTTAGAATATGTGAAAAATTATGACATCCACCCTCCTTTTATAGATTAAGAGGGTGGCACAATTATAAATAAAAGAAGAGAGAAAAGCCCTCTTTGAATTCAAAATAAATAACTATTCTCTACAAGACAATGGGAGGGGGTAATTTGTAAAATATTTTGTTACATGACAAGTGTAGACTTTTCATGCTTAATATATATATATATATATATTGAGTTTTCAAAGTGCCAAATCGGCCTCAAAGTGGGTCGGTGCACCCTAGCTGGCCCTAAAGGGGGGGGCGGTCTAGACCAAGCCGGCCCCTAGGAGGTCGGTTATAAACCAAGACAGCCCTTAGGGGGCCTTTTGTTGGGTACGATAGCACCCTGGCCATCTACCGTGGCCGATACGGAACAAAAATGACGTTTAAAAATCTTGGCGCAAACGAACCCGTCTAGAATAGAACTATAAACTTACACTAGCAAACTACAATGAGTTAAACTATAAGGTTAGAAATGACTATACCGAATGAACCGTGTCCTTTAGTCTTCAACCATCTTCCCTAGCTCATTGAGGCGTCCTCGACTAAATTTGGACGCCGGTCTTCCTCCGTCGAAGATGATCCACCCGAGAGATGTAGCCCATGGCTCTAGCTCCACACTAAAGATCAAGTGAAGCAAATAGAGACTTTAGGTTGCTAATCTATAGTGCCTAGGATGTAGTGAAGTGTTCAAAATGTTTATCTATCTCACCTCATCTCTTGATTCTCAACTCATGAGATTGTAAAGAGGAGGTTGAGGATGAAGGTGGACGAACACAAGAAACTCAAAAGGAAAGTGTAGCATGATGGTGAGAATGACAATGCTATCTCAAAAATGAACCATGCAACAATTTTCATCAAGTGTGAAAATAACATGAAGCTATATTTTATAAAACCCATTTTTCTAATTTTAAAATGCAACCATACTTGAATAGTGAGCACAAATGAATCAACACTATCAAGCATGGTCTCACCATACTCTCTTCTTTCCTTTTCCATCTCATTTACCATTTACAATAAATGGTTAAATCTAAAATGAAGTGTCCACCTTCTAGAATGTTATCTGTATAAATACGGATTACACTCTACTATATATACATACCTGTATTCGTACCGAAATACGAATACCCGAAGAGATAGAATAACACAAAGAACATAATACTAGAATATACATATCGAAATACATATACGTAAATTATTAAATCAATACCTGATTTAATAATCCGGCTCAAACCCGAGCCGGCTAGTATTATCAACCGTCCGATCGAAAGTCCGGATACATAGTACAATCAATCGATCGGAACGCTGCACGTATCCAATACGGCTACTACATCATTTCGCCAGAACCAGGAAAACCCTCTGTGTGGGACTCTAAAGACTCGTCAATATGCTGGCAGTGGGTTTAACCACAAGCACGTCAGCGGCACTAGCTGTACGTAATGGCTATCCAGGTATTGAGCAAAAGAAAGGCCGACGAGCAAACTCATCCGAACCTCTGCTGAGCCTGTCCGTGACAATCTCCGTATAGTCCGTTCTGTTCGTCTAAGAGTATCGCATATCGAGTTTAGGGGATGGATAAAGTCAGACCTCTAATAAAACGATATTTCGTGTCGGTATAAAACACATCACCCACTGAGAAACTACTGATCCAAATCAGTAATTCTTGTCTATCTTGGCCAAGAATTTCTGGTGATGGTCACCCGTGCACCGCGCGACATCAACCCCCAATACCGGGAAAGACGAATCCCCGATGATCCGCTCACTGCCTCCATGTGGCTCGGGACTGTACACAACTAAAACCTGTTTGCACGACTCTTTTGAGCCATGATAGGGTAGTAATCAAAGCACATTATGAACTCACATGAGACAAATGACGATCTCAGGTCGACAGACTAACCTGTACTCATGTCACCTGGGAACCGCTATCTCACAATAGGTATAATACCAACTAGCATGTTCCCGACGAGTCCGTCAAGTGTACTCATAACCCAATGATCACCTGCATACTATCTTCGGTGACTGATTGACACCAATGGCTTGTGAGACCGGCCACCATGTCGAGGTCTCGAAAAGTATACACTAGTCTACTCCGGAGTATCGATGCCCAGTCTCGATACTCTCTCGACTAGGGACATTTAAGGATGTGCTTATAGACCACTCAGCTCCCACATATATGATCGCCATCATAATGCTGGTAGTCAAACAAGAATCCTATGGGCTCTATGAACATGTAATAGTGATCTATAATACCATATAATGCATGTACATGATGATAAATACAAACCAGATAACATACTATCATTTTGAGTAAGGCTGTTCTACCCGTATAGACCATCCCTCAATCATCACAATCGCGTGTCTGTGATTACAATAATTGACTTGAGGGCACTATAGCTAACAATCTCCCACTTGCACTTAAGGCTAATTATTGCGGTGTCTCATACTCACAGCCCATGTGATACCGAACATCCAACATCTCTACTAATAAGACTCGCAAAGCCCGTTTGCGAAAATATTGCGTTTGAGAAATAGCCTCAGTTAGTGGATCCACTCTAATGTTTCTATCTTTATCTCTCTATATCTCAACTTCGCGGAGAAATACTATCTCCCGAAATGAGTAATACTTGTCTCAGAATTTGTCTGGATATCTGATGGGACCCAGTTCACAAATGAACTCCAAATCCAACAAACTTCTTAGACCGTATTATCCACTGAATTTAATCAGTATCCTGTGACATGCCTTCTTCAGTATCCGCTTGGACCATCTGTCCAACATAATGCACCTTAAAAGAGGGAAAACTATAACTCTGACACCACTCTGTCATCCAGGTCACCTTGGAAGCCTGAAATGATAACCGCTTCCTGAAGAAATTTGACGTTACCATATACCAAGAACATCCACTTATGTTCATTACTACTTCCCAACATTTCTCCAGGATTGGATTAATATATAATTATTGCAGCCAGTGAAAAATCAATATCTGGTGTGGTACTTGACATCTCATTATTGACTCAATTGCCTAAGCAAGAGATATGTCAATCATGCAAATCCTTCCCATCATCAGTCTAGAAGACATCTCTTTAGAGAGGGTGACTCCATCACCTGCGGGTACACCACCACGCCAGGAGTCGTCCATTCTAAAACACTTTAGAATAGTGTCAAGTACCCAAATTGGGACACTTCCCAAATCTAGATCTAAAACCATAGATCTAATGACCAGAAACCCTGATATTTTATCCAGATCTTATGTGGAGAAATACCTTATGACAACCACAGTATAACCGATCGTAGTATAGGAAGATCACTTCCTATCAAGAGCATGTCATCCAAATATCAGGACATCACTCCCTACTACCTTCTTACCAGATCCATTTGTTGTTCTGATGAAGTCAAACTCTATGACTGTCACATCAAAACTAGACGATCTATCTCCGTTATACCTGCTTTAGTCTATAAATAGACATAAGCTACTTACCCACCATGCTTTCGCTGCTCCCACTGACTACAACCACCCTCTGGCAGAGTCAAATACACGTGCACTTCTAAACCTAATTTAGAACGATGTTATACTCATCCTCCTGCCAGATCTCATAGTTTAGAACAGTAGTAGTGGCAAGTTTGGATAATCAAAAACCTCCCTATCACCGTCTTTGAGGAGACCGAAGTATCTCTCGGGTGGCTGAGATTACCCACCAAATCTGCGGAGTGGCTAATGGATTGGCGAATCCAATTGAATTTTTATGTTCTACTAAATTTTCAGTAATCGTTTGTGGTTCTTGAATAACTTTCAGTTCTACCATACTCCCACTAATATTTTCTGAAAAGAATTCATTTTACTAAAACTGTGACGAGTTAAGAACAATATAACATTGATCTTCCAAATGGTAGAATGTTAACCCTCGTCAAAACCCTGGAAAACCCACAAACTGCCATTACTAAAACGTGCCTAGAGTTTATCCGGATTCTGGTTTTAAGCATAAGCCGGACAACTCCATATACCTTAATATCTTTAAGATATGAATCCATTCTATATCCAATATAGAAACAAATGTACTAATTTAATTGGAATCAGATTCAAAATACATGCAACCATTCCTAATGCATATCAACTAAATGGAAGAAGGCCAAGCAGTATTACTCATCAAGGAGTGTACTCACGGATGAGTAATCTGAGAGAGAAGCAAGTTCTCAAAACTATTACTTACAAAGGAATACCAAACACAAGTATCTACATCTTCGATCACCTTAAAGAATCCTGATATTTGCAATATATGGTTCTCTATTTTATTTTTATACCTATATCTTCTCAAAATCTGGATCTTGTATTTCAACGAAATACTTGTCTAAAACTAGAAAAGTCATGAGTAAACATAATATAGTACGCGTACTAACCCCTTTGTCTTAACGGACATCGGACAACAAACAATACTTTGTATAAGTCCACTGAGTTTAATAACTCGAATCATGTACGTCGTAGGTTGAAAACTGTGCCATGGTTAAGAAGAATTACACCGCTGTTGAATGCACCTTACCTAACCATCAACTGATACAGGTAAATGTTATAGACATAATTTCGAAAAGTTAAATCAGTTCGAAATTAGTGCATAACGATGGATATTCAAAACCAAATATTTGTCGTCAGGCAAAACCCAGGTGATTTCCTCAAATATCACCAATTACAAAGAATTCCGATATATAGAGGATCTAATCATCCAATTCCCAAAATCTTACTCCCACCCAGTATCCGTAACGCCATACAGATATGAGAATAAAATCTAGTAAATACATACCCTAGAGTTAGAATCTAATTAGGAAAACAGTTTTCAATTAACACCGCACAGTAAAACTAAAACATGAAAATGTTTCGAAGGGGTAGTTGGGTATTCCTAGTAATACCTCTTCCACTATCCAGATTCATAACAGTAACCGTACATTTCCTTGCTCTCACTCCAATCTTTTTATATGTCTTTACTTCTTACCATCTGTACACTATAATTAGGCTAATTGATTTTCTTCCTTCCCTACCCTTCGGCTCCAGCCTATGGTTTGGAAGAAAACTATCCAATAAGCGCAATAGGTGTACTATCCTAATACTAGGAGCCCTCGCAATTTTAGAGAAGGTAAAGATAAAAGAGAATCAAATAATCCTATTCGATTTCTCCAGAACCGGAATCCATCCTCGAACTGAAACAAGTTTCTTCGAGTTCGTATGTAACTATACGATGGAATATCCAATCAATATGGATCTTCATAGTGATACGGAGTGTTCTAGAGAAATGCAAAGGGGAAGTAGGAGTGTTAGGGGCATACGCGGCTTCGTCGTGAATGATAGTAGTCGTAATTTTCTTTGCCCTTATTCTAATCCATTTATATGTCTTTACTTATTACCTTCTGTACACCACACATAAGCTAATTGGTTTTCTTCCTTCCCTACCTTTCGGTACCTGCCTATGATTTGAAAGAAGACTATCTAGTAAGCGCAATAGGTGTACTCTCATAATACCAGGAGCTCTTGCAACCTGAGAAGATGTAAAGAGAAAAGACAACAGAATAGTCCTATTCAATTTTTCCAGAACCGAAATCCATCCTCGAACTGAAACAAGTTTTTTCGAGTTCGTATGTAACTATACGATGGAATATCCAATCAATATGGATCTTCGTAGTGATACGAAGTGTTCTGGAAAAATGCAAAGGGAAAATAGGAGCGGTAGGGATATATGCGACTTAATAACAATCCAAAAGCTAAAGTGTTTTAAGAAGATTTGGGTAACTTGGTTCATGAGTTTTAGTTTAAGGTCAAGTCATGGTCACTGCCAAAGACAGAGAAAATAAACACTCAGCGTGCACTCTAATCTAGATTAGAATGTTTAATCACTTTATCTAATCAGGATGACTCCCACTGTTTTCTCGAATTCTCCTTCAAACCCTAAAAGGAGAATTAGCCGAGATCATCTAAAATCACCCGAGGTTCTTTTTGCTTGGTTCTCGGAATCCTTTTGGCTACTCCATATAGATCTCTTCCTGTAAATCATCACGGAGGAATGTGGTCTTCACGTCAAGTTGTTCAACCTCCAAATTCAAACTTGCGGCTAAACCCAAAACAACTCAGATCAAAGACATCTTCACTACAAGAGAAAAATCTCCTCGAAATCGATGCATTTCTTTTGACCAAATCCTTTCACATCCAACCATGCCTTGTACTCTACCAAGTCATAAGTGTGATTCTCATGTAAGGATTGCATCTTTTCTTGCATGGCTACTAACCATTCACTTTTCTTCTTATGGCTGATGGCCTCCAAATAGTCTTCAGGTTCTCCCCCATCAATAAGCTACACATACTCGTTCGGTGAGTATCTCATGGAGGATCTACACTCTCTCATAAATCTTCTAACTTGGGGCTTTGTTGGTGGCACTGGAGGTGCTGGCTCAACCGGCTCTTCTACTTGCACATCTGCTCCAGGATTTTCAATTTGGGAAGATCTGTAGGAATATCATTGACAACTGGTGAAGGAACTAAACCTAAGTTAACAAGGACTTCAATTGAGGGTGTTTGCAGTTTTCTCGATATCATCAATGGTCTGATCTTCGAAGAAGGTTACATCTCGCTTCAGATAATCCTCTTGTTCGAGGGATCCCATAATCTGTAACCAAACTCTTTATGTGCATAGCCCAGAAAAATACACAGTTTTATTTTACTATCAAGTTTGGACCTCTCATCTCTAGGAATATGACCAGAAGCTCTGCAACCGAACAACTTCAAATGGTTGTAGGAAACATCCCTTCCGGTCTAAACTCACTTGGTATGTCATCATCCAAAGGAACAGAAGGAAAAAGGTTAATCAAGTCGACCGCAGTTCACATCGCCTCACACCAAAACTGTTTAGGCAACTTGGCATAAGACAACATACATCTGATTCTTTCAACAATAGTTTTGTCCATCATCTCCGATACGCCGTTATGTAGAGGAATTTTCGTAACGGTCTTCTCAAGCCTGATACCATGGGTTCTGCAATATTTCTCGAATGGTCCTCTATACTCTCAACAATTATCCGCCCGAACGCACTTTAATTTTCTTCCGGTTTCCCTCTTAACTTTGACATGGAAATCTTTGAAGACGTCGAGCGCTTGATCTTTAGTCTTCAAAGCAAATGTCCAAATCATTTTAGAATGATCATCAATAAATGTAACAAAATAAAGTGCACCACCTAAAGCCATCACTCATACTGCAAACATTAGTATGTATCAAATCAAGAATATTTGATTTTCTAGAACTACGAGAAGAAGGAAATGCAAGTATGTGTGTTATACCTTCTAAGCAATTGGAACAAGATTTAAAAGACACGCCTTTCACATCAAGGACTTGCTTTTTGCTTAACATAGAAATCCGTTTCTCGCTCAAATGGCCAAGTCGCTTATGCCAAAGCTCAACGAAGTCATCTTCAACTGCATTCACCACTCCTTTGTAGAGCTTCGCTTGCACAACATAGTGATTGTTGGACTTTTGTTCTCGTGCTAACACTAAGGAACCCTTTGTGAGCTTCCATTTACGTTCACCAAAATGATTACCATAGCCTTCATCATTGAGTTTGTCGGTGGAGATTAAATTAAGACGAGGGTACGGAACATGCCTAACATCCTGGAGTACCAACTCGCAGCCAATTCTGGTTTCCAAACAAATATCTCTCATGCCTACAATTTTATACGAACCATCATTTCCCATCCTGACACAGCCAAGGTCGCCGTTGGTGTAGGATGTGAAGAACTCGGCACGAGAGGCTAGATGAAATGAAGCACCTGTATCAATAACCCAATTGTTGTCTTGAGAAGCAACATTGAAGAAAGAATCGTCACAAACAATGATGGCATCATCTGTGACTGCGGTGGTGTCTACTTTCTTTCCTTCAGGTTTTTTCTTGGCTTGCAACTTTCTACACTCTTTGATCAGATGGTCAAACTTCTTGCAGTAGTTACACTGAATATTCTTTCGGGACCGTGATACTCCTCTAGACTGATCTCTGTTTTGGTTTTGAAGGTTTCTGCTCTGGCTTCTTCCCCGTCTCTCACGCTTTTTTGAGACAAGGGCATCTCCATCAGAAGAAGTTGCACCCATTTCTTTTCTTCTGGCTTCTTCATTAAGCAGACTATCTTTAACAACTTCCATGGTTAGCTTTACATTTGGTGCCGAATTACTTAATTAGCGAAACAACCAAGGTATCCTAGCTGCCGGGCAAAGAACTGGGCAGCAATAGTGCCTGAAGATGACCATTTAATTTTGTTTCGCACCTATTTAATTTCTTAGGATGACCATTTCATCTGCGATTTTCTTCTAGGATACAAAGGAAATGACATACCGAGGCAAATCCTTCTCCAGCTTCCTTGACTAAGCCATTCATGAAAGCCTATAAATACCCGAATAGCCTACCCACTGAAACCAAGCATCTATCGTCTAATTAATCTCTTCTAAAGAAATGGTTCTAAAGGCATGCCTAGTTCTCACTACAGTTATTGCATCCCTTCTCATTGTCAATGCTGCAGACCCTGACATCACTGCAGACTTCATAGTTCCGAATGGAATCACACCCGATGCAAGCTTCTTCACCTTCACGGGGCTGAAGCAGTCCCTTTGGGGTGCACCCAAAGATGTTCCATTCAAGGTGACCAAAGCTAGCAAGGTTGAGTTCCCGGCACTTGATGGACAAAGTGTATCCTACGCTGTGCTTCAATTTGCTCCCAATGGCATCAACACGCCCCATACCCATCCACGCTCTGCCGAGCTCTTGCTTGTTATCCAAGGATGGCTTGAAGTTGGTTTCGTTGATACAAACAATAAGCTTTTTACCCAGGTGCTTCATGCCGGGGACATGTTTGTGTTTCCTAAGGGTTTGGTACACTTCCAAGTGAACAGGGACTCTAGGTACCCGGCTGTTGCTCTCTCTGCATTTGGCAGTGCAGATGCTGGCTTAATATCTCTCCCTAAGACATTGTTTGGCAGTGGAATCAAAGAAGAGGTGATGGAAAAATCATTCAAGACTGACACCCAGACCATTGACAAGCTTGTTTGGGCTGCTACCTCAAATTGATTTGAAAATATATTCATTTGTCTATTTATGTTTATGTGTTACGTATTGCATCTGATTTGTTATTTTGTTAATGAAGTTGTGATTTATTCAAAGCAAAGTTCAATCCAATGCAACCTTCAATTCTAGCGGATATTTCTTTTTTCAATGTAATTATAAACAATGAAGGGGTTACTTCAATCATGTCAGTTTTATATTGTTTTACTGCTAGAGAATCTGACAATGGGCGCTTTGAGGGGGAAGCGCCACCTATAATGTCTTTATTTATTTATTTATTTATTTTTGGGTTGGAAATCAGCCCCCTTCAGGGATCGAACTTGCTAGCTCTTACATTGGAGAGAAAATTAGCACCAATTGAGCTAAGCCCAGTTAGTCACCGCCTAGAATGTCATTTAGCTTAACTACAGTGAGGGACTTTAAAAGAAATGTGGGTGATATAATAATAAGTATCTATGCCTTTTCCATACAAAATGGGATAGGCTACGAGGCAAATCATCACAAAATATTTGCAAGTCATGAAACCGGTTCTCAACCTAACATTAACCCTCTCTTAATTAGTACTAAACCCCTGATTACGAAAACATTTAGAAAGGGGTTTTCTATAATCTTAAATGGCCAGTTGGCATCGTCCAAATTCTTCTAGACTATGGAAGAAGTGTACAAAGAGAAAGAATTGAACTTGAATCAAGCTCAGAAAAGCGTATCAAGGATTATCAATTGAGCAGAGGTTAACTTGTGCAAGCTCGTCTCTGAATCTGAATTAGGTGCAGTTCTAGCAACTTTTACTAATCTCATAAACTTAAAAAGGATTTGTGACCCAAGGTTACCTAAAATGAGGAACATGACAGTATGTGGTATGCTGCTAGGTATGGAATGAGGTATGATAGGGATAGGCTTCTTCGGAACGTTGCGTGGAACGAATTATGATACGCGATGGAACAAATTGCTACTTGAACGATTAATATATTATTATTATCTATTTTCAATACTTAAACAACTACTTTTTCATTATTATGCAATGAGAATATGTCCATGTTGTAATTCAAGACCTACTTTTAAAATTAAAATGCACTGAAAACATGTTCATGTAGTAATTCTTCTTCGGAACGCCAAATTTAGTGTGTTGAACAGAAAGGGTTCCACATTTCAGATCAAAAGTTCCCAAATGGAATACGTAGGGGTTAAATACCTTTTTGGGTAATTAAGCTTTGATCCTCCTTAGCCATCTATTTATGAGCAGATGGCTCCAATTTCAACAGTCAGCTAAAATATAAAGAACATCCAGATTTATCAAATTTATGACTCTTTGAGATACACGAGCAGAATGCATAATAATGCCTATTAGACCCATTTTAACGACTTTTTAATTGGATATAACCATTAGAAACTATTACCTTTTCCTTTTTCCTCCAACAACTCATCACTGATCGCTACATCTTTGTCGATGATACACATTTTTTAGAAATACAAGTTACAAATGCAGGCTTAACTTCTTATGCAACTTCTCGGAACCGTGTCGATTTGAAGGTTGACTGAGTCTTCATTTCTTCGGCCATTCCAACAATTGGACCCAGTCCGAACCAATACCATCCTTAACAACAGAAATGGTACTTTATTACCACATAAAAGGCGCCTCAACACTTATATCATTGGATTCTAATCCCGATTGCAACACACCATAACTATCTTGGATTATTCATGAATCTTAATTAGTTATCGGAATAATTAATTTTAGTAATACTTGAATTGCCTATCTGTAGGCCACGGAACAAGTACAATCTAAATACTAACGAACAAAATATTACATTGGATGGCATTTTAGTCTAGGTCCTACCTCAAATGCTTGCCTTGTACTGGAAAAATAATTTCTAGCTGCTACTTATTATTTATTGGAAGGAATAATAAACTGAAATATGTTTTAAAGGTGTTGGGGTCAAAAATTACATCTCGATTGACCAAGTCAAAATCAAAGTCAACACCGAGCCAAGTGGGCCCAAGTCCAGATCAAGACCGAGCATAGAAGGGACCAGCCCCATGAAAAAAAATGAAGGCATAAATTAGTTTAATATAATTTTTTTTATAAAATAAATGTATGTAAAATAGGCAAAAACCCAAATTTTGTAAATCTCATGGCTTATGTGCAAAAAAGAGATAAGCATATAAGGTATTGGGTGGCATAAGTGTCATTTGGCAAAGCACAAGAGGCTATATGTAAAGTGTGTAGCCTATAAAGACAAATATGATGAAAAAATCAAGGACAACTTTTCATTCTCTCAAAATTCGAGGGTTACTGTGCCTCCTTCTCCTTCCTTAAGGTCTTAAATCTTCTTCTCTTTTTTTGAATTAAATCAAGAGTTTAACTCACCCTCTCCTAAAAAGAACTAGTTTTCACCATAAAACTCATGAAGGCGAGCTCAGATCTCCCATCAAATCCCTAAAAGGGGAGATTTTTATGTCTCACCCCCTTTCTC
This sequence comes from Agapanthus africanus, assembly GCA_030015575.1. Taxonomy (NCBI): domain Eukaryota; kingdom Viridiplantae; phylum Streptophyta; class Magnoliopsida; order Asparagales; family Amaryllidaceae; genus Agapanthus; species Agapanthus africanus. Next base: position 139,044,931 of record CM057341.1, read on the forward strand.
CAAGATCCAGCCAACCGAGAGGAGGAGAAAGGAGACCCATCTTCAAAAATCCCACTTTGGGAAAATCGAAGGCTCAAGAGAAGATCCAGTGCTAAAGGGAGAAGAAAAGGGTCCCCTTTGATCATCTCCGAAAATCTTCGAGGGGTTCAACTCCAAGATCCATATCCTCAAAGGAGTTTAACTCCACATCCAGACCTTTTAGGAATTTAACTCCAAATCTAAGCCTTTTAGGAGTTTAACTCCAAATCCACATCCAATTTATTACACAGGAGTTTAACTCCAAATCTACATCCAATTTATTACACAAGAGTTTAACTCTAAATCCAAATCTTTTGGGAGTTTAACTCCAAATTTATATCTAATTCCTGTTTAGGTTTTCAACTCCAAAGCCCATCGGGGGTTCAACTCCCCGCCCAGGGGCTATGCCTCTTTCTCAACTGGTGTTTCCAGCGGTCGCGTGCCGCGCACGTGACCTGCTGGCGCTCAGGGCCCATGCGCAAGGCACATGACCCACTGGTGCTCAGCGCTCGCGCGCTCTTCACGTGACCCGCAGACGTCCAGCGTCCGCGTGCCTAGCGTGTGGCCCGTGGACACCCAGCACCCATGCGCCACTCATGTGTCCTTAGGACGCTTCTCACCCCTCTTTTTTCTCACGCTCCCCACTAAAAATACCTGCCCCGTTAGAAAAAATTTCTGACGGGGCGCTGCCCCGCACTCCGTAAGGGGGTTGATAGCCCCTTGATCCCCAGCCTGCTATCCGAGTAGAGGGACTCAAACTCTGCGATGCCCACGACGTATCCAAACCCCTTCAAAACACAACACATGCACACGGCACATTGAGTTCGCATGACCAGTTTGACCCGTCAATCGGAGGTTCTCTCGCTCTAAAAGCGACGGGTAATTAACGGCAGCTTAGTCCGCGGCTGCCAGAGATTCGGATCCCCACGATCAATAAACCCCGGCCTACCTTAGGTAGGGGGAATTTGTATACGCCTGATAAGCGACGCGTATTCCCATCTCAATGGGGTGACGAAATACACCCTACAGATTCTGGCAAGCCCGGTAGGACATTTCTCTCCTCCCATATCTCGGGTCAAGCGTTCATGCAAACTAATTTAATATATATACCGATGTTTGTACTAAAATAATTCTTTTCCGTGTAGTAATCAACTTTCAACGACGATGTCTCCCAAGATGAGCTTCGTTTCTGACGCGTCCCTGATTCCCTACATGGTCAAGATCAATTCCCGTGTGGTTCTCCCCTGCGAGTCTCAGCCGGCAATGGGAGGAGCCATCTCGTCAATTTGGTTTCGTCATCATCTACCCGGCCGGAAGCGTTCATCTGGCGGAGGTTCCGGAAAACCAAGCAGCTAAACCAACCTCAAGGGGAAGGAGGTCGAACGTTGTGGTTGCAAAAGCATCCCATCCCAAATGCAAATCCGTATTCAAACGGATCTCCACTGTTCCGACTGGGGGGCAAGGCCGTCAACACCAATGGAGCCACAAAGCATCTACAGCAAGCTCAGACGGTGCCCTTGACAATCGCGCGAGCAGGCGTATTTTCTGGACTCTCTATCAACCGATCTACGACGTCTTCCCGAAGGGCCGAAGCTTGCCAAGTGCTCAAAACGAAAAAATTGAAGCAGAAGCGGCTCAGATATAGAACCAGCAAAAGGGCCAGGGCTCCAGCCAAGTTGAATCTTGTGAGGTTCCAAGAACATGGTTACCCCGAAACGACAGCTGAGTCGGCCATAAAAGTCAGCAATTTCTTCGAACCTTTGAAGTGGGTTCAGAAAAACGCCATGAGCGCTAAAATCAAGAAGACGGCAACCCGAACGAATATACAAAGATACATGTTCCAGCCCCAACATAGAAAGCATGACACCGTCTCTTCAAGAGTCTATCAAGCACTCTATGCCACGCGAAAGCAGCGGGGCAAGGCCAGAAAAGAAGCACCAGCCCCACTCAAGAACCCGGTCGGGCCAGCCGTCTTCAATCGATTGTCCGTTCCTGAAATAGAAAGACCACGACAACTGTCTGCAAAATCAGCTACCAATAATAAAAAGACTGCTGGATATGTTATTCATACGGTCTATATGGTGGGCACGCGTCCCTGCGACAACTTGCGTAGCAAAAGTAAGGATGTGGCCACCACATCTCAAGCCCAATCTGGCTTGAATGTGGTTGCCACTTTCCAAGATCAGCCGCCTTCGCTAGATGATGAAAACCCTCTCGAGAAGTTTATTACCATGCAAAGTGTTGCTATATTATATGTAGATTCGTTCTTTGAAAATATTGGTTTGATTGCGATATACTTCTCCTTGTCGAACTATGGTGATATATATAACCAGAATAACAGCAGAATGAAGACTATTGATAAGATCCAAAAGGAGTATCTAATCTGTGTAAATCAAGAATGCAAGTAATTAATTATTATGATTCCGATGCTAATCAAATTAGTTTTAGTTGTTGTTTTTTTGTGACTAGATTATGGATTTATGCATAATAACGGTTTATTAACAAGATTTCTTTCTGTGTTATAGGGAAATAGATTTCTGGAGTGTAGAAAATTCGATACCAATTCAGAGAGGGAAAAAATGATACTAGAAGAAGAAGAAGAAAGGTATAATATGATTACTCACCAAGTAGCCGAACGAGATGCTTATGCCAGAGCCGGTTGATAATACTAACTTCAGCCAAGAAATCGTCCTGCCCCTTCATATTTCCCCTTGAAAACTTCTTCACTGCAACCTCGATATCCTCTCTTGGGATCACACCCCTTGAAAACTAGGCCATGAAGAAAATCTTATTAAGATCTGATTTAATTATGATGTTCTGTTCTGTTGTGCGGGAAAAAACGTTTTGCTGGATGATGAAAACCCTCTCGAGAAGGTTGATGGGCAGAAAGACCCCAACAAGTACTCAACGTAAAAGTGTGTATATGATGTGATAATATGAATATGTGAGTGTAGTGAAGCCCGTGTGCGCATGTTTATAAATACATATGGATATAGTAATAATATGAAACGGACATGTAAACGGGTCAAGTCGATCAAGTCATAACATAACGGATCACTAAAAGGTAAACTAACCTATCATTAGTTCGAGTGTGTGTCAATATGTGCAGGAGTATTCCTAACTTAAGGATAGGGCCTCAGGGGCTAGGAAATACATGCCCAAATATAGAATGAACAAGCGACCAATATAGTCCGGTAAGAGCTGTAGAAAAAAGCGACGGATATAGCCAAGTACGAGCTATAATAACATACGACCAATATAGGCCGGTATGAGCTGTAATAACATGCGACCGATATAGCCCGGTACGAGCTGCAGGCATGAGACTCCTGAGATCCTGTTGTACGAACGCACACTCAAACTATCTCAACTTCCCGCGTATTCGTATCTAATATGGTAATAACTAAATCACTAATTAAGAATGCTGAATAGACTGGAACTTGTAATATCATGTTATTTGTATAGAAATGATACCTGTAAACAATGGGTTGTGTCATGGCATATAGTTCGGCATTCTAATTAGAGATCTCGTTTTTAAATAAGTGGACTGGAGTAACAAAAGATCATGGCATGTCAAATATGGTCGTTTTAGGTAATAGTAATCACATGTAAGGGGTGTACAAGCTTGTGAATAGTATAAGTCTCAAATGTTATTTATACCATTATGTTAACCAAAATATAGATATACTATTTATATTTTCTTGATCACAGACTGGTGAGTAAGATAAAAATGTATATATTAAGGATAGATTAACAACTTTCGAACTCTATTTGTATTTCATTATATCTATTTCTATCACTTTACTGCATATGAGTCTATATAATAACGATATAAAATTTGAGAACTAACACAGTTTTATCGAACAGTGCAGGTTAAAGATATATTCGAGAGATCGCCGATGTTACATCGACTAAAAAGAAAATCAAGAATACTTGCCTTGGCGATGAAAACACGACGATCACAATAATACGAAGCAACGGACGATCGCAGTTTCGATTCATGGCTTGCACTTAGACCCGGCTAGGGGATGCAAGGTTGGTGGCGAGATGGGTGGTTGTTCGATGTGCTGCGACGGTGAAAGGGGGGTCGCCGGTGGAGGATATTGACGGTGAGGGAAGCGACGAGTTCGAAGGTTGTTGTCGACGTGGGGAGAAGTCGATGGAGGGAGATGGAGTCGGGTTGCAGAGGAGGGAGGCGTGGTTAGGGTGATGGATTCACAGTAGTATGGTAGAAGGTGCTCAGTGGTTTGAAGATGGGTGTCGGCGATGGTGATAGGGTCGTGGTCGAGGATGAGGTGGCGCTGGTGGCGGATGAGAGGGGCACCAGTGATGAGGTGCGAGGAAGAATGAGGCGACGATGGGGGTGATGGGTTTGGGTTGCTACAGCAACCGTGGGTCTCGGTGGTTGCGGGCGGAGGAAGGAGATGATGGGTTTGAAGGTGAGGGCTTGTGGTGATGGCGAGATGCAGGTCAAGGTTGGAGTCGATGGTTGAGTGCGGTTGAAGGAGGAGGTGACGATGAGGGAGGAGGATCGAGGTTGAGGGAGATGGAGGCGGTGGTGTTTAAGGCGCGGGTTGGGGGTCTCGGGGAGAAAAGATAAGAAATAGAGGAGAGATATGTGTGTAAAAGAGAGAGGTGGGAAATATTGATTTCGAGAAAGAAAGATAATAAATTTAATTGCATTTAGTTAATTATATGTGTGTTTAGAGATTTGACATGGATTTTACTTATTCTTATGCCAAAAGATATGCTACAATAGATTTATGGTTAAACCAACAACAAATAGTGTTAGGAAAAAATATATTTGCAAACTAGATAAAATACCAATAGAAGTCTAAAGATTTTATTATATTAAGAAGATATAATTGTTGATAAGATAGAAAAATTATATATATATATATATATATATATATATATATATATATATATATATATTTGTTGCCACTAACGAATTAACGTATATTACTTAAAGCTAAAGATTATCATATCAAAATTATATACGCCAAAAGATAATATAAACGTATTAAAACCCAGCCATAAAGTAAATTATAAAATTATAGGAATAGTTTTATTAATGAAAAAAAAATATTGTGGTAAATCTAAAAAATACTGTATACAAACTAGGGTGTTACATTCTACCCACATTACAGGAAATTTCGTCCTTGAAATCGGAAGGACGAACTATAAGATTAAAGAAATAGATGAGGGTACTTTTGACGGATCTCGTCCTCACGCTCCCAAGTGGATTCTTCGCTTGAACGTCCGTCCCAATATACAAGAACCAAAAGAATGATATTGTTCCTCAACACTGTAACAACCCTAAACTTTCTGTACATTTTTTTTCAAAAATACAGAAAGAGGTATTTTTGTTTGAGCATAATTTATAAGTTTGATTTGCTTTTAAACAGCAAGAATGAGCTTGTAGCTCATTGGTAAGACCTTGCTCTGCTGAACCAAAGCATCAGGTTCAAATCCCATGAGCCATATTATTTTTTATATTGATTTCTTTTAATTTTTTTGAAGCCCAAGAGTTTACACGTGCATAAATTGTAAAAACCAAAAGTCACAAATAAAACAAACAAGTCCAGAAGGTAGACCAACAGGCAAGGGACACGTCGCATGTGAGACTTGGCCTGACTCGGTTGACTCAGGACGGCGGCGCGGCTGATTCGGCCGGCGGCACCGGGTCAACTCGGCCAAAACCGATTCTTCCCTTCTTGAAAACTGTGCCTCTTTGCCTCCCCATAACCCCTGTACCGATTAAAAATCATGCACATTAACAGAGCCATTCAAAACCCTAATCAATCCAATTTTTAATACAAATTTTTAATACATCTTTTTACACCCTTTAATCTACCCTAACCCTAGTTTTTTCTATAAATACCACACTTAAACTCATCCCTCCTCACTTCCAAAACTCAGTCCAAACTCTCAAGAAAAATCTCTAGACCTTTGTGTGCAAGTGGAGTTAGCAAAGGGCAAAGCTCCGACGAAGTTCCGACGGTGATCCGAGGAGACTCCGGCGACGAAACGACGCACCGGCATCTCCTACTCCTTCCTTTTCCTCCCCTCTATCCTAAAATCCCGTAAGTCCCTCCACCCTCTTCTTTTTTCTATTCTGAAAACTCGTAATTCTAAAACCCGACGGAAGCGGAGTTAATCCGACTTCTGATTCGGTTTTCTTTAAAAGTTCCATTTTTTATTAAACACAACACCAAACTCTCACAACATGACTATTAATCATTAACAAAACATATTGAATAAGTTCCATATCAAAAGAATGTATATTGTAATTTTTATCGCATTTTTCAGAAAAATACCATGTAGTTTAGTTTCGACATTAAATATCATAATTCATTGCTATACCTTTAGATAGTTCACGAGATAATGACCTACCTCCTCACAACACTCATATGTAACATAGCATGATGATCTTTGGGAACATAGTTTTGGGAAAATACGGTTTTACACAAAACTATCTCAAACTTATAAAAACATTTTTCTACAAGATTATGTATTTTAAACAAATCTTTGCAAAGCGCCGCTACAACCCATTTGGAGAACCCGTTTAGGATGGTGCGGATTATCGCACATCCTCGGGCTTAGTAGTACGAGATGCAGACCTCCGCAAGGAGTATACGGTCTCAAAAGATTTAAAAATACAAATATCTTAAGAAAATGAGATTTCTAGAAAAATAATAAATTAAATTATTTTTATAAATATATAAATGTATCATCAAAATATCTATTTTTGATATAGTATAAATATTCCAACTTTTCTAAATAAAAAAGAATCACTTTACATGAAAATACCATGCAATTCCATACAAGTTCAATACTTTACAATTAAATACCATATATTATGCAATTAGGTTTTACTCACTAGAAATATCACATATATAAAATCTACATCTATGAAAACTCTAAAGACGATAATTAAATACTTGAGTTGTATTTTGAAAATTATACAAAATTATTTTTACATAAACCCCCCTCAAGTTTTATAAATTACAATAAGGACCCTAGTAAATATAGATTTAAGAGGGACCGGTCTCTTGAGCTTCAGGGAGTGGGAGATATAGGTGCTTGCTTATTTAAGGTAGACAACTTAACAAACGGTGTTATCAACACGGTAATCGTCTTTGAAAAAGACACAAATCCTGTGGCCCATGTGCAGCGGTTACCGATAACATCAAAACCTAATTCAGGATTCAATTTCTTTTCTAATTGTCTGACTCAGACTGAGTTTCAATATGTACAATCTGACTTGAATGAGTTTCAAGTATAAAACTACAATTTAATATGAATCCATATATTCAATCTGTTCAATCTATCAATCTACAACTTGACCGAACCGAACCATGGATATACCTCCATTTACATGATTCTCCAGTTACATCCATTTACTGATATCATGATTTCGGCAAGTCATCCACTTATATAATCTATAATACAATGCAATACAATTTACAATACAATACAAACAATACAATGAAGACATCGCGGGGTTTAATGGGTAAATTGGTACGGAAGGTGTTAGAAGTGGCACGAGACTGCAACTATTAAGACACCTAAGCTGTATTTCATTGTCGTTGTACTGTGGCTGAACGGTTCCTTGTACTTTCCGTCCACCTTAGTATCTGGTCTACTGAGACTCCTCTCGTATACACTGGGCTCTTCTGTACCAAGCTACAAACAACAGCGTTAACACTAAATACAACATTATAACAATATGATATAACTTTAAAAGTTACACTCTCTCTGTCTATTCTACTTCTCCCTTATCTTTGGGACTTACCGAGCGATTGTTCGCTGACGACATTCCCTCTCTTTCTTCTTTGGAATGTTGTCAGGTGATTCGGACCTTTAGGAGATCGAGCCCACCAGCGAGGACTTGGATCAGATAGCTTACGACCCAGAGCTTTAAATTCATTGTACACATTTACATTCTGTATTTTCCATTTCTGTTATGCCACTTTTTAGGCATTGTTTTTCATTCCATGTATTTACTTTTCCATGTACTGTAAAAGAATGTTAATAAATAAAGTTGTTGTTCATTACATTTGCCACTTGTGTATATTCCTATTATATTGCTTAGTTACGCTTAGCGTATTTATTTCAGAGTAAATACATAGCGGCATCGTCGCGTCCCTTTCGCCGTACACCGGAAAGCGGGGCGTGACAGGTTTTGTTGGCGGCCCATGCAGGTCAGAGCTGTACGGAACACTACCATGCAGTTCCATTCTGTGTGGACAACCTAAACAATATAACACAAGAACCAGCAACTAAAAACATTCTTTACAATTCATGTTCCTTAAATCTTACAATTTCCTATACTTTGAATCTGTCCTAATCTAAATTTTTCATTCAAGATTATGGAATCCCCGAACAACACCAGTACCAATATCAACAACACACCTCCACTACTATCACTCACATCTGCCGTCCCTTCTCCTATCAATGAGCAGACGGTTCTACTTGACGCAATCCGTAGCCTCCTTGAAGGACAGCGGCAGCAGACTGATGTTCTCTTGAATCGTCCAGAAGCGGAAGCACCGGGAGTGAAGCAATTCCGGGCACTGCACCCTAAGAACTTTTCGAGAAAAGAGAACTGTAATACCCAGTCCTTTTTGTATATCAACATCTGTATTTTTGTTACTCTTAAAGTTTATTTATTTTATAATTATTATTTTTAGTATTTTAAAATCCCTAACCCTAATTTATCTAAACCCTTTTTATTTTTCCCCCTTTTATTTTTCATTTTAGCCGGCCCAATTCCTTTTCCCCATTTCCATTTTCTCACCAGCCCAAGTCCCCAACACCCCAAACCCAAATCCCAACCCCTTCTATTTTGTGTCTCAGCCACTCTCTCCATCTCTCTGTTATTTTTCTATTCCCTTTTCCCTAAAACCAAGCCCAAAACAAAACCAAAACAAAATAAACACGAAATATATATGAACCCCCGGCCCAAACGAAAAATGAATTAAACCAATAAATTATCCCCCATTTCCCAGCCCATGCTCCTCCGGCCCACCTTTCTCCTACCCCTTATATTTTTATTAAAATCCCCAGCCGACCCAACATCCCCTTCCTTAGCCCAAAGAAAATTCAAATTTAATTAAAACCTCAAATCTTTAAACCCCGGCCCAAGCCCCCTTTCCCGGCCCAAACCACCGAAGCCCATTCCTTACCCACGCCGCCAGCTAACCCGACCCGACCCGTTGTGTTCCCTACTTCCCCACGTTATTTTGCTTTTCCCGCTCCTTTTCTTTACACTTCCCACGTCGCCCTCGTCGCGCGTCCACGCCCGCGTCGTCGCCCACGATCCCACGCTCGCCTCCCACAACCGCGCGCCCTCGAGCTCATCAACCCACTCCTCGCCCCCTTTCTCCTCTATCCTCTCACTCTCCAACCCATACTCTCCTCTCTCCCAACTCACAACTACGAACCCACCGCACTCGCCGCCGTGGACGACCACGACAACCTCCTCGTCCTTCCTCCCTCGTCTTCTTCTCTTCAGAACTCACCCCCTCAACCGAGTACCCATCTCCTCGCTCGAACTCCCCTGCACACCTAAGCTCGGCCACCCCCGCACCCTTACGTCGGCGAGCTCCCCACCACATCGTCGACGCCCCTGCACCCTCTGCATCGTCAGCATCACCACCATCACTACCTTCCCGAGCCCCACTACCTCTCTCTCTCTCTCCAAAGAAAAAAACCACACCAAACCCTCGCTGCAACCTCATCCCCCTGCTGCCCGCCGCCGTAGCGACCCCAGCCGAGCACCTTAACCGAGCTCCATCCTCTCCTTCGCAGCAACACCCAACGATCCAACTCCAGCCACCTCTTCGCTGACGACTTCGCCAAGCGCCGCCTCCGCCGCCGTCGCTGCAGTTCAGTTAAGGGAGTTCCAGTCGCCGTCGCTACTATGGTGTTTCTAGCTTTTTGACACAGTTCCAGCCGCAGTTACAGTTGCCACGTCGATCGCCTTGTTTCCATATTGCAGTGACTACATCCATCGCCGTCGTGACCGTCGTCTCGAGTAAGTGTTTAACTGAGCCCAAGCTCGAGCCGAGGCCGCAAACCCTAACCGTACCGTTCGTTGCGCGTTCGTGTCGTTGCCGCTGCCGTGCATCGCCAGAGCGTCTCCAGGCAAGTACCCTACATGCTACATGCTAGATTATTTCTGTTACAAAACAAAACCGTATTAATTCCATGTTTATTATTCATGAAAACTTAAATGACGTAAGTGTTTGATGCGAGACCCGAACAAAAATATTACATTAAACTGACGGAACTTAGTTGCATATGCTGGCCCGTCTGCCGATGAACCCTGTGTAGAAATTTGATTGAAAAATGTGATTGTTACTGGCTTAAACGTTCACCCCCATTTATACCCGTAAAAACTGGGAATTTCCCGCACCTGAAACTTGTGAAAATTATAATTAATTGTGTAATTATTGAAATGATGCGTTCGAGGGCTCAAATCGAAGCTGACTCGACGACCTGTAACCCTATGCAAGTTCTTAATTGTTTCTATACTGAAATTATGACGAGCATTGGTCTGGAGTCCAGAGCAGCTCTGGCTGTTAATTTCTATCTCGTAATGCTTACTACCTTGCTGCCTGAACCTGTATGTTGCGTAACCATACACCTTATTGAATATGAATCTGTTATCTAAATAACGCAAGTGATTTCGCCCCTTTATATTGTCGTTTACTATTTAAACTGCAATTTAAAAGATCGGGACGTATAGCAGTCCCAAACAGAACCAGAACTGATACCCTAGTGTTGAACAGTGCATAACTTCTGACGTAGAGATGCGATTGAGAATCCGTATAGTGCGTCAGAAACCTTATTGAAAACCCTAAATTTCATTCAACTGTAGCGTTGCTAAATTCTGGTCCCAACTGAGATTAAAATGCGTTACGAAACGGACTTCCGATTCTGGAACCGGATTTCTAGCAGTGAACGCTTAAAATGAAATGGCCATATCTAGTGACCCTGAAACCCGATTAACGTGAAACCAATTTTGATTGATAGATAATTAAACACACTATTTACCCCTTTCACATTGTTCTGCTAAATTTTGCATGTATGGTTTATAATAAATTATGTAAGTGGTAGGTCACCGACTTATGACATCTTAATCATGCCTGAATTATCGTATTCTCATCACATTACATATATGTTATTGCATTGGTAACCTAGCGATAGTGTGTATTACCCAGTGTTAGATATTAGTGTTTGATTGTGGCAAGTACGTTAGTGTTTAAGCATGAACGGATAAGTGAAAGTGACTCGTACTTGTACACAATCAGTGTACCCTATTGATTCATTGCATTGTCGATGTCTGTAGGACGTGTATAAGTGTGACTATAATTGGTATGGGACAATTATGGAAGCACTTGTATGGGTGTCACGGGTAAGGCACCAAACACTGCCCATCTATCTTGGGTATCAGTCGAGACATGCTTGATGGAGACCCTGTCTTCAGTTCTCACGTAGACTCGTCATGGACCGATTGGTATTTGAGTTATGGTTGGCATTTGATGTAGACCACGGGGTGTGGGGTAGTTTGAGTGTGAGTTCAACAGAATCTCGGGAGTCCCATGCCGGCACATATGGAGATATATGGAGATATACAGGGATATCACTGATTATCAGCGAGCGACTCGGGCCCGTGTTTCCTTGCCCTTGGGTCCTACCTTTGGATGGGGGATACTCACGAGTGGTTGACTCTCACACTTGGACTGACGATAGGCTTAGTGACCTGTACAGTGAGACTTAGAGACTGATAAGGATAGTGATATTGATATGCGTTGCTTACTGATTCAACATCCCTGCCATACCGTTTACTGCTTTACTGTTTGCCTGCTCTATTAGATATCTGCATTGGCTACTTCATGTTCACGTCCTTACTCTCTTGTTTTACTGTTACATATTTATTATTACTGCACGAGTTACCATTTGTATCTATATATATATTGCTATCGTGTCGCTCTGACGACCTGAGTATGCATGCTCAGAGTGAGAAGTGGATCTAGCTGGGACCAGGACCTGACGTACCTTAAGGATATCACGGACATCGTGATCAGCGACCCAGAGCTATACTCCTTTGATCCCCATCTGGTTAGTTATTTTGATTTAGTTACTGCATTTCTCATTACCTGTGCATTGTTTACTAACTACCACGTAAAGCTAGAAGCCGAAGTGTGACTACAGCAGGATATTTCCTTGATCGTAGGAGCATGGCCGGCCCTGTCAACCCCTCGTATTCCGTATTTTGGGAAGCGGGGCGTGGCATGGTTTTGTTGGTATCAGAGCCAGGTTTTGCTTCGATTGGGAGTGCAGTTCCGTGTAGTGTTTGACAATCTAAGACATCCTTCGGTCTAAGATTGTAAAGTCGTTATTCTTAATCTTGATTCACATAGTGTATTTGGCTATACATTTTGATCCATCCGCTAGAGTTTTGGATGACTTGGTAGAGTTACATGGTTGTAACTGTGAACTGCAGCATAGTTACAATACTGTACTCTGTTTGAGTGACTTGGAGTTCTACAGTTGATTTCCACTTGTTTGAACTTCACCGCACCCGATATTCTTGATTCCTTACCTAATCCATATTGTATCTTAATTCTTATAGCTTGTGCCTTATATCGTCCTCAAAATTGTTGTTTCAGGACCATGTCTTCCAACGACTCTTCTTCTATCTTCGCTCCCCAGAATCAGACCGTAGAGATTCTGAATGCACTGCAAAGTCTGAAGGAAACCCTGGAGAGAACAAACGACCTGTTAGCTGAAGGACTAAGAAGGAAGATGACTCAGGCACTAGCGGAAGTCTCCAATCGTAAAGGGGTCCCTGTTAGACGAGGAAAAGAGGTAAAAATGAAGTGCCCACTTGTTCCCCCACGACAGAAGAAGCAGAAGACCCAATGTTGTGGGTACTGCAAGAAGCCAGGACACCTTCAGAGGGATTGTCGCCGCGCCAAAGGGAGATGCCTGATTTGCGGATCCAGCGAACACTTTATCAATGGTTGCCATAAAAGGAAGGAGCTACAAGGAGGAGGTTCGTCCATACTCCCCACTCCTGCTAAGTGATGGTTACTACGTAGTTCGAGTCTCGAGCAATAGTATGGACCCAGCACAGGATTCAACTCGCGTGACGAGAATGCAACGGTCTAGAAATCAAAGAAGAATTATCACGTTTTCTGCTTTCAAAAAAAATATGTTACCACTCTTTTGTAAATATTTCCTCTCGTTTAAAATCTTGTATCCGTTGAACTTTTAGTTGAATGTAGTAAAATTCTGAGTTGTGATGTATATATCGTTCCCTTCCCACTCACTTTACTTATACTATTCGTTGCATCAGCATTCTAAAATTTGATTTTTCAGTACTTACCTACTGCATATTTTCCTTGTACTCCGTATCCTTGATTTTCTTGATGTATCCCACTGTCTAATCATGATTCTCCCTTTTTCAGTTCATGGCCCACCTTGGAGAAGCGCCGTCTCTAGATGAGGACACACGGTCGTGCGTTTCCTCGGACTACACGCTGGTAAGATCAGATGACGAGATCAACGGCCCATAGATTATTTTCGGGAACAGCGACTCCGAGGGCGAGGGATTCGCAGCCCCAGAAGTTGACATGATCAGCGACTCGGACGACGAAGAAGAGGACCTCGGAGAAGACCCAATAGAGGAAGATTCCGAGGAGGACCCGATAGAAGAAAATCCAGAAGAGGAAAACCTTGGGGAGAATCCAGTGGAAGAAAATCCTATGGAAGAGAATCCAGAAGAAGAGAATCACATGGAAACAGACCTTGATGAAGAAGCTCCAGTCAAGACAGAAGAACCAGAAGAACAAGAACCCGCGGCAGAAGAACCTCCGATGGCGATCCCTGCGAGGCGATATGGAAATGGATGCCCCTATCTGAGCGCGCGAGCCTACCGTAACCTGCTGAACCTCCACAACCGCGACTGACGTGATTTAGCTTTCATCTCCTCTGGCTAAATAAATCTATGTATAGTTTAGGGCCATCGTTTACTTCCCGAGAATACCTTGTTTAGAATTTTCTGGAATGAAATAAAAATTTTTGAGTTCGCTAACCTTCTGATTTTTTTGGTTCGCATGATGCATTGGCTGTTCCCCCTCCCCCATACATTTCTTTCTCTCCTGAGGTCCATTACTGTCCACCCCTTACTCCCTGTGCTGACCCGACCCCGGTCTCTTCGACCTTCAGTTTAAAGCGTCACACTCCGACCTTTTGAGTGAGCCATACTCCATTGTAATCCCTACCCTAGCTAGCCCCTATACATTTTAGTGCTATTTCCTATTACCCTAACTATATTTAGGGACATCGTTATTCGAAAATTTAATTTTCATTATTTTGTGTTTATCGAAAAGTGCGTGTTATTAACTATTTCCATTTTATGCATTTTAAGTACTTTACTATCCTTCTCATTTTCGGTAGTGCAACCATATTTTGCACATATTATTTTATGCTAGGGTTCTTATTTTCACCATGTGGATTTTCTAAGTTACTTTAAAATTATTTTTCTTTTTGATCGATACATTATACTAGAATGTTTTAACCTATCGACAAATCATTCACCATTTTATTATTGTTACTTTAGTTTTCTCGGGTATTATGCTTATAGTTTGCTATTATAAATGGTTATGCGTGATGCCATTACTTTAACTACGCTATTTTGATATACGTACATATGCATATATTTAGGATTTCGATTTTATCTAGCATGCCTCGAATGTTATTGTTCGTTATTGCTATTTTCTCTTGTACATATAGTTTGCCCCTATAATTGATTCTGCCTTATACTTACTTAGACCTTCGATTTTTCTTTCCTGTTTAACTGCTTTAAGTAAACCATTTTATATGAGTATTCGAGGTCGTAGCTTTTCGCGTGTTATTTTATATAGCTTATCGCTTGTTTTAAATTTCGAGGACGAAATTTTTGTAAGGGTGGTATGATGTAATACCCAGTCCTTTTTGTACATCAACATCCGTATTTTTGTTACTCTTAAAGTTTATTTATTTTATAATTATTATTTTTAGTATTTTAAAATCCCTGACCCTAATTTATCTAAACCCTTTTTTTATTTTTCCCCCTTTTATTTTTCTTTTTAGGCGGCCCAATTCCTTTTCCCCATTTCCATTTTTTCACCAGCCCAAGTCCCCAACACCCCAAACCCAAATCCCAACCCCTTCTATTTTGTGTCTCAGCCACTCTCTCCATCTCTCTGTTATTTTTCTATTCCCTTTTCCCTAAAACCAAGCCCAAAACAAAACCAAAACAAAATAAACACGAAATATATATGAACCCCCGGCCCAAACGAAAAATGAATTAAACCAATAAATTATCCCCCATTTCCCAGCCCATGCTCCTCCGGCCCACCTATCTCCTACCCCTTTTATTTTTATTAAAATCGCCAGCCGGCCCAAAGCTCCCAAGCCCATTCCTTACCCACGCCACCAGCTAACCCGACCCGACCCGTTGTGTTCCCTTCTTCCCCACGTTATTTTGCTTTTCCCGCTCCTTTTCTTTACATTTCCCACGTCGCCCCCATCGCGTGTCCACGCCCGCATCGTCGCCCACGATCCCACGCTCTCCTCCCACAACCGCGCGCCCTCGAGCTCATCAACCCACTCCTCGCCCCCTTTCTCCTCTATCCTCTCACTCTCCAACCCATACTCTCCTCTCTCCCAACTGCCAACTACGAACCCACTACACTCGCCGCCGCCGACGACTACGACAACCTCCTCGTCCTTCCTCCCTCGCCTTCTTCTCTCCAGAACTCACCCCCTCAACCGAGCACCCATCTCCTCGCTCGAACTCCCCTGCACACCCGAGCTCGGCCACCCCCGCACCCTCACGCCGGCGAGCTCCCCACCACATCGTCGACGCCCCTGCACCCTCTGCATCGTCAGCATCACCACCATCACTACCTTCCCGAGCCCCACTACCTCTCTCTCTCTCTCTCCAAAAAAAAAACCACACCAAACCCTCGCTGCAACCTCATCCCCCTGCTGCCCGCCGCCGGAGCGACCCTAGCCGAGCACCATAACCGAGCTCCATCCTCTCCTTCGCAGCAACACCCAACGATCCAACTCCAGCCACCTCATCGCTGACGACTTCGCCAAGCGCCGCCTCCGTCGCCGTCACTGCAGTTCAGTTAAGGGAGTTCCAGTCGCCATTGCTACTATGGTGTTTCCGGCTTTTTGACACAGTTCCAGCCGCATTTACAGTCGCTATGTCGATCGCCTTGTTTCCATATCGCAGTGACTACATCCATCGCCATCGTGACCGTCGTCTCGAGTAAGTGTTTAACTGAGCGCAAGCTCGAGCCGAGGCCGCGAACCCTAACCGTAGCGTTCGTTACGCGTTCGTGCCGTTGCCGCTGCCGTGCATCGCCAGAGCGTCTCCAGACAAGTACCCTACTTGCTACATGCTAGATTATTTCCGTTACAAAACAAAACCGTATTAATTCCATGTTTATTATTCATGAAAACTTAAATGACGTAAGTGTTTGATGCGAGTGTTCCTCTCCGAACGGCGGCCTAGACTTCGCGTCTGTGCCTGAGGTTCGGGGCAGATGCTATTTGGTTTTATCCGTCTATCTCTCCGAAAATGCCAAGTTGATTTATGGTACCATGTATCAGAGGTTTAGACGGATGCGGCCGATGTAGCAGACTTCGTCAGATTCCCCCTCAGGGTGAGGGGTTTTTTGATTGTGGGGACGCTCTTCCCTGCAGGCGCAAGCCCCTGCAGTTAATTACGCTACCGTATCGCGGTAACAACTTTCTCCTTCTCCAGAATTTCACTTCGTGCCGTGTGTGTTTGTTTTGTTTGTGGTTTCCCGTGGATTGTATACGGAGACTGAGTGATGCCGTCGCCCGTAGGACGTGGATTAGTCCAAATCCGTATTTGCTTAGATTTGGGTTTGGTGTTTTTAGTTTAAGGATGCATTAGTCGCGTTGCGTCTAAGATCGACTTAAACGTTCGTTAAGGATACGTTAGTCCTGTTTTAGACTAAGATCAACTTAACGTAGTGATTAATTTAATGTATGGCCATCGGGACTCGTCACCTCTCTGACGTCGTCGAAGGATTACAACGACATGTATCAGAGGAGCTCGGAGATGTACCCTCGAACCATAGTTGATTGGGAGTTTTATAATCCATTTGAATGTTTAAGGATACGTTAGCCATGTTTGGGGCTAAGATCAACTTAAACAGGACCGTTTAGATCCGGCAAAAGAGCGTTTGGAGGCTCTATTGTTTCAGTTTAGGGACGTAGTGGTCCGTTTTCCAGTTTAGGGACGTGGTGGTCCGTCGCCAGTTTAGGACGTAGTGGTCCATCGCCAGTTTAGGGACGTGGTGGTCCGCATTCCAGTTTTGGGGACGTGGTGGTCCGTATTCCAGTTTAGGGACGTGGTGGTCCATCGCCAGTTTAGGGACGTTTCGGTCCAATGTTAGTTTAGGGACGTTTCGGTCCAATATTAGTTTAAGGACGTTTCGGTCCAGTATTAGTTTAAGGACGTTTCGGTCCACGAGTTTAAGGACCCCACAGTCCATATGGGTGTGTGGTCGTTGGGACCCGTCACCTCTTTGACGTCGTTGAGGAATTACAACGATGGATGTCAAAGGAGTTCGGAGATGTACCCTCGAACCGGACGTAGATTGATTTAGGAGAGCCATTTTGCTCAGTCAATTTAATTTAAGGACTTATGGCCAAGATTGGGCTAAGTCCAGTTGAAAATGTCCAACATTGCTTTTGCACTTCTTTTTACTTTTATTTGGGCTTTGCCCAGAAAGGATGCAGAGCATCAATTTGTTTTGGGCTCTTTTCTTTATAAATGATGCAGAGCATCAATTTTATTTGGGCCCAGCCCTTTTATTGCTTTGCAATTTATTTTGGCCTGCTAGGTCTTTTTGATTTGGGCCTAGCCCTTCAAGTAATGCATTGCATTTGTGCACAGCAGCAAGAATCTTTTAGATTCAAGAAAAGAAGTGCAGAGCACTTTTTAATTTCTTGATCTAAATTTAGATCAAAGAAAAGAAAGAAATCTTTTCTTTCTTTCTGTCTCAGAGAACCAGAGGTTCATAGCAAGTGCAAGGCACTATTTTTATTATTTTTATTTATTTATTTATTTATTGAAGATCACTGATCTTGCTTTTTAGATCAATGATCTATTCTTTAAGAGAATTTTCTCTTATCTCAAAGGTTTTTACCTTCTTTTTTGTATTCTCCAAGAGTTCTCTTCTCTCCCTTTTTTTAATCCAATTGTCTCTATCTTTGAAATGGGGTCTGGGGTCCTTTTTATAGTGCTCCAAAATTAGTTAAATTTGTTAAAAAGATCTTTTCTGAGTGATTTGGGGAATTTTCCCCACCGTTGGATCTTTGATCCGAAGGCCCCGGTTTTACAGAAGAAATCTTCTTGTTTTAATAAGAACAGAAAAAAAATTCTTAATTTTTCATTCTGTTGTTGCGCAACTCACCAGCGCGTGACACGTGTCGCGCAGTAAAGCGCTTGCGCAGCTGTGCTTGCGCAACTGCGCAGACACGTGTCGCGCAGTGAAGCGCTTGCGCACCTGAGCTTGCGCAACTGCGCAGACACGTGTCGCTCAACGGTGCACTTGCGCAGTTGTGCCTGCGCAACTGCGCAGACACGTGTCGCGCTGCAGTGCACTTGCGCAACAGTGTTTGCGCAACTGCGCAGACACGTGTCGCGCAGCGGTGCGCTTGCGCAGTTGTGCGTGCGCAACTGCGCAGACACGTGGCGCGCTGTGGTGCACTTGCGCAACAGCGTTTGCGCAACTGCGTAGACACGTGTCGCGCAGCGGTGCGCTTGCGCAGTTGTGTTTGCGCAACTGCACAGACACGTGTCACGCAGCGCAGCGCTTGCGCAACTAAGCGTTGCTTTTGCTTTTTAAAGAGCCTTGCTCTGATTGGACGCACTGCCTTGGGCGTTGTGCTGCCGAGTCAACTTCTGACACGTGGCAAATTGCGCGCAGCGCACGGGATCTGAAGCGTTGCTTCAAAATTTTGAATTTTTGAAATTCAAACAGAGCCTTGCTCTGATCGGGGGAACAAATGCCCCCCCACCGTTGCGCTCACGTGGCGCGCACGTGAGTGCAGCGGTGGCAAGATCCTGACTGTTGGATCATGGGGGTCAGTTGAAAGGGCGCAGGCGCCTATAAATAGGACCTTTGGTCCTTAGAAAATTCTTTACTACCTCAAGAATTTTGACTCAGAGCCTTACTCTTGCTTAAGAATTTTCAGAGCCTTGCTCTTGATTGATTTTTCAAGAACTCCAGAGTTCATAACCATTTTAGGTATTTAATAAAATTAAATTAACTTAACTTAAAACTGATTAAATGAGCCTTACTCTTATAGATCTTTGATCTAAAACCCTTTTGGGGTTTCCTCAACAGAGCTTTGCTCTTATAGATCTTTGATCCAAAGAGAACCCCTTTGGGGTTTCTTCAACAGAGCCTTGCTCTCAAAAAATTACAGAGATCTTGTTCCTGGGTTTTAACCTATGAACAGAGCCTTGCTCCTAGATTAAATGTAGATCTCCCCCCTTTTTATATATATATATATATATATATATATATATATATATATAAAATGGAGAACTCTTAAAGGTTTTCCTGGATCTTTAGGATCCCAAAATTTTTCTTTTAATCCTTAGGGGTTATAGTTTTCATTACTATTACAGAGCTAGGCTCTTTTTTAAGAAGTTTTATTCCTTTGAGACCAGAGTTTGACAAATGTCACTCTGTGACAGAGCTTTGCTCTAAAAGAGGAGATTTTCTCCTTGTCTCTAGGGATTCCCCCCCAATGAGGATATTCTCTTGGGGGTCTTTTTCATTGACTGACAGTCTCATCCAATGATGGGACTGTCTTATCAAATGATGTGCCATGATCTTGATTTTGTGGGTCCCCCTTTAGTCCCCTACCCACTGCATTGTAGTGTGATGTGGGACTTTGAAATGTGAAGCATTGGAACACTAACGGTTATATTTTTTTTTCTTTTTCTACAGGAAACATGTTTGAAGATTTGTCTTTCCCTTTCGTTCGCTCAGAAGGAGGGTTCCCACATTCTCCAGTGGACCGGGTGGTGTTTGCTCTGATTAAAGATCACGATCCCGAGTGCAAGAAACTTCACCTATGGGGAAGGTGGTACAGCCAGATCATCCAAGGCTGTCGCAGCTTTAGCTCCGCCTCACCCTCTGAGCCCATAGTTACGATCCCTTATGCGGACAAGCCCCCGGTGGAGTATGCCGTGGAGGTTAAAAATTGGAATTCCGACGACCTCCTTCAGCCTGCAATCGGTGCCATTCCGGTGCAGCCGCCGCCGGCTATAGATATCTTGGGGAGGCGAATCTGTCAGGGTGAAGCACGCCCTTGGGGACAGGCTTATAACATTGGATTGATCCCGCGGCCGCTTGCCGGATATTTGCAATGGGCCCATTATATTTTGGCGACGAAGAGGGCTCACCTGACGACGATTGGTTTATACTCGGCCGTCTACGTTTCGCTTTTCGAGTATCCCTCTCCTCCGATATGGTGGATAAAGGCCTTCATCGAACAATGGAATATCCCCACCCATACCTTCCTGACAGCGGATAGGGAAGTCTCCATCTCTCTGGAGGAATTTGCTGAGATTTCAGGTCTGCCAATGAGGAGGGAACACTACGAGGAGCTGCTTCCTCCTGACGAGTATGTCTTCGCCACCAAGCAACTAGTACTTAACTTGACTCCAGAGAATGCCATTCAGCATCAGCACCCGGGCTTGGTGAAGGTGTTGGAGATTTATGAGGAACTCCATTTGGAATCGGGCGACCGGGGCGTCAGTTTCGCGGATTTCATTGCTCGTTTTATCCGCCCGGAGTTCCTATCAGAGCAGGGCGAGAAGTTCGCTCAGCTTGCTGACCCCTTTGGTTTCGGCTTGGACCGCCGACCTGCATCGGAAAATGACCAGCAGGATTTTTATCTCCCCGGTACTGCTAGCGTCCCTTTCTCAGAGATCACCGTTCCTGGCATGGACGAGGAGACTTTTTTTATAGGGTTCTTGGGTTTATGGCTATGTAGCTTCACGCTTCCCATGCACCCACGCCTCATGCGGTCCTCTGTCTTTTACCCGGCGCATCGAATGGCGGCTGGTCTGCAGTTATCGGTAGGAATCGCCGGGCTGGCCTACCTTTACAATGGACTTAGCGTAGCGGCGGACGCTAATGAGCCTGGGGTACAGCCTGCTAACTTCTCGATGCACTACTTCACTTCTTGGATGGAGCTGCATGTGCGAGGGGTGTTTGGTGCCCATAAGACTCCTCCGTTCTTTGAGAAATACAGACTCCCAAGAATCATGCGGTTGGTCGGGGCTTCAATTGTGGTTGCACCTCCGCGGGAGTCTAGGGGACTGCTCCTACGTTCACATCTAGTCGGAGCGAAGACCTCTTTTGTGGATAAGGTCATCACCATAGGCTCAAAAACCACCAAGTCAGTGGTGCCACTGCGTGATGACTTTAAGGGCGGGGCTTCTGTACTGAAGGCTCGGGAAATCCTCCACCTTTACTCCATTCGGCCGGGCTACCTAGTATTTAGGCAGAATGAGACGGCTCTCTTTATGAGGTATAACCCACATCGATTTGCCCGACAATCGAGTTACAATCAAGGGATCCCAATGGAAGCCTTTCTGGAAACACCCGCGGCCAACCAAGAGGGGATAAGGAATGCGATGCATCATTTCGTCCGGCTTAATACAGGTTCTTATTTTTTTATTAGTGAGCCTAGCTGTGCCCCTAAAATAATCCATCCATATGTAGCCTGGTATGCGCATGCTATGGGTCCAATCATCTTAATGGAGAAACGCCTGCTGGTTGACCGTAGGGGTGCGCCTCCCGGCGGTGATCGCAAGGCTCCCTTGCAGCCAAGGATCCAGGTCACCCTCCCGATAAAAGATGCCGGAGCTGACCGACCACGCGTGTTGGCCCCCCCGCGTGGATTGCCACTACCTACTACGGTGGATGCACCACCGGCGCCCCGTGCTCCCACAAAAACGGTTAAAGTGGTATCGCCAGGGTCTGGCACAGGAGCGGATATCGGGACTCGCCGCCCTAAAGTGACTGCCAAGCGCAAGGCTATTCTGAGTGGATCTAAAGCTGGCGAACAGAAGAAGAAGAAGTCCACCCTATCCCTCGATGCGATCCTTAGCTTAAAGCCTGCGGCTCCTCCCGCCGAGGCCATATGTGAGTATGGCAGCAATGAGGGCTTTGTGGTAGACCCTGAGGACACCAATTTAGCTGCCGCCATTGCAGCTTCGGAGCGATCGGCGAGGCTTGAAGCGATGTTAAGCAAACTCGCTGAGTCCGGTAATCATCAGACGCTTTATTTGTCGTTTTATTGCACTTTGCATTGTTATATTTAACTAACATTTGCTCTATTTTCAATAGGTGTCTCTACTGAAGAGGCTATTGCTGCCTCCCTGAAAACCTTCCAGGAGGAGGAGGAGAAGCGTGCCCTAGCAGGCGCTGGTATGTTTCACCCCTTTCTTTTTTATAAGGAAAGTTTGTTGTCTTTTTATGATAGTCAACCTGACCTTCTTTTGTTTCTTTGCAGGGGTTGTATCAATTGACGCAGGGATCCTTCCCGAGCCCGTCATCGAAGTCCCGGCTTCGTCGAAGTTGCCACAAGAGCCTCGGCTTGACAAGACGACGAGGGATGCCTTGAAGAATCTAGAGGCATCCCTATATACGGACGAGGAAGCCTTACTCAAGGAAGCTCTAGTGGCGTCCGTCTCAACGACTCGAGAGGAGCGGAAGCGGTTGAGACGTGAAGCAAGGGCGCGCAGAGCTGCTTTGGCCGCAGGAGCGGGCCCTAGCACTATTCCTCGTGCCGACACTCCTTCCGGAGCAAAGGTGGGCAGAGCTGCTTTGGCCACGGGAGCGGGCCCTAGCACTATTCCCCGTGCCGACACTCCTTCTGAAGAGGCCCCTGCCGTCCTGTCTACTGCTCATAGGCAAGTGGCGTGCGCGGCTCGGAGTGTAAACGATAAGTCCTCTTCAGGTAACATTTCTTTCAGAACCTTGTTGTAAGAATTATCAAGCCATTGGCTCACACGCATTCTATCTTGCAGGGCCAAGTCCGACTGAGGGGGAGGCGGAGACCGTCGAACCCAGGGGAATGGAGGAAGCGGTACTTGCCGAACCAGAGCCGACAGTGAGCACCGTCGTCGGGGCCACGGCGCCTGAAACAGAAGTTGAAGGATCCGCCGCCGAGAAGGTCATCGATGCCGCATCTGAAGTGGCGGCAGATGAGATGATTGTCGAGACGAAGGCAGTAGAAGTCGAGGCGCTTGAGGCTGGAGATGTCACGGTGCCGATGGACGAGACAACCGTGACCGCAGAAATCGAGGGAGTATCGGGTGAGGCGGCCACGATTCCTGAGGAGGAGCGAACTGCTCTATCCCAGGAATCTGGTAATACTCCGATCATAGCCCTCCCCGCGTGCGGTTCCTTGCCGTCTCCCGGGCTCGTGAGCACAACAACAATTCCCATCGAGTCGGGTGATGAGGCTACGGGTGGTGGTCTCATGTCGATGGATGAGGGGATTGCTTCAATTTCTGCTGGCAGCTCGTCAGGTAAATTTTTGAGTCACCAGCGTTCCCCCCCTTTTTTATATATCTTGCGATCTCTTCTAGCAAGCTTGTCTTTGCAGGTGCGGCCAGTGCCGATGTTCCATTGCTCGAGGGGGCACCGTCGACTACTGCTTTGGCGGTGGTCACCTCCCCGCCTTCCCTTGTACCATCACGGATGTTGGAAGGTATGGATTCACGACTCATGCATTAATCTTTCAAAAATGTGGCTTTTGTACTAACGTTATACCATTGTGCCTTTGCAGGAGTGATTTTTAATCATTTATATCAAGTGTTGCTCCCACACTTCTATTTCCCATCCGAACTCGCTTCTCCCTCTAGTGGCGCCGGTGAGTATACTTTCACCATAATATCTTTATTTACCCCCTTTTTTCTAGCAATGGGATAATTTCTGACTTTTCCTTTTCTTTATTGCAGTGCCACAAATCGAAGGAGGGGATGCAAGACCTGCCGCGCTACCGGCCCTTCCGGCTTTGCCGTCCGTTGCAGCTGGTATAGTAAATTTCCTTTTTGGTAACCCTTCAACATCTTTTGAACCATCGTTTAACCCTGTTTTGTTTTGCAGCTATTGTTCCGGCTCCGGTCCCCTTCGAGGCTCGCGTCCTTTTACCGGCAGGCCCTTTTTTGAGACGTCCGTCTTCAAAGGGTGCTGTGATGAGTTTGGGCATGCTGAGCGGGTACATCGAAGAGCTCAATATGGACGCCCTCTCTTCTGCCATAGATTTCGCTGTGGAGGTTAACCCGATGTTGGCGGCGCTCGTAAATTTTCATAACGAAGGCGTCGTCGAATCTTGAGTTAATCACTGCAGGGGAATCGAGGCCTGTCTATATCGGCTGGAGTCGACGCGCCCTTCTCCCGAAGTTTTAACCCTGAGCACCCAACGCACCACTTGGCTCGAGCAAAGCACTTCGCACTTCCGCCACTTGGAGCAAGAAGCAGCTTCAAGACTAAGGGAATGCCAAAAGACCTCGAACGAAACGGCCCATCTGCGCGCTGAGGTTGAGACAAATGCTGCCCAAGTGAAGATTATTTTTGAGGGTCTCTTGGAGCGCATCTCCCATGGGCTAAACTTGAAGCGGAAGCTTGACGTAGCTGAGCGCAATATCCCAAGTCGGGAAGCTGCCTATCAGGTCATCAGGGAGCAGCTTGCGTCGGTCTTGCAGCAGCGAGCCCAAGCAGAGGCAGAGCTGGCGGTGGTAGCCGATCAAGAGAAGACGTGGAAGGAAGTATGCGAGCAATTGCTAAATCTATGCAAGACGCTTCCTTCCCAGTAATTTCCCTTTGTATCATTTGTACTTGTAAAATATATGTATATTTTTTTATTCTTTAGTACAATGTATCCTGTACCCGATCAATATTTATGAATAAAAGATACACATTTTTGTAATTTCCTGTGTCACTTCTTCGCTTTTTCTTTCTTTTCAGCATGACATCTTTAATGCACCTTATTGGCAGATAAATTCATTTCTCCCAGAGATAACGATGGCCTAGACTGCAGGTTCAGATCTGCCACATAGGACTTTTCAACTCTATGAGCCGTGAGGGTCTCATAGAGGCTTTTCTCCCTATGGATCGAGAGGATCTCGTAGGCGGGCTTTCCTCCTTAGGAATCGTGAGGATTCCCAAGTGTGGTTTTCTCTTACAAGTCGTAAGGATCCTGCAAGAGAATTTTTCCCTCTCACGAGTCGAGAGGACCCGCAAGTGGTTGTTTCCCTCCCTGTCGAAACTCGACTTCGGAGAGTGAGCCCTGTGTATAGTATGCAAGAGACCATTTTAGATCGACTTATAGGGTCCCGTTGTTCAGGAAGAAAGTTTTCCCGCCTTTGATGCCTGAGGCTTCATCTTGCAAATTAAGAAGCAAGTTCAATTTGTTGAAGGAATCCCTTTTCTGAAAGATTTAGCGGGATTTCTCCCACCATCGGATCTTTGATCCGAGGGCTTCTGTTTTACAGAAGATAATAACAGAAAAGATTTCTTTAGAACCTTAATTTTTGTTTAGCGCGAATGCTCCAGAGTATGACACGTGTCGCACAGCGTACAGTGCAGCGCAACTGCGCTAGCACATCTACGCCGACACGTGTCACGCAGCGCACGGCGCATACGTCGCTGAAGCGTTGCTTCCTTTGGTTTTGCTTGAAATAGAACTTTGCTTTGATCGGGTGCGCTGCTTTGGGGCGCTGCGCTGATGCGTTTGCGCCAGACACATGGTACGTTGCGCAGCGCAGATAAGTTGAAGCGTCGCTTAATTAAATTGATTTTCAAGACAGAGCTTTGCTTTGATTGAGGAAAGATGAAGCGTTGCTTCATCTCCTGCCTCGGAATCTGAACAGAGGCCCGCTCCGATTAGGGTAAACCGCCGTGACAACTCTTGGAAGTCGAAGAGGCACTCGATGCCTATAAATAGGACCTTTGGTCCCTTCCAGATACTTATCATCTTTCAGATTTCTATTTGCGAAGACTTCAGAGCATTGTTCTTGCCTTCAAGAACTCCGGTGCCTTGCTCCTCCCCCCCCCTTTTTTTAAGTTTTTAGGAAAACTTTAGGTAAAATCGATTCTTGGATCAGTCTTAACCAGCAGAGCTTTCGTCCAGGGGACTTTATCCTTGAAAATAATTTTGCTCTCTAGGAATTTAGTCCTCTACGTATATTATTGCTTTTCTATTGCTGATCTTTCTGTAACATTCCCTCCAGGCATAATGGCGGCGGTGCATCTATACAGTTTGCACGAGTTCATTACCTACGACGATATCCGCGCTCAGGGTCGTCAACAAAACCAGGAGTTTACAGACGCTGAATGTGCAGAAGTCGTGGGTCGTCTGAACGCAAGCGGTGGTTGGCTGTTGCCTCGTCGTTCGGCCCTTTTGAAAGTTGTGTTGGGAGCTATATGGAGAGCACTTCCGGGTCTTCATGAGGCCTTACCGCTCAACGCGCTGGATGACGCCAAAGATAAGGTGAATTCAGTGCACCTGACAGGGCTGATCTCAAAGAAACGGCGGAATGGCCTTATTGACATCCTACACCAAGTCTTCCAGCAGACGACGATAGTTGCTGCTTATCAAAGGCCAGGAGGGCTCGCCGATGATCTCGATACAGAGGAGCGCGAAAGACTGCGCATAAGAATAATTAGAAAGGCCAGAAGAACTCTGGATGGCCTTACTTTTGATTTCCTCAATCCGTGCCCCGGATCTATGGTTATACCGTTGTAATAATTTGAATAATGTTTCTTATTCATTATTCTTATGCTTGTAAAAAAATTTTAGCGGTATGAATGGAAACCCTCCCCCTTTCTCTTTCAGTTTGTCTTATTTCTCGTCCTGAGTCTTCTGTCCATGCATAAATGAACGCGTCACGCATGCCAGATCAAATGTAAACCAGATATTCTTTCTGTCATCTTCTTTCTTTTAATGTCAGCAGGCTGTCTTAATAACCATGGCTGATGGATGTCTAAAATGAGTATTTCGACTTCCTTAGGAAATGGCGATGGCTTAGGCCGCAGGTTCAGATCTGCTGCCTAAGACTTTTCAATTCTATGAGCCGTGAGGGTCTCATAGAAGCTTTTCTCCCTACGGATCGAGAGGATCTCATAGGTGGATTTTCTCCTTAGGAATCGTGAGGATTCCTAAGTATGGTTTTCTCTTATAAGTCATAAGGATCTTATAAGAGAATTTTCCCTCTTACGAGTCGAGAGGATTCGTAAGTGGTTGTTTCCCTCCTCGTCGAAATTCGACTTCGGAGAGTGAGACCCGTGAATAGTATGCAAGAGACCAGTTTGGATTGACTTGCAGGGCCCCATTGCTCAAAAAGCAAGCTTTTCAATCCTTGCTGTCTGAGACTTCTTCTTACAAATTGAGACGAATCGGGGATCTGTTTGCAGTTGTAACGGAACAGTTGACATGAGTTAGGAAGCTTTCGTCACGGAGTGTTTGTATCCGTGAGTCGAGGAGTTTGCTAGGGATTATTTGTTTCCCAAGCGCCAAGGATTATTTGTTTCCTTGTGGTTTGAAACGAGTCGAGGGTTCCCACGGGGGCTCTGGTAGCTCTGCGGGTCGACACGGATCAGGAAGCTCTCGTCAAGGAGTGTTTGTATCCGTGAGTCGAGGAGTTTGCTGGGATTATTTGTTTCCCAAGCGCCAAGGATTATTTGTTTCCTTGGGGTTTGAAACGAGTCGAGGGTTCCCACGGGGGCTCTGGTGGCTCTGCGGGTCGACGCGGATCAGGAAGCTCTCGTCAAGGAGTGTTTGTATCCGTGAGTCGAGGAGTTTGCTGGGATTATTTGTTTCCCAAGCGCCAAGGATTATTTGTTTCCTTGGGGTTTGAAACGAGTCGAGGGTTCCCACGGGGGCTCTGGTGGCTCTGCGGGTCGACGCGGATCAGGAAGCTCTCGTCAAGGAGTGTTTGTATCCGTGAGTCGAGGAATTTGCTGGGATTATTTTTTTCCCAAGCGCCAAGGATTATTTGTTTCCTTGGGGTTTGAAACGAGTCGAGGGTTCCCACGGGGGCTCTGGTGGCTCTGCGGGTCGACGCGGATCAGGAAGCTCTCGTCAAGGAGTGTTTGTATCCGTGAGTTGAGGAGTTTGCTGGGATTATTTGTTTCCCAAGCGCCAAGGATTATTTGTTTCCTTGGGGTTTGAAACGAGTCGAGGGTTCCCACGGGGCTCTGGTGGCTCTGCGGGTCGACGCGGATCAGGAAGCTCTCGTCAAGGAGTGTTTGTATCCGTGAGTCTAGGAGTTTGCTGGGATTATTTGTTTCCCAAGCGCCAAGGATTATTTGTTTCCTTGGGGTTTGAAACGAGTCAAGGGTTCCCACGGGGGCTCTGGTAGCTCTGCGGGTCGACGCGGATCAGGAAGCTCTCATCTAGGAGTGTTTGTATCCGTGAGTCGAGGAATTTGCTGGGATTATTTGTTTCCCAAGCGCCAAGGATTATTTGTTTCCTTGGGGTTTGAAACGAGTCGAGGGTTCCCACGTGGGCTCTGGTGGCTCTGCGGGTCGACGCGGATCAGGAAGCTCTCGTCAAGGAGTGTTTGTATCCGTGAGTCGAGGAGTTTGCTGGGATTATTTGTTTCCCAAGCCCCAAGGATTATTTGTTTCCTTGGGGTTTGAAACGAGTCGAGGGTTCCCACGGGGGCTCTGGTGGCTCTGCGGGTCGACGCGGATCAGGAAGCTCTCGTCAAGGAGTGTTTGTATCCGTGAGTCGAGGAGTTTGTTGGAAGAGTATGGTTCCCACTTTGTTTACGCCCTTGGATTGTATGCAGGAATCGATGTGATCTTAACTGTAGGGCCAAAGTTTTATCATCATCATTTTTTTGTTGTATTTCCGCGATGCTCTATCCTTTCAGCTTTCGTATCGCGAAGGTCGCGATTGCCCAATCATTTCGGCTATTTTTCGCGGTGCCCAATCATTTCGGCTGTTTATTTTATTTTTACTCGCTGCTTTTTATTGCGAGTTGCCCAATCATTTCGGCTATTTCTTCATGCATATATTTTTACTTGCTGCTTTTTTATTGCAAGTCGCCCCATCATTTCGGCTATTTCGTATGCATGTGCGGCCTACTGGCTTTTCGCCGTAAACCTAAAATTGGACACCGATTTCGGCATCAGCACCGCTACAACTGGGATATTGCCAGGAGCGAATCATCATTTACCTCTGTCGTTGTCGAACAAAGGAGGCTTAGCGACCAGGGTTAGGGTCCTGCCGGCTAAGGCTTTTGACCTTATGAGCCGTAAGGGTCTCACAAAGCTGTTTCTCCCTACAAGTTGTGAGGATCTTATAGGTGTATTTTCTCCCTAGGAATCATGAGGGTTCCTAGGTGTATTGTTCCGCTGTAAGTCGTAAGGATCCTACAGGAGGGTTTTCTCCTTGCAAGTCGAGAGGATTTACAAGGGTTGTTTGCCATGCAAACATATCCCTAGTCTCGGATGAGATTTAGTTAGGGAAATGTTTATTCGCGCCCGTGGATTGTATACAAGGGTTAGTATTGAGCCACTTGTAGGGCAATGTCGAAAGTTGTGAGAATTGCTTAAACACAGGTTTAGGTCTCTGTAGCTTAAGACTTTCAAATCTTACGAGCCGTGAGGGTCCCATAAGAGAGTTCTCCTTGCGAGTCGTGAGGATCTCGTAAGTGTATTTTCTCCTTAGGAATCGTGGGGATTCCTAAGTGTGTTGTTCCTTTGTAAGTCGTAAGGATCTCACGCGAGTGGTTTCTCCTTACAGGGTCGAGAGGATCCTATAAGTGTTTCTTAACGAGGTTGCGCCCTTTCAGGTTTTCACAAACACTCGCCGGTAGCCCTGCTGTTTTTACTCACGGAGCCCTTTCGGGTTTTCATCCGTGCTCTTTTTGCTTATGGACATACCGTTTTTTTAAATATTTTTTCTATTATATTTTTACTCATCTCGTCAGCCTAAGGATGATGTGGTAGTAGTTTAAAGACGTTTCGGTCTGATATTAGTTTAAGGACATTTCGGTCCAACATTGAGAAGCCCGGCTACATGCTTTTAAAGTTCGAGCTTAGGAAGATAGCGAGAGGACATAGTCGTCGTCATCTATCATTTACCTAGGCCGTGACTCATTAAGCGTAGTATTTCTTTAGGAAGCGACCATTTATTGGCCTGAAAGGCCTTTCGCCATGCATATCCATAAGTAAGTAGGCCCCACCCTGGTAGACCTTATCTATGATGTACGGGCCCTCGTAGTTCGGCTCGAACTTTCCCCGCTTGGCGCGATTAGGGATCATAGGCCTTTTTACCACTAGCACGAGTTCGCCTTGGTGGAATGTCCTCGGTCGAGTCAGTCTTTCATATGAGCGCGTCATCTTTGCCTTGTAAGCTTCCAGATTTTGCTGCGCTATGAGCCGGGTTTCATCGAGAGCGTCAAGCTCTTCAAACCGAAGGTGAGCGTTTTCTTCATCCGTCAGCTCGTAGTGAACTGCTATTCGCAGAGAGGGTAATTCTATTTCAAGGGGTAGCATTGCTTCCGTGCCGAATACTAACGCGTAGGGCGTTGTGTTCGTGGCTGTTTTGAACGTAGTTCGATATGCCCAGAGAGCCTCTTGCAGTCTCTCATGCCAATCCTTTTTGTTTCGGGACACCGTTTTCTTTACAATCTTTGTTAAGGTCTTGTTGAAGGCCTCGGCGAGACCGTTAGCTCGCGGATTATAGACCGAGGAATATCTCCAGTCTATATTGTGCTGCTGTGCGAAGCGGCTAATTTTATGACTTCGGTAGGCTGGCCCATTATCAGAGATGATCCTTCTCGGGGTTCCAAACCGGTATATGACATGCGTTTTGAAGAAATGGAGGATATTCTCCGTCTTCACTTCCCTCAACGGCACCGCTTCCGCCCATTTGGAGAAGTAATCAGTTGTCGCCAAGATGAAACGATGTCCCTTGGACGATGCTGGTTCGATGGGGCCAACTATGTCAGTTCCCCATATTTCAAATGGCCAGCTAGCCACTGTTGGATGCAGTGGATTGGGATGCTGATGGATGAAGTCCCCATGAATTTGGCACGAGTGACATCGCCTCGCATATTCAAGGCAGTCGTGTATCATCGTGGGCCAGTAGTAGCCCATCCGTTTGATTTTCAACTTCATGTTTGGGCCCGCTTGATGAGAACCACATATCCCTTCATGAACTTCTTGAACAACTTTCTTTGCTTCGTCAGGTCCTAAGCATCGCAGCCACAGAGAATCGAATGACCTCTTGTATAGAGTATCATTGACGAAGGCGAAAGACAGAGCTCGTTTCACGAGCTGATGTCTTGCGGACGCTTCTTCGGGCATTTGGTGGAACTTGAAGTAGTCTATAAAAACTTCCCTCCAATCCTCAACCTTCTCAGGGTCTTTTATCTGTAAGGTCGTTTGTTCAGTCATTCCCCTCTCTTCAGGTGATTTCGGAGATATTTTTGCCGGGGCGAGCACTCGACGGCTTTGTACCACGATTCTGACATCATCGAGGTTCTCATCAGCCAATTCTTTAGCAAGTTTGGCCAACACGTCCGCTTTGCTATTTTCTGCGCAAGGTATACTTTTCAAAGTATAGGAGGGGATTTGGGTTAGCAATTGTTGCACCCTTTCACCGTACTTTACCAACTCTGGCTTGTACGTTTGGTAGTCGCCGTTTACTTGACTGACGACCAGTTGAGAATCTCCGTATACAAGGAGGTTTTCAATTCCCATGTCGATGGCGATCTCGAGGCCTGCTATCAGAGCTTCATACTCGGCTTCATTGTTTGTCCTCGGCTCTGTTAGGGAGAACGCGTAGCGCATTATCCCTCCGTGTGGGGTTATAAAGATGAGTCCTATCCCTGATTTGATTGTAGGGGTAGTTTGTTTGTGCTTTTTCATGGAAGATGCTCCATCGAAATAAAGCTCCCAACGGGTATCACCACTGTCGACCGCGTCAAACGCATATTTGTCTGGCAACTCGCAATTGAGAGGAGAATCAGCTGGTATTGGATGCTCTGCGAGGAAATCGGCGATAGCCTGGCCTTTCACCGCCTTGAGAGGTTGATATGTTATCGAGAATTCCATCAAGAGCAAGGCCCATTTAGCGAGTCGTCCCGTCAGTATGGCCTTTGACATTAGATATTTGAGCGGGTCCACCTTCGAAATAAGACGGACTTCATGTGCTAATGCGTAATGTCTAAGCTTTGTTATTGCGAAGATCAATGCCAGGCAGTGCTTTTCAATGGGGGAGTAGTTGCTTTCTGCCCCCAGTAGAACTCGACTTAAGTAGTAGAGAGCTCTCTCTTTCCCTTGGTCGTTTTCTTGGGCCCATAATGTGCCTAAGGAACCTTCGAGGGCGGCTGTATAAAGGATGAGAGGCTTCCCCTTAAACGGAGCAGCCAACACTGGAGGATTCTGTAGGTATTGCTTGATCTCATCCAGTGCGCCTTGGCATTTGTGATCCCAAATGAATGGAGTTCCCTTCTTCATCAGGTGACTGTAAGGGCGACATTTGCCGGAGAGGTTGGCTATAAATCGTCGAATATATGCGAGCTTTCTTTGGAGAGACCGCAGCTGTTTGAGAGTTCTCGGTGGAGGCATTTCCATAATCTCCTTAATCTTGGATGGATCTATTTCAATGCCTAGGTGTCGGACAATGAACCCTAGAAATTTGCCTGAGGAAACCCCGAATGCACATTTGAGCGGGTTCATTTTCAAGTTGTATTGCCGAAGGCGTTGAAATACAGTCTTTAGATGTTCAAGATGTTCCCCGTATGACTTGCTTTTAACCACAAGGTCATCGATATAACACTCGACGGTTTCATGTATAAGGTCGTCGAAAATCTTCGTCATGGCCCTCTGATAGGTGGCACCGGCGTTCTTTAAGCCGAAAGGCATCACCTTGTAACAGAATATCCCTAAAGGAGTCCGGAAAGCCGTATGTTTCTGATCTTCAGGATGCATTTTTATTTGATTATACCCCGATGAGCCGTCCATGAAGGAGAAAATCTCATGTGTGGACGTATTGTCTATCATTAGTTCGGTGACTGGTACTGGGAAATCATCCTTCGGGCAAGCTTTGTTGAGATCCCGGAAGTCCACGCATATGCGCACCGTCCTATTTTTCTTCATTACTGGAACGATATTAGCAATCCATTCGGGGTATTGAACTTCTTGGATAAAGCCAGAGTCTATCAGCTTCTTGACTTCGGCGTTGATGCTCATTTCGAGCTCGAGCTGCATTCTTCTTGGCGCTTGCTTAATTGGCTTGACACCCGGAGATATCGCCAGTCTATGTACAACAACTTCTGGATCTAGTCCTGGCATCTCGGAATAGTTCCATGCGAAGCAATCTTTATGCTGTATGAGGACGTCCTTTAACGCAGCCACCCTCTCTTCAGACAGTAGCTCACTGACAAATGTCGGCCGCGGATCGTTTACCATCCCCAACTCCATTTTCTTAAGGTTATCTGCAGTGGTATGTATTCCATCCTCCAGTTCTTTCGGGGCTGGGGGAAATTCTGAGATCACCTCATCATTGCTGTTTTCGAAGCACCAGGGAAGGCTGTTCATGTCCTCGGATTCTTCTTTTAATATCGTTATCACGTGACAAGTGCGAATTTTCTGCCAATCCCAATGCGGAGTTGGTTCTGTTCTTGTGTTTTCGGGTTCGTGCTTTTGTGGCGGCGCTACCCTCCAATTGTCAGACAACGCGAATTTGCCAAGCTGATATTGGTCTTCAACCCAATTCTTAAAGGTGAAGCAATCTTCAAGCGGATGACCTACTATTCGATGGTAAGAGCAATAATTTGGGTTGGAGACTTCGCCTGCTTGCTCAAGGTGTTTAGACTCTGGCAGTGTAAGCATTTGATGTCTTAGAGCAAGATCAAGTATTTTCCTTGTTTTGTTCCGAGGGAATGAGTACGCTCGACCCATTTTCTTCATGAGGGCTAGGTCAATAATGCTCGACTCTCGGATGCGTGGCTTCTTAGCTCTGCTTTGTAGTTTTTGAGAGCCTTTTTTGCCTTTCGACTTGTTTTTGATTTCGCGTCGAACCTTTTTTGTAGCAGGTTGACAAGGAGCGGCATTTTCATCCTTCACGGCTTGTTGGAGAAGGCGTTGTGTCTTGGCTTTCTCATATATGGCCGTCTCGCGGTTGTGATCATCTCGGGCTTTTTGACCAGCTTCCCTTACAAGCCTGTCCATTTGTTCTTCAACTGATGGACCGGGCAATTTTTCATCGGGAACTTTTATTGGCTTAGGGTTAGCGTCCTCCCATTGAGCGTCCGCCTCTTCATCGAAGTCATACATGACGTAACAGCTGTTTACTAGCTCTCGTTTCTTTGATCAGATGTACCCAAGCCCTTTTGTTTCCATTTTCCCGTTAGGCAGTTTGCGTTGAGTCCCGGGAACGTTCCAGACCTTATCATAGAATTTGGCCTTTCTAACGGTCTGTGTGAAGGATATCCCCTGGCGTTTCAGCAGTTTCTTCAAACCTTCGGTATAATATCTGGGAAGACGGATAGGCTGAAGCCTGTCGAGCGTGGGATCCGCGCCATGCCAAACTTCTTTTTCTACCTTGTTTTCTTCAGAACGGTAGAATAAGATTGCCTTCTCGCCCTTTCGTCCGGGAGGGATATAAAATGTCTGCAATTCTTCTACGCTGTTAGTGTCGAGTGCATCCAGTTCTTTGTAATGTTCAAGCGGCACCATGGTTATCTGCAGACTTCGCTCTTCATCAGCGGAAACCCGTATTGAAGGCTGAGCGGGGAATACAGCATGAACTTCATCCTCCAAATCACTGCCGAAGATCAATGAAGGAACGGATGGTCCTGGCCTGATGGGTTGGGATGGTCCTGAATAAATTATATCCTCCTCCTCCTCGGTGTCACTGCCGAAGACAGGGATGGTGGCGTTAGTTTTGTTCTCCAGCTTGTGACACCTTTCCGTATCTTCGAAACTCGGTAAGAAGTACTTGGCATCTTCATACTTGCGAACTTCGTTCATGGAAAACGGATTTAACTCTCCTGCCATAGTGTACTCGAGACCATCCCTACAATATTTCATACACTGATGCTGTGTAGAAGGGATGATATTGTACTCGTGTAACCATGGTCGACCGAGCAGAGCGTTGTAGCACGTCTTGGCATCTATGACATGGAATTTGATATCTGTGACGAGCAACCCGAAGCGTAACGTCAATATCATAGATCCAAGGGTTTTCGATGATTGGGAGTTGAACCCGGAGATGGTGATCTTGTCTCGGGCGAGGTGTTGGACACTCATGCAGATTTCCTTTAACACCCGCACATTGAGTAAATTAACAGACGATCCGTTATCGACCAAGATTTTACCTATCTTTATATCGTGGCAATATCCTGAGACATAAAGGGGACGATTGTGTTCACACGTCCCGAGGAGAAGGTCTTCATCGCCAAAAGCAACGTCGGCCGTGTGTACCTCTTCCAATTCGTCCTTCATCTTTTGTTCTGCCAGGAAGGCTTGGAACTGGTCCGGCTCTTGTAGGGCTTTAATCAAAGAATCCCTCACCTCTTTTGATAGTAACAGGGCATCGAAAATGCTGAGTTGTGAGGGTAACTTTCTCAGATGCGCCAAGACATTGTAATCCACTTTATTCCTCTTTGGAGGGTTCTTGGCGGTCAACT
Source organism: Agapanthus africanus (assembly GCA_030015575.1). NCBI lineage: Eukaryota > Viridiplantae > Streptophyta > Magnoliopsida > Asparagales > Amaryllidaceae > Agapanthus > Agapanthus africanus. The sequence continues at coordinate 139,080,740 of CM057341.1, forward strand.
CTTCCGCAACTCGGTCATCCAAGGCGATGTCTTCAGAGACCTTCTCTTTCCCCTTGTCTCTCTTGTTTAAGGGTCCGAGATTCTTTTCAGGTAGCGTCTGATTGCGTAGCTGTATATTCTCGCAAGCCTTTGGTTCTTCTTCTTTTCCCGAAGTGGATTCCTTAAAGACGGGGCCAAGCTCTAGCTCCTCATCAGAATCGCTCCCAAATATAGGTACTTGTGATCCTCCGGTGTCAATCATGCAACAATCGTCGCTAGTTTTATCAAGCACTTTGATCGTTCCGTTCTGCTCTCGGCGGGCTTTGCGCTTTTCCCGCTTAAACTGTTGCCGGTGAGTAACATATCCTTGCCACCATCTATCGAAAGCTTTGCACTCTTGAGTGGGGTGCAAAATCTTTTGATGATATAAGCAATAGGAGGGGTGCGTTTCTATTTCATTGGTGATGCTTCCTTCAGAGGAAGGTAGCTTCATGCCCAATGATATGGCCTTAGCAAACTTTTTCCTCATCTTGAATTGGCTTTTGTCAACGGTGGAGGCATTTTTCTCCAGTGGGATTATCTCAGCTCTTTCATCAAGTCGCTGGCGCTTGGCCCTTTCAAATATAGCCGTCTCGCGTTCTCGATCAGCTTTACTTTTTAGTCGAGCTTCGTTAAGGAACGCATCAATCATTTCATCTGATAGTTTCGGGAATTTTGGTTCAAGATTTGCCCCCAGCGTTCTAGTGCCAGAAGCCTCTTCATCGTTCGTGATCGAATGGGAGATCATATGACAGCTCGCCACATTTTCCTTGGATTCATCTGATGAACTTTCTCCTTCATCTTCCTCTTGAAAGACGTGATTGAGGAACTCTTGGAGCGTGATGGGAGTCCGCGCTTTTTGGTTATATTCTTCCAGCGCGTCAATTTGCTTTTGCAAGTTCGTGCGCTTATCGCCAGGCTCTACGGGCTTCTTGGACTTCTTCTTCTTTTTCGAAGACTTTGACGACTGCCGCTAATGCTTGAACCCCTTGAACCCCCATCATTGTCCTTTGAAGTTGGACGTGGCTTCAACATCCCCTCAACGACCTGTGGTTTTAACGGGCTCTTCCACTTGATCGCTGGACACGTCCGAAGATCATTTAGCATTCTCCTCGTTTTGGCTGATAATACAACCTCCCAAGGAGCTTCTTCAATGACGGAGCATGTTGCCCCCGGCGTATTTGTCCCCTTAGCGGTGTGGGGCTGCGGAGGATTCACCTTCCATTTGTCAGATAACGCGAACTTGCCCTGTCGGTACTGGTTTTCAAGCCAATTTTTGAAAACGTAACAGTCTTCGATCGGATGTCCTAGCACTCGATGATAAGGGCAGTAATTAGGCTCGTTGACATCACTTGGTTGCAACGAGCGTTTTGGATCTGGCAGATTTATGAGTCTGTTGCGCAACGCCAGCTCGAATAGCCTCCTCGTTTTATCGCGGGGGAAGGAATAAGAGCGTCCCATTCTATCCTCAAGGGGTACGTACGGGCGCGTATTGTTTGGACGAGCAACCGGCTTTGAGTCGCTCGGTTGTTGTTGAGCATTAGCGACAACGATCGCTTTTCCTTTTCCTTTGTCATTTCGGGAGTCTGGCTTTGGGAGAGGGGGTTTATGGCCCATCTGGTCCATCTGCGCTAGTTTGTCAATCAAAGCCTGGAAGGAAGTCGGCTTGAAGAACATCATAAACTGTGAAATGGTTGCTTGTGGATCAAGGGTTCCAACAAACATTCCTACCGCAGGGGCTTCTTCTATGCACTGTTCACACTTCGACCATAGATTACCGTATAGCGTACTGAACCCATGTCTCGCCGGGTTTTACCCTATCGTTAATCAGTGCCGTCATCGGGGTACGTTCACTGGCACTTACAAAACGTTGGGTAAACAGCAGCTCCATTTCCGCGAACGTTTTAATAGAATCATTAGGGAGTTCAGAGTACCGCTCGAACGCCGTATCTGATAGACTTCCAACGAACTGGCGGAGCAAGAGCTTGTCATCACCGCCGGTGTTACCGCAAAGCGCCCTGAACTGGGCAACATGCTGATGGGGATTGCCGGTCTCCTTGTAGACATGGAACTTGGGAATTGTGTAACCCGGCGGGTACTTGATTTGGTCATACCAGCCCGGATACGGCCGCCCCATTTTTACGACATGGCCGGCTGCCTCGGCCGCATGATGAACCCTTATTTGCTGGGCTATGTATTCGTCCAGATCAGGTTTAGAGATTGTATCCTCTTTAGCCGTTGATAGAACGGGCTGAGGATTTGATGTCTCTCCCCTATCGTCTTCAAGAATGATCGGGGGATCTTCAGCAGGTGGACCTTGTTGAATCATCATACCCACCATATCCTGGAACAGGAGGGCCATTTTCTTTATGTTGGATGTCTGCTCTGTAGCTTCTTTGTCTTTCTTCTCTAGTACGCGCCGAAGGAATTCGGCGTCCGTTTCTTGTTCTTGACGTTCTTCTGAGGATGTTTTCGGGGTTTCTTTCGGCCCTGTAAGTGTGTCCATAGCGTTCATCATTTTCTGGAGCTTCTGTTGCTGCTCCTGAGCCTTGGTCACTGATCGGGTGAGCGGTCGGTGACCCGCAGAAGTGCGGCTTTCTTCCTTTCCAGAAGCCATATAAACCGTATGAACTGTTATACCCCCTGACTTGGGGCGTTTAGGTTCACCGCTTTTAAACTTTGCCAGTGTCACGGGAGCTTTCTCTGGCCTTTTTCTTTTGTAGACCATTAAGGTTGAAGGAGCCGTTGAAGTGGGCATCCTAGCAATTGTTGCCCCCTGCTGTTTAATGGGGCGGTTTTTGTCCTTTTCCACCTTTGCCTTTTTCTGGCGATGAAAGTGGTCTGGGTCAATCACGGAGTCTTGAACCCTCCGCCAAACTCTATAAATTTTTGACGACAGCCGTTGAGGGGGCTGTTCCTGCTTTGTCTCCGGAGCTTTCTCCATAGGCGGAGGAGATCTTTTCAATGTAGCAATTAGAGAGTTCTTTCTCACCTTCCTTAGCAATTCAAAGCTGTTCCCAGTTGGAACAGCAGTGTTGACCTCCACCACTGGAGCAGGTGGGGTTAGCCCTGAGGGGGAGTTGCCCCCTGCCTTCCTCACTCGTTGCCAATGTCGACGTCGAGCACGACGAGCCGTTGGGATCGGCTCAAAGATAGAGATGACTTCTTTTTGCCCCCTGTCTGAACAGGGTGCCGCTGGTGTTAACCTCTCAAAGACTGAGGTTGTCCTTTGAGGGATGATATTCAACCTGTCGAAGACGGATCTTCGAGCAGGGGTAGGAGCAGGAGTCATCAGTCTTGAAAAGACTGACTCTTTGGCGGGAGAAGCATCCTTAACGACTTCCAAAACAGCGGCCGTTGCCCTCTTTGGGACAGCCAATTTAGAGTTCTGATTCAGCCTGGTGAAAACAGAGGCTGTTGGTTTGGTAGGACGACCCGTTGACAGGGGTCGTGGAAGCAGTGAGCCGGTCGAACACCGACTTCTTGTTCACTTCCGGTGCAGGTGTTGGCATAGAGAAGCTTGTAGGTAGGACCATGGTCCCGAAAAACAGGCCAGTGGTGGCCTGGGTCACCTGTTCAACCGGCAGAGCGAGGAAAGAGGCCGCTTGGGGCCCATATGTTACACCTCTCGGTGAGGTGGAGCGTCCGTTGCAGTGGTACTTCGCGCATTTGGTGCAGTTAGAATCCATGGATGCTTGAGTTCTGCGCCAGACAAAGGCCAAATCTTAGCAACTTGAAATCCGAAGGCAACCATTTAACAAACCGCTATTGGTTCGCGAAAACGACACACGAAGTGTGGAGTGGAAAGAGAAAAAGGTCCCACCGGGCGTGCCAGAATCTGTTCCCCTCCGAACGGCGGCCTAGACTTCGCGTCTGTGCCTGAGGTTCGGGGCAGATGCTATTTGGTTTTATCCGTCTATCTCTCCGAAGATGCCAAGTTGATTTATGGCACCGTGTATCAGAGGTTTAGACGGATGCGGCCGATGTAGCAGACTTCGTCAGATTCCCCCTCAGGGTGAGGGGTTTTTTGATTGTGGGGACGCTCTTCCCTGCAGGCGCAAGCCCCTGCAGTTAATTACGCTACCGTATCGCGGTAACAACTTTCTCCTTTTCCAGAATTTCACTTCGTGCCGTGTGTGTTTGTTTTGTTTGTGGTTGCCCGTGGATTGTATACGGAGACTGAGTGATATCGTCGCCCGTAGGACGTGGATTAGTCCAAATCCGTATTTGCTTAGATTTGGGTTTTGTGTTTTTAGTTTAAGGATGCATTAGTCGCGTTGCGTCTAAGATCGACTTAAACGTTTGTTAAGGATACGTTAGTCCTGTTTTAGACTAAGATCAACTTAACGTAGTGATTAATTTAATGTATGGCCATCGGGACTCGTCACCTCTCTGACGTCGTCGAAGGATTACAACAACATGTATCAGAGGAGCTCGGAGATGTACCCTCGAACCAGAGTTGATTGGGAGTTTTATAATCCATTTGAATGTTTAAGGATACGTTAGCCGTGTTTGGGGCTAAGATCAACTTAAACAGGACCGTTTAGATCCGGCAAAAGAGCGTTTGGAGGCTCTATTGTTTCAGTTTAGGGACGTAGTGGTCCGTTTTCCAGTTTAGGGACGTGGTGGTCCGTCGCCAGTTTAGGGACGTAGTGGTCCATCGCTAGTTTAGGGACGTGGTGGTCCGCATTCCAGTTTAGGGACGTGATAGTCCATCGCCAGTTTAGGGACGTTTCGGTCCAATGTTAGTTTAGGGACGTTTCGGTCCAGTATTAGTTTAAGGACGTTTCGGTCCACGAGTTTAAGGACCCCGCAGTCCATATGGGTGTGTGGTCGTTGGGACCCGTCACCTCTTTGACGTCGTTGAGGAATTACAACGATGGATGTCAAAGGAGTTCGGAGATGTACCCTCGAACCGGACGTAGATTGATTTAGGAGAGCCATTTTGCTCAGTCAATTTAATTTAAGGACTTATGGCCAAGATTGGGCTAAGTCCAGTTGAAAATGTCCAACATTGCTTTTGCATTTCTTTTTACTTTTATTTGGGCTTTGCCCAGAAAGGATGCAGAGCATCAATTTGTTTTGGGCTCTTTTCTTTATAAATGATGCAGAGCATCAATTTTATTTGGGCCCAGCCCTTTTATTGCTTTGCAATTTATTTTGGCCTGCTAGGTCTTTTTGATTTGGGCCTAGCCCTTCAAGTAATGCATTGCATTTGTGCAAAGCACCAAGAATCTTTTAGATTCAAGAAAAGAAGTGCAGAGCACTTTTTAATTTCTTGATCTAAATTTAGATCAAAGAAAAGAAAGAAATCTTTTCTTTCTTTCTGTCTCAGAGAACCAGAGGTTCATAGCAAGTGCAAGGCACTATTTTTATTATTTTTATTTATTTATTTATTTATTTATTGAAGATCACTGATCTTGCTTTTTAGATCAATGATTTATTCTTTAAGAGAATTTTCTCTTATCTCAAAGGTTTTTACCTTCTTTTTTGTGTTCTCCAAGAGTTCTCTTCTCTCCTTTTTTTTTAATCCAATTGTCTCTATCTTTGAAATGGGGTCTGGGGTCCTTTTTATAGTGCTCCAAAATTAGTTAAATTTGTTAAAAAGATCTTTTCTGAGTGATTTGGGGAATTTTCCCCACCGTTGGATCTTTGATCCGAAGGCCCCTGTTTTACAGAAGAAATCTTCTTGTTTTAACAAGAACAGAAAAAATTTCCTTAAATCTTCATTCTGTTGTTGAGCAACTCACCAGCGCGTGACACGTGTCGCGCAGTAAGGCGCTTGCGCTGCTGTGCTTGCGCAACTGCGCAGACACGTGTCGCGCAGTGAAGCGCTTGCGCAACTACGCAGACACGTGTCGCTCAACGGTGCACTTGCGCAGTTGTGCTTGCGCAACTGCGCAGACACGTGTCGCGCTGCAGTGCACTTGCGCAACAATGTTTGCGCAACTGCGCAGACACGTGTCGCGCAGCGGTGCGCTTGCGCAGTTGTGCCTGCGCAACTGCGCAGACACGTGGCGCGCTGTGGAGCACTTGCGCAACAGCGTTTGCGCAACTACGCAGACACGTGTCGCGCAGCGGTGCGCTTGAGCAGTTGTGTTTGCGCAACTGCGCAGACACGTGTCACGCAGCGCCGCGCTTGCCAACTGAGCGTTGCTTTTGCTTTTTAAAGAGCCTTGCTTTGATTGGACGCACTGCCTTGGGCATTGTGCTGCCGAGTCAACTTCTGACACGTGGCAAATTGCGCGCAGCGCACGGGATCTGAAGCGTTGCTTCAAAATTTTGAATTTTTGAAATTCAAACAGAGCCTTGCTCTGATCGGGGGAACAGCGAGACCCGAACAAAAATATTACATTAAACTGACGGAACTTAGTTGCATATGCTGGCCCGTCTGCCGATGAACCTTGTGTAGAAATTTAACTAAAAAATGTGATTGTTACTGGCTTAAACGATCACCCCCATTTATACCCGTAAAAACTGGGAATTTCCCGCACCTGAAACTTGTGAAAATTATAATTAATTGTGTACTTATTGAAATGATGCATTCAAGGGCTCAAATCGAAGCCGACTCGACGACCTGTAACCCTATGCAAGTTCTTAATTGTTTCTGTACTGAAATTATGACGAGAATTGGTCCGGAGAGCGGCTCTGGACTGCAGTCCAGAGCAGCTCTGGCTGTTAATTTCTATCTCGTAATGCTTACTACCTTGCTGCCTGAACCTGTATGTTGCGGAACCCTACACCTTATTGAATATGAATCTGTTAGATAAATAACGCAAGTGATTTCACCCATTTATATTATCGTTTACTATTTAAACTGCAATTTAAAAGATCGGGACGTATAGCAGTCCCAAACAGAACCAGAACTGATACCCTAGTGTTGAAAAGTGCATAACTTCTGACGTAGAGACGCGATTGAGAATCTGTCTAGTGTGTCAGAAACCTTATTGAAAACCCTAAATTTCATTCAACTGTAGCATCGCTAAATTCTGGTCTCAACTAGGATTAAAATGTGTTACGAAACGGACTTCCGATTCTGGAACCGGATTTCCAGCAGTGAACGCTTAAAATGAAATGGCCATATCTAGTGACCCTGAAACCCGATTAACGTGAAAACAATTTTGATTGATAGATAATTAAATACACCGTTTACCCTTTTCACATTGTTCAGCTAAATTTTGCATGTATGGTTTATAATAAATTATGCAAGTGGTAGGTCACCGACTTATGACATCTTAATCATGCCTGAATTATCGTATTCTCATCACATTACATATATGTTATTGCATTGGTAACCTAGCGATCGTGTGTATTACCTAGTGTTAGATATTAGTGTTTGATTGTGGCAAGTACGTTAGTGTTTAAGCATGAACGGATAAGTGAAAGTGACTCGTACTTGTACACAATCAGTGGACCCTATTGATTCATTGCATTGTCGATGTCTGTAGGACGTGTATAAGTGTGACTATAATTGGTATGGGACAATTATGGAAGCACTTGTATGGGTGTCACGGGTAAGGCACCAAACACTGCCCATCTATCTTGGGTATCAGTCAAGACATGCTTGATGGAGACCCTGTCTTCAGTTCTCGCGTAGACTCATCATGGACCGATTGGTATTTGAGTTATGGTTGGCATTTGATGTAGACCACGGGGTGTGGGGTAGTTTGAGTGTGAGTTCAACAGAATCTCGGGAGTCCCATGCCGGCACAAATGGAGATATATGGAGATATACAGGGATATCACTGATTATGAGCGAGCGACTCGGGCCCGTGTTCCCTTGCCCTTGGGTCCTACCCTTGGGTGGGGGATACTCACGAGTGGTTGACTCTCACACTTGGACTGACGATAGGCTTAGTGACCTATACAGTGAGACTTAGAGACTGATAGGGATAGTGACATTGACATGCGTTGCTTACTGATTCAACATCCCTGCCATACCGTTTACTGCTTTACTGTTTGCCTGCTCCATTAGATATCCGCATTGGCTACTTCATGTTCACGTCCTTACTCTCTTGTTTTACTGTTACATATTCATTATTAATGTGTGTGTGTGTGTGTGTGTATATATATATATATATATTGCTATCGTGTCGCTCTGACGACCTGAGTATGTATGCTCAGAGTGAGAAGTGGATCTAGCTGGGACCAGGACCTGACGTACCTCGAGGATATCGCGGTCATCGTGATCAACGACCCAGAGCTATACTCCTTTGATCCCCATCTGGTTAGTTCTTTTGATTTAGTTACTGCATTTCTCATTACCTGTGCATTATTTACTGATTACCACGTAAAGCTAGAAGCCGAAGTGTGACTACGACAGGATATTTCCTTGACCGTAGGAGCATGGCTGGCCCTGTCAACCCCTCGTATTTCGTATTTTGGGAAGCGGGGCGTGACAAGAACCCTCTGGAAGCGGAGGAATGGGCTCAAAGTATTGAAGATGACCTGGCAGCAGCACAAGTGCCAGAGGTCGCTTGGGTTCGAGTTGCAAAGCTGCAGCTCACTGAAAATACACGGGTTTGGTGGAAGGCGGAAAAAGCCGTCTTGACCAATCTATCGAATGGAAGACTTTCCGTGAAATGTTCGATGCAAAGTACTTCCCTGAAACTGCCCACTTTAATATGGAACAGCAGTTCATCCATCTGCAACAAGGTTCAATGTTGACCAAATCTGTAGATGAGTATGATGCTGAATTCACTATGCTTAGCAGGTAAGATATGTCTCAATGTTCGATTTTATATCACATACTACACAGCTAACACAAGACCGTAACAGGTTTGTGGCCCATCTCATACCGACTGCTGAGATCGGGGCTAGAAGATTTCAGCAAGGGTTGGACCCGGAAATCCAAGCTGCATTAGCTACAGGCGATTTCCCAACCCATGATTTGGCTTTGAAGGCTGCCCGAAGATACGGGGCAGTAGTGAAGAGGAAGGGCAGAACTCAAACTGCCGGAGTGAAGCGCCCTGCCACTCAAATGGCATAAGGAGCCTCTACAAGACCAACTGTTGAACCGAGGAGATCGGAAGTAACAGATAACCAGCCAAGTCCCGATTTTTTCTTTTAATGCAAAAGGGAAAGACATTTGTGGAAGGACTGTAGGCGCGCAAAAGGTCTATACTTAGTTTATGGTGCATCCAATCACGGAATTGGAAATTGTCCTTATAGACCCAATCCAGCTCACACACACACCAACTACCCGCAGTGGCTAGCGATCCAGGCTCCTGCACCTCGCCTTACACTCCCTGCTCCACCACCTGAACAACCTACTCGCCAATTCCATCAGGCACTAAGGAATATACATCGAGGGCAGAGAAACATACCCCAAGGACAGAGGATGTGCCTCCAGTTAGGAGGAATGTACCACGGCGTCAGGCTTTCCTTTTAGCGGCCGAAGAAGCTGAGGCCGTAGACCAAGGTAAACCTGGTAATTTCCTCAACTCTTTTCAAATCTCTCGCATTCTTTCAATCCTTCACATATTTTTCATACACTACCAATAGTTCTATCACCAAACTTTCGTTGAATCCGTTACACTTTCCTTTTACAAATTTCGAGAACGAATTTTTTTTAAGGAGGGTAGAATGTAACCCTAAACTTTCTGTACATTTTTTTCAAAAATACAGAAAGGGGTACTTTTTCCTGAGCACAAGTTATAAGTTTGATTTGCTTTTGAACAGCAAGAAGGAGCTTGCATCTCATTGGTAAGACCTTGCACTGCTGAACCAAAGCACCAGAGTTCAAATCCCATTATATTGATTTCTTTTAATTTTTTTGAAGCCCAAGAGTCTACACATGCATAACTTGTAAAAACCAAAAGTCACATATAAAACAAACGAGTCCAGAGGGTAGACCAACAGTCAAGGGACACGTGGCATGTGCGACTCGGCCTGACTCGGTTGACTCGGGCCGGCGGCGCGGCTGACTCAGTCGGCGGCGCCGGGTTAACTCGACCAAAACCTATTCTTCCCTTCTTGAAAACTGTGCCTCTTTGCCTCCCCATAACCCCTGTACCGTTTAAAAATCCTGCACATTAACAGAGCCATTCAAAACCCCAATTAATCCAATTTTTAATACAAATTTTTAATACATCTTTTCACACCCTTTCATCTACCCTAACCCTAGTTTTTCCTATAAATACCACACTTAAACTCACCCGTCCTCACTTCCAAAACTCTTTCCAAACTCTCAAGAAAAATCTCTAGACCTTTGTGTGCAAGTGGAGTTAGCAAAGGGCGAAACTCTAACGAAGTTCCGACGGTGATCCGAGGAGACTCCGACGACGAAACGACGCACCGGCACCTCCTACTCCTTCCTTTTCCTCCCCTCCATCCTACAATCCCGTAAGTCGCTCATCCCTTTTCTCTTTTCTATTCTGAAAACTCGTAATTCTAAAACCCGACGGAAGTGGAGTCAATCCGACTTCCGATTCGGTTTTCTTTAAAAGTTCCATTTTTTATTAAACACAATAATACCAAACTCTCACAACATGACTACTAATCATTAACAAAATATATTGAACAAGTTCCATATCAAAACAATGTATATTGTAATTTTTATCGCATTTTTCAGAAAATACCATGTAGTTTAGTTTCGACATTAGAAATCATAATTCCTTGCTATACCTTTAGATAGTTCACGAGGTAATGACCTACCTCCTTACAACACTCATATGTAATATAGCACGATGATCTTTGGGAACATAGTTTTTGGAAAAACGGTTTTACACAAAACAACCTCAAACTTATAAAAACCTTTTTCTACAAGATTATGTATTTTAAACAAATCAGTGCAAAGCGCCGCTACAACCTATTTGGGGAACCCGTTCGGGATGGTGCGGATTATCGCACATCCTCGGGCTTAGTAGTGCGAGATGCAGACCTCCGCAAGGAGCATATGGTCTCGAAAGATTTAATAATACAAATATCTTAAGAAAATGAGATTTTAAGAAAAATAATAAATTAAATTATTTTTATAAATATATATATGTATCATCAAAATATCTATTTTTGATATAGTATAAATATTCAAACTTTTCTAAATAAAAAAAAACACTTTACATGAAAATACCATGCAATTCCATACAAGTTCAATACTTTACAATTAAATACCATATATTATAAAATTAAGTTTTACTCACTAGAAATGTCACATATATAAAATCTACATCTATCAAAACTCTAAAGACGATAATTAAATACTTGAGTTGTATTTTGAAAATTATACAAAATTATTTTTACATAAAACCCCCTCAAGTTTTATAAATTACAATAAGGACCCTAGTAAATATAGATTTAAGCGGGACCGGTCTCTTGAGCTTCAGGGAGTGGGAGATATGGATGCTTGCTTATTTAAGGTAGACAACTTAACAAACAGTGTTATCAACACGGTAATCATCTTTGAAAAAGACACAAATCCTGCGGCCCATGTGCAGCGGTTACCGATAACACCAAAACCTAATTCAGGATTCAATTTCTTTTCTAATTGTCTGACTCAGACTAAGTCTCAATATGTACAATCTGGCTTGAATGAGTTTCAAGTATAAAACTACAATTTAATATGAATCCATATATTCAATCTGTTCAATCTATCAATCTACAACTTGACTGAACCGAACCATGGATATACCTCCATCTACATGATTCTCCAGTTACATCCATTTACTGATATCATGGTTTTGGCAAGTCATCCATTTATACAATCTATAATACAATACAATACAATTTACAATACAATACAAACAATACAATGAAGACATCGCGGGGTTTAAGGGGTAAATTGGTACGGAAGGTGTTAGAAGTGGCACGAGACTGCAACTATTAAGACACCTAACCTGTATTCCATTGCCGTTGTACCGTGGCTGGACTGTTCCTTGTACTTTCCGTCCGCCTTAGTCTCTGGTCTACTGAGACTCCTCTCGTATACACTGGCCTCTTCTGTACCAACCTACAAACAACAACGTTAACACTAAATACAACATTATAACAATATAATACCACTTTAAAAGTTACACACACTCTCTGTCTATTTTACTTCTCCCTTATCTTTGGGACTTACCGAGCGATTGTTCGTTGACGACATTCCCTCTCTTTCTTCTTTGGAATGTTGTCAGGTGATTCGGACCTTCAGGAGATCGAGCCCACCAGCGAGGACTTGGATCAGATAGCTTACGACCCAGAGCTTTAGATTCATTGTACACATTTATATTCTGTATTTTCCATTTCTGTTATGCCACTGTTTAGGCATTGCTTTTCATTCCATGTATTTACTATTCCATGTACTGTAAAAGAATGTTAATAAATAAAGTTGTTGTTCATTACGTTTGTCTCTTGTGTATATTCTTTTTATATTTCTTAGTTACGCTTAGCGTATTTATTTCTGAGTAAATACGCAGCGGCCTCATCGCGTCCCCTTCGCCGTACACCGGAAGCGGGGCATGACAAACACTTTCTCTCTACAGTCGACAATGGTTGTAGATTGTTCTTCATACGAGAATCCGGTGCTCAAGGTTAATTCAAAGCGATCGAGAACATGACTGTTATCGCGAACGTACCAATGTAACTGAGACACATGGAATACATCATGTACACCAGCCAAAGAGGGTGGTAAAGCCAATCTGTATGCCATTACTCCAACACGCTCCACAATCTCGAATGGTCCGATAAATCAGGGACTGGGTTTCCTACGGCTACCAAATCTAATCACTCTTCGAGTCGGCGAAATTTTAAGGAACACATGGTCTCCTACACCAAACTCCAGAGGTGTTCGACTAGTATCTTCCCGACTCTTCTGGCGATCTTGTACTACTTTAATACGGTTTCTGATTGACTGGACCTTATCGAAGGTTTGGGTTATGAGCTCCGGTCCTAACAATTTTCGCTCTCCCACATCATCCCAGCAAAGTGGGGAACGACACTTGTGTCAGTAAAGTGTCTCGAACGGGGTCATCTGAATACTCGCCTGGTAGCTATTATTATAAGAGAATTCCACCAAGTGTAGGTGATCCTTGTTTCCCCCAATCAGAGCAAAGCTCTGTTTGAATTTCAATATTCAAAATTCGAAGCAACGTTTCAGATTCTTTGCGCTGCGCGCAACGCGCCACGTGTCAAAAATTGATACATCAGCGCAGCGCTCAAGGCAGCGCGCCCAATCAGAGCAAAGCTCTATTTAAAATAAAATTAAAGGAAGTAACGCTTCAGTTGCGCAAGCGCTGCGTTGTGCGACACGTGTCAGCGCAGATGCGCTGCGCCGTGCGCTGCGCGACACGTGTCAGAGCAGTTGCGCTGCGCCGTGCGCTGCGCGACACGTGTCAGCGCAGATGTGCTAGCGCAGTTGCGCTGCGCTGCGCGCTGCGCGACACGTGTCAGCGCAGTTGCGCTGCGCTGTGCGCTGCGTGACACGTGTCAGGCGCTGGGGCATTTGCGCCAAATAGAATTAAAATTTTAAAGAGATTTTTCTGTTCTTGTTAAAACAAGAAGATCGCCTTCTGTAAAACAGGAGCCTTTGGATCAAAGATCCAACGATGGGGAAAATTCCCCAAATCACTCAGAGAAGAATCTCTTTAACAAATTTAATAAATTTATGGGCACTATATAAAGGCCCCTAGACCCCAAATCAAAGGCATGAACATTGTGAGAAATCAAGAACTTCAAACAGAGAGAACTTTGAAGAAATTTCAAGAAGAAAAAGGTAAAAACCTTGAAGATAGATGAATTTCTTCTAATAGATCATTGATCTAAGAACAAGATCAATGATCTTCAATAAAAAACAAATAAAAATAGTGCTTTGCACTTATGAACCATTGGTTCTCTGAGATCAAGAAAAAAAAAACAAGAAATACTTGTTTTCTTTGATCTAAATTAGATCAAGAAATCAAATAGTGCTTTGCACTTTTTTATGAACCATTGGTTCTGGAATCTAAAAGATTCTCAAGTTAATAGTGCCTTGCACTTGCAAAACTGCACTGTTGCGCTCTTAGGTTGGCGCAAACCACCAGAGAGCGCCACGTGTCAGCATCTGAACCACTTGCGCTATGCGCTTTTGAAATAGAGCCTTGCTCTCTGAAATTGGCGCAACTCACCAGAGCGCGCCATGTGTCAGCAGCGCAAGCGCAGCACACTTTTGCAGCGCACTGCGCTTGCGTGACACGTGTCGTCACCACAAGCACATGCGCTCAGTGATTGGTGCAAAGTGCCTGACAAATGCAATGCATTTCTTTTACTAAAGGGCCAGGCCCAAATCAGAAAGGCCTAGTAGGCCAAATTAAATTGCAATGCAATAAAAAGGGTAGAGCCCAAACAAAATTGATGCTTTGCATCATTTATAAATGGGCAGAGCCCAAACAAAATAATAAATAATGCAGTGCATTATTTTAAAAGGGGCAGAGCCCAAATAAAGGCCCAACAAAGACCAAGATTAATGCAGTGCATTATTTTAAAAGGGGCTAAGCCCTAGCACAGGCCTAATAAGTCAAAAACAAATAAAAATGTTGAATATTCTTCAACTGGACTTAGCCCAATCATGGCCATAAGTCCTCAAATTAAATTGACTGAGCACAGCTGCTCTCTTAAATCAATTTACATCCGGTTCGAGGGTACATCTCCGAACTCCTTTGACTCCTATCGTTGTAATCCCTCAACAACGTCAGAGAGGTGATGGGTCCCGACAACCACACATCAATACGGACTGTGGAGTCCTTAAACCCACGGACTTAAGCGTTCTTAAACTAAAATACGGACTATGGGGTCCTTACACCCACGGACTTAAGCGTTCTTAAACTAAAATACGGATTGTGGGATCCTTAAACCCGCGGACTTATGCGTCCTTAAACTAAAACACGGACTGTGGAATCCTTAAACTCACGGACTTAAGCGTCCTTAAACTGGAATATGGACCACCATGCCCCTAAGCTGGAATACGGACCGTAACGTCCTTAAACTACTTATTAACCACAACGTCATTAAACTAAACAATAGAGCCAATTGCTCTCTTGTCGGATCCAAACGATCCCGTTAAGTTGATCTTAGTCTCAAATCAGACTAACGTATCCTTAACGAACGTTTAAGTCGATCTTAGCCTAAAAATGGCTAACATATCCTTAAGCTAAAACACCAAACCCAAATCTAAGTAAATACGGATTTGGACTAATCCACGTCCTACGGGCGACGACGTCACTTAGTCTCCGTATACAATCCACGGGCAATCACAAACAAAACAAACACACACGACACGAAGTGAAATTCTGGAGAAGGAGAAAGTTGTTACCGCGACGCGGTAGCGTAATTAACTGCAGGGGCTTGCGCCTGCAGGGAAAAGTGTCCCCACAATCAAAAACCCCTCAAGCGAGGGGGAATCTGACGAAGTCTGCTACATCGGCCGCATCCGTCTAAACCTACGATACACGGTTCCATAAATCAACTTGGCACCTTCGGAGAGGTGGACGGATAAAACCAAATAGCATTTGCCCCGAACCTCAGGCAAGACGTCCTCACGTCTCGGCTGCCGTTCGGAGGGGAACGGATTCTGGCACGCCCGGTGGGACCTTTTCATCTTTCCACTCCATATTTCGTGTGTCGTATTCGCGAACGAATCGCGGTTTGTTAATGGTTGCCTTTGGATTTTAAGTTACTAAGATTTGGTCTTTTGCCTGGCACAGAAATCAAGCATCAATGGCCTCTACCTGTTCGAAGTGCTCCAACTGCAGCTGCAACTCGCGTCCTGTCTCAACTGGGGGCATAACCTACGGGCCCCAAGCGACCTCTTTGTTCACGATGCCCGTAGAGCAGATTACTCAAGCCACCACAGGGCTGTTTTTTGGAACCATGCTTCCACCAACAAGCTTCAGCACCCCTGTGCCCATACCAGAAGCTCCTAAGAAGTCGGTCTTCGATCGACTTACAGTTACTGCGGCCCCTCTCAACGGGTCGCCCAACACCCGTGCCTCGGTCTTCTCCAGACTGGGCCAAAACTCCTGCGGGCCCACAATGAAGCTTGCAGTCCCAGAAAAGGTTATTCCAAAAAGAGTAACCAAATATGCTCCTGAAGTCGTCAAGGCGGCTTCTCCTGCTAAGAGATCGGTCTTTACAAGATTGACCGTCCTAACTCCCACTCCTGCTCCTGCCGCTCAAAAGACATCAATCTTCAATAGGCTGACGCCGGCAACGGCCCCACACCTGAACAGGGGGCAAGAGGAAGCTGTTTCTGTCTCTGAACCAATACCGACAACGCGTCGCGCCCGACGACGCCACTGGCACCAGATAAGGAAGACTGGGGGCAACTCCCCCTCTGGGATAACTCCGCCAGCTCCAACGGTGGAAGTTAATGCTGCTGTTCCAACCGGGAACAGCTTTGAACTGCTGAACAGGGTACGCAGAAACTCGCCAACTGCGGTGCTCAAAAGATCTCCTTTACCAGTAGAGACTACCATGGAAGCAGAAAAGCCGGAGCAGCCTCCTTAATCGCTGTCCTCCAGGATTTACAAGACATGGCGACGAGTCCGAGAATCTGTGATTGATCCTAATTTCTCTCGCCAACACAAAAAGTCGAAAGGTCGGCAAGAAGAAAATCCCCCGGTCAAGCAACGAAAGGTGACGACCGCTTGGGTGCCCAAAGCAACGGCCCCCTCAACTTCTACGGCCCATAAGAGAAGAAGGCCAGAAAAAGTCCCTACACCTATGACGAATATCAAAGGTGGTGAACCTAAACGCCCTAAGTCTGGGGACATGGTAGTTCATACCGTCTACATGGCGTCTGGTAAAGAGGACAGCCGCATATCAACAGGTCATAGACCGCTCACGCGATCTGTGACCAAAGCACAGGAGCAACAGCAGAAGCTCCAAGAGATGATGAACGCGATGGCCGCACTTACTGGGCCAAAAGAAAGCCCTGAAACGTCTTCAGATGAACGCCAGGAGCAAGAAACTGACGCCGAATTCCTTCGACGAATATTGGAGAAGAAGGATAAAGAGGCTGCTGAACAAGCAGCCAACATAAAGCATATGGGCTTCCTGTTCCAAGACATGGTAGGGATGATGATCCAGCAAGATCCTCCGGCCGAAGATCCCCCGATCGTCCTTGAAGACGATAGGGGAGAAACGTCGAATCCTCCACCAGCTCTATCAACACCTAAGAAGGATACAATCTCCAAAGCTGATTTGGACGAGTACATAGCCCAACAAATACGGGTTCATCATGCGACTGAAGCAGCCGGCCAGGTCGTAAAAACAGGACGGCCGTATCCGAGTTGGTACGACCAGATCAAGTACTCGCCGGGCTACACAATTCCCAAGTTCCATGTCTACAAGGGGACGGGCAATCCTCACCAGCATGTTGCCCAGTTCAGGGCACTCTGCGGCAACACCGGCGGTGATGAAAAGCTGTTGCTTCGCCAGTTTATTGGAAGCTTATCAGATACAGCGTTCGAGTGGTACTCTGAGCTCCCGAACGACTTTATCAAGACATTCGCGAAGATGGAGCTGCTGTTTACCCAGCGTTTTGCAAGCGCCAGTGAACGCAACCCGATGACAGCACTGATTAACGCCAGGGTAAAGCCAGGCGAGACATGGGTTCAATATGCTATACAGTGGAGGAACTTATGGTCAAAGTGCGAGCAGCGCATTGAAGAAGCTCCTGCAGTGGGTATGTTTGTGGGAACCCTTGATCCGCAAGAAACCATCTTGTAATTTATGATGTTTTTCAAGCCGACTACCTTCCAGGCCTTGATTGACAAGCTAACGCAAATAGATCAGATGGGCCATAGACCCCCTCCTCCAAAGCCGGACTCCCGAAATGACAAGGGGAAGGGAAAAGCGATCGTTGTCGCTAATGCTCAACAACAACCGAGCAACTCGAAGCCGGTTGTTCGTCAAAATAATATGCGCCCGTACGTAGCCCTTGAGGAGAGGCTAGGACGTCCTTACTCATTTCCCCGAGATAAAACGAGAAGGTTATTCGAGCTGGCGTTGCGCAACCGACTCATAAATCTGCCGGATCCAAAACGTCCGTCGCAACCAAATGATGTCAATGAGCCCAACTACTGTCCTTATCATCGAGTACTGGGTCATCCGATCGAAAATTGCTACGTCTTCAAAAATTGGCTTGAAGACCAGTACCAACAGGGCAAGTTCGCGTTATCTGACAAATGGAAGGTGAATCCCCCGCAGCCCCACACCTCTAAGAGGATGAATACGCCGGGAGCAACATGCTCTGTCGTTGAAGAAGCTCCTTGGGAGGTTGTATTATTAGCCAAGACAAAGAGGATGCTAAACGATCTTCAAACATGCTCAGCGATTAAGTGGAAGAACCCGTTGGAACCTCAAATCATTGAAGGAATGTTGAAGCCGCGTCCAACTCAAATGATCGATGGAGGTGGCCCAAGCATTCACAACCAGCCGTCAAAATCTTCAAAGAAGAAGAAAAAGAAATCAAAGAAGCCCGTGAAGCCTGGCGACAAGCGTACGGACTTGCAAAAACAAATTGACGCGCTGGAGGAATACAACCAGAAGGCACGGACTCCCATTACATTCCAAGAGTTCCTCAATCACGTCTTTCAAGAGGAAAATGAGGGAGAAAGTTCATCTGATGAATCTGAAGAATACGTGGCGAGCTGTCATGTGATTTCCCATTCGTTCATGGACGATGAGGAGACTCCTTGTACTGAAACGCTGGGGGCAGATCCTGACCCAAAAATTCTGGGGCCATCGGATGAAGTAATTGACGCATTCCTCAATGAAGCTCTCTTAAAAAGTAAAGCTGATCGGGAACGCGAGGCGGTCATATTTGAAAGGGCCAAACGCCAGCGACTTGATGAAAGAGCTGAGACGCTCCCGCGGGAGCAAAATACATCCACTACCGACAAAAGCAAATTCAAGATGAAGAAAAGGTTTGCTAAAGCCATATCAATGGGCATGAAGCTACCATCTTCCGAAGGAAACATTACTGGTGAAATGGAAATGTACCCCTCCTATTGCTTATATCATCAGAAGGTTTTGCACCCCACTCAAGAGTGCAAAGCTTTCGATAGATGGTGGCAAGGATATGTTGCTCATCGACAACATTTTAAGCGGGAGAAACGTAAAACTCGTCGGGAGCGGAAAAATATGACCGAAGGGTTTAACAGAACTACCGGTGATGTCGCATGGTTAACGCCGGGGGATCACAGGTGCCTACATTCAGGAGCGATTCTAATGAGGAGCTGGAGCTTGCCCCTCTCTTTAAAGAGTCCACCTTGGAAAAAGAAGAAGAGCCGAAGGTCTGCGAAAATATCCGGCTACGTAATCGCACGCTCCCCGAAAAGAATCTCGGACCCTCAAATAAAAAAGATAAGGGAAAAGAGAAGGTCCCTGAAGATATCGTCTTAGATGACCAAGTTGTGGAGGAGCTAAGTGCCAAGGACCCGCCGAAGAGAAGTAAGGTGGATTACAATGTCTTAGCGCATCTGAGGAAGCTACCCTCACAGCTCAGCATTCTTGACGCCCTTTTGCTATCAAAGGAGACGAGGGATTCGTTAATCAAGGCACTACAGGATCCGGAGCAATTCCAAGCTTTCCTGGCCGAGGAAAAGATGAAAGATGAATTGGAGGAAGTGCACACGACCGATGTCGCTTTTGGTGATGAAGACCTTCTCTTTGGGACGTGCGAACACAATCGCCCCCTTTATGTCTCAGGATATTGTCACGATATAAAAATAGGCAAAATCCTGATCGACAATGGATCCTCCGTTAACCTCCTCAATGTGCGGGTATTAAAAGAAATCTGCATGAGCATCGAGCACCTTGCTCGGGACAAGATCACTATCTCCGGGTTCGACTCCCAGTCATCAAGAACTCTTGGGTCTGTGATACTGACGCTACGCTTCGGGCTACTCATCATGGACATTAAGTATCACGTCATAGACGCCAAGACATGCTACAATGCTCTGCTCAGCCGACCGTGGTTACACGAGTACAACATCATCCCTTCTACACAACATCAGTATATGAAGTATTCTAAGGATGGTCTCGAGTATACCGTAGCGGGAGAACTGAACCCGTTCTCCGTGAACGAAGTCCGCAAATATGAAGATGCCAAATACTTCTTACCGGATTTCGAAGACACGGAAAGGTGTCACAAGCTGAAGAACAAAACTAACGCCACCATCCCTGTTTTCGGGAGTGACACCGAGGAGGAAGATGAGATAGTTTATTCGGGTCTGCCCCAATACAACAAGCCGGGACCATCTGTTCCTACGTTGATCTTTGGTAGTGACTCGGAAGATGAGGTCCATGCTATATTCTCTGCTCGACCTTCAATACAAATGTCTGCTAACGAAGAGCAAAGTCTACAAGTCGCCATGGTGCCGCTTAAACACCGTAAAGAACTGGACGCACTTGATATCTACAATGTCGAAGAGCTGCAGACGTGCTATATCCCTCCCAGGCGAGAGGGCGAAAAAGCAATTCTATTCTACCGCTCTGAAGAAAACAGAGTGGAGAAAGAAATCTGGCATGGCGCGGATCCTACGCTTGACAGGCTTCAACCCATTCGTCTCCCCAGATATTATACAGAAGGCTTGAAGAGGTTGCTGAAACGCCAAGGGATATCCTTTAAGCAGACTGTTCGAAAAACCAAGTTCTATGACAAAGTCTGGAACGTTCCCGGGACTCAACGCAAACTGCCTAATGGGAGAATGGAAACAAAAGGGCTTGGATACATCCGGTCAAAGAAACGAGAGTTACTACACGGCTGCTACGTCGTGTATGACTTCGATGAAGGAGCGGATGCTCAATGGGAGGATGCTAATCCTGAACCAGTAAAAGTTCCAGATCCAAAAGTGCCCAGTCCGTCGTTCGAAGAACAAATGGACAAACTTATAAGGGAAGCTGGTCAAAAAGTCCGAGACGACCATAACAGCGAAATGGCCATTTACGAGAAAGCCAAAACGCAACGCCTCCTCCAACAGGCTGTGAAAAATGAAGATGCCGCTCCTTGTCAACCTGTTATAAAGAAGGCTCGACGAAGAGGCAGAAACAAGTCGAAATGCGAAAAAGGCGCTCAAAAGCAACAAAGCGGGGCTAAGAGGCCACGCGAGCGAAAATCGAGCGGTTCCGATCTATCCCTCATAAGAAAAATGGGTTGAGCGTACTCTTTTCCTCGAGACAAAACGAAGAAAATACTCGACCTCGCTATAAAACATCAGATGCTTACGCTGCCAGAGTCCAAACACCCCGAACAAGCAGGCGAAGTCTCACACCCAGACTATTGCTTTTATCACCAAGTGGTAGGGCATCCTCTCGAAGACTGCTTCACCTTCAAGAATTGGGTCGAAGATCAGTATCAGCTTGGCAAGTTCGCTCTGTCCGACAACTAGAGGGTAGCGCCACCACAGAAGCACGAACCCAAGGCCACCGAAGAAGAACCAGTTCCACATTGGGATTGGAAGCGAATTCGTACTTGTCACATGATAACAATATCAAAAGAAGAGCCCGAGAACATGGATGACCTTCCATGGTGCTTCGAAAATAGCAACGATGAGGTGATCTCAGAGTTTCCACCAGCGCCGAAAGAGCTCGAAGATGGAATCCATACCACGGCGGATAATATCAAGAAAATTGAGTTGGGGACGGCGAATGACCCGCGACCGACATTCGTCAGCGAGCTGCTATCCGAAGAAAGGGTGGCTGCGTTAAAAGACTTACTTGTACAGCATAGAGATTGCTTCGCGTGGAACTATTCCGAAATGCCGGGACTAGATCCAGAAATTGCTGTGCACAAATTGGCGATATCCCTGGACGTCAAGCCAGTCAAACAAGCACCAAGAAGAATGCGGCTCGAGCTTGAGATGAGCATTAATGCCGAGGTCAAGAAGCTGATCGACTCTGGCTTTATCCAGGAGGTTCAATATCCTGAATGGATCGCCAATATCGTCCCGGTGATGAAGAAAAATGGAACCGTGCGCATATGCGTAGACTTCCAGGATCTCAATAAAGCCTGCCCGAAGGACGATTTCCCAGTGCCAGTCATCGAACTGATTATAGACAATACGTCCACTCATGAGGTTTTCTCCTTCATGGACGGCTCGTCAGGCTATAATCAGATAAAAATGCATCCCGAAGACCAGAAGCACACTGCCTTCAGGACTCTTTTGGGTATATTCTGCTACAAAGTGATGCCCTTCGGTTTAAAGAACGCCGGTGCCACCTATCAAAGGACCATGACGAAGATCTTCGATGACCTCATACACGAAATCGTCGAATGCTATATCGACGATCTCGTGGTTAAAAGTAAATCATATGAGGAACATCTCGAGCATCTGAAGACCGTATTTCAACGCCTTCGGCAATACAACTTGAAGATGAACCCTCTCAAGTGTGCATTCGGAGTTTCCTCAGGCAAATTCCTAGGATTCATCGTCCGACACTGAGGTATCGAAATAGATCCGTCAAAGATCAAGGCGATCATGGAAATGCCTCCGCTAAGGACTCTCAAACAGCTGCGGTCTCTCCAAGGGAAGCTCGCGTATATACGGCGATTTATAGCCAACCTTTCAGGCAAGTGACGTCCTTACAGCCACCTGATGAAGAAGGGGACCCCATTCGTTTGGGACCAAAAATGCCAAAGCGCGCTAGACGAGATCAAGCAATACCTGCAGAACCCGCCAGTGTTGGCTGCTCCGGTCAAGGGAAAGCCCCTCATTCTTTATACAACCGCCCTCGAAGATTCCTTAAGCGCATTATGGGCATAAGAGAACGATCAAGGGAAGGAGAGAGCTCTCTATTACTTAAGTCGAGTTCTACTAGGGGCAGAAAGCAACTACTCCCCCATTGAAAAACACTGCCCGGCGTTGATCTTCGCGATAACAAAGCTCAGGCACTATGCGTTGGCGCATGAGGTCCGTCTCATTTCAAAGGTGGACCCCTTTAAATATTTTATGTCGAAGGCCATATTGACGGGACGACTCGCTAAACGGGCCCTGCTCTTGATGGAGTTCTCAATAACCTATCAGCCTCTTAAGGCAGTAAAAGGCCAAGTCATCGCCGATTTCCTCGCTGAGCATCCAATAGCCGCCGATTCTCCTCTAAATTGCGATCTTCCAGACGAACATGTGTTTGACGCGATCGACGGTGGTGATACCCGATGGGAGCTTTATTTCGATGGAGCATCTTCCGCAAAGAAGCGCAAACAAAGTACCCCTATAATCAAATCGGGGGTGGGACTCATCTTTGTAACTCCATAATGATGGATAATGCGCTTTGCTTTCTCCCTAACAGAGCCGACGACAAACAATGAAGCTGAATACGAAGCTTTGATTGCAGGCCTCGAGATCGCCATCGACATGGGAATTGAAAACCTCCTCATATACGGATTTTCCCAACTGGTCGTTAGTCAAGTAAACGGCGACTATCAAACGTGCAAACCAGAGTTGGTGAAGTACGGCGAAAAGGTGCAACAACTGTTGACCCAAATTCCCTCCTATATTTTGGAGAACATACCGCGCGCGGAAAACAGCAAAGCGGACGCATTAGCCAAGCTCGGTAATGAACTGGCTGATGAGAACCTCGATGACGTCAAAATTGTGGTACAAAGCCGTCGAGTGCTTGCCCCAGCGGAAATATCTCCGGAATCATCCGAAGAAAAGGGAACGTCTGAGCAGACGACCCTGCAAATAAAAGATCGGGAAAATACCGAGGATTGGAGAGCGGTCTTTATAGATTACTTCAAATACCGTCGAACGCCCGAAGATACGTCCTCAAGACATCAGCTTATGAAACGAGCTCTGTCTTTCGCCTTCGTCAATGATACTCTGTACAAGAGGTCATTTGATTCTTTGTGATTGAGATGTCTGGGACCTGACGAAGCGAAAAGAGTCGTTCAGGAAGTTCATGACGGACTCTGCGGTTCTCACCAAGCAGGCCCGAAGATGAAGTTGAAGATTAAACGGATGGGTTACTACTGGCCCACGATGATCCAGGACTGCCTCGAATATGCGAAGCAATGCCACTCATGCCAAATCCATGGGGACTTCATCCACCAGCATCCAAGTCCGCTACATCCGACGGTGGCTAGCTGGCCGTTCGAAATATGAGGAACTGACATAGTTGGCCCCATCGAACCAGCATCGTCTAGAGGACATCATTTCATCCTGGTGACGACTGACTACTTCTCCAAATGGGCAGAAGCAGTACCGCTGAGGGAAGTGAAGACGGAGAATATCCTCCATTTCTTCAAGACGCACGTCATATATCGGTTTGGAACTCCGCGACGTATCATCTCCGATAATGGGCCAGCTTACAGAAGCCACAAGATCAGTCACTTCGCGCAAAAACACAATATAGACTGGAGATATTCCTCGGTTTATAATCCGCAAGCTAACGGTCTAGCTGAGGCCTTCAATAAGACCTTAACAAAGATCATGAAGAAGACGGTGTCCCGAAATAATAAGGACTGGCATGAGAGGCTGCAGGAAGCTCTTTGGGCGTATCGAACTACGTTCAAGACAGCCACGAACACAACGCCATATGCGCTGGTATTCGGTACAGAAGCAGTACTTCCTCTCGAGATGGAGTTACCCTCTCTACGAGTGGCGGTCCACTACGAGCTGACGGACGAAGAAAATGCTCACCTTCGGCTTGAGGAGCTTGATGCCCTTGATGAAACCCGGCTCATAGCGCAACAAAATATGGAGGCCTATAAAGCAAAGATGACGCGCTCATATGAAAGATTGACTCGGCCGAGGACATTCCGCCAAGGCGAACTCGTGCTAGTGGTCAAAAGGCCTATGATCCCCAATCGCGCCAAGCGGGGAAAGTTCGAGCCAAACTATGAAGGCCCGTACATCATAGACAAAGTCTACCAAGGTGGAGCCTATCTACTCATGGATATGCACGGTGAAAGGCCTTACAGGCCAATAAATGGCCGATTCCTAAAGAAATACTACGCTTAGTGAGTTACTGCCTAGGTCAATGATAGATGACGACGACTATGTCCGCTCTCTATCTTCCTAAGCTCAAACTTTATAAGCAGTATCCAGCCTTCTCCTGGGTGGACCGAAACGTCCTTAAACTAATGGCGGACCGAAACGTTCTTAAACTAACAACGGACCGAAACGTCCTTAAACTACTACCGCAGCATCCTTAGGCTGACGAGATGAATAAAAAAAAAATATAAAGATAATAAAATAAACGGTATGTCCATAAGCAAAATGGGCACGGATGAAAACCCGAAAGGGCTCCGTGAGTAAAAACAGCAGGGCTACCAGCGAGTGTTCGTGAAAACCCGAAAGGACGCGACCTCGTATAAAAAAAAAGAAGAGAGAAAATAAAAAGAATAAAAAAAACGGTATGTCCATAAGCAAAATGGGCACGGATGAAAACCCGAAAGGGCTCCGTGAGTAAAAACAGCGAGACTACCGGCGAGTGTTTGTGAAAACCCGAAAGGGCGCAACCTCGTTAAAAGACACTTATAGGGTACTCTCGACCTTGTAAGGAGAAATCGTCCGCGTGAGATCCTTACGACTCACAAGGGAGCAACACACTTAGGGATCCCCATGATTCCTAAGGAGAAAATACACTTGCGAGATCCTCACGACTCGTAAGGAGAACTCTCTTATGGGACCCTCATGGCTCATAAGATTTGAAAGTCTTAAGTTACAGAGACCTAAACCTGTGCTTAAGCAAACCCCCTACAACCTTCGATACTGCCCTACAAGTGGCTCAATACTGACCCTTGTATACAATCCACGGGCGCGAATAAACATTTCCCTAACCAAATTTCATCCGTGACTGTGGACATGTTCACATGGTGAATAACCCTTGTAAATCCTTTCAACTTACAAGGAGAAAACCCTCTTGTAGGATCCTTACGACTTACAGAGGAACATACACTTAGGAATCCTCACGATTCCTAAGGAGAAAACACACCTACGAGATCCTCACGACTCGTAGGGAGAAATACCTTTGTGAGACCCTTACGGCTCATGAAGTCAAAAGCCTTAGCCGACAGGATCTTAACCCTGGTCACTAGGCCACCTTTGTTCAACATCGACAGAGGCAGATGATGATTCGCTCCTGGCAATATCCCAGTTGTAGCGGTGCTGATGCCGAAATCGAAGTCTAAATTCAGATTTACGGCGAAAAGCCAGTAGGCCGCACATGCATATGAAATAGCCGAAATGATGGGGCAACTTGCAATAAAAAGCAGCAAGTAAAAATGTATGCATGCAAAATAGCCGAAATGATTGGGCAACTCGCAATAAAAAGCAGCGAGTGAAAATAAAATAAATAGCCGAAATGATTGGGCACCGCGAAAAATAGCCGAAATGATTGGGCAATCGCGACCTTCGCGATATAAAAGCTGAAATGATAGAGCATCGCGGAAATAAAACAAAAAAAGAAATGATAAAACTTTGGCCCTGCAGTTGAGATCACATCGATCCTTGTATACAATCCAAGGGCGCAAACAAAGAGAGAACCATACTTTCCCAACAGGCTCCGCCAGAAAACGAAGCCAAGTCTCGACGGTTCATCCCAATCCCGAAGAAATCAGTGTCTTCGGAAAATCCTTCGATTCGAGGAAACAAGCGTCCTTGACGAAGAAAATCCAGATTCGCGTCGACTCGCAGAGAAACCAGTGTCTCCGTGGGAAATTCTCGGTTCGTTTCAACACCAGGGAAACAAATATCCTTGGCAAATACCTCAATTCAGGGAAATTAGCGTCCTTGATGAGAGCCTCCTGATTCGCATCGGCTTGCAGAGAAACCAGTGTCTCCGTGGGAAATTCCCGGTTCGTTTCAACCCCGAAGAAACCAGTGTCTCCGCGGGAAATTCTCGATTCGTTTCAACACCAGGGAAACAAGTGTCCTTGGCAAATACCCCAATTCAGGGAAACTAGCGTCCTTGATGAGAGCCTCCTGATTCGCATCGGCTCGTAGAGAAACCAGTGTCTCCGCGGGAAATTCCCGGTTCGTTTCAACCCCGAAGAAACCAGTGTCTTCGGCAAATCCTTTGACTCGAGGAAACAAGTGTCCTTGACGAAGAAAATCCTGATTTGCGTCGACTCGCAGAGAAACCAGTGTCTCCGCGGGAAATTCCCGGTTCGTTTCAACCCCGAAGAAACCGGTGTCTTCGGCAAATCCTTCGACTCGAGGAAACAAGTGTCCTTGACGAAGAAAATCCTGATTCGCGTCGACTCGCAAAGAAACCGGTGTCTCCGTGGGAAATTCTCGATTCGTTTCAACACCAGGAAAACAAGTGTCCTTGGCAAATACCTCAATTCAGGGAAACTAGCGTCCTTGATGAGAGCCTCCTGATTCGCGTCGGCTCGCAGAGAAACCAGTGTCTCCGCGGGAAATTCTCGATCCGTCTCAATCTCGAAGAAATCAGTGTCTTCGGCAAAATCCTTCGACTCAGGGAAACAAGTGTCCTTGACGAAGAAAATTCTGATTCGCGTCGACTCGCAGAGAAACCAGTGTCTCCACGGGAAATTCTCGATTCGTTTCAACACCAGGGAAACAAGTGTCCTTGGCAAATACCTCAACTCAGGGAAACTAGCGTCCTTGATGAGAGCCTCCTAATTCGCATCGGCTTGTAGAGAAACCAGTGTCTCCGCGGGAAATTCCCGGTTCGTTTCAACCCCGAAGAAACCAGTGTCTTCGGCAAATCCTTCGACTCGAGGAAACAAGTGTCCTTGATGAAGAAAATCTTGATTCGCGTCGACTCGCAGAGAAACCAGTGTCTCCGCGGGAAATTCTCGATTCGTTTCAACACCAGGGAAACAAGTGTCCTTGGCAAATACCTCAATTCAGGGAAACTAGTGTCCTTGATAAGAGCCTCCTGACTCGCGTCGGCTCGCAGAGAAATCAGTGTCTCCGCGGGAAATTCTCGATTCATCTCAAATTGCAAGATGAAGCCTCAGGCAGCAGGGATAAAAAAAAACTTGTTTCCTGAGCAATGAGACCCTGCAAGTCGGTCTAAAACGGTCTCTTGCATACTATTCACGGGTCTCACTCTCCAAAGTCGAATTTCGATAAGGAGGGAAACAACCGCTTACGGGTCCTCTCGACTCGTAAGAGGGAAAAATTCTCTTATAAGATCCTTACGACTTATAAGAGAAAACGCGCTTAGGAATCCTCACGATTCCTAAGGAGAAAATACACCTACGAGATCCTTTCAATCCGTAGGGAGAAAAGTCTCTATGAGACCTTCACGGCCCATAGAGTTGAAAAGTCTTAGGCGGCAGATCTGAACCTGCGGCCTAAGCCATCGCTATCTCTTGGAAAAAACTAAGTTATCTGCTAATTATGTTTATCAAGTCAACATGCTGATAATAAGAGAAAAGGAGAAAGCGAAAGAGCATACAAGACATTGCAGAAAAAAATGTGTATCTTTATTGAATGTAATCAAGTACAAGGTGAAGCGTACAAAAGAATAAAGAATGGATACATATTATTTAAAAAGAAAAATTTTACAAGTATGTAGATACAAGGGGAATCACTGGGAAGGAAGCGTCTTGCATAACTCTAGCAATTGTTCGCACACCTCCTTCCACATTTTCTCCTGATCGGCCACCACTGCCAGCTCCGCCTCCACTTGAGCCCGCTGCTGCAAGACAGATGCAAGCTGCTCCCTAATGGCCTGATGAGCAGCTTCGCGGCCTGGGGTGTCACGCTCGGCGGCATCAAGCTTTTGCTTCAAGTTTAGCCCATGAGAGATGCGTTCCAGGAGACCCTCAAAGATAGCCTTCACTTGGGTAGCATTCGCCTCAACCTCAGCACGCAGACGAGCCGTCCCGCTCGAGGTCTCTTGGCATTCCCTCAGCCTTAAAGCCGCTTCTTGTTCCAAGTGGCAGACGTAAGAAGCGCTTTGCTCGATCCACGCTGCTCTTTCATTGCTTGCGGCTAAGGTCTCGGGAGCAGGGCGCATAAACTCCAGTTGATGCAGACGAGCCTCGATCTCTCTACAATGGTTAACCCAAGACGCGATGATGCCCTCGTCGTGGAAGTTTACGAGTATCACCAGCATCAGGTTAACCGTCGTAGCGAAGTCTGCAGCAGATGTAGGAGTCTCGACGTCGAGTTCTTCGACGTAGTCGCTCAACATGCGCAGACTATTCGCGGCGCCTTTCGAAGATGGACGTCTAAGGAATGGGCCCGCCGGCATTATGATCCGAGATTCGAAGGGCGCCGAGACCGGAACGACAGCTAAAAAAAACAGGACATGATCAGATAGCAGTTTAAGAGATAAAAAAAGGGGAAATTATCAATGCGATAGTTGCTGTACCAGCTGCGGCAGATGGTAAGGCCGGAAGGATCGGTGGCGCGGCCGATCTTTCATCCCCTCCTTCGATTTGTAGCACTGCAGTCGTGACGAGAAAAAAAGTTAGAAGTAATTCCATCAATGAAAAAGAACGATATCAATGGAAACCATACTCACCAGCGCCACCAGAGGAAGAAGCGAATTCAGATGGGAAGGAAAAGTATGGGAGCAACACTTGATAGAGATGATCAAAAAGCACTCCTGAAAAGACACAGCAGTACGACTTTAGTATATAAATTAGGCGGCTGAAAGACGAAACTAATGGGTTGCAAATCCATACCTTCCAGCATCTTCGATGGTATAAGAGAGGGCTGAGAAGTGACCACCGCCAAGGCAGTAGTTAACGGCGCTCCCTCGAGCAGTGGAGCATCGGCGCTAGCCGCACCTGCGTTAAAAAAAAGGGTAAACCTGTCAGAAGCGATTACAAGATAAAAAAAAGGGGGGACGGTAATCCGAAATTTACCTGATGAGCCTCCAACCGAGACGGAGGCGTCTCCCTCCTCCATCGACATAAGACCACCACCTGTGGCCTCATCCCCAGATTCCACGGGGGCCGTCGTCATGCTCGCAAGGCCAGGAGACGCCGGAGGGCCATAGGCGGGGAGAGCTATGACCGGAGCATTGCCAGACTCCTGAGAAAGAGCGGTTGGCTTGTCCTCAGGAATCATATCTACCTCACCCGTTACTCCCTCAGGCTCAGCAGTCACGGTTGTCTCGTCCACTGTCACCACGAGGTCATCAGTCTAAGGCACTACGCCCGCTGCTACCTCGGGCTCGACGTCAACCACTTGCTCAGGCATAGTGGACATGACCAGTTCGTCAGCCACTATCTCGGGCCCAGCAAGCCCAGCTGTGTCATCCGCCACCGGCTCGGGCTCGACCAATGCCTCTTCCCTTAGCCCCTCAGGTTCGACAGTCTCCGCCTCCACCTCGGTGGGACTTGGCCCTGCAGGGTAGAACATATAAAAACCGACAGCTTTATAATTCTTACAACAAAATTCTGAAAGAAGTATTACCTGAAGTGGACTTGTCGTTAGCCTCCCTATTGGCGCGAATCGCCTGTCTATGAGCTGTAGACAAGGCGACCGGGGGCTCTTCTGACGGAGTATCGGCATGAAGAACGGTGCTTGGGCCCGCTCCAATGGCCAAGACAGCCCTGCGTGCCTTTGCTTCGCGCCTCGACCGCTTCCTTTCCTCCCGGGCTATCGCGATGGACCTCTTCGACGCTTCCTTCATCAAGGCGTCGTCGTTCTCGTTCAGAGATCCCTCCAGAGCCTTTAAGGCATCTCTCATCGGCTCTTCAAGATGGACCTCCCGCGATAGCCCTGAGGAAGCAGGAACATCGGCAGCTGGCAGAATATCCGCGTCACTTGGCGGGAACGGCATTGAGGTTCCTGCGATAAAAAGGGAGAGGTTAGATCGACCATAACACAAGGAAAATGAAAACTTGATGAATTTAAACTTACTAAGGCCTAAAGACGCTCTAAGGCGTTCTTCCTCTTGGAAGGTCTTGAGGGAAGCGGCAATGGCTTCTTCAGTGGTGATGCCTGTTGGAAGAAAAGAAGGAAAAATGTTGGTCAAAGGCAATAATAAAAATATGATGCAATAAAAAATGCGACTAGTGATTACCTGATTCCGCAAGCTTAGCCAGCCATGCGTCACGCCTCGCCAACCGCTCCGAAGCTTCGAGGGCGGCCTCCAAATCCGTGTCATCCGGCGGCATGACTAATCCCTCGTTAGTCCCATATTCACTCAGGCCCTCAGCATAGGGAGCGTGGGGTTCCTGACCGAACGCGACATCAGCAGCGAAGAGCGACTTCTTTTTCTTCTTCTGCCTACCAACCCTAGGTGCACCTGGAATCGACTTACGCTTTGCAGATACCTTGGGGCGGCGGGTCCCGATGTCCGCACCCACGCCAGACTCCGGCGAGGCTACAACCACTGTCTCCACGAAAGCACAGGGCGGTGGTGGTGCAATCGCGATATCGGAGAGCGGTAATCCATGTGGAGGACTTTGCGCACGCGATGGTCCGGCTCTGGCATCTTTTAAAGGGGGAACTACCGGGGTCCTTGGCACTAAAGGAGCGTTACGGTCGCTACCTGGAGGCGCACCCTTACAGTCGACCAGCAATCGCCTTTCCTCCTTTATGACGGCTCCCGTCGAATGACTGTACCATTCTGTATATACCTTGAGGAGTCGTGGGGCGCAAGCTGGTTCACTGATAAAGAAGTGGGAGCCCGTGTTTAGACGCATGAAATGATGCAGCGCGCTCTCCATCCCTTCTTTGGTCGTAGCAGGTTCCGAAAGGAAGGCCTCCAGTGGTACCCCTTGATTATAGCTCAGTTGTTGAGCGAAGCGATGCGGGTTGTACCTCATGAAAATCGCCGCACCGTTCTGCCTGAACACCAGGAAGCCCGGTCTGATAGAATATAAGTGGAGGGTCTCCCTGGCCGTCAAAACTGAGGCTCCATCTTTGAAGGTGTCTTGCAATGGTCGCACTGCAGTGGTAGACGCCTTTCCAATAGTCAACACCTTGTCAATGAAAGACACCCCGTCTCTAACGGTGTGGGGGAGAAGGAGTAAACCCCTAGCGTTCCGTGGCGATGGAGTCACAATTGATGTGCCAATCAACTGTATGATGCGGGGGAAGCTGCACCTGTCGTAGAACGAGGGCCTTTTATGCATGCCAAAGACACCCGATGTGCGTAGCTCGAGCCATGATATGAAATATTGCATCGGGAAGATCACGTGCAGCACCCCAGGCTCATTAGCATCCGCCGCTCGACTGAGGCCGTGATACAAGTGTGCCAAGCCGGCTATCCCAACGGCTACTTTTACCCCGATGGTCATCCGGTGAGCAGGGTAAAAGACGGAGGGCCGCATATGGCGAGAATGCATTGGGAGCGCAAACCAACTCATCCATAGCCCAAGAAATCCTAAGAAAAAGGCTTCCTCATCCATCCCTGGGGTCGCAATTTCCGCAAAAGACACAGTCGGGGAGTTAGGAAGGAAAAAACCCTTTTGGTCTATTTCCTTCGTCGGTAGGTTATCCAAACCCAGACCGAAAGGGTCCTCGAGGGTGGCAAACTTGGCAGCTTCTGCCGAGAGGACACTTGGGTGAAGGAACCGGGCGATGAAATCCTCAAAACTAACTCCACGACTCCCACGCTCGATGAAAAGGGCCTCGTAGATGTTCAACACCTTGATCAAACTTGGGAATTGGTGTTGAACAACATTCTCCGGCGTGAGGCCCTTTACCGCCGGCTTGGCACCGAAGACATACTCGTCTGTCGGAAGCAACTCCTCATAGTTCTCCCCTATAACCGGTAAACCGGAGACCTCTGTGAACTCCTCCAGAGAAATTGACACTTCCCGATCCATTGCGAGGAAAGTGTGAGTGGGGATGTTCCATTGCTCCAAGAAAGCCTTGAACCATCAGGTGGGAAGCATGGGATACTGGAAGAGGGAGACATAAACCGCAGTGTACAATCCTAATCTTATCAACTGCGACTTCTTCGCCGACAGGATATACCGAGCCCACGGCAGGTAGCCAATCGGGTGGCGGGAGATCAGACCTATGTTATATGATTGCCCCCAAGGTCGCGCCTCGCCTTGACAGATACGGCGTCCCAGGATATCCAAAACCATGGGACGCTGAACCGGAATCGCATCTATGGCGGGATGAAGAAAGCCCTTCGAGGTCTAATCGACCATCTCCACGGCATACTGCACCGGGGGTGGGCTGGCGTAGTGGATCGCCGTAATAGGTTCTGACGGCACTGCGCACTCGAAGCTCCGTCGACCCATGATAATCTGATTATACCACGACCCCTAAAGGTGGAGACTCTTATATTCTGGGTCGTGGTCCTTGATCACGGCTAAGACTTCACGGTCCAAAGGCGCTTAAGGGAACCCTTCCTCCAAGCGAGCGAACGGGAATGAAGTATCGAGAGACATGATCGCTGCAAGTGAACAAAATTAGCAGTTAGTGTTGCAATTCCAACGCTTGGCGTTTAAAATTTTTTAAATTAAAAGTTAATTAAAATTAAATAAAAATTAATTACACCACACTGCAGTGCAGTGGGTAGGAGACTGATGGGGGACCCACAAAATCTGGACGACAATACGTCAGTTAATAAGACAACCTCATCATTGGATGAGATTGTCAGTTAATCCCCAAGAAAATATTCCCATCAATAGTTAAAAATCTCTAGAGACAAGGAGAAAATCTTCTCTTTCAGAGCATAGCTCTGTCACAGAGTGACACTTGTCAAACTCTGATCTCAGGGGAATAAAATTCTTTAAAAAGAGCCTAGCTCTGTAATAATTTTTTTTTCTAAATAAAAAAAAAATTCATCAAAATTTTTTATTAATTAATTCCTAAAAGAAATTGAAGTTCTGGGATCTTAAAGATCCATATGAAAAAACTCTTAAGAGTTCATCATCAGAAGATCAAAAGATCTATATTCTGTCAATGAGCAAAGCTCTGTTCATGGGTTAAGAAACCCCGAAACAAATTTTTTGAGAGCAAAGCTCTGTTTATGAAACCCCAAAGGGAATTTCTTTAGATCAGAAGATCTATGAGAGCAAAGCTCTGTTGGTTAATTAAAATTAATTTAACCTAAGATTAATTATACCTAAAGTTTTCTAACTTGGAAAATGAGAGCAAAGCTCTAAAGTTCTGGAAACAAGAGCAAAGCTCTGAAGATCTTAAGCAAGAGCAAAGCTCTGTAAATCAAAATCTAGAAAATGGTGAAGATTTTTCTTATGGCCAGAGGTCCTATTTATAAGGCGCTTGCACCCCTTCAGCTCACCCGTTGATCCAACGGTCAGGATCTTACCACCGATGCACTCACGTGCGCGCCACGTGAGCGCAACGGTGGGGGGTCATTTGTTTCCCCTAATCAGAGCAAAGCTCTGTTTGAATTTCAAAATTCAAAATTCGAAGCAACGCTTCAGATTCTTTGCGCTGCGCGCAACGCGCCACGTATCAAAAACTGATACATCAGCGCAACGCCCAAGGCAGCGCGCCCAATCAGAGAAAAGCTCTATTTAAAACAAAATTAAAGGAAGCAACGCTTCAGTTGTGCAAGCATTGCGTTGCGTGACACGTGTCAGCGCAGATGCGCTTTGCCGTGCGCTGCGCGACACGTGTCAGCGCAGATGCGCAAGCGCAGTTGCGTTGCGCCGTGCGCTGCGTGACACGTGTCAGCGCAGTTGCGCTAGCGCAGTTACGCTGCGCGACACGTGTCAGCGCAGTTGCGCTGCGTGACACGTGTCATGCGCTGGGGCATTTGCGCCAAACAGAATTAAAATTTTAAAAAGATTTTTCTGTTCTTGTTAAAACAAGAAGATTGCCTTCTGTAAAACAGGAGCTCTTGGATCAAAGATCCAACGATGGGGAAAATTCCCCAAATCACTCAGAGAAGGATCTCTTTAACAAATTTAACAAATTTATGGGCACTATATAAAGGCCCCTAGACCCCAAATCAAAGGCATGAACATTGTGAGAAATCAAGAACTTCAAACAGAAAGAACTCTGAATAAATTTCAAGAAGAAAAAGGTAAAAACCTTGAAGATAGAAGAATTTCTTCTAATAGATCATTGATCTAAGAACAAGATCAATGATCTTCAATAAAAAATAAATAAAAATAGTGCTTTGCACTTATGAACTATTGGTTCTCTGAGATCAAGAAAAAAAACAAGAAATACTTGTTTTCTTTAATCTAAATTAGATCAAGAAATCAAATAGTGCTTTGCACTTTTTTTTGAACCATTGGTTCTAGAATCTAAAAGATTCTCAAGTTAATAGTGCCTTGCACTTGCAAAACTGCACTGTTGCGCTCTTAGGTTGGCGCAAGCCATCAGAGAGCGCCACATGTCAGCATCTGAACCACTTGCGCTATGCGCTTTTGAAATAGAGCCTTGCTCTCTGAAATTGGCGCAACTCACCAGAGCGCGCCATGTGTCAGCAGCGCAAGCGCAGCATACTTTTGCAGCGCACTGTGCTTGCGTGACACGTGTCGTCACCACAAGCACTTGCGTTCAGTGATTGGCGCAAAGCGCCTGACAAATGCAATGCATTTCTTTTACTAAAGGGCCAGGCCCAAATCAGAAAGGCCTAGTAGGCCAAATTAAATTGCAATGCAATAAAAAGGGTAGAGCCCAAACAAAATTGATGCTCTGCATCATTTATAAATGGGCAGAGCCCAAACAAAATAATAAATAATGCAGTGCATTATTTTAAAAGGGGCAGAGCCCAAATAAAGGCCCAACAAAGACCAAGATTAATGCAGTGCATTATTTTAAAAGGGGCCAAGCCCTAGCACAGGCCTAATAAGTCAAAAACAAATAAAAATGTTGAACATTCTTCAACTGTACTTAGCCCAATCATGGTCGTAAGTCCTCAAATTAAATTGACTGAGCACAGCTGCTCTCTTAAATCAATTTACATCCGATTCGAGGGTACATCTCCGAACTCCTTTGACTCCTATCGTTGTAATCCCTCAATGACGTCAGAGAGGTGACGGGTTCCGACAACCACACATCAATACGGACTGTGGAGTCCTTAAACCCACGGACTTAAGCGTCCTTAAACTAAAATACGGACTGTGGGGTCCTTAAACCCACAGACTTAAGCGTCTTTAAACTAAAATACGGATTGTGGGATCCTTAAACCCGCGGACTTATGCGTCCTTAAACTAAAACACGGACTGTGGAGTCCTTAAACTCACGGACTTAAGCGTCCTTAAACTGGAATATGGACCACCATGTCCCTAAACTGGAATACGGACCGCAACGTCCTTAAACTACTTATTGACCGCAACGTCATTAAACTAAACAATAGAGCCAATTGCTCTCTTGTCGGATCCAAACGATCCCGTTAAGTTGATCTTAGTCTCAAATCAGACTAACGTATCCTTAACGAACGTTTAAGTCGATCTTAGCCTAAAAATGGCTAACGTATCCTTAAGCTAAAACACCAAAATCAAATCTAAGTAAATACGGATTTGGACTAATCCACTTCCTACGGGCGACGGCATCACTTAGTCTCCGTATACAATCCACGGGCAATCACAAACAAAACAAACACACACGACACGAAGTGAAATTCTGGAGAAGAAGAAAGTTGTTACCGCGACGCGGTAGCGTAATTAACTGCAGGGGCTTGCGCCTGCAGGGAAAAGTGACCCCACAATCAAAAACCCTTCAAGCGAGGGGGAATCTGACGAAGTCTGCTACATCGGCCGCATCCTTCTAAACCTCCGATACACGGTGCCATAAATCAACTTGTCACCTTCGGAGAGGTGGACGGATAAAACCAAATAGCATCTGCCCCGAACCTCAGGCAAGATGTCCTCACGTCTCGGCCGACGTTCGGAGGGGAACAATCCTCCCATGATCCTTTGAAATATAGCATACAAGCTCTCAACATGTCTTCTAATATCTATATCATACGCTCAGACTGTCCGTCCGTCTGAGGGTGGTACGCCGTCAATTGAGTCGAGTGCCCAAGCTCTCTTACAAGTTTCTCCAAAAATGTGAGAGGAACCTTGTGTCTCTGTCTGATACGATACTGATAGGCAACCCATGCAACCTCACAATCTCTTGCATATATTTCTCTGCCAACATCTCCGTCGAATGTCCCATTTGAAAGGATAGAAAATTGGCCGCCTTTGTGAGACGATCGACGATGACCCAAATAGCGTTATTGCCCTTGGGACTCCGCGGTAAAGTCATCACGAAATCCATAGTAATGTGTTCCCACTTCCACTGAGGATTGGGAAGTGGTTGCAAAAGACCAGCCACTCGCCGATGTTCGGTCTTCACCCACTGACACACTAAGCATTTCGACACATAGCGGGCAATCTCCCTCTTCATGTCATTCTACTAAAAGTGTTGTTTAACATCCCTATATATCTTGGTGCCACCCGAATGCACCAAATAGGTTGAACTGTGCGCTTCCTTCAATACTTCTTCTCAAACTTTGCCCTTTGGCATGCATAACCGACTGCCGTATCTTAAAGAACCATCTTCGTGTATCAATAAGTCTGTCATCAATCCGGCCTATACCAAACCCCGGAACTTCTGCAATTGTGTGTCTCCAGCCTGAGCAGCTTTAATACAATCTACTAACGAAGACTCTACTTATAGCTGCTAATACTAACCGAATGTCCCCTGTTTTACCACCTCCAAATCTAGTCTCCGAAACTCATCAAGGATATCCTTCTGACTAGTTAACAACATCGCTGTTGGTCTCCGGCTGAGAGCATCCGGTACCACATTTACCTTTCCCGGGTGATATTGCAAATCAAGATTATAATCAACCATAAACTCCAACCACCTGTGATGTCTCATATTTAGCTCCTTCTACGTGAACATATATTTCATGCTCTTATGATCCGTATAGACTACAACCCGCTCTTCCAAAAGATAATGCCTCCAAATCATTAAAGAAAATATAACTGCGGCCAACTCTAAATCGTAGGTCGGGTAATTCTTCTCATGCGTCCTCAGTTGACGTGAGGCATAAACTACAACACTTTCATACTGCATCAAGACGCAGCCTAGCCCTTTACCGGAAGTGTCACTATGAATTACCAATCCTCCTGTTCCGTCTGGTACGGTTAGTATGGGTGCAGTGGTAAGTTTCTCTTTCAATAATTCGAACGTTTTGTTGCATTTTTCTGACCATACGAACGGTACTCCCTTTCGAGTAAGTCTTGTCAACGGCTCGATAGCTCGCGCAAAATCTT
Organism: Agapanthus africanus; assembly: GCA_030015575.1. Classification (NCBI taxonomy): domain Eukaryota; kingdom Viridiplantae; phylum Streptophyta; class Magnoliopsida; order Asparagales; family Amaryllidaceae; genus Agapanthus; species Agapanthus africanus. The sequence goes on from CM057341.1 coordinate 139,118,805, forward strand.
TAACAAATCTCCGGTAGTAGCCTGGGAGTCCCAAGAAATTTCTAATATCTGCTGCTGACTTTTGTGCTAGCCAATCTTTCATTGCTTCTGTAACGACCGTGTTTTCTAATACCTAATAAAATATATTTTATTTAAATTTCTACTATCAAATAATTATTTACGTGTTTCGTTGATAGAAAAATATTTTTTTATAATATTAATAAATTTCATAGCAGTGAAATATGATTTAGGGAATTTTATAAAATCTATTTATTGTTTTCCTAGACTTAAAATGTTTTAATAAAATTTTATAATGCCTTAAAATAATATGCATATTTTTATTATCAATTAAAATAATTAATTCGTAATTAAAAATATTTTAAAGGATAAACTAGATTTTAAATAATTATAATAACTAGCTAACAACATAGAAATGGATATATTATTTGTTTTTAGCCCAAAATTATTTTTATACAAAGATAACAATAAAACCTATTTTCTGAAATTTTCCCATATTTTTTCCGTAATTTTAACTATTTTTAACAAATTTTTTAACCCAAATCAATAATTATAATAATCTGCCGAGTTTTTATTTTAATTAATTTTTATTTTATTTTTTTTAAACCCCTTTAACCTGGACCGTTGGATGCTCGATCCAATGGCCCAGAACACGCGGCGGCACCCACGAGGTGGGGACCACGCGAAACCGTGTGATCCCCAGCCACGCGGGCACATGGCACCTGGCGGTGACGTGATGGTGCGCCCTGGGCCGTTGGATGCAGATCCAATGGCCAGGATCCTCTGGCGGCGGGCGCAATCATCAACTGATGATTCGCAATCATGGGGCGGCGCGGAATTTTGTGTTATTTAACAGATTTTTTGGATTTTTCTGTTTATTGAAAAAACCCTATAAATAGGCACTTCAAACTTAGAATTCTCACATCTCAGAACTCCAAAAATTCTGAAAAAAATACCAATGCCTTCGTATCGACGACGCCGACGCTATGGCTCCACCCAATCGCCGAGGAAAAATCGGGGCGCGGAGCTTTTGAGGAGTTTTGCACAAGCCTACGTCTTCAACCGTCTACGGCTAACTCTAATCAAAGGTAGGATCCGCCTCTCTCCACTCCTCTGTCGCCTTCTTTCTTGTAATAGTCTTGGTTCCAACTCCTAATCCCTAATCTCATTTTAAAATAACGTTAAAAATATTCTGCATGCCTATTTTTCGGTACCTCTCAATGATGATAATGTTAACACATGTTTTAAAACGGTGTTTAATTTCCTCTGTACGCAAAAATATACTGCACTCTCATGCTACCTGGAATCTGATATGCTTAATGTCATAACCAATGAATTGTCAATTCACCTCTGATATACCCACACTTACCCATACCATCAAAATGATCTCGAAATAGGTTACTTCCACAAAATACCCTCGTTTAATTAAAATGTTATATTTGTTTAAAAATCCATAAGAGATAAGATATGTGGAATAAATTTTTTAGATACGACATACATATATTTTACGTACACCCCTTTTTCATCAACTACTATAATGTTGTTAAATCCCTTCAACCTTTTTAAAGAGGAAAATACTAAATTTAAATAACGGTTTATGGTTTTTTCCAAAACGAACGTATTTTCTAAAACGTTACCCCGAACCTAAAACACTATAATTTCATTTAAATACCTCGACCTTATTGAAGGGCCATTTTCAACAAGAACCATAATCCGTATAACGATATCTTTTCAAAAGGAATATCTAGTACTTAATTAAAAGGTAAATTTCAAATAAACACCAATCCAGATTTTTGGCAAGTGTTTTTGGATTTTTGTGTGTTTACTGCTTTGCATTTAAAAAAAACGGACTTTTGAGGGGCTATATGTAAGTCCACGGTAGCGCTCCGGCCGTCTAACAGACGCCAAATGCGGAATAAAAACTATTTACAACTGGCGCTATCGCGTACTATAACCCGGATCCGCCATTAAAGCTAAACTAACAAACCACAAAGTGGGTAGAAATGTTATACCGAACGATCCGAGTCCTTCGGTCTTCAACCATCATCTCACGCTTTATTGCGGCTGCTCCGATCTCCTGAATCTCCAGTCTTCTCGTCCGGGTGGCACCACGTCGACGGATCTTTAAACGGGCTCCCGCCTCTGAACCGAGGCAACTCGGTCGTCAAGTTTGCTAAAAGAGACGACCAAGATGATGTAGAGAATGAATAGAACACTTTGTCTCGTTACGTCCAAAGTCACGAACGAACGGTTAATGAAGTTGCCTTTTGGATCGATATGAAATGAGAAATGGAGTATACTAATTTCCATGAACCAAAATCCTTAATCTTTTTGAATCAACAACCATATATCTTCATCAAGAATGGCCGGCCACTTTTAAAGGGGAGGGAGGTGAGTGTAGGAATCAAGAGAGTGACCATTAGCACTAATACAAATGAATGAGTCATAATGAACACCTTGCATAACATTAATGCAAATGATGAATCACCTTAAGCTAGTCATCAAAGCATTTAATATATCATTAAATACAACCATGAGTCACTAATCCTAGTCACCATATCAAGAAGCTTCCACTCATGACTCACCTCATGACTCATCCTTCAGAATAAAAGATAAATCCGCATTTAACCGAATGTTAAATACGGCTGATAGAAAACTGAAAACTGGCAACTTCCAAAAGCAATCCTGAAACGAACTTCAGGATAACCCCGTAATGGTATAAACATACCCGCATTTGTATTACGACCGAATACAAATGCAACTGAGACAAAGATATTATATCTACACAGTATCATACTCGGATCCGGCTTAAACCAAAGCCGACCAGTATTATCTGCCCGAAAAATGACACGTGCGAAAACGCACGTGCATTTTCCGAACCCTGCCATAAAACCATACGGCCTCTACAACGTTTCGCCCAAACTTGGGAAAGTGTCTGTGGGGGACTCTAATGACTCATCAACACACTGGTACTGGGTATAACCACTAGCACGTCAGAGGTACAAGCTGTACGTAACGGTTTGCCTATGTATTGATTAGAAGGGAAGCTGACGAGCGAACTCATCCATAAACCCTACTGAGCCTAACAGTGACAATATACATACAGTCCGGTCCGTTCGTCTATGAGTATCGCATATCGGCCTAGGGGCTGGTAACGTCATACCCCCAATAGCAGTATAAGTCATGTCAGAGAGTGGCCTAGAACACCCTGAGATACTACTGGAGTACCTACCAGTAAATCTCCTGCCTCGGCCGAGGGCTTTGTGTAATGGTTCTCCTAGACACAGCGCGATCTCACCGCCAATACCGGGAGAGACGAATCCCCTGCCGATCCGCTCACTTTCCTCCATGTGGCTCGGAACTGTACCCAACTAAAACCTGTTTGCACAACTCTTTTGAGCATGGTAGGGTAGTAATCTAAGCACAGTGGGAACTCACACGAGACAAATGACGATCTCAGGTCGATGAACTAACCTGTACACATGTCACCAGGGAACTGCTATCTGACAATATGTATAATACCAATTAACAGGTTCCCGGCGAGTCCTGTCCGGTGTACTCATAACCCAATGAGCACCTGTATACATCTTAGGTGATCCAACTGACACCAGTGGCTTGTGAGACCGGCCACCGCCCCTCGTCGGGGTCTCGACTGTATACACTAGTCTACTCTGGAGTATCGGTGCCCTGTCTCGAAACTCCCACGACTAGGGACACTTTAAGGATGTGCTTACAGACCCCAACTCCCACGTATATGATCGCCATCATACTGCTGGTAATCAAGCAAGAATCCTATGGGCTCTATCATCATGCAATAGTGAACTAAAGCATGTATACGATGATAAAGACAAACCAGATAGCAAACTATCATCTCGAGCAAGACTGTCATATCGGTATAGGTCCTGCCTCAATCATTGCAATCACGTACCTGCGATCCAATAATTGACTTTGAGGGCACTATCTCCAACGCTATAACACCAATCCAGATTGGGTGGGGATTTCATTACCCTTTTTAGGACCCCAAAAATCACAAAAAAGCATTTTGCATCAACCTTCGAGTTAATTAAAAAAAATATTAGACTCAGCCAATAAGGACTGTCGTGCTCATTAGGACAAAGGAAAGGTTGTAGGCATCGGTCGTTTATCTAAACCAGACTTTGTGGTGCCTAGGCTAGACAAGTGAGAAAGGTAATTTTAAAAGGCCCGTCTCACGGTGATTCATGAGCGGATCCCTTCTTTCTTTACTTGTGCTTACCTGGCCACAATTGATGGTGAAGAGGCGATTTGAGGATCTCATAACTTGCCCTTTGGAACAGTTAGGAGCAGTCTAGTTGACTTAGGAGACCTTAGCTCTAGGCTTGATTGTGCATATTGTGATTGCTTGAAAGTGTGTCTAAGCTCCTTATAAAAATCTTTTGCAAAAGATTTTCAAATAAACACCACAACCTTTTATCGAAAGGATATTTTTCCGTAAAACATTATGTTTTTCCAAAATGATAAATATTCCAAACCTCATGGTTTTTCTTAGAAGTAATAAAAGATAATTAAACACTATTATTATTTTTACTAAGCATTCCCTAAGATGACACGAAATACTTTACGAACTTTAGAAAATAAAACGAGTGGTTGTGGAAGGCCATATTAAACGAGATCAATACTTTTTAAAAATTTCCAGATTATGACATACCTGACATATGATACGGTTAGGGTTAGAATGCGCGGACCTAGGTATGGAATACTTATTGAGAAGATCCCGATATTCCGGGTGACCAGTCTGATGTACGGACGACTATACATATATGAAGATCCCTGCAGGCAGGGTGACCAGTCCAATGTGTGGACGGCTACTAACCCGATATTCGGGCGAATACTAACCCTATTTGAGGGCGAATGATCCAAAATGTGGATGGCATACAATGTGGAAATTCCATGCCTAGAGGTATATGCACCAACTCTAATTCGTCAAAACCTTTATACTGAACCAAGGGGATGGGTAGTTTGATTAGGAAAGGAGATTCGGAACTCGGATTCCCCTATTACTCAATCATGATCCCGGGAAGTGAAACGGTACATTTCACTTCCCCAGTTGTTCCGTGGCCACAACGGAATAATCGAGAGTATTCGGATCCTTGTTTAACAAACTAAAACGTTTACATTACCTATTGATACTCAATACTAAACTCACATCATGTGTTATACCCACCTGTTACCTTATCTACCTTTCTTCATGAGACACGAGTTATTCAGTATCTTGGATGTGGATATTTTACCAGTTTAGACTTGTTATGGAACTGAAGGGTGATAATACTGTGCACTTGAGTGATATTCACGCTAGACAAAGCTCCATCGTAGTCATGGGACACCTTTCGGGGATGTTCACGCTACCACATTGATTGCCACCCCAGACATGAGCACTAGCTCATACTGCTTCCAGCTAGTCATAGAATACCTCAAGGATACGAGTATGTTCATCAGTCAATTCCATCCATACACACCTTGTTTAACCTGATCTAACTCTTAGACTGAATATTCATTTGACTTGACTTAAACCTTTACCAAACATATACCTCTGTCAACATATCTAATTTGCATACTTCATACGTTATACCCATGTACATCATATTCATTAGATTTATATGCACATGTTCGTTTCTATACCTGCTTCCTTATGAGGCAATCCTACCCGAGTATAACTCGCTGACGGACCTTCCTTTTCTTTCTCTATCTTTGGAATGTCCGTCAGATAAGAATGAGTATTATGGCGAGGATCAAGTTGCGAAGCCAACTTATGAAGGTTATGCAGACTGGACGATGGAAGATTAGTTAGATTTAATTTTTATTGTTGCCCACATGTTTAGGGCTTTTGTTTCTCCTTTGATGTAATTAAACTACTTAGTTTATTTTACTCTTTTTTTTGGGATGTAATGAAGTTTGGTTAATGGAAATAAATGCCTTTCTCTTTTATTACTTTGATTTTGGTACACATCCTGCATGTTAGATATTCATACGCTTAACGTAACTGTATTGAATAGACCACCTTCAATACAGTTAGGTTGCGGACTTTGCCACGTCATCCTTCACCTTCTTCTGGGAAGCGGGGCGTGACAACTTCAATCTTCACATGGTCTACTAAGATACAATCTCCGAAAACGATGTGGCCCAAAAACTGAACTTGTTCAAGCCAAAACTCGCATTTACCAAGTTTGGCATATAACTTCTCCTGTCTTAGTATCTGCAATACGATTCTCAAATGTTTGGCATGCTCCTCCTTACTTTTTGAGTACACAAGAATGTCGTCGATAAAAACTACGACAAACTAATCTAGGTATTGCGAGAAAACTAGATTCATTAAATCTATTAACACGGCTGGGGCATTGGTAACACCATACGGTATCACTAAAAACCCATAATGACCGTATCGAGTTCTGAAAGCTTTCTTGCATATATCATCCGCCTTAACCCGAACTTGATGGTACCCCGATCGAAGATCAAACTTAGAGAACACACGGGCACCACATAACTGATCAAACAAGTTATCAATCCGAGGTATATGATATTTGTTTTTAATCGTAACCCGGTTCAACTCCCTATAGTCAATACACATGCGTAACGAACCATCCTTCTTCTTTACCAGTAACACTGGAGCGCCCCACGGAGAAGTACTTAGGCGAATGAAACCCTTGCTAAGGAGGTCTTCTATCTGCTTTTTCAACTCCGCTAACTCAACTGGTGACATTGTCACGTCCCGCTTCCCTGCGCTTGATGGACAAAGCGTATCTTACGCTGTGCTTCAGTTTGCTGTCAACGGCATCAACCCACCCCACACCCACCCTCGCTCTTCTGAGCTTCTGCTTGTCACTCAGGGGTCGCTTGAAGTTGGTTTCGTAGATTCCAATGACAAACTCTTCAAACAAGTGCTTCATGCAGGTGACATGTTTGTGTTTCCTATGTGCCTGGTGCACTTTCAGGTGAATAGGGATGCGAAGAACCCGGCTGTTGCTATCTCTGCATTCGGAAGTGCTAATGCCGGTACAATGGTAATATCAATGACATTGTTTGCTAGTGGCATTAGCAAGGATGTATTGGCCAAGTCTGTTAAGACTGATGAGAGTACCATTGGAAAGATAGTTTCATCTGCCACAATGGGTTGATTTTGTGTGTGTGTGTGTGTGTGTGTGATGCTTGCATGATTGTGCTTGTGTGTTCAGATTTCTTGCAATGGAGGAAGATCACTGGAAAAAGCTAGAGGTCCTATTCTTTCTGTATTTTAAAAATTTGCATCTAAGATTGTAAATCCTATTTCTACAGTCAAATTATGAAAATATTTGCTTAAAGTTTGTTGTAGACGTTCTCAATTTCTCAATAGCTAAGTTTTAGTTTTTCTTTTGAGGGGTAAATTATTTAGAGATGTCTACTGTATATGTCACTAACTTGTAGTTGTATCTTTTCACATTTCATACTGTTGATAATATGCTCATCTGCCTAGGGTTACATCAAACCTATCCAATTTTCTTCATAAGAACCAAATCTGCATCAAATTCCACCTCCACATCCTATCTGGCTATTACTAATTATGAAGAGCATCAAGTTATAGGAGCCTTAAAACTTGATTTAAAGTAATCACAGCATTGAACAAGGGCAAGATCATACAACAAACATGAGAAGGTTGCTCCATTTTTCAACATTTACCTAAAATATAAGGAACCTTCAGATTTTTTAGAATACATTGTCTGAATGCTTTTTTAGTGGCTTCTACACCTTAATGAATGGCTTTTTTTAGTTTAATATAACCATTAGAGACTACAGTTATGTCCTTTGTTCAGCAACAACTCGTCGTTGAGTGTGTAATCAACTTTTTTTAATAATCCCCAAGTTGACAGCTGGGATAACACTCATCAATACATAATGTTTTATGCTCGCTTGCTACTCTCGACGCTGAAAACGTTATTGACTGCAAGCCTATATTGGGTTATTGAGTGTGAACTCATATAGGTAAATTAGCAAGAGGGATGGAAATAATATGTGAACTCATATAGGAAAATCAAATGTCTTAATTAGTTTCTATATAATATATTTAGGAACCTTCTAAGCTGAAAGTCGATTACAGTTCGGGCCTGCAGTCCCGTTTCCTCCTAAACTATATATAGGGCAAGCAAACATATTACAAGAATGGATCACCGGAAGAAAACAATATAATGCCTTGTTTAAGTAGGAGAATTTCATAATCAGTACCTTTATTTATTTATGGAGATGATGATGAAACTCAACCATGCATAGCTTTATTTAAGAACATAGCTAGGGCCGGGGTTGAAGTAATTACACAACATTAATTCAATTCAGAACAATTTTTGCATCCTAGCTATGATCTATTTTTCACCCATGCGCAAGAACATCATTGCAGCTGGCTGCTGACTCTTTGCCATTATTGTATCCCAACCCTAGGAAAAACCCCGTAACATAATCGGCTCTCTCCTCTTCGAACCCTTGAAGTTCCAATCTGGCCAATGACCTAAGCAACTCGTCATTCTGGCTGCTGTTCCCGTTTGTCGAAACCATCATCTAGTTGATGATTCCGACATACATCCCGAACCTCCTCAGCCTCTCCACTTCCACCTTGCTACCTCCTCCCATGATGGCCCCGCACGCGGCACCGCATGCGGCCACCTGCCCCACTTCCGGTCCCACACTCACTCCCTCTCCCCCACCCCCTCTGCCTCCATCAGCTGCCTCCACCGCACGCGGCACTGCATGCGGCCACAGGCCCGAACAGAACAAGATTGGGATTGCCCATCTGCAGGCCATGAACTAGTACAATCTCAGGACTAACAAACAAAAGATTACATTATTTTTCAATTTCCGACCAAGTCCTATCTAAATAGATTAGCATGTTTGTGTTCCCAACAAAGAAAGACATATATGCCATCTGGAGAAATGGTTCTAAAGGCATGCCTAGTTCTCACTACAGTTATTGCATCCCTTCTCATTGCCAATGCTGCAGACCCTGACATCACTGCAGACTTCATAGTTCCGAATGGAATCACACCCGATGCAAGCTTCTTCACCTTCAGGGGGCTGAAGCAGTCCCTTTGGGGTGCACCCAAAGATGTTCCATTCAAGGTGACCAAAGCTAGCAAGGTTGAGTTCCCGGCACTTGATGGACAAAGTGTATCCTACGCTGTGCTTCAATTTGCTCCCAATGGCATCAACACGCCCCATATCCATCCACGCTCTGCCGAGCTCTTGCTTGTTATCCAAGGATGGCTTGAAGTTGGTTTCGTTGATTCAAACAATAAGCTTTTTACCCAGGTGCTTCATGCCGGTGACATGTTTGTGTTTCCTAAGGGTTTGGTACACTTTCAAGTGAACAGAGATGCTAGGTACCCGGCTGTTGCTCTCTCTGCATTTGGCAGTGCAGATGCTGGCTTAATATCTCTCCCTAAGACATTGTTTGGCAGTGGAATCAACAAAGAGGTGATGGCAAAATCATTCAAGACTGACACCCAGACCATTGACAAGCTTGTTTGGGCTGCTACCTCAAATTGATTTGAAAATATTGAATTATTCATTTGTCTATTTATGTTTATGTGTTACGTATTGCATCTGATTTGTTATTTTGTTAATGAAGTTGTGATTTATTCAAAGCAAAGTTCAATCCAATGCAACCTTCAATTTTAGTAGATATTTCTTTTTTCAATGTAATTATAAACAATGAAGAGGTTACTTCAATCATGTCAGTTTTATATTGTTTTACTGCTAGAGAATCTGACAATGGGAGCTTTGAGGGGGAAGCGCCACCGATAATGTCTTTATTTTTTCTTTTTGGGTTGGAAATCAACCCCCTTCACGGATCGGACTTGCTACCTCTTACATTGGAGAGAAAATTAGTACCAATTGAGCTAAGCCCAGTAGGTCATCACCTAGAATGTCATTTGGCTTAACTACAGTGAGGGACTTTAAAAGAAATGTGGGTGATATAATAATAAGCATCGATCTATGCCTTTTCCATACAAAATGGGATAGGCTATGAGGCAAATCATCACAAAATATTTGCAAGTCATGAAACCGGTTCTCAACCTAACATTAATCCTCTCTTAATTAGTACTAAACCCATGATTATGAAAACATTTAGAAAGGGGTTTGCTATAATCTTAAATGGCCAGTTGACATCGTCCAAATTCTTCTAGACTATGGAAGAAGTGTACAAAGAGAAAGAATTGAACTTGAATCAAGCTCATAAAAGCGTATCAATGATTATCAATTGAGCAGAGGTTAACTTGTGCAAACTCGTCTCTGAATCTGAATTAGGTGCAGTTCTAGCAACTTTTACTAATCTCATAAACTTGAAAAGGATTTGTGACCCAAGGTTACCTAAAATGAGGAACATGACAGTATGTGGTATGCTACTAGGTATGGAATGAGGTATGATAGGGATAGGCTTCTTCGGAACGTTGCGTGGAACGAATTATGATACGCGATGGAACAAATTGCTACTTGAACGATTAAGATATTATTATTATCTATTTTCAATACTTAAACAACTACTTTTTCATTATTATGCAATGAGAATATGTCCATGTTGTAATTCAAGACCTACTTTTAAAATTAAAATGCACTGAAAACATGTTCGTGTAGTAATTCTTCTTCGGAACGCCAAATTTAGTGTGTTGAACAGAAAGGGTTCCACATTTCAGATCAAAAGTTCACGAATGGAATACGTAGGGGTTAAATACTTTTTGGGTAACTAAGCTTTGATCCTCCTTAGCCATCTATTTATGAGCAGATGGCTCCAATTTCAACAGTTAGCTAAAATATAAACAACATCCAGATTTATCAAATTTATGACTCTTTGAGATGCACGAGCAGAATGCATAATAATGCCTATTAGACCCATTTTAATGACTTTTTAATTGGATATAACCATTAGAAACTATTACCTTTTCCTTTTCCCTCCAAGAACTCATCACTGATCGCTACATCTTTGTCGATGATACACATTTTTTTAGAAATACAAGTTACAAATGCAGGCTTAACTTCTTATGCAACTTCTCGGAACCGTGTCGAGTTTTTGAAGGTTGACTGTGTCTTCATTTCTTCGGCATTCCAACAATTGGACCCAGTCCGAACCAATACCATCCTTAACAACAGAAATGGTTCTTTATTACCACATAAAAGGCGCCTCAACACTTATATCATTGGATTCTAATCCCGACTGCAACACACCATAACTAACTTAGATTATTCATGAATCTTAATTAGTTATCGGAATAATTAATTATAGTAATATTTGAATTGCCTATCTGTAGGACACGGAACAAGTACAATCTAAATACTAACGAACAAAATATTACATTGGATGGCATTTTAGTCTAGGTCCTACCTCAAATGCTTCTCTTGTACTGGAAAAATAATTTCTAGCTGCTACTTATTATCTTAAAAATTGTCACGCCCGCTTCCTAAAAAACGGAAATACGGAGAGTAACGAAGGACCACCATGCTACCTATGGTAAGGAAAGATCCTTCCATAGTCACATAAAGTCTGTCTAGCTATACTTGTCAAGATAATGTCCAAAACAGAATAGATAACACTGATAATCATGCTGCAATGAAACTACAAAGAATACTAGTAATAGGTTCATAAGATAAAAAGAGGCAAAAATAAGGTTATGATACAATAGATCCAAAATAATACAAAAATCAGAAAAGACACATGAATCCTAATGTCCCGCAATGGCACACATGCTAAAAAGAAAAGAAATAAACCGACGGATTACTGGTCTTCTGCAAACTCCTAGTAATCGCTCTGATCCTGCTTGGCCTGAAAATCCATCTCTAAACTTGAGATGTCAGATGATCCCAGCAAGTGCTCAATAAAAAAGTGTGTGTATATATGTGGTGTGATAGCATGAATATGTGAGTGTAGTGAAATCCATGTGCACATATTTATAAATAAATATGGATATGGTAATAATATGAAACAGACATGTAAACAAGTTAACTCGGTCGAGTTATAACCTAACCGATCACTAAAAGGTAATCTATCCTATCGTGAGTTCGAGTGTGTGCATCAACCTCTGCAGAAGTATTCCTAACCCAAGGGTAGGGCTCCATGGGCAAGGAAACATGGGCCCAACTGTGGAATGAACAAGCGATCAATATAGCCCGGTACGAGGTGCTGGCATGGGACTCGTGAGATCCTGTTATACGAACGCACACTTAAACTACCCCAACACCCCGCGTATTCATATCTAATATGATAATAACTAAATCACTAATTAAGAATGCCGAATAAACTGGAACTTGTAATATCATATTAATTGTATAAAAAGGAAATTTGTAAACAGTATAGATTGTGTCCTGCCATGTAATTCATCATTCTAATTAGAGATCTCGTTTTAATATGAGTAGACTGGAACAATGAATAATCATGACATGTCAAGTACAATAGTCATAATATGATAGTGTCCATAAACAAGAATAGCATGTTAAAGTTGCTCAAGCATGTCGACAATAATAGTAAAATGTTAAATATAGACGATTCGATATGATAAATTCAAAAATGTAAACAAGACTCAACAAAAATATGCAAGTATCTATATTTAACATCCGGGTTTATTTATTGAAAGGAATAATAAACTGAAATAGGTTTTAAAGGTGTTGGGGTCAAAAATTACACCCCGGTTGACCAAGCCAAAATCAAAGTCAACCCCGAGCCAGGTGGGCCCAAGTCCAGGTTAAGACCGAGCATGGAAGGGACCGGCCCCATGAGAAAAAGAATGAAGGCATAAATTAGTTTAATGTAATTTTTTTTTAAAAATAAATGTATGTAAAATGGGCAAAAAACCAAAATTTTGTAAATCTCATGACTTATGTGCAAAAAAGAGATAAACAGATAAGATATTGGGTGGCACAAGTGCCATTTGGCAAAGCTCAAGGGGCTATATGTAAAGTGTGTAGCCTATAAAGGCAAATATGATGAAAAAATCAAGGACAACTTTTCATTCTCTCAAAATTCTAGGGTTTCTATGCCTCCTCCTTCCTCAAGGTCTTAAACCTTCTTCTTTTTTTTTTTGAATTAAATCAAGAGTTTAACTCATCCTCTCCCAAAAAGAACTAGTTTTTCACCATAAAACCCATGAAAGAGAGCTCAGATCTCCAATCAAATCCCTAAAAGAGAAGATTTTTAAGTCTCATCCCTTTCCCCAAGATCCAGCCAACCGAGAGGAGGAGAAAGGAGACCCATCTCCCAAAATCCCACTTTAGGAAAATCGAAGGCTCAAAAGAAGATCCAGTGCTCAAGGGAGAAGAAAGGGGTCCCATTTGACCATCTCCGAAAATCTTCGAGGAGTTCAACTCCAAAATCCACATCCTCAAAGGAGTTTAACTCCACATCCAGACCTTTTAGGAATTTAACTCCAAATCCAAGCCTTTTAGGAGTTTAACTCCAAATCCAAATCTTTTGGGAGTTTGACTCCAAATTTATACCTAATTCCTGTTTAGGTTTTCAACTCCAAAGCCTATCGGGAGTTCAACTCCCCGCCCAGGGGCTATGCCCCTTTCTCTGCTGGTGTTTTCAGCGGTCGCGTGCCGCGCACGTAACCCGTTGGTGCTCAGGGCCCATACGCAGGGCATATGACCCGCTGATGCCCAGCGCTCGCACGCCCCTCACGTGACCCGCAGACGCCCAGCGCCCGCGTGCCTAGCATGTGGCCCGTGGACGCCCAACGTCCACGCGCCACTCATGCGTCCTTAGTGCGCTTCTCACCCCTCTTTTTTTCTCTTGCTCCCCACTAAAAATACCTGTCCCGTTAGAAAAAATTTCTGACGGGGCGCTACCCCGCACCCCGTAAGAGGGTTGATAGCCCCTTTGACCCCCAGCCTGCTATCCGAGTAGCGGGACTCCCGTAAACTCTGCGAGACCTCCGACATATCCAAACCCCTTCAAAACACAACACATGCACACGGCACATTGAGTTCGCATGACCAATTTGACCCGTCAATCGGAGGTTCTCTCGCTCTTAAAGCGACGGGTAATTAACGGCAGCTTAGTCCGCGGCTGCCGGAGATTCGAATCCCCACGATCAATAAACCCCGGCCTACCTTACGCAGGGGAATCTGTATACGCCTGACAAGCGACGCGTATTCCCATCTCAATAGGGTGACGAAATACACCCTACAGATTCTGGTAAGCCTGATAGGACATTTCTCTCCCCCCATATCTTGAGTCAAGCGTTCATGCAAACTAACATATATACCGATGTTTGTACTAAAATAATGCTTTTCCGTGCAGCAATCAACTTTCAACAACGATGTCTCCCAAGATGAGCTTCGATTCTGACGCGTCCCTGATTCCCTACATGGTCAAGATCAATTCCCGCATGGTTCTCCCCTGCGAGTCTCAACCGGCAATGGGAGGAGCCACCTCGTCAATTTGGTTCCGTCATCATCTACCCGGCCGGAAGCGCTCATTTGGCGGAGGTTCCGGCAAACCAAGCAGCTAAACTGACCTCAAGGGGCAAGAGGTCGAACGTTGTGGTTACCAAAGCATCCCATCCCAAATGCAAATCCGTATTCGAACGGCTTCCACTGTTCCGACTGGGGGGCAAGGCCGTCAACACCAATGGAGCCATAAAGTATCTCCAGCAAGCTCAGACGGTGCCTTTGACAATCGCGCGAGCAGGCGTATTTTCTGGACTCTCTATCAACCGGTCTACGACTTCTTCCCGAAGGGCCGAAACTTGCCAAGTGCTCAAAACGGAAAAATTGAAGCAGAAGCGGCTCAGATATAGAGCCAACAAAAAGGCCAGGGCTTTGGCCAAGTTGAACCTTGTGAGGTTCCAAGAACAGGGTTACCCCGCAACGACAGCTGAGTCGGCCATAAAAGTCAGCAATTTCTTCGAACCTTTGAAGTGGGTTCAGAAAAACGCCATGACCGCTAAAATCAAGAAGACAACAACCCGAACGAATATACAAAAATACGTGTTCCAGCCCCAACATAGAAAGCATGACACCGTCTCTTCAAGAGTCTATCAAGCACTCTATGCCGCGCGAAAGCAGCGGGGCAAGGCCAGAAAAGAAGCACCAGCCCCACTCAAGAACCCGGTCGGGCCAGCCGTCTTCAATCAATTGTCCATTCCCGAAATAGAAAGACCACGACAACTGTCTGCAAAATCAGCTACCAATAATAAAAAGACGGCTGGATATGTTATTCATATGGTCTATATGGCGGGCACGCGTCCCTGCGACAACTTGCGCAGCAAAAGTAAGAATGGGGTCACCACATCCCAAGCCCAATCTGGCTTGAATGTGGTTGCCATTTTCCAAGATCAGCCGCCTTCGCTGGATGATGAAAACCCTCTCGAGAAGTTTATTACCATGCAAAGTGTTACTATATTATATGTAGATTCGTTCTTTTAAAATATTGGTTTGATTGCGATATACTTCTCCTTGTCGAAATATGGTGATATATATATAACCAGAATAACAGCAAAATGAAGACTATTGATAGGTACCAAAAGGAGTATCTAATCTGTGTAAATCAAGAATGCAAGTAATTAATTATTATGATTCCGATGCTAATCAAATTAGTTTTAGTTTTTTTTTTGTGACTAGATTATGGATTTATGCATAATAACGGTTTATTAACAAGATTTCTTTTTGTGTTACAGGGAAATAGATCTCTGGAGTGTAAAAAATTCGACGCCAATTCAGAGAGGGAAAAAAATGATACTAGAAGCAGAAGAAGAAGAAGAAGAAGAAGAAGAAGAAGAAAGGTATGATATGATCGCTCACCAAGTAGCCGAACGAGATGCTTATGCCAGAGCCGGTTGATAATACTAACTTCAGCCAAGAAATCGCCCTGCCCCTTCATATTTCCCCTTGAAAACTTCTTCACTGCAACCTCGATATCCTCTCCTGGGATCACACCCCTTGAAAACTAGGCCATGAAGAAAATCTTATTAAGATCTGATTTAATTATGATGTTCTGTTCTGTTGTGCGGGAAAAAACATTTCGCTGGATGATGAAAACCCTCTCGAGAAGGCTGATAGGCAGAAAGACCCCAACAAGTACTCAACGTAAAATTGTGTATATGATGTGATAATATGAATATGTGAGTGTAGTGAAGCCCGTGTGCGCATGTTTATAAATACATATGGATATAGTAATAATATGAAACGGACATGTAAACGGGTCAAGTCGGTCAAGTCATAACCTAACTGATCACTAAAAGGTAAACTAACCCATCATTAGTTCGAGTGTGTGTCAACATGTGCAAGAGTATTCCTAACTTAAGGGTAGGGCCCTAGGGGCTAGGAAATACATGCCCAAATGTGGAATGAACAAGCGACCGATATAGTCCGGTACGAGCTGTAGAAACAAGCGACGGATATAGCCAAGTATGAGCTATAATAACATGCGACCGATATAGTCCGGTATGAGCTGTAATAAAATGCGACCGATATGGCCCTGTACGAGCTGCAGGCATGAGACTCCTGAGATCCTGTTGTACGAACACACACTCAAACTACCTCAACTTCCCGCGTATTCGTATCTAATATGGTAATAACTAAATCACTAATTAAGAATGCTGAATAGACTGGAACTTGTAATATCATGTTATTTGTATAGAAATGATACTTGTAAACAATGGGTTGTGTCATGGCATATAGTTCGACATTCTAATTAGAGATCTCGTTTTTAAATAAATGGACTGGAGTAACGAAAGATCATGGCATGTCAAATATGGTCGTTTTAGGTAATAGTAATCGCATGTAAAGGGTGTACAAGCTTGTGAATAGTATAAGTCTCAAATGTTATTTATACCATTATGTTAACCAAAATATAGATATATTATTTATATTTTCTTGATCACAGACTGGCGGGTAAGATAAAAATGTATATATTAAGGATAGATTAACAACTTTCGAACTCTATTTGTATTTCATTATATCTATTTCTATCACTTTACTGTATATGAGTCTATATAATAACGATATAAAATTTGAGAACTAACACAGTTTTACCGAACAGTGCAGGTTAAAGATATATTCGAGGGATCGCCGATGTTACATCGACTAAAAAGAAAATCAAGAATACTTGCCTTGGCGATGAAAACACGATGATCACAATAATACGAAGCAACGGACGATCGCAGTTTCGATTTTACTTATTCTCATGCCAAAAGATATGCTACAATAGATTTATGGTTAAACCAACAACAAATAGTGTTGGGAAAAAATATATTTGCAAACTAGATAAAATACCAATAGAAGTCTAAAGATTTTATTATATTAAGAAGATATAATTGTTGATTAGATAGGAAAATTATATATATATATATATATATATATATATATATATTTGTTGCCACTAACGAATTAACATATATTACTTAAAGCTGAAGATTATCATATCAAAATTATATACGCCAAAAGATAATATAAACGTATTAGCAACCAGCCATAAAGAAATTCTAAAATTATAAGAATAGTTTTATTAATGAAAAAAATAATATTGTGGTAAATCTAAAAATTACTGTATCCAAACTAGGGTGTTACATTCTACTCGCCTTACAAGAAATTTCGTCCTCGAAATTGGAAGGACGAACTATAAGATTAAAGAAACAGATGAGGGTACTTTTGACGGATCTCGTCCTCACGCTCCCAAATGGATTCTTCGCGTGAACGTCCGTCCCAAGATATAAGAACCAAAAGAATGATATTTTTCCTCAACATTTTCTCTCTATGGCCGACTTTGGCTATAGATTGTTCTTCATACGAGAAGTTGGTGCTCAAGGTTAATTCAGAGTGATCGAGAACATGACTGTCATCGCGAACATACTGACGTAACTGAGACACATGGAATACATCATGTACACCATCCAAAGAGGGTGGTAAAGCCAATCTGTATGCCACTACTCTAACGCGCTCCACAATCTCGAATGGTCCGATAAATCGGGGACTGAGTTTCCCACGACTACCGAATTTAATCACTCTTCGAGTCAGCGAAATTTTAAGGAACACATGGTCTCCTACACCAAACTCTAGAGGTGTTCGACTAGTATCTATGTGACTCTTCTGGCGATCTTGTACTACTTTAATATTGTTTCTGATTCACTGAACCTTATCGACGGTTTGGGTTATGAGCTTCGATCCTGGCAATTTTCGCTCTCCCACATCATCCCAGCAAAGTGGGGAACGACACTTGCGCCCGTAAAGTGCCTCGAACGGGGCCATCTGAATACTCGTCTGGTAGCTATTATTATAAGAGAATTCCACCAAGTGTAGGTGATCCTTCCACGATCCTTTGAAATATAGCATACAAGCTCTCAACATATCTTCTAATATCTGTATCGTACCCTCAGACTGTCCGTTTGTCTGAGGATGGTAAGCCGTCAATTGAGTCGAGTGTCCAAGCTCTCTTACAAGCTTCTCCAAAAATGTGAGAGGAACCTTGTGTCTCTTTCTGATACGATATTGATAGGCAATCCATGTAACCTCACAATCTTTTGCATATATTTCTCTGCCAACGTCTCCGTCGAATGTCCCATTTGAAAGGGTAGAAAATGGGTTGCCTTTGCGAGACGGTCGACGATGACCTAAATAGCATTATTGCCCTTGGGACTCCGCGGTAAAGTCGTCACGAAATCCATAGTAATGTGTTCCTACTAACATTGAGGAATGGGAAGTGGTTGCAAAAGACCAGCCACTCGCCGTTGTTCGGTCTTTACCTGCTGACACACTAAGCTTTTCGACATATAGCGGGCAATCTCCCTTTTCATGTCATTCCACCAAAAGTGTTGTCTAACATCCCTATATATCTTGGTGCCACCCGAATGCACCGAATAGGCTGAACTGTGCGCTTCCTTCAATACTTCTTCTCGAACTTCGCCCTTTGGCACGCATAACCGACTGCCGTATCTTAACGAACCATCTTCGTGTATCAATAAGTCTGTCCTCAATCCGGCCTCTACAATTACGAGTCTCCAGCCTGTGCAGCTTTAATACAATATACTAATGAAGACTCCACTTGTAGCTGCTAATAATGACCGAATGTTTTACCCCCTCCAAATCAAGTCTCCGAAACCGATCAAGGATATCCTTCTGACTAGTTAACAATATCGCTGTTGGTCTCCGGCTGAGAGCATCCGGTACCACATTTACCTTCCCGGGTTGATATTGCAAATCAAGATTATAATCGGCCATAAACTCCAACCACCTGTGTTGTCTTATATCTAGCTCTTTCTACGTGAACACATATTTCAAGCTCTTATCATCTGTATAGACTACAACCCGCTCTTCCAAAAGATAATGCCTCCAAATCTTTAAAGAAAATATAACTGCGGCCAACTCTAAATTGTGGGTCAGGTAATTCTTCTCATGCGTCCTCAGTTGACGCGAGGCATAAACTAAAACACTTTCATGCTGCATCAAGACGCAGCCTAGCCCTTTACCGGAAGCGTCACTATAAATTACCAATCCTCCTGTTCCGTCTGGTACGGTTAGTATGGGTGCAGTGGTTAGTTTCTCTTTCAATAATTCGAACGTTCCGTTGCATTTTTCTGACCATACGAACGGTACCCCCTTTCGAGTAAGTCTTGTCAACGGCTCGGCAGCTCGTGTAAAATCTTTAACAAATCTCCGGTAGTAGCCTGCGAGTCCCAAGAAATTTCTAATCTCTGCTGCTGACTTTGGTGCTGGCCAATCTTTCACTGCTTCAATATTCACATGGCCTACTGAGATACAATCTCCGGAAATGATGTGGCCCAAAAACTGAACTTGTTCAAGCCAAAACTCGCATTTACCAAGTTTGGCGTATAACTTCTCCTGTCTTAGTATCTGCAATACGATTCTCAAATGTTTGGCATGCTCCTCCTTACTTTTTGAGTACACAAGAATGTCGTCGATAAAAACTACGACAAACTAATCTTGGTATTGCGAGAAAACTAGATTCATTAAATCCATTAACACGGTTGGGGCATTGGTAACACCATACGGTATCACTAAAAACTCATAATGACCGTATTGTGTTCTGAAAGCTTTCTTACATATATCTTCCGCCTTAACCCGAACTTGATGGTACCCCGATCGAAGATCAAACTTAGAGAACACACGGGCACCACATAACTAATCAAACAAGTCATCAATCCGAGGTATATGATATTTGTTTTTAATCGTAACCCGGTTCAACTCCCTATAGTCAATACACATGCGTAACGAACCATCCTTCTTCTTTACCAGTAACACTGGAGCGCCCCACGGAGAAGTACTTTGGCGAATGAAACCCTTGCTAAGGAGGTCTTCTATTTGCTTTTTCAATTCCACTAACTCAACTGGTGACATTGTCACGTCCCGCTTCCCTGCGCTTGATGGACAAAGCGTATCTTACGCCGTGCTTCAGTTTGCTGTCAACGGCATCAACCCACCCCACACCCACCCTCGCTCTTCTGAGCTTCTGCTTGTCACTCAGGGGTCGCTTGAAGTTGGTTTCATAGATTCCAATGACAAACTCTTCAAACAAGTGCTTCATGTAGGTGACATGTTTGTGTTTCCTATGGGCCTGGTGCACTTTCAGGTGAATAGGGATGCAAAGAACCCGGCTGTTGCTATCTCTGCATTCGGAAGTGCTAATGCCGGTACAATGGTAATATCAACGACATTGTTTGCTAGTGGCATTAGCAAGGATGTATTGGCCAAGTCTTTTAGGACTGATGAGAGTACCATTGGAAAGATAGTTTCATCTGCCACAAAGATAGTATCAATTGCTAAGTTTTAGTTATTCTTCTGAGGGGTAAATTATTTAGAGATGTCTATTGTATATGTCACTAACTTGTAGTTTGTAACTATACATATTTCATATTTTCAAGGAAATGCTTATCTAAGGTTACGTCAAACCTATCCAATTTCTTTGTAAGAAGAAAATCTGCGTCAAGTTCCACCTCTATACCCTATTAGGCTATCATTCATTATGAAGAGCAGTAATTAAGAGCCTTAAAACTTGATTCGAAGTAATTGCAGCACTGAATACGGACGAGATTGAGCAGTAATTAGGAGCCTTAAAACTTGATTCGAAGTAACTGCAACACTGAATAAGGATGAGATCTTACAACTAACATGAGAAGGTTACGATCCATTTTAAAATATTTACCTAATATTTAAACAACCTGCAGATTTTAATCTGATTTTTGAGATACATTCTTTGAATGCATTTTTATTGCTTCTACACCTTTTAGGATGACTTTTTAGTTTGATATAACCATCAGAGACTACAGTTATTTCGCTTGTTCGCCAACAACTCATCACTGAATTTGTTATCCCTTTTTCAATATTCACATTCTTTAGATACTGCTGAGCTACAACTCGAAATGTGGGGTTAGCTTCTGATGCAACTTCTTAGAACTATGTCTATTTTATAGAGGTTGAACGCCTTCTCTTTGCTGGCTCTAGCAGCAAACTGACTCGGCCCTACCTTATTCTAGATTTACAGCACAGACTATTGCTTTATTATTTTAAGAAAGGCATTACGACTCTGAAATTAATAAATTCTAATCATGAATGCATCCAAACCCTAAATTAATACTTATCTAGATACATTTTTCAATATATTTTGCATCATGGCTGGATTTTTAAATACTATGATCGTTGTCTTGTAATATAGAAGTATAAATTTAAGTATTTAATATATCTACACTTATGTACGTTGTATTACCGTCGAAACCGAAACTCGAACCAAGATTAATGAAACTAGCCGAAACCCAGCGAAACTAATAAAATTATGAGAGACCGAAACCGAGTTCTCGGACCTTGGTTTTGATGAATGGTAGATGAAGTGTTGAAGAGGATCCTAATTCATACTGAATAGGGCTGCATGCAATGAAGCATGTAATGCTGCGTTTAAATTAGCGATGAAGGGGCCGCTTTATTCTTGTATGAATATTTGTTATGCTTGTTTGATATTGTTCTCTGCTAGGTTTTCTTTACTGCTCTTTTCTTTTTTATTAAAAAAATATTATCTTGATGTCCTTTTCTAATGATGCAATTTGGATATATGAAAGATTCCCATGTACAAGTTCAAAAAATAGTAAGTGATATAATTTGCTCTGTTGTTTTCTGTAATTTGTTGTTGTTGTTGTTGGTAGGGGTGTAAACGAGCCGAGCTTGAGCGAGCCAAGCTCGGCTCGAGTTCGGCTCAGGGTTCTTTTTGTCGGCCCAAGTCCGGCTCGTTTAGTTAATCGAGCTAGAGATGCTCAGCTCAAGTCCAGTTCGATTAAACACGCTTAGCTCGTGTTCGGTTCATTTGTGGCCCATTAACTAAACGAGCCGAGTTCACGAGCCGAGCTCAATTGAGCTCGTTTAGAGCTCGGCTCGTTTTCAGCTCATTTACTCATATTAATAGTATCTTCCAAGAAAAAAAACATAATTAACAATAATGCCTAAAACTCAGGGTTTTAAGATATGGAAAAATTAAAAAACATTTACATCTAGGGCATTGAATGGGTCTAAGTGCTGTGTTTTATATTTATCTCAGTACACTTTATATACTGTCATTTAATTGAATTAAGTGTTCTGAGAGTTGTATAAAATCTGCTATATATTACGTATTACTGTTTTTTTCAAACTGTGTAATTCAGCCGAATCCGAGTCAATACCGAACGAGCCTGGCTGAGCTCGAGTCCGGCTCATTTAATAAACGAGCCAGGCTTTCTGGCTCTTGTCCGGCTCATTAATAAATGAACCGAATTTAAACGAGCTGCTACCGAGCTGAACCTTAATCGAACCCGAGCTGGCTCGTTCAATTACCACCCCTAGTTGTTGGAGGCTGGCAGCTTGAGTAAATTTTGTTGTTTGTCTATGCTTCCAATCTAAATTAGGTGCACTTTTAAATAGTTGCATTAGATTAACCACCTTTCTACTTTCAGTTAGAGGGAGGGAATATTCCAATCACTTGCATCAATTTTATCTTCTTGTAACTATAAATGGCATGGAAGTTTATTTTACTTCAAACTTGTATGCTTAGTATAATTAATAAAGTATAGAACAACTAATGGCTACTAGCATAAATGTTGGAAGTTTAGTTCAAACTTCAAACAAAAATGAATAACAAAAAGAACAGCATAAGGTTATCTAAGAAGTCTAAAAAGGGATAACAAGACATAAAAATGACAGGTTCGAAACAAATTAAGAATTTAAAAAACAAACATACGCAAAAAGTTTATCATATGCACAGTTTTACTGAAATATATACTATACAACAACAACTGAGCCTTTTATAACTGATTTGTTCAGGTTGGACGAAAATGCAGACCGTAAATATACCAATTGCCTCTTTTACAGTGTAGGGAAAATCTAAACACACCGAAAATATATATTTGGCAATATTGCAGGATAAGCTCACTGTATCTACCATTTTATACTGTTGTCAATTTTACTCTTCATTTTTTGCACACATTATCTTAAACTTGCAGGAGATGGAACGAGTAATTACTGCAACTAATTACTGCACTGTACAACGGATCTTACCGCTAAAGAAAAAACGTAAAAATCAGTTAAAAGACTTGATGTGGTAACAGAAGCAAGCGGGCTATTCATCTATACTGGATCAAGTCCTGACTTTATCTTTTTGTTCAAGAATGAAAACAAATGATATGCAGATTTTGTATGCTGTATGAAAGCAGGACAAATATATTACCCATCGAGCACTTTACACATTTCATTTATGTTGTTGTAGTTATGCATGTTGCGTTTCAGAATTCATCGTCTTTTTGGCTGTGTCGGTGTCTGCATTTGCTCTGCTCGTTAAAGATGACTGCACCTGATAAAGAATGTTTAGGCATATAGGCTCTGATAATCAGTTAATCACATCAAAATCATAAACACTAACAATTAAGCCAAAAAGATTAAGGTTTCCTAGTTATTAATTGGCCCAATTAAACTTATTCAAAATCTGCACTAAATGGCATGCAATTAGAACAAGAAGGCAGGGAGAACAGAACAAGGGTGGCATACAATCTCAGGACTAACAAACAAAAGATTGCATTATTTTTCAATTTCCGACCAAGTCCTATCTAATATTCTTGTCCTAGTTGCTACTAACAAGTATGACTAGTTCAAAAATATAATAATCCAACAAAGAAAGACACATGCCATTTGGAGTAAAATAAAAGCTTAGAATAAATTTACTTGTATACCAAAGTCTAACGGTATAATGAAACATTAAAATTAACCTAACATATTAAATAATAATGTATTTTAACTCTAAAAATAGTTATAGATTAACATTATATACGTTAATGTGATATAAAATACCGGTATACCGGTTGGGATTAAACTGATAATTGATACCACCGATATACCAGTTTTTAATTCAAACATTAACTTCCTTGACCAAATCATTCATGCAAACCTATATATACCCCAAATATCCTACCCTCACAAACTGTAACACCCTATCCCGATCGTACATTTTTCTCTCTTTTTCTTTTGACT
Organism: Agapanthus africanus; assembly: GCA_030015575.1. Taxonomy (NCBI): domain Eukaryota; kingdom Viridiplantae; phylum Streptophyta; class Magnoliopsida; order Asparagales; family Amaryllidaceae; genus Agapanthus; species Agapanthus africanus. The sequence goes on from CM057341.1 coordinate 139,143,285, forward strand.
GTATTAGGTTTTTTTTTTATTATTATTATTTTTAAATTGGAGTTTAATACTTTCTAGTTAAGATAGAACATATTATTATGGTTGTTAGAAATTAAACTTGTTTTCGGTTACAAAGAATTGAAGAGACATCGGTTATAAAAGGAAGGGATACCAATTCATGAATAGGTTTAATGAAAGGATATGTAACGGTTATTGTAATCAATTGGTATTATGAAGAGTCATAATGAAGGGGCATGTAAACTCCTATATAAGGAGATGTTTTGTAAAGTTTTAAAAGTGTAAGGAAAATATAAGAATAGTTTATTGATACTTTCTCCATTCTCTATCCATTCTCTCCTCCAAACACATTCGGCTACATCATAGACCGAACATAAAGTTGTGAAGATCCTAACAAAGTGGTATCAGAGCAAGGTTCGAAGAAAATATCGAAGACAACACTCTCGTACAACGCCCAACGCCTCACCAAAGATAACTATGAAAATTAGAGCATCAAAATGAAGACTGTTTTGGGAGCAGTAGGCGCTTGGGATGTGGTGGTCCGAGGCTATGATCGGTTTCAAGATGAAGCTGCACTGACGGCAGCTCAGAGAACGACCCACGAAAAATTATTCGAGAAAGATTGTACCGCAAGATACTTTATCGAGCAAGGTGTCGATGATTCGACTTTCGAGAAGATTTCGGCTGCCACTAATGCAAAGCAACAGTGGGAGATACTTGAGAAAACCTTCCAAGGAGTCGAGAAGGTTAAAAAGGTACACTTAAAATCACTAAGGAGGGAGTTTGAATTGTTAAAAATGGAGGAGAATGAATCGGTGACTGACTATAATGCTCGAGTGCTTACGGTGGTCAACCAAATGAAGAGGAACGGAGAAAAAATGGAGGATGTAAGGGTGATAGAGAAAATTCTTCGGTCACTACCACCGAAGTTTGACTTCATTGTGTGTTCAATTGAAGAGTCAAAGAATCTTGAAGAAATGACGATAGATGAGTTGATGGGTTCACTAAAAGCCCACGAAGAACGGTTCGTGAAAAAGCAAGAACCGATTGAAAAATTACTACAAACACAAGTTAATTTGAAAGGTGATTCGGTTGAAAATGGTCAAAATGACCGAAATCGAGGAAATACATGCGGCCGAGGAAGAGGCCGTGGCCGAGGTCAATTCGGTCGAGGACAAGGTGGTCGAGGAGGTCAAAACAATGACGATAGAAGCCAAAGCCAAAATTTCGGCCGAGGTCGAGGCCGAGGACGATCGACTGGTGGAAGAGGGAGATCGAATGTTCAATGCTATAATTGCAAGAAATTCGGTCACTACGCAGCAGACTGTTGGGGAAAAACAGTCGAGGAAAAATCAAACTTTGTGGAGAAAGAAGATTACAATGACGATGTACTTCTGCTGGCTTTTAAAGGTGACGAAGAAAGTGCCGACACTTGGTATCTCGATACTGGTGCAAGTAATCATATGTGTGGCATGCGAAACATGTTCGTAGACTTGGACGAATCGGTGAGTGGCCAAGTCACATTCGGTGACTGTTCGAAGATACCAGTAAAAGGCAAAGGTAAAATTTTAATTCGACTGAAAAATGGATCACAAAAATATATCGAAAATGTGTATTATGTGCCGAATATGAAAAACAACATCTTGAGTTTGGGACAACTCTTAGAAAAGAATTTCGATATTCATTTAAAGGATCAAACTCTTTTCTTAAGAGATAACCGAATGAAGTTGATAGCAAAAGTGCAGATGACGAAGAATCGGCTATTTCTATTGGATATCAAATATGGTGAAGCAAAGTGTCTAAAATCATCGGTGAAAGATTCGGCTCGGTTATGGCATATGAGGTATGGACATCTCAATTTCGGCGGACTAAACTTGTTGGCGAGGAAGAACATGGTCAAAGGTTTGCCGATTATGAATGAACCGAAAGAGTTATGTGAAGGGTGTTTACTTGGTAAACATCACCGAGCAAGTTTTCCAAAAGAAGCCGAGTTTAAAGCCAAGGAGCCATTACAACTTGTCCACACCGATGTATGTGGACCAATTACTCCAAATTCATTTGGTGGAAAAAGGTACATTCTAACATTTATTGATGATTTCACAAGGAAAACATGGGTATATTTTCTAAAAAATAAATCGGAAGTTTTTGAAAATTTTAAAAGATTCAAAATGAATGTGGAAAAAGAAAGTGGGTTTTATTTGAAATCGGTCAGGTCAGACCGAGGTAGAGAATTCACTTCAAATGAGTTTGAAAATTTTTGCAAAGAAAATGGGATTTGGCATTTCTTAACGGCCTCCTATTCACCACAACAAAATGGAGTGGCCGAACGAAAAAATAGAACCATATTAGACATGGTGAGATGTATGTTGAGTAGTAAAAATATGCCGAAGGAATTTTGGGCAGAAGCGGTTGCATGTGCTGTATACATTCTAAACCGATGCCCAACCCAGAGTCTACAAAATGTAACACCGCAAGAGATGTGGCATGGTTATAAGCCGAATGTAAGTCACTTTAAAATTTTCGGGAGCATAGCATATGCTCATGTCCCCGAACAAAAGAGAGTAAAACTTGATGACCGAAGTTCTCGGTTGATTTTTATCGGTTATGATCTAAGAACCAAAGGCTACAAGCTGTTTGATCCAGTCAATAAGAAGGTCATTGTTAGCCGAGATGTAGAATTTGATGAAGAAAGCTCATGGAGTTGGAGCGATGAAGCCGAAAGCAGCAGACCGAATGAAGTACTCGGTCAAGAAGAAAAGAAAAGAAATGAAGTCGAAGTTGATATTCCATCGCCTGCAACAACACCTCGGTTCAATTCGCCTCAAGTCGGTTCTCCACAAACCGAAGCGTCGTCAAGTTCAACTACACCAAGAAATCCAAGGACGAAGACTATAACCGAGTTATATGAGGTAACCGAAATGCAAAATAATCTAACATTATTTTGTTTGTTTGCCGAATGCGAACCAATGAATTTTGAAGAAGCGGTCAAAGACCGAAGGTGGAAAGAAGCAATGGACGAAGAAATCAGTGCTATTGAGAGAAATGGAACTTGAGAGATCACCGAACTTCCCAAAGGCAAGAAACCCATAGGAGTGAAATGGGTGTACAAGGAGAAAAAGAACGCTAAGGGAGAAATCGAGCGATACAAGGCAAGGTTAGTGGTCAAAGGCTACAAACAACAAGCTGGCATTGATTATGATGAAGTTTTCTCACCAGTAGCGCGACTCGAGACAATTCGACTGATCATTGCTATGGCGGCTCAATTCAGTTGGAAGATATATCAATTGGATGTTAAATCGGCATTCCTCAATGGATATCTTGAAGAAGAAATCTACATCGAGCAACCACTCGGTTATGAGAAGAAAGGACATGAGTCGAAAGTACTGAAGCTAAAGAAGGCTTTATATGGCCTGAAGCAGGCACCGAGAGCATGGAATAGTCGAATCGACATATACTTCCAAGCACACGGTTTCATGAAGTGTCCTTATGAGCATGCATTATACATAAAGAAGTCCGAAAAAGGTGATATTTTTATAGTATGTTTATATGTGGATGATCTCATCTTCACAGGAAACAATCCACGTATGTTCGATGACTTCAAAAGCTCGATGGTTAAAGAATTTGAAATGACCGACATCGGTCAGATGGCATATTATTTGGGAATAGAGGTAAAGCAAAGACCGAATGGGATTTTCTTATCCCAAGAAGGATATGCTCGGTCGATTTTGAGAAAGTTCAATATGGAGCAAAGCAATTCGGTCAATACCCCAGTAGACTGCGGAACAAAATTATCAAAGTTCGATGAAGGGAGCAATGTGGACTCGACGCATTTTAAAAGCTTGGTAGGCAGTCTTCGGTATCTTACATGCACAAGACCGGATATTCTATATGGAGTCGGCTTGATCAGCCGATACATGGAAGAACTGAAATTGACACATTTATCAGCGGCGAAAAGGATATTGAGATATATCAAAGGTACACCAAATTTCGGTTTGTTCTATTCGAAATCTAACAATTTTGAATTATATGCATATACCGATAGCGATTGGGGAGGAGATATAGATGACCGGAAAAGTACGACAGGGTACATTTTCTTCATCGGTGAATCAGCATTTACTTGGTGTTCCAAGAAGCAACCGATAGTGACACTATCAACTTGTGAAGCCGAATACGTTGCTATATCGGCTGGAGTTTGCCATGCTATATGGCTAAGAAATCTGCTGAAAGATCTAAAGGTTGAACAGGAAGGACCTACGAAGATGTATGTGGACAACCAATCTGCTATAGCACTGGCGAAAAATCCAGTGTTTCATGAACGAAGTAAGCACATTGATACTCGGTATCACTCTATCAGAGAACATGTGAGGAAGAAAGAGGTCGAACTCGTTCATGTCAAATCACAAGATCAACTGGCCGACATTTTTACAAAGCCCCTAAAATTTGAAGTGTTCGCAAAATTGCGAGGAAAGATCGGCATGGTAAAACAAGTTTAAGGGAGCATGTTAGAAATTAAACTTGTTTTCGGTTACAAAGAATTGAAGAGACATCGGTTATAAAAGGAAGGGATACCAATTCATGAATAGGTTTAATGAAAGGATATGTAACGGTTATTGTAATCAATTGGTATTATGAAGAGTCATAATGAAGGGGCATGTAAACTCCTATATAAGGAGATGTTTTGTAAAGTTTTAAAAGTGTAAGGAAAATATAAGAATAATTTATTGATACTTTCTCCATTCTCTATCCATTCTCTTCTCCAAACACATTCGGCTATATCATAGACCGAACATAAAGTTGTGAAGATCCTGACAATGGTTGTTTTAAGTTTATTATAGTTATGATTTTCCAAATTGTTAAATAGATATATAATTAGTTTTAATATTTACTTTGCTAACCTACAAATATGCATATTTTATTGTTTAATATTAGTTTTGTAATTAAATGGATATTATTAGTATGGTTGTTTTAACAAAAGATATTTTGTATTTAAGTTTAGTTTGCTAATATATTAATATCCTATTTTATATGCATACAATATTTTGTCTAATACAAGTTTGGTAACTAAAGGTATATTTTTCTAGTTTGATAGTTTTAATTTCTAATCTAATAATATTTTATTTATATTCTAGTACAATATTTTGTCAACCGTCGAGATATTGTAGTTAATATTCTGTTATGATAAGTTATGATAAATCTCTTTTAATATTTTTAAACATAATTTAAGGGTCTTATTTTGTGCGCAAGCGAACTTTGAGTGTGTGTGTATAAGCCATAATATATTTCTCTATATGGATATAGATAAAATCCTAAACAAATCATATCTTTTTCCTTCTCTCTTAAACAGATCTCTCTCTTACCTATTCTATTTAATTTTAGCATCATCACTCTCATTATTATCTCTCTCTCATCTTTTTCTTTTCTCCTCCTCCAAAATAAAACCAAGCCTTAACCTAAAACCTCCGATCAACCCCTCACACCCGCAGCTCCTTCACCTCCTTCATAACTTCGAGTCACATCTCCATTCATCCCACCGCCGACGTAACCCAACACACTATTGAACCCAAATCTCCATCCAACTCTTAACCCTAGCCGAGCCAAGATCAAGCCAAGCAATATAGTGTTTTCGACCCGAGCACATCACTTTGAGCTAACTTGGAAATGCTTCGTACGTGTTCTTTGACAAGCTCAAGTTTTGATCTTGCTCCGTTCGTATTTTTCGTGTCCGTATTCATCTTGAGGCAAGTACTCTTGCTCTTTTTAGCCAATGCAATATCGGCAAATATCACAATAAATTCTTAATCTATAATATTTGAATAAAAATTATATTATTGTGCAATTTCACTAAAATACCACATAATTATTATATATATAATGAAAACCTTAGTTTTATATTTCTCACATAAGTTTGTATGCTACTCACATTTATATAGCTTACATTTAGAGTTATTTGCATAGTTGATGTAAATTTTAATTAGTAGATGTGCGTTATCATTTCATTAAGTTAAATAATCAATTCATTTTTTTTTGAATCTTTGTAGAATATAGTTTACATAATATAGTGCTTAGTGAACAGTAGTTCAGGGTATATATATATATATATATATATATATATATATATATATATATATATATAAGATCATTGTAATAGCAAGAAAATAAATATATAATATATAATACAATCAAGAATTTACTCATTATTACTAGTAGTATGAATCAGAACGTTTAAATGCATTTATATAAGATAACTATATTGAATGTGTTTTTATACCCTTTGTATTAATTTTATATATTTAGCTTTGTGTTTTTATTGACAATCAAACCATATGCTATTAAATGAAACCTTATGTTCATCATGCATGAAATAAAAACCTTAGGATTCCTAGAGCACCCACTAATCATATTAATCCTTTAAAACCATATTTTAGTTTATTATTCTTTCCAATAATAAATCCGGATATTAAATGGAGATACTTGTAAATTCATATAGATTCTTGTTTACATTATTGATACAATCATATTATATCGTCTATACTTGACATGCATGTTCACGATTACTATTTCCTTACATTAAAACGAGATTACTAATTAGAATGCTGAACATTCATGTTATGAAACAATTACTTGTGCTTACATGTTTACCATACTGTACTGTCATCGTGACTTGTCATATTTTCCTGTCTAGTCAGCATTCTATATTATGATTGAATTTATTACCATGTTAGTTATAGATACACGGGATGCTGGGGTAGTTTGAGTATGCATTCATTCACCAGGATCTCAGGAGTTCTATACCAACAGCTCGTACCGGGTTATATCGGTCGCTTGTACTACAGCTCGAACTAGGCTATATCGGTCATTGGAGCTCGTACCGGGCTATATCGGTCGCTTGTTACTATAGCTCATACCGGGCTATATACGGTCGCTTGTTCATTCCATATTTAAGCCCGCGTTTCCTTACCCCTTGGCTCTACCTTAGGTTGAAAATACTCCTGCAAAGGTTGATGTACACACTTAAACTCACGATAGGATAGATTATCCTTTTAGTGACCAATTAGGATATGACTTGACTTGTTTACTTGCTTACTTCATATTACTGTCATATCTATATCTACATATGCACGCGGGCTTCACTATACTCACATATTCATGCTATCACACATACACATACTATTACGATTGAGTACTTGTTGGGATGTTTTGACATCTCTGAGACTTACCATCTCAAGTTTAGAGATCGATTCACAGGCAAAAAAGAATCAGCGTGGCTATCAGGAGTTTGCCGAAAATCAGTGGTATTGTAGATTTATTTCTATTTTATTTCAGTTGCTATTAGAATGTGCGTCCCTCGTGGGACGATATGAATGTATCTTTCTTTTTGGATTTTGTACTTTATTTATTCGGAATCCTTTGTTATTTGGATCTTTTATTGGCCATATCTTTATCTCGTGGATTCATCAGTGTAATTGTTATTTATGCAGCATGATATTAGTATTATATCTTGGATATTATCGTACATGCTTAGCTAAAACCTTAGGTGTGACTATGGTAAGGCGATTTTCCCTTGTCTAGGAGTACTAACGGTTTCGGTCCATATTTCTGCATTCCGGGAGTTGGGGCATTACACAAACCAAGCTTCATTCATATAATACATGGCTTCTAAAGTAATGGCTCTAAATGCATGCTTAATTCTCACTTCAGTTCTTACATCCCTTCTCATGGCCAACGCTGCATACCCCGACATCACTTATACTGATTTCATAGTTCCAAATGGAATCACACCTGATGCAAGCTTCTTCACTTTCAGGGGGCTGACGCAGTCCCTTTGGGGCCCACCTAAGAATGCAACAGGTTACCAAAGCTAGCAAAATCGAGTTCCCTGCCCTCGATGGACAAAGCGCATCCTACGCTGTGCTCCAATTTTCTGCCAATGGCATCAACACACCCCATATTCACCCTCGCTCTGCTGAGCTCTTGCTTGTTATACAGGGGTGGCTTGAAGTTGGATTTGTCGATACCAACAATAAGCTATTTATGCAGGTTCTTCATGCAGGTGATATATTTGTGTTTCCCAAGGGTTTGGTGCACTTTCAATTGAATAGGGATTCTAGGTATCCAACTGTTGCTCTTTCTGCATTTGGCAGTGCAGATGCCGGCTTAGTATCTCTCCCTAAGTCATTGTTTGGCAGTGGAATCGACAAGTCGGTGATGGCAAAATCCTTCAAGACTGATACCCAAACCATTGGCATGCTTGTTTGGTTTCTTTATGTTTAATGTGCTGAGTTACTGCATTTGATATGTTGTTTAAATAAGTCGTGATTTATATACAGCACAATCCAATTCAATTCAATGTATAATCCTCCAATTCTATTGGAAAGTTATTTTTTAAAAATATATTTGTAAGTTGTAAACGGCAAGTGGTTACTTCAATCATGACTGTTTTGGTATTATTCTACTGCTAAAGTTTCTATGCAATCCAGATTGTTAAAATGAGACGACTTTATTAATTCTTAATTTCCCTTGCTATTATTGTGCTATGGTGTAATTTGGATGTATGATAATCACAAACACCTTGAAAGAAATGTGAGCATCAAAATTGAGCTTTGACTGTCATCAGCGTATTAGTCTTTTCCCATACAAGATGGAAACAACTCTTCATGAACAATTTGACAAAGTTTCATAACCGGTTGTCAAAAGGGCATCAACCTTCTCTTAGTTAGTGGCAAATGCCTGATTGAGAAAACTTTTACCAGAACGGGTCCGTCATAAACTTAAATAACCAAATTCTTCTACGGGTTTGTCATAAACTCAAATAACCAATTGGCATCCTCCAAATTCTTCCTTTAGACTACAGAAAAAGTGTACAAGAAGAAGAAAAAATTGAGCTTGAATCAAGCTCATAAAATCAAAATCAAGCTTCGCATTTGAGCAGATATCAGCTTGTGGAAGCCTGTCTATAAACCTAAGCTAGGTGCAACTGTAGCAACTTTCACTGAATTTTTATATACTTAAAAGGGTCTTTACTCCTTAGCCAGCTGCTCATGAGCAGGTTGCTCTAATTTCAACATTTAGCTAAAAATATAAATAACCTAAGCAGCAGAGGTTTCTCTAAAAAAAATTTACAACTGTAGCAATCTTAAACTAAGAAGGCAAATAATTTATGAATGCTGATGGATAGATTGTTGGTCTATTAGGCTATTAGCTATTGATACATGTTCTATATATGAGTACAATATAAATTTTAGGATGTGTTAGAAAAGGTTCCCTAGGTATCCTCAAGAATCCAAAAGAGTCTAATATGATACGGATCAAACACAAATCCTACGCGGATACATATGCTCGACACCGAATTGGTGCAACATAGCAAAGAACATGCAGAAGTGAAGATTAATCAAATTCTTAAGATACATAAGCAGAAAGCATAGTACCTTTTGGACTTATTTTAATGACTATTTAGTTAGATATACAGCAACTACAGTTGGTTCCTTTTTCCTCCAACTACTCGTCACTGATTGTTATCACTTTTTGATATTCACATTGTTTAGAAACCACTGAATCGTAACACGAAATGCACACTTCACTTCTGCAGCTTCTAGGAACTTTGTCGATATTTTGGAGAGGTTGGCCATGCCTTCACTTCTTCGACTCTTCCAAACAATTTGACTCAGTCCTGCCTTATTATATCCTTAACAAAAAAAAATGTTTCTTTATTAATATACGAAAGGGCAATGGCACTGAGATCATTGGATTATAATCCTGATTGCAACACACTTAAAACTCGTTTGGATTCTCTTTCAATTGTAATTAGCTTTCAGAATTATTAATTGAAGTTAAATTGCCTATCTGTAGGCCATGGAACAAGTACAATCTAAGGACTAACAAACAAAAAATTGCAATGAATGGCTTTTTAGTCTAGGCCCTAAGTAATATAATTTCGAATTGCATTTCCTAAAGGCTTGGTGCACTTTCAGGTGAATAGGGATGCTAAGAACCCGGCTGTTGCTATCTCTGCATTCGGAAGTTCTAATACCGGTATGGTGGTAATTTCAAAGACGACGTTTGCTAGTGGTATTGACAAAGATGTGGTGGCCAAGTCATTTAAGACCGATGAGAGTACCATTGGAAAGATCGTTTCATCTGCCACAACGGGTTGAGTGTGTGTTTGTGTGCAGACGCTTGTGTGTTTAGATTTCTTGCTTTGTGGGAAGACTGAAATAAGCAAGAGGTCCTAATCTTTTTGTAATTTAAAAGTTTGTATACGAGATTGTAAAACCTATTTATACAGTCAAATAATGATATTATCTGCATTAAATTTCATCGCCCTGTCCTACTAAGCTATCACCCATTATGAACATTAGTAACTCTCGCACAAAATGGTGACTTTTGATAGCTGACCACTGCGTGAAATAACCGGAGAATATGAATGCCATTATCTCCATGCTTACATGGGTCAATTTCTCGTGCACGGACATGTCCAATTTATGCCTGAATGGCAAATGTCTGGTACACGGGCACGCAAAGCAAATACAAGTGTCGGTGCTTCACTGGCTCGAGGATTTTTGATCCTCCTTAGCCAACTACTCATGAGCAAATCGCTCCAATTAAGACATTTAGCTAAAACATTACGAACCTGCATATTTATCAATATTTTGAGATTCATAAGCAGAATTAATGCCTTAGAGATCTATTTCCGTGACTTTTAGTTGGATATAACTGTTAGCAACTGAAATTAGCTCCCTTTACTTCCAAGCACTCATCGCTGATTGCTATCCCTTTTTCAATATTCGCTTTGTTTAGAAGCCATGGAATTACGACACAAAATTTTAGGCTTCACTTCGGATGCAACTTCTCGGAACTGTGTCGATTTATCAGAGATTGACCGAGTCTTCACATCTTCGACCCTTCCACAATTTGACTCAGTCCTGACTTGCCTTATCCTTAACAATAAGAATCGTCAAGTTATTAATATACAAAGGCGGAATATCATTGGATTCTAATCCTGATTGCAACACACTAAACACTAAACTCGCTTGAATTCCTTGCCAATCATAATTAGTTTCAGGAACGATTAGTTTAAGAAATATTCGATTTGCCAATTTATAGACCATGGAACAAGTACAATTCAAGGACTACCAAACAATAGATTGCATTGTATGGCATATTAGTCTAGGTCCTGGTCGAAATGTGTCTTATGATGAAAGGAAAACAATTTCCCAGTGCTGCTAGTAGCTTTCATGTCATAATCAACCAACATAGAAAGACATGCAGATTAATGGCTACCCTTGACCTAATCAATCCCGCAAGCCTATATAAACCAAGAAGCCTAGCCTTCAAAAAATCAAGTACCAATCCTCTAAATATATATATATACATCCTTCTTTGAATTATGGCTCCAAATGCATGCCTAGTTCTCACTATAGTTCTTGCATCCCTACTCAAGGCCCATGCCAGTGACCCTAGCATCACTAAAGACTTCATAGTTCCAAATGGAATCACACCCGATGGCAACTTCTTCACCTTCAAGGGACTGAAACAGTCCCTTTGGGGCCCGCCGAAGGATGTTCCATTCAAGGTGACCAAAGCTAGTGAAATTGAATTCCCTGCACTTAACGGGCAAAGCGTATCTTACGCCGTGCTTCAATTTGCTGCCAATGGCATCAACGGACCCCACACCCACCCTCGCTCTGCTGAGCTCTTGCTTGTCACTCAGGGGTGGCTTGAGGTTGGTTTCATCGACACCAATAATAAGCTCTTCACTCAAGTGCTACACACAGGCGAAATGTTTGTGTTTCCTATGGGCCTGGTGCACTTTCAGGTGAATAGGGATGCTAAGAATCCCGCCGTTGCCATCTCTGCATTCGGAAGTTCTAATGCCGGTACAGTGGTAATTTCTAAATCATTGTTTGCTAGTGGGATTGACAAGGATGTGTTGGCCAAGTCATTTAGGACTGATGAGGGTACTATTGGAAAGATTGTTTCATCTGCCACTATGGGTTGAGACAGTATGCGCGGGCATGCGCCCGTGAGTACATGTGTGCATTTACATTTCTTTCTACACATGAAGTCTAAAATAAGCAAGAGTACATGTGTGCATTTACATTTCTCTCTGTAATTTAAAAGTTTGTATTTCAGATTGTAATCACATTTCTACAGTCAATATTATAAACAATATTTGCTTCAAGTTCAATCTTCTTGTCCTTTTAAGATATCACCCATCATGGGCATGGCCGCATGACTAAATCAAGTACTAACCCCTACTAATTAAGAAAAGGTGACTTTTAATATCCGGCAAATTCATGCAATAACCAGACATATGATATGAATGCTCTTATCTTTACACTTACATGGGCAATAACCAGACATATCTGACTAATTCATGCAATAACCAGATGGTGCCATCCCTTTTCGGAGAAAT